>OX451741.1:1480165109-1481504109 GCA_948472305.1 Vicia faba | reverse complement strand
GCAAAGATTTGATTTAATTTTAGATTATGCATTTTTTAGATTTAGGCTGTGATAAGAATTCCGGGCTTCATTTTGGATTATGTATAATTTTAGATTTTAGCTGCAATGAAGATTTGATTTGTAACAAATATTTTATTTGTACAGTATTAGTTGGTTCAATCGAAATGCGCATTTTCTGGCTCAGATTTGCACAGTGACTGTTACTTTGAATTTGGGCCTGTAAAATATATTATCTCTTTCTGTCCAGCTTATTACGTAAATGGACTTGGGTTACTGCAAACAACATCACTATTTTTGACGTGAATTGGGCCTAAGTCTCTTTACAAAAAATTTGATCCAACAGATTTTTTTTGAAAACTAACAACTCTTAATAAATTATAAATTATAAAAATAATGTCTAATAAATCAGTTTACAAAAAAACTTTTTTTTAATAATAAATAATGAAACTAAGTCTCTTACTAATTTGTAAAGGAAGATTTTTAGTAACATAATAAAAAGTTTTAATAATGTTTTTTCCTAGAATAAAACAATAATAAAAAAACATCAAATGGGCTAATTAAAAAAATCTTAATGGGCCTTCAGTTCCATATCCCACTCTTTGCTATTCAATCAAAACGAAATGGGCCAAACGAATGGACTTACAAACTGAAATTTCACCCCCTCTCTTTGTTAAAAACAGCAAGACAACTTAATGGGCCTTATATAATTAAAATCTTAATTTCCTTTTGAAATAGTTTCTAATATTTGAATCTCATGGTCCATTGGCCAACATGCTTCGCAAATGAGCCTATGGATATATGGGTCTTTCTAATTTAGAAAGCCCCACTCCCTTGAATTAAGATACACCCCTCTGTTGGCTTGGATTCTTAAAAATGGGCCATCAGATATTGATGGACCATATTTAAAACACATTTATTCCATTTTTAATCTTGAAAATGTGATCATAAAGGTAGGGAAAATTTGGGGTACGACAGCTGCCCCTATTCAATTATCTTTCAATCGAATAGCGTGAGAATACACAAGTCTTAGGCATTCTGATTGGGAGTTTATTGAATACTTGGAATACCTTAAAATTTGTCCGACAAACCTAAGGTTATACTGATATAGCATACCCTTAAGAGTCTTGAGAAAATAGGAAAATATGATGATGTATCGCTTACCAGGACTTGAAAACAAGGATGATGATTTAGAACTTGGGAGAATAATGTGGTATGTTTTGGTTTGATTTTACTTATTCATCACAACTCGGGGGATGAATAAAACAACATTTGACAATGCATGGCTGCTTGGAGACTGGGGCAATGGGTTATATTTGCGAATCGCTGCGTGGAGTCTTAGGCGATGAGCTAAATTTGAGTTTCAAACACTGTTGCATGGAGTCTTAGGCAATGGTCTATATCACAGAATAAGGAAACACGTTGTTGCATGGAGTCATAGGCAACGGGCTAGGTTTACGAATGTCGCACATTACTGCATGGAGTCTTAGGTAATGGGTAAGGAGAGGAAAATACATCGATGTATGGAGTCTTAGGCAATATACCGAGCTTCACACATTACTGCATGTAGTCTTAGGTAATGAACTACTTTGTAGAGAAAGATATCACTGTGTGGCGTCTTAGGTGATGGGCTGAACACATCACGACATGGAGTCTTAGGTGACGGGTTTTATTTGGCTTTTGAGCATTGCAGAATGGAGTCTTAGGCAATGTACTGGGTTTTGCACATTACTGCATGGAGTCTGAGGTAATGAGCTATGTTGCACATAACACATCACTGCATGGAGTCTTAGGTGATGGGCTGAACACATCACTGCATGGAGTCTTAGGTGATGGGTTGAATTGTAGAGGAAGTGTGTTATGATGATTAACCCTTAGATAGCTAAATCAAGGGTGAGATTGTTTATTGGCCGATTGTCTATTTTTCACCAAGGTGAAAATTTGATAGGGTCAAGAGATAATGAGTCTTCCCGACGTATGTCTTGAGGAATGCCAGGTATGATGTATGCGCATGATGTCTTAGAATGATATGGAACCCAGAGTGCATGTATATTGAATATCCGTGTATGCAAAATGTGTGCAAAATATGCGTATGCCTTAAAATGTTATGAAAATGTTTTCAGCATTCTCTCCTTTAAACCATTGGTTATGAGTTACCAATTCCCTGATGTTGTATGTTGCATTGTCGTGGCATCTTTGAATTGATTTGAACGTGGTGAAAAAGTGTTAGCAAGATTTTGACTTTTTGCGTCGTAGGTGCAGGCATAGGTGTAGACGTGTGTATGGACGTAGACTTTTGTGTTGTAAGTGTAGGCATAGGTGTACACATGTGTATGGACGTAGACGTGGATTTTCTTTTTGATGTTTTTCTTACCAAAATGCTTTTTCGATGTTTTATCAAATGCTTTTATTTGTCAAATCCCCCAAAATGATTTCAACACAATGTTCATAAGAAATAAGCGTAGTATTTTATAAACAAGTCTGAAAAAAGGAAAAACATAATTTGAAAGATGAAAGCGAAAAGTAAATGTTTTATTGACATGCCTCTGAATAGGCGAGAGTAGAAGATGCAATTCCTTGAAAAAGGTAATTACATAAAGTTTTAAAACTGTAAATGGAAATGATAATTTCTACTGCTGTTCCCCGATTTCCTTTTAATAGCTCTTATCTCCTTTGCTTTTGATTCGTATGATTTAGATCTATCTCTCTCTTCGTGGTTCGTAGTCTTAGTTCTTAGATCATAGTATTTTTGTTCTTTATTTCTTTTTCATTGGATCCCTAATTTTTGCCTGGATCTCCCTCTCGGGTTTTCAATCCACCGGGATATATTTTTTGCATAGGATCCCTAATTTTTGCCTGGATCGCCCTCTAGGGTTTTCGATCCATCGGGACGATCCTTTTTGCCTAAGTCTCCCGTTTAGGGTTTGATCTTAGCGAGATTTTTATACATAGTATTTTTTGATTGCGTCTGAATTTGTCGGATGCGGTAGTTCTTCCCCATCCATTGTTGTGAGGATGAGACCACCACCGGAGAATGTTGTTTTTACTACGTATGGACCTTCGTAGTTGGGTGTCCATTTACCACATGAATTGAGGTGAGGTAGCAAAATCTTTTTGAGCACTAAATCCCCTTATTTGAATATTCGAGGATGAAATTTCTTGTTGAAGGCCATCTTCATCCGCTTCTGATGCAGTTGACTTTGGCATAGAGTTGTCAAGCGCTTTTCTTCGATTAGGTTGAGCTAATCGAGCCGCGTCTAAACCCATTCTGCCTCTTGCAGCATTGTTTCCATTAAAACCCAAAGTGATGGTATCTCTATTTCAACTGGAAGTACTGCCTCCATGCCATATACTAGAGAGAAAGGAGCCACACCTGTTGATGTGCGTACGGAAGTGCGATAGCCGTGTAGAGAAAAGAGAAGCATTTCGTGCCAGTCTTTATATGTTTTCACCATTTTCTGAATGATCTTCTTGATATTTTTGTTGGCTGCCTATTTACCGTGAAAAATGGTAAACAACCGCTGATCTTCCAAAAGGTAACTTATTTGGTGACTCGCAAGATCGATCAGATTGATCCTAAGACATGGCTGATTTTAGAGAGTTTAAATGCTTCAAAGTAGAGAGTTTCGACTAATCCTAATGGTGATTAACGCAAGTAAGGTAGAGACACTTTAAGTAAATTGCATGTAGAAAAGCTTGATAAAGTAAATAAAAGCATTAAAGGCTTGTTAAATAAATGACTTCGACTGAGGTAAATAAGTGAAAGCGATAAATTACTTGAATGTAAAAGATTTCGATTAAGGTAAATGGTGTTTCACACATACATTCTCAATGATTCTTTCTCTCACGCTGGGTACTTGAATCTAAATGAGTGACTTGTATATAATGATGAACACACCCTTAATAACTACGTGAACACTTAGTATTTATACTAAAAAATCCTAAGTAACTACTGGGCAGTTACATCGCTTCGAGGTGACACCACATGGCACGTTCACAACCCTCGACGCCTACTTCCACGCCACGTTGCGCTTGGTAACTGCTGGGAACCGTTTTCCCTCCAACAATTCGAAATTCAAACCGTTCGATCTTGGGCATCAGGGACCTTGGTCGAAAGGTTGCTCCTTCGACGTTGAAAACAACATGATTCCAACTTAGAGAAATTTCTCTAAGTATCTTGTCATTCTTTGATAAGCCTTCGATGTGATCAGCTGATCGAAGCCTTCTTGTGTAGGAAACTCTTCTAACTCATAATTAATGATCCATATGATAATAGAACGTGGGTGTCGAATTTAGGAGCCAACAAATTGCCCCCCAAGAATGTCTTATTTCGACGCTTAGAAGAAAGAGGCATTCTTTGATATTCCATTCGACACATGTCCTTCACTCTCAGCCACAAATTAGTTTGTGCGCTTTTCGTCTCCTACTAACCATCTGACAATCTCAAAAAATCATCATTTCAACTTTTCCCAAGATGTCACTTCAGTAAGGCACTTCGCAAGCACGATGGCCTTTCATACGCTGTCATTATGACCATTCTCTGAAATCGAGGAAGCATGCTGCAACGTTTCCGTTTTCCAGAACGGTTACAACGCCAATGCGTGCCACGCGCCCCACTCCTGTCTGTGGCATTAAATGACCTCGAGCCCTGTGATTTGCCAATCACTATAAATAGCACTAAGTGCTTCATTTGGACTCTTTACGCTTTCTCGCATCCAAACCTTCGATCGAACGAAATCTTCTGCAAACAGCCCTTTGCTTCTTCCTCTCCAAACCCAGTAATCTTTATTCTTCATTCACCCAACCAAAAATGGCTTCACGTACTCGTGCTCCCAATGCCCCAAGAGCTAGCATTCTCTCCAAGACTGCTCAACCAGAAACCTTCTCAACTGCTCCGGTAGTTAATTCTATGGGAATGCGAAGGGTTCCTGAACCCATGGGTGATGCTGAGCGCAAAACCTATGGCTCTCAACTGCTGATTCCCGTTGGGTATTCCAACCAGGTTTTTGCCATGTCAGGCCCTCTTTCAACATGCATTACTGACCCCACAAAAATTGAGGGTTTCTTCCCCGCGCATGAGGCACTCAAACCCATTGGGTGCTTAAAGAAGGCGAAAGATGATACTGAAGATCCTGCGAAAGAGAAAATAGATCTTCGGTTTTTTAACAGGGGGGTTAGGGCTTTTCGATCTAGCCCTAGCCTTACACCAGAATATACCGCTTGGCTCAACAAGATGGAGGAGTGCCAGGCTTCGATTTGGAAAGGCATGGGCATTTATGACCTGGTCATGTTGTCCAAAACTGGTCTTAACTACTGTCCCGACATGCTGGTAGCTTCATTGCTGTTTTGGGACTACACTCACTATACCTTCCACTTGCCTTGTGGAATGGTTACGCCCACTCTCTTCGATGTGGCCGCAATTGCTGGTCTTCGACCAACTGGGGTCTACTTCGACCCAGAGGAAATGTCTGAAGACCAGATTGGGTTTTCTGCTACCAAACCCACCTACACCACTTACACCAGTCATTACCACGACAAATCAACGGCTGCGGTGACTGATGTGGAGCACATCGCGTTTCTAGCCCTTTGGCTGTCGCACTTCGTGTTCTGCACGAAATCCCTGCAGGTGACGAAGAAGATGGTCACCCTCGCTACTCAGCTTCATCACGGCCAAAACATCTGTTTGGCTGAATTAATATTGGCGAACTTGTACGAGTCGATAAGCAATGGAGCGGCTCAATTAAAAGTAATCGAAAATAGAGCCAGCATGCTGCTTGTTGGTCCCTTCTGGCTACTTCAACTCTGGCTGAATGCCACTTTCGAGTCTTTTCTACCCCAGAAGACTCAAATAAATGAAAAGGCTCCTGAGATAGCCAGAAGGCGCGTTGAAGGCACCAGGCTCGCCTTATTGACTCCTACTGAGGATGGGCTGGAACTACAAAAGACCTTCGCAAACTTCGTTCAGATGTTTGCGGGGAGGAAGGAATTCACTTCGACCATGGCCCCTTTCGCCGGTCGAAAGTGTGGTCCAGGATGGTTTACTAGGCCCCATCCTAAATCACCAGAGGATCCTCACTTCGAAGAGCATACAACAATGTGGGAAGCGTTTTCACCCCAAGGATAATGTCGTTGCGTTTCAAGAGTTCGAAAAATCAGCTGAGCCTGATTGCCTACCAGCCGAATCTTGTCTCTCGACAATTTGGCATTATTCAATCGCTTCCTTCTCCGATTTATCCTCGGGAGAAATCATTGTTGTTCTTTTCTAATGACTACTCTGAAGACGCCGCTACTAGGCATATTAGTAGGTACGTTGGTCAGACCGTACTATCATTGTTTGACTACCAACTCAACTTCCTCTATTCACCAGCCTTTGAAGACTGGTGGAAGATATATTACGTCGAAGAGTTCTTCGATGAGAAGGACTTTGCAGACGAACTCAAGAAGTCCTTCGTCATGGTCCTCGATAAAATAAAGAAATGTACGTTCCCTCTTCAAATTATATTTGTCTTTTCATTTCGACTTATATCTGTCAATTATAACTTGTGAATGTTTCTCTTTCAGTTGTTCGAAAACCCGTGGCTAAGAAGGCCACAGATAGCAATCAGGGTGGAGGTCCCTCTGCAAAACCTCCAGTACAGGTAACAATTTTTCCTTGTTTCCCTCTTTGGTTTTAAACATCCTGGTTTTCGATGCTGTGTTTTAAATCGACTCCGTTTGGGATTTTCAGAAACCTGCGCCTAAGAAGCGACCCATATTAACGGTCGAAACTTCGAGTGGCGAAGAGGAGGAATCTCCTCCTGTTCCTCTCAAACGGAGAAAGCTGAAAAAGGCTGCTCCTGCTCCTGAACCTCGACCTACGATAAGAACTAAAGTCACAGGGAATAAACCCAGGCCGCCCCCTGTGATTATCGAAGAACCCACGGAGGAGGAGCTAAATGTCTTGCTCAGTAATCCTGTTGAGAGCGACAACTCTAGCCCTGGGGCTGAGGTTCCTCTATAGGTAATGTCTCCGACCACTTTTAACTTAAGTGTCGATGATCACCTTCGATTGTGCATCTCTCTAATCTGAGTTTTTTTTTTACTTTCAGGAAATGGCTGGCACTTCAGCGCCAGCTGGGCATCCTGTCGAAGGTTCCGGTACCTTCGTAAATAGCACAGGGGAACCCACCTACAATCCTTCTTCTTTCGTCAGTTCTGCTAATGAAGTGAATCAAACTTCGGAGCCGCAAAACTCTGCTGACCATAGCAGACAACGCGAAGACGAACTGGTGGATGATGAGTTACCTGCTGAGACAGGGGGTGCCCCTGAGGAGCACCACCAGGAGGAGGTTCAAGTGGTCAACGAGACAGAAGAGCAACATGATGAAGAGGGTCATGTTGACGCTGATGCTGCTGAAAATGTTCAGCCCCAAGCCAACATTGTTGAAACAGAAAAGGTTACCTCGACAAAGCCCAGGTCTAAAGAGGACTTGGCTCTCTTGAAGCAAAATGATCCAATTGGATATCTGAACGCCATCGTCGAGAGCAGGGAAAATTCATCTGACCCTAGTCATGATGCTTCTACAGCATCAGGGAAGTCTACTTCAACTTCTCCTTTCGATGAGGCCTTGAAGAAAGTTAAGGCTCAATTCTTCAAGAGGGACCTAATGAAGGCTTTGGAGGGGGATCCTACTGCCCAATCTTGTTTGGGGGCTGTCTTGGGTGCAGTCGATTTGCTTGCTGTTTCTCCAGAGATTTCCAGCTTCATCTTGGAGTTATACTCCATTATTGACCAAGCCTCTGCGGATTACAATCGTCGAAGGGGGTTCAACAACCAACTCGAAACGCTGCATGGCAAGAGTTCTGCTGCTTGGACTGAAGTAGCTGAATCGACCTCTTGAATTAAAGAGTTGTCGAAACAGAGAACGTCCAAGCAACACGAAATCGAAGCCATCGATCATGATAATGCCTCTATACGGGCGCAGATCGAGGAGTTGGAAGCCAGGTTAAACGCTAATACTAAGCGCAAGGAAGAACTTCTTTCGACTGTTTCAGACGTGGAGAGCCAAGATGAAGTTGATCGAGGCCTAGAGTTCGCTGAAAGGGCCCAGGCTCTAGATGACCAGATTGCCAAAATCTCTCAGGAGAATGCCTTGTGAAACAAACGACTGGAGTTACAGCGAGCAAAATATCTTCGTCTCAAAGCTTCCGTCCCTTTTTAATTTGCTCTGTACTTCATTGACCATGTACTTGAATATTCTGTAATTTTTGTAGCCATTTTGGCTTATCAATGTTATTTTCCATTTTGGCTTTATTGTTAACTTAATCATTAATTGTTATTTATTTTGATCTCTTGGAGCATAGGTTTATATTTTTTCAAATATTTTCCGTTTACTCTCAAGAGTCTTTTATCTTCGCTTAACTCTTCGACCTCATATGCTCCACCAGAAAAAGTTTGAATAATTTTGAAGGGTCCTTCCCATTTGGGTGACCATTTTCCGATGCTTCGATCTTTTCGATCCATGGGAAGAATTACCTTCCAAACTAGTTCTTCAGGCAAGAATGCCTTAGGTTTTACTTTCTTATTGTAAGAGTCTTCCACTCTTTTCTTCTGAATTCTCAGTAGGTCGAGAGCTCGTAGTCGTTCTTCGTCTAAATCTACCAATTCGTCTAACATCATATCCCAATAGACCTCAGGGGGAATATCTTGATGTCTTTGAACCCTTGCTGATTGAAGACAAATTTCTACTGGCAGTACTGCATCATGACCGTAAGTTAGCCGATATGGTGTTGTACCTGTGGCTTCCTTTGGGGACGTTCGACAAGCCCACAAGATCTGGTCTAACGTTTTATGCCAATTTTTTGGCTTCTTTCCTACATGTTTTTTTATCAGGCCAATCACTATTTTATTCGCCGCTTCGACTTGACCATTTGCCTGCGCGTAATAAGGCGTTGATGTTAGGAGTCTGAAGCCTGTTTCTTGCGCGAATTCTTGCATCTTTCGACCAGTGAACACTGACCCTTGATCAATTGTTATAGTCTCAGGGATTCCAAATCTGTAGATAATGTTCTTTTGAATAAATTCAATGACATTTTCTTGGTCTGCGTTGACTAAAGGGATAGCTTCGATCCATTTAGTGAAATAATCAATGCCTACCAATATATACTTCTGGCTCTTCGATGATGCTGGTTGAATCTCTCCAATAAGATCCAACGCCCATCCTCTAAAGGGCCAAGGTTTCACTATTGAGTGAAGCTCGCTTGCTGGTACATGTTGGATACTAGTATGGACTTGGCATTTCTGGCAATCCTTTGCGAACTCGACACAATCTTTCAAGATAGTGGGCCAATATAGTCCTTGTCGAAACAACAACCATTTCATCTTACGACCTACTTGGTGAGCCCCACAGGCTCCAGCATGCGTAGTCGAAAGGGCTATGTATGCTTCGGTTTCGCTTAAGCATTTTAATAATACCCCTTCAGGCGTCTTTTTAAACAACTCATTCCCCATGAGTACGTAACTTAACGCCCTATATTTTATTTTTCGTTCTGTCAAAGCTGCTGGATTTTGTAGATAATCTACAATGGGTTTCCTCCAATCTTGCTCCGATAAGCTGTCTATGAATGAAATTTCAAAATCCCTTTGATCGGCATATCCTAGTCTTTTCGATTCCAAATCAGTTGGAGACAAGCTGGTTACTGTCATTTTTTCTCGGACTTCGATTGCTCTTTGTAATCTCATTTTTGAAATCCTATACCCAGATGCAATTTGTGCCAAATCATTGGCTATTTGATATTCCAATCTAGGTATGTGTCGAATATTAACCACTTCGAATTTTTTCAATAAACGATTTGCTATCACAAAGTACATAATGAGATTTTCTCTTATACATTTGTACTCTTTTGTGATTTGCTTAATGACTAACTCTGAGTCTCCCATTATTTCAACTCGAGTTGCCCCCAATTCCAACAATATTTCAAGGCCAGTAATTAGAGCTTCATATTCAGCCTCATCGTTCGAACAAGTACCTTCTATCTTGTACTTGAATGTTGTTGGAATTTTTTCTGGAGAAATAATTAAGACCCCTACTCCCGTTCCATCTTTATGGATGGAACCATCGAAGTAAAATTTCCAGGGTTCTATCTCCAAGTAATTTATATTTTGTACCTGAATTGAGTGGTCGACTATAAAGTCTGCTACCACTTGTCCTTTTACTTCCTTGAGAGGCATAAAGGTTAACGAATACTCAGTTAATGCTAGCACCCACTTGCCAATTCGACTGTGCAAGATGGGTTTCGACAACATGTATTTGAAAACATCAGAATGGGACGAAACATACACATCAACTGGTTTTATATATTGTTTGAGCTTTGTACAAGAGAAATAAAGACATAGACATAATTTTTCAACTTCGCTATATCTAGTTTCTGCATCGTTCAAAACTCTGCTAAGGTAGTAAATGGGTCTTTCGGCTCCATTTTCATCCTCTTGGGCTAACATGCTTCCCAAAGTTTTGTCAGATGCAGCTATGTACAATCTCATACTCCTATTTCTACAAGGAGGCACCAAAATAGGTGGCTTGGTGAGGTACCCTTTGATCTTGTCGAAGGCTTCTTGTTGCTCTTGCCCCCACTCGAACCCTTCCTTATTCAATCGAAGTAAGGGTGAGAAGGCTTGCGCTTTTCCACTTAGGTTAGATATAAATCTCCTTAAGAAGTTTATCTTGCCCAGCAGAGATTGCAGTTCCTTCTTGTTCGTTGGCGCTTTCGCTTCCAAGATTGCCTTCGTCTTGTTCTGGTTGATTTTGATTCCTTTCTTGTGGACGACGAAGCCCAAGAAATCTCCAGCTTTCACACAGAACACACACTTCAAAGGGTTCATCTTCAGACCATGCTTTCTCATTCTTTCGAATGATTGTCGAAGGTGGTCTATATGGTTCTTCCTGGAAACAGATTTTACAACAATATCGTCAATATATACTTGCATGAAAGTGTTAATAAAATCATGGAAGATAGCGTTCATTGCTCGCTGATATGTTTCCCCAACGTTTTTTAGGCCAAAAGGAATTACTACCCATTCTTAAGTGCCTAAGGCCCCAGGGCATCGAAAAGCTGTTTTCGACACATCTTCTTCAGCAATGAAAATTTGATTGTATCCTGAGTAACCGTCGAGCATGCTTAGGTACTCGTGGCCAGCGGCAGAGTCAACAAGCATTTCCGCCACATGCATAGGATATTCATCTTTGGGTGTTGCAGCATTCAGATCTCTGAAATCTATGCACACCCTCAATGTACCATTTTTCTTAATAACTGGCACAATGTTTGCAATCCATTCGATGCACCTCGTAGTTCGTATGAATTTGCACTTCAGTAGTCTTTCGACTTCCGTTTTGATCTTCGACATTATTTCTGGAGCGAAGCGTCTTGGAGTTTGTTTGACAGGCTTTTTCCCAGGTTTGATTGGCAACTGAAGTTCTACCAATCTTCTGTCGAGACCAGGCATCTCGTCGTAATCCCATGCAAAGCAGTCCTTGAACTCCTTCAGTAATTGGATCACTTTGACCCTGAGCTCTGGATCTATTTTGGCACTGATGTAAGTGGGTCTCTTATCTAACCCTTCGCCCAAGTCGATTTCTTCTAAAGGATCCTGTGGTAACATTTTGATGTTGTTCGCCAGGGGGTCCTTTTCGAAACCCAAAGGCTCATCGTCGTAGATGGCGTCGAGCCTCTGTACCTGCATCTCTTCTGTCGAGATTTCGGGAGGTTCTGGGTCGAAATCTTTTCCAGAACCTATATCTGGTGGCTCTGGGTCGAAATCTTTTCCAGGACCTGCAGAAGGTAGTACTTGGTCATTGGCCTTGGTGGCCATATATTTTACTTCGGCTTTGAGAGCCGCTATCAATCTTGTTTCGGCTATGTAAGTCGAAATTTGATGTAACGCTTGTGACTCAGTCATTATCACTGAATTCGCTTCCTCAACCAATTGGCTGGATGTTAGTTAGCCCACTGAAATCAATGTGAGACAAGTCTTCTTTATCCCATTGAAACCCATGATCAGGATGCAGGTACAAGGAACAAAAAGCATTTGGCGCTGGCGCCATGTCGAAGTCAGGTGCTGGACATGGCCCAATGTGAGCCAAATTTTTGTCGAAGTCAGCTCTCCCTAGGTGATTAACTTCGCCTAAGTAGTAGCTCTAATCTGCTTCTATATTCTCGACAATCCCATCGGGACGCCATAATATCACCCTTTGGTGCATCGGCGATGGTACTGCTCTGACACCATGTATCCATTCTCGGCCTAACACTAGGTTGTAATTTGGTTTAGCCGATATGACCATGAACATGGTTGGACGAAGGATGGATCCCACTTTGAGGTCCAGTTGAATCACACCCATGGTGGTCCCTATTCCGCCTTCGTAGTTCAATAGGACCATATTATGAGGCTTAATGTATTCATCATTCTTGCCTACTTTTCTTAGCATGAAGTGGGGAATTATGTTGATAGTCGCCCCATAGTCCACCAAGATTTTGTTTACAGTGGCCTCTTCGAGCTTTGCCCTTATGAATAAAGGCTTGAGGTGACTTTTCATCGCCTCAGTTGGTGGTTCGAAGAAACCATTTTGCTCTTCAGTGCAGCCCTTACCCATGACAAAGTAGCATACTGGCCTATGCTTGGCCATCTCTTGCTCGACTTCCCAGTCGTTTGCTTCGACTTCCATTTGGCAGTCGAATTCTCTTGGCAAGACCGAAACTACATTTATCATGATGTCTAATGTGTCGTCGGACTCAGAGCTATCTTCATCACCAGCTTCGTCTTGATCAGGCCATACCAATCTATTGGCCACTGGTTCCCTCTCCAAAGGCTTTCTTTGCTTTCGCTGGGGGACATTTAAGCTCGACTCTGGTTTTGGTTCGTTGGCAGCCTCTCTCTCAGCCTTGCGCCGCCTTTGGTATCTTCTCTACTGGGATCGAGACATTGGGTTCTTTCCCTTGTAGTTACTCGATACTTGAGCAACTTTGGTGGCACCTACATGAGGTTCTTTCTTGAGTGTCAAAGATGAACCTCTTGGCACTTCAAAGGAATGCCACCTTTCTTCGTTGGGTCTCTTTCGACTCGATGTTTTGAGCCATGTATCGACTGGCACATTGGCTGGAGGCCTGAAAGTTAGTGGCCTCTTTTCCTGACTTGAACCCTTTTGATAGGTTCTTCTAGGATCATGTCGAACATCAGAGCCTGCACTTGTTTGGGAATTTCTGCTCCATTTTTTGTTTGCTGCTCTCACACCTTCGATGTGTTCAGCAGCTTTCTTGTCAAAAATAGAGCTGCATCGAGGACACAACATTACTTCTGATTTTTTCTTCTGGCATCGTTGCAAGAATTCTGCCAGATTTTCGTTCTCTCGGGGGAACATTGTTCTAATTGCTTGCTCTTGCCTGATGGCTTCCTCTGAAACTTTTAATTCAGAGATTTCGACCATGTTGACATTCATGTTGTCTTTAGTAGCAAGAGTCATTTGCTTCATTTGAGCCTCCAGGTCTTTTGTTTGGCCTTGCACCGCAGCCAAGTAGGAAGTGGGTTTAGTTCGACATTTTGAGACTCCACCTGTTTCCAGTTTTGGGCCCTCAGCAGCCTTTTGGACTGGTTCGATTGTTTTTCTAGAAAGGTTCCCAGAAAAACTGCCAAATATTGGCATATTGATATGATCTTTGGTGACTTCGACCATAGTTATCCCTGGCCTTTTCACCTGACTCCTGGAAGCTTCGATCACATTTACCCCTGAGGGTTTAGCATAGTGGGCTTCCTCCTGCAAAGGGCTCGAATCCATATTCCCGGGGGCCTTGTCAGTGAACTTCAGCCTCCCTTCTTTGATAGCATTTTGCACAAGATCCCTGAAATGAAAACATTAAGATGTTTTATGGCCCAGAAATTTATGATATTTACAATAGCCTCTTTTCTTTCTTTGATCAAGAGGAGGCACTTTTACCCCTGGGGGTATTATCATTTGGCCATCTTTTACAAGTAAATCAAAAATTTCATCACATTTCGTAATATCGAAACTATAAGTCTTTTTAGGGAACCTATCATTGGCCTTTTCAGACTCAGTGGGGTTTTTTTCACTTGAGGGAACTAGTAATTTGCAAGAGTATGGTGGCCCTCGTTTTAACTCAGCTAAATTGACCTCACTCTCCTCGGCGGCTATAAGTTCGTCGAATGTTTCTGGATCTTCATCATCCATTTCGACATATGCTATATTTTCTCTTTTATGAGTTTTCGTCGCCCTAGCTTTTTCAGCTTTAAGGTGTTCTACCTGTCGAACCCTATCGGCCAATTGGGCCATGTCCCTCAGGTACTGAGTGTCTAATTTCTTCCTAATGGAGTAATCTAGACCTCCAGCGGCTATTTCGACTAACTCGTGCTCTGGAACTTGCGTAAAGCATCTTGCCTTGAGCAATCTAAACCTATTTAGGTATTCGTCTATAGGCTCAGTGAATCTCCTCTTTACACTAGCCAACTCTTTTAAGCTTATCTTGGTTTGTCCCATGTAGAATTGCTCATGGAACAATCTCTCCAACTGGGTCCAATGGTGGATCGAATTGGGGGGGAGAGTTATGAACCAAGTAAACGCATTCTTTGTTAGGGAACTTGGGAAATACTTAATCCTTAGGTTCTCATTGTTTGAGATTTCTCCCGCTTCGATTAAATATCTTGCCACATGTTCGACAGTGGATTCTGTCGTGTCCCCTGAAAACTTAGTGAACTTAGGGACTTTGCATCTAGGAGGCAAGTCCGTTTGTAACACATATTCCGACAGCGGGGATGTGAAGTTGGGCCTACGGAAGCCCGTATTCATCCCGTTTTGCATCATGATTCTTTCAATCATGGCTGTCAAGTTATTCTCCAAACCAACATTCTGGTATTGGATTTGCTGAACTACTTCGTCAGCGTTTTGGTTTCTATTAACCATCCTTATTTCCGGGGCTACGACTCTCGGCTCTTCGACCCCGGATTGTTCCAATTGTACCCTAAGGTTCTCTTCGACAGGCTGCCGGACTTGGTTAATAGTGGTTTCTTCCTCTAGAAGTATGCCTTGGTTTCCCCTTATCTGTGCTCTTTGGGGCTGTCGAATGGGTTGGGGTACCCCAAAGAAGTCATCCAGACGCGACATTTGTGTTGTCATTTGCTGATTCGACTGGGTGGTATTCTGTATTAGAGGATTTAGCACTGTACTTAAAGTTTGCGCCAACATTTGAACCATGTCGTGGTTGCTTTCGTCCATTTGCTGCCTCAAGACTGCTGTCTAGGCATTCGTAAGGCCAGGCATTACGTAGGACGTTCCTCCTAAGAGTTGGTTCCTACCCATGTTCGCCATACCAACTCCAGAGCCTTGGAGTGGCGAAGAGGCGCTCACTAAAGGTTCTGAAAAGGTGGACGCAACGTTCGTCAGGCTAGTCAATTCAGAAGTTGGCATGCCGTAGGGTGGTTCTCGATTTAACCAGACTGTCGAAAAACCTGGGGGAACATATGGTCTGGTTCCTTGGTTTCCCCTTGGTGGGGGAGTTCCCAAAGGCATTCTGGGGCCTGTAAATGAAGGTATTAGCCCCGTTTGTGTAACCATTACTGCTGGCGTTGAACCAGCGGTTACCACTTCGCTTACGGTTAGGATAACCGTCGCTCCCACGTTTGTTTGTGGGTTTTCTCCATTGTTTGGCGGATTCACCATTTCTCTACTTCTTCTCTTAGTATTGGTTTCGTTGGTGTATATTCTACCACTTCTCAATAACATGCAATACTCTCGAAAAAGGAGTATATTTTATAAAAAACGATTAAACTCGTAAAATCAACACAAGGTCCCACCGGGTGTGCCAATTTGTTTACCGTGAAAAATGGTAAACAACCGCTGATCTTCCAAAAGGTAACTTATTTGGTGACTCGCAGGATCGATCAGATTGATCCTAAGATATGGCTGATTTTAGAGAGTTTAAATGCTTCAAAGTAGAGAGTTTCGACTAATCCTAATGGTGATTAACGCAAGTAAGGTAGAGACACTTTAAGTAAATTGCATGGAGAAAAACTTGATAAAGTAAATAAAAGCATTAAAGGCTTGTTAAATAAATGACTTCGACTGAGGTAAATAAGTGAAAGCGATAAATTGCTTGAATGTAAAAGATTTCGATTAAGGTAAATGGTGTTTCACACATACATTCTCAATGATTCTTTCTCTCACGCTGGGTACTTGAATCTAAATGAGTGACTTGTATATAATGATGAACACACCCTTAATAACTACGTGAACACTTAGTATTTATACTAAAAAATCCTAAGTAACTGCTAGGCAGTTACATCGCTTGGAGGTGACACCACATGGCACGTTCACAACCCTCGACGCCTACTTCCACGCCACGTTGTGCTTGGTAACTGCTGGGAACCGTTTTCTCTCCAACAATTCGAAATTCCAACCGTTCGATCTTGGGCATCAGGGACCTTGGTCGAAAGGTTGCTCCTTCGACGTTGAAAACAACATGATTCCAACTTAGAGAAATTTCTCTAAGTATCTTGTCATTCTTTGATAAGCCTTCGATGTGATCAGCTGATCGAAGCCTTCTTGTGTAGGAAACTCTTCTAACTCATAATTAATGATCCATATGATAATAGAACGTGGGTGTCGAATTTAGGAGCCAACACTGCCTCGACGGCTCTGTTCATCTTGGGTCTGTATGGTGAGGAGTTATGATGTTCAATTTTGAAATTATCTCACTGTTCCTTCATCATCTTGTTGTTCAAGTTAGACCCGTTGTTTGTAATAATCCTGCTTAGAACCCCGTATCTACATATGAGATTCTGCTTGATAAAATGTGTAACCACTTGGCTTGTCACATTGGCGTAGGATGCTACTTCTACCCATTTAGTGAAGTAATCAATGGCTACTAGCATGAAACTATGTCGGTCGGATGCTTTCAGCTCAGTCATGCCGATCATATCAATTTCCCACATTGAAAACGGCCAAGGGGAGCTCATGACATTCAGAGGAGTTGGTGGCACATTTAGCTTATCAGCGCAGATCTAGCATTTGTGACACATTTTTATATAATGATAACAATCGACTTCCATTTTTAACCAATAGTACCCTGCTCGCAGAATCTTTCTAGCCATGGCGTGCCCATATGAGTTCCAAAAGTTCCCTCGTGGATTTCTCTCATGAGCGTATCTGATTCCTGCTTCTCCACAAACCTGAGTAGTACCATGTCGTAATTTCTTTTGTAAAACACACTGTGATGCGGTGGGAGAACTGACTTGAGGGTTTCGCGTTTTATCACAAATGTTACGGTTAGCAAGAGTCGCCACCGACTTTTCTTTTATCCAAAAGAAAAGGTGAAAAAGCACAGGAAAGACCTTTGAGATTGTTTCTTGAGTTCGGGGGGTAGATTATGAAAAGGGAAGGTGTTGACACCCTTTTCATCCATGGTTTTCCATGGGCTCTTAGTTACTTGCTAGATCACTTGCTTTTGTTTTGAAATTAAGCTTTGTGTGGTTTTGAAAGTATTTTGTAAAAGAGGCTATTGTTTAGGCAATCTTTGTAATGATTCTCGTTCATAAGAATGTATACAAAGATGTTTGTCTTTTTGAAAATGTTTTTAATGTTTGTAAGATGTTTGGAAATGTGTGTGCTTATTTTTGAAAATAGCAAAGATAGTTGTTTTGAAATGGAGCAAGTAACTAGAAGTAATCTACCTACTCAAATATCTTTCTTGTTCATTTTCTTTTCCTTTGATATTCTTGTCTTACCATTGATTTGGTAAGCAGCCCTATCTTTGGATGTAAACAGGACGGGCGAGGGTCATCGTATAACCATGATTAACAATGTTGCAAAGTATCTTAGCATTTTTTGAGGGACTAAGATCATTTTGTAAGGCAACTTTGAATAGCGTCATCGAGGGACTATGATCTTATACTTGTTTGTTTTACTAAGATACTTCGCATGTGTAATATGGCGAAAGGCAACCAAGTGGAGTAACCCTAAGGGTGCTTGTGTGCAAGTGTATTATTTTCATGCTTGGTTTTGTCTTGGATTAGGATTTTCTATTTGATTTGCTTTTATCTTGCCATTCAAACCCTAATTACTAGCATGTATATAAAAGCAATAAATTGCGTAATTTAAAGATTACTACGCATTACAACATTTTATGGGAGGGGGTATACAAATTATGAATGGGGATTTGCAAGAATGTAAACCTAATTTAATCTATTACAATCAAATCTAATTTGTACGAATATTTGAATAATATACAATATAAATTAAATATGCAAAGACATGTATATGCTAGAAAAAGATTTTTGTTTTGTTTTTTATGTGAAAAAGAGAGTTTTGAACTAAACCTAATAATTTAAGAAAAGAAAATTATTTCTTAGAAATTTATTTACCCTAATTCTAATTTGTTAAAAGAAAATAAAGTTCTTTAAGTATTATTTTTGTGTATTTTTGTCTTAAAAATAAAATAATATTTTATGAAATATTTTAGTCCTTTTATACATTAGAATAAATATTTACAAGTGTGAAAGAAAATAAATAAATATTAACCTAATTCTATTTTATTTTACAAGTTTATTTAAGAAAAATAGTTGATATATAATTTAATAAAAAAATATTTTTTATGAGAAAATAAAATAAAATGAACAAAATGTAATATTTATCATATTTTATATTTTTTATGATTTTTTATATGTTAAGGAAAATATATTTAATAAAATGAAAATGAAAATAAAAATAAATAATAAAATGGTTGGGCCAGGGGTGTCTTGAGTAATCAAGAGGTAAGCATTAGAAAAAATCATAAGCCCAATAGAACAAAAAGCCCAGCGCTCCATAGTGACAAAAAATGGCAAAAAAAGTGAGAAAATATGCAAAAGGTAGGCGCCAAGGCTCGAACCCATGACCTTAGCAATTTCTGCGCGCTGCCTTGCCACTGGGGTGGCTGTACATCCGTTAGTTCAAATTAAACTAAAAATACATAACACAAAGTGCTTCCTTGCCCTGTACTTCGTCTTCTTCCTCTAGCTAGCCGGACCCCCTGTATCTCTCTCATTTCTCCATGAAAATGGAAACTTCAAACATGAAAATGGTAGTACTCTTTCCCACGATTTCAACCATGTAACTCATGTAAACTAACAGTCAAAGATTAAAGCTAATTTCACTGGCCCTAATTTCAAACCTAATTTTTACAGGAATTTGAAATCTAAAATTCTCTATACATAATGAATATAAATGAAATCTATGACCATGGTTGGTTTTAGCACAAGGATATCTACATTTTATTTTCACAAATCGAGACCAAAGGATGCATGTATGAAGAGATAGAAGTTATAGTTCTTACCTCTTTCAGCTGAGATCGTGAATGGAGTTTGAGTGAGTTTTGAGAAGGCCCGAGGATCCCTTTATCTTTCCTGGACCTCCCTGAGTGTGTTCCAATCCTTACCTTGCCTTGAAAGTGTCTGAATCTCCCTATCCAAGTCAACCTGCAAGCTTGAAATACAAAAATAGCAGATGGAGAAGGAGGAGTTAAAGTGAAGGGGTGATGGTCTAGAACACTTAGATATGATGTAGGTTAAATGTTTAGGTGATTAGAACTTGAAACGCACGAGTAGATTTTTGGATTGCTATGCTTGATGCAAAACTGCAAGTTATGGCAGGTTTTTGGTGATAGAGAGTTTGGGAGAGTTTCTCAGCCTTTGCAATAGTTTCTTAGGTTGTAATACATTTGTGTATAAGTATAGAAAAGGTTTCAAATCAATTCCACACCAGGTTTCTCAGTTCTAGACTTTTTGCTCTATTGCTTGCCTTTTAAGAAAAGTGAGGAGACAACTCTCTACATGCTTGTACAAGCCTTATCTGAGTTGGTACAAGTCTTAGGCACTTTGCTTTTGGTTTATAGGGCTTGTGTGTGTAGAGAGAACAAGTGCAAAGCTCAAGGAGTTGACAAATGCAAAAGTTGTGTTTTTCTAAAATGGAAATGGCAACTTTGTGCCATTTATGGAATTAAAGCTTGGACAAAGGCTCTTATGCTTGGTTTAAGGCTTTATCAACTGTGTAAGCATTAAATTATGGAGTGAGAAACAAGTTTGAGACCTGTAAATCAAGGATTATGCAGCCTAGGTTTGGATTTGAATTTTGTTCTTCATGAAGTGGCTTGAAATCAAAGTGAGAAATTTCCAACTTCTTCTCTTCGATTCTCCCTACTCAAGAATGATATCAAGGAGTTCTTGGACATTTTGTAAAGCTTGAAATATGCTCTATAACTCATATTTGAATTTCTTTCCAAGATTCCTCTTGGAACTAGGTGAAAATTTTCCATGAAGTTAGGTCAAAAACCTGCCTAAATTAGGGCAAAATTTCACTAAGTTATTTTAGTTCATGAGCATGTATTCACAAAATTATATCTTGAGATCCAAGCATCTTTAGGAGAAAATGTGTGAATAAAAGTTGTATATTTCATGGAGATCTACAACTTTCATGTTGGGAACTTTCTTTGAATCATCTTGTATCATGGTGAGAATTTGGCTTAAAGTTGAGAAAAAATAAGAAATTTTCTATACTTAGAAAAATTTCTAAGTTAAGAAAATTTCAAATTTCAAAACAAAATCTTCAATCTTTGATTTCTTGATGAACAAGTTTCACATTTTGACAGGTTTTGATGAATTGTGATCCTTGGCATTTGATTTTGACCAAAAAGTTAAACTTTGACTTTTCAGTATACAATTGACTTTTGATCAGTTGACTGCAAAATTTATCTGTCAATCCAATGGAATTCCAATGTTTTGAACCATGTCACTAGGTCAAGATGATGCAATTCAACTCTTTGAAATCATGCTTAAAACCAATTGATCATTTGCTAGGTCGAAAATCAGAAATTTCCCTTTCTCAGTCAAAACCCTAATTTTGACAATTTTGCCCTTTTGATGATTTGATCAAATTTCTTGAGGAATTATGGTCCAAACTTGATCAAATGATACATGTGAGTCTAAAATGTTGACGTGGATAAAAAATTTTAAAGTTTGAGTGTAAATTGATCACAATTGACTTTTTCCCCAATATAGTTAATTTTTAGGTCAACTGTCCAATTGACTGATAAAAAATGTGATTCAATGCTTGAAACATGACATGAGTAAACTTAGGGGTCCATAATGATACTTGAAAGTCATATGAAGCATTGATAGCCCAAAAATCCTTGTGCAATCCCAAACCCTAATTTTGGGTTATCAGTGCTTGATGAGATGTCTTGAGCTGGTCAAACCCTAATCTAGTCTTGAGTCAAAGAGATCTTGTGAGAAAAATCTTGACAAATGAGAGGGAAAATTTTGGGGTACAACAACTGCCCCTGTTCAATCTTCTTATACCTGAAGAGTTAGATTGGCGAGTTTTGCCATTCGTGACTCGAAGGTGAAAGATGATTGGACACTAGAGTGCCCAGAAATTTGCACTCGACGATGTGTGGTTGAGGGAATAGGCTTAAATATTCCATTTGGAGAGGTGATAGAACCTTGTTAGAGATGGGCTCGTAGATGCCATCCAAGAATGCTTGTTGCACTGTAATTTGTAAGCTGAAAGAATGAGTATCAGAATGGTGTCCGTGTTTGGAGTGTATCTGAACTGTATCTGGGAGATGATTTTGACTAAGTATCATAATGGAATCCGTGTCTGGAGTGTATCTGAACTGTATCAGAAGGTTGAATCTGAATGAGTATCAAAATGGCATCCGTGTCTGGAGCGTATTTGTACTGTATCTGAAAGTTGAATCTGAATGAGTATCAGAATGGCATCCGTGTCTAGAGCGTATCTAAACTATATCAAAATTGCATATTGTCACTGGTAACTGTTAATCTTATCCTAAAAAGGGTAAAATGTTAGCTAAAATACAAAGTTATGTTGCATGAAATATATGATGCAATGTATTTGCTTTTCAATGTTTATGGCATATGGATGCAATGTATGTGTATGTGAACTAATTTTCCACATTGTTGTTTGATTGAGGAAAATAAACCCCTGAATGTTGCTGAGGATATATGGATTTTCATGTCTTGAAGTTGAAGTACTGATGAACTTTTGTTGAGAGAAGTAAATTCTGTTGTGAATGCAATGCCTTGTTCTGCTTGGGGAATCTGGAGAAATTGGATGATTTCTACCGGGGATTGGTAAACTGGGAGCTTCGTTCTGCTGGGGATTTAAATGATGTATTGTAGGGGATTACTTATGGAATAGCCTAGAGACATTTTCCTATTCTTTCAACCTATCAGTAATTGTCTTTCTCATTTTGTTTATTTGTAAACAGTAATTATGTTCAAATGCATATGTTCAACAATGAATCATTGGACGTTTTTGTAAATAAAACACAAGTGTAAAGAAAAGGACAAATAGTTTTTGCACTTTCAAAGGGGTATCTTTGTATTAACTTTGAATAAATATTTTGTACAAAAGGGGACAAACATTCTAGTAAGAGAATTCTGTCGTGAAACAAGAAAAATTTATACAAAGAAAGATAGCTACGTGTAATAATCCCATGGGGTTCCCATTCTGCTATAGCCTTCGTATCTCTGAGCATCTTGTCTATTTGTTGCTTCGTCCGAAGATGATTGAATTGATCAGAAACCCTGAGTTTATCAGTATAAGCCAAAAGTTATCCATAAAGTGATCCGACGGGACATAGTCATACGCTTTAATTCCCTAACTTTTGCCTGGACCTCCCTCTCAGGTTTTCGGTCCACCGGGAAACCATTTTTTGCCCAAGTCGCCCTTTCGGGTTTTCAACTTGCCGGGTGTACAAATTTTTCATTTTATCCCTAATTTTTTCCCGAACCTTTTGGTTCACCGGGATGCCCTTGTTTTTCCTAGGTGTGTCAACCTAGCGGGTCTCTTATGCGTAGTATCTTTTGACTATGTCCGCGTTCACAGGGTGTGGCAGGTCGTCACTGTCCATGGTTGTTAAGATCATTGCTCCACCGGAGAATATGTTTTTGATTACAAATGGTCTTTCATAGGTAGGAGTCCATTTTCCCCTGGGATCACTTTGTGGCAAGATGATACGTTTGATCACTAAATCCCCAACTTGATATACTTGGCGTCTGACTTTCTTGTTGAAAGGCTTGATCATCCTATTTTGATACATCTGACCATGGCAGACATCAACAAGTCTCTTTTCATCAATTAAGTTCAGGTTATCAAGTCGAGTCTGGATCCAATCGTCTTCGTTCAAGCCTGCATCTTTCGTAATCCTCAGAGAGGAGATCTGAACTTCAATAGGCAAGACAACCTCCATGCCGTAAACCAAAGAATAGGGTGTTGCCCCGGTTTATGTGTGAGCCGTGGTACGATAACCGTGGAGAGTGAATGGTAGCATCTCATGCCAGTCTTTGTATGTGACTGTCATTTTCTGTATGATCTTCTTAATGTTTTTATTTGCAGCTTCGACAACACCATTCATCTTTGGCCGATAGGGAGAAGAATTATGATGCTAGATTTTGAACTACTCGCACAAGGTGGTGATCATAGTGTTGTTGAGATTTGTACCATTATCAGTGATGATCCTTTCTGGGATACCATACCGGCAAATAAGGTTTTTCTTGATGAAGCGGGCAATGACAATTTTGGTAACAGAGGCGAAGGAAGCTGCTTCAACCCACTTTGTAAAATAATCAATGGCAACTAGGATGAAGTGGTGTCCATTGGAGGCTGTAGGCTTGATTTCCCCAATCATATCAATTCCCCACATAGCAAAGGGCCAAGGAGCCGTCAAGACATTTAGAGGAACCGGAGGTACGTGCACCTTGTCAGCATAAATTTGACACTTATGACAGGTTCAAGAGTGTTAATAGCAATCTTCTTCCATGGTAGACCAATAATAGCCTTCCCATAGGATTTTCTTCACCATCGTATGCCCACTGGAGTGGGTGCCAAAAGTACCTTCATGTAATTCAGCCATGATCTTTTCAGCTTCGACCTTGTCCACACACCGAAGCAAAATAGAGTCATGATTGCATTTGTATAGGATGCCATTACTAAGGAATAATTTAGCAGAGAATCTCCTTAAGAACTTCTTATCATTGACTGAAGCTCCTTCTGGATATTCTTGAGCCTCGAGATACCTCTTGACTTCATGAAACCAAGGTTGGTCCACTACCTCTTCAGTATTAATCTCGTGACAGTTTGCTGGTTCATCCATTCGTTCGATGGTGATCTGGGGAGCCTCGTTATCCCAATTAAGTTTAAACATAGATGACATTGTGGCTAGAGCGTCTGCTAGCTGATTTTCTTCTCGCGGGAAATGCTCGAAGGTAATCTTCTCAAAATATGGTAGCAATGTCAAAACATGTTTTTTGTAAGGGATAAGGTTTGGGTGCTTAGTGTCTCATTCCCCTTTGATCTGACTGATGACCAAAGCTGAATCTCTAAACACATCTAAGGATTTGATTCCCAAGTCTATGGTATCTCTGAGACCAAAGATGCATGCTTCATATTCTGCCATGTTGTTTGTACAGTTGAAGCAAAGTCTGCCAGTAAAGGGAGTATGACAACCTTCTGGAGATATGAGTACAACACTGATACCATTTCCAAGCGCATTAGAGGCTCCATCAAAGAACAGGGTCCATCGGGATCCTTGTTCAGGTCCATCATATGGCCTGAATTATTCACAGTTGTCTAGTGTCATGATGTCTTCATTCGGGAATTCAAACTTCATGGACTGATATTCTTCTTCGCTTGATGATCAAGATGATCAGCTAGAACACTTCCCTTTATAGCTTTCTGGGTAGTATACTGTATGTCGTACTCTGTTAGGATCATCTGCCATCTCGCTATTCTCCCAGAAAGAGCAAGCTTTTCGAATATGTACTTTATCGGATCTATCTTAGATATCAACAAAGTAGTATGAGTCAACATATACTATCTTAGCCGGTGAGTAGCCCATGCCAGAGCGCAACAAGTTTTCTCGAGCAGTGAATATCTGGTTTCACAGTCGGTAAACTTTTTGCTCAGGTAATAAATAGCATGCTCTTTTCGGCCAGACTCGTCATGCTGCCCCAATACACACCCCATTGAGTTTTCTAAAATAGTCAGATACATGATCAATGGTCTCCCCTCGACTGGTGGCATCAATACAGGAGGTTCTTGTAAGTAATCTTTGATTTTGTCAAAAGCAACTTGGCATTCATCGTTCCATTTGACTACTTGATCTTTCTTCAATAGTTTGAAGATTGGCTCACAAGTAGCTGTTAGGTGAGAAATGAATCTGGCAATATAGTTCAAGCGTCCCAAGAATCCTCTGACTTCCTTCTCAGTACAAGGAGCAGGCATATCTTGTATGGCTTTAACTTTGGCAGGATCGACCTCAATACCTTTGTTACTGAAGACAAAGCCTAGGAGTTTACCGGACCGTACTCCAAATGTGCACTTGTTTAGATTCAACCTCAGCTTGTACTTCTTCAGTCTCTCAAACAGCTTTTGTAAGTGATCAAGGTGCTCTTCTTCCGTTTGCGATCTGGCTATCATATCATCTATGCAGACCTCTATTTCATGATGTATCATGTCGTGAAATAAAGCTACCATGGAACGTTGATAGGTTGCCCCAACATTCTTCAGTCCGAATGGCATCACCTTGTAGCAGAATGTGCCCCACTGTGTGACAAATGTTGTTTTATCCATGTCCTCAGATGTCATTTTAATTTGGTTATAACCTGAGAATCCGTCCATGAAGGAAAACACTTTATGTTGTGCCGTATTGTCAACCAGGATATCAATGTGGGGGAGTGGAAAATCATCTTTAGGGCTCACCCTATTCAAATCTCTGTAATCCACACACATTCGTACTTTGCCATCGTTTTTAGGTATGGGAACAATGTTGGCAACCCATTGAGGGTAGGAAGTGACAGCCAAGAATCCAGCATTGAATTGCTTCATGACCTCCGCTTTAATCTTTTCTGACATATCAGGTCTCATGGAGCGAATCTTTTGTTTTACTGGCGGACAATCTTCTCTTGTAGGCAGACGATGTACCACGATGTCTGTATCAAGTCCTGGCATGTCTTCATATGACCAGGCAAAGATCTCAACATAGTCATGTAACAACTGAATCAGACACTCCTTGACACTGGGTTCCAGATTGGTACCCACCTTGACCTCTTTTTTATCTTCCTCGGTACCCAGGTTGATAGTATCCTTAGGTTCTTCGTGAGGCTGAATGGTTCTTTCCTCTTGTTGTAGCAATCTGGCAAGTTCCTCTGGTACCTCACAATCTTCCTCACCTTCGTCTTCGGCTTGGTAGATTAGATCCTCAGAGTCACAAAAGGCTATAGAAGTATCGTTACCCATGGGATCTAGAATGGTTGGATACCTGCATTTGTGAGTGTGGGTGTGTGTAAGGGTATAGCCATCTTTAAAAGAAAATAAAATGTAAAAGAAAAACAATGAGCACAAAAGTTTGTATGCGAAAAACGTCCATGATTCATTGAATTTCATATGAAGATGAAATAATAACCCTTACAAATGGACCATTGTGCCTCAGGCAAGACACAAGGTTTTAAGAGTGCGAATTGTTTTTGAATATTATAGATCCAACAAAATGTAAAGATAAATTAATGACGGATGAAAGTTATTGGGACGAAGTCTCTAGCCTCCCAATTGAGGAGTCCTCCATTGACAATTGGAAAGATCCAATCCTCCAAGTTTCAATCCTCTTCACCATCTTCTACCGTGTTGACTTCTTGGTTGCTAATCTTCAAGGGTGGCCCTCCAGCACGGGCACTGCGTACAACCTTTTGAGCACTTGAAGTGAAACCTAAGCCAAACTTGTTAGACTTATACAGGATATCCGGAAATTTCCCCCAAATGGTGCATCCACCTTCCTCTACTACTTCTTTGGCGTCCTTCAGAGATGACATCCAGAGTGGAGGTCTTGTAATCTTGGGAATCTGGGACACAGTCTTGGTCACTGCTACCTCTTGAGGGACCTCTTCGAAGTGTTGAAAATGAGTTTCAATGAACTCGTCGTCCAATTCCACACACCTGGAGGAATTGAGATGGCTAATCATGTATTCTTCCTCTCCGTGGACAGTGATAATCTTTCCTTGAACCGGATATTTCAGCATCTGGTGCAATGTAGAGGTAACAGCGCCAGCATTATGGATCCATGGTCGTCCTAGCAGACAAGAGTAAGAAGGGCGGATGTCCATTACATAAAAGGTTGAATTGAAAGTTTGAGTCCCAACCTTTATGGGGATATCCACCTCCCCGTGTACCATCCTCTTCGAGCCATCAAATGCCCTTACGACTATGTTACTTGGCTTTAACGTCAGTCCTTTGCAGTCAAGTCTGTCAAGAGGTTTTTTCGATAAAACATTCAAAATGAGCCAGTGTCCACCAAGACATGGGCCAGAGTTGTGCCTCTACATTCCACAGAGACATGTAATGCCTCATTGTGCTTTCTTCCCCTTGGTGTCAGATCAGCATCCGAGAAGCCTAGGCCGTTATCCACTGTCAAGCTGGCCATGCAGTCTTGAAATTGATCAGCAGACGTCTCTTAAGGCACATGGGCTGTTTTTAGGAACTTCAACAAGGCTTTCGCATGTGCCTCAGAACACAGTAGTAATGTTAGCATGGGGATTTTAGAGGGAGTTTGCCCCAACTGTTCGACTACGTCGCAGTCGCTCCTCTTTATAATTTTTAGGATCTCCTCCATTTCTTTCTTGGATGTCTCGGGGATAGTCAGTGATTGAGCCTTCGTCTAGACAGGCTCTACTTGAATATTTTTTCCTCGAGTTTCAGTAATAGGAGTGTTGGTAGGAATGACAACATGGGTTATAACGGTTTCATCAATATGAGCACTTGTAGAGATGATTATGGGTAGGGAAGTAACCTTTGGAGCAGCCACGGGTCCAAAAACTGCCTTTGGGGGGGCAATTTCTGGAGAAAATATCCTACCGCGTCGGGTTATTTTACTAGTTCCGTCAATATTGTTGATGTCATAATCTTCTTCTTCGGAGTTTATCTCTTCGGCGGCTGGCCCATATTGTTTGATGCCATGGTAGTAAATGTCCCCACCGTAATTCCACGACACAGTTTTGTCTGATTCATATGGGACTGGCCCAGGCATTGTGATTATTAGAGGAGTTGTTTTCGGAACCGATGTAATTCTAACGGGTCTTTTGGAGACCCTGGAAGAATTGGCAGAGATGGTAATGACTGAAACATCTTCAATAGGAACAGGTGAAACAAGAGTACTTTCAAACAGAATCTCTTTGTTGTCTATCAAGTGTTGAATTCCTGTGTTGTACCCCAAAATTTGCCCTCCCATATTTCTCAAGACATTGCAAGAATAATCTCCAAGTGGCTCAAGATTGCTCAAGAGTTGGACAGTCAAATCATCTCCTAAGGCAGTCAACCTCAAATTAGGGTTTTGTGGTGCATCAAGGTATTTGCATCCAAATGACCCCAAGTTCTCCCCAATGTCCTAATATGTTCTCAAGTTCATCCATGTCAAATTTCAAGCCTTGCAGAGGAAGTTTGGTCAGTCAATTGCTCAAGAGGTCCCAAAGTCGACTGTGCTAGGGAAAAAGTCAACTGTGACCTATAGACAGTTAAACCTCAATATTTTTTGTCAAAATTCTAATTTTGAATTATATTTCATCATTTTATCAAGGGTTGATCATGATTCATCAAGGATTGCACAAAATTCATCAAGATTCAAAAGTTGCTAAATTAGGGTTTTGCAAGAAAAGTCAACTCAACTTTGAACAAGCATAACTTTCTCATACTTTATGAGAAATGACCCATCCAAAGCTCATATTGAAGAGGATGAAATTCCCTACAATCCATATTCACACCCCAAGATCAAGAAATTCACTCACAAGAAGTTACAAATTTGGACATTATAGGTCATTTTTGAAAGTCAACAAAAACTCCTTTTTTTCCAAAGCTTATAACTTGAGAATGGAATATCAAAATGCGATGAGACTAAAAGGGTTGGTTAGAGTACATCTCAAGGTTTCTAAAACGTCCAAGAACACCTCCAAAAGTTCAAAATTGAATAAGTTATGCATTGTTGAAGTTGGGCATTTTTCCAAAATTGCCAAAAGTCAACTATCCCCAAAACTTCAAATTTTGTCAAACGGGCCCACTTTTTTCCACTTGATTTGATCTTGTTACACTACACACGTGTCCTATCTTCAGTCTTATGTCCATTCATTGATTTTTATATTTTATTTGATTTTTATTGAATTAATTCATTTTAAATCAATTTAAATCCAAATAAAATCTAAATATTGATAACTTGGTATATTTTTGATTGATACAGGCCTTAATTGTCATCATGGACAAGATCAAACTCGTATCAATCCATATCATGCACAAAATATTGGATTTGGAATCAAATTGGAAGCTTTTTAATGGAGGATCATATCATATCTCCAAGCATTGATACACCAAGATTCAGTCCACAAAATTTGACCTAATGCATTGCCTTATACATATACAAGCTAAAGAGGCACGAAAAAGGACCTAGAGGCTGCACAATCAGAAGAACAAAACTTGAGAAAATTGCAAAAAAGTATGGACTCGAAATCACTCTTAGAGGCCGATTCAAAACAAAATCTCAACACTATTCTCTTGCTTGACATCCACTGAGGGAGATGCAATCAAAAACAAGCTCCTAGACCCCCAAAATCGCGCTGTAAGTCTCTCTAAACCTTGCTCTGTACTCGAAATCGTATCCTCTCATTCTTGCATTTTTTTGACAAATTATTGGCATGGTCATGATCCTTGTGTGATTTCTAAGATTTCTGTATCATTTGATTGTATTTTCATGAGCCATAGCCTTGTAATCGAACCTAGGGTTTGGAAGTTTGTTTTTTGGGCGTTTTAGTTTCAGGAAAAATCAAGGCAAATAATGGACATAGGCATGTTCAGGAGGAAGAGACGAGCATGGTTGTGGTCGTGGCTTGAGTTTTCATGGTCTAGAACTCGTTTTAGGATGAACCCATGGATTTAGTTGCGAATAAAAATCCGCAGGTAAAAAACTAGGGTTGGGCGAAGAAGATGATTACGTGCCCCCTCCCCATTCGTTGGTTCAAATATTTCGCGCTTATTTTTTTATTTATTTCAGGCATAATAATTGTTTTTCTATATAATATTTTTTACCTAATCCATTAACAAACAAAGTCCAGTGGTCCAGTGGTGAAGGCGTTAGTGCATAGTCTAGCAGGACCTGGATTCGAATCCCAGGTCCCCATATTCTTTGCTATTATTTTCTTGTAGATGTTCCAGCGTATCTCATATATTGCCATGCACCATACTCCCTCAAATCTTGAAGCGCCAGATGGCCCCAGGCCAGATCTGGTGGTCAGGAATGAATGTCCATCATGCTCTCAAGTCAACCAGCACGTGGAGAATCAGAAGGTCAACCCAGGCCTGCGTGTAATTGGGCTAAGAAATTGCAATTTCCACCTCCAGTCAAGCCCAACACCCCCCTTTGGTTATTTCTATCTTTTTATTTTATTTACTTATTTGATTAATTATTTTTATTGTTTAATTAACCAATTAAGTTTTTCCTCATAAAATCAAAAACACAAAAATATATTTTATTTATTAAAATTAAATTCAACTTTATTTTTGTAAATAAATTAATTTAATTAACTTAGTTTTAATTAGGTATAATTTTTAATATCTTTTGCAAATAATTAAAATTAATGTAGAAAATTAGGTTTTTACTAACTTTAAATCAAATTTATTTTATTTCTTTAAATAACTAAAAATCCAAAAATATTTTCATTAATTAATTAATTTATTTATTTAATGTTTAACCTAATTTAATTTCTTCTTAATTCAAAAATAACAAAAAATGTCTTCTTTCAAAAAAGGGTCAAAACCCTAGAATGCGCCCGATTTAATTTTCCCGCACGCGATCCATTTATGATATTGATGTAATTGTTTCCCGGAATGTAATAGTTTTAATAGGACTTTAAATTATTTTATCGCTTTCTTTTATTTTCCGCAATTTAATTTCAAGGGTTGTTTTTAGCGATGTAAATACCCGACGCCTTGTAATAGTTAGATTTAATTTCCGTAATTTAATTTCCGCAACTTATAAACTGTTAGATGTTTGGTAATTGGGAATGCATGACAAGATCGAATGTATGAACCTAAAATCAACATAGCTCACCCATGACATGTACAAAGATAAAATTAACCGAGATAACACACTCGCACATGCGCACTCTTAGGGTACACCTCACTTGGTTGCCTTCGAACGTGGTCATTGAGTATAGGAAGTTTTAGAGGTCTTCCTCTTGTCCAAAGATCATAGTTGCCTCGAAACGGTTGCCTCGGAAAAATTATCTAAGACATTAGGGTTACCGCTAATGCATCCTAACATTGCTTTAGTGACCACATGTCCCTTAATCGAATTGACCCTTAAAACTCCAACGACGAGGCTACCTATTCATTCATAGTGGGATAGCCCTATCTAAAGGACATTAGCACAAATTAATTCCCTTTTCGAGTAGGTAGATGGTTCTTAAGTACTTGCTCTTTCTAAAACAAAACAAAACTTTTCGCACTTACACTTTCTTCAAAACAAAAACTCTTTTCAAACCCACAAACACAAAGAAAAGAAAATTTTGAAAACACTTTGAGCAAGTACCTAAGAGCCCATGGATAACCACGGATAGAAAGGGTGCTAACACCTTCCCTTTCTATAATCTACCCCCCGAACCCGAGAAATATCTCGAAAAGGGAATTTTTCTGTGCTTTTTTCCTTTCCTTGTTGGATAAAATAAAAGACGGTGGCGACTCTTGCTTACCGCGACATTTTGCAAAAACAAACGCAAAACGCAAACCAGCATTCCAAAAACAGTCAGTTCTCTCCCACCGTATCACGGAACTGGCGACTCTACTGGGGATGCTTAATAAGTGGGGTGTACCTTAGGAATAGTTCATAATGTTTTCAATTGCTTGACTTATATGCTTTATACTTGTGGGCTTGTATCGGAGTTACTATAGATCCTAACCTGGATCTGGGGGTATGCTTTAGGTAAGTAGCAATAAACTGTGAGGGAACTGTACGGTGTAGACCGATACGGTTGAAGCAGTAGCTACGTTGGTGTGGCACTTTAGATTATACCGATATCCCTTGTATTGGAACGAGGAGAATATGGGTCATCTAAGGGGTTATTAAGCACCAACTGGCCTTAGAACCTTTAAATTGACCAACTTGGCCATAGAACAGTAGCAGTATGCTACACTCATTGAGACTAAACTCTCGCGATGATTCCGGCTGCAAGAAAAGGTTGCCAAACTGGAATTATGACCGATTGAGGGTAGTCAGTGATATTGAGATCCTCTAGAACCCGGTTACTATTTTTAGGACAGGTTTAAACCAACTGAACTGAAAGAGGGTAGTACCTAAGCTCCTTGCCAGCCTGAAATCTAAGGGCTCTCTGTGTGACTTGTATGCCTTTACCATGTTTTCCATTTGTGGATACTTGTGGTGTGCTTACTATCATAACATCATGACATCATAACATTGCATACATCTTGCATAAGACTAACCTATTTCAAAGACAGGAGGGATTCATCTTTGTTCTGTTTTGTAGGTCATCATGATGCCTATGCGTAGGAATACCATCCGGATTAACTTTGTCCAGGTTCCCATTGTGCTTAAAGAGTTAATTGCAAAGATGCCTGATACTACCTCCTTCCTCAAGAGACATGGTTATCTACTCAGTTTGGTCACCTCCAAATTGGACGAGCAGATGATGAGTGTTTTGGTCCAATTCTATGATCCATTGTACCATTGTTTTACTTTCCAGGACTACCAGCTGGTTCCCACCTTAGAAGAGTTCTCTGATCTGCTCGGTATCTCTATTCTGGAGTAGACCCTGTTTACTTGTTGGGAGAAGATTCTTAGGCCCGAAGAGATTGCTGCAGCCCTTCATTTGACTAAGGATGAGGTAATGGCTAATTGGGAGACTAGAAGTGGAGCAAAGGGCTTTCTGACTAAGTTCTTGGTTGGTAAGGCTAACTATTTTTGGGATAGTCTAGACTTTAAGGCATTCGAGGATATTATGGCTCTTCTGATATATGGCTTGGTATTGTTTCTGAACTCTGACTCCTTTGTTGATGTTAATGAGGTCAAGATCTTCATCTCTCGCAATCCTGTACCCACTCTCTTGGGTGACATCCTTCATCAGCTTTATGCTCGTACGGCCCGAAAGCGGGGAACCTTGATGTGTTGTGCTCCTTTATTAGCGAGGTAGTTTATTTTGCACCTCCTCAAGTTAGTGCTGAAGAATAAAGAAGGCATGGGCTGGGCTTATAGGGTTATGTCTCTTTCTCATAATGACATTATCTGGACTCTCAAGGGTATGGATGAAGAGACTATCATTGATCACTGTGGGGAGTACCCCAATATTCCACTGATAGGAACCCATGGAGGAATTTCTTACAATCCGTGCTTGGCCTTACGTCAGTTTGGGAGATCCAGAAGAGAAGGTCCTCATGAGCTACTAATGCCTAGTATCATCTTTGATTTTCAAGGGGATAACGACGAGCAACGTCGCAGATTCATAAAGGCCTGGGATAGAGTTCACAGATCGGATCCCCATGAGCTGGGCCCAAAGACTTCACTCCCGATGGAGCCATATCTCAGATGGGTCTGTACCCGTGCCCAAAGGCTGGGTATGCCATATGAAGCCGTCCGGACTATCATTATTGAAATTGCTAATGAAGAAGGGGTTCTTCCAACCATCCTCCATCCTCATATGCCCACTGAAATTGGGGCACTGAAGAGATCTTGGATGCAACTGAGGAAAGAACGGGATGCTTACCGAGAGAAGTTCAACGAGCAAGAGCAGAAGATCCAGAGGTTAACTAGGCAGCTGGAGAACGAGCAGATTCTTAATGACTATGTCCGCACTGATAAGAAGAGACCATGGGAGCATTGATTGACCTTTGATGATTTCATTTCCAGTTTTTATTTACTTTTCAGTATTTCCTTTCATGTAACGCCTTAAGGGCATCAGTTGAACAATTTGAATTCCAAAGTTTATCTAATAAAGTGTGTTTCATTTCTTGTTTACGAATTTGAATCTCCCGATTGTCTTTGAAATCATAATCATACGCATTTCATCCCATGCACTTCATAAACAGGTACCCATTACAGGGCTCTTATCTTCTTCGCTATTTATTTAAGCACTCATCATGTCTGCTGAACCTTCAACTGAGCAAGCCATCAAGGCCCTCCAGGCCCAGAATGCCCAATTCCAAGAGCTGTTCATGAATCTAGCTAAGGGTCAGCAAGACCTAAAGACCTTGATTCTGAAAGAGAAGAAGAAGAAGAAGAAGAGGACAATCCTGTTTAACACGGGACACCGGTTTGGAAACAGGCTACAGAATAAGGTTGATCTGACCACCTCATCTGGAGGGAAAGATAGTCAAGAGGAAAGGAGGGCTCCTAGCCCTGTGGTCTCCGACAACGAGACGGACTTCGATGAAGAACAGTATCCTCCTGCTGAGGATAGATACAAGCAACTGGAATACCGGTTGAGTGCTATGGAAGTTTAGAAAGTGCCTGGTTTGGACTTTGGTGATCTAGGTCTATCATCTGGGGTAGTGATTCCCCATAAATTCAAGGCGCCAGCCTTTGCTAAGTATGACAGAGTTTCTTGTCCGAAGCTACACCTCTGGTCATATGTGAGGAAGATTCAGCCGTACACCGCTGATAAGAACCTATGGATCCATTTCTTTCAAGATAGTCTCTCAGGGACTCAGCTTGAGTGGTTTTATCAGTTAGACGGAGCCAGTATCCGTAGTTGGGAAGATTTGGCTACTGCATTTTACAGGCGTATCAGTACAACTCCGACCTTGCTCCTACGCGTACCCAACTCCAGGGTATGTCAATGGGAACAGGTGAAGGATTCAAAGATTATGCTCAGAAGTGGAGGGACCTCGCCGGAAGAGTACAACCACCCTTGGCTGATCGGGAGCTTGTGGACATGTTTCTGGGGACCTTGTCCGGTCCATTCTTCAACCACCTGATTGGAAGCTCTTCATCTGGGTTTACAGAGCTTTTTTTGACCGGTGAGAGGATTGAGGCTGGTATTAAGGCCGGTAAGATACAGAAGGGTGCCTCATCAAGCACCGAGAAGAAGCCCTTTAAGAAAGAATCCAGTGCTGTCTACAGTGCGAGAAGATAGAATAGACCCGAACACCGCCAAGATGTTAATGCAGTTGTTATCTCAAAACCTACTAGTGCTCCTCAATACAACAATCAACAGAAGGACGAGAGACCTCAAAGGCAATTCACCCATCTCAACATGACCTTATCTCAGATTCTGCCACAGTTACTGAAGACCAATCTGGTGATTCCAAAGGAAGCCCCAAAGAATCCAAATACAACATCACCGAGGTATAACCCTAATGCCCGTTGTGCTTATCACTCTGATAGCCCGGGGCATAATACAGATGATTGTTGGACTTTGAAGAATAAGATACAGGACTTAATTGATGCGAAGGAGATTGAGTTTGAGGCGCCCGAGAGGCCTAACATTGTGACTGCTCCTATGCCCAAGCATGGAGTAAATGCTATAGATGAAGACTCGTTTGTGTTTTCGGTGAATGATATTGTTACCCCTTTGATGACTGTAAAGAAGAACCTTTTGCTAGCCGGTTTATTTCTGGGCTGCGACGAAGGTTGTCGTATGTGTTCTGTTCTACCTACCGGTTGCCATCTCTTGAAATCAAGTGTCCAACGCCTGATGGATAGTAAAGAAATTCTGTTTGAGAAGACTGTTGTTCCCTCTGTTCCTACTGAAGAAGTTGCCATCATTACCATTTTTGACAATTCTTCCAAGGCTCCCTCGAGGAAGCCTGTTAGAATTACATCTGTTCCAAGAATCGCACCTGTGATCATCACTGTTCCGGGGCCCATCCCCTATACCTCTGATAAAGCTGACCCTTGGCACTACGAGGCGGATGTTTATTTTCATGGAGTTAAGCAAGAGTTGGATGCTGATACTTGTTGTACCCCAATTTTTCCCCCTAAGATTCCCCTATCATATCATGTCAACTTGATCATAACAAGATCACATTAGGGTTGGTTCTTCCTCTTTTTCCTATCTTTAAGTTTGCTCTTGAGGAATCTCCAAGCACCTTGGTTGTGTATTTTGTATACGTGTTGTTGACTAACTTCTAATCGAAATACAAAAAAATATTTGTCTTTGTCTTTGTATATTTTTGTTTTGTAGGTACCAAGTCGAAGCATCTGACAAATAAGGATTTCTGGTATTATTTTCCTAAAATCTCTATTTGCAAAGAAAAAGAATTAAAAAAAAATTCATTTTTTTTCACTGTACAATCGATTGCTCCTAGAGTGCAATCGATTGCACAAAGTGAATTTTGCACAATTTTTGGAAAAATACACTGTGCAAATCGATTTGCAATATAGTGCAATCGATTTGCATAGAGTGAAAATTTGAAGAAAAAAATCAACATTTTAAACTTGTCAAATGTTTGGCTCCAATTTTCCTTCACTTTTGAAAGATGTATAATTAATTCAAATTTTAGTGCCAATCTTTCATTTTTAAGAAGAATTATCATTAATTCAAATTTTGGCTCTAATATTTGAAAGAATTATCATTAATTCAAATTTTGGCTCTAATATTTGAAAGAATTATCATGAATTCAAATTTTGGCTCCAAGAATCAATTACCAAATTACCACTAATCCCAATCCTAAAACTCTATAAATAGAGCTCTCATTTCATTCAAATTTCAAGCTTTTGATAGCCAAATCCACCTTGCTAAAAAATCTCTCAAATATCTCCATCTACCAAATTCACTCAAAGCTCCATTTTCAAAAAGTTAGTAAGCTTTTCATTGAAGCTTACTAATCTTTGAGCTAAACCTTCATCCAAACACTTTTTCTCCATCAATTCTCTACATCCAAGCTTGGTCAATTGATTCTTGTGGTTGAATTGAAGCAAATTCTTGAAGTTGTTTGATAATTTTCTAGATCTACCTTTGGTAAGTCTGGATAATTCATCTTTCACAATGTGATCTCTTGGTGATCTTTGGGATTGATTCTTTGAGAATTATTTTGTGATTCCAATGGTGTTATTTTCTCATAATTTGATGGAATTTTCGTGCTCAAGTGGATCCATGATCATTAGGTGTTTGATGGAAAGTTTGAACAAGCAATTGCCCTTTTAAAATGCTATTTTTGCTACTGCTTCTGTGTGCAATCGATTTACATAGTAGTGTAAATCGATTTACACAGCACAATTTTGCACAAATTTTTGAAAATTATACTGTATAAATCGATTTACATAGTAGTGTAAATCGATTTACACCAGAACATAATGTATTTTTTGCCTTGTTTTGGGGCAGCTTTGATCCAAAATGCTTTTTCTACTGACTCCTATGTATTGTTGATTTGGATTGCAATTTTAAATGTCCAATTTGTCTTTAAACTCAATGGACTTTGTGATGTAGATGAAGTTGGATAAATGTTCATCAATTCAAATCTACCTAAGAGTGAATTATTTAATTCATTTTTGGTGCTTTGGATTAATGATATGTTTAGTGCTTTAATCCATCTAGAGGAGTGGTTGAATTTTAAGATGAAAGAATTTTGAAATGGTGATCCAAATTAGCTTATCATTTCCCTCCCTCTTCATCTTATCCCTTTCTTTTTTTAATTGTGCTACATGTTAAGGGATGGTGATCTCTATATAATTTATCCAAACATGAAGTACATAGATTGCTATTGACCGGCCTCAAAATAGGTGCGACTTCTACATAAGTCCACTTACGATTGCTTAACATAGTGCTAAATTTTGTCCCGATTCGAATAAATGATCATTCGTGGCCCAAACTTATGATTGCAAGCCCAAGTATGTTAATTTGATCTCTTTGATCCAATAACCTTGAGATTCATTGTGTAGAGGCTTTGGTTCTACCAATCCTCTGATGGATCTACAACACCTTTGGTCAACGCGGATCACTTAAACATCGTTGATCATTACATGTTGCCTTGTGAGAATTCCAAAATGGATGATATACTTGACAAAAAGCAAATGCAACTTGTTGTGTAGAGGCTTTGGTTCTACCAATCCCCTAATGAGTTCCAAATGCAAGTTTCAAGATGGTCATCCAACTAACCACTTATTACTAACAATTAACTTTACTTTATGCTTTTATTTTCATGCTTTATGTACCATTTACTTTTAGCATTTTACATTTCATGCTATTTTCATCTTTGCTCACTTGAGCATTTACTTTTATGTCATTTTTATTTTGCTCACTTGAGCTTTTCTTTTTTTAAAGACACCTAATAATCAACATGAACCATAAAAATCATTAATGATACTTGGACTACATGGTTACTATCCTTTGGATTATGGAGTGATGGACTTCTTGGACTTAGGATTAGAGACCTTGGCCTATCTTGGAGACTTTGTGACTTTATTTGATATTTTGTCTGGAGTTCTTGAGGTTTACCTCAAGACATTGGGTTGTTTGTTTGTTTTGTGTGCAGGTTATTGAGATTACGATCTTTGTTTATAATCTGGAATTCACCCGTATACAGCCGTTACTCTGCCCAATTTTTGCGAAGACTTAAAACACTTAAAGTTTGGTTCTCTCAAGAGGTCTAGTATCTTTGCTTGCTTGGTTTCAATCCGAAGAATGGGAATTCTATTTTGACTCATAATGTCAAGTATTGGCTTCTTGTTGGTTAGATGGTTCTTATCCCTAGCTTTTACCTTATGCTTTAGGATAGCCTCTTCTTCTCCTCCCATCTTCTTTAATTTCAAAAATCTTCTCCCTCCTTAAAAAAAACTCTTCTTGTTTTGAAACATGAAACATTTTCATAATAAACTTGGACTTAGGTCCATGCATCTTAGAAACATTTTCATAAATAAATTTCAATCAATTTAATAATACCTTGACCCTTTTTTTTGTGAGAAGACTAAAAGTCAATCAATCTCATTTCAAACCATTTTGCCACTTTGGCTTTTATCTTTAAACTTTTCTCAAAAGATTAGAATCTTGTCAATCCTTATAGTGATGCAAACAACTATACTTCTACAATATGTAGTGAAGTGAGATATTTTCCACTTGGGTGTTGAGTGAGGCATTGTTGATTTTAAAATCCAAGCCATATCCTCCACTTTGAGATGATGCAAATTCTCCTTTCTCATGATTGTGGGTAGTAAGTATGTTTTTTCACACAGAAAATTGCGATGATGTCTTGTCTCATAAAATCAACCAACACACTTGTGTTTCAAATTTTTAAAAGATGAACTACGTGTACCCTGATCCCCTATTGCACGAAAGGTGGTACGTAGGCACTAAAGGTTCACAACCGCGGCGGGTGCAAAAATCATAAAAATATTTCTTTTCTCACCTCCACCATCCATTTTATATACAACACATTTTTATAGCCAAAATATACAGATTTCTCAAAGAGGTTCCTGTGGAGTACCGTAGATGTTTAGGGTGCTAATACCTTCCCTTTGCATAACCAACCCCCTTACCTTTAATCTTTCCCCCTCTTTTGGGTTATTCGCTCTTTTCCCATTCCTTTGGAAACAATAAAAGCGCGGTTGCGATTTTTATTTTGATTTGTATAAAGTCTATTCAATCCAATGGCTTAGTCTTGCACATTTCTACCGCTACAGAAAAAAATGGCGACTTCACTGGGGAAAGATTGACCTCTTGCTGGTCCATCCCTAAGTGGGTTAAACCTATCTTTGTGTATATCTGTATATGTGCTATTGTTGTTTATGTGTTATATTTTGTATATATGTTTGTCTGGATTTTCCTGGTTTACAGGGTGCTTGGTGATTACTCATAAGTCCTATACCCGGACTTGGGCAAACTTTAAGATAGGACGGGCAGTATAGTCATGTTAACTTTGAGGGAGTAATCCCAAAAAAGGAGGCATGAGATCCCCCACTCAGTGGAGGCCCCTTTGACTGTAGTATCGTTTACCGAGTAATCGGGAAGACGTACTGCTTTCGACCTGGGAGCTTGCGAAGCTGAGGACCGTAGATTACCTAACCCCTCTTGGCCTTTTAGGTGTAGTGCGGAAGCTATGACGGAGTAATCCGGAAGTAGTTGTCACGCGATACTACGCTCGGACGAGTCTTTCTTGAGAATATTACTAATTACCGAGTTAATTGGGAAGTTGGTAATATTCGAAGGAAGGATGTAGATTCTGGGAACCTCTAGAACCTTGTTCGGCAGGTGATAACCTCTTAGACCAATACCTTATGGGTAGTACCTTCGACCTCATGCTCGTGACGTTGAACCTATGAACCCTATATGTGTGATCTTGTGTGTGATTGTTGCATCATGCATCCATGCACTCATAAGCATCTTTTGAAGAAAAAAACAATACTTCAAGGGATTTAAAGGTTTACTATTTGTGAATATCTCAGGTACTTTTAAACCATGGATTCTGGAAAGAGAAAGACCAGGAAATACAGTTTCAAGGATCCTAAGATAGATGAGTTGATCAGTCTAATTCCCGAGATCGAGTGTTCTGCAGACTTTCAGAAGAAGTATGGATCCATTATTCCTCTCATGAAGCTGAAGATGAAGGAGGGTTTTCTCTCAACTTTGGTCCAGTTCTATGATCCGGTGTATCACTGCTTTACTTTTCCCGATTATCAGTTGATGCCAACACTGGAAGAGTATTCCTATCTATTGGATTTACCTGTTACCGATCGTGTTCCTTTTACTGGTTTGGAGGGTGAGCCAAAACCACATGAGATTGCTGCTTTGATTCATCTGGGGAAGTCTGAGGTGGAATCTCATATGACTACCAAAGGAGGGATTAGAGGATTACCAACTCAGTTCTTATTGGAGAAAGCTTGTTACTTTGCCAGGATGAAGAGTACAGTTGCTTTTGAGGCTATCTTTGCTTTACTCGCCTATGGATTATTCTTATTTCCTAATGTGGACAAGTTTGTCAACATTAACGCTATCAAGATTTTCATGATTGGAAACCCGGTTCCTACACTGTTGGGTGATGCTTATTACTCGGTTCATCTTCGGAATTCTTATCATGGGGGAATGATTATCTGTTGCACGCCTTTATTGTATCGGTGGTTTACCTCTCATATGCCTCAGTCTGACGCTTTTTGGGATGTCAAGAAGGAACCTTGTTGGGCTCCTAAGATCATGGCACTTACTCACTCGGATATTGATTGGTATCATCGAGCTTACCAGGATGCAGAGATTATTGACAGTTGTGGTAGTTTCCCCAATGTGCCTCTTCTTGGTACAAAGGGAGGAATTAACTATAACCCTATTCTTGCACGACGACAGCTTGGGTATCCGATGAGGGATAAACCGAACAATATTCATCTGAGTAGTTTCTTTCTGAAGGAAGGAGAAGACCACAGGGAAGCTAGGGAGAAAATTGTGAAGGACTGGCGTCACATTCATAAGAAGAGTAGGAAGGATTTGGGACCTAGGGGTGTTGTTTCTTTGGAGCCATATCTTCAGTGGGTCCGATCGAGAGCCATTCAGTTGAAGATGCCGTATACTCGGGAGACACCCATGCCTGATTTGTTTGTGAAGACCACTCCTCCCTTATTAGATGATATAGAAGAGCTACAGCTTGCTTTGGTTATGATGCAACAGGAAAGGGATGCTTGGAAGAACAAGTTCCAGACTTTAGAGAGTTCCTACAGAGCAGACCTGAAGGAGAGAGATGATTTGATCGAGATCCTTGAGAGTCGAGCAGTAGAGTCTATGGAGAGGCAAGGAGATTTATTTTCTCATAAGCCTCAAACAGGAGCTGTTTGTTCACTTCCTGATTCAGATGATTGGAAGGAGGTTGCTATCAGACATGTGGAAGAAAACCAGAGGTTGAGAGCTCAGATTGCCAGGCTCACAGGGAAGCGCATTCGTATAGATTGATCTATATCAGTTCCTTTTCTCAGGATTTTAGATTGTATTTTCATCTTGTACTTGGGATCATTGAAACTTGTAACCTATTTCGAAGTTATTATAATGAAAGTTTTCAGTATTTTAAATGCGTTGTTATTTTGATGTTTGCAATATGTCTGTAAATCTTAAATCCCTTGAAATATTAAATGATAAAATAATAATAATCATATACATTGCATATCATGCATCATATTGCACATGTTTTTGCATTTGTTATGCATATCCAGGTGTCTTACCCAGCTTCTTTGCTTCACTAAGCAAGCTGACTCATCACTACAACACTCGGGCTAATTTCAAAAAGAAGATGGACAACTTAGAACAGGAGAATCGCGAGCTGCGCGAAGAAGTTTCTTCTTTGATGGTTGGCTTGGCCAAGTTGACTACTCTGATGGAAGCTCTGGTGGTTGCTCAGAATCAGCCACCGAGTGTTCAACCTCAACCAACAAGGGCAAATGCTGTTATGCAAGGGAGAAGGGTAAAAGCTCCTAGAAAGAATTATCAGCGTCATCAGCAAGTCGCCTCAGTTACTCCTGTTATGAATGCTGCTCCAACTACCGTTGTTTATCAGAGACCATCCCAGCAGGGGAATCAAGGGTATAATCAGAGAAGGGAGAACTATGATCTTATTCCCATGAGCTATGCAGAGCTATTACCAGCATTGGTTCATAAGAAGTTGGTCCAGACACGACCACCTCCCGCTATACCATCACCATTGTCGTGGTATTACAAAGCAGACCAGACGTGTGCCTTTCATCAGGGAGCACCAGGGCATAATGTTGAGAGTTGTTATCCTTTGAGGAATGAAGTGCAAAGGTTGTTGAAGTCTGGAATTTTATCTTTCAAAGACGGGGACTCGTCAAATGGTGTTAAGGAGTATGGTAATGGTTCTTCCAAAAAGAAAGAGCAAGACTCCTACTCTATACTTCGTGGTAGGCGAGGAGGATCTCATAATAGGAATCAACAAGATGCTTCTGTGACTCCATTCATCAATGAGACTCCAACTGCTGTTGCATATCAGAGGGCACCTCAACAAGGAAATCAAGGGAAAGGTCATCAGAGGAAAATGAGATTTGATCCAATTCCAATGACATACACAGAGCTGTATCCTTCTTTGTTGAATAAGAATCTGGTTCAAACTCGAGCTCGACCAGTTGTTCCTAAAAAACTGCCAAGAGGATATAGGGCTGACGCTTCTTGTGCTTTTCATCAGGATGCTCCTGGGCACGGTTTGGAAGATTGCTTTGCTTTGAAGGTTGAAGTTCAGAGGTTGGTCCAAAGTGGTATCTTGTCATTTAAGGATATTTTTCTTGAGGTTCAAGTCAAATCTTTGCCAAAGAATAAACTTCATTGAAGAATGCCTTGGAGTTTAAGGATGATTAGCCTTCTCAGTTTATTATCTTTTTTACTGCTTTCTCATTTGTAATTTTTCTTGTTTATCATTGCACTGTTTGCATGTAAGAACTTGTTTGCATTTGAATGTTTAATCTTAATATAATGAGCATGTTTGTCTTGAAGAAATTCATTCGTTTCACTCATATTTGTTTTCAATTTTAAATTGTTATATGATGCCAACTTGTTACCCATTCTCTTGCCTAGGAAGAGATTGGGAGGAGGATGATGATATTAAAACACAAATTTTCTGGTTGTATGCTTTTGGATAAAACCCTGTTGACGATGTACAGGCATTGTTTCAAATCCTCAAACACCGGAGATATAAGGGAGTGAAACCCTCGTTAACCCCTTTGAGCCTTGAAGTAGGAGTTTCTTTTTCTATTCAGAAAAAAACCGTCATTTTTTTAACCTGGGGTAGGGTAGTGTTCAGTTAATCTGATTGAGTATTCAAATCTCATCAGGAGTGCGCATCTAAGGATACAATAATGGTTATCCTTCAAAAGGTTGAGGGAATTCAAAACCGCAATGTTTAAATTTCCGCATATCAGTAGTGTGCTTCAAAAGAAGATGTTATCCCAATGGGTATATCTTACATATCAGGAGATCAACAGATGACGATACAACAATGGTTATCTTTCATCTACCCAGAAATAGGGCAGTCACAATTCTTCCAACTAGTCATAAATGACTCGAAGTCACGCGACATGTTCAAAAAAAATGATATGAATAAAAAAATTATGATGAAAAATAAAGAGACAAAAAGCCCCGCTAAGTCGGAACTTGAAAAAACAAGTCGCTTAGGCAAAAGTCAGGGCATCCTGTTGCACTTCAAAGTCAAAATCAAAAGGAATTTGTCCAGAAGGCAAGAAAGAAATGGAAAGCCTAAAATGCGATAAAGGATTACAATGTGAAATCATTAGCAAAGAACAGAATCGCGTGACAAGAAACCCAAAAGAAGCAGAAATGAGTGACTTGCATGTCCAAAGAAAACCTTGTTTGATTCCTCAACCATCTCGAAATTTCTTGTGAGAGATGAATGTTCGTGTCAAGTTAACTGAACTTAGAACTGAAGAACATCATGAAGGGGGTGGGAACCAAATATTTTTGAGCCTTAAATCTTTTTTTCTAAAAACCGTGAACCAGGCCACGTTACAACCCTCAAAAGTCCTAATTGAAACAGGGTTTATTTCGAAAGCATACTCCAATGAAATAGTATTTCCTAACTCCCATTAATTTTGACAAATTATTGTGATTGGTATCATATGCTTTTGTCATCTTTCACACAAAAAATCCATGTCGCATCCTAGCTAGTGATTTGCTCACAAGGTTTTGCGACATCTTTTCAAATAAAATCTTCAAGACTTACATAATTGTTGCATTAGATTTTTCATTCTTAGAATAAACATTTTCTGCTTGTAAAACAACTGCTTGATATCATGAAAGTTTACATTTGAGTATCAGCAAAAGGCATGTTGCCGAGAAGAGTTGTGGAGCAAAGAGGATGTAACATTCAGTCAATCTAGGGCAGTTACGTTAAGATTCAACAAATCTCTAGAAGCCATTTGATCAGAAAGGTTACCCTAAAAGCATGTAGCTAAGGGCAAGTTATGAAAGTTACCTTGATCAGCACGGTAAGCTTGAGACACCAGATTGGTTTCCAAGGGCATATCCAGATTTTGTCAAGATAGTTACTATGTCTACCCCAAGCTGAGAACCTTCCTCAAGTTGTGTTATGATGTTGGGTTCATAATCCCATTTTTTCCAGTCTTGCTGCAGACTTCTCCAGTTGAGTGTGATTCTTTACCCAGCCAGGTGGTGATTAAACGGAGATTAAAAAAAGCTATGAAGCCTTTTCTCATTTGATGGAGTTCTTTCTCCCTTTTTATTGATATGGAATCTCTTGTAGAGCAGTGCTTTCTCTTGTTATGACATTATTTTTGTTGTGTGCTTCCAAAGTAGCTAGACAAGGGCAGTATATTTTCTAAGAGGTGTTGAGACAACTGTCAAGTTTTTGGGTTTTCTCTCACCAAGTGTTGAGTTTGATTTAAAATCCCCATAATTTTGACTTCTTACTATAGTGTTAACTTCTTGGTTCCCCGGGAAGGTTCTCTCAAGTCATCTTGTTGGTATGTGGGCAATCTTTGTGTGTTTCTCATATAATTAAAGACGATACCAGTTGGCGTAAGGTACAGTATTAGGTTTGTGATCCCATGATCCCTGGCCAAGTCTTGGTTCGCTTTTGATTTTGGGTTTGCATGGTCAGAAGCCTCTGTCCCAGATTCCCCAGTGAAGTTTTCCCTCATATGATGAAAGGTTTGGTTGATATGAAGACTCAACCCAGTATTTTCCAGTGAAGGCCTTGTTTATTTGATAGAAGTTCTTTTTCCCCAGTGAAGAACGTATCTTGGTTTCCCCTCGATGATGTGGTGTCGACCTCCCCAATGAAGTCAGCATGAAGTCCCCTGTAGAGGTCTCGATGATGAAGTATTGTCTCCCTTTAGTGAAGTCCGTATGTTTTTCTTCCTTCAAAGTGGGCCTGATTTCCCCCAGTGAATGTTTTGACAATTTGGTTTCCATTTGCCTTATTCACAATCAGTATCGAAATCCCCAGTAGGAGTACGGACTGTGAAACATCTGTTTTCCCCATTGAAGTCTGTATGCTATTCCCCGGGAAGGTTATCCCATGGCATCTCTTATTGGAATGAGTATTCATGATGAAAAGTTTTCAATCCTCAGTTTTTTCTCCAAGAAAAAGGTTTGAATTCCCCAGTGAGGTTTGGTTATCTCGATGTCAGTCTGCTTTATTTAAGGCTGATATTGCAATCTCCAGTAGGAATGTTGCTTAAAAATAAAATAAAATAAAAAAATGGTTTTTCCAATGAAACCGGAAGAAAGATGTTCTATCCCAGTATCTGTTTGATTTATCTACATCCGGATTATGTTTCTCCTCAGTGAAGTTAGGACAGACAATAGCGCTCCTTGCTTAGTTGGATTTGGTTTTCCCTCTTGAGTTTATTTCTCAAAGGATGTATCTCCGTTGGCCGTCTTGCTCCAGTGTGTTTCTAATTAGATTCGTGGTTGCATGACGAAATTAATTACTTTGGATTTCCGAGAACTTCGAGTTTTGGTTTGTGCATTTATTTTGCACGAGAAGACTTTATCTCTTCAGCAGGAATAATGTGGCATTTCCCCAGGAAGTCATATCTATTTCCCCAGGAAGTCATATCCATTTCCCCAGGAAGTCATATCTCATTTCCCCAGGAAGTCATATCTATTTCCCCAGGAAGCCATATTTCTATCCCCAGAAAGTCGTTTCTTTTTGCAATCCTCCATGATAACAAGCAACATGTATCTTTGTTTGAGCAACTCGTGCTTCCCTGTACAAGTCGACGTAACTTTTTTTTTCTTCCTATTTCCTCTATGAGTGGTTAGCTTGCAGTCTGTCGTCAGTTTACGCCAGTGGATGGCAAGACTTTCAAATTCACATAAATTGCTCGTTGTGAAATCTTTGCAAGTGGAAGTCTCTTTATTTGAGACAGCTTACATATTACCCTTTTCAGGCGGAATTCCTTGGTTAAGGAAGAAGTTGAGACCCGTTCTAGGTGAAACACCAGAAGTTTGGGGAACATATGATATTTTCAAAATCTACCTTCAGTGAACGTTGGTAGTACATCGGCAGTGAACGTTGGTGTTTGTTATTTTTTTCCTATCTTCAGTGAACGTTGATAGTTCATCGTCAGTGAACGGAGGTGATATTATATTTTCTCTCTACCTTCAGTGAACGTTGGTAGTACATCGGCAGTGAACGTTGGTGTTTGTTATCCTTTTTCTATCTTCAGTGAACGTTGATAGTTCATCGTCAGTGAACGGCGGTGATATTATATTTTCTCTCTACCTTCGGTGAATGTTGGTAGTACATCGGCAGTGAACGTTGGTGTTTGTTATCTTTTTTCTATCTTTAGTGAACATCGATAGTTCATCGTCAGTGAACAGCGGTGATATTATATTTTCTCTCTACCTTCAGTGAATGTTGGTAGTACATCGGCAGTGAACGTTGGCGTTTCTTATCTTTTTTCTATCTTCAGTGAACGTTGATAGTTCATCGTCAGTGAACGACGGTGATATTATATTTTCTCTCTACCTGTAGTGAACGTTGGTAGTACATCGGCAGTGAACGTTGGTGTTTGTTATCTTTTTGCTATCTTCAGTGAACGCTGATAGTTCATCGTCAGTGAACGGCGGTGATATTATATTTTCTCTCTACCTTCAGTGAACGTTGGTAGTACATCGGCAGTGAACATTGGTGTTTGTTATCTTTTTGCTCTTCAGTGAATGTTGATAGTTCATCGTCAGTGAACGGCGGTGATATTATATTTCCTCTCTACCTTCAGTGAACGTTGGTAGTACATCGGCAGTGAACATTGGTGTTTGTTATCTTTTTGCTATCTTCAGTGAATGTTGATAATTCATCGTCAGTGAACGGCGGTGATATTATATTTTCTCTCTACCTTCAGTGAACGTTGGTAGTGCATCGGCAGTGAACGTCGGTGTTTCTTATCTTTTTGCTATCTTCAGTGAACGTTGATAGTTCATCGTCAGTGAACGGCGGTGATATTATATTTTCTCTCTACCTTCAGTGAACGTTGGTAGTACATCGGCAGTGAACGTTGGTGTTTGTTATCTTTTTTCTATCTTCAGTGAATGTTGATAGTTCATCGTCATTGAACGGCGGTGATATTATATTTTCTCTCTACCTTCAGTGAATGTTGGTAGTACATCGGCAGTGAACGTTGATGTTTGTTATCTTTTTTCTATCTTTAGTGAATGTTGATAGTTCATCGTCAGTGAACGGCGGTGATATTATATTTTCTCTCTACCTTCAGTGAACGTTGGTAGTACATCGGCAGTGAACGTTGGTGTTTGTTATCTTTTTGCTATCTTCAGTGAACGTTGATAGTTCATCGTCAATGAACGGCGGTGATATTATATTTTCTCTCTACCTTCAGTGAACGTTGGTAGTACATCAGCAGTGAACGTTGGTGTTTGTTATCTTTAGTGAACGTCGATAGTTCATCGTCAGTGAACGGCGGTGATATTATATTTTCTCTCTACCTTCAGTGAATGTTGGTAGTACATCGGCAGTGAACATTGGTGTTTGTTATCTTTTTGCTATCTTCAGTGAACGTTGATAGTTCATCGTCAGTGAACGGAGGTGATATTATATTTCCTCTCTACCTTCAGTGAACGTTGGTAGTACATCGGCAGTGAACGTTGGTGTTTGTTATCTTTTTGCTATCTTCAGTGAACGTTTATAGTTCATCGTCAGTGAACGGCGGTGATATTATATTTTCTCTCTACCTTCAGTGAACGTTGGTAGTACATCGGTAGTGAACGTTGGTGTTTGTTATCTTTTTGCTATCTTCAGTGAACGTTGATAGTTCATCATCAGTGAACGGCAGTATTATTATATTTTCTCTCTACCTTCAGTGAACGTTGGTAGTACATCGGCAGTGAACGTCGATGCTTGTTATCATCCTCTCTGGTTCTATTCTTTTGGTCCACCAGTGATTTATTTTCCTGGTGGGGTTGCTCCTTTGTTTCTTCATTTTTGTGGCATCCCCCAGTGTTACTTTGCGTCTCTTTTGTTCTGTTCATATGCATCCATAATCATAAGCATTGCATGGCATCTTAGAGACAAAAATAGGGCTTGTTTTATATTTAAGTATCTTCAATCGCGTCGACACAAATATTTGTAACCTTCGTATCTCCGGATAGAAGACACTTAAATAAGGGCAGCTGTTGTACCCCAATTTTTGCCCCTAAGATTCCCCTATCATATCATGTCAACTTGATCATAACAAGATCACATTAGGGTTGGTTCTTCCTCTTTTTCCTATCTTTAAGTTTGCTCTTGAGGAATCTCCAAGCACCTTGGTTGTGTATTTTGTATACGTGTTGTTGACTAACTTCTAATCTAAATACAAAAAAATATTTGTCTTTGTCTTTGTATATTTTTGTTTTGTCGGTACCAAGTCGAAGCATCTGACAAATAAGGATTTCTGGTATTATTTTCCTAAAATCTCTATTTGCAAAGAAAAAGAATTAAAAAAGAATTCATTTTTTTCACTGTACAATCGATTGCTCCTAGAGTGCAATCGATTGCACAAAGTGAATTTTGCATAATTTTTGGAAAAATACACTGTGCAAATCGATTTGCAATATAGTGCAATCGATTTGCATAGAGTGAAAATTTGAAAAAAAATCAACATTTTAAACTTGTCAAATATTTGGCTCCAATTTTCCTTCACTTTTGAAAGATGTATAATTAATTCAAATTTTAGTGCCAATCTTTCATTTTTAAGAAGAATTATCATTAATTCAAATTTTGGCTCTAATATTTGAAAGAATTATCATTAATTCAAATTTTGGCTCTAATATTTGAAAGAATTATCATTAATTCAAATTTTGGCTACAAGATTCAATTACCAAATTACCACTAATCCCAATCCTAAAACTCTATAAATAGAGCTCTCATTTCATTCAAATTTCAAGCTTTTGATAGCCAAATCCACCTTGCTAAAAAATCTCTCAAATCTCTCCATCTACCAAATTCACTCAAAGCTCCATTTTCAAAAAGTTAGTAAGCTTTGCATTGAAGCTTACTAATCTTTAAGCTAAACCTTCATCCAAACACTTTTTCTCCATCAATTCTCTACATCCAAGCTTGGTCAATTGATTCTTGTGGTTAAATTGAAGTAAATTCTTGAAGTTGTTTGATAATTTTCTAGATCTACCTTTGGTAAGTTTGGATAATTCATCTTTCACAATGTGATCTCTTGGTGATCTTTGGGATTGATTCTTTGAGCATTATTTTGTGATTCCAATGGTGTTATTTTCTCATAATTTGATGGAATTCTCGTGCTCAAGTGGATCCATGATCATAAGGTGTTTGATGGAAAGTTTGAACAAGCAATTGCCCTTTTAAAATGCTGTTTTTGCTACTGCTTCTGTGTGCAATCGATTTACATAGTAGTGTAAATCGATTTACACAGCACAATTTTGCACAAATTTTTGAAAATTATACTGTGTAAATCGATTTACATAGTAGTGTAAATCGATTTACACCAGAACAATATGTATTTTTTTCCTTGTTTTGGGGCAGCTTTGATCCAAAATGCTTTTTCTACTCACTCCTTTTGATTGTTGGTTTGGATTGCAATTTTAAATGTCCAATTTGTCTTTAAACTCAATGGACTTTGTGATGTAGATGAAGTTGGATAAATGTTCATCAATTCAAATCTACCTAAGAGTTAATTATTTAATTCATTTTTGGTGCTTTGGATTAATGATATGTTTAGTGCTTTAATCCATCTAGAGGAGTGGTTGAATTTAAAGATGAAAGAATTTTGAAATGGTGATCCAAATTAGCTTATCATTTCCCTCCCTCTTCATCTTATCCCTTTCTTTTTTTAATTGTGCTACATGTTAATGGATGGTGATCTCTATATCATTTATCCAAACATGAAGTACATAGATTGCTATTGACCGGCCTCAAAATAGGTGCGACTTCTACATAAGTCCACTTACGATTGCTTAACATAGCGCTAAATTTTGTCCGGATTCGAATAAATGATCATTCCTGGCCCAAACTTATGATTGCAAGCCCAAGTATGTTAATTTGATCTCTTTGATCCAATAACCTTGAGATTCATTGTGTAGAGGCTTTGGTTCTACCAATCCTCTGATGGATCTACAACACCTTTGGTCAACGCGGATCACTTAAACATCGTTGATCATTACATGTTGCCTTGTGAGAATTCCAAAATGGATGATATACTTGACAAAAAGCAAATGCAACTAGTTGTGTAGAGGCTTTGGTTCTACCAATCCCCTAATGAGTTCCAAATGCAAGTTTCAAGATGGTCATCCAACTAACCACTAATTACTAACAATTAACTTTACTTTATGCTTTTCTTTTCATGCTTTATGTACCATTTACTTTTAGCATTTTATATTTCATGCTATTTTCATCTTTTCTCACTTGAGCATTTACTTTTATGTCATTTTTATTTTTCTCACTTGAGCTTTTCTTTTTTTAAAGACACCTAATAATCAACATGAACCATAAAAATCATTAATGATACTTGGACTACATGGTTACTATCCTTTTCATTATGGAGTGATGGACTTCTTGGACTTAGGATTAGAGACCTTGGCCTATCTTGGAGACTTTGTGACTTTATTTGATATTTTGTCTGGAGTTCTTGAGGTTTACCTCAAGACATTGGGTTGTTTGTTTGTTTTGTGTGCAGGTTATTGAGATTACGATCTTTGTTTGTAATATGGAATTCACCCGTATACAGCCGTTACTCTGCCCAATTTTTGCGAAGACTTAAAACACTTGAAGTTTGGTTCTCTCAAGAGGTCTAGTATCTTTGCTTGCTTGGTTTCAATCCGAAGAATGGGAATTCTATATTGACTCATAATGTCAAGTATTGGCTTCTTGTTGGTTAGATGGTTCTTATCCCTAGCTTTTACCTTATGCTTTAGGATAGCCTCTTCTTATCCTCCCATCTTCTTTAATTTCAAAAATCTTCTCCCTCCTTAAAAAAAACTCTTCTTGTTTTGAAACATGAAACACTTTCATAATAAACTTTGACTTAGGTCCATGCATCTTAGAAACATTTTCATAAATAAATTTCAATCAATTTAATAATACCTTGGCCCTTTTTTTTGTGAGAAGACTAAAAGTCAATCAATCTCATTTCAAACCATTTTGCCACTTTGGCTTTTATCTTTAAACTTTTCTCAAAAGATTAGAATCTTGTCAATCCTTATAGTGATGCAAACAACTATACTTCTACAATATGTAGTGAAGTGAGATATTTTCCACTTGGGTGTTGAGTGAGGCATTGTTGATTTTAAAATCCAAGCCATATCCTTCACTTTGAGATGATGCAAATTCTCCTTTCTCATGATTGTGGGTAGTAAGTATGTTTTTTCACACGGACAATTGCGATGATGTCTTGTCTCATAAAATCAACCAACACACTTGTGTTTCAAATTTTTAAAAGATGAACTATGTGTACCCTGATCCCCTATTGCATGAAAGGTGGTACGTAGGCACTAAAGGTTCGCAACCGCGGCGGGTGCAAAAATCATAAAAATATTTCTTTTCTCACCTCCACCATCCATTTTATATACAACACATTTTTATAGCCAAAATATACAGATTTCTCAAAGAGGTTCCTGCAGAGTACCGTAGATGTTTAGGGTGCTAATACCTTCCCTTTGCATAACCAACCGCCTTATCTTTAATCTTTCCCCCTCTTTTGGGTTATTCGCTCTTTTCCCATTCCTTTGGAAATAAAGCGCGGTGGCAATTTTTATTTTGATTTGTATAAATTCTAGTCAATCCAATGGCTTAGTCTTGCACATTTCTACCGCTACAATACTGACGTCAGCAACATTATTGGTCCTGCTAAAGTCACCCGCAGCGGAAGACTTTTCTCACCTGATATCTCTCCACCAACTGCCCGAAAACCTGTTGTTATTACACCTGCCAGTGTACCTGCTGCTATTCATGTTCAAGTTCCTATTCTTACCCCTATCGCCGAGTCATATGACACTCGAGGCAAAGGGACCACCAATGAGCCTGCCCAGACGGAGGCACTGAAGACAATTACTGTTGAAGCTTCTAAACAAGAGCTGGAAGAGATTCTGAAGATTATCAAAAAGAGTGATTACAACGTAGTTGAGCAGCTGGGGCAAACCCAATCCAAGATTTCTATGTTGTCACTGTTGCTATGCTCAGAGGCCCATACCAAGGCTCTGATTACCTTTTTGAAGACTGCCCACGTACCACAAGAGACGTCAGCTGATCAGTTTACAGATTGCGTGGCTAATCTGACTGCTGATAATGGGTTTGGTTTCTCTGACACCGACTTAACTGCTAAGGGGAAGAATCATAATGATGCCCTGCATGTCTCCATTGAATGCATGGGCACTACTCTTGCTCATGTATTGGTAGATACTGGTTCCCCACTGAACGTTTTACCGAAGAAAGCTCTAGACCGGTTGGATTGTGAAGGGTTGGAGTTGAAACCAAGCAACATTGTCCTCAGGGCCTTTGATGGGTCTAAAAGGATGGTGCACGAAGAGGTTGATATTCCGATTAAGGTTGGTTCTCAGGTTTTCAATTCTACATTCTATGTGATGGACATTCGGCCATCTTATTCCTATTTTTTGGGTCGTCCATGGATCCACAAAACTGGGGCCGTAACCTCAACGCTCCACCAGAAGCTGAAGTACCCGGTCAAAGGGAAGATTGTGACAGTACAAGGAGAGGAAGAGTACATGGTTAGCCACCTCAACTCTTTCCGATATGTAGAAATGGATGGGGAGTTCATTGAGACCCCGTTCCAGCATTTTGAAGAGGTTCCCCGAACACTGGCGTCCGCTGAGACTGTTGTTGAAGATTCTGCTATGAAGATGGCTTCCTTTAAGGATGCCCGGGCTGTTGTTGAGAAAGGTGGGTGTGCAAATTGGAGTCGACTCCATGATTTTACACAGAAGACAAACAAGTTTGGTTTGGGTTTCACTGCAGAAGCTCAAAGGGATGTTCGGAATGCACGAATCGGAAGACCTCTCGTGTTCATCAGTAACTCGGGGGTGAATGCCATTGAAGACGATGTGGAAGAGTCTGAATTCGACAGCTGGATCTATCCTAAGACCAACGGTGGACCAAGCAACTGGACAGCAAAGGACGTCATCCCTATTACTTTTGTTACCCAGTAATGAAACTTTTTGTTTTGAATATGTAACAGACAATGTTTTAAACTTTATGGCCCGGTGTCTTACCCGGGGCACAGTGGCTTCATTTGTAAGGGCTTTATGTGTGTCATTTTCATATATCATTAATAAAAGCATTGGAAGTTATTGCATTTCAAATTTTGTGCTCCTTGTTTTTCTTTATAATATATTGCAAAACAGCTCTTTTGTACACACTCACATATCATGATCTACGTCCACTCTGGATCTCACTGGTAACGACTCTGCTACTACCAGTTATGACTTCGAAAGTCCGATCAACTTAGCCAAAGACGAAGGTGAAGATGATTGCGAAGTGCCTGAGGAATTTGCTAGTCTATTGCTTCAAGAGGAGAGGGCCATACTACCTCCAAGCCACCAATTCCGATGCCTTCAGTTGCAGGAAGACCGCTGATCTTATACTTAAAAGTGCTGGATAATACAAAGAGGTATGCTGGGGCAGCGTGACGAGTCTGGACGAAAAGAGCATGCTATTTATTACCTTAGCAAAAAGTTTACCGACCGTGAGACCCGATACTCACTGCTCGAGAGAACTTGCTACGCTTCGGTATGGGTTGTTCGCCGGCTAAGACAGTTATGCTGACTCTCACTATCTTATTGATGACAAAGATGTGAATGTCTTGACAACACCTTGGCCTTTTTGCAAATGTGGGGCATTGATGTGATCGGCGAGATCAGACCTACGGCATCCAACGGGCATCATTTCATCCTGGTAGCGATTGATCACTTTGCAAAGTGGGTCGAAGCAGCTTCCTTTGCTATGTAACCAAGAACGTTGTGGCACGGTTCATTCAGCACAATCTGATATGTCGATACGGTGTACCAGAGAGGATCATTATGGACAATGGTACCAATCTCAATAACAAGATGATCACTGAGCTCTGCGAGCAATTCAAGATACAGCATCACAACTCTTCTCCCTACCGGCCGAAGATGAATGGGGCTGTAGAAGCGGCTAATAAAAACATTAAAAAGATTGTGCAGAAAATGACAGTGACATACAAAGACTGGCACGAGATGTTACCATTTGCTCTTCATGGGTATCGTACTTCAGCACGGACGTCAACAAGGGCAACACCCTATTCCTTGGTATATGGTATGGAGGCAGTCTTGCCCATCGAATTTCAGATACCCTCTCTTCGGATTATGAAGGATGCAGGTTTGAGTGAAGATGACTGGATTCAGACCCGGCTTGATCAGTTGAACCTAATCGAAGAAAAAAGACTTACTGCTATTTGTCACGGTAAGACGTACCAAAAACGGATGATCAAAGCATTTAACAAAAAAGTCAAACGACAAGAGTATCAAATTAGGGACCTGGTAATCAAGCGCATTATTCTACCTCATGGTGATCCCAGGGGAAAATGGACCCTGTTGTACACCAAAATTTGCCCTCCCATATTCTTCAAGATTTGCAAAGAGCATGCTTCAAAATCTCCCAAGAGTTGTACAGTCCAATTGCCTCCTAAACAGTCAAAAATTAGGGTTTTGGTTCTGGCAGAGAAATTGAAGTTTCTAAGGGTCCAAACAAGTCCTATATGCCTACAAACATGGTCAAGCATCCATATGCTAAGTTTCAAGACTCACAGCACAAAATTGCACAGTCAAAAACCCTAATTGCTCAGCAGTCAACTGTAGGGCTAAAATGGTCATTTGACAGTCAAAAGTTCAAATTTCTGGTCAACATCTTATTTTGAAGCCACAAACATCATTTGATCAATGCTTGATCATGATTTTCAAGGTATGGCTCAAAAAGTCTCAAGATGCAAAAGTTTCCATATTTGGACAGTTGAAAAAGTCAACTGTAACTTGACCAAGGCATAACTTCCACATGGTTTATCAGAAAAATTCCATCCAAAGCTCATTTTGAAGAGAATGACATTTCCTACAATTCATCTTCACACTTCAAGTCCAAGAAATTCTCTCACAAAAAGTTATCAATCTCAACATTATAGGTCATTTTCAAAAGTCAACAAAAAGGCACTTTAAGTCAAAGACCATAACTTGAGATTGGCAAATCAAAATGACTTGGGACCAAAGGCATTGGTTAGAGGACTTCAAGACCTTTCCAAAATGTCCAAGAACATGATCAAAGCTTAAAAATTGAGCAAGATATGCCTTGTGGAAGTTGGGAAATTTTTGGGAATTTTGAAAAGTCAACTTTGCTTCAAAGGCCTCAAAATTGCTAATGGGCCTCAATTTCTTCCAAGAATCATCACCCAAAGGCTAGGCACGACCCATTGACCCAAAGGGGAGTTATTTTCTTATTTTTTATTTTATTAATTGAATTTTTAAATCTATTAATTCATTTAATTCAAATTAAATATGAAAAAAATACTAAATGCCACCTTTCAAATCTTTTTATGCAGCATTTCTACTCATCATAACCTCAAGATTTCGTGCATACTCAATATGGAAAGAATCTCCAATGATTGGCATATTTGGCATGAAAAAAAGATTGAAAAAATCATGGAAGATCACAAAATTCAAAAGCATTGATTGCAAAGGTTTTGGACTTGTTTTGTAAACCTAAATCATTCCTCATATAAGCCAGAACACAACCCTAATGCACAGGACCTAGAAGCTGCGCTCAGAATCAAAAACAAACTTTGCATTTTTCACCAAAAATTTCAAATCTGATTCCATAGCTAGAGCACTTTTCCAAGCCAAAGAACGATTCCATTACCTTCCTGACGCATCAAGGAAGCTTTCTGAATCAAAACCACAGCCTCTAACCTCAAGAACGGTAGCACGAAGTCGCCCTGTCCATGAACATTTGCATATTCGTATTTTGATTCGCAGGCATTTTTCATACATTCTAATGATTGTTTTACACTAATATGGACTCGCTGAAACTGATGGTACCATCGAATTGAACTAATATTGCTTGTATAGAAAATTGCCATGGCTATTTTTTAGGGTTTCAGGAACCATGAATTGGGGCTTTACGCTAGAGGAAAAATTGGCCAACCTGAATAGCACCATTGAAATCAGAAGCTCATGACGAACAGAACCATAACATCGCGCCTTTTTTATGTTGATTATACAGCTATTCGCTATTTTCATGTTTTCAGTTTGTGGGGGTTTAAAACCCCCGCTATTTAAATGCTTTTTGTTTCAGAACAATGGAAGAAGATGATGCGTGGAGGGACATGAATGGTGCGTTCAAATAATTGGCGCGAGTTTTCGTTTATCCCAGAATATTGGCACTTTTCAAATATAATAATTGCGTTCCATTATGCTTATGAATGAACGCGCTGGCACAGTTGGTGGAGAGGAACGTTTGCAAGCATTGGGACCTGGGTTCGATTCCCAGGTCCCCCACTTATTTCATATATTTTGTTTTAAAACGCTTCTGTGCAGCATATTCTCAAAGGTTCACCATATACCTTCGCCAGCTTGCCTGCCACATGTCCAGCAACGCCCATCCAAAGGTCATGATGAGAGTCCCAGGGTACACACCAGTCAATGCCTCCACACACAAATCTGAAAAGTCAAACGGGCTAGCATTTCATGGGCCAGATTACTCACAACATACCTCCTCATTTTGGGTCAACAAACCCCCTTTGTTTGTATTTCTTTCCTTTATTCTTTTCCTTTTTATTTTGTTTTAATTGTTTTCTTTTAATTCTTTAAATTAATTTTAAATAATATAAAAATACAAAAAAATCAGAAAGTCAAAAAATAAAAATATATTTTATTATTTAATTCACTAATGTTTTATTTTGTAAATAAATTTAATAATTAACTTAGTTTTAATTTTAGGTTTAATTTTAATGCTTTCTTAATAAACTAAAAAATGTAGAAATTAGGGTTTTGATACTTTTATTCTTTTTTTCCTTTTTCACCATATTTAATTATTAATCACTTTTGTAAATAAATATGCCATTTAATTAATTAGGATTAAATTAGGTTACAACTTAAACATTTTTTTTAATAAATTAAAAACAATTTAGAACTAGGGTTTTAATTAACTTTTAATTCCAATTAATTTTCTCATTAAATTCCATAAATACAAAAACTCCAAAAAATAAGTTCTTGCTTTTATTTAATTTAATTAATTTACGATTTCGATTTAATTTCCTCAAAGGGTCCAACGCCCTCGCACCTTCGAATATAATTTTCTCTTCGCACATTTACTTTTATTTCCTTTTTTAAATTTCATGTACTTGCCCCAAAGCCTTGTAATAGATTAATTAGGGTATTTACTTTCTGCACTTTTCTTTTCAAATCGGGTCTTGGTTTAATTTGGCGATGTAGACCCGCGCCTTTGTAATAGCGTAGGACTTTTATCTTCCCGCACCTTTTAACTGTTAATAACCACATGAAAGAATGAATGCCAAAAATAAAAACAAAGCGTAGATCACCAATGCATGACAAGATAAACATAATTGAAAATGACACACAATTCACACACCACCCCTAGGGTACGTCTCACTGTTGCCTTGCCCCTCGAAACGTGGTCGTCGAGTAGATGACGTTTTAGTAAGTCCTCATGTCCATGAACATGGCATGAGGGTAGCTTCTAAGGTGTCTTCCTATTGCTCTGGTGACCACACTGTCCCGAACCCTCGAATTGACCCGAACACCTCCAACGATGGTGCTGCCTACCTCTCAATGGTGGGATGGCACTATCTTAAAGACATTTACACAGACGAATTCCTTAGGGTAGGTAGATGACTCGTAGATACTTTCTCTGAATTCAAAACAAATCAAAAACTTCTTTTCACACCGACACTTTTCAAAAAGCTTTCAAAACGATTTTTCAAACACTCTTGAGGACTGATACAAGAGTCGATCTGAAATTTTAAACGAAACTTTTTTAAACCCACAGTTGAAAAGCAAACAAACACTTTTGAAAACACAAATGAGCAAGTATCTAAGAGCCCATGGATAACCATGGATAGAAAGGGTGCTAACACCTTCCCTTTCTATAAATCTACCTCCCGAACCGAGAACTAATCTCAATAAGGAATTTTTCTGTGCTTTTGTCCTTTCCATGTTGGAGAAAATAAAAGACGGTGGCGACTCTTGCTTCCGCGACATTTCACGAACCAGCGTTAAACAGTCAGTTCCAGATCCACCGATCACAGAACTGGCGACTCTGCTGGGGAGACTTATAAAGTGAGGAGTACCTTAGGACTAAGATCACTTGTGTTTTCAATTGTTGTGCTTGTTTGCTTTATTATTGTGGGCTGCATCGGAGTTACATAGATCCTAACCCGGATCTGGGGATACCCTGTTAGGTAGCCTAAGCTGTGAGGGACCTGTCCGGCGTAGAGCGGCATGGGTGAAGCAGTGGCTACGTTGGTGTGGCGCCTTGGTCTGTACCGATATCCCTTGTGTTGCAACGAGGAGAATATGGGTCTTCTGAGGAGTCATTAAGCACCAACAGACCTTAGAACCTTAAATGACACAACTTGGCCAATAGAACAGTAGCAGTATGCTACGCCCATTGGGGCTAAACTCTCGTGATGGTTCTGGCTGCAAGAAAAGATTACGATGCTGGAGTTATGACCGATTGAGGGTAGTCAATGATATTGGAATCCTCTAAGAACCCGGTTACTTTTGATAGGACAGGTATGAACCAACAAACTGAAAGAGGGTAATACCTAGACCCCATGCTGGCCTAAACTCTAAGGGTTTCTCTTGTGTGACTTGTGTGCCTTCCAACTTGATTATTTGCATGCTATCTGACATTTGAGTTTCTTGCAGGTTTTGTTTATAGTCCTTAATTGGGACTCATAACAGGGTTTACTGAGTTTCTTGCAGGTTTTGTTTACAGTCCTTAATTGGGACTCATAACAGGGTTTACCTATGTTACGCCACGCATAGCATAACATCATAACATCATGCCATCATACCATTGCATACCCCCTACATAAGGACTAATCCATTTCAAGGATCTCAAGGGCTTGTGATGCAGGTCATGATGAACCAACATGTCTAGCAAGGGGCAAAGAGGATTTATTTTCCTCTAGCCAAGGTTGTCAGGGGCTATGACCCACTCGATATGGTGAGCCTTGACTCTTGAAGAAGGACTCTCAACAACAGGAAGTTCCTTCAATCAAGCTACCAGATCCTAGCTCTAACAAATTTCTTGTTTACCTCGCGAGATCCTTGAAAACATTGCATGCATATATACACATCATTGCATTACAGGTATCCCTTTTGCAGGTCACTTACCTTTGTCGCTGTTTATTTCAGAAATGACTTCCCAACAAGATAACCAGGGACCTCATGCTCAAGAGACTCAGTTCAGGGAGATCTTTTTAAGCCTATCCAAGGGGCAGGAAGAGCTGAGAACACTCCTCACAGGGACTTTGGTCAGGAACAGTGCTGAGGACGACAAGGACGAACGGTTGAAACGTCTACAAGCTGAGGTAGACACATTGAAAACCCAGATGCTGGGGCAAAGGGCTCTCATCCAAAGTTTAGTTCGGGAGCAAGGAGAGCTGAGGGCCATAATCAGTCACCTTCATCAAGACATGAAGCAGCCCGCCCAAGTCAGGGACCAGGTCATTAATCAACTTCCAAGAAGTCAAAGGTTTAGGCCTCTCCAGGCTGCTACTACTTCACAGGTCCAACAACAACCTCGCCAAGAACAACGGACTGATCAGAGCAAGACAGACAAGCCTAAAAGGCAGTTCACCAAGCTCAACGTGTCACCGTCTCAGGCTTTACAACAATTGTTGAGGTTGAATTTGGTGACGTTAAGGGAACCTCCTAAGAATCTCAACACAGCCTCCCTAAAATACAATTCTAAGGAAAGATGTGCATACCACTCTGGCAGTCCAGGCCATGACACCGACAACTGCTGGGCTCTGAAGAATAAGATCCAAGACCTGATTGAGGAAGGAGCTGCGGACTTCACCCAGATGGGCTAGGCTGAATGCTCCTGCCATCCCTATCAGATGCACCAGTTGAAGTAACAAGCCCTGAGATGAAAAGACTTTTGTTCATTAGGATTTTCAAGTTGTAATTTTCTTTTGTTCAAACATTTACTCATGTTAAACGTTGTTATTTCATTAATGCATCGCATATGTCTGTTTTGAAGCAATATATTCGTATTCACTATATGCAAATCATTCTCATATTTTTTCTGATGATCAACGCTCGATCAATAATTCTAAGCCTCTTGAGGGAGGATGACGAAAATGATACCATAATATACAGTATGCTTTTAAACAGACCCCGCTGATGAGGTACATGCATTGTTTCAATTCCTAAACACTGAAGTTATAAGGAAGATAATCCCTCGTCAACCCCTTTGAGCCAAAGAAGTAGGAGTTTTTCTTTTCGAAATTTAAAACCCTTAATCATAACCTGGGGCAGGGTAGTTCTCTCAGTTGATCCAAGTGCATAACAAATCGCACCAAAGAGGTCCTTACAAAAAAAGAAGACAATGATGATTCCGAATAATCATAAGGATAGGCAGTCATCATATCTCAAAAATAAAAACCCAATAAGTCAAAACCTATGAAGGAGACTTATAAAACTGGGGCATCCCGCTGACTGTAATCACAAAAGAAACAGTTCAGGCAAAATTTAGGGATAGCGAAATCAAAAAGAAAAAGGTCATACAAACCCTCAACAAAAACAAAAATGACTGCCAATTCAGAATAAATCATCAATATCTGAACCATCATTGGAACGTCAAAGCAAAGACTCAAACAAGGTCTAACGCACGATCAACTGAGCTTAGGTTTGAAGAACATCACGAAGAGCGGGTGGGTACAAATAATTTGAGCCTTTATCCTTTGTTTCTTAAACCGTGAACCAAGCCACATTATAACCCTTAAAAGTCCTAGCTGAAGCATGGGTTAGTTCGAAAGCATACTGTTACGAAAAGTATCCTGACTCCTTAAGGCTTACGGTAAATACGGAGTTGACATCACGTTTTACAAACATTCACTTGTTTTATGAAAAAGAATGCATCTTCAAAATCTTCAAGACAGACATAAGCTTTGCATTTTTAACATAACTTTGTTTGCATATGACTATTTGTTTGAACAACATAGAAATTCGCACGACGAATGCCTAATGAACAGAAGCACTTCCAATCAAGGGGCATGGCATGATCATGGTCCGTCATCTGGGGCAGTCCAGTCAAGATTCGGGGAATCTCTCAGAGGCCAAATAGCTTGGGGCAAATCTCTGCCTGAGTCACTTGGGGTATTCCAGCAACGAATCTTGCACGATCAGATATCTTCTGGTAACATGGCAACACAAGCAGCCAGGGGCACCTCCCTGCATTCTAAGAGCATGGACATAGTCGAAAAAATACTACGCACGATCAAATACCCGCTATGTTGACATACCTAGGCAAAAATTAGGGCTTCCCGGCGAACCAAAAGGGTTCGGGCAAAATAAGGGATGAAAATGAAAAAATCTGTACACCCGGAAAGTCGAAAACCTAAAAAGGCGGCTTTGGCATAAATGGGTATCCCGGTGGACTGAAAACCCGAAAGGGCGGTCCAGGCAAAAATTAGGGATTTAAGCGTACGGCTATGTCCTGGCATCTCGTCACCCGTCTACCAGAAGATTGGTCAAATCGGCAGTTATCAAACACCTTCACAGGTACTTTCTTCTCCAACAGAAACTGGGGCAATAATGAGTGGTCTAGGCGATCTAATTGCTCTATTCACCAAGGTACCAAGGTAAGTTCAGCTGAAGAACGTAACCGGTATATCTTAATTCCCCAGAGAGCGAGTCTGCAAGTCAATACACTCTCCCCAAGCAGAGTTACCCCACCAGCCTTAAGGAAGTTGAGTATCCTCCAGCAGATCTCAACATTCCCCAGCATAATATACTAACATTCTTAACAAGCATCCCCGGCAATCTTGATCTAAGATTGTTCCCCGGCGGTATACCAGACATTCAGTGGAATCTCTTCCCCAATATACCTCAAAGATTTCCCCAAGAAAGTTTGAATTCATCTCCCCAGCAGGAAGCTTATCCCCAGTAGATTCTGGAAGCTTATTCAAAGGTTATTTCCCTACCAGGATATAACTGGGTTATCCTCAGCCAAAAGCCACGGAAAGATCGTCCTCGGCGAAGTCTTCCTATCCCCAGCGAAGTCTATTAACACTTCCGACATAACAACGGTATCCCCAGCGAAGTTACCATCAACATCCCAGCAAAGTACCTCTCTCCCCACAGAGTGTTGTTCCCCAGCGAGATCGCTAGAAAAATTTTCTCCCCGCAGAGTAATCCATTCGCCAAGTTTATTCCCTAACGGAGTTATCTTCTCCTGCCGGTATTCTTGCAACTATCATCCCCAGCGGAAACAACAAAGCACTATTCTCCAACATCAGTCCAGGATGTGACTTCCCGGCACCCGTCAAGGATTTACTTTCCTAGACAAAAACATACATTCATAAACATCGCATTTCTATACATTATAGCATGCATATATGCATCATGAATACACAATCTCATTTATGTTGAGAACATCATGGCTTGATCTATATCATGCATTGCATATGACTGATCTTTACCTTTCAGGAAGGATCCAATTAAGTTCTCAGCTATTCCAAGACCTTGCCTGGTTCAGTTAAATCGACTCCTAAAGATCTTTCTGTTTCTTATCCAGTCAAAGGCCTTCTCTGGTCCAGTTAAATCGATTCCTAAAGATTTTCCTGATGAAGACTCAGTTGAAGATTCCAAGACCTTGCCTGGTTCAGTTAAATCGACTCCTAAAGATTTTTTATCCAGTCAAAGGCCTTCTCTGGTCCAGCTAAATTGATTCCTAAAGATTTTCCTGATAAAGACTCAGTAGAAGACATCCAAGATTCTCTCAGCGTTCCTGTTGAGGTAGTAATCGCCCCAAGATTCTCTCAGCGTTCCTGTTGAGGTAGTAATCGCCCAAGGTTCTCTCAGCGTTCCTGTTGAGGTAGTAATCGCCCAAGATTCTCTCAGCGTTCCTGTTGAGGTAGTAATCGCCCCAAGATTCTCTCAGCGTTCCTGTTGAGGTAGTAATCGCCCCAAGATTCTCTCAGCGTTCCTGTTGAGGTAGTAATCATCCAAGGTTCTCTCAGCGTTCCTGTTGAGGTAGTAATCGCCCCAAGATTCTCTCAGCGTTCCTGTTGAGGTAGTAATCGCCCCAAGATTCTCTCAGCGTTCCTGTTGAGGTAGTAATCGCCCCAAGATTCTCTCAGCGTTCCTGTTGAGGTAGTAATCGTCCAAGGTTCTCTCAGCGTTCCTGTTGAGGTAGTAATCGCCCCAAGATTCTCTCAGCGTTCCTGTTGAGGTAGTAATCGCCCCAAGATTCTCTCAGCGTTCCTGTTGAGGTAGTAATCGCCCCAAGATTCTCTCAGCGTTCCTGTTGAGGTAGTAATCGTCCAAGGTTCTCTCAGCGTTCCTGTTGAGGTAGTAATCGCCCCAAGATTCTCTCAGCGTTCCTGTTGAGGTGGTAATCGTCCAAGGTTCTCTCAGCGTTCCTGTTGAGGTAGTAATCGCCCCAAGATTCTCTCAGCGTCCCTGTTGAGGTAGTAATCGCCCCAAGATTCTCTCAGCGTTCCTGTTGAGGTAGTAATCGTCCAAGGTTCTCTCAGCATTCCTGTTGAGGTAGTAATCGCCCCAAGATTCTCTCAGCGTTCCTGTTGAGATAGTAAACGCCCAAGGTTCTCTCACCGTCCCGTTGAGGTAGTAACCATCCCTAATTCATTCATCACCTTTCAAAACTCCAGACTCGACTCCTGTATCTCGCCAGGGCACGTCTGAAGAGGTCTAAAGATTCCATTCCTATAACCAGTCAGGGCACATCTACACAAAGAGTTTGAAGACCAGCTCCTGTAACAGGTCAGGTAATCATCTTTCTTTTTTCAGGTACGCAAGTTCTCGCTAAGGAATCCCTTACGCGATCAACACCCAGATGGCATCTATAAGCCCATCCACCTATCCATCATTCCTCAACATGGCATCTGTAAGCCCATCTTCCTATCCATCAATCTCCAAATGGCATCTGTAAGCCCATTCCCATCATCACACTGTTAACATGTGAGCGCAAATTTCTGGGCACTTTAGTGTTCAATCATCTTCCACCTTCGGATTACGAAAGGCACGTCAGCCAATCTACATCCTCAGGTCTAAGAAGATTGAACAGGGGAAACTTTTGTACCCCAAAATTTTCCCTCCCATATTCTTCAAGATTTGCAAAGAGCATGCTTTAAAATCTCCCAAGAGTTGTACAGTCCAATTGCCTCCTAAACAGTCAAAAATTAGGGTTTTGGTTCTGGCAGAGAAATTGAAGTTTCCAAGGGTCCAAAAAGTCCTATATGCCTACAAACATGGTCAAGCATCCATATGCTAAGTTTCAAGACTCACAGCACAAAATTGCACAGTCAAAAACCCTAATTGCTCAGCAGTCAACTGTAGGGCTAAAATGGTCATTTGACAGTCAAAAGTTCAAATTTTTGGTCAACATCTTATTTTGAAGCCACAAACATCATTTGATCAATGCTTGATCATGATTTTCAAGGTATGGCTCAAAAAGTCTCAAGATGCAAAAGTTTCCATATTTGGACAGTTGAAAAAGTCAACTGTAACTTGACCAAGGCATAACTTCCACATGGTTTATCAGAAAAATTCCATCCAAAGCTCATTTTGAAGAGAATGACATTTCCTACAATTCATCTTCACACTTCAAGTCCAAGAAATTCTCTCACAAAAAGTTATCAATCTCAACATTATAGGTCATTTTCAAAAGTCAACAAAAAGGCACTTTAAGTCAAAGACCATAACTTGAGATTGGCAAATCAAAATGATTTGGGACCAAAGGCATTGGTTAGAGGACTTCAAGACCTTTCCAAAATGTCCAAGAACATGATCAAAGCTTAAAAATTGAGCAAGATATGCCTTGTGGAAGTTGGGAAATTTTTGGGAATTTTGAAAAGTCAACTTTGCTTCAAAGGCCTCAAAATTGCTAATGGGCCTCAATTTCTTCCAAGAATCATCACCCAAAGGCTAGGCACGACCCATTGACCCAAAGGGGAGTTATTTTCTTATTTTTTATTTTATTAATTGAATTTTTAAATCTATTAATTCATTTAATTCAAATTAAATATGAAAAAAAATACTAAATGCCACCTTTCAAATCTTTTTATGCAGCATTTCTACTCATCATAACCTCAAGATTTCGTGCATACTCAATATGGAAAGAATCTCCAATGATTGGCATATTTGGCATGAAAAAAAGATTGAAAAAATCATGGAAGATCACAAAATTCAAAAGCATTGATTGCAAAGGTTTTGGACTTGTTTTGTAAACCTAAATCATTCCTCATATAAGCCAGAACACAACCCTAATGCACAGGACCTAGAAGCTGCGCTCAGAATCAAAAACAAACTTTGCATTTTTCACCAAAAATTTCAAATCTGATTCCATAGCTAGAGCACTTTTCCAAGCCAAAGAACGATTCCATTACCTTCCTGACGCATCAAGGAAGCTTTCTGAATCAAAACCACAGCCTCTAACCTCAAGAAACGGTAGCACGAAGTCGCCCTGTCCATGAACATTTGCATATTCGTATTTTGATTCGCAGGCATTTTTCATACATTCTAATGATTGTTTTACACTAATATGGACTCGCTGAAACTGATGGTACCATCGAATTGAACTAATATTGCTTGTATAGAAAATTGCCATGGCTATTTTTTAGGGTTTCAGGAACCATGAATTGGGGCTTTACGCTTGAGGAAAAATTGGCCAACCTGAATAGCACCATTGAAATCAGAAGCTCATGACGAACAGAACCATACCATCGCGCCTTTTTTATGTTGATTATACAGCTATTCGCTATTTTCATGTTTTCAGTTTGTGGGGGTTTAAAACCCCCGCTATTTAAATGCTTTTTGTTTCAGAACAATGGAAGAAGATGATGCGTGGAGGGACATGAATGGTGCGTTCAAATAATTGGCGCGAGTTTTCGTTTATCCCAGAATATTGGCACTTTTCAAATATAATAATTGCGTTCCATTATGCTTATGAATGAACGCGCTGGCACAGTTGGTGGAGAGGAACGTTTGCAAGCATTGGGACCTGGGTTCGATTCCCAGGTCCCCCACTTATTTCATATATTTTGTTTTAAAACGCTTCTGTGCAGCATATTCTCAAAGGTTCACCATATACCTTCGCCAGCTTGCCTGCCACATGTCCAGCAACGCCCATCCAAAGGTCATGATGAGAGTCCCAGGGTACACACCAGTCAATGCCTCCACACACAAATCTGAAAAGTCAAACGGGCTAGCATTTCATGGGCCAGATTACTCACAACATACCTCCTCATTTTGGGTCAACAAACCCCCTTTGTTTGTATTTCTTTCCTTTATTCTTTTCCTTTTTATTTTGTTTTAATTGTTTTCTTTTAATTCTTTAAATTAATTTTAAATAATATAAAAATACAAAAAAATCAGAAAGTCAAAAAATAAAAATATATTTTATTATTTAATTCACTAATGTTTTATTTTGTAAATAAATTTAATAATTAACTTAGTTTTAATTTTAGGTTTAATTTTAATGCTTTCTTAATAAACTAAAAAATGTAGAAATTAGGGTTTTGATACTTTTATTCTTTTTTTCCTTTTTCACCATATTTAATTATTAATCACTTTTGTAAATAAATATGCCATTTAATTAATTAGGATTAAATTAGGTTACAACTTAAACATTTTTTTTAATAAATTAAAAACAATTTAGAACTAGGGTTTTAATTAACTTTTAATTCCAATTAATTTTCTCATTAAATTCCATAAATACAAAAACTCCAAAAAATAAGTTCTTGCTTTTATTTAATTTAATTAATTTACGATTTCGATTTAATTTCCTCAAAGGGTCCAACGCCCTCGCACCTTCGAATATAATTTTCTCTTCGCACATTTACTTTTATTTCCTTTTTTAAATTTCATGTACTTGCCCCAAAGCCTTGTAATAGATTAATTAGGGTATTTACTTTCTGCACTTTTCTTTTCAAATCGGGTCTTGGTTTAATTTGGCGATGTAGACCCGCGCCTTTGTAATAGCGTAGGACTTTTATCTTCACGCACCTTTTAACTGTTAATAACCACATGAAAGAATGAATGCCAAAAATAAAAACAAAGCGTAGATCACCAATGCATGACAAGATAAACATAATTGAAAATGACACACAATTCACACACCACCCCTAGGGTACGTCTCACTGTTGCCTTGCCCCTCGAAACGTGGTCGTCGAGTAGAGGACGTTTTAGTAAGTCCTCATGTCCATGAACATGGCATGAGGGTAGCTTCTAAGGTGTCTTCCTATTGCTCTGGTGACCACACTGTCCCGAACCCTCGAATTGACCCGAACACCTCCAACGATGGTGCTGCCTACCTCTCAATGGTGGGATGGCACTATCTTAAAGACATTTACACAGATGAATTCCTTAGGGTAGGTAGATGACTCGTAGATACTTGCTCTGAATTCAAAACAAATCAAAAACTTCTTTTCACACCGACACTTTTCAAAAAGCTTTCAAAACGATTTTTCAAAAACTCTTGAGGACTGATACAAGAGTCGATCTGAAATTTTAAACGAAACTTTTTTAAACCCACAGTTGAAAAGCAAACAAACATTTTTGAAAACACAAATGAGCAAGTATCTAAGAGCCCATGGATAACCATGGATAGAAAGGGTGCTAACACCTTCCCTTTCTATAAATCTACCTCCCGAACCGAGAACTAATCTCAATAAGGAATTTTTCTGTGCTTTTGTCCTTTCCATGTTGGAGAAAATAAAAGACGACGGCGACTCTTGCTTCCGCGACATTTCGCGAACCAGCGTTAAACAGTCAGTTCCAGATCCACCGATCACAGACCCCTACTTACGAAGGGCCATTTATGGTTAAGAACATTTTCTCAGGAGGAGCTATGATTCTAACCACCATGGATAGTGACGACCTTCCTCACCCCGTCAATGCAGACATAGTAAAAAGATACTATGCATAATCAAAGACCCGCTAGGTTGACTGGCCTAGGCAAAAATAAGGGCTTCCCGGCGAACCAAAAGTGTTCGGGCAAAAATAAGGGATGAAAATAAAAAAAATCTGTACACCCGACAAGTGAAAACATGAAAAGACGGCTTGGGCAAAAAGGGGTATCCCGGTGGACTGAAAACCCGAAAGGGAGGTCCAGGCTAAAGTTAGGGATAAGCGTAACACTATGTCTCATTGGATCACCTTACATCCAGACTTCGGTATCGACTATCAACCTCGGACGACACTAATCGATCGGATCCACCTTCAACCAAGTAGCAAAGTGATGAGATGCTCGAGGACATAAAGGGAATAGCAGAGTTGGAACCCAGTGGAATTATTCACATAGATGTTTTGATTAGTTTTTCACAAATTGTGTAAATTCTATTATTCGACGGTGTTCTCTTACTAGGACGTTAGCCTCTTGTACAAAAATGCATATTTATAGGCCAAACTTCAAAATCAATACAAATTCATTTTCAGACAAATTTCAAACTATTTTTCCTTTTTCTGTTTTGTTTTGCAAAGAACGTCCAATGTTCATTTTTGATATATGCATTTGACATTAATCGCTGCCCATGAATGTTTACGTGCGAAACAAAAGACGATTACTGGTAATATCAGAAACAGGGGCAATAAAATTGTCCAAATCTGTGTAGTTGCTCTGTCCACCAGGTACCAGATAAGTTCAGCTGAAGAATGTGGTCGAGATGCATTCACCCCCCGCAGAGTAAGACAGTAAAGATAGCTCTCCCAAGCTGAGACTTGTAACTGTGAACGAATCAACAATGCTCTCCCCAAGCAGAGTTTATCTACCATCAACACTAGAAAGACTTGATATCCCCGGAAGTCTTAATATTCCCCAACGGAGTATAAGAATGTGCCCCGATAGAATATAAGACACCCCCAGTGAAGTCAATATTTCCCCAGCACGGTATGAAAAAGCTTCCCCATAGAGTTGGATCATCATCCCTAGTAGACTCTAGAAGTTTATCCCCAACGGAGTACAAAAGTAACTCTCCCCAGCCAAGTTCAAAGGATCATTCCCAGCATAATTCAGAGGTTTATTCCCACAAGAGTCTAACAAGGATATCCCCGGAAAGTTGCAACCGAAAGATCATCCCCAACGAAGTTCTTTCCTCTCACAAATAGGAGCTCAATCCTCAACAGATTCAGTATCACCAGTAACGGTAGTCCATCCCCAGTGGAGTTTATCAGTGGAATTCTCAGCAGAGCATCTCTTCCCTACAGAGTCATCTCCTCATCAGTTTATTCCCCAACGGAGTTATCTTCTCCTTCCAGTTTATTCTCGCAATCACCTTCGTTCATCATCCCCAGCGGAAACGAAGAATTCAACTCTATTCTCCAGCAGCTCCGGGATTTATTTTCCCCAGCTAAAACATCACATTTCCATACATCATGATACATGCATAAACGCATCATACCGTACAATCTCATTTATGTTGAGAACATCATTGCTTGATCCATATCATGCATTGCATATGACTGACCTTTTCCTTTCAGGAAAGATGCAGTTAAATTCTCAACTATATGGAAGACCTCATGTGGTCCAGTAAAATCGATTCCTAAAGATTTTCCTGATGCCGATCCAGTTGAAGTTATTCCAAGACCTCCTCTGGTCCAGTTAAATCAATTCCTAAAGATTTTTCTGATGCCAATTCAGTCAAAGGAGACATGACCAGTTAAATCGATTCCTAAAGATTTTTCTGATGCCAATCCAGTTAAAGGAGACATGACCAGTTAAATCGATTCCTAAAGATTTTCCTGATGCTAATTCAGTCAAAGGAGACATGACCAGTTAAATCGATTCCTAAAGATTTTTCTGATGCCAATCCAGTCAAAGGAGACATGACCAGTTAAATCGATTCCTAAAGATTTTTCTAATGCCAATTCAGTCAAAGGAGACATGACCAGTTAAATCGATTCCTAAAGATTTTTCTGATGCCAATTCAGTCAAAGGAGACATGACCAGTTAAATCGATTCCTAAAGATTTTTCTGATGCCAGTTCAGTCAAAGGAGACATGACCAGTTAAATCGATTCCTAAAGATTTTTCTGATGCCAATTCAATCAAATAAGACAAGACTAGTTAAATTGATTCCTAAAGATTTTTCTGATGCCAATCCAGTCAAAAGAGACAAGACCTCCTCTGGTCCAGTAAAAATCGACTCCTAAAGATTTTTCTGATTCCAATTCAGTCAAAGAAGACAAGACCTCCTCTGGTCCAGTTAAATCGATTCCTAAAGATTTTCCTGATACGGCCCAATCAAAGAAGACAAGACCTCCTCTGGTCCAGTTAAATCGATTCCTAAAGATTTTCCTGATCCAATCAGAGTTACTCCAAGACCTTGTTGGGTCCAGTTAAATCGATTCCTAAAGATTTTTCTGATACCGATCCAGTCAAAGTCAATCCAAGACCTCTTCTGGTTCAGTCAGATCGCCGATAAGATCTCCCTGATTCGTATTCCAGTCGAAGTTCAGACCACCTACCAACAGCCTCCAAATGGCGTCTGTAAGCCCATTCCCGACATCACAATGCTGATACCACTTCATGCGAGCGCAAATTTCTGGGCACTCTAGTGTTCAATCATCTTCCACCTTAGGATCACGAAAGGCCCGAAAGCCAATCTATATCCTCAGGTTAAAGAAAATTGAACAGGGAAAGCTGTTGTACCCCAAAATTTTTCCTCCCATATTTCTCAATACATTGCAAGAATAATCTCCAGGTGGCTCAAGATTGCTCAAGAGTTGGACAGTCAAATCATCTCCTAAGGCAGTCAACCTCAAATTAGGGTTTTGTGGTGCATCAAGGTCTTTGCATCCAAATGACCCCAAGTTCTCCCCAATGTCCTAATATGTTCTCAAGTTCATCCATGTCAAATTTCAAGCCTTGTAGAGGAAGTTTGGTCAGTCAATTGCTCAAGAGGTCCCAAAGTCGATTGTGCTAGGGCAAAAGTCAATTGTGACCTATAGACAGTCAAACCTCAATATTTTTTTGTCAACATTCTCAGTTTGAAGGATATTTCATCATTTGATCAAGGGTTGATCATGATTCATCAATGATTGCACAAAATTCATCAAGATTCAAAAGTTGCTAAATTAGGGTTTTGTAGGAAAAGTCAACTCAACTTTGACCAAGAATAACTTTCTCATTCTTTATGAGAAATGACCCATACAAAGCTCATTTTTAAGAGGATGAAATTTCCTAAAATCCATCTTCACACCCCAAGATCAAGAAATGCACTCGCAAGAAGTTACAAATTTGGACATTATAGGTCATTTTTGAAAGTCAACAAAAATACCTTTTTTTTTCAAAGCTTATAACTTGAGAATGGAATATCAAAATGATATGAGACAAAAATGGTTGGTTAGAGGACATCTCAAGGTTTCTAAAAAGTCCAAGAACACCTCCAAAAGTTCAAAATTGAAGAAGTTATGCATTATTGAAGTTGGGCATTTTTCCAAAATTTCCAAAAGTCAACTATCCCCAAAACTTCAAATTTTGTCAAATGGGCCCACTTTTTTCCACTTGATTTGGTCTTGTCACACTACACACGTGTCCTATCTTCAGTATTATGTCCATTCATTGATTTTTCTATTTTATTTGATTTTTATTGAATTAATTCATTTTAAATCAATTTAAATCCAAATAAAATCTAAATATTGATAACTTGGTATCTTTTTGATTGATACAGGCCTTAATTGTCATCATGGACAAGATCAAACTCGTATCAAGCCATATCATGCACAAAATATTGGATTTGGAATCAAATTGGAAGCTTTTTAATGGAGGATCATATCATATCTCCAAGCATTGATACACCAAGATTCAATCCACAAAATTTGACCTAATGCATTGCCTTATACATATACAAGCTAAAGAGGCACGAAAAAGGACCTAGAGACTGCACAATCAGAAGAACAAAACTTGAGAAAATTGCAAAAAAGTGTGGACTCGAAATCACTCTTAGAGGCCGATTCAAAGCAAAATCTCAACACTATTCTCTTGCTTGACATCCACTGTGGGAGAGGCAATCAAAAACAAGCTCCTAGACCCCCAGAATCGCGCTGTAAGTCTCTCTAAACCTTGCCCTGTACTCGAAATCGTATCCTCTCATTCTTGCATTTTTTTGACAAATTATTGGCATGGCCATGATCCTTGTGTGATTTCTAAGATTTATGTATCATTTGATTGTATTTTCATGAGCCATAGCCTTGTAATCGAACCTAGGGTTTGGAAGTTTGTTTTTTGGGCGTTTTAGTTTCAGGAAAAATCAAGGCAAATAATGGACATATGCATGTTCAGGAGGAAGAGACGAGCAAGGTTGTGGTCGTGGCTTGAGTTTTCATGTTCTAGAACTCGTTTTAGGATGAACCCATGGATTTAGCTGTGGATAAAAATCCGCAGGTAAAAAACTAGGGTTGGGCGAAGAAGATGATTACGTTCCCCCTCCTCATTCGTTGGTTCAAATATTTCGTGCTTATTTTTTTTTATTTCAGGCATAATAATTGTTTTTCTATATAATATTTTTTACCTAATCCATTAACAAACAAAGTCCAGTGGTCCAGTGGTGAAGGCGTTAGTGCATAGTACAGCAGGACTTGGGTTCGAATCCCAGGTCCCCATATTCTTTGCAATTATTTTCTTGCAGATGTTCCAGCGTATCTCATACATTGTCATGCACCATACTCCCTCAAATCTTGAAGCGCCAGATGGCCCCAGGCCAGATCTGGTGGTCAGGAATGAATGTCCATCATGCTCTCAAGTCAACCAGTGCGTGGAGAATCAGAAAGTCAACCCAGGCCTACGTGTAATTGGGCCAAGAAATTGCAATTTCCACCTCCAGTCAAGCCCAACACCCCCCTTTGGTTATTTCTATCTTTTTATTTTATTTACTTATTTGATTAATTATTTTTATTGTTTAATTAACCAATTAAGTTTTTCCTAATAAAATCAAAAACACAAAAATATATTTTATTTATTAAAATTAAAATCAACTTTATTTTTGTAAATAAATTAATTTAATTAACTTAGTTTTAATTAGGTATAATTTTTAATATCTTTTGCAAATAATTAAAATTAATGTAGAAAATTAGGTTTTTACTAACTTTAAATCAAATTTATTTTATTTCTTTAAATATCCAAAAATCCAAAAATATTTTCATTAATTAATTAATTAATTTATTTAATGTTTAACCTAATTTAATTTCTTCTTAATTCAAAAATAACAAAAAATGTCTTCTTTCAAAAAAGGGTCAAAACCCTAGAATGCGCCCGATTTAATTTTCCCGCACGCGATCCATTTATGATATTGATGTAATTGTTTCCCGGAATGTAATAGTTTTAATAGGACTTTAAATTATTTTATCGCTTTCTTTTATTTTCCGCAATTTAATTTCAAGGGTTGTTTTTGGCGATGTAAATACCCGACGCCTTGTAATAGTTAGATTTAATTTCTGCAATTTAATTTCCACAACTTATAAACTGTTAGATGTTTGGTAATAGGGAATGCATGACAAGATCGAATGTATGAACCTAAAATCAACATAGCTCACCCATGACATGTACAAAGATAAAATTAACCGAAATAACACACTCGCACATGCACACTCTTAGGGTACACCTCACATGGTTGCCTTCGAACGTGGTCATTGAGTATAAGAAGTTTTAGAGGTCGTCCTCTTGTCCAAAGATCATAGTTGCCTTGGAAAAATGATCTAAGACATTAAGGTTACCGCTAAGGCATCATAACATTGCTTTAGTGACCACATGTCCCTTAATCGAATTGACCCTTAAAACTCAAACGACGAGGCTACCTATTCATTCATAGTGGGATAGCCCTGTCTAAAGGACATTAGCACAGATTAATTCCCTTTTCGAGTAGGTAGATGGTTCTTAGGTACTTTCTCTTTCTAAAACAAAACAAAACTTTTTGCACTTACACTTTCTTCAAAACAAAAACTCTTTTCAAACCCACAAACACAAAGAAAAGCAAATTTTGAAAACACTTTGAGCAAGTACCTAAGAGCCTGTGGATAACCATGGATAGAAAGGGTGCTAACACATTCCCTTTCTATAATCTACCCCCGGAACCCGAGAAACATCTCGAAAAAGGAATTTTCTGTGCTTTTTTCCTTTCCTTGTTGGATAAAATAAAAGACGGTGGCGACTCTTGCTTACCGTGACATTTTGTAAAAACAAACGCAAAACGCAAACCAGCATTCCAAAAATAGTCAGTTCTCTCCCACCGTATCACAACCTTTTTTCAACAAAGGCCAATCAGTTGGTGAGGATAAGCAGAGGTGGCAGTCTTCATTACAACCCGGGAACACACCGGCTTTCAACAAGTTTATCTTAATGGTTGGAAGGGGAGTCATGAGTTCATCAACTGTGGTAACAAACAAATCTTCTTCAATAGCATTGGTGTTGTGGCCATGTCTGGGCATAGGAGCAGAAATGACATTTGGCTTCTCGGGCGCATTAAACTCAATTTCTTTTGCTTCAATGAGGTCTTGTATTTTGTTCTTCAAAGCCCAACAGTTATTAGTATCGTGACCAGGAATTTCGGAGTGATATGTGCAACGGGAATTGGGGTGATAATGAGGGGAAGTTGTGTTTGGGTTTTTCGGAGCTTCTTTCAAGGTTGCCAAATTGGATCTCAAAAGATGCGGTAACATTTGAGACGGAGCCATGTTGATTCTGGTGAATTGCCGGACTGGCCTTTCCACCCTTGGTTGATTACTTCTTTGTTGATCAAACGTAGGCTTTGGAATCATAACAGCCCCCAACATTGGTCGGCGTTCGGCTCTCTCTTGGTTTCTTTGTGGATAAACAGCAGCTACCTCTTTCTTCCCAATAAAAGGCTTCCTCACAGCTGCAGAAGAAGATGAATCCTTCTGAATCTTTCTGCTTTTTATTCCAGCTTCCACCCTCTCTCTAGTCAGTATTAGCTCAGTAAATCCTGCAGACGAGCTTCCAATCAAATGGTTGAAGAAAGGGCCAGACAAAGTTCCTAAGAACATGTCCACTAGTTCCCTTTCAGACAGAGGGGGTTGAACCCTTCCATCCAGATTTCTCCATTTCTGTGCGTAATCCTTGAAGCCCTCATTGGAAGCCATAGCCATACTCTGAAGTTGAGTACGGGTAGGTTCCAAATCAACATTATATTGATATTGCTTGTAGAAAGTTGCGGAAAGATCTTCCCAATTGTGGACGTTGGCTCTTTCTAGTTGGTAAATCCAATTGAGTTGTGTTCCAGATAGACTATCCTGGAAAAAGTGCACCCACAAGTCTTTATCAGTGGAGTGTGGTTGGATCTTTCTTACATATGATTGGAGATGCATCTTAGGGCATGACACTCCATCGTATTTTGCAAACAAAGGAACTTTGAATTTCGGAGGAATCACAATCCCCGACATTAGTCCCAAATCCTCGAAATCTAAGCCTGGCACCTTTTGTATTTCCATTACTCTCAAACGCTCTTCGAGATGTCTGTACTTGTCATCAGCTAGAGGATATTGTTCCTCATAGTAGTCTTCCTCTTCTTCCTCCTCTTCAGATTCTGACGGAACCGTTGTTTCCTTACCTTTCCCCTCTCCCTCACCGGATGTTGTAGCAAAATTTAAAGTCTTTCTCGTCTGCTCATGAAATATTATCCCCATGTTCAAGACTCCATTTACCTTCTTTGTTTTCTTTTTCTTATCTTCAGCTAGCAGGGTCTTCAATTCTTCATGCCCCTTGTCCAGGGTCATGAGCAATTGTTGAAACTGCGTGTTCTGAGCTTGGAGATCTTTCACTGTTTGTTCGAGATCCATCTTACTGAAATAAACAGCAGAGAGATTAGGAAACTTGTTGCAAAAGACCTGTTTATGTTATGATGAATGATATGTGCATATGCAATGTTTTCAAGAATTTCAAAGATTCAAGTTCGTTTTAGACAAAAAAGAAACACACGTTATATTAATAAGATAAAGTTTGAGTACATCAATGCCCTTTGGGCAAAACAATACAAAACTCTAAGATAAAAAAGTAGTGTGAATCCTCTTTGGTGCAATGTAGGCATTTAGAGTCCGCTCCTCATGAAGTAGCCTAGTGAGTTCCAAAACCTTCTTCTCACTTGTGTAGAATTGGGCTTCGAAAGTATCTCGCTCTCATTTGAGTTGTATTCAATCCTTTTGTAGGTCTTCAAGAGATGTGGGCATGTTAGCATGTAGGATAGTGTATGGAACATCTACCTCATTAACAGGCTCAATGATCATCGGAAGGATGGAAGGATAAGGCATCATAAGGCTTTGAGCACGGGTTCATACCTATTTGAGGTAAGGCTCAAGAGGGATAGAATTCATGTGCCCCAAAGTCTTTCTATCCACATTGTTTAGCATCCTCCAAGCTCGGATGAATCTCTGGCGAAGACCTTGATCGTCGTTGTCGTAGTCGAATACCAAACCTTGAATCAGCATCTCTGCGGGCCATCCCTTCGGGCGTAACCAAATTGTCTTAAAACTAAACATGGGTTGTAGGTGATGCCTCCCCTAATTACAAGTAGAGGGACATTAGGTAATTCCCCACAATGATCAAAAATGATAACATTCTCTTTGGATCGGGAGCACCAATGAATGTCTGAATGTTTGAGCTTCATAAACCTTTCTGACCACCTTGAACTTTGCTCATTCTTTAAGACTGATTGGGGAAGATGAGAAATAAACCATCTTTCTAGGAGAGGAGTGCAACACATAAGGACACCTCTTTTCCTCATTGTGCGAGTGTGAAAAGAGTGTAGGATTTCCCCTAGAAATGTAGGCACCGAGTTGCGTGACATGAAGATTTTGACAGTGCTCACATCTATGAGTTGGTCAGGATTGGGAAACAAGACCATCCCATAGATAAGAAGAGCCACAATTTCCTCAAAGGCTTGCAAGTCTAAGGAATTCCAACAACTTTGGGCTTTCTCAAACAGGAACTTTGCTAAGAAGCCTTTGACACCACTCCTAGTTTCCCAATGAGTTGTGACATCAGATGAGTGCAAGTGCAGAGCTTGAGCAATCTCTTCTAGCTTTGGGTCTCTTTCCGTACCATTGAAAGGTAGTTGATTGAGAATGGTAATCCTCAAGAGTTGGGAGAATTCTTCCAAAGTAGGCACAAGCTGATAGTCGGGAAAGGTGAAGCAATTGTGTAAAGGATCAAAGAACTGAAAGAGCACCTTCATCATATCCTCATCTGTATTGGAGGTAACCAAGTTGAGTAGAAGACCATGTCTCTTGATGAATGGAGAGTTCTCAGGGATCCTTGAAGCTAGCTCCTTAAGTTATGGAGGAATTCTTACGAGGTTGACTTGGATAGTTTTCCTGCGAAGTGAATCCATATCCTACAAAACAAGAACAAAGATGAATCTCCAAAATCCTTGAAATGGTTAGTAGATATATATGATGTTCATGATGTCCATGGTGTTATGTACAAGTATGCATATACAAGAAAAACAATCAAGTTCTTAGTTTAGGCTTGCATGGGGTTTTATAGGTAAGTACCCTCTTGAAGTTTAGTTGGCTTAAACCTGTCCTAGTAATAGTAACCGGGTTCTAAGGAGCTCAATATCATCGGATTGTTTCCTTGGTCATTGTTTCAGCTCAAGCCTATTTAATGGCGACCAAAATATCCCAAGAAACCAAACCTCAATGAGTGTAGTATCGAGTATCTACCAACTTCGGACTGCACCAAAGTCGGTCATCTAACTACATCCTAAAGGCCAAGTTGGTCAACTAAAGGGTTCTAGAACTTCATTAGTGCTTCATGACATCACTCAGCGGCCCCGTATTCTCTTTGATTGACTCAAAGGCTACCGATACCTACAAATATGTCACACTAACATAACTATTTCTTAGACCATGTCGGTATACCCCGCACAGTTTCCACAACGTATTGCTATTTACCTATAATGTATCCCAAATCCGGGTAGAGGATTTCAAACCCAAACAAATAACCATAATGTAAAGCATACAAGTCAAACAATGTAAGTAAATAAATGTGATCTATCTCTAAGGTAACCCCACTTTTAAGAAAATCCCCAGTAGAGTCGCCAGTTCTGTGATACGGTGGGAGAACTGACTTGAGAGTTTCACGTTTTATCGTAAATGTTGTGGTTAGCAAGAGTCACCACCGACTTTTCTTTTATCCAAAAGGAAAGGTGAAAAAGCACAGGAAAGACCTTTGAGATTGTTTCTTGAGTTCGGGGGGTAGATTATGAAAAGGGAAGGTGTTATCACCCTTTTCATCCATGGTTTTCTATGGGCTCTTAGTTACTTGCTAGATCACTTGCTTTTGTTTTGAAATTATGCTTTGTGTGGTTTTGAAAGTATTTTGTAAAAGAGGCTATTGTTTAGGCAATCTTTGTAATGATTCTTGTTCGTAAGAATGTATACAAAGATGTTTGTCTTTTTGAAAATATTTTCAATGTTTGTAAGATGTTTGGAAATGTGTGTGCTTGTTTTTGAAAATAGCAAGGATAGTTGTTTTGAAATGAACAAGTAACTAGAAGTAATCTACCTACTCAAATGTCTTTCTTGTTCATTTTCTTTTTCTTTGATATTGTTGTCTTACCATTGATTTGGTAAGTAACCCTATCTTTGAATGTAAACGGGACGGGCGAGGGTCATCGTATAACCATGATTAGCAATGTTGCAAAGTATCTTAGCATTTTTTGAGGGATTAAGATCATTTTGTAAGGCAACTTTGAATAGCGTCATCGAGGGACTATAATCTTATACTTGTTTGTTTTGCTAAGATACTTCGCATGCGTAATATGGCCATTTCTTATATAAGGCAACCAAGTGGATAACCCTAAGGGTGCTTGTGTGCAAGTGTATTATTTTCATGCTTGGTTTTGTCTTGGATTAGGGTTTTCTATTTGATTTGCTTTTATCTTTCCATTCAAACCCTAATTACTAGCATGTTATATAAAAGCAATAAATTGCGTAATTTAAAGATTACTACGCTATTACAATATTTTATGGGAGGGGGTATACAAATTATGAATGGGGATTTGCAATAATGTAAACCTAATTTAATCTATTACAACCAAATCGAATTTGTACGAATATTTGAATAATATACAATATAAATTAAATATGCAAAGACATGTATATGCAAGAAAAAGATTTTTGTTTTGTTTTTTATGTGAAAAAGAGAGTTTTGAACTAAACCTAATAATTTAAGAAAAGGAAATTATTTCTTAGAAATTTATTTACCCTAATTCTAATTTGTTAAAAGAAAATAAAGTTCTTTAAGTATTATTTTTGTGTATTTTTGTCTTAAAAATAAAATAATATTTTATGAAATATTTTAGTCCTTTTATACATTAGAATAAATATTTACAAGTGTGAGAGAAAAGAAATAAATATTAACCTAATTCTATTTTATTTTACAAGTTTATTTAAGAAAAATAGTGATATATAATTTATTAAAAAAATATTTTTATGAGAAAATAAAATAAAATGAACAAAATGTAATATTTATCATATTTTATATTTTTTATGATTTTTTATATGTTAAGGAAAATATATTTAATAAAATGAAAATAAAAATAAATAATAAAATGGTTGGGCCAGGGGTGTCCTGAGTAATCAGGAGGTAAGCATTAGAAAAAATCATAAGCCCAATAGAACAAAAAGCCAAGCGCTGCATAGTGACAAAAAATGGCAAAAAATGTGAGAAAATATGCAAAAGGCAGGTGTGAAATCAAGCTTCTCAAATAAGCTTTTGTTTTGATGAAGACAAACCATGGCTAACAAAGAAGGCAAAGACTTTGGTCAAGCATCTAAGCATCTAAGGATAATATCTTCAATCAAAGCTCTCAACATCTTTTGAAGGTACAATAATATTATCTACTTTGATCTTAAGATATAGATGCTCAAAAATGAAAAAGAAATGTTTAAAAATCATTCTCAAGCCTTTCAAAGATTATTTTTCATTTTTCATACGCATGCAATCAATTACATAGTTTGTGCAATCGATTGCACACTTAAAATTTTCAAAACAATTGATTATGTCTTAGCATGCAATCGATTACATAGTTGGTGCAATCGATTGCACTCAGTTAAATTTTGCTACTGACTTTGTATGCAATCGATTACATTGTTAATGCAATCTATTGCACTCTTAAAATTTTGAAAATATAGTTGTTGAAAACCTTGTGCAATCAATTACACTAAAGGTGCAATCGATTACACACTGCATGAATTTGAAAAATTACAGCTTTATTCATGCCTTTTGATCATGCCTTTTCATTACATCTTTTCACTCAAACTTGGCATTTGTTCATGATACATTTCCAGATCTTCATGATGTTTCAAAAGGGTGTTACGAACATATAAATATTCAATTTAAAATTCATATCTAACACCTTCTTTCATAATATTTTTCTGAAATTTAAAAATACAAACTCAAGCATTCTTCATTTTCATGCATAAGTTTTCTGCATTTATTTTCGTACTTTAAAACAGAAAACTTTAAGCAAATATATCTTGAGTCTTTGTACAATATTATTATTGAAAGAATAAGATTATTCATTGTCAAAATCACTCTTAAGTGATCAATATACTCTACTCACTCAAACTCACAAATTGATATTTACTTACTTAATTTCCAGGATTGTTGGAATTAAGTTTAAGTGTTTTTGTTAAAATCTTGTCTTTCTAAGTTGTTGGATACAAGTGTAGTTACATTGAGAGGATTGTTCTCATAGGTAACTTAGTGAAAATACAAGAGGATTGTTCTTGGTCCAAGAGGATTGTTCTTGGTTTGGTTGGTAGTTCTTATGTAAGTTTGCCACAATAAGGAAATCTCTTTCATGTTGAAAGGGGACTGGAGTACTCTCAGACTGTGAGGGGAACCAGGATATATTGCCCGTGTCTCTTTATTTTTCTGCATTTTTAAGCTTTTCTAAAATCTCTTATAACCAGAAAAATAAGAACCATCATCACTAAAAACCAGAATTTTTAAAAAGTACCTAATTCACCCCCCCCCCCCCTCTTAGGCACACTTCGTACATACAGCAGGCGCCAAGGCTCGAACCCATGACCTTAGCAATTTCTGCGCACTGCCTTGCCACTCGGGTGGCTGTACATCCGTTTGTTCAAATGAAACTAAAAATACATAACACAAAGTGCTTCCTTGCCCTGTACTTTGTCTTCTTCCTCTAGCTAGTCGGATCCCCTGTATCTCTCTCATTTCTCTATGAAAATGGAAACTTCAAACATGAAAATGGTAGTACTCTTTCCCACGATTTCAACCATGTAACTCATGTAAACTAACAGTCAAAGATCAAAGCTAATTTCACTGGCCCTAATTTCAAACCTAATTTTTACAGGAATTTGAAATCTAAAATTCTCTATACACAATGAATATAAATGAAATCTATGAACATGGTTGGTTTTAGCACAAGTATATCTACATTTTATTTTCACAAATCGAGACCAAATGATGCCTGTATGAAGAGATAGAAGTTAGAGTTCTTACCTCTTTCAGCTGAGATCGTGAATGGAGTTTGAGTGGGTTTTGAGAAGGCCTGAGGATCCCTTTAGCTTGCCTGGATCTCCCTGAGTATGTTCCAATCCTTACCTTGCCTTGAAAGTGTCTGAATCTCCCTATCCAAGTCAACCCGCAAGCTTGAAATACAAAAATGGCAGATGGAGAAGGAAGAGTTAAAGTTAAGGGGTGATGTTCTGGAACACTTAGATATGATATATGTTAAGTGTTTAGGTGATTAGAACTTGAAACGCACGAGTAGATTTTTGGATTGCTATGCTTGATGCAAAACTGCAAGTTATGGCAGGTTTTTGGTGATAGAGAGTTTGGGAGAGTTTCTCAGCCTTTGCAATAGTGACTTAGGTTGTAATATGTTTGTGTATAAGTATAGAAAAGGTTTCAAATCAATTCCGCACCAGGTTTCTCAGTTCTAGACTTTTTGCTCTATTGCTTGCCTTTTAAGAAAAGTGAGGAGAAAACTCTCTACATGCTTGTACAAGCCTTATCTGAGTTGGTACAAGTCTTAGGCACTTTGCTTTTGGTTTATAGGGCTTGTGTGTGTAGAGAGAACAGGTGCAAAGCTCAAGGAGTTGACAAATGCAAAAGTTGTGCTTTTCTAAAATGGAAATGGCAACTTTGTGTCATTTATGGAATTAAAGCTTGGACAAAGTCTCTTATGCTTGGATTAAGGCTTTATCAACTGTGTAAGAATTAAATTATGGAGTGAGAAACAAGTTTGAGACCTGTAAAGCAAGAATTATGCAGCCTAGGTTTGGATTTGAATTTTGTTCTTCATGAAATGGCTTAAAATCAAAGTGAGAAATTTCCAACTTCTTCTCTTCGATTCTCCCTACTCAAGAATGATCTCAAGGAGTTCTTGGACATTTTGGAAAGCTTGAAATGTTCTCTATAACTAATATTTAAATTGATTTCCAAGATTCCTCTTGGAACTAGGTGAAAAGTTGCCATGAAGTTAGGTCAAAAACCTGCCTAAATTAGGGCAAATTTTCACTAAGTTATTTTAGTTCATGAGAATGTATTCACAAAATTATATCTTGAGATCCAAACATCTTTAGGATAAAATGTGTGAATAAAAGTTGTATATTTCATGGATATCTACAACTTTCATGTTGGGAACTTTCTTTGAATCATCTTGTATCATGGTGAGAATTTGGCTTAAAGTTGAGAAAAAATAAGAAATTTTCTAAGTTAAGAAAATTTCTAAGTTAAGAAAATTTCTAAGTTAAGAAAAATTCAAATTTCAAAACAAAATCTTCAATCTTTGATTTCTTGATGAACAAGTTTCACATTTTGACATGTTTTGATGAATTGTGATCCTTGGCATTTGATTTTGACCAAAAAGTCAAAGTTTGACTTTTCAGTATACAGTTGACTTTTGATCAATTGACTGCAAAATTTATCTGTCAATCCAATGGACTTACAATGTTTTGAACCATGTCACTAGGTCAAGATGATGAAATTAACTCTTGAAATCATGCTTCAAACCAATTGATTATTTGCTAGGTCGAAAATCAGAAATTGCCCTTTCTCAGTCAAAACCCTAATTTTGACCATTTTGCCCTTTTGATGATTTGATCAAATTTCTTGAGGAATTATGGTCCAAACTTGATCAAATGATACATGTGAGTCTAAAATTTTGATGTGGATCAAAAAATTTAAAGTTTGACTGTAAATTGACCATAATTGTCTTTTTCCCCAATATAGCTGATTTTTAGGTCAATTGTCCAATTGACTGGTCAAAAATGTGATTCAAGGCTTGAAACTTGACATGAGTAAACTTAGGGGTCCATAATGATACTTGAAATTCATATGAAGCATTCATAGACCAAAAATCCTTGTGCAATCCCAAACCCTAATTTTGGGTTATCAGTGCTTGATGAGATGTCTTGAGCTGGTCAAACCCTAATCCAGTCTTGAGTCAAAGAGATCTTGTGAGAAAAATATTGAGAAATGAGAGGGAAAATTTTGGGGTACAACACACACCATTACTCAAAAATAATTTCGAGGCTAACTTCTGTAAAGTTTGTTTGTCAATGATAGAGGCATTTTCTGGATATTCTTGCTTTTCTAAGTATTTCTTGATGTCGTAAAACCAAGGCTTGTCATCCGGCCCTTCTTTAATAGCAAGGCAATATGTGGGCTCTTCAAAGTGTCTGATTTTGATGCGTGGTTTGTGGTTTGGCCAAGTTACTTGGAACATAGCTGATATATTTTCTAGAGCATCTGCCATTTGATTTTCTTCTCGTGGAATGTAACTGAAAGTGATCTCTGTGAATTCCGCAACCAACTTTAAAACATGATCCCGATATGGAATCAGTTTAGGGTGTTTAGTATCCCATTCACTGTTGACTTGGTATATGACTAGTGTGGAGTCTCCAAATACTTCGAGGTGCTTTATTCTCAGATCAATGGCAGCTTCCAGTCCTAGTATACAAGCTCCGTACTTGACGATGTTGTTGGTGCAGTCAAAACATAATCTTGCAGTATAAGGCTTATGATAATTCTTTGGAGAAGTCAAGACTACCCCTATGTCGTGTCCCTGTGCATTTGAAGCCCAATAGAACATGAGTGTCTAACGTGCCCCTGGTTCCGGTCCTTCGTTAGGTCCTGGTATTTCGTAGTCACCTATAACCATGACATCTTCCTCTGGAAAGTCGAACTTTATAGGTTGATATTCTGGCAACGGTTGGTCAGCTAGATGATCAGCTAGTATACTACCCTTAATGGCTTTTTGAGTGATATACTGGATGTCGTATTCTGACAGTAGCATCTACCATCGGGTGATTCTTCCTGTAAGAGTCAGTTTCTCGAACACATATTTTAAAGGATCCATTCTTGCTATTAACCATGTGGTGTGGGTTAACATATATTGCCTCAACCTCTTAGTAGCCCAAGCCAATGTATAACAAGTTTTATCAAGGAGCGAATACCTAGTTTCGCAGTCAGTAAATTTCTTATTGAGGTAGTAAATTGCGTGCTCTTTTCTTTCTATTTCGTCCTGTTGTCCCAAAACATAACCCATTGATCCTTCGAGTACTGTCATATACATGATGAGTGGTCTTCCGAGAACTGGTGGCATTAATATTGGTGGCTCTTGCAGATACTGCTTTATTGTCTCGAAGGTTGTTTGGCAATCATCATTCTATACTATTGTTTCATCTTTTTGCAATAATTTGAATATAGGCTCACACGTGGCCGTTAGATACGATATGAACCTTGAGATGTAATTCAATCACCCTAAAAAACCATGAACCTCTTTTTGTATCCTCGATGCTGGAATTTCTTGTATGGCTTTACCTTATCGGGGTCTACCTTGATACCATGTTGGCTTACAATGAAACCCATCAACTTGCCCGATCTAGTGCCAAATGTACATTTATTTGGATTTAACCTCAGTCTGAACTTACGCAACTGCTCGAATAACTTTTGTAAATGTATGATGTGTTCCTCCTCTGTATGGGATTTGTCGATCATATCATCTATGTACACTTCAACCTCTTTGTGAATCATATCATGGAATAGTGTTACCATAACCCTTTGATACGTTGCCCCTACATTTTTGAGACCGAATGGCATTACTTTGTAGCAGAAGGTTCCCCAAGGTGTCATGAAAGTGGTATTTTACATGTCTTTGGGTGCCATTTTGATTTGATTATAGCTCGAGAAACCATCCATGAACGAGAATATTGAGGCTTGAGTCGTATTGTCTACCAAAACATCTATGTGAGGTAATAGGAAGTCGTATTTGGGGCTTGCTTTGTTCAGATCTCGATAATCCACACACATGCGTACCAGTGTCTTGAGAGAGAAGATATTGAAAGAAATGGTGGTTAGAAAAATTCCCAGGTCCCTACCTAAGAGATTTGACATGAAGGTGATAGCTATAAAAGAAGCCTAAAACATCAGCAATATGAGAGTGGATGAACTTGTTGGGTCACTTAAGACATTTGAATTGGCTATTAATGACAAATCTAAAAAGAAGAACAAGAGCATAGCTTTTGTTTCCAACACTAAAGATGAAGAAGGCCAATGTGACCTGGATACTGAGGAAGAAATGTCAGATGATATTATGTTACTTAGGAGGCAATTCAACAAGGTGCTGAAGATAATGGACAGAAGGGAAAGACCTAATGTGAAGAACATCTCATCTAACATCAGCAAGAACTATGATTTTTAGAGAAAGACCAGAGTTAAAGAGAATCCAGTGAGGATAAAGGTATTCAATGTTTAAATGTGAAGCCTTTAGTCACATTAGTCATAATGTCCCACATTCCTCAAGAAATAAAAGAAGGGTTTTTCTATGTTTTGGTCTGATGATGAATCAGAAGATGAAACTAAAGTTGAGACTGCTGAGCATGTGACTACTCTCACTAGAAGATGGGATTTGATGTAGAGTCTTATGATGAGAATGTTCTTTAGGAAGATCTGGGTGTGTATTACAAGGAGCCATGTGTCAGGTGTGAAGAAAGTTATAAGAAAGAAAAAAATTAGAAGAGAATCATAGCTCAACTGAAGAATGAAAAGGAGAAACTTCTGTGTACTATGTGTGATCTTCAAAATAAGGTAACTTTCTTAAATTCCAAACTTGACAACATGAATAAATCCTTGAGAAGGATGAATAATGGAACTTATATGATGAAAAGGTTGGAAATATAAGTTTTAATGATCAATCTCCTAATCAACAAGGTAAAGGGCCTAGAGAGAGGTTTATTCCTTCTGAAAAAGAAGAAAGTGATCACCATGTCCACCCACATGTTGCAAAATTCAGGAAGGCATCTTGAAACTCCAATGAAAGTCAAGTCCTTACCTTGAGATGTCATTATTATGGTGAGTATGGTCACATAAATCCTTTTTGTTACAAACTGTATGGGGTTCAAAAACCTCTAGTTCATTCTAGGGCCAATCCTTTAAGTAGAAAGATAAGAACTAAAGATAGGGATATTAATCTTATAGCCCATACTTATTTGATAGCTTCATCTAGAGAAGATTGATACTTTGATTGTGTATGTTCTAGACATGTGATGGGGTTTCAGAAGTTTATGGTGGATATTAAATCTTATTCCAAAGGTTTTGTCACATTTGGTGATGGATCCAAAGGAGAAATTAAAGGAGTTGTAAAATTGATATGTATTGGCTCTCCTAGCCTAGAAGATTTTCTTCTTGTAAAATGACTAACTACTAGTCTTATCAGCATTAGTTGGTTGTGTGATCAAGGTTTAATTATCAACTTTATAAAATCAGAATGTTTGATCATAAATTAAGAAGATGTTATCTTGATGAAGGGGATCATGCCTGGAGACAATTGTTATTTATGGGTACCTCAAGGAACTACCTATTATTTCACATGCTTAATAACCAATAAAGATGAGGTGAAGCCATGGAATCAAAAACTTGGTCACTTAAATCTGAAAGGTATGAAGAAGATTGTGTCTAGAGAAGCTATTAGAGGTATTCCTAAGCTCAAAATTGAGTAAGGAAGAATATGTGTTGATAAGAACTGACTGTTTTTGGAATGCTGGTTCGCGTTTTGCGTTTGTTTTCTCAAAATGTCGCGGTAAGCAAGAGTCGCCACCGTCTTTTATTTTATCCAACAAGGAAAGGACAAAAGCACAGAAAAATTCCTTTTTGAGATATTTCTCGGGTTCGGGAGGTAGATTATAGAAAGGGAAGGTGTTAGCACCCTTTCTATCTGTAAGTGTTTGGTTGTTGGCATATTTTTTGGTAAAACCAGTTGTGTGAATGTCATGACTGATGTCATAACATTCTAGGATACAAGGTACATTCTGCAGAAAAAGAATGTCATACAGGAGCTGCTCAATATGAGTGTTTAGCTGATCATTATGAAATGATCATATTTATTGCCTTCTACCAAAATCAGTAAACAGGATTCTTGTTGTCATAACCAATGTTAAGACATCCTGTACTGATCTAACATTTGTGCAGATTTGTTATTCCTGAGATTTTTCAGGAATCTGGTTTATACAGTCCAGATCAGATTCTCACCTGGACATTAGGTTAACTCTGCTTAACCTTAATCTGGTTGTTAAATACCTATGACCAAGTCTTGAGGTTAACCCTAATTAACCCTATCTATTTTCGTGGAAGCCCTAACTGAAGAATAACTGCCTATATATTCCTCATGAAGACTGTTGGTGAAGCACACTTTTTGACAGAAGATCAATAAGGGACTGTATAGTTGTAACTACTGTGAGCCAATCAATTATCATTGTGATAAGTGATTTGGAGTAGGATTTGATTGTAAGGGTTGTGTATCACTCAAAGCTTTGAAGCACGAGTGTTTGTGTTACTTGATTAAAGCTTTGAAGCAAAGTCAAGTTAGGGTTGTGTATCACTCAAAGCTTTGAAGCACGAGTGATTGTCACTTGATTAAAGCTGTGAAGCAAAATCAAGTGTGTGTACTGAAGAGTGTCTTCATAATTTCATTAATCAATTGTTTAGTATCACTGCTGTGATTGAGGGGGAGTGAGTAGGAACTCAGGTTTAAGTTGAACTTAGATTGAAGTTGCATTGGGTAGGTCTTAAGTGAAGGAGATAAACTGGTTGGTTTATTCCTGAATTAATATCTCTTATAGTGAATTTCCTCCCTGGCTTGGTAGCCCCCAGAGTAGGTGTTGTTACACACTGAACTGGGTAAACAATTGGATGTGTTCTTTACTGCTTTTAAATTTATTGTCTTGAAGAGTGTCATATACGGTGTCATAACATTCACTGTGACATTGAGTATTTGCTGCCAGAATTTCAATTGGCATCAGAGCAGACACCCTGCCAGTCTTACTGGGTGAGATCTAGGGATATTATTTTCTGGCGCTATGGACAAAGAAGGAGGATTTGGGAACAGACCACCCATTCTGGATGGATCAAATTATGACTACTGGAAACCTCGTATGATTGCCTTCTTAAAATCATTGGACAAAAAGGCTTGGAGAGCTGCTGACAAAGGATAGAACCATCCCACCATAACTGGGAAAGATGGGACAACCAGTCTGAAACCTGAGGAAGAATGGAGCAAAGAAGAAGATGAATTAGCTCTGGGTAACTCCAAAGCATTAAATTCCTTGTTCAATGGAATTGATAGAAACATATTCAGACTAGTACATCAATGTGAACTGGACAAGGATGTTTGGGACACTCTCAAAACTACCCATGAGGGCACATCTAAAGTAAAAATGTCAAGGCTTCAGATGCTGACTACCAAATTTGAGAACCTAAGGATGATGGAAGATGAGACCATTCATGAGTTTCACATGAACATCTTGGAAATTGCCAACACCTCAGGAGCATTGGGAGAAAAGATGTCAGAAGAAAAACTGGTGAGAAAGATTCTCAGATCCTTGCCTAAAAGATTTGCAATGAAGGTGACTGCTATAGAGGAAGCTCAGGATATCTGCAACTTGAAGGTTGAGGAACTCATTGGGTCACTTCAGACCTTTGAGATGGGGATCAGTGACAATGTCGACAAGAAAAACAAGAGCATAGCACTTGTATCCAATACTGTAGATGAAAACAAGGAGGATGAAGAAGAAAATATTTCAGAAGCTATAGCCATGCTTGGAAGGCAGTTCAACAAACTCATCAAGAGAATGGACCCAAAGTCAAGGTCAAATGTCAAGAACTTTCCCTCTGACATTAACAGATCTTATGACTCCAGCAGAAGACCAAAGTCTGAAGAGAAGGGAAATCAAATCAAAGGAATCCAATGCCATGGATGTGAAGGATATGGGCACATTCGAGCTGAATGTCCTACCTTTCTTAAGAAACAAAAGAAAGGAATGTATGTTACTTGGTCTGATTGTGACTCAGAAAGTAATTCTGAAGAAGAATCTGCCAAACTAGTTACTGCACTAACTGGTATTTGTAACTCTGATAGTGACTCTAGTGATGGGGAAGTAACATTTGAAGAACTGGCTGACTCCTACAAGAAGTTATGTATCAGAAGTGCTGAAGTCTGTTAGCAAAATGAGAGACAAAAAAAACTCATAGTAAAGTTGGAGGCTGAGAAGAAGGCAGGCATTGATACTATAAGTCATCTCGAAAGTGAAGTTCAAATGCTAGACTCAAAACTTGACCAAATGACCAAATCTATCAGGATGCTGACAAATGGAACTGACAAATTAGAAGAAATCCTTCAGGTTGGACAAAATGTGGGAAACAAGTCTGGTCTAGGATTTGTGGCAGCGAAGAAATCTATTGTAGACAAGAAGAAAACCAGGCCTGATAAACAAATGTCAAAGCAGATGTCACAACATAGCACTCAACATCGAGAATAGAGAAATATGAAGAAAAAGTATCAAAGATGGAGATGTCATCATTGTGGGAGGTTTGGTCACATAAAGCCATTCTGCTTCAGACTATATGGATATCCTAATCAGACCCCAGTTGTCAAACCTAAGTCTAACAAGGCACCATATACTCAACAGTGGAAGAAAAAGGCTGCTGCCCTGATAGCTCACACCTCCCTTAGAGTCTCTGCAAAGGAAGACTGGTACTTTGACAGTGGATGCTCTAAACACATGACTGGAATCAAGAATCTTCTCAATAATATTAAACCTCACACTACTAGTTATGTGACTTTTGGAGATGCTGCTAGAGGAGAAATCAAAGGAGTTGGAAACTTGGACTGCCCTGGAGTTCCAAACCTAAATGAAGTATTGCTGGTAAAAGGCTTGACTGCTAATCTCATAAGTATCAGTCAATTATGTGATCTAGGATTCAAGGTCAACTTCACCAAGTCTGAATGTCTTGTAACTAATGAAAAACAAGATGTTGTAATGAGAGGAGTCAGATCTAAAGACAACTGCTACTTATGGGAGTCTGAGAACACTAATTATTCTTCTGTGTGCTCTATTGCCAAAGAAGAAAAAGAAGTGAAACTGTGGCACCGAAAACTTGGTCATTTACATCTAAGAGGAATGAAAAGGATTATATCCATGGAGGCAGTCAGAGGGATTCCAAGGCTGAAAATTGATCAAGGGAGAGTCTATGGTGAATATCAGGTTGGAAAGCAGACTAGAATGTCACATCTAAAGTCAAGACATCTGACCACCTCTAAGGTGCTAGAACTTCTACATATGGATCTGATGGGACCAATGCAGGTGGAAAGTCTTGGTGGAAAAAGATATGCCTATGTTGTTGTGGATGATTTTTCCAGATTCACCTGGATTAACTTCATTAGGGAAAAGTCTGATGTATTTGAAGTATTTAAGGAACTATGCAAAAGAATTCAAAGAGAAAAAGAAGGATGCATTGTCAGAATCAGGAGTGATCATGGCAAGGAATTTGAAAACAGTAAGTTTGATGAGTTCTGCTCCTCAGAAGGAATTAATCATGAATTCTCTTCACCCATAACTCCTCAACAAAATGGAGTTGTGGAAAGGAAAAACAGGACTATACAGGAATCTGCCAGAGCAATGATACATTCCAAAAGACTTCCTATTCATTTTTGGGCTGAAGCTATGAATACAGCCTGTTATGTCCATAACAGGGTCACCTTGAGAAAGGGAACATCATCCACCATTTATGAACTTTGGAAAGGAAGAAAGCCTACAGTGAAGTACTTCCATGTATTTGGAAGCAAATGCTATATTCTGACAGATCGTGAACAAAGGAGAAAGATGGACCCTAAAAGTGATGAAGGAATATTCCTAGGATACTCTACAAACAGCAGAGCTTATAGGGTATTCAATTCCAGGACCAAAGTTATGATGGAATATATAAATGTCATAGTTGATGATTACCATGAGGAAACAAATGTCCCATATGATGTTGAGACATCCTTTGAGACCTCAACTCAAAAGGATGATATTCCTAAAACTACTTCATCAGAATCTGAATCAAAGGAAGCTAACAAAGACCCTTCCATCAGAATTCAGAAAGATCATCCTAAGGAACTCATCATAGGAGATCCTAACAGTGGAGTCATTACAAGATCTAGAGAAATCATCACAAACTCTTGCTTTGTATCTAAGATTGAACCAAGAAATATTAAGGAGGCTTTAACTGATGAATACTGGATTGGAGCAATGCAAGATGAATTGAACCAATTCAAGCAACATGAAGTATGGGAGTTAGTTCCTAGACCAGGAGGAACAAACATCATTGGCACAAAATGGATCTACAAGAACAAATCAGATGCTGAAGGAGTTGTCACCAGGAATAAGGCAAGACTTGTTGCTCAAGGATACACTCAAGTTGAAGGGGTTGATTTTGATGAGACTTTTGCTCCTGTAGCCAGACTGGAATCAATCAGACTCCTATTGGGAATTGCTTGTCTCCTTAAGTTCAAATTATTTCAGATGGATGTAAAGAGTGCCTTCCTTAATGGGTACTTAAATGAGGAAGTTTATGTGGAACAGCCTAAAGGATTTGTGGATCCAAACTGCCCTGATCATGTCTACAAATTGAGGAAAGCTTTATATGGCCTGAAACAAGCTCCTAGAGCATGGTATGATAGGTTGACAAAATTCCTCTCTGACAAAGGATACAGGAAAGGAGGCTTGGATAAAACTCTTTTTGTCAAAGATGAAGGAGTAAAGATAATGGTAGCTCAAATCTATGTTGATGACATAGTGTTTGGGGGAATGTCAGATAAAATGGTTAAACATTTTGCTGACCGGATACAAGCTGAATTTGAAATGAGCCTCATGGGAGAATTGACCTACTTTCTTGGACTGCAAGTCACACAGATGGAAGACTCAATTTTTCTGTCTCAAAGCAAGTATGCAAAGAACATTGTCAAGAAGTTTGGGATGGAGAATGCCAGCCACAAAAGGACTCCTGCACCTACTCATTTAAAGCTGTCCAAAGATTCAAGTGGGGTCAAGGTGGACCAAAGCTTGTACAGAAGCATGATAGGAAGTCTGTTATACTTAACAGCCAGCAGACCTGACATTGCTTTTGCAGTTGGAGTATGTGCAAGATACCAGGCTGAACCCAAAGTAAGTCATATCAACCAAGTGAAAATAATTCTGAAGTATGTGAGTGGAACCTACAACTATGGCTTGCTGTACTCTCATGGATGTGAACCAACTCTGACGGGTTACTGCGATGCTGATTGGGATGGAAGTGCAGATGATAGAAAGAGCAACTCTGGAGGATGTTTCTTCTTAGGAAATAATTTTGTCTCTTGGTTCAGCAAGAAACAGAACTGTGTGTCTCTATCTACTGCTGAAGCTGAATACATAGCAGCTGGTAGTAGCTGTTCTCAAATGATCTGGATGAAACAGATGCTTACTGAGTATAATGTCACACAAGATGTTATGACATTGTACTGTGACAATCTGAGTACTATCAACATTTCCAAGAATCCTATTCAGCATAGCAGGACCAAGCATATTGACATTAGACATCACTTCATCAGAGATCTTGTGGAGGAGAAGACGATTAAACTGGAACATGTTGCCACTGAACTACAACTGGCTGACATTTTTACCAAAGCACTTGATGCTAATCAATTTGAAAATTTGAGGGGCAAGTTGGGTATTTGCCAACATGAAGAAATGTAGCAATTAATTTTGCTTAAAACAAGGGATGAGAGAGATATCTTAGTTAAGTCTACTCTGATTGGGCTAATCATCTGTTTCTCTATTTCCTTCCAAAATTTTAAGAAGTTGAATAGACATTCATATAACTCCCTCCTCTCGCGTTTCTACAACAATCTCCAATCTCTCAAACGAAGATTTCACTATCAATGTTACCTGTTTTCTAAATCACTCAAAATGTCTCAACTATACATGTCATCATCCTTTTAAAAGGCGACTGCTTCTTCCGCATCCTCTGATCGAGAACCTAGGGCAATCACAAACTGCATGGATTCTGATGTTCGTGAGATAACTCCTCTTCGTGAACTGGCAGCTGACCCCACTAAGGTCAAGAAGCTGCGAACCAGACATGCAAGAAGATCACAAGCCTCTCCATCTGGTAAATCCTCTCAACCATCATCTTCTGTTCCTCCAGAAATAGCAAATAGGGAAGGTTCTGTTTATGTTCATCAAGCTATAGCTAGACTAGTCACTAGGATTCTAAATGAGAATCACTCTGTACCTGGCATTTCTGTACCTTTGAACCAAGAATCTGCTAGTCCAAATGTTGAAATAAATCCAGATGTCACTAAGAATGTTGAGACACCTGAGGACAACATTAGGAAATCTCCTGAAAATCGTGAGGATCACCAGAACCCTACTGAGAAGGATGTTGAACCCCCGGTTATTGATGTTGATGAAGAATACTCTGACAATGACTTAATTGCCAATATCAACCCTAGTATAGCTAGAAGGATGATGAACAGAAAAGGAAAGCAGGATGCTGTCAAAAGCCTCTCCAAAGAGAAGGCTACTGAAGTTGTTCATAAGAAAACCAGGTATGAGAACAAGACAGGAGTAGAAGCTGTGAAGGCTGGATTGTCAAAAGAGAAAGGGAAGGTGAAAACTAGAGTACCTGTTGGTAGTCTCTCAAAACCTTTAAGACAATCAATAGCAAAGAAAAGGAAGGAGCCTGAACCCTCTGAATCTGATGAGGAATCAGAATTTGAGTTTGATGTTGAAGACATTCCTCTCAGAAAGAAACTCTCTTCGAGCAAAATGCCTAAAGTCCCTGAAGTTGCCATTGACAACATCTCCTTTCACCATCCAGAGAATGCAAACAAGTGGAAGTATGTATTTTTGAAAAGGATCGCCTTGGAAAGAGAGCTGAACAACAGTGCCATGGAATGTAAGGAGATCATGGATCTAATGAAGACTGCTGGTCTAATAAATATTGTGGTAAAGATTACCAACTGCTATGAAATTCTTGTCAAAGAATTCATAGTAAATTTATCTGATGGGTGTGCTGATGGAAAGTCAGCTGATTTTAAGTGTGTGTATGTGAGAGGAAGGAAGGTAAATTTCTCTCCCTCTGAAATAAACAAATTCCTAGGAAGACCTGATGATGCTTGCCCTGAGCTTGAGGTTACTGAAAACCAAGTGTGTCAAACCATCACTGCAAATCAAGTCAAGAGCTGGCCCTTAAAAGGGAAGCTGAATGCAAGCAAGCTAAGCATGAAATTTGCCATTCTGCACAAAATTGGTGCAGCTAACTGGGTTCCCACCAACCATAAGTCAACCATCTCCACAAGCTTGGGAAGATTTATTTATGCTGTTGGAACCAGGACAAACTTTGACTATGGCAAGTATATCTTTGATCAAACATTGAAACATGCTGGAAGCTGTGCTATTAAAGGCCCTATTGCCTTTCCCTCTCTCCTGTGTGGTATAGTCATTGCCCAGTATCCTGACATTCTAGTTGAAAAAGATATTGTATGCAAAAGAGCCCCTGCTCTTGGTTTGCACTATAAGCTATTTCAGGGAAAACATGTTCCTGACATTGTCATGACATCTGTTGAGACATCAACTGTCAAATCTCATTCCAAGAAAACTGATGTTATAGTTGTGCTGAAGGAAACCTGTAAAGAGCTTGATACAAGGAAAAGGACTCTTGAGGACCTGATTTCTAGACTAGAACATGAGGAGATTGAAGGACAAAGAAGGGAAGAGGATGCTGATAAAGACCAGCTTAATGCTGAAGATAATGCCTCCTCTGAAGATGACAGTGCTTGAAGATCAGCGTAGCTGGTACCTGTTGTTGCAAATGACTTTTGTTTTTTCTCTCTGTGTTTTTATTATTCCTTTTGGATGACTGTATAACTTAAAAGTACAAGTATCTTTGGCCTATTTATGGCTAAAGAGGCGGAGAAGATTCTGTGATAATTTTGGTAGAATTAGACTTGGTAGATGTTATTAAAAATTCTTCTGCTTTCTAATCTCTGATTGTTTAGGGGTTTTAGCCAAAAATTTGCCAAATGGGGAGTTTGTAAGTGTTTGGTTGTTGGCATGTTTTTTGGTAAAACCAGTTGTGTGAATGTCATGACTGATGTCATAACATTCTAGGATACAAGGTACATTCTGCAGAAAAAGAATGTCATACAAGAGTTGCTCAATATGAGTGTTTAGCTGATCATTATGCAATGATCATATTTATTGAATTCTACCAAAATCAGTAAACATGATTCTTGTTGTCATAACCAATGTTAAGACATCCTGTACTGATCTAACATTTATGCAGGTTTGTTATTCCTGAGATTTTTCAGGAATCTGGTTTATACAGTCCAGATCAGATTCTCACGTGGACATTAGGTTAACTCTTCTTAACCCTAATCTGGTTGTTAAAGACCTATGACCAAGTCTTGAGGTTAACCCTAATTAACCCTATCTATTTTCGTGGAAGCCCTAACTGAAGAATAGCTGCCTATATATTCCTCATGAAGATTGTTGGTGAAGCACACTTTTTAACAGAAGATCAATAAGGGACTGTATAGTTGTAACTACTATGAGCCAATCAATTATCATTGTGATAAGTGATTTGGAGTAGGATTTGATTGTAAGGGTTGTGTATCACTCAAAGCTTTGAAGCACGAGTGTTTGTGTTACTTGATTAAAGCTTTGAAGCAAAGCCAAGTTAGGGTTGTGTATCACTCAAAGCTTTGAAGCACGAGTGGTTGTCACTTGATTAAAGCTGTGAAGCAAAATCAAGTGTGTGTACTGAAGAGTGTCTTCATAATTTCATTAATCAATTGTTTAGTATCACTGCTGTGATTGAGGGGGAGTGAGTAGGAACTCAGGTTTAAGTTGAACTTAGATTGAAGTTGCATTGGGTAGGTCTTAAGTGAAGGAGATAAACTGGTTGGTTTATTCCTGAATTAATATCTCTTATAGTGAATTTCCTCTCTAGCTTGGTAGCCCCCAGAGTAGGTGTTATTACACACTGAACTGGGTAAACAATTGATTGTGTTCTTTACTGCTTTTAAATTTACTGTCTTGAAGAGTGTCAGATACGGTGTCATAACATTCACTGTGACATTGAGTATCTGATGCCATAATTTCACTATTTGTGGTTATCCACGGGCTCTTAGGTACTTGCTCATTGTGTTTTCAAAAATTGCTTTTCTTTGTGTTTGTGGGTTCGAAAAGAGTTTTTGTTTTTTGAAGAGGGTGTAAGTGCAAAAATTTTTTTTTTGTTTTAAAAGGAGCAAGTACTTAAGAACCATCTACCTACTCAAAAAAGAACTAATCTGTGCAAGTGTCCTTTAGACAATGCTATCCCACTATTGAGGAGTAGGTAGCACCGTCGTTGGAGTTTTCGGGTCAATTCGATTAAGGGACGTGTGGTCACTAAAGCAATGTTAGGACGCCTTAGCGGTAACCCTAATATCCTAGATCATTTTTCCGAGGCAACCGTTTCGAGGCAACTTATGATCTTTGGACAAGAGGGCGACCTCTAAAACTTCCTATACTCAATGACCACGTTCGAGGAAACCAAGTGAGGTATACCCTAAAAGTGCGCATGTGCGAGTGTGTTATTTTTCAGTTATATTATCTTTGTACATGTCAATGGTGAGCTACTGTTGATTTTAGGTTAAAGGTTAATCTTGTCATGCATTGCCTATTTATCAAACATCTAACAGTTAATATTGTGCGGAAATTAAATTGCGGAAAATAAAGCTAAGCTATTACAAGGCGTCGGGTATTTACATCGCCAAAGACAAACCCTTTAAAATTAAATTGCGAAAAGTAAATAAAAGCGATAAGTAAATAAATAAAATCCTAAGTTAAAAACTATTACATTCCCGAAGCAGTTACAATATTGGATAAAAATAATACGCGCGCGAGAAAATTAAATCGGAGTATCTTAGGGTTTTGACCCTTTCTATTAAATAAAGCATATTTTTTTGTTATTTTTTTGAATTAAAAATTAGTCTAAGTTAATAATTGAACTAATTAATTAAATGAAAATATTTTTGGGTTTTATTTTAATTAAGGAAATAAAATAAGAATGGTCAAAAATGTTAAAAACCTAATATTCTAATCTGATTTTAATTTATTGCAAAATATATTATTGTTAAACCTATTTAAACTAAATTAATTAATTAATGTTTATTTACAAAAATAAATAATGAAATTAATGGATTTTATAAAAATATTATTTTTTGTTGTTTCTGATTTTTTATGAAAAAAGGTTAGTTGGTTAATTAATTAATTAAGATAATAATAATAATAAAACAAAAATAGGGAAATAATGAAAAGAAAATAAAATAAAAACAAACTCAGGGGGTATTGGGCCTGATCTGGGTGTATGATAAGCAGTTTTTGAGGCCCATTAGTGCTCCGGCCTGTTTGACCCTTGTGATTCCCTGCGTGCTTATTGACCAGGGAGTATGGTGGATACTCAATTCTGGCTTTTGGATCTTGGTCTGAAGCCACTTGGCACGTTGATCTCTGCAAGCGCATGGTGGATTGCATCTTTGACGTTGCACAAGATTGCCTGATAACAAAATTTATCAAAGTTTTGGGGGACCTGGGATTCGAACCCAGGTCCCAAGGGGTTTTGCCATAGCGTGCTTTCCAACTCATCCACGCTGCTTCTTTGTTATTGGAATAGAAAACAAATATTATAGACAAACAATTAATCATGCTGGAAAAATAAAAAAACGCGCAATTTGTTTGAGTGGACCAATGACGCTAGGACACGTCTTCGTCTTCTTCAACGAAGACTGGTTCGTTTACCTACGGATTTTATTCCGCAACTAAATCCATGGCATCATCCTATCATGTGCTATAGGCCATATAAATGCCAACGGAGACCATCACTGGATTCGTCTCTCTCCCCTGATCATTCTTATACCCATCATTAGCCTCAATTTATCCTGCATCAAAAATGCCTAAAAAGCAAGAACAAGAACCCTAGCTCTAGATACGGGGTTATAAGCCATGAAAATAAAATTAAATATTACAAAATCATTGGAAATTGAATGGCAAGTATGAATGTACAAGAAAATTGGCAAGAGGATGCAAGAAAATGATTTCACGATGTCATGCTCAGAGCTTGGTTCGTGATGACTTACAGTGCGATTGATGGCGTCTCAAGGGCTGGTTTTGATTGCTACAGTCTCAGGAGATGTCAGGGAAGAGAGTTATGTCAAGCTTTTTGTTTGAATCGAGCTCCAATGTTGTTTTTGATCTCCAAGTTTTCAAGCTTTTTCACAAACTTCTTCTGGCCGTTTCAGCAGTGCTTTGTGCGTGTTCTTGATCCCTAATGCTTGTGTGAGTGTTATAAAATTAATTTAGGTCAACACTTGGGCCATAATCCATATGCATTGAAGATGGAAGATTTGATTTTGATCACCATTATCAAACTTTCCAAAATAGCTCAAATCTGATTTTTTTTATGCATGAATAAACCTTGATACGAATTGATTTGATGAATCATGACAATTGAAAGTTGTACCAATCACAAAGATATGATTTCATCAATTTTTAGATTTTATTTGATTTAATATTGATTAAAAATGAATTAAATCAATAAAAATTAAATAAAATAGAAAAATAAATGAATGGCCATGAAATCAAATATGGGACACGTGTGTGGCATGACAAGACCATATCAAGTGGAAAAAAGTGGGCCCTTTTGTCAAAAATTGGAGTTTTGAGGATAGTTGACTTTTGGCAAATTTGGAAAAATGCCCAACTTCAACAATGCATAACTTCCTCAATTTTGAACTTTTGGAGGTGTTCTTGGACTTTTTAGAAACCTTGATATGTCCTATAATCAACCCTTTTGGTCTCATCTCATTTTGATGTTCCATGCTCAAGTTATAAGCTTTGGCAAAAAAGGTGTTTTTGTTGACTTTCAAAAATGACCTATAATATCCAAATTTGTAACTTTTTGTGAGAGCATTTCTTGATCTTGGGGTGTGAATATTTAAAATGAGCTTTGGATGGGTCATTTCTCATAAAGTATGAGAAATTTATGCTTGGTCAAAGTTGAGTTGACTTTTCCTACAAAACCCTAATTTAGCAACTTTTGAATCTTGATGAATCTTGAGCAATCCTTGATGAATCATGATCAACCCTTGATAAAATGATGAATTATCCTTCAAAATGAGAATGTTGACAAAAAAATTTGAGGTTTGACTGTATTTGGGACACAGTTGACTTTTTCTCTTGCACATTCAATTTTTGGGCCTCTTGAGCAATTGACTGACCAAACTTCCTCTGCAAGGCTTGAAATTTGACATGGATGAACTTAAGAACATATTAAGACATTGGGAAGAACTTGAGGCCATTTGGATATGAGGACCTTAATGCAACACAAAACCCTAATTTTGACTTGACTGCCTTAGGAGGTGATTTGACTGTCCAACCCTTGAGCCAACTTGAGCAACTTGAAGATTAATCTTGACATGTCTTGAGGAATATGGGAGGGAAAATTTTGGGGTACAACAGTTGCCCCTGTTCAATCTTCTTAAACCAGAGGATATAGATTGGCGTTCGGGCCTTTCGTGATCCAAAGGTGGAAGATGATTGAACACTAGAGTGCCCAGAAATTTGCACTCGCATGTAGTAGCATCTATCTTGTGATGTCAGGAAAGGGCTTATAGATGTCATTTGGAGACTGTTGGTAGGAGGATGGGCTTACAGATGCCATCTGCAAGAGTGTTGATCGGATAAGAGATTCCTTAGCGAGAATTTGCACACTTGTTGTTTGTAGAAGATTCCGCTGGGGAAGTCTAACTTTTGTTGAGATTTAGGAACTTGCTTGTACTTCAATTGAGAGAATGCTTCAGCTGAGTTTTAAGAACCTGTCCATAATTCAATTGGGGGGAAACATCTTCATCAAGATCTAGGAACTGTCTCGTGCTCAACGTAGTATACCGTTGAGGTTATAGCACTCGTCCACCCTATGACGTAGGGGAACATCTTCATCAAGATCTAGGAACTGTCTCGTGCTCAACGTAGTATACCGTTGAGGTTATAGCACTCGTCCACAATATGACGGAGGAAAACATCAAGATCTAGGAATTGACTCGTGCTCAACATAGTATACCGTTGAGGTTATAGCACTTGTCCATACTATGACATAGGGAAACATCTTCATCAAGATCTAGGAACTGTCTCGTGCTCAACGTAGTATGTCGTTGAGGTTATAGCACTTGTCCACACTATGACGTAGGGAAACCTCTTCATCAAGATCTAGGAACTGACTCGTGCTCAACGTAGTATACCGTTGAGGTTATAGCACTTGTCCACACTATGACGTAGGGAAACCGTCGATATTGATAACCTTATCCGAAATTCAACCGAGGATAATTCAATTGATATTTAAGAACCGGACAGGTCTTCAACGTAACTGAGAACTTTAACTGTATCTTTCCTGAAAGGTAAAGGTCAGTCACATGCAATGCATGATATGGATCAGGCAATGATGTTCTCAAAATAAATGAGATTGTATTTGTATGATGCGTATATGCATGTATCATGATGTATGGAAGTGTGATGTTTTAGCTGGGGAAAATAAATCCCGGAGCTGCTGGAGAATAAAGTTGAATGTTTCGCTTTCGCTGGGGATGGTGAATGAAGGTGATAAATTTGTAGGAGAGAAGAACTCCGTTGGGGGATAAACTAATGAAGAGATTATTCTGAGGGGAATTACTCTGTGGGGAAGAGATGTTCTGCTGAAGATTTTAACGATAAACTCCGCTGGGGATTCCATTGATAAGCTCTGTTGGGGATTTCAACGATAAATTCCACTGGGGATGGATTACCGTTGCTGGTGATATTGAATCTGTTGAGGATAGAAGTCCTGCTGGGGGGAAAGAAAGAACTTCGCTGGGGATGATCTTTCAGTTGCAACTTGCTGAGGATAACCCAGTTAGACTCTTGTGAGGATACCTTCTGAATTTGGCTGGGGAGATTTATTTGTGCTCTACAGGGGACAAGCTTCCAGAATCTACTGGGGAAGATGATTCAACTCTTTTTGGAAAACTTTTTTAGACTGTGCTGGCGAAAATGACTCCACTGTGGATATCTTGTATTCTTCCGGGAAACATTCTTATATTCTATTGGGGAATATTAAGACTTCTTGTACTTGCTGGGGAATATCTTTATACTCCGTTGGGGAAGATTAAGACCTTTTGGGTATACCACACCTTCTTGGGGCTGATGGTAGACTAACTCTGCTTGGGGGAGAGTATTGTTGATTTGTTCAACTGCAAGTCCTAGCTGGGAGAGCTACCATTATTGTCTTACTCTACGGGGAGTGATGGTATCTTGGTCATATTCTTCAACTGAACCTACCTTGGTACCTTGGTGGACAGAGCAACTAGACAGCTCAGACAATTCTTATTGCCCCTGCTTCTATTATTACCCGTAATTCGTCCTTTGTTTCGCATGTACATTTTTATGAGCAGCAATTAGTGTCAAATACATATATCAAAAATGAACATTGGATGTTTTTTGCAAAACAAAACAAATAAAAGAAAAACAGGTTGAAATTTGTCTGAAAATGAATTCGTATTGATTTTGAAGTTTGCCTGTAAATAGGCGTTTTTGTACAAGATGCTGACGTCCTAGTAAGAGAAACACCGCCGAACAGATAGAATTTACAATTTGTGAAAAGAAAACAAAAATAGCTAATGCGAATAATCCCACTGGGTTCCAACTCTGCTATTGCCTTTATGTCTTCAAGCGTCTCATCACTTTACTGCTTAGTTGAAGATGAATCTGATTGATTAGTGTTGTCCGAGTTTGATAGTCGATACCGAAGTCTGGATGCGAGGTGATCCAATGAGACATAGTGTTACACTTTAATCCCTAATTTTTGCCTGGACCGCCCTTTCGGGTTTTCAGTCCACCGAGATACCCTTTTTTGCCCAAGCCGCCTTTTCAGGTTTTCGACTTGCCGGGTGTACAGAGATTTTTTTATTTTCATCCCTTATTTTTGCCCGAACCCTTTTGGTTCGCCGGGAAGCCCTTATTTTTGCCTAGGCCAGTCAACCTAGCGGATCTTTGATTATGCGTAGTATCTTTTCACTATGTCTGCATTGACGGGGTGAGGAAGGTCGTCACCATCCATGGTGGTTAGAATCATAGCTCCTCCTGAGAAGATGTTCTTAACCACAAATGGCCCTTCGTAAGTAGGGGTCCATTTTCCCCTGGGATCACCTTGAGGTAGAATAATGTGCTTGACTACCAGGTCCCTAACTTGATACTCTTGTCGTCTGAATTTCTTGTTAAATGCCTTGATCATCCATTTTTGGTACGTCTGACCATGACAAATAGCAGTAAGTCTCTTTTCGTCGATTAGGTTCAGCTGATCAAGTCGGGTCTGAATCCAGTCGTCTTCACTCAAACCTGCATCCTTCATGATCCAGAGAGAGGGTATCTGAACTTGAATAGGCAAGACTGCCTCCATGCCATATACCAAGGAATAGGGTGTTTCCCCTGTTTACGTCTGTGCTTAGGTACGGTATCCATGAAGAGCAAATGGTAACATCTCGTGCCAGTCTTTGTATGTCACTGTCATCTTCTGCACAATCTTTTTAATGTTCTTATTTGCCGCTTCGACAGCCCCATTCATCTTCGGCCGGTAGGGAGAAGAGTTGTGATGCTGTATCTTGAATTGCTCGCAGAGCTTAGTGATCATCTTGTTGTTGAGATTGGTACCATTATCCGTAATGATCCTCTCTGGTACACCGTATTGACAGATCAGATTATGAGGAATAAACCGTGCCACGACATTCTTGGTTACCGTAGCAAAGGAAGCTGCTTCAACCCACTTCATAAAATAATCAATCGCTACCAGGATGAAATGATGCCCGTTGGATGCCGTAGGTCTGATCTCGCCAATCATATCAATGCCCCATATTGCAAAAGGCCAAGGTGCTGTCAAGACGTTCAGAGGAACCGGAGGTATGTGCACCTTATCAGCATAGACTTGGCACTTGTGATATGTCCAAGAATACTGATAACAGTCGGCTTCCATTGTGGACCAATAATATCCTGCCCGAAGGATTTTCTTTGCCATGGTGTGTCCACTGGAATGAGTTCCGAAAGTACCTTCATGCAACTCTGCCATGATCCTTTCTGCTTCAGTCTTATCCACACAACGCAGCAAGGTTGAATCATGGTTACGCTTGTAAAGAATGCCATTGCTGATGAAGAACTTTGCCACGAACCTCCTCAGAAACTTCTTGTCATTAATAGATGCACCCTCGGGGTATTCTTAAGCTTTAAGGTACCTCTTCACCTCATGATACCAGGGCTTTCCTGTTACTTCTTCAGTCTCAAGATCACAACAATGTGCAGGTTCGTCCAATCTTTCAATGATGATTCGGGGAGCTTCGTTATCCCAATTGACTTTGAACATAGAAGACATCGTAGCCAGCGCGTCCGCTAACTTATTCTCCTCTCTGGGGAAGTGTTCAAAGGTGATCTCCTCGAAATGGGGAAGCAACGTCAATACATACTCCTTGTAAGGAATAAGATTTGGGTGTTTCATATCCCACTCGCCTTTGATCTGACTGATCACGAGAGTGGAATCTCCGAAGACACTCAGAAACTTAATCCTTAGGTCAATTGCTGCTCGAAGACCCATGATGCATGCTTCATACTCCGCCATATTGTTGGTGCAGTTGAAACATAATCAGGCGGTGAACAGAGTATGAGAGCCTTTAGGAGATATGATCACAGCGCCAATGCCATTACCCAAAGCGTTTGAAGCTCCATCAAAATACATAGACCATCGGGATCCCTCCTCAGGTCCTTCATCCGGTCCAGGTGTTTCACAATCAGTCACTACCATGATATTCTCGTCCAGAAATTCAAAGTTCATAGACTAGTAATCATCCACTGCCTGATGTGCCAAATGGTTTGCCAATACACTTCCCTTGATTGCTTTTTGAGTCGTGTAATGGATGTCATACTCAGTCAGGATCATCTGCCATCTTGCTATTCTTCCAGACAAGGCAGGCTTTTCAAAGATATACTTGATTGGATCCATCTTTGAAATCAACAGAGTAGTGTGAGTCAACATATATTGTCTCAGCCGGCGAGCAGCCCATGCCAAAGCGCAACAAGTTTTCTCAAGCAGTGAGTATCGAGTCTCACAGTCGGTAAACTTTTTGCTAAGGTAATAAATAACATGCTCTTTTCGGCCAAACTCGTCATGCTGCCCCAGCACACACCCCATTGAGTTGTCAAGTACTGTCAAGTATAAGATCAGAGGTCTCCCTTCAATTGGTGGCATTAGAATGGGTGGCTCCTGGAGATACTCTTTGATCCTTTCGAAAGCGGCCTGGCATTCATCGTTCCAACGTACCACTTGATCTTTCTTCAGTAACTTGAAGATTGGCTCACAAGTAGCAGTTAGGTGTGAGATGAATCAGGCAATGTAATTCAGTCGTCCTAGAAAGCATCTGACCTCTTTCTTTGTTCCGGGAGCTGGCATCTCTTGTATGGCTTTCACTTTGGCAGGGTCCACTTGAATACCTTTGTCGCTCACGACGAAACCTAGTAGCTTACCAGACCTCACCCCGAAGGTGCACTTGTTTGGGTTCAACCTTAATTTGTACAACTTCAACCTGTCAAACAGCTTCTGGAGATGGTCAAGGTGTTCTTCCTCGGTCTGGGACCTTGCAATCATATCGTCGACGTATACTTCAATCTCATGATGGATCATGTCATGAAACAAAGTAACCATGGCACGTTGATACGTTGCCCCCAACATTTTTCAACCCAAAAGGCATGACCTTGTAGCAAAAGGTACCCCACTGAGTAACAAAGGTGGTCTTCTCCATGTCTTCGGGAGCCATTTTTATCTGATTATATCCGGAGAAACCATCCATAAAGGAGAATACCTTGTGCTGAGCAGTATTGTCAACCAGAACGTCGATGTGAGGTAGAGGGAAGTCATCCTTGGGGCTTGCCCTGTTCAAATCCCTATAGTCAACACACATTCTAACCTTCCCATCCTTCTTCGGTACAGGAACCACATTGGCGACCCACTGAGGGTAAGAAGTAACTGCTAGAAAGCCGGCGTCAAACTGTTTCATAACTTCAGCCTTGATTTTCTCGGACATCTCTGGGCGCATACGACGAACCTTCTGTTTCACCGGAGAACAGTCTTCCTTGGTAGGCAGGCGATGAACCACAATGTCAGTATCCAAACCAGGCATTTCTTCGTAAGACCAGGAAAAGATCTCAACATAGTCATGCAGCATCTGAATCAACCGTTGTTTCACACTAAGCTCCAAGTTTGCACCGATCTTGACTTCTTTCTTGTCTGTTTCAGTACCCAGATTCACTGTTTCCACTGGCTCTTCATGTGGCTGAATGGCCCTCTCTTCCTGGAGTAGCAGTCTCGCAAGTTCAACAGGAACTTCGCAATCATCTTCACCTTCGTCCTCGGCTAAGTTGATCGGATTTTCGAAGTCATAACTGGCAGTAGCAGAGTCATTACCAGTGAGATCCAGAGTGGATGTGGACCTGTATATGTGAGTGTGTGTAAAATAGCTGTTTTGCAATATATAATAAAGAAAAACAAAGAGCGCAAAATTTGAAATGCAAGAAACGTCTAATGCTTTTATTAATGATATATGAAACTGGCACACCAAAGCCCTCACAAATGAAGCCACGGTGCCCCGGGTAAGACACCGGGCCATAAAGTTTCAAAACATTGTTTGTTACAAATTCAAAACAAAGAGTTCATTACTAGGTAACAAAAGTAATGGGGATGAAGTCCTTTGCTGTCCAGTTGCTTGGTCCATAATTGGTCGTAGGATAGATCCAACTGTCGAATTCAGACTCCTTCACATCATCTTCAATGGCATTTACTCCCGAGTTGCTGATGAACACGGGAGGTCTTCCAATCCTTGCATTACGAACAACCCTTTGAGCTTCTGCAGTGAAACCCAAACCAAACTTGTTAGTCTTCTGAGTGAAATTAGGAAGTCGGCCCCAATTTGCACACTCACCCTTCTCAATAACAGCCCGGGCATCCTTTAAGGAAGCCATCTTCATAGGATAATCTTCAACCACAGTCTCAGCCGATGCCAGTGTCTGAGGAACCTCTTCAAAATGATGAAATGGGGTCTCAATGAACTCCCCATCTATCTCTACGTATCGGAACGAGTTGAGGTGGCTGACCATATACTTTTCCTCCCCTTGTACTGTCACAATCTTCCCTCTGACCGGGTACTTCAACTTCTGGTGGAGCGTTGAGGTTACGGCCCCGGCTTTGTGGATCCATGGACGACCCAGCAAACAAGAATAGGATGGCCGAATGTCCATCACGTAGAAAGTAGAGTTGAAGACCTGAGAACCAACCTTGATCGGGATGTCAACTTCTCCATGCACCATCCTTTTAGACCCATCAAAGGCCCTGACAATGATGTTACTTGGTTTTAGCTCCAACCCTTTACAATCCAACCGGTCTAGAGCTTTCTTAGGCAAGACGTTCAATGAGGAGCCAGTATCAACCAATACATGTGCGAGAGTAGTGCCCCTGCATTCAATGGAGACATGCAAGGCATCATTGTGGTTCTTCCCTTTAGCCGTCAAGTTGGCGTTAGAGAATCCCAACCCATTATCAGCAGTTAAATTGGCCACACAATCTGTAAATTGATCAGCTGATGTCTCTTGTGGCACGTGGGCAGTATTTAGGAAGGTAATCAGAGCCTTAGCATGGGCCTCTGAGCACAGCAATAGTGACAACATAGAAATCTTGGATGGGGTTTGCCCCAGCTGCTCAACTACGTTATAATCACTCTTCTTAATAATCTTCAAAATCTCTTCCATCTCCTGTTTGGAGGCTTCAACAATAATGGTCTTTGGTGCCTCCGTCTGGGCAGGCACATCAGTGGTGATCCCTTTGCCCCGAGCGTCAGATGACTCAGCGACAGGGGTAGAACTAAGAACTTGATCAGGAATGGCAGTAGGTATACTTGCAGGTGTAATGACAACAGGTCTTCGGACAGTTGGTGGAACAATATCAGGTGAGAAAAGTCTACCGTTGTAGGTGACTTTAGCAGGCCCAGTAATGTTGCTGATGCCAGTATCAGCATCCAACTCTTGCTTAACTCCAAGAACGTAAACATCAGCCTCGTAATGCCAGGGGACAGCTTTGTCAGAGGTGTAGGGGATGGGCCCCGGAACAGTGATAATAACAGGTGCGATCTTCGGAGTAGATGTAATTCTAACGGGCTTCCTCGAGGGAGCCTTGGAAGAATTGTCAAAAATGGTAATGATGGCAACTTCTTCAGTAGGAATGAAGGGAACAACAGTCTTCTCAAACATGATCTCCTTATTATCCATCAGGTTTTGGATACCTGACTTCAGGAATGGGCAACCAGTAGGTAAAACAGAACACATATGGAAACCTTCGCCACAGCCTGGAAATAAATCGGCTAGTAACAGGTTCTCCTTGGCAGTCATCAGAGGGGTAACAATGTCATCCAAAGAAACTACAAACAAGTCTTCCTCTACAGCATTTACTCCATGTTTGGGCATGGGAGCAGTCACAACATTAGGCCTCTCGTGCGCCTCGAACTCAATCTCCTTTGCATCAATTAAGTCTTGCACCTTGTTCTTCAAAACCCAACAATCGTATGTATTATGCCTCGGGCTATCAGAGTGAAAAGCACAGTGGGCATTAGGGTTATACCTCGGTGATGTGGTATTTGGAATTTTCGGAGCTTCCTTTAGAATTACCAGATTGGTCTGTAGCAACTGGGGCAGAATCTGAGACAAAGTCATGCCGAGACGAGTAAATTGCCTTCGAGGTCTCTCATCTTTCTATTGATTGTTGTGCTGGGGAGCACCAGCAGGTTTTGAAATAACAACCGCATTGACAGCTTGGCGGTGTTCAGGTCTATTCTGTCTTCTTGAATTGTAGACAACACTGGACTCTTTCTTAAACGGCTTCTTCTCAGTGCTTGATGAAGTACCCTTATGTATCTTTCCAGCCTTAATACCAGCTTCAATCCTCTCACCAGTCAAAATAAGATCTGTAAACCCAGCTGAAGAGCTTCCAATCAGATGGTTAAAGAACGGACCAGACAGGGTCCCCAAAAACATATCAACAAGTTCACGATCAGCCAAAGGTGGTTGCACCCTTCCGGTAAGGTCTCTCCACTTCTGCGCATACTCTTTAAATCCTTCACTCGTTCCTATTGACAAACCCTGGAGTTGGGTACGCGTAGGAGCGAGGTCAGAGTTGTACTGATACTGCCTGTAGAACGTAGTAGCCAAATCTTCCCAACTGCGGATACTGGCTCCATCCAGCTGATAGAACCACTCAAGCTGAGTCCTTGAGAGACTGTCTTGAAAGAAATGGATCCATAGGTTCTTGTCAGCAGTGTAAGGCTGGATCTTCCTCACATATGACCGGAGGTACAACTTAGGACAGGAAGCTCCATCATACTTGGCAAAGGCAGGTGCCTTGAATTTATGGGGAATCACCACCCCATATGATAGACCTAGATCTCCGAAATCCAGACCGGGCACTTTTTGTATTTCCATAGCACTCAAACGGTCTTCCAGCTGTTTGTACTTATCCTCAGCAGGAGGATATTATTCTTCACCGTAGTTCGTCTCATTGTCGGAGATCACAGGGCTAGGAGCCCTCCTTTCCTGTGGACTATCTTTCCCTCCAGATGAGGTGGTCAGATCAACTTCATTCTGTAGCCCATTTCCAAACCTGCGTCTAGTATTGAACAGGATGGTCCTCTTCTTCTTCTTCTTCTTTTTCTCCTTCAGAATCAAGGTCTTCATGTCCTGCTGACCCTTAGCTAGATTCATGAACAGTTCCTGAAATTGGGCATTCTGGGCCTGGAGGGCCTTGATAGCTTGCTCAGTTGAAGGTTCAGCAGACATGATGATTGCTGAAATAAACAGCGAAGAAGATAAGAGACCTGTAATGGGTACCTGTTTATGGAGTGCATGGGATGAAATGCGTATGATTTCAAAGACAATCGGGATTCAAATTTGTAAACAATAAAGGAAACACACTTTATTAGATTTAAAACTTCAAAATTTAAATTGTTCAACAAACTGCCCTTAGGCGTTACAAGAATGGAAATACTGAAAAGTAAATAAAAACTGTAAAGGAAATCATCAAAGGTCCATCAATGCTCCCATGGTCTCTTCTTCTCAGTGCGGACATAGTCATTCAGAATCCGCTCATTCTCCAACTGCCTAGTCAGCTTCTGTATCTTCTGCTCTTGTTCATTGAACTTCTCCCGATAAGAATCCCGTTCATCCCTCAACTGCATCCAAGACCTCTTCAGTGCCCCAATGTCAGTGGGCATATAAGGATGGAGAATGGTTGGAAGAACCCCTTCTTCATTAGCAACTTCGAGAGTAACAGGCCTGACAGCTTCATATGGCATCCCTAGCTTATGGGCACGGATGCGGACCCATCTGAGATATGGCTCCATTAACAGAGAAGTCTTTGGACCCAACTCATGTGGCTCAGATTGGTGAACTCTGTCCCAAGCCCTTATGAATCTACGACGTAGCTCGTCGCTATCTCCCTGAAAATAAAAGATGATATGAGGCATTAACATTTCATGTGGTCCTTCTCTTCTGGCTCTTCCAAACTGACGGAGAGCTAAGCACGGATTGTAAGAAATTCCTCCATGGGTTCCTAGCAGGGGAACATTGGGATACTCTCCACAGCGATCAATGATAGTCACCTCATCCATACCTTTGAGAGTCCAGAAATGTCATTATAAGAAAGAGACATCACCCTATAAGCCCAGCCCATTCCTTCTTTGTTCTTCAGCACAGACTTAGGGAGGTGCGAAATAAACCACCTCGATAATAAAGGAGCACAGCACATCAAAGTTCCCCGCTTTCGGGCAGTACGAGCATAGAGCTGATGAAGGATGTCACCCAATAGAGTGGGTACAGGGTTCTGAGAGATGAAGATCTTTATGGCATTAATATCAACATAAGTATCAGGATTCAGAAATAATACCAAACCATAAATCAAGAGAGCCAGAATATCCTCGAACGCCTTGAAGTCTAAGCTGTCCCAGAAGTAATTGGCCTTGCCAACCAAGAACTTAGTCAGAAAACCCTTAGCTCCACTTCTAGTCTCCCAGTTAGCCATTACCTCTTCTTTGGTCAAATGAAGGGCTGCAACAATCTCTTCAGGCTTAAGAGTCTTTTCCCAACCAGTAAACAGAGTCTGCTCCAGAACGGAGATACCGAGCATCTCATAGAACTCTTCTAGGGTAGGAACCAGCTGGAAGTCCTGGAAAGTAAAACAATGGTACAGCGGATCATAGAATTGGACCAGGACACTCATCATTTGTTCGTCCAATTTTGAGGTGACCAAACTGAGAAGAGAACCATGCCTCCTGATGAAGGAAGTAGTGTCTGGCATCCTGACAACCAACTCTTTAAGTAGGGTAGGTACTTGGACAAAGTTGATCCGGATGGTATTCTTACGCATGGGCATCATAATGACCTACAAAACAGGGCAAAGATGAAACCCTCTTGTCTTTGAAATAGGTTAGTCCTTATGCAAGATGTATGCAATGCTATAATGTCATGATGTCATGATAAAGGCACACCACAAGTATCCACAAAAAGCAAACATGGTAAAGGCACGCAAGTCACACTGAGAGCCCTTAGATTTCAGGCTGGCATGGAGCTTAGGTACTACCCTCTTTTAGTTCAGTTGGTTTAAACCTATCCTAAAAATAGTAACCGGGTACTAGAGGATCTCAATATCACTGACTACCCTCAATCGGTCATAATTCCAGTTTAGCAACCTTTTCTTGCGGCCGAAATCATCGCGAGAGTTTAGCCTGTAGAATACTGCTACTGTTCTATGGTCAAGTTGGTCAATTTAAGGTTCTAAGGTCAGTTGGTGCTTAATGACCCCTTAGAAGACCCATATTCTCCTCGTTCCAACACAAGGGATATCGGTACAGACTAAAGTGCCACACCAACGTAGCTACTGCTTCAACCGTGTCGGTCTACGCCGGACAGTTCCCTCACAGTTTATTGCTACTTACCTAAAGGGTACCCCTAGATCCGGGTTAGGATCTATAGTAACTCCGATACAAGCCCACAAATATAAAGCATACAAAGCAAACAATTGAAAACACAATGATCTAATCCTAAGGTACACCCCATTTATAGATATCCCCAGCAGAGTCGCCAGTTCTGTGATCGGTGGGAATAAGAACTGACTGTTTTTGGAATACTGGTTCGCGTTTTGCGTTTGTTTTCGCAAAATGTCGCGGTAAGCAAGATTCGCTACCGTCTTTTATTTTATCCAACAAGGAAAGGACAAAAGCATAGAAAAATTCCTTTTTGAGATATTTCTCGGGTTCGGGAGGTAGATTATAGAAAGGGAAGGTGTTAGCACCCTTTCTATCCGTGTTTATCCACGGGCTCTTAGGTACTTGCTCATTGTGTTTTCAAAAATTGTTTTTCTTTATGTTTGTGGGTTCGAAAAGAGTTTTTGTTTTTTGAAGAGGGTGTAAGTGCGAAAAGTTTTGTTTTGTTTTAAAAGGAGAAAGTACTTAAGAACCATCTACCTACTCAAAAAAGAACTAATTTATGCAAGTGTCCTTTAGACAATGCTATCCCACTATTGAGGAGTAGGTAGCACCGTCGTTGGAGTTTTCGGGTCAATTCGATTAAGGGACGTGTGGTCACTAAAGCAATGTTAGGACGCCTTAGCGGTAACCCTAATATCCTAGATCATTTTTCCGAGGCAACCGTTTCGAGGCAACTTATGATCTTTGGACAACAGGGCGACCTCTAAAACTTCCTATACTCAATGACCACGTTCGAGGCAACCAAGTGAGGTATACCCTAAGAGTGCGCATGTGCGAGTGTGTTATTTTTCAGTTATATTATCTTTGTACATGTTAATGGTGAGCTACTGTTGATTTTAGGTTAAAGGTTAATCTTGTCATGCATTGCCTATTTATCAAACATCTAACAGTTAATATTGTGCAGAAATTAAATTGCGGAAAATAAATCTAAGCTATTACAAGGCGTCGGGTATTTACATCGTCAAAGACAAACCCTTTAAAATTAAATTGCGAAAAGTGAATAAAAGCGATAAGTAAATAAATAAAATCCTAAGTTAAAAACTATTACATTCCCGAAGCAGTTACAATATTGGATAAAAATAATACGTGCGCGAGAAAATTAAATCGGAGTATCTTAGGGTTTTGACCCTTTCTATTAAATAAAGCTATTTTTTGTTATTTTTTTGAATTAAAAATTAGTCTAAGTTAATAATTGAATTAATTAATTAAATGAAAATATTTTTGGGTTTTATTTTAATTAAGGAAATAAAATAAGAATGGTCAAAAATGTTAAAAACCTAATATTCTAATCTGATTTTAATTTATTGCAAAATATATTATTGTTACACCTATTTAAACTAAATTAATTAATTGATGTTTATTTACAAAAATAAATAATGAAACTAATGGATTTTATAAAAATATTATTTTTTGTTGTTTCTGATTTTTTTATGAAAAAAGGTTATTTGGTTAATTAATTAATTAAGATAATAATAATAATAAAACAAAAATAGGGAAATAATTAAAAGAAAATAAAATAAAAACAAACTCAGGGGGTATTGGGCCTGATCTGGGTGTATGATCAACAGTTTTTGAGGCCCATTAACGCTCCAGCCTGTTTGACCCTTGTGATTCCCTGCGTGCTTGTTGACCAGGGAGTATGGTGGATAATCAATTCTGGCTTTTGGATCTTGGTCTGAAGCCACTTGGCACGTTGATCTCTGCAAGCGCATGGTGGATTGCATCTTTGACGTTGCACAAGATTGCCTGAAAACAAAATTTATCAAAGTTTTGGGGGACCTGGGATTCGAACCCAGGTACCAAGGGGTTTTGCCATAGCGTGCTTGCCAACTCATCCACGATGCTTCTTTGTTATTGGAATAGAAAACAAATATTATAAGACAAACAATTAATCATGCTGGAAAAATAAAAAAACGCGCAATTTGTTTGAATGTACCAATGACGCTAGGACACGTCTTCGTCTTCTTCAACGAAGACTGGTTCATTTACCTGCGGATTTTATTCCGCAACTAAATCCATGGCATCATCCTATCATGTGCTACAGGCCATATAAATGCCAATGGAGACCATCACTGCATTCGTCTCTCTCCCCTGATCATTCTTATACCCATCATTAGCCTCAATTTATCCTGCATCAAAAATGCCTAAAAAGCAAGAACAAGAACCCTAGCTCTGGATACGGGGTTATAAGCCATGAAAATAAAATTAAATATTACAGAATCATTGGAAATTGAATGGCAAGTATGAATGTACAAGAAAGTTGGCAAGAGGATGCAAGAAAATGATTTCACGATGTCATGTTCAGAGCTTGGTTTGTGATGACTTACAGTGCGATTGATGGCTTCTCAAGGGCTGGTTTTGATTGCTAAGTCTCAGGAGATGTCAGGGAAGAGAGTTATGTCAAGCTTTTTGTTTGAATCGAGCTCCAATGTTATTTTTGATCTCTAAGTTTTCAAGCTTTTTCAAAAACTTCTTCTGGCCATTTCAGCAGTGCTTTGTGCGTGTTCTTGATCCCTAATGCTTGTGTGAGTGTTATAGAATGAATTTAGGTCAACACTTGGGCCATAATCCATATGCATTGAAGATGGAAGATTTGATTTTGATCACCATTATCAAACTTCCCAAAATAGCTCAAATCTGATTTTTTTTTATGCATGAATAAGCCTTGATGCGAATTGATTTGATGAATCATGACAATTGAAAGTTGTACCAATCACAAAGATATGATTTCATCAATTTTTAGATTTTATTTGACTTAATATTGATTAAAAATGAATTAAATCAATAAAAATTAAATAAAATAGAAAAATAAATGAATGGCCATGAAATCAAATATGGGACACGTGTTTGGCATGACAAGACCATATCAAGTGGAAAAAAGTGGGCCTTTTTGTCAAAAATTGGAGTTTTGAGGATAGTTGACTTTTGGCAAATTTTGAAAAATGCCCAACTTCAACAATGCATAACTTCCTCAATTTTGAACTTTTGGAGTTGTTATTTGACTTTTTAGAAACCTTGAGATGTCCTATAATCAACCCTTTTTGTCTCATCTCATTTTGATGTTCCATGCTCAAGTTATAAGCTTTGGCAAAAAAGGTGTTTTTGTTGACTTTCAAAAATGACCTATAATGTCCAAATTTGTAACTTTTTGTGAGAGCATTTCTTGATCTTGGGGTGTGAAGATGGATTGTAGGAAATTGCATCCTCTTAAAAATGAGATTTGGATGGGTCATTTCTCATAAAGTATGACAAAGTTATGCTTGGTCAAAGTTGAGTTGACTTTTCCTACAAAACCCTAATTTAGCAACTTTTGAATCTTGATGAATCTTGAGAAATCCTTGATGAATCATGATCAACCCTTGATAAAATGATTAATTATCCTTGAAAATGAGAATTTTGACAAATTAGGTTTGATTATCCTTTAAAATGATTAATTATCCTTGAAAATGAATCATGAGAATCTTGAGGTTTGACTTTTGCCCTTGCACAGTCGATTTTTGGGCCTCTTGAGCAATTGACTGACCAAACTTCCTCTCCAAGGCTTTAAATTTGACATGGATGAACTTAAGAACATATTAAGACATTGGGAAGCACTTGAGGCCATTTGGATATAAGGTCCTTAATGCAACACAAAACCCTAATTTTGACTTGACTGCCTTAGGAGGTGATTTGACTGTCCAACCCTTGAGCCAACTTGAGCAACTTGAAGATTATTCTTGACATGTCTTGAGGAATATGGGAGGGGAAATTTTGGGGTACAACAGTGAATATGGTCACATAAAGCCTTTTTGTTACAAACTGTATGGGGTTCAAAAACCTCTAGTTCATTCTAGGGCCAATCCTTTAAGTAGAAAGATAAGAACTAAAGATAGGGATATTAATCTTATAGCCCATACTTATTTGATAGCTTCATCTAGAGAATATTGATACTTTGATTGTGTATGTTCTAGACATGTGATGGGGTTTCAGAAGTTTATGGTGGATATTAAATCTTATTCCAAAGGTTTTGTCACATTTGGTGATGGATCCAAAGGAGAAATTAAAGGAGTTGGAAAATTGATATGTACTGGCTCTCCTAGCCTAGAAGATTTTCTTCTTGTAAAATGACTAACTACTAATCTTATCAGCATTAGTTGGTTGTGTGATCAAGGCTTAATTATCAACTTTATAAAATCAGAATGTTTGATCATAAATTAAGAAGATGTTATCTTGATGAAGGGGATCATGCTTGGAGACAGTTGTTATTTATGGGTACCTCAAGGAACTACCTATTATTTCACATGCTTAATAACCAATAAAGATGAGGTGAAGCCATGGAATCAAAAACTTGGTCACTTAAATCTGAAAGGTATGAAGAAGATTGTGTCTAGAGAAGCTATTAGAGGTATTCCTAAGCTCAAAATTGAGTAAGGAAGAATATGTGTTGAGTCTCAAATTGGGAAGCAGACCAAGATTTCACACCAAAAGATTCAACATCTAACTACTTCAAAAAAATTGGAACTGCTTCACATGGATATAATGGGGGACTATGCAGGTTGAAAGTTCTGATAAAAATAGGCATGTCTCTGTTGTGGTTGATGATTCTATCATTCAAAATATGATGATGTCAAAGAAGATGTTGGGTATTGTGATAAAGACTGGGCAGGTAATATTGATGATAGAAAGAGTACTTCTGGATGATGTTTCTTCTTGGGGAATAATTTCATCTCTTGGTTCAGAAAAAAGCTAAATTATGTCTCATTATCTACTGCTGAGGCTAAGTATAGTGTATCAGGAAGAATTTGTTCCCAACTGATTCGGATGAAGTAGATGTTGAAAGAGTATAATTTCAAGCAATATGTCATGACATTATTCTATGACCATCTGAGTGCTATCAACATTTCTAAAAATCCCAGTCAACATAGTAGGACAAAAGACATGGACATCCGTTATCATGTTATAAGGGAAAAAGTTATTACTCTGGAGCACGTGGCCACTGATTAGCAACTGACATATATATATATATATATATATATATATATATATATATATATATATATATATATATATATATATATATATATATATATATATATATATATATATATATATATATATATATATATATATATGTGTGTGTGTGTGTGTGTGTGTGTGTGTGTGTGTGTGTGTGTGTGTGTGTGTGTGTGTGTGTGTGTGTGTATGTTAAAGCTTTGGATGCAAGTAAGACTGAGAAGGTAATGGGTGAAATGGGAATTTATACTGTTGATGAGTTATAACAATTACAAGTATGAATGTGTGCAAATGATATTTTCTCTTTCCTCCATTTAGTAGTGCACGAAACTTTAGAGAAATCATTACAAACTTTATGTATTTTCCTTTCTACACTCCATATTCAAATTTCTCGTAGAAATGTTGAATCTTATGTTGCTATCAAGAAAACTGACTCTGTGACAAGGTTATATTTTTATCCTTCTCAAACTCCAAATATTGAACCTGATGTTAGCACTTCTGCTAAAGGTTCTGTTATTTCAAATGTAGTGGGTAATAATAGAATAGCTAAAAATTCATCTATGAGAATATGAATGATGTTAATGGCTCTGTTGATGTAGTCCTTTCCAAAATTATTGTTCCCGAACCTGATACTGATGTTGTGCCGAATGTTACAACATTCTTGGCCTAAACTAATAATCCTGACATTGAGGCTCCTGAGAATTCTAAAGTAGAATCAGTTATCAGTGAGAAATAAGGTTCTAAGAATGATAGTATGTTTGCTGAGAAAGAAAAAGTTGTGTCTAACAAAGAGAAATTTTTTGTTTTAAAGAAGCTTCAATCTACTGCCATTGTCAATGTAGATGAGCTAGATTCTGATAATGACTCTATAATGGATAATTGGACTCCTGGTAATGCCAAAAGACTGAAGAATATGAAAGAGAAGGTTCTAGTATCTGAAAGTAAGCCCTATAAGGATACTGCTGAATATGCTAAAGCAAGAAGCAAGGTTGTTTCTTATGCTAAGAAAAGGAAGGAAGCATCTTCAAGTGACTATGAGTATGGTGTTGAACAAAATCTATGCTAATGTGCTTAAAGTTTTCATTAACAACATCTTTGTGGAGTATGGTGAAAATGAAAGTATATATACCCAAGAAGGTTGGTTTTGGAAATAAATATTAGTAAAGATTCTCTTGACTCCAATAATATGGTAGATCTTATTGAGGTAACTAGTTTAATGAAGAACATTGCTGACTTTGGGAAATGTTCTAAGGTGCTGATAAAGGAATTCATTGTAAACATTTCTAAGGATTGTGTCAGTAAGATGAGTAAAGAGTGCATGAAGGTTTATGATGGAGGTAAATGTGTGGAGATTACAATATGATGAGCTGATAATTTTTCTTCTCCTAATGAATACATGGCTAATTTTGTCAATTTTTGGCCAAAAGGGGAGAGTAATATCATTATTAGTTGTGCATGCCTTAAAGTACTTCCAGAGGTGATTCTAGGGAGGAGTTGGGTAGTTTGGAATGTGTGCAGGATCTTATGTTATTATTTAATTCCTTTTATAGTTTATGATGAACGGTATGGTAGCTTGAGAAGTCATACCTGAGGTTATGAGATGCTAATGATGTGAAGCTGGGTGGTATTTGTTTCTGTTGTATGTCTATGATATGAACTGGTGTTAGTAATGTTGTTTCTATTTGTATCTATTCTCTTGTGATCCTGTTGTGTTTAGATCTTGTGAAACTTATTCTTTTATGAAGTTTGTTCCCTTACCTTGAGGGGAAATTTTGATTCCATGAGACAGGGGGAGTACTGTGACAGGGGGAGCATGGTGCTTGTATGTTGAGAGGTTATTTATCTTATTTTATTGTTTGGGATCATAGCTGGTTTGACGTGATGTTGTTTTTGTGATGTCAGATAGAATGTATTGACATCTAGTCTCTGGTGGTATTCTGGAGTGTGAGATTTTTAACTCTCTATATGTTTCTAATGTGTGTGAGGTTGGGTCTCTCTTTAAGGTTTTGTTGTGTGTAACTCTGATTGTTTATTGTTCAAGTTTACGTGATGTTCATGTATCTTGTATTTTTTGATTGTTTTGCGGATGTCTTTGTTTGTATCTTCAGTTGTATCTTCTAAAGGTTGTTTTAAAATTTTCCAAAGAACACAATAAAAGTAATGAAATAAAAGCTTAGATTAAGGAATTAGAAAAAGGAAGCATATTCATACATGTTTTCTCACAAACTATTTTCTCTTTGTGACTTGGATATTTGAGTTCTATAGAGAATACTAATAAAATTTGAGAATATTTATTACATGAATGAAATCTACTTATATACTAAACACATAAACAACCGTCAATAACAGTTACTTCTCTAGGACTCGACACATATCCTACTACGTGGACTTCCGTTCTTTGAGGTGTTTCCACGCGTCTTTGGTCTTCAAATTGGCTCTAAGACTACTCATATTATTGAAATTGTATTAACAAACTCTAACTAACCTTGTCAGGGAGCTTCTTTGATGAATCTTGTAGTATGGTGTCAATATGTCTTTAGTTCACCCAATCCACAAACTCAAAAAAATACCAAGTCTTAAAACACCTGATAAGCAAGTCGAACTCCTCTCATTTGTTCCACACTTTCATGTCGAAATGCTAAACCTACTACAAACCTTTTTGAAATTCTGAACAAATTTTGAAGAGAGAGTGATCTTAATCTTGTGGGTTTCTTATTGAGATTCTTCCAAACTATGCTTAGTGGGTTTCGTTACAGCTTACATCAAAATCACAGACTAACAATAATCAATTATGTGATTCACTTAATTAATCATCAACCTTACAAATTCCATGTATTGTTTCCATATTTAAGCCATCTTTTATCCTATAAATAGAGGGCACATTTCTCGTTTCTAGCATACCAGAAAACATATTTGAAATACATGTCTCTCACTCTCATTTCTCTCTCTTTATTTTCTCACTTTTACCTTAGTGTTTTTTAGTGTGATATTTTATATTTTGAAGATGTTTGGGTCTGGCGTAAGCTAAATATTATAAATTTTCCTTAGTGAGAAATTTTTTTTGGTTGTGAGGTAAACCAATTGAAAAGCTCTTGTTTGGTTATTGATGTAAACCAATTAAAACCTATGTTTGATTGGGGAAGTCTACATAATTAAAAATTTCACTCGGTTTGTGAGTTTAGCTTGGTGTTAAAAACCCTCTCTTGGTTTGTGAGTTTAGCATGTGGTAAAAAGCTCTCTGTTGGTTGTGGAGGTCTCTGTAAAACTCTGTTTAGTTGGGAAGTTAGCCATTGTAAAACTCCAATCTTTGTATAAGGATGTTTTGGATGTAGATAAAAACACAAGAAATGGGGGTTTGAATTGTGGTTTTTAAAACATTTCCCTTTTAAAACTATTTGATAAAATTATGAAAGAATATAGAATGCTAGAAATAAAAAAGAGACACATTCAGTTTATCCAAGTTCACCATTAACTATGCTACATCTTGTCCACCCTTCTTAGGTGATTTTGCCTTCAACAAGGATTTAATCCACTATAACCAAATCTGATTACAATTTACCTCGATAAGTCTGATCAACCTTGCTGACGACCCCAACAAGTTCAGCTAATCCTTATTTCCAATTCTGCAAAGACCACAACCTATGCCTTCTTGAGAATCCTGACCCAACCGAGTCTATCAAGGAACAATACAATGATACGTTCAGTGATCTCCACGAGATATAATGATCAAGGACCCCTTAAGAAATCTGACCAGCCTGGTCTTTCTTAATAGGAATTCATATACGATGACCGCAGCCAAAGCCTTCTTGAGAATCCTGACTCAACCGAGTCTCTCAAGGAACCATCAAAATTCAGTTGATAAACTTGTGCTTACATGATTGCTTCTTTCTAATTAGATTACACAAATGATTAATTCATGATTATTTGACACACTTATGAGCAACAACTCTTGTGTACAAATAATTTACATGAAGAACTAAAGATATAACATAATATGAGAAATAACTCTTGTGTTTACATGTTTCTACAAAGATGACTATAATCTAAATTTGAGTGCAACATCTTGTCGTCTTCTTGTCTTTATTTTCTTTGTTGATCAAGCTATGAGCAACAACTCATTGCTTCTTCATATTTCTACCAAGATGTATTTGATAATAATTTGAGTATCATCTTGTAGAATTCTTGTTCTTCATCTTCTTTCTTTCTTTTTAGTTAGCTTCAATATTTTTAACGTAACAGCTCCAACAACATCTGCTTCCATGGATTTTTAGCACTTTTTTTTCATTTCATTTATCTCCTTTTATAGCCTTCAAAAAGAGTCATTGTAAGGATAGAAAAGTCATTTCTCCTTCCAACAGTTGATTCCCAGTGGATATATTCAAGAGAGGTTTGGAACAGTACAAAATTTCATTTTCCTTAGGTTGCTGCTTGTAGTTGTTAGCATGAAACATGGGAGACAACTTATTTTAATAGTACAACCAATATCATGACAATGGATTTTGTGGTGTACTCTTTGTACTGTATTCTTCTTGACTAAGTTTCTTGATCTTTATCTTCTGATGATGTATTTCTAATTCTGAAGTATTAAGCTTGGAGGAGATCAATCACTTGTCTTTGTTCTTTTGATGAAATACTTCTGATTAGTTTAGAAACTGCTTTGTTGTTGTAGTGCAGGAATGTCATAGTGGTCAGAACCAAATCTTGTCTTCATAATTATGGGCAACAACCTATCTGAAACATGAAGCTTTTCTTCTGATCTAAAACTAGTATTGAAGGCATTTTTCTGATCTAATCTAAGAGATGAAGATTTAGTGAGAAGATGTATTATTACAGAATCTTTCAATAGTGGATTCTTGTCTTCAAAATGATTGACAACAACCTATCTGAGAAACAAGTCTTGTCGTTGTACGTGGAATCTTTTTTGATGATATCAAAAGCTTTTCTGATGTTGGATCTTGTAATCAGATATTGAGACAACAACCTTTTTTATTAACAAGTCTTTGAATTCTTGAGCTTTGGTTCTTTTTTCTTGCTGGATTGATTTCTGATTAAGGAGTGATAATGATCCAGAAGATTCTTCTTTGTTTTAGAGTCAGAGTCTTTAGGATGTTTGGACATTGCCTTCAGATATACAAGCAACATCTTATCTGAGGAACAACTTCTTTGAGTGAAAGCTTTTCTGATCCACTTCGTCTTGATCTTGTCTTGATATTTGATAATCAGATTTTCTTAGCTGCATATCTGATGTCTGATTTCTGAAGCAAAAGCTTATATCAGTACATCTGATTTTGATGTTGAATTCCTTTCTTTCTGATCTCTTGATTTCTGATCTTTGGATTGCACTGGAAGCAATAACTTATGTCATCTACATCTTGATTTCTGATCTTGAATTCTTTATTCTGGATATCTGAGATCTTAATTTTTGATAGTGACGTTTTCCTGAGAACATACTTGATTCCCTTTCTGATGAACATTCAACATTCCTTAGAACTGCTAATGTTTCTTTAAAAATGGTCACAATAGTTCTACTAGTGAGTGTACTGGTGTTTCTGATGATATTTATCTTCTAACGAATATTACTTCTTCTGAGTAGATTGACTTGAGAAGATATCATCATTTGATCTTGTCTTCTGATGGACTTTGTGATGTTAATTTTAGTCCAGAAGATCTTTATTTCTTTCATCCTTTCTTCTGATGGAATACTTCTAATGTTGAATTGAAGTGCGTATTCCATGAACTATCTGAGTCTTTCGAAACTTGACTTTGTCTTCAGAAATGCGAGCAACAACACTTCTGATAAACAAATCTTGTCTTTTGATCTTTGCATTGAAAGCTTGAGTTCTTCTTAGAAACTCATCGAGATTCTTTTCTTGTTGAACATTCAACATTCAATAGAACTACTGATGTTACATTAGAAACAAACTCAATGGTTCTTCTTCTGAGTGATAAAGTGATTATGATGATATCTTGATTGAGACTATTCAGAATTCTGATATCTGCATACTCAATAAAACCATTAGAACTAAAATTGTTCTTCATAAAATATATGCATTGTTATCATCAAAACACAGAGATTTAAACATGAATCCACATCTTGTTCTAACAGGTTTGTTGAAAAAACTTGTCAAAAGCTCACATTATAGTGGAAACTCTCAAGAAGGAATTCTTTGGAAAATGAGTAGGTCAATTTATTAGACCAAATCTCTATTAATCTCTAGTGCTTTTCTCTTTTCCCTTATCTCTTTACATTCCAATTAGTTTTCCATTGCATTTCCTTCTCTTTAATTTATTCTATTCCACTGCTTATTTCTTATTTGTTTTACAAACGTGTTTTCAACTTTGGTTTTATCAAAAAAATTATTTGAAAATGGTTTTCAAACCAACGCAATTTACTCTTTATTGTGTTTGAAGTCACATGTCCAACAATGTTTACTTAAAGACGTGAGTGGCAAACAATAAGGTGACCATACTTAAAGCTAGTGAACCTAGGGATGTATAATTAATGATGAACTAACTTGTATATGAGTCCCGAGCCAATCAGTAATAGTTAAGTCTAGATAAAGCTAGACCCATAGTAAAAGTATGAAGGCCAAAAGATAGGAAGTGAACTCCAATAAAGTCAGACACTATTTCTTGTAACCTTTGTGTACATTCCGAATTATCTTATAAAGAAATCTCACCCCTACAGGCCTCATGCTTGAGGGATTATGTACAATCTAGTCCCTCTGATAAAACTTTTCGCCCATACATACATCATGCTTAAGGGATTGTATACAATATAGTTTCCCTCATCAAGCATTTCTCTTATACATTCCGCATGCTTAGAAACTGTGTACATGTCTGGTTCCTTTCATAAAGTATCTCACTCCTACAGACCCCATGCTTTAGGGGTTGTGTACATGTCTGAAAACTTGGGTCGGACGTATGTTCGGGGTTAGGAGAGTATGACCTATCGTGCAAACATCCTATGTGAGAGCTCTAATCTAGACCAACAAAAGTGGGCCAAACTGAACAAGCTGATCCAAAGTCAGCACATCCAATTGATAGCTGGTACATTTCAAATACACAAGAGAATATATTAACGACCATAAATATTTGTTCTAAGTGTTAGTGCGTGAGACACTTTTAGTGAGGATAGAAAGAGAGAATAATAAGGAAATAAGGATTATATTATTCACTTGAATTGTTTTGTACAAATAATAATACAAAATATGACTATTTATATACAATCCTAATTAGGCTTGGGCTTTCTACCTTGGATTATATTTGATATTATATCTAATATCTCAACATATCTAATTTGAATTATATTTGATATTATATCTAATATCTCAATATATCTAACTTGTATTATATTTTATATTATATCTAATATCTCAACATACCCTTCATAATCCAAGTTGTTGAACCTACGCTAGTCATATTCGATCTGGACTATTCCTAATTTCTTTCTTAAATTTAGAAATCTGTCAATCTTCAATCCTTTGGTGAAGAAGTCGGCCAACTGTGTTTCACTTGAGAAATTCCTAACTCCAAGTTCACCTTAATTTACCTTCTCCCTTAAGACGTGAAATCTAGCTTCAATATGTTTACTCCTTCCATACAGAACTGGATTCTTCGTCGGGTTTATGGCTGACTTGTTGTCAATTTGCAACACAAGAGGTTTCTTCACTTCGACCTCCATTTCTTCAAGTACATATCTGATCCAAATTGCTTGACATGCAACATAGGATCCTACTATATATTCAGCTTCACACGATGATAATGCCACCACGTGTTTCTTTTTCGAACACCATGAGATTGGGGCACCAAAGACTTGAAAGAAATATCCAATTGTGCTTCTACGATCTTCCTTATCTCCAAGCCAATCAACATATGAAAAACAAGTAATTGTCGCTTCTTTGCTTTCAAAATCTCGTTGAAATAGTATTCCACAATTTATCGATTCCTTCAAATATCTCAGGATTCTTCTTGCAGCCTTTACGTGCGACACCATTGGTCCACTCATGTATCTACTTACTAATCCGACTGTGAAACCTATATCAGGTCGACTGTTGCACACATACCTTAGAGATCCCACATTCTGTTTTAACAAAGTTACATCAACTTTGTCTTCCTCTCTATGCTTCTCCAACTTCACATTTGGTTCAGTATGTGAGGATGTAGGATTCAAATCATCCATTATGAATCTCTTAAGTATCTCTTTGACATACTTCCTTTGATGTAGTACCATACGTTGCTTCGACATTTGAAATTCCATGCCTAGGAAATAAGACAATTTCCCCAGATCTGACATTTCAAATTCCCTCATCATCATCTTTTTGAACTTCGACAAGTTCTCCAAGCTATTTCCAGTTACTAGCAAGTCATCGACATATAAGCAGATGATTGTTATATCTTGTGCTACAACTTAAACAGAGACACCATACTTAGATTTGCATTTGACAAATCCCAATTCGACTAAGTATGAATTGATCTTCTTATTCCATGCCTTAGGTGCCTGCTTGAGGCCATATAGTGCTTTGTGCAACTTATAAACCTTACTCGTTTCCTTCTGAATCACAAACCTAGGAGGTTGTGTGACATAGACCTCTTCGTCTAAAGGACCATTCAGAAATGTTGATTTCACATCTAAATGAAATGTAGACCAACCTTGGTTGCATGCCAAGGCTACCACTAGTCGAACAATCTCTAATCTTGCTACTGGAGCAAATACTTTAGAGTAGTTGAGTCCTAATCTTTGAAGGAAACCTCGAGCTACTAATCTTTCTTTATATCTTTCTATCGACCCATCAACATTGTGTTTCAAATTGAACACCCACTTTACTTCGAAAATTTTTGTATGCGCCTGCAATTCGACTGACTCCCATGTGTTTTTTCTTTTGATTGCTTGTAACTCTTCGACCATAGTAGACTTCCACTGTTTAATCTTCAAATACTCACTATAGTTGATTGGTTCAACACCTGCAAGTAAAGCAAAATGAACTAATTCTCCATCTGGTGTGACATCATCATCACTAACCACTTCATAATCACGAAGTCTTGCTGGAAGAACTATAGTTATTTGAGGTCTTTGGCTTATACTAGCCACACCCACTTTGACTTCGACATTGTCGGGAATATCAGCAACTACTTCGACATCGACTTTGATTATAATATCTACAATTTCTTTGACTTTGACTTCATCAATTTCTTCGTTGAAACCATAGCTCATCAATGGCTTGTTAATTGCATCATTAGAATTCCAATCCTAGGAAGAATTTTCATCAATCACAATGTCTCGACTCAATACAATCTTCTCTATTGGATTGAATAGTGTGTATGCACTAGTTTTATAATATCCTACCAGAATCATAGATTCACTATTGTCATCAAGCTTCCTTCTCCTTGCATTAGGAACATGCTTGTAACACATAGAGCCAAACACCTTAAGATGACTCACTGGTGGTGGTTTGCCACTCCACACTTCTTCAGGAACCTTGTTCTTAAATTTCTTGGTAGGGCACCTGTTCAAAATATAAATTGCAGTCGAAATAACTTCACCCCATAAAGATTTTGGAAAATTCTTCTGCTTTAGCATGCATATCGCCATATCCAATATGGTTCTATTTATTCTTTATGCAATTCCATTATGTTGAGGCGTATAAGGAGCAGTTACCTCACGATCGACACCATGTTTTGCATAAAAAATTTCAAAAATCTTGGATGTGTATTTGCCACCTCCATCTGTTTGTAGAACTTTGATTTTCTTCTCACTCTGGTTTTCGACAAGTATCTTGAATATCTTAAAAATTTCAAATACTTTGTCCTTTATTTTGATCACATAGATCCACAACTTTAAACTAAACTCATCGAAAACGAAACAAAATATTTGTTTCCACCAATGGTGCGTTCTTCGAATGAACCACATACATCTGGATGTACCACTTCGAGCATGCAGGATGATCTCATTGGCATATTCGAAATGAAAAAAATTCTGGATTGCTTTCCGACTAAACAACTTTCATAGAGTTTGTCAGGCATCTCAAGACTTAGAACACCAGTAACCATATCTTGAGTAATCGGCTGATTGAGTGATCAAAAGTTTAAATGTTCAAACCTCAAATTCCATAACCAGTTGTCCTTGTGGTCAAAAATAATTTTTAGACATTGTACTTCAGTCGAACTGATCATAGTCTTAAACGTCCTGTTCTTCGGCAGATGAGATTTTAAGACCAAATTGTTCTAGGTGTCGAACAATTTTAAAACTCCATCTTTAATGACAACTAAGAAACCTCTTTCGACCAGATCTCTAACACTTAGCAGGTTTCACTTCATTCCAGATACGTAGATCACATATTTGATCATAACTTTCCCTCCATTACTCATTTGAAAAACTATGTTGACAATATCTTCTGCTTGCAACAAACTATTATCAACAAGTTTTACCTTGCTCTTCTTTGACTCGTCAAAATCTGCCAACCACATCTTTCGACCAGTCATGTGATTCGAGCAGCCTGAGTCAAGGAACCACATTTTGGATTTGACATGGTTATCTGCGATTGCAGTCATGACCATCATACCTCCTTCAGAATCATATGAATCTTGGCGTGTAGATTCGCTCCTTCGTCCTTGTCTGTCAATCCCTCGTCTTTCATGTACCAATAATTCTTGGACAAGTGACCTCACTTTTCACAATTATAACACTGCACACCTTTTTTATCTTCTTTATCCTTTTGATAGTTTCCTCCTCATCTTTTTGAGGATTTAGAAGCCCTATCTTTGACCTGATGCTTATGAGGGTTCGACCAAGACTTCTTTCCTTGAGTCTTGTCGACTTTGCCTTTGAATTTGTTGGAATCACCATTCCTTTTCTATGAATGAACTTGCAGAGCTTGTATCGAGTCTTGAACTCATTTCTTTTCGATAATTCTAATCTCATGTGCTTCCAACGAACTAACCAAATCTTCCAGTTTTAGGATTACAAGTTGATTGAACTCTTGAATAGCTACGATAACATGGTCAGAGTGAGAGGTCAATGTTTACATTACCTTCTCAACTATCATCTTTTCAGTTATGTTTTCACCATAATCCTTCATGAGATGGACGAGTTTCTGGACCTTCGACACATATTCTGTAACTTTTCTGTCTTCTCCCATCGAGAACAATTCATATTGTCGATGCAAGGTCTGCAATTTGACAACTTTGACTTTTTCACCTCCTTCATAATACTTGACCGGAATATCCCATGCCTCCTTCTCCTTTTTAGCACGAGAGATTTTATCGAAGTTAGCAGTATCGATCGTCGTTTGAATGCAATAAGCAGTCTTGCAATCTTTCTTCTTGACTTCGTTGCGGGCATTTTTCCGTGCTTCGGTTGCATCTACAGCCAGCGCAGGAATGTCGTCTGTAACCACTTCTAGAGTATCTTGGAAGCCAAACAAGGATTGCATCTGTTTTTTCTATCGGATCCAATTTTTGTCGTCAAACATTGGAAGAGAATTCAAAATGCCCTTATCACCAACCATCTTCGCAGCGGTTGATTCATTTGTCCTGAAAATACGATCTATGACGTGAAACTCTTGAAAACACGATCAAGAACAATAACCGGAAGCTCTGGATATCAATTCGTTAGTGCATGAGACACCTTTAGTGAGGATATAAAGAGAGAATAATAAGATAATAAGATTTATATTATTCACTTGATTGTTTTGTACAAATAATGATATAATACAAACCATGACTATTTATATACAACCCTAATTGTGCTTATGTTTTCTACTTTAAATTATATTTGATATTATATCTAATATCTCAACATATTTAATTTAAATTATATTTAATATTATATCTAATATCTCAACACTAAGATAATAAACAAGAGACTTGATTCAGATTTATTGCCTTTAATTAGACAAATCATAATGATAAAATTGATCATAAAAGACTTAGGAAGCCTTATATAGACCGAAAATCATCACATATAGAGTTATCGAATATTATACCAAACAAGTACAAGATATAAAATGCAATCCTCATGCCTATAGAGTTATCGAATATTATATATAACAAGTACAAGTTAGTTTTAAAATAAGTTTTTAATGACACTGTTTGATTTTATAGGTAAATAGATTTCTAATAAAATCTTATACTAAATTTGTCGTTCAAAATGATTGGGTACGTGAGATACAAGCATGAGGTTATCAAGAAATGAATGAAACAGAATAAAGTGGAGTGGATTGAAATGAAACAGAATAAAATGAGTGAAATAAAAATATTAATCTGTCTAAATCAAAAGAAAAAAAATGGTAATAAATAAAGAAATAAAATAAAATGAAATCCATATCATTACAATCTATTCCATTTTATTCATTTTAAAATTATTTAAATAATAAAATATTATTTTATTCTATTTCATTCTATTTCATTGAATTCTTCTGTCAATCCAAACAAAACAATCTTTATTACACATTAGATCAATATACTCCCTTCGTCCAAATTATAACAAACAAAAAAGAAAAATCATATTTAAAAAATCATTAATACTCTAAAATTTATCAAACAAAATAGTTGAGGAAATTTTGAAAAAAGAAAAGTGCCAGCAACATTTCCCTTTAAAACCATTTCAATACATGTAGAGTATAATAAATTCCAATAATGTGATTAGAAAATGCAAATCACATTCCACATCCCAATTATAGAATTTATTTAAAATATTCTAAATTTAAATTAATAAAATATTTATTTCTAAAAATAAGTCAACAACATTTTCTAAACTTTGAAGAATATATATTTTTTATCTGTATTTACTCTTATAGAAGTAAATACTAAATTAAAGTTTATTATCATTACCAAATAAAAAATGAAAATTAAATGCTTTTTCTATAATCTTTCCATTTCCATTGAAAAAGAAGAATAGAATATTCTCAATAAATGGACGCGCAGTTGACTCTCTGGATCTTGCTTCCTCTTGTTGTTCTTGTTCTTCTCTTTGCGTTATACTTCTTCTTTCGAAGATTCAACATGGCTGAAAAATCCTCCAAATCCATCTATGATTTCACTGTCAAGGTTCGTTTTGTATTCCCCTTTTTGGTTTCTTGAATTTTGATTATACCCAGTTGTGTTTTTGTGTGTTTTTCAATCTAATTAGTTGAAAAGATTGTATCTTGATGGTGCCCAATTGTTGCTGCACTTGAATTTCATCATGGGTCAATGAAGATTTTCAAATTGATTTTAATTCAAAATTTCAAATTTTGTTGATTGATTTTAGTTTTTTTTTTTTTGATTTTTTTTAATTGCAGGATATCCGTGGAAATGATGTGAGTCTGAGTGAGTACAGTGGGAAGGTTCTACTGGTTGTCAATGTTGCTTCACAATGGTAACTTTTTTTCATTCATTCATACTCATGCTGTTATAGTCCAATTGTAATATTCTAATTCATTGATGCAGTGGATTGACACAAACAAATTACAAAGAGTTGAATGAGTTATACCAGAAGTACAATAATAATGGTTCGACACTTTAGCCATCGACAAAAATTGAGAAAATATGTCAATTATATTTTACCGGTGTGAATTCTCTTATACTGATCTATTAGGGATTGTGTATTGGCGGTAGGGTTTGAAATCTTGGCATTTCCATGCAACCAGTTTCGATCACAGGAACCGGGATCCAGTGAAGAAATTCATAACCTTGTCTGCACAAGGTTCAAAGCTGAATTTCCAATTTTTGGAAAGGTTATTATGCTGAATTCGTACTCGAGCTCTCTGATTTGCTAACTTTTTTTTCAATGAATTCTGGAAGTGTACGGTGCAATCGTTCTGAAGTAATCGAGTTATTGTAGGTTGAAGTGAATGGGAAGAATGCAGAACCACTTTACAAGTTTTTGAAAGATCAGAAAGGTGGAATATTTGGAGATGGCATCAAGTGGAACTTCACCAAATTCTTGGTAAACAAAGAAGGGAAGGTTGTCGAGAGATATGCTCCTATCACTTCTCCTCTGAAAATCGAGGTTAGATTCGTTTTAGGCATGGTTTCTTTGTACTATCCTTCAACATTTAGTTATAATTGAACGCCTATGCCATCTGTGCCGCGAGTACAAGTTAATAAGCTATATGTTTCTTCTTGCAGAAGGACATCGCGAAACTTTTACAGTCTTGAGTACTAAACAAGTATGTTTCAGAGGTTAGTTTCGCAGTCAATTGTTTTCAACTTTTCCCTATCTTCTCGACGATTAATACTTTCTGTCGATTCTCGGTCTTGCATTTGCTAATACTTTATCCTTTTGTTTTTTTTTACAGGACATGGAGAATCTGTTCAATTTATTCATAAGACAAGGAACTTCACTAAAGCTTCTGCTATTTATACCTATTTAATTTATGGCCTGAAAAATTCTTATTATGTTTGTGTCTGGATTATGGATTATGCAATAAGCAATTTGGTAGTTTTATTCTCTTATCTAAATAACAATAATGCATCAGAATGCACGTTACTTTATTCCATATGGCTCATTTTTCTATTGACATGCGTTACATACACATTATTAGTGTTGATTTTTTATAACTTTTTGGGGAGTTCGGAGAATGTCTCAATTGTGCTAAATGTCCAAGAACTATAAGAGACATTGATTCAACATCTCAACAAAATTTTTAAAAAAATTATGTATATGAATCACCTTTCTTAAATATATATAATTGAATTTCAATAAAAACTTTTAAAATTTCTCCATTTGTTTTATTCATCTCAAACTCTTAAGGCATTAGATATATGAGTCAATTCTTTTACATATCCAACATTTTATTAATTTATAATTGAAGAGAGTTAATCACTCATACTTGAATTCAACAATTCCTCATTAAGTGCAAGTCATCCACATCACACGACCTTGATTCACATAGGATTTCACTCTTGATCCCCCACCAAGACTAACAAACACTTACAGAGGCCGAAAAGAGATAATGGGCTGAACTTTCAGACTTAATAAAAGATATTTATACCACATATCAATCCAAAAATTTAAGACATTATGTGTATGAGTCACTCCTCTTACATTTCTAACATATATTTATTTTTCTTCGATGTGAGACTTAACCACTCATACTTGAATCTAATAAAATGTATATATTTTATTTGTCTGCTCCACTCGTATTATTAGAAAGACTTTTATAATAGCGCATTTTGACAAATTTGAGCAAAATAAAGACATAATTGAAAAGTTATCCTTCGTAACTTTTTAGCTGAACCCGAAACAACATATTTTAAATTTGTGCTAACCTAAATTAGGTTGCAAGTAACCCTTATAAACTCACTTATCTTAGCTTGTTCACTTGTATATGCACACTCATATAAGATTGGTGACTAAATTAGGACTGTGGGATCAAAGTCACATTATCATAGGTATATAATTGTCGAACTAGACTTTGGGGTTATAAAACCCTAATTTCATGGTTATAAAGTCTAGCTAATGAGTCATGTCGAAATACATTACTCCTAACCCCAAAATGTTGCATCCATACCTTACTTAAGTGTTAAAGTTCTGGTAAGGTACACCATCCCTCTCTATGGAGAAACCAATCAACCATCACTCTCTTCTATCACTTAATCAACAACACAAACCATAGGTTCAATAAGGATCATTTGTAATCACCTTTTATTTTCACAAATCTTTTGTTCTAAGATCGATGACCTCCACACGACACGAGAATATATGGTGAGCACCATCGTTGGTAATCACCAACTCCATCAAGTTGAAGAAAATATATCATGGTCATCGTCTCTAGGAGGTATTATAGATTAAACCTTAGAACCAAGAAATCCTTTTGTCCTGGACTGCATTTGGCCCAGTCGTCGTACGAGGCCCAACCCAAAGTTGCTTGGTAGAAGGCCCAATAAGGCGTTTGCTAGGTTGAACCTGCGCTTTGTCTTCCCTCGAGTAGGACCCGGTCCAACTCTACTACTGGGAAGGCCCGTTGAGGTGGCACGAGCAGCTATAGCCGCACATGGGCATCTCCTCCTCGTGTCCTACAGGGACTTCTCCTCCTAGTGTCAGATGAGGGCATCTCATGTTCGTTTCAGATGAGGGCCTCTCCTTCTCGTGCCCGACGAGGACGCTATCTCCTCGTAAGGTTCACCACCAACATCACGCTGAATATCACGGAGTCCTCTTGCTCCCGAAAAGACTGATTCTTTCAAGTATTTTGGGGCAGTTCACTAAAAAAAGAGACCACATGCTGGTCTCCACTACACACGTAGGCAGTCTCTATTGTGGGCCTTCCCAGTCGGCCCAACATGGGGACCTTGGCCCATCGTAAGGGGTTATAAATGTCCTATTTCACTAGAGGGTCAAATACATTATTCTTCACACTTTTTCATTACTTGCATTTACTCTGAACCTTACTTTGGCATCAGAGTGTCTTGCAGGTACCCCCCACTTCACCTTCATCACCGTTTAGTCCAAGTTTGTGGGCCACCGACGATCCCTTCTGATTAGGTAGGATCAGTGGCGTCATATGTGGGAATTAACTCATTCCCCGTCTTTTCTTAACTTAAGACCAAAGCAAACTCTTTCAACCTCCCGATCGTCATGGCCGATCAAGTCAACAACGATGACCAGAATGTTCACTTTGTCGATGTTAGCAACAACAACAATGTTGGCATTCCCGAGCATGACGATAGGGACGGGAGGACCGCTTCTTCCTCCACCCTCCTGCATCTTCTCGACAATCCTCACTATCACGTTGATGAACCTGCGGTGTACCAGGAAATCCCGGTGTCCACCAATGTTGATCCTACGACCCAGGCCGTGTTTACAGCGATCAATCGGACCAATTACATGATCTTCGTGCAGGGTGAACGCCTCAGTATGTTGGAGAAGGCCCGTCGACCACGCTCCCTCGGGAGGAACAGAAGACATGATTTACACAGCCCGTCTCCATGACGACGTGAAACTCGTTCATGATCTCCTCCAGAGACACCAACAGAAGGATTCTCACAGCTCCTCTCCTCGTCGTACTGGGTGAGGCCCTTGACTGAAGAGGACCCAACCTGAAATCGTCAAGAAGAGCGATCTGACTCCACCGCTCAAAGAGCGACGATCCCCTGGTCATAAGAGGAACCGGGGCAAGGAGGAGGAAAAGAGAACTCAGGCAAGAAATTCTCTACATCAGAGAGACAACCGCATCGACCATTCCCCGTCTCGATCCTTAGATCTAAGCGACAGAGACGACTCCTGCGGTCCACTGCCCCGAGCCATTATGGAGGCCCTTATTCCTAAGGTGATGGAGAAACCTCCACCTTTGAATAACTATGATGGAGTTACGGACCCTGACAACCACCTCGAGAGCTTCGAGGCAATGCTCTATTTCCACAACGTCGGGGTGCCATCAAGTGCAGGTTATTCCCCACAACCCTGACGAAAATTTCCATGGACTAGTACAAAAGCCTCGCCCCTGAGTCCATCACCTCGTGGAAGAGCCTGAAGAGCCAGTTTGCCAAGAGCTTCACAACCTCTCGACAACACCATAATATTGAGGCGTCCCTCGAGGAAATCATCCAGGGGAACAAAGAACCTCTCAGAGCATACATTGACTGGTTCAACTGCGAGGCCATCCAAGTCCCCACTACCAACCATATGAAGAGGTATCTGCTCGAGAGGGGGCTTGTTCCGGGAAGCGACTTTAGAAATGCAGTCATCATCGAGCCTCCCAAATCATTGGACGAACTTCTCCATAAAGCCCAGGCATATATCACGTACGAAGAGAAGGAGGCCGCCAATAGCGCCTGCGATTCTTGGAACCGCGAAACACCCGGTGCCCCGAGATACAACGATATTGGGCCATCTCGACGAGTCGGGGATAAGAAAAAAGAAGAATAACCCTGTGATCCTCGCGAGCACAGAGGTCCAGCTGGACGTTTCACTGAGTATACCCCGCTGGCAGTGCCCCGCGAGCATATTGTGATACGGTGGGAGAACTGACTAGTGTTTTGCGTTCGCATTCGCACTTGTGCGGTTGAGCAAGAGTCGCCACCGACTTTTTATTTTATCCTAAAGGAAAGGTTAAAAAAGCACAGCAAAAACCTTTTTGAGATATTTCGTGGGTTCGGGGGGTAGATTATGAAAAGGGAAGGTATTAGCACCCTTTTCATCCATGGTTATCCATGGGCTCTTAGGTACTTGCTTAGATCAATCTTGCCTTGGTTTTCAATTGTGTGAAATGGTGCTTTGTGGATTGTTTTGAAAATGTTTTGAAAAGATGCCTTGCGCTAGGCTAACCTTGTAACAATTCTTTACTCGAATGTTTTACAAAAGGTGTTTTATCTTTTAAAAATATGTTTCAAGGGTTCGAAAAGTTTGATTTTTAGAAAAGTGTTTGTGAAGTGGGTTTTGAAATTAGGCAAGTGTTTTCTTTGCAAATTGACAAGTACTTAAGAGTTTATCTACCCTAAAGCTTTCTCAAAGATTTTTTGTCGTATTTTAACCCCTTTGACAATTTTGTTCTACCATTGAAATTGGTAGGCAATCTTGTATTTAGGAAGTTTATTCGGGACGGGCGCGGGTCATCGTATGGACCATGAATGCAATGATGCCAAGTGTCTTTGGCAATTTGCTTTGAAGGGACTATGATCATTCCGTTTAGGCAACTTTCGAAAGCGTCATCGAGGGACTTATGATCATTTGATTTTGTTTTGCCAAAGACATTCGACGTGCAAGCATGGCCCATTTTGGAAGGCATCATGTGGGATTACCCTAGAGGGTGCAAGTGTGATTGTGTTATTGATTACATGCATTTGCTTCGTATTAGGTTATCTAACGTTTGATTTTATGTACATACAAACCCTAGGTCTAATCATGGTATAATTGGAAAACTGTAAATTGCGGAATGTAAATCTACACTATTACAAAATGGTATCCGGGAGTGGGGGTGTAAATGTACAAGGGGATGAGACTTATAGTACCCAATAATTTACAACCAAATCGAACATCACGATCAAAATGTAAATATCGAATGCACCAAATGTAAGATACAATGTGTATAGGGTAATGTGTTGTGTAAGTATAAATGCGAGATGTACATGTATATGAATTGTGTAATTATGTACAAGTGCGACATGAAGTTGAATCGTATTAGGGTCTTGACCTAGGTATATGTTTTAATCTCGTATTTTTAATTTACATGTTAATTTTGTACAAATGTGTATGTTAATAAAAAGAAAGTTTTCAATTTTAATTATATTATGAAAATGATATGTATTATTTCGTATACAAATGTTTTTTAATATATATTAAGAAATATTTCCGAGTTAATTATGTATATATAGAAAAAAGAATGTTTTGTTATTTTATATACAAATGTGTATTAGTCTAAAAAATGTTTTCAAGTTTATATGATATACAAATCAATGTCTTAAAATATATGTATAAATATGTATAAAAAGTATTTTCAATTTAATTGTGTATGAGAAGTTTTATTTTTATGTACAAATATATATATATTTAAGAAAAAAGACATTTTAACTTATATGGTTAAATTAGTGTTTTTTTCAAAGAAAAATAAAAATTGTTTATAAAATAAAAAGGGTTATTGTTTTATAAAAGAAAAGAGGCATTATTTAGAAAAAGAAAAAGAAAAAAATAATGGTTAGTGTTTGAAAACATGATGAAGCGTTAATTTGGGCTTAGGCATTTGGCAGTTCAGAACAAGGTTAAGCCCACGTTTGGATTCTTTGAACGAAATTAGGGTTAGGCATTTGGCAGTTCAGAACAAGGGCTAGGGTTAATCAGCGGCGGCGCGTTCGTGGTATTCGTCTCCTCCGTTTAGGCTTCCTGAGCACTTGGTTCCGGCCACCAACATCATCCTCACACTCTCTTCCCTCCAAGGCAAGAATTCCGCATCCTTTGAAACACGGTTGGTTCTAATCGTTTTATGTCTTTATCTCTTCTTTTCTGGATTCGCGTGGTTCGGATTTGTTTTAAACTGAGTTCTATATTTTTTCGTTTTATGAGGTGAAGGGGAAGAAGATTGCTACCTGATTTTGGGAGATGGAGGAGAGAAGAAGGGGTGATGCTTCAGGAGGCCGGAACGGCGGTGATGGACTTTGAGCTTGCCTCGCTTTTGACGCCTTCCTGGTACTTTCGTTCTTTGCTATATTTAGGGCTTTGATGATGATGCGTTCTGAGAAGTTCTTTTTGATTCACCTCTTTATCTTCTTCTTCTTACTGTGATGCCTTTGTATGGTTGCCTGAATATTTGCTTCTGAGTATTGTTCCACTTTCGTTTTTCTGATTTGCCTATGTATGCTTGCCTAGAACTGTTGCCTCAAATGTTTTGCCTTGAGTTTGCCCCATGATGTGTTTCACTGAGGGCTTAGGTTACCTTTGGAAGTTCGTTGCTAGATGCTATGGTTGAAACAACTGTTGTTTTGATTAGCTTCTTTCTCTCTCGTGTTGCCTTTGCTTCTGTTGAGGGGTTATGTTGACAGTATGTTGGGTTTGGCCAATGATGAAGAGATTCTGAGGCCGTAGTGATGCAGTTTCTGGTTATGGCACTGATGCTTGGCTTGATAACTCAGTTTTGTTTTGGTTATGGTATTGTTTTCAAAGATGAAAAGAACTTGACAGGGGGTGGGATTATGCTGGTTCAGGTTCTGAGTTTTGTTGTGTTTGATGGTTTCTTGGATGGCTTTTTGGGTGTGATGGTCTGAGTTTGTGAGAGTGATGCAGGTTTGATAACTTAGCTTTTGGTTACGTGAGATTTTTGGGGCAGGGCGTACTGGTTTTGTGACTCTTGCCTATTGAACTGAGTTGGATGTTGTGTTATCTATCCTAACCTCTCTTCTGAACTGTCTTGGTATTAGCTTTTTCCTCTTTGTGTTATGCAGAGTTGTGAAGTTTGTGGACAGGTTTAGGCTTGATAGTTTTTTGGTGAGGTTGGACTGTGTATTGGCTTAAGACAACTAAGCTTGCAGATTATCTATTGACAGGAGGTTTTATTATGTTTTGATAACTTGTATTTTGTTAGGCAGGTATGAGCTTCTTCTTTTTCTTGGTTCAGTTCTGAGTTATATGATATTGGTGCTTGGCTCAATCAGTCCCTTTTCTTGTATTATTTCGTCCTTTTGCCATTGGTCTTTGGCGCCTAACCATATTTCAAAATTTGGCTTTCTTCTGATTCATGCTGGCTGGGTAGTTTGACACAATTTTTTGGCATCTTTTCCATTTTTAGTAACTGTCCATGCTGTGTAGTTTTAAGCCATGCTGAATTGTGTCTTCTTTTTTGTATATCTTTTCTGCTGTCCTACTGCCTATGCCTAACCTGAACTCTGCCTATGCTCTTTTATCTCTCTTTTTCTCATTCATAGTACAACTCATAATTATTATATGATTTGTATTGTCCTATGGTTCTGAAGGGGCCCTCTCTCATGCTGGGAAATGATGAAAAAGGATTAAATTGCATATATATCTCTGCATCCTTATTTTGCTTTTGACAGCTTTGCACTTCTTTGACATCTTGGCATTTTGACTTTGCAGCAAGTGTGCTTTTGGGTAATCCTTAGGCATTTTGACAGCAACTTCCTTTTTGCTTTGGATAGAAAGTTGGAAATGAATTTTTCAGTTTGATTTGAATTGGACATTGAGATTCTTATGCAGCCTTGAATTTTGAAGAATTATGCATTTGCATTCCATGAACCAAAAAAAATCTTCCCTCTTTGTGAACCGGGAGAAATCCCGTGATTTGCAGAGAGGGCAACTGATCCCAGTTAGTGGCCCCTAATGATGAACAAATTAACTGTCTCTTTTTTTAATTAATTGTCTTCTGACTTCCTCTTTCTTTTTGCAGATAAAAAAATATGGAGCATTGGCATGAAGTGGAGAATGAAGAATTTAAAAATAGGATAGAATTTTTATTTTTATTTTAATTCTTGCACATTACTATCATTTAAATACTTTGTAATAAATATTCAAATAATAACAATTGTAACAATTATTAAATGTGAAATAAAAATTCATTTGATATTTAATTCCCTTTCAATTCTCTTCTTTAATTGTTCAATTATTATTTATAGTCCCTTGAAATAAAATAAAATGAAGGTTTAACTTCAAATATTTTAATTCTTAGAATCATAAATAATCAACTAAACCTTCAATGATCAAAATAAATGAATTCGCCATATCCATTATTCGAACACAAAAACTTAATCAGATGCAATTCCCCTTCTTTCTTTACTGATTCTTTTATCAATCACTGCAACTCCACATCGCACATATCCCTTTTGACTGGTGAATTCCAACCGACTGCCTCATTTACTGATTAAATCAAGATAACGCGAATTTTAACCCGAATCTCGGAACAAACAGCAAAGTGCGGTGTAATTTAAATTCTTCTGAGAATACGCCTATAAAACCTTAATTTCTGATTAAATGCTAGATAACGCTTGCCTGATCAGAATTGAACCAAAAATCATCCCGACCCTAAGCCAGCTGTATGAGACAAATCAGAGCTCTGAACATCAGTGAAAAACCCTAATCTTGCTTGAATGTCAAGAAAAGTCCGTTTATCCGATTCTTGCGCCAGTTTGAAAAGTCAGGAAATGTTCTGAAGCTGAGATTATTTGTAGCAAAACGCGAGGGCAAATTTTGGGGTACAACAGTTGCCCCTGTTCAATCTTCTTGGACCTGAAGAGTTAGATTGGCAAATTTGCCTTTCGCGACTTGAAGGTAAAAGGAGATTGGACACTAGAGTGCCCGAAAATTTGCACTCATCAGAGCACCGGATGCGGGAATGGGCTTAGAGATGCCATCTGGAGATGGGCTTAACGATGCCATCTAGGGGAGTGACAGAAACTTGTCGGGGATGGGCTTAAAGATGCCATCTGGAAGGGAACATTAGGAAAGTGTCCGAGCTTTGGACCATTTCTGAACTGGGGGTCTGAACAGGCAATAGGTTGACATCCGTGGTTGGGGGAACCTACAAGCCATTTTTTCAGGAAGTCGCATCTAAATAAGTTGATAGATTAACATCCGTTACTTGGGAAGAATCCATGAACTGTTTTCAGAAGTCTTGAGAAGAATCTGAACAAGTGATAGGTTAACATCCGTTTACTTGGAGAACCCGTGAACTGTTTTCAGAAATCTTGAAGTTGAATTAGCAATAGAGCAGCATCCGTTATTGGGAAGCTTCCGTGAACTGAATTCGAAGGTTGCATCTGAACAAGCTGATAGATTAACATCCGTTACTTGGGAAGAATCCATGAACTGTTTTCAGAAGTCTTGAGAAGAATCTGAACAAGTGATAGGTTAACATCCGTTTACTTGGAGAACCCGTGAACTGTTTTCAGAAATCTTGAAGTTGAATTAGCAATAGAGCAGCATCCGTTGTTGGGAAGCTTCCGTGAACTGAATTCGAAGGTTGCATCTGAACAAGCTGATAGATTAACATCCGTTACTTGGGAAGAATCCATGAACTGTTTTCAGAAGTCTTGAGAAGAATCTGAACAAGTGATAGGTTAACATCCGTTTACTTGGAGAACCCGTGAACTGTTTTCAGAAATCTTGAAGTGGAATTAGCAATAGAGCAGCATCCGTTGTTGGGAAGCGTCCGTAAACTAAATTCGAAGGTTGCATCTGAACAAGCTGATAGATTAACATCCGTTACTTGGGAAGAATCCATGACCTGTTTTCAGAAGTCTTGAGAAGAATCTGAACAAGTGATAGGTTAACCTCCGTTTACTTGGAGAACCCGTGAACTGTTTTCAGAAATCTTGAAGTTGAATTATTTTACTCTGTCGACTGATCTTACCTGAAAAAGGCAGAAAGTTAGTTGGATGCAATGCTATGATGCATGATACAATGTATATCATGGTTTTATGAACGTAAATTGATGTGCATGTAAGCTGGGGAGCTGTCTTGCATAGGATAGATGAATCCGGGACATCGGGAGATAGAAGTATCTTGACTGCTGCCGGGGAAAATAAATCCTGGGTCATTGCTGGGGAGCTTGGAGCTTGGATTGTATACCAATCTTCTGGGGAATTCCTGAAGTCTTCTACTGGGGAGTACCAAACTAGTAGACTTAATGTTGGAGAGGCCAGATTGAGAATCTTCAGCTGGGAGAGATGTACCTCTGGAGACTGACTCTACTGGGGAATGCAAGATTTTCTTCTGAAAATTCTGTGGGGAGAAAATTTAAAAGTCTGACTTCGCTGGGGATTGTCCATTTGAAGCTTTTGATCTGCTGGGGATACCGAATCTTGCACTCTGAGGAAAAATGATCTCCGGAAGATTCTTCGGCTGGGGATAAACTTCTCCGGGGATAGTATTGATAGGTTATTGTTGGGGGAATTCTGAGGAACTCCGCTGGGGATGGGAAGAATTCTGGCGAGTGTGACCTCTCCTGATGATTAGTCGAGGATAACTCAGTTATACGCCTTTGTGAGAATAACTTTGAATAAAACTTGGAAGGGACGTCCGTACTCTGCGGGGAATACCTTTCGGGATCTTACGGGGAGAAGCTCCGAGGGTCTGCTGGAGATAGACCTCAAGGTTGGTTAGGGACGTGGATTACAGATCTCGAGGGATTTCCTTTGGAAGGGTGTCGAAATATTCGTCTGTACTTTCATCCCATCAGTAATCCTTTTCTTAGGTTCAATTAGGGAGTGATCATGTTTCAAATGCATATGCCTATTTAACAAAACATTGGACGTTTCTCAAAATAAAACAAATATTGCAAGAGAAAAAGGAAAAGGGAAATGACACAAATTTTGGGAAGAGTATTTGTATTGATTTTCTTTGGGTACATTTGTACAAAGGAGACAATCATCCTAGTAAGAGGATCTTGTCGTAAATATTTAAAAAATTTATACAAAACAAAGATGGCTATGTGAAATAATTCCATGGGATTCCCCTCTGCTGTAGCTTTCACAACTCCGAACATCTGTCCATTCAATGCTTCGTTTGACGATGGCTGGATTGATCAGAAACCTGGAACCGGTTGATGAAGAGACTGTCTTTGAAGTGATCTGACGAGACATAGTCATACGCTTTAATTCCCTAACTTTTGCCTGAATCGCCCTTTCGGGTTTTCGATCCACCGGGAAACCCCTTTTTGCCCAAGCCGCCCTTTCGGGTTTTCGACTTGCCGGGTATACAGATTTTTTTGTTTTTATCCCTAATGTTTGCCTGAACCGCCCTTTCGGGTTTTCGGTTCACTGGGATGCCCATTTTTGCTCAAGCCGCCCTTTCGGGTTTTCGACTTGTCGGGTTATTTTATGCGTAGTATCTTTTGACTATGTCTGCATTCGCAGGGTGTGGCAAATCGTCGCCATCCATGGTGGTCAGAATCATCACCCCACCAGAAAATACGCTCTTGATTACAAATGGCCCTTCGTATGTAGGAGTCCATTTGCCCCTGGGATCACTTTGCGGTAAGATAATCCGCTTGACTACTAGATCTCCGACTTGATACACTTGACGTCTGACTTTCTTATTGAAGGCCTTGATCATTCGTTTTTGATACGTCTGACCATGGCATACAGCGGCAAGTCGCTTTTCGTCGATCAGATTGAGTTGATCAAGTCGGGTCTGAATCCACTCATCTTCATTCAAACCTGCGTCTTTCATAATTCTTAGAGACGGGATCTGAACTTCCATAGGCAAAACGGCTTCCATGCCATAAACCAAAGAAAACGGGGTTGCCCCAGTTGAGGTACGTATCATCGTACGGTATCCATGCAGCGCAAACGGTAACATCTCATGCCAGTCTTTGTAAGTGACTGTCATTTTCTGAATAATCTTCTTGATATTTTTGTTCGCAGCTTCAACAGCACCGTTCATCTTCGGTCTATAGGGAGATGAATTGTGATGATAAATCTTGAACTGTTCGCATAATGCAGTGATCATTGTATTATTCAGATTGGTACCGTTGTCTGTGATGATTCTGTCTGGAACACCATACCGACATATGAGATTTTGCTTGATAAAGCGGGCAACCACATTTTTGGTGACGGAGGCGAAGGAAGCTGCTTCGACCCATTTAGTGAAGTAGTCAATGGCAACCAGGATGAAGCGATGTCCGTTGGAAGCCGTGGGTTTGATCTCTCCAATCATATCAATGCCCCACATTGCAAAGGGCCATGGAGCAGTTAGAACGTTGAGAGGAACCGGAGGGACATGAACTTTGTCGGCATAGACTTGACATTTATGACAAGTACGGGAATGTTGATGGCAATCAGCCTCCATGGTAGACCAATAATAGCCTGCCCTTAGGATCTTCTTAGCCATTGTATGCCCGCTTAGGTGAGTGCCAAATGTGCCACTGTGTATATCAGTCATGATTAACTCTGCTTCAGCCTTATCAACACATCGGAGTAATACACAATCATGGCTTCGTTTGTAAAGGATGCCGTTGCTCAGGAAGAACTTAGCAGCGAATTTCCTTAAGAACTTCTTGTCATTCACGGAAGCTCCTTCAGGATAATCTTGGGTCTCGAGATACCTTTTGATTTCATGGAACCAAGGTTGTTCCGCTACTTCTTCGGTGTTAATCTCGTGACAATGCGCTGGTTCATCCATTCGCTCGATGGTGATTTGGGGAGCCTCGTTATCCCAGTTGAGTTTAAACATGGAGGACATTGTGGCTAGAGCATCTGCTAGCTGATTCTCTTCTCGCGGAAAGTGCTCGAAGGTAATTTGCTCGAAGTGCGGCAACAACGTCAGAACATGTTCTTTGTATGGAATAAGATTAGGATGCTTGGTATCCCAGTCTCCTTTGATTTGGCTAATGACCAAAGCCGAATCCCCGAATACGATCAGAGATTTGATCCCCAAGTCTATGGCAGCCTTGAGACCAAAGATGCAGGCTTCATACTCCGCCATATTGTTTGTGCAGCTGAAACAAAGTCGAGCCGTGAAAGGAGTGTGGCATCCTTCCGGAGAAATAAGTACCGCGCCAATGCCGTTTCCAAGTGCATTTGAGGCACCATCAAAGTACAGGGTCCATCGGGATCCCTTTTCGGGTCCGTCATACGGTCCGTCACCTTTAATGTTGTCCAAACTCATGATGTCCTCGTCTGGGAAATCAAATTTCATGGGTTGATAGTCTTCGATAGCCTGATGATCCAGATGGTCAGCTAGCACACTCCCTTTTATAGCCTTTTGGGTGGTGTATTGGATGTCATACTCGGTCAAGATCATTTGCCATCTGGCTATCCTTCCTGATAAAGCGGGCTTTTCGAAGATATACTTGATAGGATCCATTTTGGATATCAACAAGGTAGTATGAGTCAACATATACTGTCTTAGTCGGCGAGCAGCCCATACCAAAGCGCAGCAAGTTTTCTCGAGCAGCGAGTAGCGAGTCTCACAGTCGGTAAACTTTTTGCTAAGGTAATAAATAGCATGGTCTTTTCGACCAGACTCGTCATGCTGGCCCAAAACACACCCCATTGAATTGTCCAAAACGGTCAAATACATGATCAATGGTCTTCCTTCGACGGGTGGCATCAGAATAGGAGGTTCTAGCAAATATTCCTTGATTCTATCAAAAGCAGCTTGGCAGTCGTCGTTCCATTCGATTACCTGATCTTTCTTCAAGAGTTTGAAAATTGGCTCACAGGTAGAAGTCAGATGTGAAATGAATCTGGCAATATAGTTTATGTGCTCCAAGAAACCTCTAACTTCCTTTTCAGTACGAGGGGCAGGCATCTCTTGTATTGCTTTTACTTTTGCCGGGTCGACTTCAATACCTTTGTTGCTTACGATGAATCCCAGGAGTTTACCGGACCTAACTCCAAAAGTGCATTTACTTGGATTTAGCCTGAGTTTGTATTCTTTCAATCTGGCAAACAGCTTTTCCAGATGTTCAAGGTGCTCCTCCTCTGTTTGTGACCGAGCTATCATATCATCTACGTAAACTTCAATCTCATGATGTATCATGTCATGAAATAGAGCTACCATGGCGCGTTGATAAGTTGCTCCTGCGTTCTTCAGCCCGAACGGCATCACTTTGTAACAGAAAGTACCCCATTGCGTGACAAAAGTTGTTTTCTCCATGTCCTCGGGGGCCATTTTGATTTGATTGTAGCCCGAGAATCCGTCCATGAAAGAAAACACCTTATGCTGAGCCGTATTGTCAATCAGGATGTCAATATGAGGTAGCGGAAAATCATCCTTAGGGCTGGCCCTATTCAAATCCCTGTAGTCCACACACATTCTGACTTTGCCATCCTTCTTAGGTACTGGCACAATATTAGCGACCCATTGAGGATAGGACGTAACAGCCAGAAAGCCAGCATTGAACTGCTTCATCACTTCTGCTTTGATTTTTTCGGACATGTCAGGCCTCATTCGGCGAACTTTTTGTTTGATCGATGGACAGTCTTCTCTTGTGGGGAGACGGTGAACCACGATGTCGGTGTCTAGGCCCGGCATGTCTTCATAGGACCAAGCGAAGATTTCAACATACTCATTCAGTAACTGCACCAAGCGTTTCTTGACTTCTGGTTCCAGATTGGCACCCATTTGTACCTCCTTCCGATTTTCCTCGGTTCCCAAGTTAATAGTTTCCAACGGCTCTTTATGCGGTAAGATGGCCCTTTCCTCTTGTTGCAGGAGCCTGGCTAGTTCCCCTGGTACTTCACAACCTTCGTCGTCCTCATACTCGGCTAGATTGACCAGGTCTTCAGAGTCATTGAAAGATACAGCAGAATAGTCACCCATGGAATCCGGGGTGGATGGGTACCTGCATTGGTGAGTGTGGGTGTGTGTAAGGGGTAGCCATCCTTAAACAAAAATGCAAAAAGGAAAGAAAATGAACACAAGCAGTTTATCAAATGAAAAACGTCCAATGAATCATTAAACATGGCATATGAATATGAAAAATAGTCAAAACCCTTACAAGTGGACCTACATGCCCCGGGTAAGGCAGGAGGCGGAAAGATAGTGTACTGATTGTTTGAAAGTAAAATATTACAGACCAAAATAGAAAATGTTTGATAGATAAATTACTGAGGAATAAAAGTGACAGGGACAAAGTCTTTAGCCTCCCAATTGTTCAGCCCTCCTCTGACCGTCGGATGAATCCACTCTTCAAAGTTGCTTTCTTTGTCTTCATCTCCCAGGGTGTTGATTTGATAAGGAGAAATCTTGACTGGCGCTCTCTCAATCTTTGACCGGCGCATGGCCTTCTGACCAGCGGTGGTGAAACCTAATCCAAGCTTATCAACCTTATGCGGAAAGTCGGGTAGCTGCCCCCACACTGAATTCTTTCCTTCTTTAACTGCAGCCCTTGCATCCTCCAGAGATGCCATCCTGGCCATCTGTCTTGGTGTCTCAGCTGCCAACTTCGCCACTGCTATTTGAGGGAGTACTTCTTCGAAATGTTGAAACGGTGTCTCGATGAACTCCCCTTCGACTTCCACGTACCGGAAAGAATTTAAATGGCTAATCATGTACTCTTCCTCGCCATGGACAGTAATGATTTTACCCTTTACAGGATACTTCAGCATTTGGTGTAAGGAGGAGGTGACTGCCCCAGCATGGTGTATCCAAGGTCTACCCAGCAGGCAGGAGTATGATGGACGGATGTCCATTACATAGAAAGTGGATTTGAACACCTCGGTACCTATCTTGACAGGAATTTCAACTTCTCCATGGACCATTCTTTTCGACCCATCGAAGGCTCTGACGACGATATCACTCGGCTTCAATTCCAACCCTTCGCAATCTAGCCGGTCCAAGGCCTTCTTAGGTAAAACATTCAGCGATGAACCGGTATCAACCAAAACATGCGCAAGGGTGGTTCCACGACACTCGATTGAAATATGCAACGCATCATTGTGATTTCGGCCTTTAGGGGTCAGGTCGGCATCAGAGAAACCTAATCCATTGTCTGCAGTCAGGCTAGCCACGCAATGTTGAAATTGATCTGCGGAGGTTTCTTGGGGCACATGAGCTGCCTTTAGAAACTTAATCAAAGCTTGAGCGTGCGCTTCTGAGCAAAGCAACAGTGCCAACATGGAGATCTTGGAGGGAGTTTGCCCCAATTGTTCCACCACATCATAATCACTTTTCCTGATTATCCTCAAAATTTCGTCCATCTCTTTCTTGGAAGCTTCCGGAATCACCAAGGGTTGAGCCCTCGTCCTGACGGGCTCATCTTGTATTCCTTTTCCCTTATCGGCGATGGTAGGAGAGACAGCACTAGGAACGAAAATTTCTTTGATCAAAGGAGTTCTGGCAGAGAGCCTTGCTGGTGCAGGGATGATTTCTTTTACTGATGAGGGTCCAAAGATGGCTTTTGGAGGAGCAATCTCTGGAGAAAATATCCTCCCACTCCTGGTGATTTTGCTGGTGCCCGCAATGTTACTAATGCTGGCTTCATCGTCATCTGAATCTTCTTCAATTATTTCAACTTGCTTGATACCATGGTAGTAGATGTCACCACCATAGTTCCAAGGTATCGACTTCTCGGAGACATAGGGAACCGGCCCCGGCCTTGTTATCTTCAACGGTATGGACTTTGCAGCTGGTGTAATCTTAACTGGCTTTTTGACGGCCTCGGAAAGATTGGCGTGAATGGTTATGATTGAGATATTTTCAACATGAACTGGAACAACAGGAACTTTTTCGAACAATATTTGTCGGCTATCTATGAGGCCTTGGATGCCTTCCTTTAGTAGCGGACAACCCAACGGCAGAGAGTGACAACAGTAACAGTCTCTATTACATCCCGGGAAGATCCAGGCCCTTAACAAATTTAGCTTAATGGTTAACAGTGGAGTAGTTAGATCACTAACGTCGGCAACATACCGATCCTCCTCAATGGCGTTGACGTTCCGACCGTGCTTCGGCATAGGTGCAGAGATCACATTGGGTTTTTCTGGAGCGTCAAACTCTACCTCCTTGGCGTCTATCAAGTCCTGGATCTTATGCTTGAGGGCCCAGCAATCGTTGGTGTCATGCCCAACACTGTCTGAATGATAGGCGCACTTAGCATTGGCATGGTAGTGTGGAGAGGATGTGTTTACATTCTTTGGCGCTTCTTTGATAGAGGCCAGATTCAATTTCAAAAGATGGGGAAGCACCTGCGCTGGGGTCATATTAATACGAGTGAACTGCCGTTGTGGCCTTTCCACCCGTTGCTGATTCGGTCTGGATTGGTTGTAGCGAGGCTGCTCGCTTGGAGTGTTTTGAATCATTACGGCCCCCACAGTCGGCCGACGCTCCATCTTCCCCGCTCTCCTTTGAGAATATACCACAGTTGTCTCCTTTTTAAAAGGCTTCTTCTCCATACTGGCAGCGACACCCTTCTGGATTTTTCCTGACTTGATGCCAGCCTCGATTCTTTCGCCTGTTAAGATCAAATCAGTAAATCCCGCGGATGAGTTACCGATTAAATGATTGAAGAAAGGCCCAGATAGGGTCCCAAGAAACATATCGACGAGCTCACGATCGGTTAAAGGAGGCTGCACCCTACCAGCCAAATCCCTCCACTTCTGTGCGTATTCCTTGAATCCCTCACTTGTTCCTAGCGACATACCCTGAAGTTGGGTACGGGTAGGAGCAAGATCGGAATTGTACTGGTATTGTTTATAGAAAGCGGTGGCCAAATCTTCCCAATTCCTGACACTGGTTCCTTCTAACTGATAAAACCATTCCAACTGGGCTCCCGACAGACTGTCTTGAAAGAAATGAATCCAGAGATTTTTATCAGCTGTATAGGGCTGAATCTTTCTCACATAGGACCTGAGATGCATTTTGGGGCAGGACAGCCCGTCGTACCTTACAAACGCTGGTACCTTGAACTTTGGAGGAATCACAATTCCGGCGACCAAGCCCATGTCTTCAAAATCCAAACCCGGTACTCTCTGCAATTCCATGGCAGCCAATCTGTCTTCTAAACCCTTGTACTTGTCATCAGCCGGAGGATACTGCTGGTCCGAATAATCCTCGTCCTCTTCAACCTCTTCCTCCTCTGCATCAGACTCGGAAGGCATTGCAACCCGATCTCTTTTACTAGTCCCCTCATCAGAAGTAGGAGGAAATTCAAGCACCCTCCGAGCTTCTCTGTCAAATCTTCTCCCCAAGGTAGCCACTCCGATCCTCTTTTTCTTCTTCACTGGGTCCTTGCTCTCCAGATGGGCCTTGATATCCTCTTGACTCTTGACCAAGGTCGTCAAGAGTTGCTGGAATTGTGCATTCTGGGCTTGTAGGTCTTTGACCGTTTGCTCGAGATCCATCCTACTGATTTAAACAGCAGATAGATAAGGAAACCTGGAGCGAGACCTGCTTATGCGCATGATGAATGGTATGCTGATGTATGCAATGCATTCAAGGATTTAGGATATTCAAAATTGTTTCAGACAAAGAAGAACGCACGTCATATTAATAAGAAGAAATTTGTTAGTACATAAATGCCCCATGGGCCAAATATTACAACATAAACTTCTCAAGGCAGAAAGACATTGCGCATCCTCTTTGGTGCGATGTAGGCATTGAGGGCCTCTTGCTCGTGGAGTCGGCGGGTAAGCTCCAGAACCTTCTTCTCACTGGCGTAGTAGCTAGCTTCAAAAGTGTTCCGTTCCTCCTTGAGCTGAATCCAACTCCTCTGCATTTCCTCCCATGACGTAGGCATGTCTGGATGTAGGATGGTGTAGGGGACCTCTCCTTCATTGACGGGTTCCTTAATCACTGGGAGTACGTGGGGATAAGGCATCATCAGACTTTGAGCTCGGGCTCGTACCCACTTGAGGTAGGGCTCAAGAGGGATGGAGTTCTTGTGTCCCAGAGTCTTGCTATCAATCTTGTTGAGTTTTCCCCAAGCTCTGATGAACCTTTGGCGAAGTCCTTGCGCATCGTCGTCGAAGTCAAAAACTAGGCTAGGAATCAGCATGTCATGAGGGCCGTCCCTCCGTGCGTACCCAAATTGCCTCAAAGCTAGGCAAGGGTTGTAGGTGATACCTCCCCTAATTCCAAGTAAGGGGACATTAGGAAATTCTCCGCAACGATCGACGATGATGATATTTTCTCTAGACCGAGAACACCAATGTATATCAGCATGAGTGAGAGTCATCAACCGTTGGGACCACCTTATACCTTGGTCATTCTTCAAGACAGATTGTGGAAGGTGCGAAATAAACCACCTTGCGAGGATAGGAGTGCAGCACATGAGAACACCCCTCCTTCTCATTGTTCGTGTGTAAAATGAGTGAAGGATGTCCCCAAGCAATGTTGGTATTGGGTTCCTAGACAAAAAGATTTTGACGGCGTTGACATCCACCAGTTGGTCAGGATTTGGGAACAAGACCAACCCATAGATAAGGAGTGCCACAATTTCTTCAAATGCTTGTAGGTCCAATGAGTTCCAACATTCTTGTGCCTTCTCAAACAAGAATTTTGCTAAGAATCCTTTGACACCGCTTCTGGTTTCCCAATGCCCCTTGATTTCAGACGGTTGTAGATGTAATGCTCGAGCAACATCTTCAGGCTTTGGTTCCTTCTCCGTACCGTTGAAGGGTAGTTGATTAAGGATAGGGATTCTTAGGAGTTGAGAAAACTCCTCCAAAGTGGGCACCAACTGATAATCCGGGAAAGTGAAGCAATGGTGAAGGGGGTCAAAGAACTGAAATAGCACTTTCATCATGTCTTCTTCGACGTTGGTGTTGACTAGGTTGAGCAGTCTACCATGTCTTTCACTGAAGGATGAATTTTCCGGAATTCTCGAAGTGATCTCCTTGAGTTGAGGAGAGATTCTCACAAGGTTGACCTGAATGGTGTTTCGGCGAGGTATTTCCATGACCTACAAAACAAGAACAATGATGAAGGTCCAAACCCTTGAAATGGTTAGTACATGCACATGATGCTTCATGATGTTTATGATGTATGCATAAAACATATGTACAAGCAAATCACACCAAACCCTAGTTTCAGGCTTGCATGGGGTTTCATAGGTAAGTACCCTCTTGAGTGTAGTTGGCTTAAAAACCTGTCCTATAAATAGTAACCGGGTTCTAAGGAGCTCAATATCACTGGATCGCTTTCATTGTTCATTGTTTTGGTTTAGCCACTTAACTGGCGACCAAAATATTCCAAGAAAACAACCCTCAATGAGTGTAGTATCGAGTATCTACCAACTTCGGACTGTACCAAAGCCGGTCATCTCACTACCCCTAATAAAAGGTCAAGATGGTCAAGTAAGGTTCTAGGTCATTAGTGCTTAGTGACATCGCTCAGCGGCCCCGTACTCTCCTTGATTGAACTCAAGGGTTACTGGTACCCACAAATATGTCGCACTAATATAGCTATTGCTTAGACCGTGTCGGTATACCCCGCACAGTTTCCACAACGTATTGCTATCTATGAATGTTTCCCAAAATCCGGGTGGAGGATTATAAACCCAAACAATAGAGCCAAGGTATAAAGCAAGCAAATCAACCAATTAATCATGCAAGAAGGTGATCTAAGCCCTAAGGTAACCCCACTTAAAATGGTCTCCCCAGCAGAGTCGCCAGTTCTGTGATACGGTGGGAGAACTGACTAGTGTTTTGCGTTCGCATTCGCACTTGTGCGGTTGAGCAAGAGTCGCCACCGACTTTTTATTTTATCCTAAAGGAAAGGTTAAAAAAGCACAGCAAAAACCTTTTTGAGATATTTCGTGGGTTCGGGGGGTAGATTATGAAAAGGGAAGGTATTAGCACCCTTTTCATCCATGGTTATCCATGGGCTCTTAGGTACTTGCTTAGATCAATCTTGCCTTGGTTTTCAATTGTGTGAAATGGTGCTTTGTGGATTGTTTTGAAAATGTTTTGAAAAGATGCCTTGCGCTAGGCTAACCTTGTAACAATTCTTTACTCGAATGTTTTACAAAAGGTGTTTTATCTTTTAAAAAGATGTTTCAAGGGTTCGAAAAGTTTGATTTTTAGAAAAGTGTTTGTGAAGTGGGTTTTGAAATTAGGCAAGTGTTTTCTTTGCAAATTGACAAGTACTTAAGAGTTTATCTACCCTAAAGCTTTCTCAAATATTTTTTGTCGTATTTTAACCCCTTTGACAATTTTGTTCTACCATTGAAATTGGTAGGCAATCTTGTATTTAGGAAGTTTATTCGGGACGGGCGCGGGTCATCGTATGGACCATGAATGCAATGATGCCAAGTGTCTTTGGCAATTTGCTTTGAAGGGACTATGATCATTCCGTTTAGGCAACTTTCGAAAGCATCATCGAGGGACTTATGATCATTTGATTTTGTTTTGCCAAAGACATTCGACGTGCAAGCATGGCCCATTTTAGAAGGCATCATGTGGGATTACCCTAGAGGGTGCAAGTGTGACTGTGTTATTGATTACATGCATTTGCTTCGTATTAGGTTATCTAACGTTTGATTTTATGTACATACAAACCCTAGGTCTAATCATGGTATAATTGGAAAACTGTAAATTGCGGAATGTAAATCTACGCTATTACAAAATGGTATCCGGGAGTGGGGGTGTAAATGTACAAGGGGATGAGACTTATAGTACCCAATAATTTACAACCAAATCGAACATCACGATCAAAATGTAAATATCGAATGCACCAAATGTAAGATACAATGTGTATAGGGTAATGTGTTGTGTAAGTATAAATGCGAGATGTACATGTATATGAATTGTGTAATTATGTACAAGTGCGACATGAAGTTGAATCGTATTAGGGTCTTGACCTAGGTATATGTTTTAATCTCGTATTTTTAATTTACATGTTAATTTTGTACAAATGTGTATGTTAATAAAAAGAAAGTTTTCAATTTTAATTATATTATGAAAATGATATGTATTATTTCGTATACAAATGTTTTTTAATATATATTAAGAAATATTTCCGAGTTAATTATGTATATATAGAAAAAAGAATGTTTTGTTATTTTATATACAAATGTGTATTAGTCTAAAAAATGTTTTCAAGTTTATATGATATACAAATCAATGTCTTAAAATATATGTATAAATATGTATAAAAAGTATTTTCAATTTAATTGTGTATGAGAAGTTTTATTTTTATGTACAAATATATATATATTTAAGAAAAAAGACATTTTAACTTATATGGTTAAATTAGTGTTTTTTTCAAAGAAAAATAAAAATTGTTTATAAAATAAAAAGGGTTATTGTTTTATAAAAGAAAAGAGGCATTATTTAGAAAAAGAAAAAGAAAAAAATAATGGTTAGTGTTTGAAAACATGATGAAGCGTTAATTTGGGCTTAGGCATTTGGCAGTTCAGAACAAGGTTAAGCCCACGTTTGGATTCTTTGAACGAAATTAGGGTTAGGCATTTGGCAGTTCAGAACAAGGGCTAGGGTTAATCAGCGGCGGCGCGTTCGTGGTATTCGTCTCCTCCGTTTAGGCTTCCTGAGCACTTGGTTCCGGCCACCAACATCATCCTCACACTCTCTTCCCTCCAAGGCAAGAATTCCGCATCCTTTGAAACACGGTTGGTTCTAATCGTTTTATGTCTTTATCTCTTCTTTTCTGGATTCGCGTGGTTCGGATTTGTTTTAAACTGAGTTCTATATTTTTTCATTTTATGAGGTGAAGGGGAAGAAGATTGCTACCTGATTTTGGGAGATGGAGGAGAGAAGAAGGGGTGATGCTTCAGGAGGCCGGAACGGCGGTGATGGACTTTGAGCTTGCCTCGCTTTTGACGCCTTCCTGGTACTTTCGTTCTTTGCTATATTTAGGGCTTTGATGATGATGCGTTCTGAGAAGTTCTTTTTGATTCACCTCTTTATCTTCTTCTTCTTACTGTGATGCCTTTGTATGGTTGCCTGAATATTTGCTTCTGAGTATTGTTCCACTTTCGTTTTTCTGATTTGCCTATGTATGCTTGCCTAGAACTGTTGCCTCAAATGTTTTGCCTTGAGTTTGCCCCATGATGTGTTTCACTGAGGGCTTAGGTTACCTTTGGAAGTTCGTTGCTAGATGCTATGGTTGAAACAACTGTTGTTTTGATTAGCTTCTTTCTCTCTCGTGTTGCCTTTGCTTCTGTTGAGGGGTTATGTTGACAGTATGTTGGGTTTGGCCAATGATGAAGAGATTCTGAGGCCGTAGTGATGCAGTTTCTGGTTATGGCACTGATGCTTGGCTTGATAACTCAGTTTTGTTTTGGTTATGGTATTGTTTTCAAAGATGAAAAGAACTTGACAGGGGGTGGGATTATGCTGGTTCAGGTTCTGAGTTTTGTTGTGTTTGATGGTTTCTTGGATGGCTTTTTGGGTGTGATGGTCTGAGTTTGTGAGAGTGATGCAGGTTTGATAACTTAGCTTTTGGTTACGTGAGATTTTTGGGGCAGGGCGTACTGGTTTTGTGACTCTTGCCTATTGAACTGAGTTGGATGTTGTGTTATCTATCCTAACCTCTCTTCTGAACTGTCTTGGTATTAGCTTTTTGCTCTTTGTGTTATGCAGAGTTGTGAAGTTTGTGGACAGGTTTAGGCTTGATAGTTTTTTGGTGAGGTTGGACTGTGTATTGGCTTAAGACAACTAAGCTTGCAGATTATCTATTGACAGGAGGTTTTATTATGTTTTGATAACTTGTATTTTGTTAGGCAGGTATGAGCTTCTTCTTTTTCTTGGTTCAGTTCTGAGTTATATGATATTGGTGCTTGGCTCAATCAGTCCCTTTTCTTGTATTATTTCGTCCTTTTGCCATTGGTCTTTGGCGCCTAACCATATTTCAAAATTTGGCTTTCTTCTGATTCATGCTGGCTGGGTAGTTTGACACAATTTTTTGGCATCTTTTCCATTTTTAGTAACTGTCCATGCTGTGTAGTTTTAAGCCATGCTGAATTGTGTCTTCTTTTTTGTATATCTTTTCTGCTGTCCTACTGCCTATGCCTAACCTGAACTCTGCCTATGCTCTTTTATCTCTCTTTTTCTCATTCATAGTACAACTCAGAATTATTATATGATTTGTATTGTCCTATGGTTCTGAAGGGGCCCTCTCTCATGCTGGGAAATGATGAAAAAGGATTAAATTGCATATATATCTCTGCATCCTTATTTTGCTTTTGACAGCTTTGCACTTCTTTGACATCTTGGCATTTTGACTTTGCAGCAAGTGTGCTTTTGGGTAATCCTTAGGCATTTTGACAGCAACTTCCTTTTTGCTTTGGATAGAAAGTTGGAAATGAATTTTTCAGTTTGATTTGAATTGGACATTGAGATTCTTATGCAGCCTTGAATTTTGAAGAATTATGCATTTGCATTCCATGAACCAAAAAAAATCTTCCCTCTTTGTGAACCGGGAGAAATCCCGTGATTTGCAGAGAGGGCAACTGATCCCAGTTAGTGGCCCCTAATGATGAACAAATTAACTGTCTCTTTTTTTAATTAATTGTCTTCTGACTTCCTCTTTCTTTTTGCAGATAAAAAAATATGGAGCATTGGCATGAAGTGGAGAATGAAGAATTTAAAAATAGGATAGAATTTTTATTTTTATTTTAATTCTTGCACATTACTATCATTTAAATACTTTGTAATAAATATTCAAATAATAACAATTGTAACAATTATTAAATGTGAAATAAAAATTCATTTGATATTTAATTCCCTTTCAATTCTCTTCTTTAATTGTTCAATTATTATTTATAGTCCCTTGAAATAAAATAAAATGAAGGTTTAACTTCAAATATTTTAATTCTTAGAATCATAAATAATCAACTAAACCTTCAATGATCAAAATAAATGAATTCGCCATATCCATTATTCGAACACAAAAACTTAATCAGATGCAATTCCCCTTCTTTCTTTACTGATTCTTTTATCAATCACTGCAACTCCACATCGCACATATCCCTTTTGACTGGTGAATTCCAACCGACTGCCTCATTTACTGATTAAATCAAGATAACGCGAATTTTAACCCGAATCTCGGAACAAACAGCAAAGTGCGGTGTAATTTAAATTCTTCTGAGAATACGCCTATAAAACCTTAATTTCTGATTAAATGCTAGATAACGCTTGCCTGATCAGAATTGAACCAAAAATCATCCCGACCCTAAGCCAGCTGTATGAGACAAATCAGAGCTCTGAACATCAGTGAAAAACCCTAATCTTGCTTGAATGTCAAGAAAAGTCCGTTTATCCGATTCTTGCGCCAGTTTGAAAAGTCAGGAAATGTTCTGAAGCTGAGATTATTTGTAGCAAAACGCGAGGGCAAATTTTGGGGTACAACACATATCCTCGTGGAGTGTACCAATGCTGAGTTCAAGGATGATGGGGTTAGACGACCTAAACCTACACCTCTCAAGCCCGAGGTCGACAGGACCAAATACTGTCAGTACCACCGGAGTCATGGCCATGTTACTAAGGACTGTGTCCACCTGAAGGATGCCATTGAGACTCTCATCAAGGCGGGGTGACTCGGGCAGTGAAGAAGGAACGATGCCTCCGCCATGATAATCGAGAGGTGAAGGAGATTGAGGAGGAGACCGGAACCTACGATGAGTCTGACCCTATCTAAGTTGCTTTATGCATCTCACGATCCGAGGAATTTTACATCCCCGACAACGTCAAAGACGAAGAGCCCTTGTTTACCCACAGTAGATGGGAAAACTCCCTGTTGCAATGGTCATATCCAGTGGGGGATTCAGCACTTTCTCTGTGAATTCAGAAAAAAGAAAGTTCAATGAGTTGATAGACGCGACCCATGTCCAAACGGTGACCCTTGACAGGTTCCGAAGGAAATCTGAGCCCATCACTTTCTGCCTCAAGGAACTGCCTGGTGGAGCCCCAACTCCAACATTCCTTTGCTCATAAGAGAAAAAATGGCCAACTTTGAAGTGCACTACATTCTAGTCGATGAGGGGAGTTTCATCGATGTCATGTTCAAGCAACTATTCCAGACCCTTCAGCTCGATAGATCTCACCTATCACCATGCATGGGATCTGACTTGCATGGCTTTAATGGATCTACTTCTAAGCCATGGGGCTATGTTGAGCTGCTCGTTACATTTGGGATAGAAGCTTCCGCCAGGAAGGTCAAAGTTCGCTTCCTAGTGATCAACTGCATGTCTCTATATTACTCCATTTTGGGGAGACCAACGTTGGCCGAGCTGATCGTCGTTCCCTCCACAATCCACTTAAAGATGAAGTTCTACACGAAGAGGGGCCACGTCGCCACCATCCACGGAGATATAGAAGCTGCGAGAAGATGTTTCAATGCAACCTCAAAGGGAAAAAAACATGATCATCACACAACCAAAGATTGTTAACGAAACGACCTCCTCACAAGCCCGCTTAGACTGAAGAGCAGGAGACTCCACACCATGTTGACTCCATTGACCTTGACACACGCTTCACCAAAGATGAAGCCAAAGTCCCTAATGGAGAACATGATCCTCTTCGTCTCTTCCTCGATGGAGACATTGAAATCCTCCTCCTTGGTAAGGACCCGTACAAAGGCGTGAAGATTGGAGCTGGACTCCACGATATGGCGAGGAAGCAGCTCAAAGCCTGCCTGAGGGAGAATGTTGACTTGTTCGTGTTGAGTGTTACAGAAATTCCCATACTCGACCTTGAGGTCGCCTGTCACCGACTCACTATAGATCCAGCCGCTAGGGTAGTAGTTCAACGTAGGCGTAGGCAGTCTTTCGAAAAAGAGGAAGCTGCTGAAAAGGCTGTAAAAGACCTCTTAGAGGAAAATTTTATTTCTGAGGCCCGATATTAAACTTGGCTCTCCAATATTGTACTTGTTAAGAAAAATACTGGAAAATGGCGTGTATGTGTGCTGATTATATTGATCTCAACCGGGTATGTCCCAAAGATGTATATCCTCTACCTAATATTGACAGGTTGGTAGACAACTCGACCGACTATAAACTCTTATCATTTATGGATGCATATTCAGGTTATAACCAAATTACCATGGAGATAAATGACAAATAATGCACGACTTTCATGACATTGTTGGGTAATTATTACTACAACGTAATGCCCATTCGGCTTGAAAAATGCGGGCGTGACATACCAACGCATGATGAACAAGGTCTTTTATGGTGAGATCGGGGACACACTCGAGGTGTATATGGATGACATGATCACCTCTCTCACCTTGATTCGTGGCAAAATCTTGAACGGTATCCTCGCCTCACTTCGGGGAAATACAAATCTTGAACGGTATGCTCACCTCGCTCTCTCGCTTTGTGGCAAAATCCACGCAACATGAACTCCCATTTTTCAAACTCTTACGCAAAGAAGCGACGTTCAAATGGATCAAGGATTGCAAGCAAGCTCTCCTCCATCTGAAACAATATCTCTCACAACCACCTGTACTCTCGCAACCCAAGATCGGGGAGACTCTGTTCCTTTACATGGACGTCTCAGCTGAGCATGTTAGCACAACCCTCATTCGCGAAACCCCAGACGGGCAGAAGCCTATGTACTTCACCAGCAAAGTGCTACAAGGCCCCGAGGTCAGATATCAACATATCAAAAAAGTATCTCTAGCCCTTATCAATGTGGCAAGGAGACTCAGAAATTACTTTCTAGCCCACACGATCATGGTGCAGACTGACCAACCCATAAAGCAATTACTCAAACAACCAGACATGGTTGGTCGAATGCTCAAATGGTCCCTGGAACTATCGGAATTCGACATCCAGTACGAGAGCAGGAAATCTCTCAAAGCCCAAGCACTGGCCGACTTTGTCGCAGAGATAACCACCGCTGAACCCCCTGCAGGCGGAACTCAAAAGTGGACCATCTTTGTGAAGGGAGCATCCAGCTCGACAGGGAGCTGAGCAGGCATCCTCCTAGAGAACGAAGAGGGTGTCATGATCGAACACTCACTCACGTTATCATTCCCTACATCGAACAACCAAGCTGGATATGAAGCCCTGCTCGTGGGGGCCCGGCTCGCCGAAAACTTGGGTGCCCAGGAAGTGAAAATTTTCACCGACTCCCAGCTCATCGCATCCCAAGTACGAGGAGAATACTAGGACAAAATGACAGCCTCATCGAATACCTAAACTTAGTTAGAGACAAAATGAAAAACTTCGCCCATTGGAGATCAAGCATGTTCCACACGAACAGAACACTCAGGCTAACATACTATCAAAACTCACGAGCACGAGGAAAAAGGGAGGAAACAAATTCGTCATCCAAGAATCCCTTTCTCACACGAGCATCGAAAATCCTACTGCGTCTGAAACAACCGGCTGAACTGTCATCTGACAAAATATCAATGAAGTCACCATCGAACATCTTTTATCCCACATGAAGGGAAAGGTAAACATCGAGAAAACCTGAGAAGGGAGAAGTCATGATCAAACGACCGAGAGATTGGGTAAGGGAGTATGTTACGCGAGGGAAAAGTATTAACACCCCACACACCCGTAGTACTCTATGGTATCCACTCTTGTTGTCTATCTTATGGGTGTGTTTCAAATCTAAAGATTACAAGCTAAAAGAAAATGCAAAAGGGGAATGCATGCAAAAGAAAGGAGAAAATAATTTAGGGAAAATAAAGTTGTGCTCGTTCGGGCCCTACCCCAATGTCTACGTATCCCTTTAAGGAATCAGAGCAGTCGTAGTTCGGCTCACATGTTTTGGTTTGTTTTGTGTTTTTTAATTGAACAATGTTAGGTTCAAATCAATCCACCGCAGCTCGACCTTTGGAGACTTACGACCTGTAGCGGAAGGGAACTAACATGTTATTAGAAAAGAAATGCTGATTGGCAAAAAGAAAGGTGTTGGTTTGTCTTTTTTACCTCGAGAAAGGATTTGAAAGTTTTAAGTATTTTATGATCTGCAAAGAAAAAGAAAATAAAGGTTTTTGTTTTATTATGAAAGGGATGTAAAAAAAACATCTAAGGGAGACTAACCTAAATCTATCCCTAATATTATCACAAAAATGATTAGCCCTAAAGTTGATTTATGAAGGGGAAACTCTAACCTATGTTGACATGTATGGATAACAATCCTAATGTCTATCTCAAATCATCATCTATAGATGAATCAAGAAGTCCTAAAGGAGCATAGCAAGGGTCTATCACCTAAAACTATGTCTATCTCAAATCATCATCTATAGTTGAAACGAGAGCTCCTAAGGGAACATGCCAAGGGTATATCATCTAAAAACATGCACACAAAGACGAAATCAAGCAAGCAAGCCAACAAGCTCAAGAGAGCACAAACAATATGTCGTGAGCAGCACATGATAACTCAAGTCAAATGCCTAACCATGATATAGACGATCAATGTAGGTATAAAATCAGGTAGGGATGCTTTAGCCAAGGGGTCATATCAACTGAGGCAAATAAGCGGGGAAAGGATAGAAGAAAATAGCACGGAGCATCAACGTCGACCAACGTGAGCTCAAGACAAAATGTGGGGGATTGATTACAGATCCCTTTTCCATTTGATGACTCGATAACCATGATTTGCACAACTCCGAAGCATCGACGTACAACGTGAGCTAAGGATGAAACGGACTAGAATGTGAAGGGGTCGATTACAGGCCCTCCCCGCTTGCCTACTTTTGAGGACTTATTATTTGTAATATAATACAGACACAAATGTAAACACACGTGCGGAATAGCTACTTCAAAGGTTGGATTGTAAACAATTACAATTAGCATACAGAAAGTGGTGCCTGCTACAGGTCTTTAAATAGATACTTCGAGCGCACGCTCTTTATTTCCAACTTCCTACTTCTCATGATCTCTAGAAAGCAATAAATAATTCAATAACGAATGCGGTAAAAAGGTATGAGAGAAATACCAAACGGATAACAATCCGTATCAAGCAAGCAAAAATAAGAAACCAGAAAATCTTCAAGCAAGCTAGCATCAACAAAGAAATTTAGTGAGAATATGTATCGAGGCATCAATAAGAAAGATCAGAATGTGTAACGGACACATCTGTATCACAAAGAGCCTGCACAAAACACAATTATACAAGATACATTGCATAAAACAATGGCATGCGTGTCTAACGCAAAATAGGACCATAAATCGAAAGTCCATATAAGTTTTCCGATCACATAATCAAGCAATAATTACATGATCGGAAACTATCCCAATGTACCTTGCACAATCAACACTCATGTTAGAAATAATAAGGAAAATTAAAGTATAAAATAGTAGAAGAGTGCTTGGAGAAAGCAAGACCAAAGCAAGGCAAAAGAAACGGAAAAAAACCATTGCTGGCAGTTTGAGTCGACTCAAAGATGGGATGAGTCGACTCAAGAAAATGAGTCGACTCAAAGGGTCAGCGCGATACTTTCTGCAAGTGGCCAGAATTGGTGTTTTTTTTCCATTTTGCATCGACTCAAAGCACTGTATGCATCGACACACAGATTTGAGTCGACTCATAGGGTCAACGCGACACTTCCCGCGGGTGGAAAAATGTTTTTTGTTCATTTTTGCGTTGACCGGAGCTAAGTTTGAGTAGACTCAAACTGCTTGATAGTGCAATTTTATGCAATTTTTGCAACTTTGAAGCAACATAACTTTGCATCAAGTATCTGTTTTTCATGGTTCGAATCGTTGGAAAGCTTGAAAATCATAGAATTTACACGACACGAAATGGAAACAAAAACAACAAAAATTATACGACAAATTCCCCGATCTTAGCACGATCGCCATGTGAATTCATGATCCGATTTCATGAGTTTCAACGCATTTTTATCGGATCAAAAACCAAATTCACATTAATTATGCTATGACCATAGCACAAGGAAATTTGTACGCAACCAAAAATCAATTGAATCACGCGGTAAGATAAAGGCACAATGGCTCAAGCATTTTGCCAAACATATAATCTCTGAAATTCAACTCATGATTTTTGCATAATTAGAGATCGAAATTACACCACACATAATCAATCAAGAATCATCAATTAAATTTGAAACAACTTCAACATTTCATTTTATCAAATAAGCACTTTCATGAAGATCAATTAATTGAATAAGCACTTATTTAATCATCCAATTCCAGATTTTTCACATCTTGATTCAAGATCAATTTACATTTTCATAATCGAAATCACTTCCAAAATTCAAATTAGATCAAAGTTCTATTTATTGATCCACAAAAGTGCTTATTTAAGAATCACTTATTTGAAAAGTGCTTAAATCAAGAAAAGCTTACCGTAGAATTGAAGAGGAAGCTTAGGTATAGAGATCGCAACAATCAGATTCGAGATCGGAGAAGAATTGAGCTTCTTTGACTTTTGGATCTTGAAAAAGTTATTGGAAAAGTTGTTGGTGTTCTTGATGAAAATGAGAGGAAGTTGCTCTTTGATCCTTGAGCAAGATGAGAGAAATTTTTTGAATGTTTTTGAAAATTGGTCAATTATGAGAGCCCCATTTTTAAAATTGAAGTGAATAAGAATATATAGTGTGCCCTTTTTTGAATGAATGAGCCTCCAATAAACACAAGCAAATGTGCAAATTTTCAGTTCATCAGAGTCCGACACCTTAAGGTTAAATTCGCAGGTCCCTCGGCACGACTTTTGAAGTTGAAATGTGAAACTAAAATGTAGCCAACGTCGATAAAAACATCGTGTCTGAAGATGGAATCAATCGAATAAATGGTAATTTAGTTATGATTTTTTGAAGTTTCGTCTCAGATGAAAATATTTCTCGGTTCAGGATTTTCAAATGTGTTGCACGCGTTTCGGACCAAAAAAGAAAGCCTTCGGGATACCATTCTGTTGTACCCCAAAATTTTCTCTCTCATTTCTCAAGAATTTCCTCCCAAAATCTCCCATGACATCAAGTTAGCAGTACTGATACATCAATTTAGGTTTGGAATTGGCACAAGGGCAAAATAGTCAATTGCACATTGAAAAGTCAAACTCTGACTTTTGGAACAAAATCAAGTTTCAAGAATCATATTTCATCAAGACATGTTGGAATGTGAAGTTTGTTTCATCAAGAAAATCAAAAGTCAAAATTCCAAATACTTAGAAATTTTTCTAAGTGTTTAGGAAATATGATAAGTTCAGAACTTCTGGCCATATTTTCACCATGATGCAAGTTTATTCTAGAAGAACTTATGACACAAGAGTTGTAAATCTCAATGAGATCTAAAACATTGCAGAACAGAATTTCTTCTAGAAGTGTCGGGATTTCATGTTAAATAGATCTTCAAAGACACGTCCATGAAACTACAACACTCAGTAAATTTTGAGCATTTTCAAATCAGAATTTGGTTACAACTTCTGGGCCAGTTTTCATGTAGGTTTTGGAAGAATTTGTAAGAGTAATTCAAAGAGGGTCTACAAAGCGCATTACAAGCTTTTTGGAAAGTCTGAGAACCCCTTCAGAACATGCTGGAGCAGGGAGATTTAAAGATCAGAAGTTGGATGTTTATTCTAAGTTACGCTGATGCTGAACTTCTGACTCAGAATAAGGCTATGATGCATAATCTCATATTATAGGATTTCTGGTTTGATAAATCTCATCATCATTTAATGCTCACACCCACTTGTGAGTCTTTATCTAAAGGATTTCCCCACGTGTAGCATAGAAGTACCATTGCTGTCCTTGAAAAGCAGACTTTTGTACAAGGTTTATGCTGGGCCCATGCTTTGCTTTTGCTTCTGAGGGTACTTTTCCTTAATTCATGCTTACAAATACCACTTAGGCGCGAATAAAAGCTGCTAACCACCTTACTTTGTGCCTTGAATCATACTTGTTTGAACTTGCTTCAAGAACAAGTCAACGCCTAGTGTATGATGGCTGTACTTTTGACTTCTCCAAGCTACTAAATCCTTGCCTATAAATTGAACTTCATTTGCAACTGTAAAGAGGTCGAGAATTTGGAAATTAGCCTTGAAACCTTGCTGAAATTTCAAAGATTTGGAAACTAAAAGCATAAACACAAAAACCTGCTAAGATTCTATTTCTTTTCACGCCCAAACTCTAATTTTCTTGCACATCTCTTGGCCAAATTAGATACAATCCCAACTTCTGTTTACATACTGCAATTCCATCTCTACCAACTTCCATTTCAAAAATCAGAACTTTGATTCTTGGTTGTTCCAAAATTTTCCAGCCATTCATAGCTCAAGTGAAAGGTTGTTCTAACCTTCTGAACACGTGAGAAAGCTGACCAGAACATCACAGCAGCCTGAACCAGACTCTAATTCAGAACAACCTCCAGAAGAAAGGTAAGCTCCTTCTGATTGTTATCTCATTACTAAGGCATTAAAAGGCTTTCATGTTCAAAAATACAAGGTAGACATCCTGACTCTGATGCTGTACATATTCATAAATTTCATGTGTTTTTTCCTAAATAGAGAGAATTTTAGTTCATAACTTCTTGAGGAAATTAGGATTAGCAAAATTCATGCTTGCTTCTGATTCACAGTTCTGATGCTTTATATTTCTGAAACCATGATGAAACCTGCCATAACTGCTATGTGTGTATTTTTTGTTTCGTTGAGAAATGACTAAGTTGAAGATGCTCTTGTTGGCATGGAGAAGGAGATGAAGGTTACCATCAGAACTTACTTTTTGTTATATGTTTATGTTTTTGCTTCTAATAACAGATGTATAGACACCCCAGTGGTAGAGAGCGTATGCATAAGACATTAGTGTTAAGGGATCTGAGTTCTAGCCCCAGAAACACCCTTTTTATGTTTATTCCCTGAAATTTTCCCCCATCCCAGACCAAAACTTCTAGACATTTTCATCCAACATCATTGACACCTCACATACCCATTATCAGAACTTCTAGCTTGCTAGTGACACTAGAACTTCTAGGTTTCCAACTACATCAGAACTTCCAGACTCCCTCAATAACCAGAACTTCTGACCTCCCAGTAACATTAGTACTTCTAGGCTGCCACTTGCATCAAAATTTCTAGGATTTCCTTTGTTCCCAGACCCAACACTTTAGTGTACCCGGACCCAGAATTTCTGATCTTCCCTTTTTTTTCTACTAACATTTCTTTCTTTTAGTGTATCAGAGTCAGTTTTTGCCCCTTACTTCTGATCTCTCTTATTTCAGCAAGCGCTTGTTGTACCCCAAAATTTTCCCTCTCATTTTACTCAACACATGCCCATTGAGGTCCTCAACTTGCTCAAGGATGCCCAAGAGTTGATCAGACAAACTCCCTCCTAAGGCAATGTACCTCAAATTAGGGTTTCCATTTTCATCAGGGTGTGGGAGTTCCAAAGGTCCCAAATTCCCTCCATGGTCCTAATATGTTCTCAAGATCATCCATGTCAAGTTTCATGCCTTGCACAAGAAGTTTGCTCAGTCAATTGCCCAGATGCCTGAAAATCAACTATACTAGGTCAAAAGTCAACTGTGGCCCACATACAGTCAAACTTCAAGATTTTTGGTCAACATCAATATTTTAAAGTGATATCCATAATTTGATCAAGTGTTGATTATGATTCATCAAGGAATGCCCCAAATTCATCAAAACCCAAAAGTTGCTAAATTAGGGTTTCTTAGGAAAAGTCAACCAAACTTTGACCAAGCATAACTTCTTCATACTTTATCATAAATTTTCCATACAAAGCTCATTTTGAATAGGGTGCAATTCCATACAACTCATCTTCATCCCTAATGTTCAAAATATGCACTCATCAAAAGATATTAATTTCTACATTATAGGTCATTTTGAAAAGTCAACAAAAACACCTTTTGGGTCAAAGCCTCTTACATGAACATGGAAGACCCAATTGAGATGAGAACAAAAGGGTTGTTTAGGGGACATCCTAATATTTCTAAAAAGTCCAAGAAAACCTCTCTAGGGTTAAAATTGGAGGAGATATGCCTTGTCAAAGTTGACCATTTTTGCAAAATTGTCAAAAGTCAAATGTGCTCAAAAATACATTTTTTGTCAAATGGGCCTAGTTTTTCATGATTGAATCTTGCTTGTGACATGGTCCACGACCCAAATCAGCATCTACACTTTATTTGTTTCATTATTTATTTTATTTTGATTTTTTTATTATTTAAAATTCAAATTAAATCAAATAATTGCAAAAAATACAAAAGATTGATTTTTGATCTGATTTTTTGTAGGAATCAAATCCAATCAAGCTAATATATCATATCCAAGTCGTGCAAGGGTTGATTAAATAAAAAATAGCATGATTTTGGTTGTTTTGGAAAGATATCATACAAAAACAAAATCAAATCAAATCTCCTTAATTCACCAAGATACCATGCATTTTTGTTGACCTAATCAATTCCAATACATATATAGGACACAACCAAGCCAAGAAAACGAAGGCTAGAAGTCGTAAAAGCTGCAAACAAAAACTGAAAAATTGTCAAAAAAGTGGTAGATCGATTTCCAGTTTAGAGGTCGATTCAAAGACTTTCAAAGCTACCAATCATTTCCTGGACCTTCCCTGAAGCTAACATGATCGTTTGCATGCCTCAAAGCTCCAAGAATCATCACATAATCCTCACGGCTTGCACCCTCTGAACCCAAATTCGTTTTCAAGGTTCTACGTACTTTTAATCCATGTGCTTGCATAAATGTATTCATAATCATGTTTGTGATCTTTTGGATAGCCTGAATTTGATTTCTAGTGCAGGAACAAGCTTACGCCATTATTAGGGTTTGGAAGCTTCAAATTAGGGTTTCTCTGTAGAGGCCAAATTAGGGCTGATTAATCATACCAATGGACTCAGGGCAAGATTCGTAGTGGGTCTATGTCCTTAGTTCTAATTAATATTGCTTGCTGTGCATTTTGAGATATTTAAGGTTTGTAGCTACAGACCAATACTATCGCTATAGCATACATCGACGCATTTGACCGTAGGTAAATGGTTGTTGTCAAAAACGACAGTCCTAGGGAAAGAGATAACAACATGGCTGACCACCATTGGGCAATTCAAATATTCGCGCGTTTTCTGAAGCTTATGACTAATTTGCATTATGTTGTTTTCGTTTCAATGTTATAACAAACAAGAACAGGTGGCCTAGTGGTGAAGCAGGTGTTTGGAAGGGTAAAGGACTTGGGTTCGATCCCAGGTCCCAGCATTTTCTTATTTTCTAACTTTATAACTGCAGATCTTATGCATACACATCCCAGGAGCATACCATGCGCTTTCATCATCTAGCCAATGGATTCCTTATCAATCAAATCCAACGCCCATGCAAGAGAGGACCACGGTGCACCAACAGGAAGAGGCAACATGGAATCCAATGCGTTGACTGGACTTAGCCACTAATGGGCCCAAAAGTTCAGCTCTACACCCTCCTTTTCAGCTTCACAAACAGGCCCATTCTTTCTTTTCTATTTTAATTATTTTTTTCTTATTTTTATTATTTCATTAATAATTTTATTTTTTACAAAATAACAAAAATCATTTTTTTTATAATCAAAGTCACAAAAACCCAAAAAAATCTTTTTTCATAAAAAATATGTTTTTTTCTTTAATTAATTAGTTTAATTATTTAGGGCAATTTAATTGTTTTTCTACATAATTTAAATTAATTAGAAATTAGAGTTTTTAATTTGTACATAATCCAATTAATTTTTTCTCAAAAAAATAAATAATAATAACCTAAATATTTCTTTCAATTAAATTTTTTAGGGTTCTTTAATTCTCGCATTTAAACTTACCGCGCGCATTTTTTAATTTCCTTTTATTATTATTGTAACTGTTTCGAGGTTGTAATAGTAATTATGGTTTATATTCTGCATTTTTATTTTCAGTCGGGATAATTATGTATCTGCAAAAGCCCTGTAATAGCGTAGGACCTTTACCTTCTCGCTTTTATATTTTGGATGCTTATATATAATTGCTAGCAACTTAAGCGTGTATGACTAATGAATCAATCTTAGATCACTAAACTGAAAAGATAAATATAATTGAAATCAAACACTTTTGCACACTTGCACCCCTAGGGTATTGCCTCACTTGGTTGCCTCGGAAATAATGGTCGTGTCCCTCGAGTGTAGGGATACCTTAGCAATGACCCGCGATTCAAAGTCGTCATAAAGATCAGAGTCCCTACTTGTCCCTCGAGTTGCCTACAAATTGATATTATGACGATGGTCCCTTCGAAATGCTAAGGTATCCTTACATGTTTCCTTCAGAGACCATTCGTCCCTTTAATAATCCCTCAAACTCCAACGATGGGGCTACCTACTCCTTAATAGTAAGATAGCGTTGTCTAAAGGAAACGAGAAAATGAACAACCTTTTCGAGTAGGTAGAAAATATTAAGTATTTGCTCAAAACAATAAAAACTCTTTTACACAAACACTTTCAAAATAGTTTTCAAAAACAACTTCGTCACACTCTTGGGGATAGATACAAGGGTTACCACGAAGTTAAACAAAAACTTTTCAAAACAAGCACACACAAGCAATTTCAAAATGAGAAAGTACCTAAGAGCCCGTGGAAAACCACAGATAGAAAGGGTGCTAACACCTTCCCTTTCTATAATCTACCCCCCGTACTCAGAAATATCTCGAAAAAGGTTTTTTCTGTTCTTTTTCCTTTTCCTTTGTTGGATGAAATAAAAGTCGGTGGCGACCCTTGCTTACCGCGACATTTTGCAAACAAAAAACGCAAACCAGTATTAACAGTCGGTTCTGCCACCGTATCACAGAACTAGCGACTCTGTTGGGGACTTGTATAAAATGGGGTTTACCTTAGGATTTAGGTCATTTTTAAATTTCTTTCTTGTTTTGCTTTGCCTGCTTTATCTTTAAGGGTTTTGCTTGGGTATTATTGAAGATCCTACACCCGGATATAGGGACACTCTTTAGGTAAACAAAAATAGATCGTGGAGACTGTACGGCATAGGCTGATATGGTTTAAGCGATGGTTGTGTTGGTGTGACACTTTGGTTGGTACTGGTATCCTTCATGGGGAAACGAGGAGAATACAGGGCCGCCGCGTGGTGTCGTGAAGCACTAACGGACCTTAGAACCTTAGTTGAACAAACTTGGCCATTACAAAGTAGTGAGATAGTCGGCCTCGATATAAAGCTGAGGATTGGTTGATACTCAATGCTACATTCATTGAGATCAGACTTTCGGGATATTTCGGCCGCAAGAAAAGATTGCTTGAGCTGAAACAATGCTCGATAAAGGATGGTCAGTGATATTGAGAATCTTTAGAACCCGGTTACTTTTATAAGACAAGTTAAAACCAACTAAACTTCAAGAGGGTACTTACCTTTAACCTCATGCAAGCCTTTAAACCTAGAGACTTGGTGTGATTTGTCTGTGTTTTCTATACCTGTGATTTATCATGACATCATGCATCATATCATAGCATCCATTCTTATTGCACTAACCATTTCAAGGACCAAGGGGATTTATATTTGTTCTATTTTGCAGATCATGGCTTCCGCCCGTAGAAACACTATCTGAATCATCTTTGTGAAAGTACCTTCCCAACTCAAGGAGCAAGTATCAAAGGTTTCCGAAACTTCTGCGTTCACTAAGAGACATGGTCGAATTCTCAACCTGGCTACTTAAAACTTTGATGAAAAGATAATGAGTGTACTCTTTCAGTTCTTTGATCCCAAACACCACTACTTCACATTTCTATACTATCAGTTGGTGCCTACCATGGAAGAATTCTCTCAGCTGTTGGATATACCCATTCTTAAACAACTACCTTTCATAGGTCTAGAAGAAGTTCCTAATCCAGAAGTCATTGCCTCAGCCTTGCATCTGAAACGGGCCGACATGGTATCCAATTGGGAAACAAGAAGCGGAGTCCAGGGTTTTCTAGCCAAGTTCCTGATGGACAAGGACCAGCTATTTTGGGATGATATGGATTTTCAGGCTTTTGAAGAGGTCTTGGCCCTTCTAATCTATGGGTTAGTACTATTCCCTAATCCAGACTCATTCATAGATGTGAATGCTATCAAGATCTTTCTCTCTCGCAACCTCGTGCCTACCTTTCTCGAAGATATTTTGCACACTCTTCATACTTGTACCATGAAGAGAAGAGGGGTTCTTATGTGCTACATGCCATTGCTGTTGAGGTGGTTTATTTCTCACTTCCCTAAGTCCGTATTGAAGAACGAAGAAGGTTTGGGTTGTTCACAAAGGATAATGTCACTCGCTCACACGGATATTCTCTGGTGTTCCCGAGCTATGGAAAACACTACAATTATTGACCACTGCGGGGAGTACCTTAATGTCCCGTTACTTGGCATCAGAGGGGGTATAACCTACAATCCTTGTTTAGCTCTACGACAATTTGGTTATGCTCGAAGGGATGGTCCCCATGAGTTACTTATCGAGGGTATTGTATTCAACTATAAGGATGATGTTCAAGAGTGTCGCCGAAGGTTCATACGAGCTTGGGGCATGGTAAACAGATCTGGCGCCGATGCTTTGGGGCCAAAGGCTTCCATTCCGATGGAACCCTATCTCCAATGGGTACGAAATCGCGCCCAGAAACTTATGATGCCCTATATGGCCGTTCTACCAGTGATTATGGAACCCACTACTGAAGGGGGTATTCCTTACACGATCCTCTATCCTGATATGCCCATTGATCTTGGAGAATTACAGAGGTCTTAGATTCAGTTGAAGAAAGAGCGGGATACTTACAGGGATCAGTTCTATGCCCAGGAGAGGAAGGTTTTAGAGCTCACAAAGCAGCTCTAGGATGAAAGAAGACTTAATGGCTATCTCGGCACAAAGAGGAAGCATCCATGGGAATTTTGTTTTTTTTTTCTAGTTTTTAGATTTGTTTTAATTGTAACGCCTAAAAGGCATTTGAACTTTGAATTCTACTAATAAAAGCTTTGTTTCATTTTGGTTCGCAAAGTTAAATTTCCCAAAGTCTTTTAAAACATTGCATACATATCATACATATCATTGCATAGCAGGATTCATAACAGGTTTCTCATCACCTCCGCTGTTTATTTCAGCAATGGCTCTTGAACAAATGGTGAAAGATCTTCAGACTCAGAACACACACTTCCAACAGATGATTGTGGCTCTGGCCAAAGGACAGGAAGAACTGAAGGCTTTGATTACTAAGAAGAACAAGAAAACCAAGAGGACAATTGGTGTGTCACATATGAGCAGAAGGTTCAGAGGCCCGCCAAGATGGGCTGTTGAGTTAGCTTCTTCATCTAAAGAGGGAGATAACCAAGAGGTTGAAGCCAGAGAAGAGGACCCTAGTCCTAAAGAGTCTAACAATGAAACTGATTACAATGAGGAGTAGTACCCTCCGGCTGATGAAAGGTATAAGCAGTTAGAAGAGCGTCTGAGCGCTATGGAAATCCAGAAGGTTCCTGGGCTGGATTTTGAAGAATTGGGTCTGGTCTCCGGGGTTGTCATCCCCCCAAAGTTCAAGGAACCGATATTTGCTAAGTATGATGGGGTCTCTTGTCCCAAAATGCATCTCCATTCTTATGTGAGGAAAATACAGCCTCATACTGCTGATAAGGACTTATGGGTTCATTTCTTCCAAGACATTCTGTCTGGAACACAATTGGATTGGTTCTATCAGCTGGAAAGAGCCAATGTTCATAACTGGGAAGACCTTGCTACTGTATTTTACAAGCAATATCAGTATAATGCGGACCTCGCTCCCACCCGTACACAACTCCAAAATCTGTCTATGGGTTCGAATGAGGGTTTCAAGGATTATGCTCAGAAGTGGAGATATTTGGCTGGAAGAGTTCAACCTCCCTTGGCTGATAGGGAGCTCGTGGATATGTTTCTGGGAACTTTGACTAGGCCGTTCTTCAACCATCTTATTGGAAGTTCATCGGCGGGTTTTACTGAACTAATCTTAACAGGGTAAAGAGTGGAAGCTGGAATCCGAAGTGGTAAAATTCAGAAGGATGCCTCTTCGAGTGCTGCAAGGAAGTCGTTTGCAAGGAAAAAAGAAGTCAGTACTGTTTACAACCAAAAGAATCAGAATCGAACTGAGTGCCGTCCAGCGGTAGGGGTTGTTATGATTCCCAACCCTGCACCTGCTCAACAAAGAAATAATCAGTAAAGAGCAGAAAGGCCAACTAGACAGTTCACTCGAATCAACATGACGCTGTCCCAGATCTTACCTCAGTTGCTGAAGACCAATCTGGTTACTCTGAGGGAAGCTCCGAAGAATCCAAACACCACCTCTCCTTACTATAAGCCGAATTCTCGTTGTTCTTACCATTCGGAAAGTCCAGGCCATGACACCAATGACTGCTGGGCTTTGAAGAACAAAGTACAAGATCTGATTGATGCTAAGGAGATTGAATTTAATCCCCCAGAGACTCCTAACGTTATCAATGCTCCTATGCCGAAACATGGTCGGGGTGTTAATACCATTGAATACGATTTTTTTGTGACCTCTGTGGAAGAATTGGTGACCCCACTCATGACTATAAAAGAGAGTTTGTTGAAGGCCGATTTATTTCCGGGATGTGATGAAGGTTGCCACTTTTGTTCATTCCTACTGACTGGTTGTCCTTTGTTGAAGGCAGGTGTTCAACGCCTGATGGATGACAAAGAGATTCTATCTGAGAAGACTCTTGTCCCGTCTATTTCCTGTGAAGACATTGCTATCATAACCATTTCCGCCAATCCTCCCAGGGCCTCCGCTAAGAGACCCGTCAGGATTACATCAATTTCGAAGGTGACTTCGTTGATCATAACCATGCCAGGGCCAATCCCATACTCCTCGGACAAAGCTGTTCCTTGGAACTATGGGGCCGACGTCTATTACTATGGCGTCAAGCAGGACATGCTAGCCATTGAAGATAAGATTGCTGAAAATGTTGATTCTGACATCGTCAATATTGCCGAAACCAGTAAAATAACAAGAAGTGGAAGGGTTTTCTCCCATGAAATTTCTCCCCCGAAGACTGCTACCGGACCTGTGATCATTCCTGCTGTGGTTCCACCCGAGACTACTATCGAAATTCCAGTAATCACTCCTGTTGACCCTCCCATCACTGAGTCGGCCGAGACTCGAGGAAAAGACATACTGATTGAGCCTGTCCTGACGAGGGCTAATTCAGTAACCATACCAGAAGCTTCCAAGAAAGAAATGGAAGAAATTTTGAAGATAATAAAGAAGAGCGACTATAATATGGTCGAGTAGCTGGGGCAGACCCCATCCAAAATATCTATGCTAGCTTTGTTATTGTGTTCCGAGGCCCATGCGAAGGCTTTGGTTAGGTTTCTGAAGACGGCTCATGTGCCACAAGAGACACCCGCTGATCAGTTTGAAGATTGTGTGGCTAGTCTGATTGCCGATAATGGTTTGTGTTTTTCCGATGCGGATCTGACATAGAAGCGGAGAACGCATAATGATGCTCTTCATGTTTCCGTTGAATGCGGGGGCACAACTCTGACCCATGTTTTGGTAGATACCGACTCCTTGTTGAATGTTGTTGTACCCCAAAATTTTCCCTCCCATATTCTTCAAGATTTTCCAAGGTCAAGGTTCAAAATCTCCCAAGGGTTGCACAGTCAACCATCCTCCTAAGCCAGTCAAATTAGGGTTTTGGTTCCTGCAAGGAAGTTGAGGTTTTCAAGGGCTCAATCAAGTCTCCTATGCTCATAAACATTGTCAAGCACCTACATGTCAAGTTTCAAGGCTCACAAGGTCAAGTTGCACAGTCAAAAACCCTAATTGCTCCACAGTCAACTGCAGGGGCAAAATGGTCATTTGGCAGTCAAAAGTCAAAATTTTTGGTCAACATCTTATTTTGAAGCCACAATCATCATTTGATCAAGTCTTGATCATGATTTCACAATAATGGCTCAAAAATCATCAAGGTGTCAAAAGTTTCTATTTTTGGACAGTTGAAAAGTCAACTGTAACTTGACCAAGGCATAACTTTTTTATGGGTTATCAGAAAAATTCCATCCAAATCTAATTTTGAAGAGAATGACATTTCCTACAACTCATCTTCACACTTCAAGTCCAAGAAATGCTCTCACAAAAAGTTATCAATTTCAACATTATAGGTCATTTTCCAAAGTCAACAAAAAGGGACTTTAAGTCAAAGACCATAACTTGAGATTAGTAAATCAAAATGACATGGGACCAAAGACATTGGTTAGAGGACTTCAAGACCTTTCCAAAATGTCCAAGAATATGTTCATAACTGAAAATTCTGGCTGCAGATACTCAATGTCACGTTCAATGTTATGACACCGTATCTGACTTTCTATAAGACAGTAAATACAAAAATAGTAAAGAACACAGTCAATTGTTTACCCAGTTCAGTGTACAACAACACCTACTCTGGGGGCTACCAAGCCAGGGAGGAAATCCACTATAAGAGATATTAATTCAGGAATAAACCAACCAGTTTATCTCCTTCACTTAAGACCTACCCAATGCAACTTCAATCTAAGTACAACTTAAACCTGAGTTCCTACTCACTCCCCCTCAATCACAGCAGTGATACATAAAACAATTTGACTAATGAATTGTTGAAGACAATCTTCAAAACATACACTTGATTATGCTTCACAGCTTTTTAATCAAGCAACACAAACACTCTTGCTTCACAGCTTTGAGTGATACACAAACCTAACTTGACTTTGCTTCACAGCTTTAGTCAAGAGACATACAAACACTCTTGCTTCAAAGCTTTGAGTGTTACACAACCCTTACAATTAAAACCTATTCCAAGTCACTTATCACAATGATAATTGCTTGGATTACAATAGTAAAGACTATACAGCTTCTAAATGATCTTTTGTCAAAAAGGGATTACTTTCAAAACAGCAGCTTTGTTGAATATATAGCAGCTGCATCTTCAGTTAGGATTTCCCCAAAAAGCTAGGGTTAATTCCGTTTGACCTTAAGACTAGGTCACAGGACTTTATCAACCAGTTTGGGGTTGAGCTAGGTTAACCCAAAGAAAACGCATGATTCTGTTCTGGAAAGACTGAGTCATTTTCCTGAAAAGACTCAGAATTAATCAAACTGCATACCTGTTAGTTCAGAACAGGATGTCTTAACATCTGTTATGACATCTGAAAACCTGTCTACTGATTTAGTTAAATGTGATCATTTTGCAAAATGCTCAGATACACACTTATAAACATCAGTACCTGTATGACAATATTTTTCTGCAAAGGTACCTAATAAATCTGTACCTAATAAACTAGAATGTTATGACATCAGTCATGACATTCATACACCTGGTTTTGCCAAAAATGCATGCCAATACCTAAACAACTACAAACTCCCCCTTTGGCAGATTTTTGGCTAAAGCCCCTAAGCAATCAGAGATAGATAGCAGCAGAATAAAAATGACTGCAGAAAAATGGAATGTCTAATTAAGTACCAAAATATATCTCCCCCTCTTTAGCCACAAATGGGCCAAAGATACATGTTCTTAAAGATTATACAGTCTTAGAGGACCAACAGCAACTGAAGAGAAAATTCAGATTGAGAGACTGGGCTTTGATGAGGAGACGAGAGGAGAAGGAAGAAAAGGAGTGTCTATTCAACTTCTTAAAAGAATTGAAGGAAATAGGAAAATATAATTTTAACCCAATCAGAACAAGCATAACTCCTTTAACCCTTGTTTTAAGCAAAATTAATTGCTTCAATTCCTCATGTTGGCAAATACCCAACTTACCCCTCAAGTTTTCAAACTGATTTGCATCAAGAGCCTTGGTAAAAATGTCAGCCAGCTGTAGCTCAGTGGCAACATGTTCCAATTTGATTGTCTTCTCTTCTACAAGGTCTCTGATAAAGTGATGTCTTATGTCAATATGTTTGGTCCTACTATGCTGAATGGGATTCTTGGAAATGTTGATTGTACTCAGATTGTCACAGTACAATGTCATAACATCTTGTGTGACATCATACTCAGTAAGCATCTGTTTCATCCAGATCATTTGAGAGCAGCTACTACCAGCTGCAATGTATTCAGCTTCAGCAGTAGAGAGAGACACACAATTCTGTTTCTTGCTGAACCAGGAAACCAGATTATTTCCTAAGAAGAAACATCCTCCAGAGGTGCTTTTTCTATCATCAGCACTACCAGCCCAATCAGCATCACAGTAACCAGTCAGAGTTGGTTCACAGCCATGAGAATATAGCAACCCATAGTTGTAAGTTCCACTCACATACTTCAAAATTCTCTTCACTTGATTGATATGACTGACTTTGGGATCAGCTTGGTATCTTGCACAAACTCCAACTGCAAAAGCAATATCAGGTCTGCTGGCTGTTAAGTACAACAAGCTTCCTATCATGCTTCTGTACAGACTTTGATCCACCTTAACCCCACTTGAATCTTTGGAAAGCTTTAAATGAGTAGGAGCAGGAGTTCTTTTGTGACTGGCATTCTCCATACCAAACTTCTTTACAATGTTCTTAGCATACTTGCTTTGAGATAGGAAGATTGAGTCCTCCATCTGTGAGACTTGTAGTCCAAGAAAATAAGTTAGTTCTCCCATGAGACTCATTTCAAATTCAGGCTGCATCTGGTCAGCAAAATGTTTAACCATAGGTTCTGACATTCCTCCAAACACTATGTCATCAACATATATTTGGGCAACCATCAACTTCCCTCCTTCAGTTTTGACAAAGAGAGTTTTGTCCAAGCCTCCTTTTCTGTATCCTTTGTCTGAGAGAAACTTTGTTAACCTGTCATACCATGCTCTAGGAGCTTGTTTCAGGCCATATAGAGCTTTTCTCAATTTGTAGACATGATCAGGGTGGTTTGGATCCACAAAGCCTTTAGGTTGTTCCACATAAGCTTCCTCATTTAAGTACCCATTTAAAAAGGCACTTTTCACATCCATCTGAAATAACTTGAACTTCAGAAGACAAGCAATTGACAATAGGAGTCTGATTGATTCCAGCCTGGCTACAGGTGCAAAGGTTTCATCAAAATCAACCCCTTCAACCTGAGTGTATCCTTGAGCAACAAGTCTTGCCTTATTCCTGGTGACAACTCCTTCAGCATCTGATTTGTTCTTGAAAATCCATTTTGTGCCAATGATGTTAGTTCCTTCAGGTCTAGGAACCAGTTCCCAAACTTCATGTTGCTTGAATTGGTTCAGTTCATCTTGCATTGCACCAATCCAGTATTCATCAGTTAAAGCTTCCTTGACATTTCTTGGTTCCATTTTGGACACAAAACAAGAGTTTGAGATGATTTCTCTAGATCTTGTAATGACTCCACTGTTGGGATCTCCTATGATGAGCTCTTTTGGATGATCCTTCTGAATTCTGATGGAAGGGATCTTGCTAGCTTCCTTTGATTCAGATTCTGTTGTGGTGGAGTTGGGTAGATCATTCTGTTGGGTTGAAGTCTCAAAGAATGTCTCAACAGTACAAGGAACATCTATTTCTTCATGATAATCATCAATTATAACATTTATTGATTCCATCACGACTTTGGTTCTGGAATTGAATACTCTATAAGCTCTGCTGTTTGAGGAGTATCCTAGAAATATGCCTTCATCACTTTTAGGGTCCAATTTTCTTCTTTGTTCACGATCTGCTAGAATATAGCATTTGCTGCCAAACACATGGAAGTACTTCACAGTTGGTTTTCTTCCTTTCCAGAGTTCATATATGGTGGATGAGGTTCCCTTTCTCAATGTGACCCTGTTATGAACATAACAGGCTATATTCATAGCTTCAGCCCAAAAATACATAGGAAGTCTTTTGGCATGTAACATTGCTCTGGCAGATTCCTGCATGGTCCTGTTTTTTCTTTCCACAACTCCATTTTGCTGAGGAGTTATAGGAGAAGAAAATTCATGACTAATTCCTTCTGAGGAACAGAAATCATCAAACTTGTTGTTTTCAAATTCCTTGCCATGATCACTTCTAATTCTGACAATACACCCTTCCTTTTCTCTTTGAATTCTTTTGCACAATTCTTTAAAAACTTCAAATACATCAGATTTTTCCCTAATGAAATTAATCCAGGTGAATCTGGAAAAATCATCCACAACCACATAGGCATATCTTTTTCCACCAAGACTCTCCACTTGCATTGGTCCCATCAGATCCATATGAAGAAGTTCTAGAACCTTAGAGGTGGTCAGATGTCTTGACTTTGGATGTGACATCCTAGTCTGCTTACCAACCTGACATTCACCACAAACTCTTCCTTCATCAATTTGCAGTCTTGGAATCCCTCTGACTGCCTCCATGGAGATAATCCTTTTCATACCTCTTAGATGAAGATGGCCAAGTTTTTGGTGCCACAGTTTCACCTCTTTTTCTTCTTTTGCAATGGAACACACAGAGGAGAGATTAGTGTTCTCAGGCTCCCACAAGTAACAGTTGTCTTTAGATATGACTCCTTTCATGACAATTTCTTGTTTTTCATTAATTACAACATTCAGATTTTGAGAAATTAACCTTGAATCCTAGATCACACAATTGACTGATACTAATGAGATTAGCAGTCAGCCCTTTTACCAGCAGTACTTCATTCAGACTTGGAACTCCAGGGCAGTCCAAATTACCAACTCCTTTGATTTCACCTTTAGCATCATCTCCAAAGGTCACAAAACTGGTGGTGTGAGGTTTAACATTATTGAGGAGGTTCTTGATTCCAGTCATGTGTCTGGAACACCCACTGTCAAAGTACCAGTCTTCCTTTGCAGAGACCCTCAGGGAAGTGTGGGCTATCAGGGCAGAAGCCTTTTTCTTCCATTTAGGAGCATGTGGTACCTTTTTAGACTTAGGTTTGACACCTGAGTTCTGATTAGGGTATCCATGCAATCTGAAGCAGAAAGGTTTTATGTGGCCATATCTCCCACAATGATGACATCTCCATCTTTGGTACCTTTTCTTCATATGTCTCTGCTCTGATGTTGAGAGTGGTGTTGAGACATCTATTTTGACATTTGCTTATCAGGCCTGATCTTCTTGACTGTACCAGATTTCTTTGCTTCCATAAATCCTAGTCCAGATTTATTTCCCACATTTTGTCCAACCTGAAGGATCTCTTCCAATTTGTCTGTTCCATTAGTCAGCATCTTGACAGATTTGGTCATTTGATTCAGTTGTGAGTTCAGCAATTGAACTTCCCCTTCTAGATGACTTATAGTTTCAAGGTTTGCCCTTTTCTCAGCCTCCAGCTTTATGATGAGTTTTGATTGTTTCTCATTCTGCACACAGACTTCAGTACTTCTGATACACAATTTCTTGTAAGTATCAGCCAGTTCTTCAAATGTCACCTCTTCATCACTAGTGTCACTTTCAGAGGTACAAACACCAATTAGAGCAGTAACTAGTTTGGCAGATTCTTCTTCAGAATTACTTTCTGAATCATAGTCAGACCAAGTAACAGTCATTCCTTTCTTTTGTTTCTTAAGAAAGGTTGGACATTCAGCTCGAATATGCCCATATCCTTCACAACCATGGCATTGAATACCTCTGCCTTGGTTTCCCTTCTCTTCTGACCTTGGTCTTCTGCTGGAACTGTCAATGTCAGAGGGAATGTTATGAACATTAGACCTTGACTTTGGATCTATTCTTTTGATGAGTTTGTTGAACTGTCTTCCAAGCATGGCTATAGCTTCTGAAATATTTTCTTCTTCATCCTCCTTGTTTTCAACATCAGTGTTGGATACAAGTGCTATGCTCTTGTTCTTCTTGTCACCATTATCAGTGATCCCCATCTCAAAAGTCTGAAGAGACCCAATAAGTTCATCCACTTTCAACTTGCTGATGTCCTGGGCTTCCTCTATGGCAGTTACCTTCATTGCAAATCTTTTAGGCAAGGATCTGAGAATCTTTCTCACCAATTTTTCTTCTGCCATTTTTTCTCCCAGTGCTCCTGAGGTGTTGGCAATTTCTAAGATGTTCATGTGAAAGTCATGAATGGTTTCATCTTCCATCATTTTTAGATTCTCAAACTTGGTAGTCAACATCTGAAGCCTTGACATTTTCACTTTGGAAGTGCCCTCATGGGTAGTTTTGAGAGTGTCCCAAACTTCCTTGGCTAGTTCATATTGATGTACTAGTCTAAAAATGTTTCTATCAATTCCATTGAACAAGGCATTTAAGGCTTTGGAATTTCCCAGGGCTAACTCATCTTCTTCTTTACTCCAATCTTCCTCAGGCTTCAAACTGATTGTCCCATCTTTCTCAGTTATGGTGGGATGGATCCATCCTTTGTCAGCAGCTCTCCAAGCCTTTTTGTCCAGAGATTTTAAGAAGGCAATCATACGAGGTTTCCAGTAGTCATAATTAGTTCCATCCAGAATGGGTGGTCTATTTCCAAAAACTCCTTCTTTGTCCATAGTGCCAGAAAGTGATATCCCTAGATCTCACCCAGTAATACAGGCAGGGTGCCTGCTCTGATACCAATTGAAAATTCTGGCTGCAGATACTCAATGTCACGTTCAATGTTATGACACCGTATCTGACTTTCTATAAGACAGTAAATACAAAAACAGTAAAGAACACAATCAATTGTTTACCCAGTTCAGTGTGCAACAACACCTACTCTGGGGGCTACCAAGCCAGGGAGGAAATCCACTATAAGAGATATTAATTCAGGAATAAACCAACCAGTTTATCTCCTTCACTTAAGACCTACCCAATGCAACTTCAATCTAAGTACAACTTAAACCTGAGTTCCTACTCACTCCCCCTCAATCACAGCAGTGATACATAAAACAATTTGACTAATGAATTGTTGAAGACACTCTTCAAAACATACACTTGATTATGCTTCACAGCTTTTTAATCAAGCAACACAAACACTCTTGCTTCACAGCTTTGAGTGATACACAAACCTAACTTGACTTTGCTTCACAGCTTTAGTCAAGAGACATACAAACACTCTTGCTTCAAAGCTTTGAGTGTTACACAACCCTTACAATTAAAACCTATTCCAAGTCACTTATCACAATGATAATTGCTTGGATTACAATAGTAAAGACTATACAGCTTCTAAATGATCTTTTGTCAAAAAGGGATTACTTTCAAAACAGCAGCTCTGTTGAATATATAGCAGCTGCATCTTCAGTTAGGGTTTCCCCAAAAAGCTAGGGTTAATTCCGTTTAACCTTAAGACTAGGTCACAAGACTTTATCAACCAGGTTGGGGTTGAGCTAGGTTAACCCAAAGAAAACGCAGGATTCTGTTCTGGAAAGACTGAGTCATTTTCCTGAAAAGACTCAGAATTAATCAAACTGCATACCTGTTAGTTCAGAACATGATGTCTTAACATCTGTTATGACATCTGAAAACCTGTCTACTGATTTAGGTAAATGTGATCATTTTGCAAAATGCTCAGATACACACTTATAAACATCAGTACCTGTATGACAATATTTTTCTGCAAAGGTACCTAATAAATCTGTACCTAATAAACTAGAATGTTATGACATCAGTCATGACATTCATACACCTGGTTTTGCCAAAAATGCATGCCAATACCTAAACAACTACAAAAACTTCAAAATTGAGCAAGATATGCATTGGAGAAGTTGGGAAATTTTTGTGAAATGGCCAAAATCAATTATCCCTGAAACTTCATTTTTGACAAAAGGGCCCCACTTTTTCCACTTGATTCAGCTTGGCCATGCTTCCCACGTGTCCCACAAATTATTTCAAGATTTAAAATTAATTTTTTCATTTTTATTTAATTTTATTTGATTTAATTCATTTTAAATCATTTAAAATCAAATAAAATCAAAGAAGTTAATTAAGGGGATATTTCTTGTATTGAATTGCCTTGATACATCATCATGATCATTCCAATTTCGTGCAAGGGTCCAAATGAAGCAAGAATTCAAATTTTGGCTCAAGAAAGGAAAGTGCTTCAATGGAGTTTATGGAAAATCCTAAGCATGAATGCATTGCATTATTGGCCATAATTTTGATCAAAACTCATTACATAAGAGATATGCAAAACAACACAAAAGAGGTCACGACCTAGAAAGCTAAAAAACGGCCAGGACCAAAACAAAAATTTGTCAAAAAAGTGAGGGATTGAAAGCTAGGTTACAGGCACTTTGAGATCAAAAGAAGCACATAGCCTTCTTCATTGCCACGCCCTGAAGCTGAAGAGACCAAAAACACAGCCTGAGATCACCTATACGACGCTGTAAGTTGTCTCAAACTTGCCCCTGTGCACGAAATCCATACTCTCTATTCTTGCATCTTTTCTCAAATTTTTTGGTATAATCATGTTGTTTGTTTGATTCTGGATCTAATAGCATTATTCAATTCCATTTTTATGCCTTGTATGACCAAATCCGTACCTAGGGTTTGTGTATTTTGTTTTTAGGCGTTTGGTTTTCAGGAGAAATCAAGACGAACCATGAGTAGGGATGTGATCAGGGGACCAAGACGAATGTATCCATGGCTTTAGGTGGCGTTTTCATGGCCTGAGGACTATTTTTGAAGCAGCCTGTGAAACTTCCTGCGGATAGAAATCCGCAGGTAAAAAAACCAGTCCAAGGAAGAAGACACTGACGCGTTCCCTCCTCATTTGTCCGTTTGAAATAAGCGCGCTTTTCTTTTTTTCCAGGGGATTATTTGATTTGCTAATATAATGTTTATGTATTGTTATTGTTTCAACTAGCGCGCACAGCTCAGATTGCAATGCATTAGTGGATTTCTCCAAAGGGCACGAGTCCAAGTCCTGGTTCTGGCATTTCTTTCACCTTTTCCATAATTAACATAATTTCTTTGTTTTTTTTTTTGTTTTTTTTTTATGTTTTATCCTAATTTAATTTATATTCAAATAATTTTCTCATGCATTTAAAAATTCACAAAAAATATTTTCTTTTTGCATTTTAATCAGAAAAATGTTTATTTAATTTTTGACATTAAAAATAATATTTTTGCATGCATATTTTAATTAATTGTTAAATAATCATTAATTTGACTTTTATTTTGCTTTTAATTATCAAAATTGACCCAAAAAACCAAAAAATATAATTAACACTTTTATTATTATTTTTATTTTGTAAATAAATCATAATTGAACTAGTTTTTAATTAGGCCATTTAAACATTTTAATAATTAAAATAGATTTAGATTTAGGTTAATCTTTAACTTTGTTTCTTTTTATTTCTATTTTATTTCATAAAAAATATAAAAAAAAACAAAAAAATATTTTCTTGTAATTAAAATAATTAATTAGTTTTCAATTTCATTTAATTACCAAAAAAAGACAAAAAAATTAATTCCCTTTTCTTTATTCGCGCGTATTTGATTTGTTCGATTATTATGTAATTGCTCCGGATATGTAATAGTAAATAGGGCTTTTACCGTTTTCATTTATTTTTTCGCACTTATTTACTTAAAACGGGTCTTTGTAAAGATTTGGCGATGTATAGACCCGCGCCTTGTAATAGCGTAGGACCTTTATTTTCCGCATTTTAATTTCCGCACCTTTAACTGCTAAATTTTGCATGAAAGAATGAATGGCCAAAAATAAAATCAAAGCGTAGATCACTATAATGCATGACAAAATAAAACATAACTGAAAACAATACACAAATTCACACACCACTCTTAGGGTACGCCTCACTGTTGCCTTGCCCCTCGAAACGTGGTCGTCGAGTATAGGACGTTTTAGTAAGTCCTTATGTCCATGAACATGGCATAAGGGTAGCTTCTAAGGTGTCCTACTGTTACTCTGATGACCACACTGTTGCCTTGCCCCTCGAAACGTGGTCGTCGACTATAGGACGTCTTAGTAAGTCCTTATGTCCATTGATCAAGTTGCCTCGGAATAGTTGCCTCGAAACGGTTGCCTCGGAATAAAAAGATCAATGGCATAAGGGTAGCTTCTAAGGTGTCCTACTGTTGCTCTGGTGACCACACTGTCCCGATAACGAATTGACCCGAACACCTCCAACGGTGGTGCTACCTACCTCTCAATGGTGGGATGGCACTACCTTAAGGACATTTACACAGCCTAATTCCTTAGGGTAGGTAGATGACTCGTAGATACTTGCTCTAATTCAAAACAAATCAAAACTTCTTTTCACACCGACACTTTCTAAAAGATTTCAAAACAAACGCTTCACAACACTCTTGAGGACTGATACAAGAGTCGAATTGAAGTTTTCAATGAAACTTTTTCAAGCCCACGCACTTTTGAAAAGCAAACAAACATTTTGAAAACACAAATGAGCAAGTATCTAAGAGCCCATGGATAACCATGGATAGAAAGGGTGCTAACACCTTCCCTTTCTATAAATCTACCTCCCGAACCGAGAAACATATCTCATAAGGAATTTTGCTGTGCTTTTGTCCTTTCCTTGTTGGAGAAAATAAAAGACGGTGGCGACTCTTGCTTCCGCGACATTTCGCGAAACCAGCTAAAAACAGTCAGTTCCAGATCCACCGATCACAGAACTGGCGACTCTGCTGGGGAACTAATACTCAAAGTGAGGTGTACCTTAGGATAGTTCATAACTGTGTTTTCAATTGTTGTGCTTTGTTTGCTTTATTATTGTGGGTTGTATCGGAGTTACATAGATCCTAACCTGGATCTGGGGATACCCTGTTAGGTAGCATAAGCTGTGAGGGACCTGTCCGGCGTAGACCGACATGGGTGAAGCAGTGGCTACGTTGGTGTGGCGCCTTGGTCTGTACCGATATCCCTTGTGTCGCAATGAGGAGAATATGGGTCTTCTGAGGAGTCATTAAGCACCAACCGACCATAGAACCTTAAATGACCCAACTTGGCCAATAGAACAGTAGCAGTATGCTACGCCCATTGAGGCTAAACTCTCGTGATGGTTCTGGCTGCAAGAAAAGGTTGCGATGCTGGAGTTATGACCGATTGAGGGTAGTCAGTGATATTGGGATCCTCTAGAACCCGGTTACTTCTGATAGGACAGGTCCTAACCAACAAACTGAAAGAGGGTAATACCTAGACCTCATGCTGGCCTAAACTCTAAGGGTTGTGGTGTGACTTGTGTGCTTTCATACTTGACTACTTGCATGCTTGTTATCTGACACTTGAGTTTCTTGCAGGTTTTGTTTATAGTCCTTAATTGGGACTCATAACAGGGTTCACCTACATTACCCCATGCATAGCATAACATCATACCATTGCATACATCCTGCATAAGGACTAACCCATTTCAAGGATCTCAAGGGCTTGTGATGCAGGTCATGATGAATCAAACGTCTAGCAAGGGGCAAAGAGGATTTATTTTCCTCTAGCCAAGGTTGTCAGAGGCTATGACCCACTTGATATGGTGAGCTTTGACACTTGAAGAAGGTTCCCCGAGCCAAGATTGTCAGGGGCTATGACCCACTCGATATGGTGAGCCTTGACTCTTGAAGAAGGACTCTCCATAATATGAAGTGCCTTCAATCAAGCAACCGGATTCGAATTCTAACGATTTTCTTGTTTACCCCGCGAGATCCTTGAAAATATCGCATGCATATCATACATATCATTGCATAACAGGTACCCTTTCTCTACAGGTTGCTTACCTTCTTCGCTGTTTATTTCAGCAGTCATCATGAATCCTGAGTCATCTAATGCACAAGCTATCAAGGCCCTCCAGGCCCAGAACGCCCAGTTCCAGGAGCTGGTCATGAGCTTAGCACAAGGACAACAGGAATTGAAGACTCTGCTCTTGAAGAAGAAGAAGAAGAAGACTGTTTTGTTCAACCCTAGACGCAGATCTGGGAACACACTGAAGAATGAAGCTGAGCAGACTACTCCATCTGTTGGGGAAGGCAGTCACCAAGAGGGAAGGGTTCCTAGTCCCGTGGCCTATGACACTGAGACAGACTTCAATGATGAGCAATACCCTCCTGCTGAAGACAGGTACAAACAGCTGGAGGATCAGTTAAATGCTATGGATATCCAACGTGTGCCTGGGTTGGACTTTAGGGACCTAGGTTTATCTTCTGGGGTGGTGATCCCTCACAAGTTCAAGGCACCTGCCTTTGTAAAGTACGACGAGGTTTCTTGTCCTAAGCTGCACCTCCGTTCCTACGCAAGGAAGATCCAGCCCTACACGACAGACAAGAATCTATGGATCCATTTCTTCCAGGAGAGTCTTTCAGGGACTCAACTCGAATGGTTCTATCAGCTGGACGGAACCACTATTCGTAACTGGGAGGACTTGGCAACTGCTTTTTATAAGCAGTATCAGTATAATGCCGACCTCGCTCCTACGCGTACCCAACTCCAGGGTATGTCACTTGGGACTGGTGAAGGTTTTAAAGAATATGCACAAAGGTGGAGAGATCTGGATGGAAGGGTGCAGCCGCCTTTGACTGACCGTGAGCTCGTTGACATGTTCTTGGGGACCCTGTCTGGTCCCTTCTTCAACCATCTGATTGGGAATTCTTCTACTGGGTTTACAGATTTGATCTTGACCGGGGAGAGGATCGAAGCTGGCATCAAGGCTGGAAAGATTCAAGATGCTGCACCTGCTGATGCTCATAGAAAGCCTTACAGTGGGAAGAAGGAGTCCAATGCTGTGCATAGTAAAAAGGGTCGCCATGATCAACATGTAGGGGCAACCCAGATCTTTAATCCTAGGCCTGCTCAACAAGGACAGGGGCAGCAACGTAAGGAGGTCGCACCCAAGAGACAGTTCACTAAGATCAACATGTCACTGGATCAAGCGCTACAGCAAATGTTGAAGGCAGGGCTGATTACCTTGAGGGCTCCTCTCCGGAATCCAAACACCTTTGCTCCTAACTACCATCCTAATGAGAGGTGCGCATACCACTCCGATAGCCCGGGTCATACTACGGACAACTGCTGGCCTTTGAAGAACAAGATTCAAGACATGATCGACGCAGGAGAGATTCAGTTTGAAGCGTCAGAGACTCCAAACATAATCAATGCTCCTTTGCCCAATCATTGAAGACTTTTGTTTATTTGAATTTCCGAGTTGTAATTTTTTGCTTATACGAACAATTAAATGTCATAGCGAACTCTTTTATTTCATTAATGCACGACATATGTCTGTTTTTGAATTAATCCAATTGTTTTCATTATATTCAAAATTGCTTTCATTTTTCTGTGATGATCAACTCTCGGTTAATAATTCTAAGCCTCTTGAGGGAGGATGACGAAAACGATACCACAATCTACAGTATGCTTTTGAACAGACCCCGCTGATGAGGTACAGGCATTGTTTCAATTCCTAAACACTGGAGTAATAAGGAAGATAATCCATCGTCAACCCTTTTGAGCCAAAGAAGTAGGAGTTTTTCTTTTCGAAAATTAAAACCCTTAATCATAACCTGGGGCAGGGTAGTCTTCTCAGTTGATCCAGAGTGCACAACGAACGACACCAAAGGAGTCTTTCCAGATCAAAAGATGGTGATGGTTCCGAATAATCATAACGACAGGCAGTCATGATCTATCAAAATAAAAAAGGGCCCAAAAAAGTCAAAACCTATGAAGGAGACTTACAAAAACTAGGGCATCCCGCTGACTGTAATCACAAAAGAACAGTTCAGGCAAAAATAGAGATAATAATAATAAAAAAGAAAGAGGTCCAACAAATCCTCAACAAAAAAAGAAATGACTTCCTGGTCAAAATAAACTATCAGTATCCGAACCATCACTATATCAAAGCAAAGACTCAATAAGGTCTAACGCACGATCAGCTGAGTTTAGGTTTGAAGAACATCACGAAGAACGGGTGGGTACAAATAAAATTTGAGCCTTTATCCTTTGTTTCTTAAACCATGAACCAGGCCACGTTATAACCCTTAAAAGTCCTAGCTGAAGCATGGGTTAGTTCGAAAGCATACTGTTACGAAAGGTATCCTGACTCCTTAAGGCTTGCGGTAAAATAACGAGTTGACATCACAGTTTACAAAAAAACTCACTTGCTTTTATTAAAAAATGCATTTTCAAAATCTTCAAGACAGACATAATCTTTGCATTTTTGAAATAACATTGCTTGCACATATGACTATTTGTTTGAACAGTAAAGAAATTCGCACGAAGAATACCTTATGAGCAAAAGCACTCCCAACAAAGGGGCAGGCATGATCATTGTTCATCATCTGGGGCAGTTAAGTCAAGATTCGGAGAATCTCTCAAAAGGCCAACCAGCTTAGGGCAAATCTCCATCTGGATCACCTGGGGCATTCCGACAACGAATCTTGCCTGATCAGACATCTTCTAGTGGTACGGCAACGCAATACTACTGACAGTGACAACTCTCTGCTCTCTGAGAGCGCGGACATAGTCGAAAAAATACTACGCAAAATCAAAGACCCGCTAGGTTGACACACCTAGGTAAAAATAAGGGCTTCCCGGCGAACCAAAAGGGTTCGGGCAAAAATAAGGGATGAAATGAAAAAAATCTGTACACCCGGCAAGTCGAAAACCTGAAAAGGAGGCTTGGGCAAAAATGGGTATCCCGGTGGACTGAAAACCCGAAAGGGCGGTCCAGGCAAAAATTAGGGATCAAAGCATACGACTATGTCCTGGAATCTCGTCACCTGTCTACCAGAAGATTTGTCAATTACCCCACAGGTGCCTTCTCCCACTGAAACTGAGGCAATAATGAGTCGTCTAAGCGATCTAATTGCTCTGTCCACCAAGGTACCAAGGTAAGTTCAGCTGAAGAACATAACCAATATATCTTAACTCCCCAGAGAATGAGCCAGCAAGTCAACATACTTTCCCCAAGCAAAGTAATACTGTCAGCCTTATGGAAGTTGGATTATCCCCAGCAGATCTCAACATTCCCCCAAGGAGTATACAAACATTCTTAACAAGCATTCCCGACAGTCTTGATCTAAGATTGTTCCCCGGCGGTATATCAGACATCAAGTGGAGCCATTTCCCAGTACAGTCCAAAGTCTCCCCAGGAGAGTTAAATCATCTCCCCAGTAGGAAGCTTATCCCCAGTAGATTCTGGAAGCTTATCCTTTGCAGAGCATATCTCTCCCCGTCTTTATTCATAAAGTTATTCCTTGCCAGAGCTCATAACTGGGTTATCCTCAGCTAATTGCCACGGAAAGATCGTCCTCGGTGAAGTCTTCCTATACCCAGCGGAGTTCCTCAAACCTCCCAAATGTAACTCAACAATGGTATCCCCAGCGGAGTTCTCATACAACATCTCAGCGAAGTGCCTCTCTTCCCACAGAGTATTTTCCCCAGCAAGATCGCTAGAGTAATTTTCCCCGCAGAGTAATCTATTCGCCAAGCTTATTCCCCAACGGAGTTATCTTCTCCTACCGGTATTCTTGCAACATCAGCCCAGGATAAGCTCCCGGCATTCGTCAAGGATTTATTTTCCTAGACCAAAAATACATTCGCAAACATCACCTTTTCATACATGATATAAACATCACATTCTACAATCCCATTGGTTATAAACGTCATGACACCGCGCATTCCATGCACCATGACATTGCATATAATTAATGTTTTGCCTTTTTTCAGGAAAGGTCGATACAAAGATGATTACTATCAACTATCGCAATCCCAGATTCGATTCCTGTATCTAGCCAGGGCATGTCTGCGAGCGATTGATTGTGGATTCGATACCTGTATCCGGCCAGGGCATGTCTACGTTAAAAAGATTAAAGAGATAGCTTGGAAATGCTCCAGACATGGATGCTGTTCTTTTGCTTATTCAAAATTCTTTCTAGATATGGTTCAGATGTGACCCAGGCATGGCGACGTTCTGACACTTATTTCAGATTTCTTCTCAGATATAACTTAGAGATGCTCCGGACACGGAGGCTGTTCTATTGTTTATTCAGAGACCACCTTTCTAGATATGGTTCAGATGTGACCCAGGCATGGCGACGTTCTGATACTTATTCCAGATTTCTTCTCAGATATAACTTAGAGATGCTCCGGACACGGAGGATGTTCTATTGTTTATTCAGAGATCACCTTCTAGATATGGTTCAGATGTGACCCAGGCATGGCGACGTTCTGATACTTGTTCCAGATTTCTTCTCAGATATAACTTAGAGATGCTCCGGGCACGGAGGCTGTTCTGTTGTTTATTCAGAGATCACCTTTCTAGATATGGTTCAGATGTGACCCAGGCATGGCGATGTTCTAATACTTATTCCAGATTTCTTCTCAGATATAACTTAGAGATGCTCCAGACACGGAGGCTGTTCTATTGTTTATTCAAAGATCACCTTCTAGATATGGTTCAGATGTGACCCAGGCATGGCGACGTTTTGATACTTATTCCAGATTTCTTCTCAGATATAACTTAGAGATGCTCCGGACACGGAGGCTGTTCTATTGTTTATTCAGAGATCACCTTCTAGATATGGTTCAGATGTGACCCAAGCATGGCGACGTTCTGATACTCATTCCAGATTTCCTTTCAGAGATAACTTAGAGATGCTCCGGACACGGAGGCTGTTCTATTGTTTATTCAGAGATCACCTTCTAGATATGGTTCAAATGTGACCCAGGCATGGCGACGTTCTGATACTCATTCCAGATTTCCTTTCAGAGATAGCTTGGAAATGCTCCAGATATGGATGTTGTTCTTTTGCTTATTCAAGACTCCTTCTAGATATGGTTCAGATGTGACCCAGGCATGGCGACGTTCTGATACTCATTCTAGATTTCCTTTCAGAGATAGCTTGGAAATGCTCCAGATATGGATGTTGTTCTTTCGCTTATTCAAGACTCCTTCTAGATATGGTTCAGATGTGACCCAGGCATGGCGACGTTCTTATACTCATTCCAGATTTCCTTTCAGAGATAGCTTGGAAATGCTCCAGATATGGATGCTGTTCTTTTGCTTATTCAAGACTCCTTCTAGATATGGTTCAGATGTGACCCAGGCATGACGACGTTCTGATACTCATTCCAGATTTCCTTTCAGAGATAGCTTGGAAATGCTCCAGATATGGATGCTGTTCTTTTGCTTATTCAAGACTCCTTCTAGATATGGTTCAGATGTGACCCAGGCATGGCGACGTTCTGATACTCATTCCAGATTTCCTTTTAGAGATAGCTTAGACATGCTCCAGATATGGATGCTGTTTTCTTGCTTATTCAAGACTCCTTCTAGATATGGTTCAGATGTGACCCAGGCATGGCGACGTTCTGATACTCATTCCAGATTTCCTTTCAGAGATAGCTTAGACATGCTCCAGATATGGATGCTGTTTCTTGCTTATTCAAGACTCTTTCTAAAGATAGTCCAGATGTGACCCAGGCATGGAGACGTTCTGATACTCATTCCAGATTTCCTTTCAGATATAGCCTAGAGATGCTCCAGATCCGGACGCTGTTCTATTGCTTATTCAGATTCAAACTTCTAAAAAACAACTTAGAGATGCTCCATCCCGGATGCTCTTCTATTGTTCAGTCCAGATACGATCCAGATTCGGATGACATTCTGTCGCTCATACAGATACAATATGGATATACCCCAGACACGGCGGTCATTCTACTGTTTATTCAGACGTCAACAACTAGATATAGACTAGATATGCTCCAGGCACGAAAGCTATTCTATTTCTTATTCAGATTCAGTTATCCGACAGTCTCCAAATGGCATCTATAAGCCCATTCCCGATAAAGTTCAGTCACACTTCCAGATGGCATCTATAAGCCCATCCTCCTATCCATCATCTCTCCAAATGGCATATGTAAGCCCATTCCCGCTATCGCACTGCTGATACTCTACTATGTGAGTGCAAATTTCTGGGCACTCTAGTGTTCAATCATCTTCCACCTTCGGATTACAAAAGGCACGACATCCAATCTACATCCTCAGGTCTAAGAAGATTGAACAGGGGCAACTGTTGTACCCCAAAATTTGCCCTCCCATATTCTTCAAGATTTGCCAAGGTCAAGGTTCAAAATCTCCCAAGGGTTGCACAGTCAACCATCCTCCTAAGCCAGTCAAATTAAGGTTTTTGTTCCTGCAAGGAAGTTGAGGTTTTCAAGGGCTCAATCAAGTCTCCTATGCTCATAAACATTGTCAAGCACCTACATGTCAAGTTTCAAGGCTCACAAGGTCAAGTTGCACAGTCAAAAACCCTAATTGCTCCATAGTCAACTACAGGGGCAAAATGGTCATTTGGCAGTCAAAAGTCAAAATTTTTGGTTAACATCTTATTTTGAAGCCACAATCATCATTTGATCAAGTCTTGATCATGATTTCACAAGAATGGCTAAATAAATCTTCAAGGTGTCAAAAGTTTCTATTTTTGGACAGTTGAAAAGTCAACTGTAACTTGACCAAGGCATAACTTTTTCATGGTTTATCAGAAAAATTCCATCCAAAGCTCATTTTTAAGAGAATGACATTTCCTACAACTCATCTTCACACTTCAAGTCCAAGAAATTCTCTCACAAAAAGTTATCAATTTTAACATTATAGGTCATTTTCAAAAGTCAACAAAAAGGGACTTTAAGTCAAAGACCATAACTTGAGATTAGTAAATCAAAATGACATGGGACCAATGAAATTGGTTAGAGGACTTCAATACCTTTCCAAAATGTCCAAGAACATGTTCATAACTTCAAAATTGAGCAAGATATGCATTGGAGAAGTTGGGAAAATTTTGTGAAATGGCCAAAATCAATTATCCTTGAAACTTCATTTTTGACAAAAGGGGCCCACTTTTTCCACTTGATTCAGCTTGGCCATGATTCCCACGTGTCCCACAAATTATTTCAAGATTTAAAATTAATTTTTTCATTTTTATTTAATTTTATTTGATTTAATTCATTTTAAATCATTTAAAATCAAATAAAATCAAAGAAGTTAATTAAGGGGATATTTCTTGTATTGAATTGCCTTGATACATCATCATGATCATTCCAATTTCGTGCAAGGGTCCAAATGAAGCAAGAATTCAAATTTTGGCTCAAGAAAGGAAAGTGCTTCAATGGAGTTTATGGAAAATCCTAAGCATGAATGCATTGCATTATTGGCCATAATTTTGATCAAAACTCATTACATAAGAGATATGCAAAACAACACAAAAGAGGTCACGACCTAGAAAGCTAAAAAACGGCCAGGACCAAAACAAAAATTTGTCAAAAAAGTGAGGGATTGAAAGCTAGGTTACAGGCACTTTGAGATCAAAAGAAGCACATAGCCTTCTTCATTGCCACGCCCTGAAGCTGAAGAGACCAAAAACACAGCCTGAGATCACCTATACGACGCTGTAAGTTGTCTCAAACTTGCCCCTGTGCACGAAATCCATACTCTCTATTCTTGCATCTTTTCTCAAATTTTTTGGTATAATCATGTTGTTTGTTTGATTCTGGATCTAATAGCATTATTCAATTCCATTTTTATGCCTTGTATGACCAAATCCGTACCTAGGGTTTGTGTATTTTGTTTTTAGGCGTTTGGTTTTCAGGAGAAATCAAGACGAACCATGAGTAGGGATGTGATCAGGGGACCAAGACGAATGTATCCATGGCTTTAGGTGGCGTTTTCATGGCCTGAGGACTATTTTTGAAGCAGCCTGCGAAACTTCCTGCGGATAGAAATCCGCAGGTAAAAAAACCAGTCCAAGGAAGAAGACGCTGACGCGTTCCCTCCTCATTTGTCCGTTTGAAATAAGCGCGCTTTTCTTTTTTTTTTCCAGGGGATTATTTGATTTGCTAATATAATGTTTATGTATTGTTATTGTTTCAACTAGCGCGCACAGCTCAGAGGGCAATGCATTAGTGTATTTCTCCAAAGGGCATGAGTTCAAGTCCTGGTTCTGGCATTTCTTTCACCTTTTCCATAATTAACATAATTTCTTTGTTTTTTTTTTAGTTTTTATGTTTTATCCTAATTTAATTTATATTCAAATAATTTTCTCATGCATTTAAAAATTCACAAAAAATATTTTCTTTTTGCATTTTAATCAGAAAAATGTTTATTTAATTTTTGACATTAAAAATAATATTTTTGCATGCATATTTTAATTAATTGTTAAATAATCATTAATTTGACTTTTATTTTGCTTTTAATTATCAAAATTGACCCAAAAAACCAAAAAATATAATTAACACTTTTATTATTATTTTTATTTTGTAAATAAATCATAATTGAACTAGTTTTTAATTAGGCCATTTAAAAATTTTAATAATTAAAATAGATTTAGATTTAGGTTAATCTTTAACTTTGTTTCTTTTTATTTCTATTTTATTTCATAAAAAATATAAAAAAAACAAAAAAATATTTTCTTGTAATTAAAATAATTAATTAGTTTTCAATTTCATTTAATTACCAAAAAAAGACAAAAAAATTAATTCCCTTTTCTTTATTCGCGCGTATTTGATTTGTTTGATTATTATGTAATTGCTCCGGATATGTAATAGTAAATAGGGCTTTTACCGTTTTCATTTATTTTTTCGCACTTATTTACTTAAAACGGGTCTTTGTAAAGATTTGGCGATGTATAGACCCGCGCCTTGTAATAGCGTAGGACCTTTATTTTCCGCATTTTAATTTCCGCACCTTTAACTGCTAAATTTTGCATGAAAGAATGAATGGCCAAAAATAAAATCAAAGCGTAGATCACTATAATGCATGACAAAATAAAACATAACTGAAAACAATACACAAATTCACACACCACTCTTAGGGTACGCCTCACTGTTGCCTTGCCCCTCGAAACGTGGTCGTCGAGTATAGGACGTTTTAGTAAGTCCTTATGTCCATGAACATGGCATAAGGGTAGCTTCTAAGGTGTCCTACTGTTACTCTGGTGACCACACTGTTGCCTTGCCCCTCGAAACGTGGTCGTCGACTATAGGACGTCTTAGTAAGTCCTTATGTCCATTGATCAAGTTGCCTCGGAATAGTTGCCTCGAAACGGTTGCCTCGGAATAAAAAGATCAATGGCATAAGGGTAGCTTCTAAGGTGTCCTACTGTTGCTCTGGTGACCACACTGTCCCGATAACAAATTGACCCGAACACCTCCAACGATGGTGCTACCTACCTCTCAATGGTGGGATGGCACTACCTTAAGGACATTTACACAGCCTAATTCCTTAGGGTAGGTAGATGACTCGTAGATACTTGCTCTAATTCAAAACAAATCAAAACTTCTTTTCACACCGACACTTTCTAAAAGATTTCAAAACAAACGCTTCACAACACTCTTGAGGACTGATACAAGAGTCAAATTGAAGTTTTCAATGAAACTTTTTCAAACCCACGCACTTTTGAAAAGTAAACAAACATTTTGAAAACACAAATGAGCAAGTATCTAAGAGCCCATGGATAACCATGGATAGAAAGGGTGCTAACACCTTCCCTTTCTATAAATCTACCTCCCGAACCGAGAAACATATCTCATAAGGAATTTTGCTGTGCTTTTGTCCTTTCCTTGTTGGAGAAAATAAAAGACGGTGGCGACTCTTGCTTCCGCGACATTTCGCGAAACCAGCTAAAAACAGTCAGTTCCAGATCCACCGATCACAAATGTGCTACCTAAAAAAGCTCTGGACAGATTGTACTGCGAAGGCTTGACCTTGAAGCCTAGCAATATAGTAGTGAGAGCTTTCGATGGTTCGAAGAGGATGGTGCACGGGGAGGTGGATGTCCCTATCAAAGTTGGTTCCCAGACCTTCGACTCCACCTTCTACGTAATGGATATCAAACCATCATACTCTTGCTTGCTGGGATGCCCTTAGATACATGGGACTGGGGTTGTTACTTCTACCCTCCACCAAATGTTGAAGTACCCAGTAAGAGGAAAGATTGTCACTGTGCATGGTAAAGAGGAGTACATGATCAGTCACTTGAACTCCTTCAGGTACGTAGAGATGGATGGCGAGTTCATCGAGACTCCTTGCCAGAACTTTGAAGAGGTACCACAGATTATGGCTACAGCAGAAACTACCGACAGTCCTCTGAAGGTCACCAAACCTCCCTTGAAGATGGCTTCTCTCAAGGATGCACGAGCAGTGGTTGAAGAAGGTGGGTCTACCATTTGGGGTCAACTCCCGGTTATTCATTAAAAGTCTGACAAATCTGGTTTGGGCTTTACTACAGGTGCTTAAAGGGCTGTTCGTCGTGCTCGGGCTGGAGGACCTCCCCTACGCATCAACAATCCTGGGGTCAATGCACTTAAAGACAATGATGGTGATTCCGACATTGACAACTGGATCTTCCCGACTACCAACGGTGGACTCAGTAACTGGACCGCTAAGGACTTTGTACATATTACTTTTATTCAGGAGTAATTGTCTTTTTGATTTTTTCCAGATATGTAATTTAAAAATAAAATAAAATAATATAAACTCTATAACCATGTGTCTTACCGGGGCACAATGGTTCTATTTTATGAGGGTTATCATGTTTCATTTTCATATGACATTAATAAAGCATTGGACGTTTGCATACAAATTTTATGCTCTTTGTCTTTCTTTTCTTTTATTCTATCTATACAGCTATGCTCTTACACACACTCACGTATCCAAATGTAGATCCATATCCACTCTGGATCCCATTGATAACAGTTCTGCTACTGCTCATTATGACTTTGAAAATCCGATCAACCAAGCCGAGGACGGAGGTGAGGAAGATTGTGAGGTACCCGGAGAACTTGCTAGACTATTACAGCAGAAAGAAAGGGCCATAAAACCTCATGAAGAGCCAGTTGAGACAGTGAACTCGGGTACAGAGGAAGACATAAAAGAAGTTAAGATAGGGGCAAATATGGAGCTTAGTATCAAACAGCGGTTGGTATAGATGTTGCATGAGTATGTTGAAATCTTCGCCTGGTCATATGAAGACATGATGGGACTAGACACGGATATAGTGGTTCATCGTCTTCCGACTAAAGAAGACTGCCCTCCGGTAAAGCAAAAGGACCGCCGTATGCGCCCTGAGATGTCAGAAAAGATTAAAGCAGAGGTTATGAAACAGTTCAACGTCGGGTTCTTAGCTGCACCTCCTATCCGCAGTGGGTTGCTAATGTGGTTCCAGTACCTAAGAAAGATGGTAAAGTATGAATATGTGTGGATTATAGAGACCTGAACAGGGCAAGCCCCAAGGATGACTTCCCGCTTCCCCACATCGATGTTCTGGTTGACAACACCGAACAACACAAAGTCTTTTCCTTCATGGACGGTTTCTCTGGCTACAATCAGATCAAGATGGCACCTGAAGACATGGAGAAGACAACCTTTGTTACACAGTGGGGCACTTTCTGCTACAAGGTGATGTCGTTTGGGCTGAAGAACACCGGGGCAACTTATCAGCGAGCTATGGTAGCTCTGTTCCATGACATGATTCACCATGAGATAGAGGTTTACGTCGATGACATGATAGCTAGGTCTCAAACTGAAGAAGAACACCTTGATCATCTACAAAAGCTGTTTGATAAGTTGAAGACGTACAAGCTGAGGTTAAATCTGAACAAGTGCACCTTCGGGGTAAGGTCTAGTAAGCTTCTGGGATTCATTGTCAGTGACAAAGGTATTCAAGTAGACCCTGCAAAGGTGAAGGCCATACAAGAGATGTCAGCTCCCCGTACTAAGAAGGAAGTTAGAGGTTTCTTGGGACGCCTAAATTACATTGCCCGATTCATTTCACATCTGACTTCTACTTGTGAGCCAATCTTCAAGCTTCTGAAGAAAGATCAAGTGGTAAAGTGGAACGACGAATGCCAGTTAGCCTTTGACAGAATCAAACAATATCTCCAAGAGCCTCCTATTCTGATGCCTCCGACTGAAGGAAGACCTTTAATAATATACTTAGCAGTGCTAGATAATTCAATGGGGTGTGTGCTGGGGCAGCATGACGAGTCCGATCGAAAAGAGCACGCAATATACTACCTTAGAAAAAAGTTTACCGACTGTGAAACACAATACTCACTGCTCTAGAAAACTTGTTGCGCTTTGGCATGGGCTGCTCGCCGACTGAGACAGTATATGTTGACCCACACTACTTTGTTGATATCCAAGATTGACCCAATCAAGTACATTTTCGAGAAGCCCGCTCTTTCCGGAAGGATAGCAACGTGGCAAATGATCTTAACTGAGTACGACATCCAATACACAACCCAAAAGGCAATCAAGGGAAGTGTGTTAGCTGATCATTTGGCGCATCAGGCCGTGGACGACTACCAGTCCATAAATTTCGAGTTCCCGGATGAGAACATCATGTTAGTAACCGACTATGAAGAACCTGGACCAGATGAAGGACCTGAGGAAGGATCCTGATGGTCTATGTTTTTTATGGAGCCTCAAACGCACTGGGTAATAACATTGGCGCTGTAATCATATCTCCCGAGGGCTGTCATACTCCGTTCACTGCCTGATTATGTTTCAACTGTACCAACAACATGGCAGAGTATGAAGCATGCATCATGGGTCTTAGAGCTGCTATTGACCTAAGGATCAAGTTCATGAGTGTATTCGGGGATTCCGCTCTGGTGATAAGTCAGATCAAAGGAGAGTGGGATACGAAGCACCTGAATCTTATTCCTTACAAAGAGTATGTACTGACACTGCTTCTGCATTTTGAAGAGATCACCTTTGAACATTTCCCACGAGAAGAGAATCAGTTAGCGGACGCGCTAGCTACTATGTTGTCAATGTTCAAAGTCAGGTTGGACAATGAAGCTCCCCAAATCACTATCGAGAGGTTGGATGAACCGGCATACTGCTGTGAGATCGATACTGAGGAGGTAGCCGACAAACCTTGGTTTCATGAGGTGAAAAGGTATCTCGAGGCTCAAGAATACCCCGAGGGGGCATTTGTCAATGACAAGAAGTTTCTGAGAAGGTTTTCTGCAAAGTTCTTCTTCAGCAATGGAATCCTCTATAAGCGCAATCATGACTCTACCTTACCGCGGTGTGTAGACAAGAGCGAAGCAGAAAGGATTATGGAAGACCTACACGAAGGTACCTTCTGCACTCATTCCAGTGGACATACCATGGCGAAGAAGATCCTACGGGCAGGATACTACTGGTCCACTATGGAAGCCGACTGTTATCATCATTCTCGAACGTGTCACAAGTGCCAAATCTATGCTGATAAGGTGCATGTACCTCCAGTTCCCTTGAATGTTTTGACGGCTCCCTAGCCCTTTGCAATGTGGGGCATTGACATGATCGAAGAGATCAGACCTACCACGTCCAACGGGCATTGCTTCATCCTAGTGGCCATTGATTACTTTACGAAGTGGGTTGAGGCTGCCTCCTTTGCGATGGTTACTAAGAATGTGGTGGCACGGTTCATCAAGCACAACTTAGTTTGTCGTTATGGTATCCCTGAGAGAATCATCACGGACAACGGTACCAATCTCAACAACTCGATGATCACTGAACTCTGTAAACAGTTCAAGATTCAGCATCATAACTCTTCTCCTTACCGACTGAAGATGAATGGGGTTGTTGAATCTGCTAACAAGAATATCAAAAAGATCATACAGAGGATGACAATGACATACAAAGACTAGCACGAGATGTTACCGTTTGCTCTTCACGGGTACCATACTTCAGCACATACGTCGATAGGGGAAACACCCTATTCTCTGGTATATGGCATGGAGGTTGTCCTAACCATAGAGATCCAGATCCCTTCTCTATGGATTATGAAGGATGCGGGTTTGAGCAAAGACGATTGGATCCAGACTCGACTTGATCAATGGAACCTAATCGACGAGAAAAGACTTACCGCTGTCTGCCATGGTCAAATGTATCAGAAACAGATGATCAAAGCCTTCAGCAAGAAAGTCAGACAACAAGCGTATCAAGTAGGGGATCTGGTAATCAAGTGCATCATACTGCCACAAGGTGATCCCAGGGGAAAATGGACTCCCACCTATGAGGGACCATTTGTAGTCAAGAACATATTTTCCGGTGGAGCTATGATTCTGACCACCATGGATGGTGACGACCTTCCACACCCTATCAATGCGGACATAGTGAAAAAATACTACGCATAATAAATACCCGCTAGATTGACATACCTAGGCAAAAATAAGGGCATCCCGGCAAACCAAAAGGGTTCGGGCAAAAACCAGGGATAAAAAATGAAAAAAATATGTACACCCGGCAAGTCGAAAACCCGAAAGGGCGACTTGGGCAAAAAAGGGTATCTCGGTGGACTGAAAACCCGAAAGGGTGGTCCAGGAAAAAGTTAGGGATTAAAGCGTATCACTATGTCCTATCGGATCACCTGCGATCAGACTTCAGTAATCGGATATCAAGCTCAAACGGTACCGATCAATCCAGTCAGCTTCGGACAAGTAGAAAAGTGATGAGAAGCTTGAAGACATAGGGGCAATAGCAGAATTGAAACCCAATGGGATCACTACACATAGATGTTTTCTTTTGTACACAATTTCTGTAATAATTTCCATTTTTACGGTGGCGTTCTCTTACTAGAGCGTCAGCCTTCTTGTAAAAAACCCCTGTTATAGGCAAATTTCAAATTAATACAAAACGTCTTTTAAGTACAAAACATTGTGTTTGTTTTTCCGTTTTCTGTTTTATTTTGCAAAAACTTCCAATGTTTTATTCTTGACATATGCATTTGAATTTGATGACTGTTCACAAATATCTGCACATAAAACGAAAATACGGTTACTAAGAACTCAAAGAAAATGGTACAAAACCTAAGTATCGATCGTTACCCCGTCCATCATGGTACAAGGGGGCAGAGACATTCGGAAGCGAGTTCACTATCGCATACAAGCCAATGATACCTATACACCCCACAGAGCCGAGGCAACCAAGGCCCAACCTCCGTATCCCCAAGCAAGAATCACTTCCCCAGTAGAAAGTTGATATCTGCATTCCCCAACCGAGTTTTATAACCATGAGCAGTTTATAAAGCCATCTCCCGGGCAGAGTTTATTTCTCTGACATCGGAAGCTCAATCTCCAACATAGCTCTTCTCTCTAGCACTGGAAGTTCATCCCCAGCTGAGTTTATTTCTCCAAATCAGCAGATCTTCCAACAGAGTATCTCTCTTCCCCACAGAGTCATTCCCCCGCAGGATTATTCTCAGACATAGTCTCTCCGACAGAATGTTCTCAAGAAGAATGGATGTAAATCTCCAGCTAATCATCTTCGGTCACTATCCCCAGCGGAAACAAAGAACTCAACTCCTTATACTCTCCAGCAGCAGTCCAGGATTTATTCTCCCCAGCCAGAGAATATCACAAGAACATTGCATATCCATACATCATGGCATGTGCATACATATTATACAGCACAATCTCATTTATTTTGAGAACATCATTACTCAATACATTTTATACATTATGACATTATATACAACTAACTCTTTACCTTTCAGGGAAAGATGCAATCAAGTTCTCACAAGTTCTCTCTGGTTCAGTCAAACCGACACCAAGGTTTCTATTCCAGTTGAAGTTATTTCAACACTTTTCAAGATTTTTTCTGGTTCAGTCAAACCGACACTAAGGTTTCTATTCTAGTTGAAGATGTTAAGACTTTCGTCTGGGTCAGCCGAATCGCCGCTAAGATTCCCCTGATTCCTATGCCAGTCAAAGTTAATCTGAGACCTCTCCTGGGATCAGTCAAATCGATACTAAGATTTCTCTCCCAGTTGAATTTATCACAAGTTTTCCCTGGTTCAGTCAAATCGATACTAAGATTTCTATTCTAGTTCAAGCTATGAAGCCCGGAAATCGACCGAATAACAGCTTAATTCCCCCACCATACTGTGAAGCCTGGAAATCGACCGAATAACAGTACAAGATACTATGAAGCCTGGAATCGACCAGATAGTGGTATATCTCAGATTTAAGCTATGAAGCCTGGAAATCGACCGGATAATACCTTGATTTCTCCAAAATACTATGAAGCCTGGAATCGACCAGATAGTGGTATATCTTAAATGCAAGCTATGAAGCCCAGAAATCAACCGGAAAACAGCTTAATCCCCAGCAAGTTACTGTGAAGCCTGGAAATCGACTGGATAATAGTATAAGAGACTATGAAGATTGGAGCATGACTAGATAGCGGCAAGAGACACTGTGAAACCTGGAAATCGACCAGATAACAGTATGCGGTACTACGAAGCTTGGAATTCGACCAAATAGCAGTTTACTCGGCCAATTACTATGAAGCCCAGAATCAACCGAATTATAGTATGCCTTAAATTCAATTTGAAACCCGGATGCGACCGAATAACCACTTAATTCTTTCTGAAGCCTAGAAAATGACCAGATATGAATTGAGAAATTGTAAAGCCTGGAGCATGACCAAATAGCAAGTTTAATATCATGTCCCCAATAAGTCACTGTGAAACCTGGAGCATGACTAGATAGCAGTTAATCTTATTATCCTCATCCAATCACCGTAAAGACTGGAGCCCGACCAGATAGCAATTCACTTTCACCTCCTCGACTAAGAGATGATTCCTCAGAAGAGTAACGGACAACTGAAGCTCCTAAAAATCTACTTCTCCCAAGACAGAGACCAACATTCCTTAGAAGATTCCTCCTCAACGACAAGAATAGGAATTCTCATCAAAGGAGTATCTCAAGAAATCGACATCCTCTAGATGGCATCTTTAAGCCCATCTCGGACGAAAGGAAAAAACTCTACTAGTGAGGGGGGTAGAGAAGATCGTGAGGTAATAGTGCCGGGAATGCTGAAGGCTCGGGCCGTTACATGAAAACATGTAACACTCGAGGCCAAAAAGGCGAGGAGTGGTTGCACCACATGTAACACCCTAGGCCTAAGAGGGCAAAGGTGGTCTCCACATCGGAATGAGAGGTATCCTGAGGCTATGCAGGTATGGGACTGCATGGTTGAAGGATGGCTTATAAGCATTAATTGGTACTACCTATACCAACAAGATGCATGTTCTTTTCGGTAGCTCATTCATAAGAACTCAGCATTTAAGAATGCTTGAGTTCGAGCAATTCTAGGATGGATGACCTTCTGGGGAGTTTCCCGGAAAGCATGTGAGTGAGGCCAAATCATGCTGAAAAGACATGTGTTGGTTTGTGGGGTCAGTCGGTAATCCTGAAGGAAGTTTGGGCTGTTACAACTCCAAAGGTCCCAAATTCCCTCCATGGTCCTAATATGTTCTCAAGATCATCCATGTCAAGTTTCATGCCTTGCACAAGAAGTTTGCTCAGTCAATTGCCTAGATGCCTGAAAATCAACTATACTAGGTCAAAAGTAAATTATGGCCCACATACAGTCAAACTTCAAGATTTTTGGTCAACATCAACATTTTGGAGTGATATCCATCATTTGATCAAGGGTTGATCACGATTCCTCAAAGAATGCCCCAAATTCATCAAAACCCAAAAGTTGCTAAATTAGGGTTTCTTAGGAAAAGTCAACCAAACTTTGACCAAGCATAACATCTTCATACTTTATCAATAATTTTCCATCCAAAGCTCATTTTTAAGAGGATGCAATTCCCTATAACTCATATTCAGCCTTCAAGTTCAAAATATGCACTCATCAAAAGATATGGATTTCTACATTATAGGTCCTTTTGAAAAGTCAACAAAAACACCTTTTGGGTCAAAGCTTCTTACATGAACATGGAAGACCCAATTGATATGAGACCAAAAGGGTTGTTTAGGGGACATCCTAAGATTTCTAAAAAGTCCAAGAACACCTCTCTATGGTTAAAATTGGAGGAGATATGCCTTGTCAAAGTTGACCATTTTTGCAAAATTGCCAAAAGTCAAATGTGCTCAAAAATACATTTTTTGTCAAATGGGCCTAGTTTTTCATGATTGAATCTTTCTTGTGACATGGTCCACGACCAAAATCAGCATCTACACTTTATTTGTTTCATTATTTTTTTTTTGATTTTTTTATCATTTAAAATTCAAATTAAATCAAATAATTGCAAAAAATACAAAAGATTGATTTTTGATCTGATTTTTTGTAGGAATAAAATCCAATCAAGCTAATATATAATATCCAAGTTGTGCAAGGGTTGATTGAATCAAAAATAGCATGATTTTGGTTGTTTTGGAAATATATCATACAAAAACAAAATCAAATCAAATCTCCTTAATTCACCAAGATACCATGAATTTTTGTTGACCTAATCAATTCCAATACATATATAGGACACAACCAAGCCAAGAAAATGAAGGTTAGAAGTCGTAAAAGCTGCAATCAAAAACTGAAAAATTATCAAAAAAGTGGTAGATCGATTTCCAGTTTAGAGGCCGATTCAAAGACTTTCAAAGCTACCAATTGTTTCCTGGACCTTCCCAGAAGCTAACACGATCGTTTGCACGCCTCAAAGCTCCAGGAATCATCACATAATCCTCACAGTTTTCACCCTCTGAACTCAAATTCGTTTTCAGGGTTCTACGTACTTTTAATCCAATTTGCTTGCATAAATGTATTCATAATCACGTTTGTGATCTTTTGGATAACCTGGATTTGATTTCTAGTGCAGGAACAAGCTTACGCCATTATTAGGGTTTCTCTGTAGAGGCCAAATTAGGGTTGATTAATGATACCAATGGACTCAGGGCAAGATTCTTAGTGGGTCTATGTCCTTAGTTCTAATTAATATTGCTTGCTGTGCATTTTGAGATATTGTAGGTTTGTAGCTACAGACCAATACCGCCGCTATAGCATACATCGACGCATTTGACCATAGGTAAAGGGTTGTTGTTAAAAACGACAGTCCTGGGGAAAGAGATAACAACGTGGCTGACCACCATTGGGCAATTCAAATATTCGCACGTTTTCTGAAGCTTGTGACTAATTTGCATTATGTTGTTTTTGTTTCAATGTTATAACAAACCAGAACAGGTGGCCCAGTGGTGAAGCGGGTGTTTGGAAAGGTAGAGGACCTGGGTTCGATCCTAGGTCCCAGCATTTTCTTATTTTCTAACTTTATAACTGCAGATCCTATACATACGTGTCTCAGGAGCATACCATGCGCTTTCATCATCTAGCCAATGGATTCCTTATCAATCCAATCCAACGCCCATGCAAGAGAGAACCACGGTGAACCAACAAGAAGAGGCAACATGGAATCCAATGCATTGACTGGGCTTAGCCACAAATGGGCCCAAAAGTTCAGCTCTACACCCCCTTTTCAGCTTCACAAACAAGCCCATTCTTTCTTTTCTATTTTAATTTTTTTCTTATTTTTCTTATTTCATTAATAATTTTATTTTTTACAAAATAACAAAAATCATTTTTTTTATAATCAAAGTCACAAAAACCTAAAAAAATCCTTTTTCATAAAAAATATGTTTTTTCTTTAATTAATTAGTTTAATTATTTAGGGCAATTTAATTGTTTTTCTACATAAATTAAATTAATTAGAAATTAGGGTTTTTAATTTGTACATAACCCAATTAATTTTTTCTAAAAAAAAAAGCCTAAATATTTCTTTCAATTAAATTTTTTAGGGTTCTTTAATTCTCGCATTTAAACTTACCGCGCACATTTTTTAGTTTCCTTTTTTTATTATTGTAACTGTTTCGAGGTTGTAATAATAATTAGGGTTTATATTCTGCATTTTTATTTCCAGTCGGGATAATTATGTATCTGCAAAAGCCCTGTAATAGCGTAGGACCTTTACCTTCTCGCTTTTATATTTTGGATGCTTATATATAATTGCTAGCAACTTAGGCGTGTATGACTAATAAATTAATCTTAGATCACTAAACTGCAAAGATAAATATAACTGAAATCAAACACTTTAGCACACTTGCACCCCTAGGGTATTGCCTCACTTGGTTGCCTCAGAAATAATGGTCGTGTCCCTCGAGCATAGGGATACCTTAGCAATGACCCGCGATTCAAAGTCGTCATAAAGATCACAGTCCTACTTGTCCCTCGAGTTGCCTACAAATTGATCTTATGACGATGGTCCCTTCGAAATGATAAGGTATCATTACATGTTTCCTTCAGAGACCATTTGTCCCTTCGATAGTCCCTAAAACTCCAACGATGGGGCTACCTACTCCTTAATAGTAGGATAGCGCTGTCTAAAGGAAACGAGAAAGCAAACAACCTTTTTCGAGTAGGTAGAAAATATTAAGTACTTGCTCAAAACAATAAAAACTCTTTTACACAAACACTTTCAAAATAGTTTTCAAAAACAACTTCGTCACACTCTTGAGGACAGATACAAGGGTTACCACGAAGTTAAACAAAAACTTTTCAAAACAAGCACACACAAGCAATTTCAAAATGAGAAAGTACCTAAGAGCCCGTGGAAAACCACTGATAGAAAGGGTGCTAACATCTTCCATTTCTATAATCTACCCCCCGTACTCAGAAACATCTCGAAAAAGGTTTTTTCTGTTCTTTTTCCTTTTCCTTTGTTGGATGAAATAAAAGTCGGTGGCGACTCTTGCTTACCGCGACATTTTGCAAACAAAAAACGCAAACCAGTATTAACAGTCGGTTCTGCCACCATATCACAGCGCTGATTCAGACCCCTTTTTCTCTTGTTATTTTTTAATATCACTTATATTTTCATTAATAAAAAAACACCAAAAATATATTCACATGCTTTATTTTATTTCTTTTGGAACAAAAAGACCAAAAACATTTTCTTAAGCTAATTCATTTTCTTCTTTTAAAAACAAAACAAGTCTATTTTTACCTTTCTTGTGCATTATTTCAATATGGTTGTAATAGATAATTAGGACTTTAAATTTATTGCAATCCCCATTTGTAAATTTGTACACTCCATCCCCTTAATAATTGTAATAACGTAGAATATTTATTTTCCGCAATTTATCGCTTTCATATAAATGCTAGTAAAGTAGGATTTGTATGGGAAGATAAAAATAACAAGTAGACAACCCTAATCAAAGACTAAATGCATGCAAATCAAACACACTATTCACACATGTACCCCTAGGGTTAACTCTATTTGTTTCCTAACAAATGGTCATGTTATGCATGTGAGATGTCTTATCAAAAACAATCGAAATACAAGATCATAGTCCCTCGATGACGCTACAAATGTTGCCTTTCAAATGAGCTTAGTCCCTCAAAGAGAAATGCTAAGACATCTTACAACATTGCTATCATGACTATACGATGACCCAAGCCCGTCCCCTTACATCCAAAGATAAGGCTTCTTATCAATAAATCGTGAGATAGCAATATCAAAGGAAGGAAGAAATGAACAAAAGAATTTTGAGTAGGTAGAGACATTCTTAGTTGCTTGCTCATTTTCAAAACAAACACACACTAAACACTTTCAAAGAAAACACCAAACACTTTCAAAACATGAAATATTTTCAAAAGTCCAACACTTTGTATACGTTCTTACAAAACGAGAACCATTACAAAGTTTTCCTAAACGAAGGCGCCTTTTCAAAAATACTTTCAAAAACCAGCACAAAGCACATTTTCAAACAAAAGCAAGTGATCTAGCAAGAAACTAAGAGCCCATAGATAATTATGGATGAAAAGGGTGCTAATACCTTCCCTTTTCATAATCTACCCCTCGAACTCAAGAAATAATCTCAAAGGTCTTTCCTGTTCTTTTCAACCTTTCCTTTATTTGGATAAAAGAAAAGTCGGTGGCAACTATTGCTAACCGCAACAATTGCGATCAAACGCAAAAACATCCCAAGTCAGTTCTACCACCCTATTACACATTCGAATCGTAAAGCTAAAAGAAATATTTAGCAAACTCAATTTGTGAACCAATTCCACCGGAACCAGCTCGATACGATAAGAATCGACCGAGTTATGATTTTCCGAAGATGAAGCAGGTGAACATTTGTCACAATTTTCTTGTGCGAACAAATTTGATAAATTCATATATTCGAAGACTCTCTGAGTAGAACTGGCTTCCGACCATAAGATACGAAATGTAGATGACATCAAGACGGAATTTTGGCCACCGAAACGGGCTCAAAACGATGAACGGTCTTCGAGTTATGCATTTCCTAGTGCGCCAAAACTGCACTTTCAACACCTTTTTCTTTGTATTTTTCACCATACAACTTCCAAAAGAACCGCGTATTTGGAGACTTTCCTTTGAGAATTAGCTTTTGGTCCAAATATGAAAATTGAATAGAACATCGAGACAGTTTCAAAACCTCAAGAATCAATCCAAAACACCTTTCCAAGCTGGAGATGCGAATTTTCAAACTCAGATAAGTCAAAACCATGTTTCCAATTCGCACTATTTTAAATTCACCGAAAACACCCAAATCTTCCACAACTCAAACATGCGTTGAAAAATTACGAGACCTTTATGGTGTTAATCAAATACCTTGACCCCATGAACACAGAACCAATGATATGCATGCATGTGTATAATGAAATAGAGTATAAGCCAATCAAATTTAAAACAAAGAGGGCAAATTTTAGGGTGCAACAGCTTCCCCTATTTAATCGTCTTAAATCTGAAAGTGAGATTGGCGAATGCCTTTCGAAGTTTCAAGGTGGAAGAAGATTAAATACTTAAAAAACCCGAAAATTTGTGCTCCGAAGCCAGTCAAGTATTATTATATTTTTTTGTTTTCTGCATCTTCTATTTTTTTTCTTCTTTTTTTGGATTGCAATAGTTACCTGGTAAAATCTCTTGGATGTCAGGTCAAGGTTAGACACACATGACAAAGATTAGATACTCAAGAAAAATATCCACTACAGCGAACTCGATCGAAGATGCCGGGAAACATGAGATCCCACAGTGATTTCACCCAAAGACAACAAAAATGAATGAGACCTAACAAATCGATCTCAAATGAAACTATCAGAAATGAAAGGGATCTAACAAAGCGATCTCAACCAAAAATATGAAAGAAGGAAGAAATATAACACAGCGATTTCGACCGAAGATGTCAGAGATGGAAGAGATCTAACACAGCGATCTCGACCAGATATATCAAGGAAGGAAGAAGTCTAACACAGCGACTTCAACCAAAGATATCAAAGTGGGAAGAGACCTAACACAACGGACTAGACTGAAGATATCAGAGATGGAAGAGATCTAACACAACGATCTTGGCCAGATATATCAAGGAAGGATGAAATCTAACAGCGATTTCAACCAAAGATATAAGAGAAGGAAGAGACCTAACACATCAGACTCGACCGAAGATATCGAAGATGGAAGAGATCTAACAAAGTGATCCCGATCGGATATATCAAGGAAGGAAGAAGTCTAACACAACGAATTCAACCAAAGATATCAAAAGAGGAAGAGACCTAACACAACAGACTCGACCGAAGATATCGAAGATGGAAGAGATCTAACAAAGTGATCTTGACCGGATATATCAAGGAAGGATGAAATCTAACACAACGACTTTAACAAAAGATATCAAAAGAGGAGGCGGTGAACCACAATATCGGTATCCAACCCAGGAATATCTTCATAAGACCAGGCAAAGATCTCCACGTAGTCTCGCAACATCTGTATCAACCGTTTCTTGACACCAGACTCCAGATTTGCACCGATTTTGACCTTTTTCTTGTCTTCTTCTGTACCCAGATTCACTGATTCCACTGGCTCTTCACGGGGATGTATGGCCATCTCTTCATGTAGTAACAGTCTAGCAAGTTCCCCAGGCACTTCACAATCATCCTCACCTTCGTCCTCCGCTTGTTTGATCGAACTTTCAAAGTCATAGCTGGCAGTAGCAGAGTCGTTGTCAGTGGGATCCAGAGTGGATGTGGACCTGTATTATGATATGTGAGTGTGTAAGACAAATAGCTATTTTGATAAAGTGCAAGATAGAAAAATAAGGAGCGCAAAATTTGTAATGCAAGAAAACGTCCAATGCTTTATTGATGATATATGGAAATGACAAATATTAAGCCCTCACAAACAAAGCCACGGTGTCTTGGGTAAAGCACCGGGCCGTAGAGTTTCAAATTGTCTATTACAAATCTCAAAAACAAAAGTCTTATTACTGTGTAATAAAAGAAATGGGCACGAAGTCCTTCGCCGTCCAATTGTTCAAACCACTGTCGGTAGTCGGGTAAATCCAGCTGTCAATATTTGACTCCTCTTCACCATCCTCAAATTCTTTCACTCCCTGATCATGTTTAGGCATGGGTGTGGTTATGATGTTGGGCTTCTCCGGAGCGTCGAACTTGATTTCCTTAGCCTCAATCAAATCTTGCACCTTATTCCTTAAGGCCCAACAGTTATTCGTATTATGCCCCGGGCTATCAGAGTGATAGGCGCAGCGGGCGTTCAGATTATACAGCGGTGATGTAGTGCTAGGATTCTTCGGAGCTTCCCTTAGAGTCACCAAGTTAGTTTTCAACAATTGCGGCAGAATTTGAGATAGAGTCATACTGAGCCGAGTATACTATCTTTGCGGTCTATCCACTCTTTGCTGATTGTTGCGTTGTGGGGCAACAGTGGAAGATGATTGAACACTACAGTGCCCAGAAATTTGCACTCGATGATGTGTTGGTTGATTGTGTAGGGAATAGGCTTAAAGATGCCATTTGGAGAAATGATGGAGAGTTATCGGAGATGGGCTTATAGATGCCATCCAAAGGTGATTGTTGACAGAAATTAGACTAAGCCTGAACTTTACTTCAACTGGAAAAGAAATCAGAATAAACCTTTGGTCGATTTAAACTGGAATTAGCAGAAGTCTTGAATATTATTTGATTGGAAAGAATCAGCATAAATCTTGGAGCGATTCAAACTGAACCAATAAAGGTCTTGGGTTAACTTCGACTGGAAAGTATCAGAATAAATCTTGGAGCGATTCAAACTGAACCAGAGAAAATTGTCTACTGGGAAAGAATTAGGATAAACCGTTGAGAGGTTTAAACCAACCCAAAAGAGAAATGTCTACGGGAAAGAATCAGTATAAACCGTTGAGAGGTTTAGACTGAACCGGTAGGGGTCTGGAGAAGAATCAGAATAAATCATTGAGAGATTTATCTGAACCATCCGAAGTCTGGAGAAGAATCAGAACAAATCATTGAGGCGACTTATCTGAACTAGAGAATACGTTTGCAAGAAAGAAATCAGGATAAACAGTTGAGAGATTTAAACTGAACCGGCAGGGGTCTGGAGAAGAATCAGAACAAATCATTGTGAGATTTATCTGAACTAGAGAATACGTTTGCAAGAAATAATCGGGATAAACCGTTGAGAGATTTAAACTGAAACGGCAGGGGTCTGGAGAAGAATCAGAACAAATTATTGAGAGATTTATCTGAACCAACAGGGGTCTGGAGAAGAATCAGAACAAATTGTTGAGAGATCTGTTTGAACCAGCAAGGGTCTGGAGAAGAATCAGAACAAATCATTGAGATATCTGTCTGAACCAGAGAATGCGTTTGTAGGAAAGAATCAGGATAAACTGTTGAGAGATTTATCCAAACCAGCAGAAGTCTGGAGAAGAATCAGAACAAATCGTTGAGAGATTTATCTGAACCAGGGAAATTGAAGGAAATATTTTCTATGTAGATGGTCGACTAGTCCTTTCTCGGGAATTGATATGTATTTGACTTGTTGAAAATATTTGTCTGTTGGAAATTTGTTGATGATATTTTCCGGTCGATTGATTTTTTCCTGAAAAGGTGAAGAGTTAATTGTATGCAATGCTAAGATGTATGCAATGCATGGTATAATGTTGTTTTCTCAAAATAAATGAGATTGCACTGTATGCACTTGTGTTGTCAATGCTATGACGTATGAATGTAATGTATGGACATAAAAATGTTCTTCCGTAGCATTGCTGGAGTCGAGGAAAATAAATCCCTGAGTACTTGCTGGGAATGAGGAGTGTAAGACTCCACATCTTGAAGTTGACGCGTTGATGGATGAATTTCCACTTTAGAGAAATAAATTTTGTTGCGGAAGGGAAACGCCGTGCATTACTCGTGGATTTCGTGAAATCCTGCTAGGGAACCTTAGAAGTCGGGCATCCTACGTTGGAGAATCTTTGGAGCGGTAGTTGGAGATTTTGCTCTGTCAGGGATGTGAGAGCGCTTGATACCACTAGGCTGCATACTGGAGATACGTTAATGATCCTGTAGTATGATGTCTTTGTTTCCGCTCTTGCTGGGGAAAATACCTGCGGGGATTTTATGGAATAGCCTAAAGATATTATCCTGTTTCTTAAAGCCATCAATGATTGTCTTTCTATTTTCTGTTCATTTTTAAACAGTAGTTACATTCAAATTCATATGTTCGAAAATAAATCATTGGACGTTTTTGTAAACAAAACACGAAAAATAAAGAAAAATAAATAATTTTGCACTTTCAAAGGGATATCTTTGTATTAACTTGAATAAGTTCTTTTTTTGTACAACGAGACGAGCATTCTAGTAAGAGAATGTCATCGTAAAAAATGAAAATTAATACAAAGAAAAGATAGCTATGTTAAATAATCCCATGGGGTTCCCATTCTACTATAGTCTCTATGTCTCTGAGTGTCTTGTCTACTTGTTGCCTCGGTGAAGCTGATTGGATTGATTAGAACTGTTTGAGCTGGTCGATAGACACTGAAGATTGTCTGTAAGATGATCCAATGGGACATAGTCATACGCTTTAATTCCCTAACTTTTGCCTGGACTGCCCTTTCGGGTTTTCGATCCACCGGGATACCCTTTTTTGCCCAAGCCGCCCTTTCAGGTTTTCAGCTTGTCGGGTGTACATATTTTTTTGGTATTTTATCCCTAATTTTTACCCGAACCTTTTGGTTCGTCGGGATGCCCTAATTTTTGCTCGACCTAGCGGGTCCTTGTTCATGCGTAGTATCTTTTAACTATGTTCGCGTTTACAGGGTGTGGAAGGTCGTCACCATCCATAGTGGTCAAGTTTATTGCTCCACCAGAGAATATGTTTTTGATCACAAATGGTCCTTCATATGTAGGAGTCCATTTTCCCCTGGGATCACCTTGTAGAAATATGATGCGCTTGATTACCAAGTCACCAACCCGATATACCTGATGTTTGACCTTCTTGTTAAAAGCTTTGATCATTCGTTTTTGGTACATCTGACCATGACAAATAGTTGCAAGCCTCTTCTCATCAATCAAGTTTAACTGATCCAGTCAAGTTTGAACCCATTCATCTTCATTCAGCCCTGCATCTTGTATGATTCTCAGAGAAGGTATCTGGACTTCAACTGGTAGGACAGCTTCCATGTTGTATACTAAGGAGAAAGGAGTTGCCCCTATTTACGTGCGCGCCATGGTACGGTAACCGTGAAGAGCAAATGGTAACATCTTATGTCAGTCCTTATAGGTCAATGTCATTTTTTGTATGCGGTCGGTTCTGCCACCGTATCACAGAACTGGCGACTCTGCTGGGGAGAATTATAAAGTAGGGTATACCTTAGAATTTAGGTCATTTTTAAAATTGCTTTCTTGTTGTTTGGCCTGCTTTATCTTTAATGGTTTTTGCTTGGGCATTGCTAAAGATCCTACACCCGGATCTGGGGGCACTTATTAGGTAAACAACAATATATCGTGGAAACTGTACGACGTAGACTGATATGGTTTAAGCGATGGATGTGTTGGTGTGACACTTTGGTTGGTACTGGTATCCTTTGTATGTAAACGAGGAGAATACGGGGCCACCGTGTGGTGTCGTAAAGCACTAAGGACTTTAGAACCTTAGTTGAACAAACTTGGCCATTAGAAAGTAGTGAGATAGCCGACCTCGGTATAAAGCTGAGGATTGGTTGATACTCGATGCTACACTCATTGAGGTCATACTTTCAGGATATTTCGGCCGCAAGAACAGATTGCCTGAGCTGAAACAATGCCCGATAAAGGATGATCAGTGATATTGAGAATCTTTATAACCCGATTACTTTTCTAAGACAAGTTTGAAACCAACTAAACTTCAAGAGGGTACTTACCTTTAACCTCATGCAAGCTTTTGAACCTAAGGTCTATTGTATGCTTTGCTTGTATATGATTTACTCTGTTTGAACATAACATCATGCATCATAACATAGTATTGATTCTCATTACACTAACCATTTCAAGGACTGAGGGAATTTATCTTTGTTCTGTTTTGCAGATTATGGCTTCCGCTCGTAGAAACACTATCCGAATCAGCTTTGTGAGAATACCTCCCCAACTCAAGGAACTAGTATCAAGGGTTCCTAAAACTTCTGCGTTAACTAAGAGACATGGTCGACTTCTTAGCATGGTTACTTCAAGCTTTGATGAAAAGATGATGGGTGTACTCTTTTAGTTCTTTGATCCCGAGCACCACTGCTTCACCTTTCCAGACTATCAGTTGGTGCCTACCATGGAAGAGTTCTCTCAATTATTGAATCTACCTATTATGGACCAGGTTCCTTTCACAAGTTTAGAAGAGGTTCCTAAGCCAGAAGTCATTGCCTCAGCTTTGCATCTTAAATGGACCAACGTGGTATCCAATTGGGAAACAAGAAGCAGAGTCAAGGGTTTTCTAGCCAAGTTCTTAATAGATAAAGCCCAACTGTTTTGGGATGATTTGAAGTTTCAGGCTTTTGAGGAGGTCTTGGCCCTTCTAATCTATGGGTTAGTACTATTCCCTAATCCAGAGTTACTCATAGACGTGAATGCCATCAAGATCTTCCTCTCTCGCAACATTGTGCCTACCTTGCTTGGAGATATCTTGCACGCTCTCCATACTCATACCATGAAGAGAAGAGGGGTTCTTATGTGCTGCATGCCATTGCTGTCGAGGTGGTTTATTTCTCACCTCCCTAAGTCAGTATTGAAGAATGAAGAAGGTTTGGGTTGGTCTCAAAGGATAATGTCACTTTCTCACGCGGACATTCTCTGGTATTCCCGATTTATAGGAGATATTTATATTATTGACCGCTGTGGGGAGTTCCCTAATGTCCCACTACTTGGCATTAGGGGAGGCATAACTTACAATCCTTGTTTGGCTCTGCGACAATTTGGTTACACTCGAAGGGGTGGTCCTCATGAGATACTTATCCAGGGCATTATGTTTAACTATGAGGATGATGTTCAAGGGTATCGCCAGAGGTTCATACGAGCTTGGGGCATGGTAAACAGATCTGACGCCAATACTTTGGGGACGAAGAATTCCATTCCTATGGAACCTTATCTCCAATGGGTATGAGCTCGCGCTCAGAAACTTATGATGCCCTACATAGCCGTCTTACCAGTGATTGTGGAGCCCATTACTGAAGGGGAAATTCCCTACACGGTTCTTCATCCTGATATGCCCACTGATCTTGAAGAACTACAGAGGTCCTGGATTCAGTTGAAGAAGGAGCGTGATACTTATAGGGACCATTTCTATGCCCATGAGAAGAAGGTTTTAAAGCTCACAAAGCAGCTTCATGAGGAAAGAAGCCTTAATGTCTATCTCGGCACGAAGAGGAAGCATCCATGGGGAACTTGATTTATTTTAGTTTTTAGAATTTTCAATTGTAACGCCTAAAAGGAAATTGTATTTTGAATTCTACTAATAAAATCTTTGTTTCATTTGGGTTCGCAAATTTAAATTTCCTAAAGTCCTTGAAATTATTGCATACACATCACATCCATATCATTGCATAAACAGGTACCATTACAGGTTTCTCATCTTCTTCGCTGTTTATTTCAGCAAAAATGTCTTCTGAACAAAGCATCAAAGATCTTCAGGCACAAAATGCCAAATTTCAACAGATGTTCATAACTCTGGCAAAAGGGTAGGAGGATCTGAAGGCCCTCATCCTGAAAGAGAAGAAGAAGAAGAAGAAGCCTGCTGGTATCCTTAATATGGGCAGAAGATTCAAAGGGATACTAAAGCAACCAGTCGATCTGACCTCCTCATCCAAAGAAGGGGAGAATCAAGAGAGGGAGACAAGGGAGGAGGACCGCAGTCCTGATGTTTATGAAAATGATACAAACTACAATGATGAGAAATATCCTCCCAATGAGGATAGATACAAGCAGTTAGAAGATCGGTTGAGTGCTATGGAAGTCCAGAGAATACCTGGGTTTAACTTTGGAGAACTAGGATTGTTGTCGGGAGTGGTCATCTCGCAGAAATTTAAGGCTCCAGTTTTCGCAAGGTATGATGGGGTGTCTTTCCCAAAGCTCCATCTCTGTTCCTATGTAAGAAGATCCAGTCCCACACCACTGATAGAAACTTGTGGGTTCACTTCTTTCAAGACAGTCTGTCAGGGACTCAACTTGAATGGTTCTACCAACTAGAGGGAACCAATGTCTGAAACTGGGAGGATTTGGCTACTGCTTTTTATAAGTAGTATCAATACAACGCCGACCTTTCCCCTACTCGTGCTCAACTATAGAGTATGTCCATGGGTGTAGGTGAAGTCTTTAAGGACTATGCACAGAAGTGGAGAGACTTGACTGGGAGAGTCCAACCCCTCTTATCTGACAGGGAGTTGGTTGACATGTTTCTTGGGACGCTGTCTGGTCTATTCTTTAATCATTTGATTGGCAGCTCGTCAACTGGTTTCACTAAGCTGATATTAACTGGAGAGAGGGTAGAAGCTGGGATCCAGAGCGGAAAAATAAAGAAAGACACCTCGTCGAGTTCAGTAAAGAAGCCCTTTGTTGGTAAGAAGGAAGCTAGTGCTATCTATAGCCCAAGAGGTCAGAGCAGAGCTGAACAGCGTACGACGGTAAGTGCTGTAATGATACCTAGGCATGCGGCTGCTCCGCAACGCAACAATCAACAAAGGTTAGAAAGACCACAAAGGCAGTTTACCCGGATTAACATGACATTGACAGAGGTTCTACCTCATCTGCTGAGATCCAACTTGGCAACCTTGAAAGAGGCTCCCAAGAATCCTAATACCACGTCTCCTCGGTACAATCCAAGCGCTCAGTGTGCCTACCATTCTGAGAGTCCTGGCCACGATACAATTGACTGCCGGGCTCTGAGAAATAAAGTACAAGATCTGATTGAAGCCAAGGAGATTGAGTTCGATGCTCCAGAGAAGCCCAATGTCATAACTGCTCCCATGCCTAAGCATAATCAAGGAATTAATTTCGTTGATACCGATCTGTTTGTGACCTTAGTTGATGAAGTTTCTACTCTCCTTATGACTGTTAAGAAGAATTTGTTGCTGGCCGGTTTATTTCTGGGTTGTGGTGAAGGTTGCCACATGTGTTCATCTATGCCTTCTGGTTGCTATTTGCTGAAGACAGGTGTCCAGCATCCGATGGACAACAGAGAAATTTTGTTCAAGAAAACTTTGATTCTAAGGTCTCCTCGAGAAGACCTGTTAGGATTACACCCGCTCTAAGAGTTTCTCCGTTAATAATCACTTTTCCTGGTCCTGTCCCATACGCCTCGGACAAAGCTGTCCCTTGGCATTATGGTGCCGATATTTACTAGCACGGCGTTAAACAAGATCTGAAGAATGAAGAGGCTGATCCCGATATCAGTAACATTGTCGGGACCAATAATATTACCAGAAGTGGAAGGGTTTTCTCTCCCGAGTTTTCCCCAAAGACTGTCAATGAGCCTGTTGTTATTTCACCTACTATTCCTACCGGTACTTCAACTACTACTCCTGTTCTTACTCTAATTGTTACTCCCGCCGTCGAGTCATCTGGGACTCGAGGCAAAGAAGCTATAGGTGAGCCTGCCCGGATCGAGGCACCTAGAAAGGTTGTTGTGGAATCCTCTAAGCAAGAGATAGAGGAGATATTAAAAATAATTAAAAAGAGCGACTACAATGTAGTCGAGCAGCTGGGGCAGACCCCCTCGAAGATATCAATGTTGTCTCTGTTGCTGTGTTTCGAGGCCCATGCGAAGGATTTGATTGCATTCCTAAATACTGCACATGTGCCACTAGAGACCTCAGCTGATTAATTCAAAGACTGTGTAGCCAGCTTGACTGTTGACAATGGGATGGGATTTTCAGATGCCGACTTAACGCTGAAAGGGAGGAAGCATAATGATGCTCTGCATGTCTCGATCGAATTCAGGGGCACCACTATGGCTCATGTACTGGTGGATACTGGGTCTTCATTGAATGTTCTACCTAAGAAGGATCTTGATCAGTTGGATTGTGAAGGCTTGACCTTAAAGCCTAGTAACATTGTGGTAAGGGATTTTGACGGGTCGAAGAGAATGGTGCATGGGGAGGTGAACATCCCTGTCAAGGTAGGCTCTCAGACCTTTGGGTCCACCTTCTATGTGATGGACATCAGGCCATCGTACTCTTGTTTGCTGGGTTGTCCTTGGATCCATGAAGCTGGGGTTGTTACTTCTACACTGCACCAAATGCTGAAGTATCCGGTGAAGGGGAAGATAGTCACTGTGCATGGCGAAGAGGAGTATATGGTGAGCCACATGAACTCCTTCAGGTATGTGGAGATGGACGGGGAATTCATAGAGACTCCTTGTCAAAACTTTGAAGAAGTTCCCTAGATTTTGGCGTCAACCAAAACTACCACCAGTACCAAACCCCCTCTGAAGATGGCTTCTCTCAAGGATGCCAGAGCGGTAGTTGAAGAAGGTGGGTGTACCAACTGGGGACAACTCCATGATTTTACTCACAAAACTGACAAATTTGGTTTGGACTTTACTTCAGGAGCTCAAAGGGCTGTTCGACATGCTCGGGCTGGAGGACCTCCCCTACACATCAGCAATCGTATGGTCAACGCTATTGAAGACAGTGAGAAAGACTCTGACATTGACAGCTGGATATACCCGACTACCAACGGTGGACCGAGTAATTGGACGGCCATAGATTTTATACGAGTTTCTTTTATTCCGCAACAATTGTCTTACTCGCTTTCTGAGTTTGTAATAAACAATTTAAACTTTATGGCCTTGTGTCTTACCCGAGGAACAATTGGTTCTATCTGTGAGGGTTATTATATGTCATTTCATATATCATCAATAAAATATTGGACATTTCTTTACATTCAAATTTTGCGCTCTGTTTTTCTTTTCTGCCTTTACTTTATCAATACAACTATGCTCTTACACACACTCACGTATCAAACTGCAGATCCATATCCACTCTGGATCCCATTGATAAAAATCCTGCTATTTCCAGTTATGACTTTGAAAATTCGATCAACCAAGCCGATGACGAAGGTGAGGACGATTGTGAGGTGCCTGGAGAATTTGCTAGACTATTACAGCAGGAAGAAAGGGTTATACAGCCTCATGAAGAGCCAATTGAGACGATAAACTTGGGCACGGAGTTGGATAGAAAAGAAGTCAAGATCGGCATAAATAAGGAGACTACGATCAAACAGCGGTTGATACAGATGTTGCACGACTACGTTGAGATCTTCGCCTGGTCATATGAAAACATGCCTGGTTTAGACACTGATATCGTGGTACGCTGTCTGCCAACTAAAGAAGATTGTCTTCCGGTTAAACAGAAGGTCCGTCGTATACGCCCTGAAATGTCAGAGAAGATCAAGGCAGAGGTCATGAAGCAGTTCGGTGCATGGTTCTTAGCTGTCACCTCCTATCCGTAGTGGGTTGCTAACATTGTTCCGGTACCTAAAAAGGACGGCAAGGTACGGATGTGTGTGGATTACAGAGACCTGAACAGGGCAAGCCCCAAGGATGACTTCCCGCTTCCCCACATTGATGTTCTGGTTGACAACACCGCGTAACACAAAACCTTCTCCTTCATGGATGGTTTCTCTGGCTACAACCAGATCAAGATGGCTCCCGAAGACATGGAGAAGACAACCTTCATCAGACAGTGGGGCACCTTCTGTTACAAGGTGATGCCTTTTGGGTTGAAGAATGCTGGGGAAACCTATCAGCGAGCCATGGTCGCTTTGTTCCATGATATGATTCACCATGAGATCGAGGTTTATGTTGATGACATGATAGTGATGTATCAAACCGAAGAGGAACACCTTGATCATCTATAAAAGTTGTTTGACAGGTTGAAGATATACAAGCTGTGGTTGAATCCGAACAAGTGCACCTTCGGGGTAAGGTCTGGTAAGCTTATGGGTTTCATCCTCAGTGACAAAGGTATTCAGGTAGACCCCGCAAAGGTAAAAGCCATACAAGAGATGCCAGCTCTCCGTACAAAGAAGGAAGTTAGAGGTTTCTTGGGACGCCTGAATTATATCGCCAAGTTCATTTCACATCTAACTGCTACTTGTGATCCCATCTTCAAGCTTCCAAGAACCTCCAATTCTGATGCCTCCGGTTGAAGGAATACCTTTAATGTTATACTTAACAGTGCTAGACAATTTAATGGGGTGTGTGCTAGGGCAGCATGACGAGTCTGGTAGAAAAAGCATGCAATATACTACATTAGCAAAAAAATTACCGACTGTGAGACACGATACTCACTGCTCGAGAAAACTTGTTGTGCTTTGGCATGGGCTTCTCGCCGACTAAGACAGTACATGCTGACTCACACTACTCTGTTGATATCTAAGATGGATCCAATCAAGTACATCTTCGAGAAGCCTGCTCTCTCCGGAAGAATAACAAGATGGCAGATGATCTTAACTGAATACGATATACAATATACAACCCAGAAAGCAATCAAGGGAAGTGTATTGGCTGATCATTTGGCTCATCAGGCCGTGGATGACTACCAGTCCATGAATTTCGAGTTCCCGAACGAGAATATTATGCTGGTGACTGACTACGAAGATCCTGGACCGAATGAAGGACCTGAGGAAGGATCCCGATAGAATATGGTTTTTGATGGAGCTTCGAATGCACTCAGTAATGGCATTGGTGCCGTAATCTTATCTCCTGAGGGTTGTCATACTCCTTTCACTTCCCGACTATGCTTCAATTGCACTAACAACATGGCAGAGTATGAAGCCTGCATTATGGGTCTCAAAGCCTCTATTGACCTCAGGATCAAGTTCTTAAATGTCTTTAGGGATTCAGCCTTGGTGATAAGTCAGATCAAAGGTGAATGGGATACGAAGCATCCGAATCTCATCCCATACAAAGAGCACGTACTGACATTGCTCCCACACTCTGAAGAGGTAACCTTTGAAAATTTCCCACGGGAGGAGAATCAGTTAGCGGACGCACTAGCTACCATGTCTTCCATGTTCAAAGTCAAGTGGAACAACGAGGCTCCCCGAATCACCATTGAGAGGTTGGATGAACTAGCGCACTACTGTGAGATTGATACTGAAGAGGTTGCAGACAAACCATGGTTTCATGAAGTAAAAAGGTACCTCGAGACTCAAGAGTATCCCGAAGGGGCACCTGTCAATGATAAGAAGTTTCTGAGAAGGTTTGCTGCGAAATTCTTCCCCAGTAGTGGAATCCTCTATAAGCGCAACCATGACTCTACCTTACTGCGGTGTGTAAACAAGAGCAAAGTAGAGAGGATTATGACAGATCTACATGAAGGTCCCTTCGAAACCCATTCAAGTGGACATACCATGGCTAAGAAAATCCTACGGGCAGGATACTACTGGTCCACTATGGAAGCATATTGTTATTAGCTCTCCTGAACTTGTCATAAATATCAAATTTATGCTGATAAGGTGCATGTGCCTCCGGTTCCCTTAAATGTCTTGACAGCTCCGTGACCCTTTGCAATGTGGGGCATTGACATGATCAGAGAAATCAAGCCCACCGCTTCCAATGGGCATCACTTCATCCTGGTAGCCATCGATTACTTCATGAAATGGGTTGAGGCTTCCTCCTTTGCTACCGTTACCAAGAACGTCGTGACGCGGTTTATCAGGCATAATCTAATTTGTCGGTATGGTGTTCCAGAGAGAATTATTACTGACAATGGTACGAATCTCAATAACACGATGATCACCGAGATCTGTAAGCAATTCAAGATACAACATCATAACTCTTCTCCCTACCAGCCGAAGATGAATGGTGTTGTTGAAGTGGGTAACAAGAACATCAAGAAGATTATACAGAAGATGACGGTGACATACAAAGATTGGCATGAGATGTTATCATTCGCTCTTCATGGGTACCGTACCTCAGCACAGACTTCGACAGGGGAAACACCCTACTCTCTGGTATATGGCATGGAGGAAGTCCTACCCATCGAAGTCCAGATCCCTTCTTTAAGGATTATGAAAGACACGGGTTTGAACGAAGACGACTGTATCCAGACTCGACTTGATCAATTAAATCTGATTGACGACAAGAGACATACTGCTTCCTATCATGGTCAGACGTATCAAAAGCGGATGATCAAGGCTTTCAATAAAAAAGTCAGACGTCAGGATTATCAAGTCGGGGATCTAGTAATCAAGCGTATCATACTGCCGCAAGGTGATCCCAGGGGAAAATGGACTCCCACATACGAAGGGCCATTTATGGTTAAAAACATTTTCTTAGGTGGAGCTATGATTCTAACCACCATGGACGGTGACGACCTTCCTCACCCGGTCAATGCGAACATAGTGAAAAGATACTACGCATGATAAAAAAACCCGCTAGGTTGACTGGCCTAGGAAAAAATAAGGGCTTCCCAGCGAACCAAAAGGGTTCGGGAAAAATTAAGGGATGAAAATAAAAAAATCTGTACACCCGGCAAGCCAAAAACCTGAAAAGGCGGTTTGGTAAAAAAAGGGTATCCCGGTGGACTGAAAACCTGAAAGGGCGGTCCAGGTAAAAGTTAGAGATGTAAAGCATATCACTATGTCCCATTGGATCACCTTGCGATCAGACCTCACTATCAATTATCAATCTTGAATGACACCGATCAATCTAATTAGCTTCGAACAAGCAGCAAAGTGATGAGACGCTCGAAGACATAGGGGCAATAGTAGAGTTGGAACCCAATGGGATTGTTATACATAGCTGTTTTCTTTTTACACAATATTTTATAGCTTCTATTTTTACGATGGCGTTCTCTTACTAGAGCGTCGGCCTCCTTGTACAAAAAACGCCTATTACAGGCCAGCTTCGAAAATCAATACAAATCATTTTTACAAAACTATTTCTTTTGTTTCTTTTCTGTTTTGTTTTACAAGAACGTCCAATGATTTATTCTTGACATATGCATTTGAATATGATTGCTGCTCATAAATATTTACATAAGAAATGAAAAGATAATTGCTCGTAACTTAAGAAACAAGGGCAAAAAACCAGAAATGTCAAACCCAACAGTTACTCTGTCCAGCAGGTACCTAGGCATAGAAAACTTTGAAACATAATCATCAGTGTATACAACCTCGTAGCATCTGTACTCCCACAGAGTAAAAGCAATCAAAGCATTTGATGTCAGCTTTCCCAAAACAGGAAGTAATCTCCCCAGCCAGGGTCTTTCAGAAACTTGACAGCTATATCCCCCAGCCAAATTTCATAATCGCGAGCGGGTCATCATGATTTTTATCTCCCCAAGCAGAGTTTATTTCTCTGAATACAGAAGCTCAATCCCCGATAAAGCTTATTACTTCAGCTACGAAAATTCACCTTCCAAATTATTCCCCGCAGAGCTACTCTAAAACAGAGTCTCTCCCTGACGGAGTATTCACAAACAACAAGGAATAAATCTCCAGCCCAGTTATTTCCATTCACCATCCCCATTGGAAGTAGAAGAACCACAATTCTCTACAACAGTCAGGAATGCTTTACTCTCCAGCAGCAGTCGGGGATTTACTTTCCCAGACTCGGACATGTCATAATATCATCACATGCTCATACATCATGACATACACATACATATCACATAACAAACATAATCTCATTTATTTTGAGAACATCATCTCACAACAATATTCCATGCATCGCATATAGTTAACCCTGTTATCTTTTCAGGAAAGGAAATTATCACCAATAATTCCAGCAGTTATCCATGTCATATCTACAGACAGCTAATGGAAAATCAGTTCCCAAAGATCAAACGGATTAACTAATCTTCATCTCGAAGTAACCCTATGACCCGGGTTCCTTCTCATAGCCCCACTATCCAGGCTTTCATCCCGAAGTAGCCCTACTATCAAGGCTTTCATCCCGAAGTAACCCTACGACCCATGTTCCTTCTCATAGCCCTACTATCCAGGCTTTCATCCTGAAGTAATCCTATGACCCAGGATCCTTCTCATAGCCCTAATATCCAGGATTTCATCCCGAAGTAACCCTAATATCCAGGTTCCTTCTCATAGCCTTACTATCCAGGCTTTCATCCCAAAGTAACCCTACGACCCAGATTCCTTCTCATAGCCCTACTATCCAGGCTTTCATCCCGAAGTAACCCTACGACCTAGGTTCCTTATCATAGCCCTACTATCCAGGCGTTCATCACGAAGTAACCCTACTATCCAGGTTCCTTCTCATAGCCCTACTATCCAGGCTTTCATCCTGAAGTAACCCTACTATCCAGGTTCCTTCTCATAGCCATACTATCCAAGCTTTCATCCCAAAGTAACCCTACTATCCAGGTTCCTTCTCATAGCCCTACTATCCAGGATTTCACCTCAAAGTAACCCTACGACCCAGGTTCCTTCTCATAGCCCTACTATCTAGGCTTTCATTTCGAAGCAACCCTACTATCCAGGTTCCTTCTCTCTTATCTCCAGACAACAGTTTACAACACTGCAAGACCTGGACCCGAACAGATATGGTCGATTTCACATGTCCCGTGTAAGTCACCATGCAGCCTGGACCCTGACCAGATATGCAGTTTACTTCCACCTCCTCAATCAGGAGTCAATTCCCCAATGGAGTAATGGACAACCGAAGCTCCTATACTCTATTTTCCAAGACGTAAATCAACATTCCCCGGCGAAGTCCTCCTCAACAACAGGTACAGAGTTTCTCGCAAAGGAATCTCTTATGCGATCAATATCTTTTTGGATGGCATATTTAAGCCCATCTCCAACGATTCTCTGTCAACTTCCAAATGGAATCTGTAAGCCCATTCCCGATATCACCAATCAGTATTATTCCATGCGAGTGCAAATTTCTGGTCACTCTAGTGTTCAATTATCTTCCACCTTTAGATCACGAAAGGCAAACCAGCCAATCTACATACTCAAGTTTAAGAAGATTGAACAGGGGCAGTTGTTGTACCCCAAAATTTTCCCTCCCATTTTACTCAACATGTGTTCATTAAAATCCTCAACTTGCTCAAGGATGCCCAAGAGTTGACCAGACAAACTCTCTCCTAAAGCAATGAACCTCCAACTAGGGTTTCTATTTTCATCAAGATGGGTGAGCTCCAAAGGCCTCATATGCTCTCCATAGTCCTAATAAGTTCTCAAGATCATCCATGTCAAGTTCCATGCTTTACACAATAAGTTTGCTCAGTCAACTGCTCAAATGCCTGAAAGTCAACTGTATTAGGTCAAAAGTCAACTGTGGTCCACATACAGTCAAACTTCAAGATTTTTGGTCAACATCAACATTTTTAAGTAATTCCCATCATTTTATCAAGGGTTGATCATGATTCCCCAAGTAAGGCTCCTAATTCATCAAAACTCAAAAGTTGCTAAATTAGGGTTTCTCAGGAAAAATCAACCAAACTTTGACCAGACATAACTTTCTCATACTTTATCAGAAATTTCTCATCCAAGGCTCATTTTGAAGAGAATTCAATTCCCTACAACTCATCTTCAGTCCTCAAGTTCAATAAATGCACTCATAGAAAGATATAAAGTCAGACATTATAGGTCATTCGAAAAAGTCAACAAAAACACCTTTTGGGTCAAAGCTTCTTACATGAGCATGGAAGATCCAATTTAAATGAAACCAAAAAGGTTGTTTAGGGTACATCCTAATCTTTCTAAAAAGTCCAAGAACAACCTCTTAAGGTCTAAATTGAAAGAGATATGCATTGTCAAAGTTGGCCATTTTTGGAGAATTGTCAAAAGTCAACAATGCCTAAAATTGCATTTTTTGGCAAATGGGCCTAACTTTTCATGCTTGCATCTTACTTATAAAATGTTCCACGACCCATAAATCCTTCCATACATCATTTTCTTATTTATTTGATTTATTTTGATTTTTAATCATTTAAAATCCAAATTAAATCAAATAAATGATATAAAAATATTTTGGGATGATTTTGCGTTAAAGAATGAAGATACATGCTATATGTTAGCAAACAAAGCGTGCAAGGTTTTATTGAATTGAAAAAGGTATGATTTGGACAATTTTGGAAACAAAGAATATGACTTGAAAATCAAATATTTTGCCCATCAATTTCCAAGATTGAATCCAAAATTATTAACCTATTTGATTTATATACATATGACTGAGCATGTGGAACCGTAGGAGAAGGAGGAGAGAGGCGCAGCTGGGTGAAAAACATCAGAACAACATTGAGTATTTTTGCAAAAAAAGTTAGAATCGAATTTTCAGTTACAGTTCCGTTCAAGCAATTTCAAGGCCGGCAACACGTTCCTGGACGCCTTCTAAAGCCAATAGCATCAATTGCACGCGTCAAGGCATCAACAATTGCCTTCTGATACTCACGGTTTGATCATGTTTCCTTCAATCTTGATTTTGCTTATTCATACGTTATACATGCTATTTGATTATATTTTCGTGTTCATGATCATCATGAAGGTGTCTGAATAGTCCAATTTGAGTTTTAGTGCAGGAATGGGCTTATGCCATTACTAGGGTTGAAAAGCTCAAAACTGGGGTTTTCTTTTTCAAGACAAATTGAGGGGAATTCCGAGGATTACTGGTCTCAGAACAAAATTCCTGATTGATCCCTAATATTGGTTTTGATTTATATTGCTTGTATCATGTTTTTGAATAACGCAGGGTTTTAGTTACAAACCAAATCCGTCACTACAGCTTATAGTGATGGAAAGCTGCTGTAGGTAAAAGTACATTGTAAAAAATGACAGATCAGTGAAAGAGACGATGATGTGGCTGACTCTCACTGGCCGATTTGAATTCACACGCATTTTCTTGGGCATAACATTTAATTCCCCTTATATTCCATTTGTTTCATTATATGTACGAATGAGTAATCCAGCACAGTTGGTCAAGGAGTGTGTATATGAGGCAAACGTCCTGGGTTCGATCCCAGGCGTCTGCTTTTATTTTTTCCTTAACAATCTCTTGCAGATTCTCTGCCCCAGGGCTAAGCGTGTACACCATGCATTGGCCAATCATCACCATTGGATCTCTTCAATGCTAGATCAAATGTTCCAGATCCAAGAGTGCACGGTGGATCTTTAAGGGAGCAGCGCCACTAGATCATACGCGTGGTGGGCTTGCAAGAATCTGGGCTTGAAAATTCCAATTCATACCCCCAGTTTGCTTCATCACACCAGGCCCAAATCTTTCTCTTTTTAATTTGTTTTTTTTTGTTTTTTTTGTTTTATATATTTAATAACTTTACAATATAAAAAAAATCATTGTTTTTTTAAATATAAAATCAAAAAAATGTAGAATTTTGTTTTAGTAAAATTAGGTTTAATTAATCTAAGGATGTTGACTTGATTGTTTTCATAATTAAAATTAATTAGACAAATTAGGTTAAAATTTCAAATATTTTTTCTCAATAAAATACAAAAAATATTTTTCTTTAATTAATTAGATTTAGGTTAAGATTTCAAATATTTTTCTCAACAATAAAATACAAAAAATATTTTCTCTTTAATTGATTAGATTTTTTAGGACTCAGACTTTATTCCCGTACTTAATTCGTCGCGCGCGCCTTTAATTTCTTTTAATTCAAATTATTGTAATTGTTTCAAGTTTGTAATAGATTAATTAGGATTTTAATTTTCGCATCTTTATTTTCAGTCAAATTTTTGTGTATCTGCCCAAAAGCCTTGTAATAGCGTAGATTTTTCTTTTTCGCTTTAAATTTCCGCAATTATTAACTGCCTAGATGTATGGATAATAGGATTGAATGACAAGATAAATCAATTGAAAATGGTAGATAACCCTAATTGTGCAAAGATGATTAACTGGAAAAAAAACACTCGCACATGCTCACTCCTTGGGGTTGCCCCATTTGGTTGCCTCAGAAGTAATGGTCATGTCCCTCGAACGTAGGGATACCTTAGCAATGGCCCGTAATTCAAAATCTTCATAAAGATCATAGTCCCTACTTGTCCCTCGAGTTGCCTACAAGTTGATCTTATGACGATAGTCCCTTCGAAATGCTAAGGTATCCTTACTTGTTGTCTTCAGAGACCATTTCGTCCCTTTGAACGTCCCTTTAAAATTCCAACGAAGGAGCTACCTACTCCTTAATAGTAGGATAATGCTGTCTAAAGGAAACGAAAATGAACATACTTTTTTTCTCGAGTAGGTAGAAATGTTAAGTACTTGCTCAAAACAAAAACTTTTCACACAAACACTTTTCAAAAACAGTTTTCAAAACAACTTCGTCACACTCTTGAGGATTGATACAAGGGTTATCATGAAGTAAAACAAAAATTTTCAAAACAAGCACACACAAGCAATTTAAAAAATGAGCAAGTACCTAAGAGCCCGTGGAAAACCACAGATAGAAAGGGTATTAACATCTTCCCTTTCTGTAATCTACCCCCCGTACTCAGAAATATTTTGAAAAAAGGTTTTTTCTATTCTTTTCCTTTTCCTTTGTTGGATGAAATAAAATTCGATGGTGACTCTTGCTTACCACAACATTTGTGAATACAAAATGCAAACCAGTATAACAGTCGGTTCTGTCACCGTATCACACCTTTGTTTTGGCAAACTTTGTAATGATTCTCGTCTCTATAAGAATGTATGCAAAGTGTTGGTTTTTAAAATAGTTCAAAGAGATGTTTAATTTTGAAAGATGTTTTGAAAGTTTAAGTGTGGAAATGGTTTTAGTTTGTGAACAAGAAACTACGAGTGTCCTACCTACTCAAAAGGTCTTTATTCTTTTCCTCCTCCTTTAAATTAAAACTACAGAACGATTAAAATTACAATCATAGAAAGAAACTTATGAGACGCTTTAGCAATTTTCGTAAGGGACTAGATCGTTTACCGAAGGTAACATCGAGAGACATCGAGGGACTACGATCTTTTTTATCAAAGGGTATTTGCTAAAGCATCCCATATTCGAGGGGCATGACTGTTTTTTCGAGGCAACAAGCGAGGCTATCCTAGAGGTGTGCATGTGAAAGTGTGTTTGATTCAAGTTAATTTGTCTTTGATTAGGTTTGTCTAGCGGTTGATTTTAAATCTTACCATACACGCCTAATTACTATACAGTATAAAGAAAAACAGAAAATTACGGAAATTAAAATTCTACGCTATTACAAAGTTTTCAGGGATGGGGAGTAAATTTACAAATGGAGATGGGTCAATGCAAAAAGTCAAAATATGCAATCAATACAACAAAATCGAATCGAACAATTGATTAAAACTACAACAATCTATGAAGTAAAAATTAATTAACAAAGTATGAAAATAAAGTTCTTGGTATTTTTGTAAGTGAAAAATTTGGGAAGAAAATAAAGAATATATTCTATTAAAGAAAATAATTGATTGAAGAAATTTAATCATTTGTATATATTTTGTCTTTTGGTATTTTTTATTATGAAGAAATTAAACAAACAATTTAAGACTAAAGAAAAAATTAATTAGTAAAATTATTTACAACAATCCCTAACTATATTAATTAAGAAAATAAACTAAATAATTTGAGATTTATAGTATTGAATTTTAATAAAATCTAAACAAAATTGATATTCTAAAAAAATTGACATGTTTTTGTAGTTTATTATTTTTATTTGAATTTTATTATGTATAAACTAAATATTTTAAAAGAAAGTTTATTAGACTATATATAAAAAATATTGATAAAATTATTTACAAAGTCTAAACTAACTGATTATTTGAAATTATATATTTTCAATTAATTGAATTTTAAGAATAAAAACATCAAATATCTAAAAGAAATAAAAAAGAAACAGAAAAAAGGCCCCAGTAGGGGTTGAACTCGGATCCCTTTAGTTGTTAGTAGTATGTTTTCCCAATTGTACTAGATTACTGTTCATTTATTAATATGAATTAATTATTATAAAATGGAAAACAGTAATGGAAATTAGGCCAGAGGGTCCAAAAGACCGACCCGGTTGGGATTTGAAAAGAGAAAGAAAAGGTCTTGTAACCCTAAGGAAAGGGTGTGCCGCATGCTGTTGTATTGGGAAGGGAAGTTGGATTTAATTATTAGAAAAACAGTGGAAACAAAAACAATGATCCTCTCTCTCTCTCGCGTATCAACACCATCGCCTCCTATTCCCTCTTCTTCTTCATCACTATCTCATGCGAAAACGAAACAACTACCATACGGTTTCCACTGTTTCTACTTATAACATAAATCTTTTTTCAGTTTTTTTTGAATCGGGGTTTCTCCGATGAATGCTCAAGCTCAAGTATGGTATTCTAATCTCTTACGAAATTTGGAAATTGTTTGGTGCCGATGTTGAAATTTGTGTGGCTTTGGTTTGAAATTCGCAGGTACAGTTATTGGAAGTGATCATGGATGTAGCAAGGAGGATTACGGTGGAGGAGTAGTTTGGGCAGTTTGGAGCGGTGTTGTTCTGTAATGTGATGATGGAAATAAGCTATTGCAGTGGGAGTATTAACAGGTGAGAAAGTTGAGATTTGTGTGTGACTGTAATTAGTAGTACTAGTTTTTTATGAAGATAGGATTTTGTTTTTATGGTTTTTTATGACTGCTAACAGGTTTGTGGAAAGAGGTTATTTGCTTGAACAAACGTTGTTGGGTATGAGTTACCGGGTTTGGCTCTTGTCATCGGTCTTGGGGAATGAACGATGAACGGGAGAAATTAGAAAATGTTGGTTACTTGTTAACGTCTCTTTTCTTTACTGCATCATTTTCATTGTTATTTCAATTAGTCAATTGTGACATTCAACCTTTCATCTTATTCTTCTCTCTGTTATTGTGTTAGGGTTACTGATGAGTTGATGAGAGTGTGTGTGGGGTGAGGCGGTATGAAGAGACAAAGGAGGTATGTTTTTTTTTATTATATACTTATTGTGCTATTACTGTAAGTTTGCCAGCACTTGTTATTATTATGCTTCTAACATGTTCAAATGTTAAAATAATGCAATAACTCAAAGATACCGCAGAATGAAAAATCAAGTGATTATATGGCATAAAAGTAGTGCAGAAGAAGATTCAAACATGAGAGAATTATGCAGAAGTAAATAGAGATAAAAAAAAGAATATATATCAGAGTCTCTTTGATGGAGCTTCCTAAACTGTAGGTTTTCCTCTTTGAATTTTTTTTGTTTTTCCTGCCGAGTCTTGTGTTGCACTTGCTGAATTTTCTGTTGTTCCTCTCTCCTCAGTTTTTGTATTGTGTTTCAGATTTTTCTTTGTGTTTCTATGCTGTGATCCCTATCTGCCTCCCTTTCTTTGCTTGTTGCATCAATTTTTATAGTGGAATAACTGAGGTTTAGGGGGGGGGGGGAGAATTGTGATAGGTTTGAACATATTTGCTGCCCTGTCTTATTACTTTTTATATGCAGTTTTTGTGTTGCCTATTTTGATGTGTTTTTCCGACTATTTTGACAGGTTTGGAGCAGATTTTCAGACTGTTATAGGCAGTAGTGCAAGGCTGTTATTTGGACTGTTTGTGTAGGTTTTGCAAGGCTGGTTTGTGGGGCTGTTTTTGCAGTTGGTGGCAGCAAGCATAGCAGCAAGTTTTGTTGACAATTTTTCTCTTTTGGACTGTTTTAGGGACTAGAGAAAAAGGTTTGTAACAAGGCTTTAAATGGCATAGAAGTTCATGAGACTTAGAGTCATTTAGCATAGGTTTAGAACTTTAAGAAATTCTATGTAATTTTGAAAGTATTTTGAGTTTGGAAACTCAAAAGTCTTGTATCATGATGAATTTTATTCAAAGTTTAATTTGAAATTTATGTAACAAACTCTCTTGATGAACTTAAGATATGAGGAACTTGAATTGAATCTTGTATTTGAATAAAGCTCAGAAATTTGAATGAAGATGAATTAAATTGATGAATGCCTTTCCTTGAATTCGAAACAATTCAAATGAATGAATCTTTTCAAATATATCAAACTTGTGCCATAAGCATATTGATCCTTTTGAATATCTTGAAGCAAAGACAAATTCATATGAATGAATTATGCCTCACATGCTTGAATTGAGCCGAAGTGAAAAGAATTATTTGAATGGATCCTCAAATCTTCTTCATTAAAATCCATATCTTCAATTCATAGTAACTTGAAATATGAGCCAATACTACGAATCTTGCCTTTAAGGATTTTGATCAAAATCCCACTTTGATCCAATAATCTTTATCGTTCAAACGCAAATGATTTGAAGTGCAAATAACAAACTATCCATGAACCTTCAAACTCAAACTCTTGTTTCAATGAATCATCTCAACATAATGATCAACATCTAGAAGTTAATAACATTCTAAAGTCAAGAAATTCCTATAAAATTTCAATAAATTACATGGTCTTCCAAGCGCATTTTGACTTCGATCATTGAAGCAATCTCATAGACAATTCTATTTGTGATACTTCGCAAAAATAATCGCTTTAGAACATTGAAAATTGAAGAAGTTATGAGCCTCGAAAATTAGACAAGAGTTTCTTGTGATTAGGTCAAATTTGCAAAATAATCTCTAAAGTACTCGAATTTTCTGATGATCTTTCGCACGTAATCATCTCTTGACTTGTGAAGAGAAATTGGAGATGATGTCAAGGAGAGTCATACGCAAAAAGAAATGCTCAAAAATATCGAATAATGAAGAAGTTACAATTGTTTGAACTTGATCTTGCAAAAGGTCGATTTTTGGGTCAATGCAGTTCATTTTCAGTCATCTGAACCATTGACTGAGCAAACTGCAATGCGAGGTTTGAAACTTGGCACGAACATCCTTGGGAATACATGAAGAACCATGAAGATCATTTGAAACCTTGAAGACTTAATTTTCTTTGAGAAATACCAAACCCTAGTTGTTGACTTAATGCTTAGGAAGAAAATCTGTCTGATCAAACCCTAAGCCATTTTGAGTATTTGAGAAACCCTAGGATAACATCTTGAACGAAAAATGGGAGGGAAAATTTTTGGGTACAATAGTGCGCTTGCGGATGTCTTCTCTGAAACCATTAACCATTACTCGACAAAGCTTGAGGAAATATTCAACATCCTTTAGAAGAGGAACCATTACAATTTCCTTGTCTCTCAAACTTCTAGGGATATCCTCAATGAGATTGTTGGCTAGGAAAGCGAGCCTTTCGTGTTTGTACTTGTAATACTGATACTCTTGATAAAGATGTAGGCTTATCTTATGGTTATCTATCCCAGCTTGGGTGATCTTTGTATACTACTCTTCCCAATACATCTTTTCCGCCCTTAGTTATGTATAAAGTCTCCATTGGATAAGGAAATCTTTTTGGAGGCCTTCTAGATCTAGGCACACGTGCTCATATTCTTCAGTTCTCTGAGCCAGAAGTCTTTCTGCCTTCATCTTTTCAAGGCGTTCCTTAACCTCTGATTCTTGGCTGTCTTGAAGTCTGGTGGTGAGGTACTTTATTTGGTCTTCTTGATATAAGGAAGCTTGTGCCAAACTTTGGATCTGGGCTCTTAGATCTTCCTCTAGCACCTTCTTGTCATGTGTTGCCTTTTCATACCATCTGGTTAACCTGCCAATTTCAGTAGCAGCATCTTCTAACCTTTGGTTGTGGGAATCCATATTGAAGGTCGCACTCAATAGTCCTTCAATTGTACGCTTCCATTTGAGACTCTCCTTTTCCAATGCCTTTTGATCTCTCTCAATCTGTTGGTCCTTTGACTCGAGTACGAGCTGCATTTGCTTATTTTATTTGGTCAAATTGAGGAGGTTGAGTTCTAGCTCTTCTTTTTCCCTCCGAGCTTGCTTTAGGGAACTTTTCAGATTATCGATTTCTTCCAAGGATATAGGCGTGACCTCTGACTTATACTCCTTATCTATATCAAATGGCAGCTTGATAATTTGTACCCTGTCTCGGACCCATCTAGTATATGGTTCCCTTGCTATGGAATTCTTTCTTTCGGCTCTACTTTTATTAACCTTATTCCAAGCCCGAATAACCTTGTTGAGAAACCCTTGGTCATTTATACCCATGTCGTGGATGATCAAAGGTTGGAGTTGTTCGTTCGAAGGTCTGTCTTCCAAAGGATACCCTAACTGTCGTAGGGCCAAAGTAGGGTTGTAATTAATATAACCTCGAGATCCAATCAACATAACATTAGGAAAGTCCCTGCAACTAATAGTGATATCACCAATATTCAGCTTCCTTGCATAACATAATACCGAGTTTGCAGCGAGAGACCTTAATTTCTCAGGCCACTCGCATTTGGTCAAGTTTGGAATCATATAGTCTTCTTTGTAAAGATGGGTCATGAACCAGGTATACAAAAGTGGAATGCAACAATTTAGAGTGCCTTTTATCTTTTTGTACATAACATGTAGTGTGTAATAAACGTCAGCAAGTAGAGCGAGAGTTGGATCCGTATTGAAAACTTTCGCATCCCAAAATATGCTAATGGTAGCAGGGTCAATATAGTCAACAATCTGTGGAAATGAAATTACAACAAACACAAGCAACCCTAAACAATCGGCACAAGGCTCCCATTCTTTATAATTAGAAAACTCAAGGGCCTTAGCTTCTAGGTATGTTCTCTTGATTCCTTGTATTGTACTTTCTCTTTGGTAATTTTGAACTAACTCAGAATAAGGGATCCCTAAGCCCTTTGCCAAGACTTTGACTTTAATAGTTTTCCCGATACCTACATAGGCCTTCTCTTTAGAAAAGTTTAGAATCCTGTCAAATTCTTCCAGAGCCGGCGCTAGCTGGAAGTCTTGGAAGGTGAAGCATCTCAGCGGAGGGTCGTAGAACTGAATGAGGGAAGAAACAACGTCTATTTGAACCTCTACTCATGTCAGGCCAAGGGTATCCCCATAACGGCGAGCGTACATCTTTAGAGCTCTTTCGGATAATTTCTCTTTTATGGCTTTGATTTCAGAAATGCCTGGCTTGAGGGCATTGACGCAGACAAGTTATCTTCCTTTAGTATCCATTTTTAAAGATAATCACCAAAATATTATTGCTTTTTGTTTTTTTTTACCTTGTGAATAAGACGAAAAAAAGAAACGGATGATGAATATTTGTGAAATGTATGAATGTAAAGATGCAAGGTTTAGTGACATGATTTTGTGACAGGTACCCTTATAAGGTAGGCTCCTAGTTTTGACCTACGGTTAATATACCCTTCCAAAAGGTGGTTTCCTTAAGGGTATCGTGAATAACACCATAGGGAAAAGGCACAATGGCCTCCCTTAGGTGGAGCCTCTTTACGGACCGAGACTTTCGTCTCAAAGTCGTGAAAGGTCCCGTCATGAGATTTTGGTTAGGGTTATACAAAGAGTCATGGGTGGCATTCCAAAGTCCTACTCGTCAAGAGGATATCTCTCGATAAGTATTACTTTTGCGGAATTCCACTGACTCTAGGAGAAGTCGTCACATAAACTCGCATGGATGATGTATCCCCTAACCTAATAGATGAACCTTCTTTCTAAGGGTTTTTTTTTTGAAAATATTTTTGAAATTGAAATCCTGCCATATAGTAAATATAATAATAAAAGAGACAAAATAATAAATAAATAAATAAATAAATAAATAAATAAATAAATAAAGGAAATGAAAATCCCAACAAAATTAAAACCTAAAACCTAAGGGAAAGGCTTATAAATCTAGGAAGGAAGTCCCCAGTAGAGTCGTCAACTGGATTTAAAATCAAGAGTCGCCAAAACTAGTTTTTATCCTAAGGAAGGGAATATAATAGGAAACCCTAATTCGTAATACAGAGATTCTAAGTTTCAGACTTCTTTAGACGAAAGGAAGGTGTTAGGCACCTTTCATCTACCTTATTCTTAAGGATACTAAGTTTAGGTTTATGTTTAACAGGGTTTTAATTTTTTAATAGGGGAACTCGCCAGGATTTTAGTCGTATGCCTACGTATCCTCTTATGAGGAATCAGAGTCCCAATTCGTAGTTCGTATTGGATTGTGTTTTTTAGTGATTGCAAAACTATTTTGAATTGCCTCGCATTTTGACCGGATGTAGAGATAGCAGAAGTTTGGACTAAATGCACGATTAGTCAAAATATGTTTGGAACCCTTTAGCAAAAAGTGTTGTTTAGATTAGTTTATTGCGAAAAGAAAATTTGGTATTTGTTAAGTATATTTTAATCATATTAATTGCAAAAATTCTAATTAATACATGATTTAAAATTTTAATGCAATAATAATATTAATATACGCATGAGTTTTCGAATAAAATAATCACTTTAAATGAAAATAGTAATACTAATATTTTAGTAAAATAAAATAAAATACTAAAAATAATAAATTATTATAAAAAAAGAAAGAAATAACAATGATAAAAAATAAATAAGAAAATAAAAAAGAAATTAGAAAACTAAATATTCCCAGGAGGTGTAATTTATGTTAGGTAGTAAAATATAAGGGTGTGAATAGTGACTGGTGTTGTACCCCAAAATTTTCCCTCTCATTTTATCAACATTTCTCATCACAAGACTCTTGGAACTCAGGATCAAGCTAGGGTTTGCTCTGCTCAAGACACCTCCTTGCACTGTTGACCTAAATTAGGTTTTGAGTTTGCACAGGGATTGTTGGACCTTCAATGCCTAAATTGACTTTCATACTTCATGTTGGACTAATAAGTTTGCCCATACCAAGTCTCAAGCCTTGAATCAAATTTTTGCCCAGTCAATTGGACAGTTGACCTAGAAATCAGCTGTATTGGGGAAAAAAGTGAATTGTGGCCAATTTACAGTCAAACCTCATGAATTTTGACCCACATCAACATTATGAACTCATATGAACCATTTGATCAAGTTTGGACCATAATTCCACAAGAAATTTGATCAGGTCACCAAAAGGGCAAAATGGTCATTTTTAGGGTTTTGACTGTACAAAAGCAATTTTTGACTGTTTGACCTAGCCAATGGCAAATCAAGTTCAACCATGGACTCAAGGACTCAATGCCATTATCTTGACCTATTCAACAGGTTCAAAAGATCTCAAATGCATAGAATTGACAGATGAATTTTTCAGTCAATTGATCAAAATTTGACTGTACACTGAAAAGTCAAACTTTGACTTTTTGGTCAAAATCAAGTGCCAAGGGTCATTTTTCATCAAGATGTGTCAAATTATGAAACTTGTTCATCAAGAAACCCAAAATTGCAAATTAGGGTTTGAAATTGAAAAATTTCATAACTTAGAATTTTTCTAAGTTATGAAATTTTCTTAATTTTTCCTAATTTTGTCCCACATTTTCACCCAGATGCAAATGGATTCAAACAAAACTTACAACATGAAAGTTGTAGTCCATCACAAAGTCTACAACTTTGATTCACAAAGTTTTCTCAAAAGAAGCTTGGATCTCAAGTTATGATTTTTGGAACAAGGGTCCCTAAAACTTTTAACTTAGAGAAATTTTGCCCTAGTTTAGGCAGGATTTTGACCCATCTTCTTGGCCATTTTTCACATAGTTCCACTTGTAGTCTCAAGTTTCATTTCAAAGATGGATTATACTAAATGTAGCAAGCTTTCCAAATTGTCCAAGAACTCCTCAAACACATTTGTGGTTAGGGAGAATCGAATGCTTGAAGTTGGCAAAAACTCACTTTGAAACCATGGCCAATACATGTTCATACAAGTTGCAAAATCTGACCAAACTAGCTTTGTACTTAATTACAGGCCTCTAAACCAATTTACACTCAAAAATTGAATGCAAATACATTGGACATTGGTGTTATTCTGATCATTAGAGCTTGGCACAATGAATAATGCCATTTTGGGCATAAAGATGGCACTTCCATTTTCATAAAGGCAACTTTATGTCAAATTGCATTTTCTTGAGCCTTGGACTTCTTTCTTTGCAGCAAACAAGTTCCACAAACTCAGGCAAAGGTACAAGGAACTTGTGCATGCATGGAGATAGCCTGTATAGGCCTATCTTATTTCACTTCACACTTTTCTTTCAAAACAAGTCAACTTGCCAAAAGTCCATAACTCACATATCTGATATATTCAACTTAAGCCAAGTTTTCAAACAAGTTTGAGAGATCCTTGTAAGCCAGAAACACGAGCCTTTCACCTCTAAAGCACCCTTATACACAAAAACCACATTTTCTTGCAAAACAGGATATGACCTGCAAATCACAAGCCAAAACACATTCCACTCGTGCGTTTTGCTTGTAATCAGTTCCAATACCTTCCATTCAACTCACTCAAACTATCCCAAACCTCCATTGCCAATTGTAACTCCATTTACAGTGTTCACCATATTCATTTCAAGCTTGTGCAGGTTGACTTCTGTAGAGAGATTCAGGCCATTTCAAAACAAACTAAGCATTGAGAAAGGTTCAGGGGACATCAAGCAAGCTTAAAAGAACCTCAAGCCTCACTGAAAGTTGCTGCATTGTCCAACTCGTGTCCAACTGAAACAGGTTTTTCATGAACTTCTATCTCTCTATTTAGGAACATTTAACCTTAGGTTTGTGAATAAAAGATGTTGTACTCATTACCCTGAAACCATACATATGCTCAGTTTTCATTTATATTAAACGTGCTAAGAGAATTTCATCCATGAACTTTCTGAAAAAACTAGGTTAGAAATTAGGGCCAGAGAAATTCTCTCTGGTCTTTGAGAGTTAGATTAAGTTTTTTATATGGTTGGAATCGTGTGATTATGCTCTACAATTTTCATGTTACAAGTTTTTGTTTTTAAGCACTGAAACAGGAGATACAAGTTTGAACTGAGCACGCGCATGTTTCTGTTGGACGAAGGTTGAAGATGAAGTAGCTGGGCTGGCCCTGGCTACTTTCTACTTTTGGCACCCCCCACTTTCAGTTTCATACCCTCTGGCCCATTTTCTTGTATTTTGATATTTTTGCATTTTTATTTTCTTTTCTGACTTTGATATTTTATTTTCAAACATAAAAAATGATCCAAAAATATTTTTATAATTTTTTACATTTATTTGGTATTTATTTTAATTACTACTAGCATTAAAACATTTTATATACTTTTATATTATTTTGTTTAAATTTAAAAATAATGTAAATAATACTTTTATTTTCATTTCTTATTTTTATTCACATTGAAAATATTTTCTTGAATATATTTTATTTTTGTAAATATTTTATTTTATTTTATATATATATATGCTTTTTATTTTATTTTATTTTACTTTATTTTATTAAATAATTAGAGTAAAATATAAAAATATTACCCTTTTTATTTTTTATGCTAAAAAATACATTTTCTTCAATATATTTCATTTTTGTACATATCAACATATTTTTGTATATAAATAATAAATAATATCATTTTCTTAAAGAAAATTAACGTTTACCCCTTTAATAAAAATAAATTAATCTTTTTTTTAATTTTTATCTTATTTATTCCTTGATATTTCTTTACATTTAAAAATACTTTGCATACATAAAAACCTTTTTTGCATAATACATTTTTATATAATATTTGTTTATTTTTGTTTATTTAAATATTGTACATTTAAATATTATGCATTGTAAATTCAATTTGGTTGTAATAATTTAGGGTTTTGATTTCTTGCAAAATAATCCCCTATTCAAAATTGTACCCCCCTCCCTATATCAAAGTTGTAATAGCTTAGATTTATTTTTTACGCACTTAATGCTTTCAATTATGCCATGCTTAGAGAATTAGGGTTTGTATGCAAAATCAAAACCAACAAATAGTTTGACCTAATCTAAGACAAAAATGCATGAAAAACAAACACAATGCACACTTGCACCCCTAGGGTTACAATCCACTTGTTGCCTTCAAAAATGGGCCATGGTATGCATGTTAAGTACTTTGGCAAAACAAAAACAAATCAAAGATCATAGTCCCTCGATGACGCTATCTGAGTTGCCTAAACAAAATGATCAAGTCCCTTAAGAAAACTGCCAAAGATACTTGACACAATTGCTATTATGGTTTATACGATGACCCACGCCTGTCCCGTTTAACATCCTAACACAAGGTTGTTCACCAAATACAATGGTGAAACAACACTGTTAAAAGGGTTAAAAACATAAGAAATATCTTTGAGTAAAATAGGGTAGACAACTCTTAGTTACTTGATCAAAAGCTTGCAAAAACATCCTTTCTATCTTCAAACACACTTCACAAACACAATTTCAAAACCCTACTTTCAAACATTGAAAACCTTTCAAAAACAAAAACACCTTTGTATACATTCAAAACAAGAATCATTACAAAGGTTGCCACAACGATGGCCTCTTTTCAAAATATCTTTCAAAACCACACACAAAGCACCATTTCAAACAATTGAAAAGCACCATTTCAAACAATTGAAAAGAAAAGGCAAGTGATCTAAACAAGTAACTAAGAGCCCATGGATAACCATGGATAGAAATGGTGCTAATACCTTCCCTTTCTATAATCTACTCCCCGAACCCAAGAAAACATCTCAAAGGTATTTCCTGTGCTTTTTGACCTTTCCTTAGGATAAAATAAAAAGTCGGTGGCGACTCTTGCTAAACCGAAACATTTGTGAACACAAACGCAAAATCCCAAGTCAGTTCTCCCACTATATCACAGAACTGGCGACTCTGTTGGGGAAAACTTTAAAAGTGGAGTAACCTTAAGGCTTAGATCACCTTTGCATGCTTATCTTGATTGCTTTGTTTGCTTTACATTTGGTTCTCTTGTTTGGGCTTGAAATCCTCTACCCGGATTTGGGAAACATTCATAGGTAAATAACAATACGTTGTGGAAACTGTGCGGGGTATACCGACATGGTTGAAGCAATAGCTATATTAGTGCGACATATTTGTGAGTACCGGTAGCCTTTGAGTCAATAAAAGAGAATACAAGGCCGCTGAGTGATGTCATGAAGCACTAATGAACTCTTAGAACCTTACTTGACCATCTTGGCCTTTTTTTAGGGGTAGTGAGATGACCGGCTTTGGTACAGTCTGAAGTTGGTAGATACTCGATACTACACTCATTGAGGGTTGTTTTCTTGGAATATTTTGGTCGCCAGTTAAGTGGCTAAACCAAAACAATGAACATAGAAAACAATCCAGTGATATTGAGCTCCTTAGAACCCGGTTACTATTTATAGGACAGGTTGAGCCAACTAACTTCAAGAGGGTACTTACCTATGAAACCTCATGCAAGCCTGAAACTAGGGTTTTATGTGACTTGCTTGTACATGTGTTTGTGCATACATCATGAACATCATAAAGCATCATTTACATCCACTAACCATTTCAAGGGTTTGGATCTTCATCTTTGTCTTGTTTTATAGGTCATGGAATCTCTTCACAGGAAAACAATTCAAGTCAACCTCGTGAGAATCCCCCCTCAACTCAAGGAGCTTACTTCCAAGATTCCAGAGAATTCTCTCTTCAGTGAAAGACATGGTAGACTTCTGAACTTGGTCAACTCCAACATTGAAGAAGACATGGTGAAAGTTCTCTTCCAGTTCTTTGACCCCCTACGCCACTGTTTCACATTCCCTGATTACCAACTAGTACCTACTTTGGAGGAATTTTCTCAACTCCTGAGGATTCCTATTCTTCATCAACTACCCTACAACGGCACGGAAAAAGAACCAAAGCCTGAAGATGTTGCTCAAGCATTACACTCGCAACCATTTGATATCAAGGGTCATTGGGAAACCAGGAGTGGTGTCAAGGGTTTCTTGGCAAAGTTTCTGTTTGAGAAGGCACAAGACTGCTGGAATTCTCTAGATCTACAAGCTTTTGAGGAGATTGTAGCACTTCTCATCTATGGGTTGGTCTTGTTCCCAAACCCTGATCAGCTTATAGATGTGAATGCTGTCAAGATTTTCATATCTCGGAATCCTGTGCCCACATTGCTTGGGGACATCCTACACTCATTTTACACACGAACAATGAGGAAAAGGGGTGTTCTCATGTGTTGTACTCCTCTTCTAGCAAGGTGGTTTATTTCTCACCTTCCCCAGTCAGTTTTGAAGAATGAGCAGGGTTTAAGGTGGTCACAATGGTTGATGACCCTCACACATTCTGATGTTCATTAGTGTTCTCGATCCAGAGATAATGTCATCATAATTGATCGTTGTGGAGAATTCCCTAATGTCCCACTACTTGGCATTAGGGGAGGCATTACCTACAACCCCTGTTTAGCTCTAAGGCAGTTTGGATATGCCAGGAGGGATGGCCCTCATGATATGCTGGTCCCTGACTTGGTTTTTGACTTCGACAACGATGCGCAAGGACTTCGACAAAGGTTCATCAGAGCTTGGAAGATGCCCAACAAAGTGGATAGTAAGACACTGGGGCACAAGAATTCCATTCCCCTTGAGCCTTACCTCAAGTGGGTACAAACCCACGCCCAGAATCTTATGATGCCATATCCTCACATTCTCCCCGTGACCAAAGAGCCTGTTATGGAAGGAGAGGTTCCACACACCCTCCTACATCCATACATGCCAATATCATTGGAAGAATTACAAAAGAGTTGGATCCAACTCAAAGAAGAACGAAATACTTTTGAAGCCAGCTTCTATGCCAGTGAGAAGAAGGTTTTGGAGCTTACCCGCCGACTTCACGAGGAGGAAACTCTCAACACTTACATCGCACCAAAGAGGACGCGCAATGTCTTTTTACATTAAGAATTTTGTAATATTTTTCCCATGGGGCACTTATGTACTAACAAATTTCTTCTTAATATGACGTGTGTTCTTTTTGTTTGCAACAAATTTTAATTTCTGAATCCTTGAATGCATTACATGAATAACATATCATTCATCATATGCATAAATAGGTCTTCACACCAGGTTTCCTTATCTTTCTGCTATTTATTTCAGCAAGATGGATTTGGAGCAGACGGTTAAGGATCTGCAAGCACATAATTCTCAATTCCAGCAACTCCTCATGACCTTAGCAAAGGGTCAAGAGGACCTTAAAGCACTGTTGGAAAAAGATAAAGAGAAAAAGAAGAAAAGACCTGGTGTAGTCATCATGGGAAGAAGGTTTGAAAGCAATGCTAGAAAAGTTCTCGAATTCCCCTCGACGTCTGATGAAGGGGCTGGTAAAGGGAAAGGAGCTGCAATGCCTTCTGAATCTGAAGTTGAAGGAGAAGAAGAGGAAGAGGAAGAAGACGAAGATTACTCTGAACAACAATATCCCCCGGCGGATGTTAAATTTAAAAGTCTTGAGGATCGGTTGGCAGACATGGAGTTGCAAAGGGTACCTGGTTTAGATTTCGAAGAACTAGGGTTGGTCGTTGGGATCGTCATTCCTCCCAAGTTCAAAGTTCCTACACTTGCGAAGTATGACGGTCTGTCATGTCCAAAGATGCATCTAAGATCCTACGTCCGAAAGATCCAACCCCACTCATCTGATAAGGATCTTTGGGTCCATTTTTTCCAAGACAGTTTGTCAGGCACACAATTGGACTGGTTCTATCAACTTGAGAGGTCTGAGGTTCATAACTGGGAAGATTTAGCTGCTACTTTCTATCGACAATACCAATACAACACTGATTTAGCGCCCACTCGTACTCAACTACAGAGTATGGGTATGGCTTCTAACGAGGGATTTAAAGAGTATGCCCAGAAGTGGCGTGATCTGGCTGGAAGGGTGCAGCCACCATTGTCGGATAGAGAGCTGGTTGACATGTTTTTAGGGACTCTGTCTGGCCCTTTCTTCAATCATTTATACATATTTAATATATATATATAATATATATATATATATATATATATATATATATATATATATATATATATATATATATATATATATATATATATATATATATATATATATATATATATATATATATATATATATATATATATATATATATATATACACATATATACCTTTATTTTATTAAATAATTAGAGTAAAATATAAAAATATTACCCTTTTTATTTTTTATGCTAAAAAATACATTTTCTTCAATATATTTCATTTTTGTACATATCAACATATTTTTGTATATAAATAATAAATAATATCATTTTCTTAAAGAAAATTAGGGTTTACCCCTTTAATAAAAATAAATTAATCTTTTTTATCTTATTTATTCCTTGATATTTCTTTACATTTAAAAATACTTTGCATACATAAAAACCTTTTTTGCATAATACATTTTTATTTAATATTTGTTTATTTAAATATTGTAAATTTAAATATTATGCATTGTAAATTCAATTTGGTTGTAATAATTTAGGGTTTTGATTTCTTGCAAAATAATCCCCTATTCAAAATTGTACCCCCTCCCTATATCAAAGTTGTAATAGCTTAGGTTTATTTTTTACGCACTTAATGCTTTCAATTATGTCATGCTTAGAGAATTAGGGTTTGTATGCAAAATCAAAACCAACAAATAGTTTGACCTAATCAAAGACAAAAAATGCATGAAAAACAAACACAATGCACACTTGCACCCCTAGGGTTACAATCCACTTGTTGCCTTCAAAAATGGGTCATGGTATGCATGTTAAGTACTTTGGCAAAACAAAAACAAATCAAAGATCATAGTCCCTCGATGACGCTATCTGAGTTGCCTAAACAAAATGATCAAGTCCCTTAAGAAAACTGCCAAAGATACTTGACGCAATTGCTATTATGGTCTATACGATGACCCACGCCTGTCGCGTTTAACATCCTAACACAAGGTTGTTCACCAAATACAATGGTGAAACAACACTGTTAAAAGGGTTAAAAACATAAGAAAGATCTTTGAGTAAAATAGGGTAGACAACTCTTAGTTACTTGATCAAAAGCTTGCAAAAACATCCTTGCTATCTTCAAACACACTTCACAAACACAATTTCAAAACCCTACTTTCAAAAATTGAAAACCTTTCAAAAACAAAAACACCTTTGTATACATTCAAAACAAGAATCATTACAAAGGTTGCCACAACGATGGCTTCTTTTCAAAATATCTTTCAAAACCACACACAAAGCACCATTTCAAACAATTGAAAAGCACCATTTCAAACAATTGAAAAGCAAAGGCAAGTGATCTAAACAAGTAACTAAGAGCCCATGGATAACCATGGATAGAAAGGGTGATAATACCTTCCCTTTCTATAATCTACTCCCCGAACCCAAGAAAACATCTCAAAGGTCTTTCCTGTGCTTTTTGACCTTTCCTTAGGATAAAATAAAAAGTCGGTGGCGACTCTTGCTAAACCGAAACATTTGCAAACACAAACGCAAAATCCCAAGTCAGTTCTCCCACCGTATCACAACTAGGCTAGGCCCAAAATGCTCATTTGAGGGGCATGAGTGTTCGCATGGGTGAGGGTACGCAGAGCTTATAATGGACTTGGTCTTATGGCTGTCTGATACGAATCGTGTGGATGCAGTTGAAGGAGTATTTTTCTTGCGGTAGGCATGCATGTATGGAATCATTACAGAAAATAATAGTTATTTCATTTCATTATTCATTTCATTTTTCATTTTCCAATCATAACTCCCTCGTTCTCTCTCCCTACCCTGAACCCTTTCCTTCGTCCTCCTCCTTCCAAACCCTAACCCGAAAATAAACTCACCGTGGAGGCGCTGACCCTTAATTGAATCCCTTCCCTTCTATCGTACCCAACCAATAACCCACAAACAATACAAGAACAACAAAAAAGAAAAAAGCTAAGTTCATTTACCTTCGCGTTCTTGTCTTCTGACTTTCGTCCGATTGCTGCTAATCTCTCCTCTCTTTTCAATTTGTAGGTTACGGTGATGTTTCGCGAATGGAGTAGTGGCGGAGGATGGCGAGGCTATCAGCAGTGATTAGGGTTTCAGATATTGAAACCCTAATCGTCTCCCTTTCTTCTTCAACAACATTGATCGGTACTTGAGGTTCTTCGACTTTCTTCGTTTCAGAATCTCCTTATTCTTCAATTTCTTTTCTTTTATTTGTATTCAAGGTTCCCCTGGTATCTGTATTTGATTATGTATTTATAGGTTTAGGAATAGAATTGTTGTTACAAATTCGTTAGCTTAGATTTAGGGATTTAGAGAAAATTAGGGATTAGATGTCTTGTAATTGATTTGAAACTGTAATGTCTTGGATCCTATTGAATGTAATTCGCAATTTCTAAGATTTTGCAGAGATTTGATTTAATTTTAGATTCTGCATTTTTTAGATTTAGACTGTAATAAGAATTCTGGGCTTCATTTTGGATTATGTATAATTTTAGATTTTAACTGCAATGAAGATTTGATTTGTAACAAATATTTGATTTGTATAATATCAGTTGGTTCAATCGAAATGTGCGTTTTCTGGCTCAGATTTGCTCAGTGACTGTTACTTTGAATTTGGGCCTGCAAAATATATTATCTCTTTCTGTCCAGCTTGTTACGTAAATGGACTTGGGTTACTGCAAACAACATCACTATTTTTGACGCGAATTGGGCCTAAGCCTCTTTTAAAAAATTTGATCCAACATAATTTTTTTCAAAACCAACAACTCTTAATAAATTATAAATTATAAAAATAATGTCTAATAAATCAATTTACAAAAAAACTTTTTTTTAATAATAAATAATGAAACTAAGTCTCTTACTAGTTTGTAAAGGAAGATTTTTAGTAACATAATAAAAAGTTTTAATAATGTTTTTTCCTAGAATAAAACAGTAATAAAAAATGTCAAATGGGCTAATTAAAAAAATCTCAATGGGTCTGCAGTTCCATATTCCACTCTTGGCTATTCAATCAAAACGAAATGGGCCAAACGAATGGACTTGCAAACTGAAATTTCACCCCATCTCTTTGTTAAAAGCAGCAAGACAACTTAATGGGCCTTATATAATTAAAATCTTAATTTACTTTTGAAATAGTTTCTAATATTCAAATCTCACGGGCCATTGGCCAACATGCTTCGCAAATGGGCCTATGGGTATATGGGTCTTTCTGATTTAGAAAGCCCCACTCCCTTGAATCAAGATACACCCCTCTGTTGGCTTGGATTCTTTAAAAATGGGCCATCAGATATTGATGGACCATCTTTAAAACATTTTTCTTCCATTTTTAATCTTGAAATTGTGATCATAAAGGTAGGGAAACTTTGGGGTATGACATCAGCAACTTACTGGGGATAGTATCAACTCCGCTGGGGACAAAGGGGTTTGTCCGTTGATTTGTAATAGTTTAAGAAAAGACTCGAGGTGGGGAATCTGGAGTTTGTTGGGGAAATAAATCCTGTTGAGAAGAATATTTTTGAGACCTTACTGAGGACATGAATTCTTTCATCCAAGGTTCATTTTCAGTTAAGGCCTCACTCAGTTGGGGAGAGGTTTTTCAGGAAATTGGAACTTCGGATGGAGACTGTATAAATCAACTCTTATGGGGATAATCTTTTTGAAGTGATTTTGTGGTGATATCCATGAATTTGGCCTTGTGGGGATTTAGGGACAGCTTGAACTCTGTCTTCTCCTAGAGTCCTTAGTAAACATTGATCAGAGTGACAAATCTTTTACTGATAGACAAAATGATGAGATAACGGGACATAGTCGTACGCTTTATTCCCTAAATTTTGCTTGGACCGTCTTTTTAGATTCTCAGTCCAACGGGATACCCTTTTTTTCCCAAGCCATCTTCTCATGTTTTCAACTTGCCGGGAGTATAATCTTTTGTATATATCCCTAATTTTTACCCGAACCTTTTGGTTCGCCGGGATGCCCTTACTTTTGCCTAGGTATGTCAACCTAGCGGGTCTCTTTTCATGCGTAGTATTTTCCAACTATGTCCGTGTTCACAGGGTGTGGAGAATTGTTACTGTCTATGGTTGTAAGTGTTGTAGAAATGCCAGAAATTATTTGCTCGATCGCGCATGACTTTTCATATGTGGGAGCCTATTTTCCCCTAGGGTTAGTCTGGTGCACTTTGATGTCTGAAGTTTTGATCACATTTCTGGTAGTCTTGAACTTCCTAGATATCTTTTTCTAAGAATTGTCATGGAAGAATCCAAAGACATGATACTGACACCATCTGATACTATTGGCACAGACAAGCAATTTGGTGATATCAGAGGTCTTCATAGTTGATTTTTTTCAAGCCCATGATCAATGTAACATTCCTCTCAAGTGATTCGGATGGAGAACTGCCCCTGGCTATTCAGCACTTCTTGAGAGATTCTTTGAATCTCGACTTAACTGCTTTAAATGGTCATGTCATGCCCCTTGATTATAAGAAACCTGTCATTGGAGGTGTCTTTCCCTTTGAAGTGATTCTGTTTATTGAGAGAGTTTTCGTTCATTGTATATTTGTCGTGCGAATTTCTCTATTGTCAAACAATTATCCATATGCAAACAACGGTATTCTAACAATGCAAAGTTCATGTCTGTCTTGAGATTTTTTTTGAAAAATGCACTTTTAAAGAGAAACAAAAATTTGTAAGAATATGAATTCAACTTAGGATCTACAGTAAACCTTATAGGAGTCATTATACCTTTTATAAGAGAATTCTTTCGGACTAACATATGCTTCAATTAGGACTTTTAAAGGGTTATAACATGGTCTGGTTCATGGTTTAAGAAATAAAAGATAAGGATCAAAGTTTATTTGTACCCAACTCGTTCTCCATGATGTTCTACAGTCCTATACTCAGTTGATCGCATGTTTATCTCTTTCTAGAATCTGGAATGATATTTTGGTGATGGTTCAGATACTGGAAGTCTATTTGGGAAGGCAGTCATTTTTGTAACATTTTTCATGTTGTCGAGGATTTGTGGTGACCTATTTTTTGATCTACTATCCTTAATTTTTTCCTGACTGATCTTGTTTTGAGATTACAGCCAGCGGGATGCCCCGGTTTTTCTTAAGTCTCTTTCAGAGTTTTTGACCTAGCAGGCTTTTCTTTTGAGAGGTAAAGACTGCCTATTTTATGGGGAACCAACACCATCTTTTGATTCAGAAGGATATTTTTTTTCTAAAGTGACAGCTTGTGACTGAATGCGCCTTTGGATTAACTGAGAAACTACCCTGCCCCAGTTTATGGCTTAAAGGTTTCAATTTATGCGAAAAAGAAAACTCCTACTTCTTAGGCTCAAAGGGGTTGACTAGGGATTATCTTCCTTATAACTCCACTGTTTGGGGTTTGAAACAACGCCTGTACATCATCAGCAAAGTCTGTCTAAAAGCATACTGTATGAGATTATGGTATTATTTTCATCATCCTCCCTCTAAAGGCTTAAGGCTTGTAGTCGAGTGTTGGATATCATACAAAAAGAGGTAAAAGCATAATTTTAGTATAGTGAAATCGAATGGATTAACTCAAGAAAAACATATGCAATGCATTAGTGAGAACAACCAAGGTCTGACATAAAGATAAATGTTTAAGAAAACAAATAAATTACAACTGAAAATTCGAATAAACAAAAATTTCTCCGCCTAAATTTGTCACTTCAGATGGTGTGTTTTTGAGGGGTGACAGAAAAACTCAATTTGACCATCTTGTGTGAATTCAAATACTTCTTCGTCGATCAGGTCTTGAATCTTGTTTTTCAATGCCCAACAATGGTTAGTGTCGTGTCCACGACTATTGGAATGGTATGCGCACCTTTCAGTATGTCTGTAACGGGGAGAAGCAGTATTAGGTTTATGAGGAGGTTCCTTCAACGCAACCAGCTTAGCTTCCAACACATGATGCAATGCTTGAGCCAAGGACATGTTTATTTTGATAAATTTTCTTTTGGGTGTATCTTGCTTATGCTAACTACCTTGTCGTTATTGTCGAGGTCGTTGTTGGACTCGCGGTGTAGTAGCCATTTTGAAAGGTGTTCTCTCAACCAAACCAACTTCTTATCTTATCGGAGGCTGATTAATGACTTGATCCCCAACCTTGACTGTTTGTTTCATATGGTTGCATTCGTCTCGATGAAACTTGTTGATGAGAGTTCTTAACTCTTCTTGTCCCCGAGCTAAGTTTTGGATAAGAGCCATCTGTCCCAACATCTGGATTCTCATCATTGCTATTTTAGCTGGCTGTCCTTATTGTCTTCAGGATTCTTCTCGGTCATGCTCTCAATGATGAGTGCTTTCACTTCTTCTTTCCCCTTGGATAGATTCAGGAATAATTCTTGAAGTTGATCATTTTGGGACTGAAGATCTTGGACAGTCTGTTCGAGATCCATTTTTTTAACTAAAATAAACAGTAAGCGGATGAGAAAACCTGTATGGGGAAAACCTGTTATGACATGATGCATGATATATGAATGCAATGTTTTCGAAGATCTCGTGGTCTAAACACAAGGAAATTTCAGAAGTTGAACTTTGATTATAGCTTTGAATAACTTCGTATCATTTAATGTTCTTTTACGAGAATCAAGCTCACCATGTCAAGTGGGTCATAACCCTCGACTTAAGTTATCATGCTTTGGTCTTTGACAACATTTTGGCTAGAGGAAAATAAATCCTCTTGCCCCTTGATAGACTTCTGGTTCAATATAATCCTACATCACAGACTGTTGAGATCCTTAAAATGGTTATTGAAAATGCTATGGTATGATGTTATGAGGTTATGAACAAATAAACATATACAAGCAAAGTAAACAAGTCCTTAGGTTTAGGCTTGCACGGGGTTTATAGGTAAGTTCTCTCTTGAAGTTTAGTTGGTTCGACATGTCCTAACAAAAGTAACTGGGTTCCAGGGAATCTCAATATCACTGATCTTACTTCATTGGGCATTGTGATCGGTGGAAATAGAACTGACTGTTTTTTAGCTGGTTTCGTGAAATGTCGCGGTAAGCAAGAGTCGCCACCGTCTTTTATATTCTCCAACATGGAAAGGACAAAAGCACAGCAAAATTCCTTATTCGAGAATGTTTCTCGGTTCGGGAGGTAGATTTATAGAAAGGGAAGGTGTTAGCACCCTTTCTATCCGTGGTTATCCACGGGCTCTTAGGTACTTGCTCTTATGTTTTCAAAATTGTTTGCTTTTCAAATGTGAGTGGGTTTTGGAAAAGTTTTGTTTGAAAAATTTCTAAGTAACTCTTGTATCTGTCCTCAAGAGTGTGTGAAAGATTTGTTTGAAAACTTTTGAAAGTGTAGGTGCGAAAAGTTGTTTTTGTTTGTTTGAAAAGAGTAAGTACCCATGAGAATCTACCTACCCTAAGGAATTAAGCTGTGTAAGAGTCCTTTAGATAGTGCTATCCCACCATTGAGAGATAGGTAGCACCATCGTTGGAGGTGTTCGGGTCAATTCGATTATCGGGACAATGTGGTCACCGAAGCAATGGTAGGACATCTTAGAAGTAACCCTAATGTCCTAGATCCTTTTTATCCGAGACAACCGTTTCGAGGCAACTAGATCTTTAGACAAAAGGGCGACCTCTAAGACACCCTATACTTGATGACCACTTATGAGGCAACCAGTGAGGCGTACCCTAGGAGTGGCATGTGCTTTGTGTGTTGTTTTTCAGTTAAGGTTATCTTGTACATGTTATTTGTGAGCTACAGATTGATTTTATTTACATACATTCTTTCATGCATTTTTAACAGTTAGAGGTGCAGAAAATAAATTGCAGAAATGTAAATCTAGCTATTACAAGGCGCGGGTCTATACATCGCCAAAAAACAAAACCCGTTTGGAAATAAAGTGCGAGAAATAGTAAATAAAGAGATAAACCTAATTACTATTACATATCCAGAAACAGTTACATAAATAATCAAAATAAGGATAATGCGCGAAAGAATTAAATCGGGAACGTCCTAACAGTTTTGACCTTTTTTTTAAGAAAGAATTGAATTTTTGTCCTTTTTTGTTATTAAATTAAAATTAAACCTAGCACTAATTAATTAATTAAAAGAAAAAAGAATGATTTTGTGTTTTTATATTTTTAATGAAATAAAATAAAATAAAATAAAAGAAATTAAAAAATGAAAGTGAAGGACCTAATTCTAAATTAATTTTACTTATTAAAAAATGTTGAAATTAAACTAATTAAACTAATTAATTTATTAGTATTTTATTTATAAAATAAGTTAATAAATAATAAAATGTTTTTTGGTTTTTTCTGAATTTTATGAAAAAAAAGTTAATTTGTTAACAATTAGAAAAATAGTTGAATAAAATAAAAGAGAAAATAGAAAACAAAAAGAAAAAAAAGAATGGACCAGAGGGTATTGGGCCAGATTTGGGGGTGTATTTGAAATCTGAGGCCTAAGCAAACACTCAGCCACGTTGACCTTTTGCCATTTCCTACAACATGCTTTGATATGGGGTAGAGTGGACAGCGCCTCATGGCCTTTGGATCTGGGTTTGAGGCGACTTGGCACCCTTCTGGATGAGGTGTATGGTGAGTTGCTTTATATTTCCTACATAGGATCATATTGGGAAAAAAAATTAACAAGCCTTTGGGGGACCTGGGAATCGAACCCAGGTCCCAGTAATTCACAACCACCTGCTCTTCCACTAGACCACTCATGCGCATTTGTTAATGAAACAATCAAAGAAATTAAAATATGAAAACAACCATTATTCTAGAAATTAAAAAAAAACACGCGCGCTACGTTTGAATGCACCAACCATGTTCTTCCATGTAATCATCTTCTTCGTGTTTTCCTGTAAAATAAAACCAAATAGCGGGGCTTTTAAACCCCCAAAAAGTGCAACCACAGAAAATAGCGATTAGAAATGTACGCTATATAAATAGGGCGCGAGTATGGTGTTGAATTCGTCTTGTCATTCTGAGTTCAACCATGGGCGTCATGAAGGCTAATTTTACCTATGTTGTAAAGCCCCAATCTGGGAGCTCTGAAACCCTAGAACTTAACAATGGTGTTTTGCAATTCTGGGCGCCATAATACAATTCAATTACACTAATAGCTTCGTATGGGTCCTGTGAACACAATACAATCAATGAAAAATGTTAAAAATGCATGAATCGATGATTATGATTTTGAAAAAAAGTGATGAACCGTATGACTGTGAATGGCGTTTCCTGGAGCTTTAAAGCTTGTTTCTGATTGCAAAAGATTCCTGGGAGTGTTAGGAATGTGTTTGGATCAAGAAAAGACTTTAAATCATGCTGAAAAGTGGATTTCAGATTGCAAATTTCTTTGGAATTTTTGGAATTGGTTCTGGCCGTTTCAATGAGTTCTAGGTCGTGTCTCCTATATGGCTTGCTTGCATATGTATGTATCAAGGGATTTAAGTCAGCATTAGGAGCCTTTAACTTGTGCATTGAATTTTTGGATTTCCTCTTAACCACCATTAAAGGCCTTTCAAAGCTTTGTCCAAATTTTGAATTTTCATGCATAAATGAGCTTTACACGAATTTGGCAACTAGAATATGCTTCATGAAGGCTAATCAAACCACAAGATACCATTTAATCAATTTTTTTGATTTTACTTGAATTATTATGGATTAAAATGAATTAAATCCATAAAAATTAAATAAAAATAGAAAAATAATTATTTGGTCTTGAAATTGATCATGGGACACGTGGGTGGCATGACAAGGCTGAATCAAGTGGAAGAAAGTGGGCCCTTTTGTCAAAAATTGAAGTTTCAAGGATAGTTGACTTTTGCCATTTCACAAAAATTTCCCAACTTCTCCAATGCATATCTTGCTCAATTTTGATCATATGAACATGTTCTTGGACATTTTGGAAAGGTCTTGAAGTCCTCTAACCAATGCCTTTGGTCCCATGTCATTTGAATATACCAATCTCAAGTTATGGTCTTTGACTTAAAATGCCTTTTTGTTGACTTTTGAAAATGACCTATAATGTTGAAATTGATAACTTTTTGTGAGAGAATTTCTTGGACTTGGAATGTGAAGATTAGTTGTAGGAAATGTTATCCCCTTCAAAATGAGCATTGGATGGGAATTTTCTGATGAACCATGAAAAAGTTATGCCTTGGTCAAGTTACAGTTGACTTTTTCAACTGTCCAAAAATGGAAACTTTTGCATCTTGATGATTTTTGAGCCATTCTTGTGGAATCATGATCAAGAATTGATCAAATGATGATTGTGGCCTCAAAATAAGATGTTGACCAAAATTTTTGACTTTTGACTGCCAAATGACCATTTTACCCCTACAGTTGATTGTGGAGTTACTAGGGCTTTTGAATGTGCAACTTGACCCTGTGAGCCTTGAAACTTGGCATATGGATGCTTGACAATGTATATGAGCATATGGGACTTGATTGAGCCCTTAAAAACCTCAACTTCCTTACAAGAACCAAAACCCTAATTTGAACTGGCTTAGGAGGGTGTTTAAACTGGCTTAGGAGGGTGTTTGAATTGTGCAACCCTTGAGTAGACTTGAGCAAATTGAGATGATGCTTGTCAAAACTTTGAAGAATATGGGAGGGAAAATTTTGGGGTACAACAGTTGCCCCTGTTCAATCTTCTTAGACCTGAGGATGTAGATTGGCTTGTGTGCCTTTCGTGATCCGAGGGTGGAAGATGATTGAACACTAGAGTGCCCAGAAATTTGCACTCACATAGTAGAGTACCAGCAGTGTGATGTCGGGAATGGGCTTACAGATGCCATTTGGAGAGATGGTGGATAGGAGGATGGGATTATAGATTCCATCTGGAGATGTGATATAACCTTGTCGGGAATGGGCTTATAGATGCCATTTGGAAAGATGGTATGGGAGGATGGGCTTATAGATGCCTTCTAGGTGTCGATTGCGTAAGAGATTCCTTAGCGAGAACTTGCGTACCTAAGAAAGATAATTTCCTGGCCTGTTACAGGTGTTGATCTTCACTCAGTCGCTCACAGACATGCCCTGGCTAGATACAGGTATCGAATCTTCAAACTCTTCAGACGTGCCCTGGCTAGATACAGGAATCGAATCTGGAATTAGTCGTCTACAGATTTGCCCTGGCTGGATACAGGAATCGAATCTTCAAACTCTTCAGACGTGCCCTGGCTAGATACAGGAATCGAATATGGAATTAGTCGTCTACAGATGTGCCCTGGCTGGATACAGGGATCGAATCTTCAAACTCTTCAGACGTGCCCTAGCTAGATACAGGAATCGAATATGGAATTAGTCGTCTACAGATTTTCCCTGGCTGGATACAGGAATCGAATCTTCAAACTCTTCAGACGTGCCCTGGCTAGATACAGGAATCGAATCTGGAATTAGTCGTCTACAGATTTTCCCTGGCTGGATACAGGAATCGAATCTTCAAACTCTTCAGACGTTCCCTGGCTAGATACAGGAATCGAATCTGGAATTAGTCGTCTACAGATGTGCCCTGGCTGGATACAGGAATCGAATCTTCAAACCCTTCAGACGTGCCCTGGCTAGATACAGGAATCGAATCTGGAATTAGTCGTCTACAGATTTGCCCTGGCTGGATACAGGAATCGAATCTTCAAACTCTTCAGACGTGCCCTGGCTAGATACAGGAATCGAATCTGGAATTAGTCGTCTACAGATGTTCCCTGGCTGGATACAGGAATCGAATCTTCAAACTCTTCAGACGTGCCCTGGCTAGATACAGGAATCGAATCTGGAATTAGTCGTCTACAGATTTGCCCTGGCCGGATACAGGAATCGAATCTTCAAACTCTTCAGACGTGCCCTGGCTAGATACAGGAATCGAATCTGGAATTAGTCGTCTACAGATTTGCCCTGGCTGGATACAGGAATCGAATCTTCAAACTCTTCAGACGTGCCCTGGCTAGATACAGGAATCGAATCTGGAATTAGTCGTCTACAGATGTGCCCTTGCTGGATACAGGAATCGAATCTTCAAACTCTTCAGACGTGCCCTGGCTAGATACAGGAATCGAATCTGGAATTAGTCATCTACAGATTTGCCCTGGCTGGATACAGGAATCGAATCTTCAAACTCTTCAGACGTGCCCTGGCTAGATACAGGAATCGAATCTGGAATTAGTCGTCTACAGATGTGCCCTGGCTGGATACAGGAATCGAATCTTCAAACTCTTCAGACGTGCCCTGGCTAGATACAGGAATCGAATCTGGAATTAGTCGTCTACAGATTTTCCCTGGCTGGATACAGGAATTGAATCTTCAAACTCTTCAGACATGCCCTGGCTAGATACAGGAATCGAATCTGGAATTAGTCGTCTACAGATGTGCCCTGGCTGGATACAGGAATCGAATCTTCAAACTCTTCAGACGTGCCCTTGCTAGATACAGGAATCGAATCTGGAATTAGTCGTCTACAGATGTGCTCTGGCTGGATACAGGAATTGAATCTTCAAACTCTTCAGACGTGCCCTGGCTAGATACAGGAATCGAATCTGGAATTAGTCGTCTACAGATTTGCCCTGGCTGGATACAGGAATCGAATATTCAAACTCTTCAGACGTGCCCTGGCTAGATACAGGAATCGAATCTGGAATTAGTCGTCTACAGATGTGCCCTGGCTGGATACAGGAATCGAATCTTCAAACTCTTTAGACGTGCCCTGGCTAGATACAGGAATCGAATCTGGAATTAGTCGTCTACAGATTTGCCCTGGATGGATACAGGAATCGAATCTTCAAACTCTTCAGACGTGCCCTGGCTAGATACAGGAATCGAATCTGGAATTAGTCGTCTACAAATTTGCCCTGGCTGGATACAGGAATCGAATCTTCAAACTCTTCAGACGTGCCCTGGCTAGATACAGGAATCGAATCTGGAATTAGTCGTCTACAGATGTGCCCTGGCTGGATACAGGAATCAAATCTTCAAACTCTTCAGACGTGCCCTGGTTAGATACAGGAATCGAATCTGGAATTGCGACAGTTGATAGTAATTATCTTTGGATTGACCTTTTTCCTGAAAAGGCAAAACGTCAGTTGTATGAAATGTCATGATGATGTCATGATGTTCAGAGATAGCGTAGTATGCACTTTATTATGTATGTAAACAGGATGTATGAAATGTGAAATGTCTATGAATGTATCTTCGTCTTGGGAAAATAAATCCTTGATGAATGCCGGGAGTTTGTTGAATCCTGGGCTGATGTTGGAAGAGTAGCGTTCTTCGTTTCCGCTGGGGATGATGGTTGCAAGAATAAACTGGTAGGAGAAGATGACTCCGTTGGGGGATAAACTTGTTGGAGAGATTACTCTGCGGGGAATACTCTGTGGGAAGAGATACTTCGCTGAGGTTTTTGATGAGAACTCCGCTGGGGATACCCTTGATATGTTATGTTGGGGATTTAGATGAACTCCACTGGGGGATACGAAGAACTTCACCGAGGACGATCTTTTCGTGGTATTTAGCTGAGGATAACCCAGTTATAAGCTCTGGTGGGGAATAACCTTTGAATATGGTCGGGGAGAGACGTACGTACTCTGCAGGCGATAAGCTTCCAGAATCTACTGGGGAGATTGATTCAACTCTCCCGGGGAAACTTTTGGATTGTACTGGGGGAATGGCTCCACTGGGGTGTCTGTATTCCGCCAGGGAACAATCTTATATTAAGACTGCCGGGGATGCTTGCCTAGGAACATCTGTATACTCCGCTGGGGAATATTGAGATCTTTTGGGGGTACCCAACTTCCTTAAGGCTGACAGTAGAGTAACTCTGCTTGGGGAGAGCCTTGCTGACTTGTTAGGGATACTGTGCCTTTTGTAGGGCTGATGATAGACCAACTCTACTCGGGGGGAATATTGTTGAGCCTTGTCTTACTCTGCAGGGAGTGGAGGTGATCTTGGTTATGTTCTTCAGCCAAACTTACCTTGATACCTTGGCGGACAGAGCAACTAGATCGTTTGGACAACTCAATATTGCCCCTGTTTCTGTGGAAGGTACCTGTGGAGTGTTTGATACCTGCCGATTGACAAATCTTCTTCTGGTAGGCAAGTGACGAGATGACAGGACATAGTCATACGCTTTAATCCCTAACTTTTGCCTGGACCGCCCTTTCGGGTTTTCAGTCCACCAGGATACCCATTTTTGCCCAAGCCGTCTTTTCAGGTTTTCGACTTGCCGGGTGTACAATTTTTTTTATTTTCATCCCTGATTTTTTCCCGAACCCTTTTGGTTCGCCGGGAAGCCCTTATTTTTGCCTAGGTGTGTCAACCTAGCGGGTCTTTGATTATGCGCAGTATTTTTTGACTATGTCTACGCTCTCAGGATGTAGGGAGGTGCCCCTGTCAGTAGTGTTGTGTTGCCATGCTACCAGAAGATCTTCGTTTGATCGTGCAGGATTCGTAGCTGGAATTCAGGTCCAATGCCCCAAGTGACTCAGGCGGAGATTTACCCCAGGCTGTTTGGCGTTTGAGAGATTCTCTGAATCTTGACTGGACTGCCCCAGATGACGGACAATGATCCTGCCGTGCCCCTTGATTGGAAGTGCTTTTGTTCATCAGACATTCGTCGTGCGAACTTCTATGCTGTTCGAACAAATAGTCATATGCAAACAATGTTATATTAAAAATGCAAAGCTTATGTCTGTCTTGAAGTTTTTGAAAATGCATTTTTTTTCATAAAAACAAGTGAATTTTTTGTAAACTGTGATGTCTACTCGTTATTTTACCACAAGCCTTAAGGAGTCAGGATACCTTTCATAACAGTATGCTTTCGAACTAACCCATGCTTCAGCTAGGACTTTTGAGGGTTATAACGTGGCCTGGTTCATGGTTTAAGAAACAAATGATAAAGGCTCAAATTTTATTTGTACCCACCCGCTCTTCGTGATGTTCTTCAAACCTAAACTCAGCTAATCATGCATTAGACTTTGTTTGAGTCTTTGTCCTGATATTCCAATGATGGTTCGGATACTGATAGTTTATTTTGAATAGGCAGTCATTTCTTTTTTGTTGAGGGTTTGTAGGACCTCTTTCTTTTTGATTTTGTTATCCCTATTTTTTTTTGCTTGAACTGTTTTCTTTTTGTATTTACAGTCAGCGGGATGCCCCAGTTTTGTAAGTCTCCTTCATAGGTTCTGACTTAAAGAGCTTTTATTTCTGAGAGATAATGACTGCCTGTCTTTATGATTATTCAGAACCATCACTGTCTTTTGTTTTTGGAAGGACTCCTTTGATGCTATTCGTTGTGCACCTGGATCAACTGAGAGAACTACTCTGCCCCAGGTTATGATTAAGGGTTTTAATTTTTGAAAAGAAAAACTCCTACTTCTTTGGCTTAAAGGGGGTAACGAGGGATTATCTTCCTTATAACTCCAGTGTTTAGGAATTGAAACAATGCCTGTACCTCATCAGCGGGGTCGGTTCAAAAGCATATTGTAGATTGTGGTATCGTTTTCGTCATCCTCCCTCAAGAGGCTTGGAATTTTCAATCGAGAGTTGAACATCACAAAAATGAAAGCAGTTTGAATATAGCGAATGCGAATATATTGATTCAAAACAGACATATGCGATGCATTGATAAAGTAATAAAGTTTGCTATGACAGTAATTATTTGAACAATCAAAAGAAAATTACAACTTGAAAATTCTAATAGACAAAAAGTCTTCTCGTCTCAGGACTTGTCACTTCAAATAGTGAATCCTGTAGGGATGGTAGAAGAACTCAGCCTGACCCTCTTGGGTGAAATCCACTGCTCCTTCATTAATCAGGTCTTGGACCTTGTTCTTCAGAGCCCAGCAGTCGGCATTGTCATGTCCAGGACTATCAGAGTGGTATGCACATCTTTTGTTGGGATGATAGTTAGGAGCAGAGATGTTGGGATTCCGGGGAGGAGCCCTTAGTGTAATCAGATTCAATCTCAACAGGTGTTATAAAGCTTGAAGCAGCGACACGTTGAGCTGGGTGAATTGCCTCCTGGGCTTGTTTGGCTTACTCTGATCAACCTGTTGCTCTGGGCGAGGTTGTGGTTGGACCTGTGAAGTGGTAGCAATTTGGAGAGGTCGATTCTTTACCATACCAGACTCTTGTCCTCTTGGAAGCTGATCAATGACCTGGTTCCTGACTTGGACTGGTTGCTTCATGTCTTGATGAAGCTGACTGATCATGGTCCTCAACTCTTCTTGCTCCCGAGCTAAGCCTTGGATGAGAGCCATTTGCCCCAACATCTGGGTTCTCATTGTATCTACCTCAGCTTGCAGACGTTTCAGCTGTTCGTCCTTATCATCTTCGGGACTTTTCTTGGCCAAATTCCCCATGAGGAGTGTCCTCAACTCTTCCTGCCCCTTGGATAGGCTTAGGAAGATCTCCCTGAACTGAGTCTCTTGAGCATGAAGACCCTGGTTATATTGTTGGGAAGCCATTGCTGAAATAAACAGCGAAGAAGGTAAGTGACCTGTAACAAGGGTATCTGTAATGCAATGATATGTATGATATGCATGCAATGTTTTTCAAGGATCTCGTGGGGTAAACAAGAAAATCGTTAGCATTTGCATTTTGTAGCTTGATGGAAGGCACTGCATATTGTTGAGAGTCCTTCTTCAAGAGTCAAGGCTCACCATATCGAGTGGGTCATAGCCCCTGACTCAAGTTATCAACCTTGGCTAGAGGAAAATAAATCCCCTTTGCCCCTTGCTAGACATCATGACCTGCATCACAAACCCTTGAGATCCTTGAAATGGACTAGTCCTTATGTAGAATGTATGCAATGGTATGATGGCATGATGTTATGCTATGCATGGAGTGATGTAAGTAAACCCTGTTATGAGTCCGGGTTAAGGACTGTAAACAAAACCTGCAAGGAACTCATGTGTCAGATAACAAGCATGCAAGTAGTCAAGTCTGAAGGCATACAAGTCACATAAAGATAGCCCTTAGAGTTCAGGCCAGCATGAAGTTCAGGTTCTACCCTCTTTCAGTTTCGTTGGTTAAGACCTGTCCTATCAAAAGTAACCGGGTTCTAGAGGATCCCAATATCACTGACTACCCTCAATCGGTCATAACTCCAGCGTCACAATCTTTTCTTGCAGCCAGAACCATCACGAGAGTTTAGCCTCAATGGGTGTAGCATACTGCTACTGTTCTATGGCCAAGTTGGGTCACATTAGGGTTCTAAGGTCGGTTGGTGCTTAATGACTCCTCAGAAGACCCATATTCTCCTCGTTGTAACACAAGGAATATCGGTACAGACCAAGGTGCCACACCAATGTAGCCACTGCTTCACCCGTGTCGGTCTACGCCGGACAGGTCCCTCACAGCTTATGCTACCTAAAAGGGTATCCCCAGATCTGGGTTAGGATCTATGAAACTCCGATGCAAAGCCCACAAATATAAAGCAATCAAAGCAAAGCAATTGAAAACATAAGTATGATCTAATCCTAAGGTACACCTCACTTTAAAAGTTTCCCCAGCAGAGTCGCCAGTTCTGTGATCGGTGGAAATAGAACTGACTGTTTTTTAGCTGGTTTCGCGAAATGTCGCGGTAAGCAAGAGTCGCCACCGTCTTTTATATTCTCCAACATGGAAAGGACAAAAGCACAGCAAAATTCCTTATTCGAGAATGTTTCTCGGTTCGGGAGGTAGATTTATAGAAAGGGAAGGTGTTAGCACCCTTTCTACCGTGGTTATCCACGGGCTCTTAGGTACTTGCTCTTATGTTTTCAAAATTGTTTGCTTTTCAAATGTGAGTGGGTTTTGGAAAAGTTTTTTTTGAAAAATTTCTAAGTAACTCTTGTATCTGTCCTCAAGAGTGTGTGAAAGATTTGTTTGAAAACTTTTGAAAGTGTAGGTGCGAAAAGTTGTTTTTGTTTGTTTGAAAAGAGCAAGTACCCATGAGAATCTACCTACCCTAAGGAATTAAGCTGTGTAAGAGTCCTTTAGATAGTGCTATCCCACCATTGAGAGATAGGTAGCACCATCGTTGGAGGTGTTCGGGTCAATTCGATTATCGGGACAATGTGGTCACCGAAGCAATGGTAGGACATCTTAGAAGTAACCCTAATGTCCTAGATCCTTTTTATCCGAGACAACCGTTTCGAGGAAACTGGATCTTTAGACAAAAGGGCGACCTTTAAGACACCCTATACTTGATGACCACTTATGAGGCAACCAGTGAGGCGTACCCTAGGAGTGGCATGTGCTTTGTGTGTTGTTTTTCAGTTAAGGTTATCTTGTACATGTTATTTGTGAGCTACGGATTGATTTTATTTACATACATTCTTTCATGCATTTTTAACAGTTAGAGGTGCAGAAAATAAATTGCAGAAATGTAAATCTAGCTATTACAAGGCGCGGGTCTATACATCGCCAAAAAACAAAACCCGTTTGGAAATAAAGTGCGAGAAATAGTAAATAAAGAGATAAACCTAATTACTATTACATATCCGGAAACAGTTACATAAATAATCAAAATAAGGATAATGCGCGAAAGAATTAAATCGGGAACGTCCTAAGGGTTTTGACCCTTTTTTTAAGAAAGAATTGAATTTTTGTCCTTTTTTGTGATTAAATTAAAATTAAACCTAGCACTAATTAATTAATTAAAAGAAAAAAGAATGTTTTTGTGTTTTTATATTTTTAATGAAATAAAATTAAAAAAAAAAAGAAATTAAAAAATGAAAGTGAAAGACCTAATTCTAAATTAATTTTACTTATTAAAAAATGTTGAAATTAAACTAATTAAACTAATTAATTTATTAGTATTTTATTTATAAAATAAGTTAATAAATAATAAAATGTTTTTTGGTTTTTTCTGAATTTTATGAAAAAAAAGTTAATTTGTTAACAATTAGAAAAATAGTTGAATAAAATAAAAGAGAAAATAGAAAACAAAAAGAAAAAAAGAATGGACCAGGGGGTATTGGGCCAGATTTGGGGGTGTATTTGGAATCTGAGGCCCAAGCAAACACTCAGCCACGTTGACCTTTTGCCATTTCCTACAACATGCTTTGACCTGGGGTAGAGTGGACAGCGCCTCATGGCCTTTGGATCTGGGTTTGAGGCCACTTGGCACCCTTCTGGCTGAGGTGTATGGTGAGTTGCTTTATATTGCCTACATAGGATCATATTGGAAAAAAAATTAACAAGCCTTTGGGGGACCTGGGAATCGAACCCAGGTCCCACAAATTCACAACCACCTGCTCTTCCACTATACCACTCATGCGCATTTGTTAATGAAACAATCAAAGAAATTAAAATATGAAAACAACCATTATTCTGGAAATTAAAAAAAACACGCGCGCTACGTTTGAATGCACCAACCATGTTCTTCCATGTAATCATCTTCTTCGCATTTTCCTGTAAAATAAAACCAAATAGCGGGGGTTTTAAACCCCCACAAAGCGCAACCACAGAAAATAGCGATTAGAAATGTACGCTATATAAATAGGGCGCGGGTATGGTGTTGAATTCGTCTTGTCATTCTGAGTTCAACCATGGGCGTCATGAAGGCTAATTTTACCTATGCTGTAAAGCCCCAATCTGGAAGCTCTGAAACCCTAGAACTTAACAATGGTGTTTTGCAATTCTGGGCGCCATAATACAATTCAATTACACTAATAGCTTCGTATGGGTCCTGTGAACACAATACAATCAATGAAAAATGTTAAAAATGCATGAATCGATGATTATGATTTTGAAAAAAAGTGATGAACCGTATGACTGTGAATGGCGTTTCCTGGAGCTTTAAAGCTTGTTTCTGATTGCAAAAGATTCCTGGGAATGTTAGGAATGTGTTTGGATCAAGAAAAGACTTTAAATCATGCTGAAAAGTGAATTTCAGATTGCAAATTTCTTTGGAATTTTTGGAATTGGTTCTGGCCGTTTCAATGAGTTCTAGGTCGTGTCTCCTATATGGCTTGCTTGCATATGTATGTATCAAGGGATTTAAGTCAGCATTAGGAGCCTTTAACTTGTGCATTGAAGTTTTGGATTTCCTCTTAACCACCATTAAAGGCCTTTCAAAGCTTTGTCCAAATTTTGAATTTTCATGCATAAATGAGCTTTACACGAATTTGGCAACTAGAATATGCTTCATGAAGGCTAATCAAACCACAAGATACCATTTAATCAATTTTTTTGATTTTACTTGAATTATTATGGATTAAAATGAATTAAATCCATAAAAATTAAATAAAAATAGAAAAATAATTATTTGGTCTTGAAATTGATCATGGGACACGTGGGTGGCATGACAAGGCTGAATCAAGTGGAAGAAAGTGGGCCCTTTTGTCAAAAATTGAAGTTTCAAGGATAGTTGACTTTTGCCATTTCACAAAAATTTCCCAACTTCTCCAATGCATATCTTGCTCAATTTTGATCATATGAACATGTTCTTGGACATTTTGGAAAGGTCTTGAAGTCCTCTAACCAATGCCTTTGGTCCCATGTCATTTTAATATACCAATCTCAAGTTATGGTCTTTGACTTAAAGTGCCTTTTTGTTGACTTTTGAAAATGACCTATAATGTTGAAATTGATAACTTTTTGTGAGAGCATTTCTTGGACTTGGAATGTGAAGATGAGTTGTAGGAAATGTTATCCCCTTCAAAATGAACATTGGATGGGATTTTTCTGATGAACCATGAAAAAGTTATGCCTTGGTCAAGTTACAGTTGACTTTTTCAGCTGTCCAAAAATGGAAACTTTTGCATCTTGATGATTTTTGAGCCATTCTTGTGGAATCATGATCAAGAATTGATCAAATGATGATTGTGGCCTCAAAATAAGATGATGACCAAAAAATTTGACTTTTGACTGCCAAATGACCATTTTACCCCTACAATTGATTGTGGAGCTACTAGGGCTTTTGAATGTGCAACTTGACCCTGTAAGCCTTGAAACTTGGCATATGGATGCTTGACAATGTATATGAGCATATGGGACTTGATTGAGCCCTTAAAAACCTCAACTTTCTTACAAGAACCAAAACCCTAATTTGAACTGGCTTAGGAGGGTGTTTGAACTGTGCAACCCTTGAGTAGACTTGAGCAAATTGAGATGATGCTTGTCAAAACTTTGAAGAATATGGGAGGGAAAATTTTGGGGTACAACAGGCATTTTTCAGTGCAAGCCTCTTTATTGGTGACCAAAATATCCCAAAAGTACGATCTCAATGAGCGTAGCATCGAGTATCAACCAGTTTTCAGCTTTCCACCGAAGCCAGCTATCTCACTACTTCCTAATGGCCAAGTTGTTCAATTAAAGGTTCTATGGTCGTTATTGCTTCACGACACCACACAACGGCCTTGTATTCTCCTCGATTCACCACAAGGGATACCAGTACCAACAAATGTGTCACACTAACGTAGCTATTGTCTCAACCATATCGGTCTATGCCGTACAATCTCCACAATCTTTGCTACTTACCTAATAATGTTCCCGGATCTGGGTAGAGGATCAATACAAACCCAAACAAGGACCCAAAAAATGTAAAGCACATAAATCAAACAAATGAAAGCATTTAAATGTGATCTAGTCTCTAAGGTAACCCCATTTTTAAGTTATCTCCCCAGTAGAGTCGCCAGTTCTATAATACAGTGGGAGAACTGACTTGGTTGTTTTGTGTTTGATCGCAATTATTACAGGTAGCAAGAATCACCACCTACTTTTCTTTCATCCAATAAAAGAAAGGGTGAAAAGAACAGGAAAGACCTTTTGAGAATTTTCTTGAGTTCGGGGGGTAGGTTATGAAAATGTAAGGTGTTAGCACCCTTTTCATCCGTAGTTATCTACGGGCTCTTAGTTGCTATCTCACTTTGAAATTCTTTGTTTGGAATGTGTTTGTGATAGGTTTTGAATTTTTTTTTGAAAAGTGCCTTTGTTTAGGCGAACTTTGTAATGATTCTCGTCTCTATTAGAATGCATACAAAATATTGACTTTTGAAAATATTTTATTAGAAAGTGTTGGTGTGTTTGAAAGATGTTTTAAAATGGTTGTGAGCAAGCAACTATGAACGTTCTACCTACTAAAAAATTCTTAGTTATTTTCCTCCTCCTTTAGATATTGCTATCTTACCATTGATTGATAAGAAGCCCTATTAATGGATGTGAAGGGACAAGCGTGGGTCGTCGTATAATCATAGAAGGCAACATTGTAGGATACCTTAGAAATTTGTTGCAAGGGTCTAAAATCGTTTACCGAAGGCAACATCGAAGGGTAATCGATGGACTATGATCTTGTATTCGAGGGTCATTGCTAAAGTATCCCACATTCGAGGGACATGACTGTTTAATTCGAGGAAACAAGTACGGTTAACCCTATTGGTGCAAGTGTGCAAAGTGTTTTCTTTCATGCATTTTTGTCTTGAGATTAGGGTTCTCTAAGATTGATTTTATCTTTCCATACACACCCTAATTATTAACAATAACGTGGAAAGCGATAAATTGCAAAAATTAAATGTCCTACGCTATTACAATACTTTAGGGGATGGGGGATACAAATTTACAAACGGGGAGTGAAAACAATTAAAACCTAATTACTATTACAACGATATTGAATAATGAATAACAATAAAAATATAAAGAAATATAAAGATAATGTAAAAAATAAAATTGTTTTTTAAAAAAAACTTTTATGTATTGACACATGCACTTATGCATTGATATGAAAACTTTTACGCATTGACGTATGCACTTATGCATTGATACAAAACCTTCTATGCATTGACGCATGCACTTATGCATCAATACATATCATTTTTTCTTGAAAATTAAGACCAACTCAGTATGTATTGATACATAATGGTTTGCATTGGCTCATATCTGTTTTTCATCGACACATGCGCTTATGCATCGATACATATCATTCCTTGCTCCTTGAAATCAAAACCAACTCAGTATGAGTCAACACATAATGGTTTGCATCGAATCATTTCCGTTTTGCATCAACTCATTCATGTTTTGTATCAACTCATACACATTTATTATCTATGTATTGTGTCTTGATAACAGTATGCATTGATGTATAATGCCTTGTATCGACTCATAACCTATTTTGTACCTAATATATGTCGACTCATAGAGATATGCATCGACTCATACTGCTGTTTTTTACTTATAACATTTTTCTGCTGCATATATGTGTCAGTTCTCAACACATGGTTAATGAAAATGAAAAGTAAACATATGGTTAGATTCAGGGCAATGATATCTACATTTTATATTCACAAATGAACCACTAATGATGCTTGTATGAAGAGTTCAAAGTCAAGAAAGCTTACCTTGAAACTGAAATTTGTGTTTTGATTTAGAGTTGTTGTATTGTCTTGGAGAAGTTAAGTGGCTGTTTTTTGAGTTTGGACAATGGTGATGATGATGTAACAGAAGTTGTGTTTGAACAACTCCTATATGATGTATGTGGAGTATTTGGATGGTTTGTTTGGACAGAACTTGCAAGGTGTGAGAGGTTCAAAGATTTGGACTTCAAAGCTCAAGAGTGGGGGTTTTGTGGATAATATTGTGTTTTGAGAGAATGAGGGGTTTTGAGAAACTTGTCTACACAACAAAAACTTCTGGCCTTTTAGCTTGCAAATGGCCTCTCTATTTATAGAGAAGGTTTGAGAGGATGAGAGAGTTTGTTTCACAAGCTGTGGAATTCTGGTTTGGTTGAGATGAAATAACCAAGTTATGTGAAATTTGATGTCCCAATGCATGGTACAAAAGGGATATGAAGTTGCTAGGACTTTTTAGGCATGTTTCTTCTTGCTTTGACATTGTGTGTGCAGAAAAAACAGTTGAGAGGCTCAAGGAGAGCTGACTTTGTATAAAGCATGCTTTATGTGAATGGCAATGGTGCCTTTATGCCATAAATGAAATGCTGCAATGAACAATACTTGAATCACTTGGATAATGGTTCAATTAATTGTGAAAACATATAATTATGGATAGATTTTCAAGCCAAAAGGCCTGCAAAGTAAGATTATGCAGCATGGCATAAGGATTTTGTTATATGTTCTTCAACAAAATGACTTGCAATTCAAGAATGGATGCCCAACTTCAGGCCCTTGAATCTCCTAGCTCAAGTATGATAAATTCATGCTCTTGGACATTTTGGAAAGCTTGAAACATTTTATACATATTTCATGTTGACCATTTTGGATAAATCAAATTGGAACTTGATGAAAAATGGCCAAGAAGTTGAGATAAAAATTGACCAAAATCTGTTGAAAATTTCACTAAGTGTTTATACAAAAATGTCATGACTTCACGGGCTCATATCTTCAAATCTAATCATTTTTTGGACATCAAATCTCTAATAAAAAGTTGTGGAGTTCATCAAGATCTACAACTTTCATGTTGAATATTTTCTTTGAATCATCTTGCATCTTGGTGAAAAAATGTCATGAAGTTATGAAATTATCATGTTGAAAACACTTAGAAAAATTTCTAAGTATAGAAAATGTTGAATTTTCCAAAGACCTTTTGACTTTCTTGATTTCTTAATGGTCAAGTTTCATATTTTTGAATGTCTTGATGAAGTGTGATCTTTGAAACTCAAATTTGATCAAAAAGTCAAAGTTTGACATTTCAGTGTATAATTGACTTTTTCATTAGTTGACCAAATTTCATCTATCAATCCAATGATCTTGAGAAATGTTTTGACCCGTGAAATTAGGTCAACATGTTGTATTTGAATCCTTAAGATTTTAATTTAAGCCATTAGATCATGTATTAGGTCAAACAATCCTTGATCAGTCAAATACAGTCAAAACCCTAATTTTGACCATTTTGCCCTTTTGGTGATTTGAACAATTTTCCTGGGGAATTATGATCCAAACTTTACAAATTGACACATATGACTTCAAAATGTTGATATTGGTCTAAAATATTGAAGTTTGACAATAGGTTGACCACAATTGACTTTTTACCCAATACAGTTGATTTTAGACCATCTTGTCAATTGATTGAGCAATTTTGTGATCCAAGACTTGAAACTTGACATGAGCAATCTTGAGGGTCCATAATGATACATGAAATCCATTTGAAGTATCATAAGTACAATTGTACTTGTGCAAACTCAAACCCTAATTTGAGGTATCAGTGTTAAGGAGATGGCTTGACCTAGTCAACCCTGGTACAAGCTCGAGCTTTTGAAGATCTTGTGAAAAATGTTTTTGTAGAAATGAGAGGGAAAATTTTGGGGTACAACATATGTTTATACTAGTTCACTTGAAAATTATCAAGCTAGTCTAGTCCATCCTCCAAGGTGATTTCTCCTCACTCAATCGAGGACTTAATTCACTATAACCAAACTGATTACAATTTGCACAAGCTACCCTTAAGTGACTAACAACATCTAAGACTCGCAAGCCCTAGAATTCTTAAAAATTCAACCTTACTCGGTCCCTAAAGGAATATCAACTAATAATCAACCTGATTATTACAATGCACAAGCTACCAGCAAGTGACTAACAACTTCTTAAACTCGCAAGCTCTAGAATTATTAAGGCTACAAACCTACTCGGTCCCTTAAGGAATATCAAACAGCTGTTTGAATACAAGTTTTGTTTACAAGAGTATTGCTTCTAAAAAGCTGAGTATGTAAACTATTTTATGAACAGTGACTTAAGAATGTGAAAGTTATGAACAACGTTTGCGCATGAATATTCAGTGAATTTGAAGATTTATTTCTTAGTCTTCAAGCCTTTATATAGCCATTAACATAATGTATCTGTCGAGGGATACTCTTGGAATTTCCAGAAACATTGGCAGCTTGAACAATAACGTGGGGGACAAGATCATGCGACGCGTCCGTTCTTTCATGGTAGTGGAATGAAATGTTGATTGTACCATGTACTATTTGTACCACGTTAACATTATCTTCTTTTCTTTTGCACTTCAGAGGCTTCTGCGAGCATGAGTTTAGAAGCGAGAACATAACATCAGGTCATCAGAACTTTAAGTTTTCAGAGTCTTCAGAACTGCGTCTTTAGAATCTACAGCACTTGGTTATGAGAACCTTTTTCTTGGAACCTCGGTTCTTTAGAACTTCATGTCTTTAGAATCTTTAGACCTTCTGTCTTTTAGAGTCTTCAGCACTTGGTCTTCAGAACCCTTATCTTTAGAACTTCATTAATAGAAACACAAGCTTTCAGCATATGGACTTTAGTAGAAACTTTGTCTTATGATCTTCTAACTTTATTTCTTTGGAACATGTTGTCTTTAGAAGCTTGAGTCTTCAGCATTTGGACGTAAGTAGAGACTCCTGTCTTCAAATCTTTTGACTGGTTTCTTTTAGACAAATATCAGAGTTTACACTTCAGAGTCTTCTGGAGTGTCTTTCTACTATTCAACAGAACTTGTGTAGCATAGAAGCTGAATCATTTCTCTTCTAATGTCTTGGCCACGCCATCCATCAGAAGCAGAAACTGTTTGTTAAGTACTCAACAATAACAAACATTAGTACAACAAAATTTTTCATACAATCATAATCATTTGTTATCATCAAAACTCAGAGATAATATTGCAGAACCAAATATTGTTCTTACAATCTCCCCCTTTTTGATGATGATAAAACTATGTATTTTGATGATACAATTTTGTACATATAATCATAATCAGTGAAATTAGAAGGGTAAGAAATACTTATCCTTTTTATGATACCCCCCTGAGTCAATGACTTGATGAAGATCGAATATCATGGCTCTGAACCATTTGATTAAAACTCCCCGTGGTTCCAATAGATCAGATATCAAGATCTTGATGTCAAACGAACAATTGAGATCTTGATTTCACACAACTTCTTATTGAATCTTGACTTTAGATGCCAATGAGAATGAAATCAAGTTTAAATCTTTGAAATTTTATTGTCACTAAGACAACTTCCTAGATTCTTAATTTAGGAGTCTGATTCCATATTTCACATCTTGAAGTCTGATTATGAATTGAAAAACATCTTCAGAGTCTGAAGCCAACAGGTTAGACATAAGCCTTGAATAATGCTTTCAGATCTTTGTCTTTAATCAGAGTTCTAATTTCCTGAAAAATAAAAACAGTTCTAACAGAAACAGAAGTTTAACTGGGTTAGAATGTAAGCAGCTCTTTTTAGAGAATATTTTCCAAAACTTGATTATTGAAATCAAAATTACGTACATTTAAATTACTCCCCCTTTTTGTCATAACCAAAAAGGTAGTTATGTGTGAAAAACATAAAAACCAGAAGAAACAATCAAGAAAAGATAAGAAATTTCATTGATATTCAAAGGAGATTACAACATAGTGAACATAGACATGGAAAGCAATCTAAACTTCAAACACATCACAACTCTCATCAAATAGAGCATTTCCTCTGATGAACAGATTTTATTGAACATTTTCAATTATACCTGCTAACTCAAACAGTTCAGACAATACACGTCCATACGGAATGAATTATTTTTTAGAGTTCCTGGATGCTTGGATTGATAGCTTCATATGATTGAATATTATTGTCCAAAGATGAATTGGAATATCCTTACAAAGGCCATAAAGAAGGCACATATCCCTAGGAAAAACTATATCAAGATCTTCTTCTCTGGGATAAAGATTTTTCAATAGAAACTGAAACCAAACTTTTGAAAGTGGTTTCAAGTGATCTGAACTAAGGGGCTCATATCTAAATGAAGAGTTAGGAAAATTTGGAAACATGTCAACATTCATGCAGGAGTTGGGTGAAGGTGGACTCTGGATGGCTTCATCAATGGAGGAGCGAGTAATGGTAATCAGAACATCGAAGATATGAGAATGAATGGTGTTTCCATCAGGACTAACAAAAGCATGGAGCTAGAAATTCTTTACCAAGTTAGGATAAATAGGACCTCTCAGCATGGTTGCATACCCAAACCATCCTTGATTTTCAATGACCGTGTTGATGAAACCATCATTAGGGGGTCTTTTCTCTTTGATTACTTCGAGAATATTTTCATCTCCTTGAAAAGTTCTAATATCCATGATATGTAGACAGGTTTGAAAAGAAGAGACGATTGACGTTGATACAAGGATAATGACTTGATGAATGACTATAGATGAAAAGATATATAAATAGTCAGTCAAACAGTTCACGAATTAAGACAATTGAAACACTCAAGTGACATCTCAGACTACTAAAAGAAGGAAATGAAGAGAGAATTAGATCAAACGTTAAGATGAGAGAGCACGAAAAATTCTATCATGACATGGAATGTCAAACATAGGCATAGAGGTATGACATGAAATGGTTGTTCCCAAAATGTAATTGTGATTAATCAATTTCAAGAAATATAAATGCTCGTGCATGACCTAGGTAGAGTGTGATAGAAACCAAGTCTATTTAGGTAATGCGTTTGATATTTTGAGTCTGGAGAACCAAAAGATTTATATCTGATTAGGAACATTTCTGAATGAAACATCTTCTGATGACTGAGATAAACAAATTAGAAGTCTTTTGATTAAGTCAGAATCGTATTCCTTCAGACTACGAATAAAACACAGTTGATTCTAATGACATCTTACTCTAGACAAAAATCCATTTGCAGATTCTTTAGAATAAACAGAAATCTATCTTCAGCCAAGGGTTTTGTAAAAATATCAGCCCATTAATAATTTGTATTTATGAAATTTAAAGATAGAATCCCTTTCTGAACATAATCTCTAATAAAATGATGTTTGATTTCTATGTGTTTATCCCTATATTGTAGAATAGTATTTTTGCTTAAGAAAATAGCTGCAGTGTTATCACAAAAGATAGGGATGTTACTTTCATATATCTAGTAATCTTCCAGTTGATTCTTCATCCATAGCATCTGAGTGTTGCATAGTGTTATTGATATCTACTTCGCTTTTGCTGTGAAAGATCAATTGTTGATTGCCTCTTTCTTGACCATGAGATTAGATTCTTTCCTAGAAACTGACAATTTCCAGAAGTGCTCTTCCTCTCTAGTCGATCTCCAGCGTAGTCTGCATCACAGAAGCCAGGAAGAGAATACTCTGATGTTTTCTCATATATCAAGCCAAAGTTAGGGCTTCCTTTTAGATACCTTAGAATTCTTTTAACGAAATTTAAGTGAGATTCCCTAGGATCATATTGGAATCTAGTACAAAGATGAACACTGAATAAAATATCAGTTCTAGATGCAGTCAGATACAAAAGAGAGTCTATCATACCACGATAGAGCTTCTGACAAACCTTTCCACTTACCTCTTCTTTCTCCAAAATACATGTAGGATGCATTTGAGTCTTTGCTATGGAGCAATCTGTCATGTTGAATTTCTTTATAAGTTCTTTGGTGTACTTACTTTGATGTATGTAAGTAGCCTCTGGTTTTTTATCAATCTGGATTCCCAGAAAGAACTTCAATTCTCTAATCATGCTCATTTCAAACTCATCCTGCATTAGCTTAGAGAACTACTCACAAAGATATGAATTAGAATAATCAAAAGTAATATCATCAACATAAATTTGAACAGTTAGAATATCATTTTTTAATGTTTTGCAGAAGAGTGTAGTGTCAACCTTTCCTCTGGTAAACTTATTTTATAACATAAAATTGCTCATTCTATCATACTAAGCTCCAGGAGCTTGTTTTAAGCCATAAAGAGATTTATTTAGTTTAAAAACAAAGTATGATTTCTCAGATTTTTCAAATCTGGGAGGTTGTTTGACATACACTTCTTCTAAAATATAGCCATTCAGAAATGCACTCTTAACATCCATCTGATAACGAATGATATTATGATTTACCAAAAAGAAAACTAATAACCGAATAGCTTCTAACCTGGCGACTCGTGCAAAGGTTTCTGTATAGTTTATACATTTTTATTGACTATAACCTTGTGCAACTAGTTGAGATTTGTTTCTGACCACTTCATCCTTCTCATTGAGCTTGTTTCTAAACACCCACCTGGTTCCAATGACGTGGGTACCTTTAGGTTTCTGAACAAGATCCCATACATCATTGTTTAAGAATTAGTTCAGTTCTTCTTCAATATCCAGAATCAAATACTTATCCAGAAGGGCTTCCTCAATTGATGTAGCTTCTATTAAGGAGACTAAACCCAGAAGCACTTCATCAGAAGGTTTGAGAGCCAATCTTGTTCTGACTGAAGCATCTTTACTTCCAAGAATAAGATCTTAAGTATGAGAGGATGTAATTTTGTTCTTCTTTGGTTGAGTTTGATTAGAAGGACTATCAACATCATCAGAAGGAGGAGCTTCTGATTCTTTATCTTCTTGAATCTTCTCCTTTGGTTCAGTGAATGTTATAGTCACATCTACAAGCTTTTCACACAGCTTTGACTTATCATAGTCAAGTTTATCATCAAATATAACATGAATTGATTCCTCCACAATTTGTGATTCTGTGTTATAGATACTGAAGCCTTTATTGTGTTCAGAGTATCCTAAAAGTAGACACTTTTGTTCCTTGGAATTAAACTTACCCAAATTCTCTTTAGTGTTTAACATATAACAAATACATCTGAATGGATGGAAATAGGAAATGTTGGATTTTTTATTCTTCCACAATTCATAAGGAGTCTTACACAAAATAGGTCTTATGGAGATTCTATTTTGAATATAGCATGTTGTATTTACTACTTCTGCCCAGAAGTGCTTAGCCATCTAAGTTTCTTGGATCATGGTGCGAGCCATTTCTTAAAATGTTCTATTTTTCCTTTCTACAAACCCATTTTGTTATGGAGTTCTAGGGAAAGAAAAATCAGGTACTATGCAATTCGAATAAAAAAGTTTTTCAAAATATTTATTTTCAAATTCTCCACCATGATCACTTTGAACTCTGACTATTCTGCGACCTTTTTCATTTTGCACTTGGGAATAAAAGGAAGCAAATACAGAGTATGACTCATCATTGTGTTTCAAGAATTTTACCCATGTCCACCTGCTGTAATCATCAATGATGAAAAGTCCATATTTCTAACCATTGACAGAAGCAGTTTTCACTGGTCCAAGTAAGTCAATGTGAAGAAGTTCTAATGGCCTAGAAGTAGAGACAATCTTTTTAGCTTTGAAAGTGTTTTTTGAAAATTTTCCTTTCTGACAAGCTTCACTAAGGGCATCTAAAGTGTACTTCAGATTGGGAAAGCCTCAGACTAATCCAAGTTTATTTAGTTGAGAAATATTTCTCAAGCTAACATGACCCAGACATCAATGCTAGACCCACTGCTCTTCTTGAACAGTCAGAAGACATTTTACATTTTGATTTTTAAAATATGATAATCTTATTTTGTAATTATTTTTCTTCCTCTTTCCATTGAATAGGACGGAGCCATCCTTCTGACTAACACCTTTACAGGATGTTTCGTTAAAGATGATGTTATAATCGTTGTCACTTAGTTGAATGATTAACAATAAGTTATGCATCAGACCCTCGACTAAAAGAACATTATTAATAGAAAGAATTTTACCATTACCAATCTTTCCAGAGCTGATGATCTTTCCCTTCTGATTTCCTCTGAAACCAGCGACACCTCTAGACTTAAGTTCCAAATCTTGGAACATATGCCTTTTGCCCATCATGTGTCGCGAGCATCCACTGTCCCGGTACCATGACTGGTGTTTTAGTGGCACCATTAAGGAGATCTGCAATGTAGATTATCTAATCCTTAGGTACCCACTTTCTGGGTCCTCTTTTGTTAGAAGTTCAAGAGGTTCTGACCCCTTTGAACTTTCGTGCAACAAAATAATCATGTGAAATTTGTGCATGATACTTTAGTTTAAAGATTTTCTTCTGTGTCTGTGTTCGTGCTACAGAAGTATCAAAACCTTCTTGTTATGGACATTTCAAATCTGTGACAGCAAGCACAAAAAGTTCAGAAAGAGTTTTTGGTTTGATATCCATAATTTCATCAATTTTCTTTGATGGTCCTGAATATCCCAAGTCTCTGCTTCCATTTCTACTAACACCATATATCATTGAAGCCATTTTGCTTCTATCCATGCTTTTAGAAAGGAAGTGTTAAAAAGCTCTATCATATCTGATTACTTCGTCAGTAACAGATGTGTTGTACCCCGAAATTTTCCCTCTAATTTAACAAGTATTTTCTCACAAGATCTCCTTTGGTTCAAGACTGCACAAGGGTTAATCAGCTCAAGACACCTCCTTAAACACTGATGACTGAAATTAGGGTTTGAGATTGCACAAGGATAATTGAACTTTTAAGGCCTCATATGACTTTAATGTATCATTTTTGACCCTCAAGATTTCTCATGTAGAGTTTCAAGTCTTGGATCACATATTTGCTCAGTCAATTGATCAGTTGACCTAAAAGTCAGCTGTATTGAGGAAAAAGTCAACTATGGTCAATTTACAGTCAAACTTCATAATTTTGGTCCATATCAACATTGTGAACTCCTATATGTCATTTGATCAAGTTTGGACCACAATTCCTCAAGAAATTTGATTAGATCATCAAAATGGCAAAATGGTCAAAATTGGGGTTTTGACTGAGAGGGCAATTTCTGATTTTTGACCTATCAAATGTTTAATTGGTTTGAGAAATGATATCAAGGTTTCAAATGCATAATTTTTACCTAATGGTATGACTCAAAACTTCCCTCAAGATCAATTGATTGATAGTTGATTTTCAGTCAACTAATCAAAAGTCAATTGTACATTGAAAAGTCAAACTTTAACTTTTTGGTCAAAATCAAGTGTCAAAGATCACAATTCATCATAACTTTGAGCCAATTTTTCACCATGATGCAAGATGATTCAAAAGAAACTTTCAACATGAAAGTTGTAAATATCAATGAGATCTAAAATATTGCTTTACACAAGTCCTCCTAAAAATGCTTGGATTTCAGGTTATTAATCCATGAAATCATGGTCATGAAACTAAAACACTTAGTGAACTTTTAAGCATTTTGGCCAGGATTTTGACCTAACTTCTGAGCCAAGTTTCACATAGTTCCATTTGGATTTTGCAAACGTGATTCAAAGAGGGGTGTAGAGCACATTACAAGCTTTCTAAAAAGCCCATGAACTCATTGAGATCATTTATGAGCATGGAGAATCGAAGGTCAGAAGTTAGAGTTTCAAGTTGTTTTGCAAGGCGAAATTTGTGATGCACAATGAACCAAATCCATAACAATGCTGCATAATCTTCACTTTTCATGCCTCAAAGTTGTTTGTCACTCCTTAATTTAATGTTTACGCAACTGATTGATCAATTGTCCAATTGATTCAAGCATTGTCCAAAGCATTTTGCCATTTTAGGGAGAAAGTCACCATTTCCATTCTTGTAAAGCAAGCTTTATGCACAAAGTCAGCTTCTTGAGCTCCTAACTTGTTCTCTTTAAGTACACTCCATCCATAAAGTCAGAGGCAAGTGTGTTTGAAGCATAACCACTCTATCTTAGCAAGTACACAAGACTTTGAAACTTGGATTTCTCAAAAAGTCACATGTTATGCTTAAACTTGTGATTTTGAATTCTAATCAACAACAAGCTTCCAAACTTGTAGCTTATAAATAGAAGCACTATTTGTGAGCTAGAACACGAGCTTAAGCACCCTGAAACACGCCCAAACTCCCTCAAGCCAGAAATTACACAAAAAACTCCATTGATGCACAGTTCTGACCTTAAACTTATATCTTTCATTTCCCTCGTGTGTTTTCCTTCCTAATCAATCACAAAGCTCCTACACATCAAATATAACATATCCCTGGCCCTGTTTCATAACTGTAACTCCATCTTCATCAACCTCCATAACCAAAAAACAGAGCTCTGTAAGTTGACTTCTCCAGACCATTTCAGCCATTCATTGCTCAAGATAATCATTGCATTAGCTTCTTGGGAACTTGAGGAAGCTAACCTGATCATTGCAGCATCTTGAATCAAGCTCATTTTCATTTCACGATTTTCAGTTTTGAGGTATTTTTCTTGAACTTCTATCTCATTACTTAGGCATTGTTAGGCTTGCATTTTTGAAGATAAAATGTAGACATCATTGCCCTGAAACTGTACATATCCATAGATTTAATTTATATTGATTGAGCTTAAAGAACTTTAGGTTTCAATCTCTGAAAATATTTCGATCAGAATTTGGTACTTTTAGAAATTCTCATTCTTCTTTGATTTATAGCTCATGATATTTATATGGTTGGATTCTATGGAAAAATGGAGCAACTTTCATGTTTGCATCTTTTATTTTTATTGAGAAATGAGCAAGTTACAGGAACTATGGCTGGAGGTTGAAGATAAAGTTCATTTCTGGAACTTGTTTTGTATTATGTATTTATTGTTTCAGTTATATCAACGGATGTACAGCCACCCCAGTGGCAAAGGTAGCGCACATATATGCATAAGGTTAGGGGTTCAACACCCAGCGCTACCTTTTGGTTCTATTTTTCACATTTTCACTCTCTTTTGTATCCAAACAACACGCCTGGGCCTCCAACTTAGCACCCCCTGGCCCAATTTTCATTTTTTATTTTCTTTCTCTTATTTTATTTTATTTCTTTTTTTCCTTTATTATTATTATTATTATTATTATTATTATTAATATTTATTTTTATTGTTATTAATAAAAATCCAAAAATATTTTGTCTATTATTTTTACACTTATTTAGTTTATTTCTTTATAAAACAAAAAGAACAAAAAATATTTTCTTAACAATTTAATTTCTTTTTTTGATAAATAATAATTATATTTAGGTTTTTGATTTCTTAATTAAAATAAATTTAGAAATTAGGTTTTCTTTTAATTAATTAATTTTCATATTATTATTATTATTAATTTAAACCCTTTTCATAAAAAACCCTAAAAACATTTTTAACTTAATTTATTTCTTAATTAATTTAGGTTTAAGTTTTTGTTAATTTTTTTTAATTAATCATTTTCTAAATTAGGTCAAGACTAAACCCCTTTCATAAAAAGAAAACAAACAAAAATCATTTCTTTTTCATTTGCATTTGTACATTGTTATTTATTCAATTTTGTACAATATTCAATATGGTTGTAATAATTATTTAGATTTAATTTTCTTGAAATTTCCCCATTTGTAAATTTGTACACCCCCTCCCCTAATGATGTAATAGCCTAGTATTTTTATTTTCCATAATTTAATGCTTTATATATAAATTCTAGTAATTAGGATTTGTATGGAAAGATAAAATCAATGCTCAGAAAACCCTAATTCAAAGACAAAACAAATGAATGTAAATCAATACACTTGCACACTTACACCTCTAGGGATAACTCCACTTGTTGCCTTGAGAAATAAATGGTCATAATACACATGTAAGATGTCTTAGCAAAAACAAACAAAATACAAGATCATAGTCCCTCGATGACGCTACAAATGTTGCCTTATGAATGATCTTAGTCCCTCAAAGAAAATGCTAAGATATCTTACTACATTGCTATTCATGACTATACAATGACCCTTGCCCTTCCCTTTTACATCCAAAGATAGGGTTTCTTACCAAATCAACGGTAAGATAATAATGTCAAAGGAAAGAGGAAATAAACATGGAAGACTTTTGAGTAGGTAGAATGTTCCTAGTTGATTGTTCATTTCCAAACCAAAACATCCTTGCTATTTTCAAAACAAACACCAACACTTTCAATTGAAACATTTTTAAAATACAAAGCTCTTTGTACACATTCTTATAGAGACGAGAATCATTACAAAGATATTTTTAAAAATCACTTTCAAAAACACATTCCACAAACACCTCTTTGAACTATTTTCAAAATCAACACTTTGTACGCATTCTTATAGAAACGAGAATCATTACAAAAACATTTTCAAAATACTTTCAAAAACCACACGAAGCACATTTTCAAACAAAAGCAAGTGATCTAGCAGGCAACTAAGAGCCCGTAGATAACTACGAATGAAAAGGGTGCTAATACCTTCCCTTTTCATAATCTACCCCCCGAACTCAAGAAAACATCTCAAAGGTCTTTCCTGTTCTTTTCAAAAGAAAAGTTGGTGGCGACTCTTGCTAACCGCAACATTTGCGATCAAACACAAAACACCCAAGTCAGTTCTCCCACCACGTTACAAGATGTGTTAGAGAGATTCTCTTCTTCTAATCTAGACACTTTTCTTTTCAGAGAAATGTTTGATCTTTGTAAAACAAATAGTTTTTCATTTAAGATGGAAATAATTTGCTCATCTATAATCGTGATCTCTGAAGTAGACACAAAACTCTTTTTCAAGATTTTGTGTTTACTTAGAAGAGATTGATACCTTTTCATTAATTCAGTTAAGCCAATTTCAATTTCAAAATGAGATAAAGAAGAAAGTACCTCTTTGTCATCATCAGAGTATAACTCATAATTAATTGTGAGTTCGTCTGCTAATGCTGTTTCTCAATTGTTGGTCCTGGCCATGAATGCCATGTTTGCATGTTCTTCATCAAAATCTTCATCTTCTAATTCTGAATCATCCCATGTTTCCATGAGACCCTTCTTACCTTTGTAAGCCTTTTTAGGCTTCTTGTATTTCTTAAGCTTTGGACAATCATTTTTGTAATGTCCAGGCTCGTTGCATTCAAAACAAGTAACTTCTTTTCCATAAGCATTTCTCTTACCAGAAGTGGATTCACCTCTTCCACATGTCCTTCTTTGAACTCTGAACTTGCTTTGCCTGTGCTTCCAGATTTAACTTATTCTTCTGGATATTAAGGAGATTTCATCATCATCTGAATCTTCTTCAGATTCTTCTGATTCTTCCTTAGCTAGATAAGCCTTGGTTTTCCCAGAAGTAGACTTTAGAGAAACTGATTTTACCCTCTTCTGAGGTTCATCTTGTTCCAGCTCTATTTCATGACTTCTCAGCTCCTAAAGAGAGGTGTTGTTCAGATCCTTTGCCAATTTTAAGACAGTTACCATTGGTCTTCATTTAACAGGAAGACTTCTGATAATCTTTTTAACATGATTTGTGGTAGAGTAACCTTTGTTTAGAACCTTAAGTCCTGCCACAAGAGTCTGAAATCTTGAAAACATTGTTTCCACGGATTATTCATCTTCTATCTAGAAGGCTTCATACTTTTGAGTTAAGGACAAACCCTTTGTTTCTTTTGCTTATGTGTTGCCTTCATGTGTCATCTGAAGAGAATCAAAAATAGACTTTGCAGTATCTCTATCTGTGATTTTCTCATATTCATTATATGAGATAGCACTTAGAAGAATGGTTATTTCTTTGTAGTGATTTCTGTATACTTTCTTATTTGCTTTCGTCGTTGCACTTCTTGCAATCTTATGACCTTTATCATCTACTAGGTGAGTGTAGCCATCAACTACCAAGTACCATAGATCCATATTATATGCTAGAAAGTAACTTTCTATTCTATCCTTCCAATAGCTAAATTACTCCCCATTAAACATAAGAGGTTTTGAACTATATTAATCTCTATCGTTATCCCTATTATCAACAGTGGAAGTAGATATAGCCATTGGTTTTTCACACACACTGGATCGGTACTGGACACTTTTAAGTTTTTATAAAAATTTAAACTTTTTATCTTCTCGGAACCGGAGCTCTGATACCAATTGAAGGTGTGAAAAACACAAGAAAGGGGGGGGGGGGTGAATTGGGTTTTAAAACAAAACTATTCTTTTAAAACTATTCACCTTTAAGTTAAAATTCGTTTTCCTTCACTCTTGATAATAAAAATAAGTAAGAACAGGAAGTAAAGAACAATATATGTTTATACTAGTTCACTTGAAAATTATCAAGCTAGTCTAGTCCATCCGCCAAGGTGATTTCGCCTCACTCAATCGAGGACTTAATTCACTGTAAAATCATATTAAAATTTTCACAAGCTACCCGCAAGTGACTAAGAACCTCTAAGACTCGCAAGCCTTAGACTTCTTAAGGATTCAGACCTACCCGGTCCCTTAAGGAATATCAACTAATAATCAACTTGATTGTTATAATGCATAAGCTACCCGTAAGTGACTAACAACTTCTAAAACTCGCAAGCTCTAGATTTCTTAAGGCTACAGACCTACCCGGTCGCTTAAGGAATATCAAACAGCTATTTGAATACAAGTTTTGTTTACAAGAGTATTGCTTCTAAAAACCTGAGTATGTAAACTATTTTATGAACAATGACTTAAGAATGTGAAAGATATGAACAACGTGTGCGTGTGAATATTCAGTGAATAGAATCTTTCTTTCTTAGTCTCCAAGCCTTTATATAGCCATTAACATAATGTATCCGTTGAGGGATACTCTTGGAATTTCCAGAAACATTGTCAACTTGAACAGTAACGTGGGGGACAAGATCGTGCGACGCGTCCGTTCTTTCATGGTAGTGGAATGAAACGTTGATTGTACCATGTACTATTTGTACCATGTTATTTTATCCTCTTTCCTTTTGCACTTCATAGGCTTCTGTGAGCATGAGTTTAGAAGCGAGAACATAACATCAGGTCATCAGAAGTTCAATTCTCCAGAGTCTTCAGAACTGCGTCTTTAGAGTCTTCAGCGCTTAGTTGTGAGAACCTTTTTCTTGGAACCTCTGTTCTTTATAACTTCAAGTCTTTAGAATCTTTAGACCTTCTGTCTTTTAGAGTCTTCAACACTTGGTCTTCAGAACCCTTATCTTTGTAATCTCATTAATAGAAACACAAGCTTTCAGCATCTGGACTTCAATAGAAACTTTGTCTCCAGATATTCTAACTTTGTTTCTTTGGAACATGTTGTCTTTAGAAGCACGAGTCTTCAACATCTAGACGTAAGTAGATACTTCTGTCTTCCGATCTTTTGAATGGTTTCTTTTAGACAAATATTATAGTGTACACTTCAGAGCCTTCTGGAGTGTCTTGCTACTGTTCAACAAAACTTGTGTAGTATAGAAATGAAATCATTTCTATTCTAATGTCTTGGCCATGCTATTGTACCCCAAAATTTTCCCTCTCATTTATCAAGTAATTTCTCACAAGATCTCCTTTGGTTCAGGACAACACTAGGGTTGATTAGCTCAAGACACCTCCTTAAGCATTGATGACTGAAATTAGGGTTTGAGATTGCACAAGGATAATTGAACTTTAAATACCTCATATTACTCTCATGGATCATTATGAACCTTCAAGATTGCTCATGTCAAGTTTCAAGTCTTGGATCACATTTTTGCTCAGTCAATTGATCAGTTGACCTAAAAATCAGCTATATTAGGGAAAAAGTCAATCGTGGTCAATTTACAGTCAAACTTCACAATTTTTGATCCATATCAACATTTTGAACTCCTATATGTTATTTGGTCAAGTTTGGACCACAATTCCTCAAGAATTTTGATCAGATCATCAAAAGGGCAAAATGGTCAAAATTAGGGTTTTGACTAAGAAAGGGCAATTTCTGATTTTTGACCTAGAAAATGATTAATTGGTTTGAGACATGATCTCAATGTTTGAAATTCATAATTTGTACCTAATGGTATGACTCAAAACTTCCCTCAAGATCAATTGATTGATAGTTGATTTTCAGTCAACTGATCAAAAGTCAACTAATACAGTGAAAAGTCAAACTTTGACTTTTTGGTCAAAATCAAGTGTCAAAAATCACAATTCATCAAAACATGTCAAAATATGAAACTTGTTCATCAAGAAATCAAAAAGTCAAGATTTCATTTTGAAAAGTCAAAGTTTCCAAACTTAGAAATTTTTCTAAGTGTTGAAAACTTCATATTTTTTCACAACTGTGGCCCATTTTTCACCATGATGCAAGATGATTCAAAGGAAACTTTCAACATGAAAGTTGTAGATCTCAATGAGATCTAAAACATTTCTTTACACAAATCCTCCTAGAAATGCTTGTATTTCAAGTTATTAATCCATGAAATCATGGTCATGAAACTAAACACTTAGTGAAAATTTTGCCCTAATTAGGCAGATTTTTGGTACCAACTTCATAGCAACTTTACACATAGCTCCATTTGAAATTTGAAAAATTTGTTCAAAGAGGGGTTGTAGAGAATTTTACAAGCTTTCCAAAATGTCCAAGAACTCATTGAGATCATGTTTGAGTAGGGAGAATCAAAGAGATGAAGTTAGGGTTTTCAAACTTGAATTACAAGCCATTTCATAATGAACAAGAATTCAAATCCAATCCTATGCTGCATAATATTTGCTTTGCAGGCCTCAAACAGGTTTATCACTCCATAATTAAATGTTTACACAGCTGTTAGAGATTTAATCCAAGCACTTGAGCCTTTATCCAAGTTACATTTCCATTTATGGCACAAAGTAACCATTCCATTCTTGTAAAGAAGCTTTAATCACAAAGTCAATGCATAGAGCTTTGCACTTGTTCCTTCTGATCACAAGAAATGTTAAAGGCAAAAGCAACATGTCTAGAGCCTCCCATAAACTCAGGCCATGCTTGTACTTTGCCTTGAAACTATATTTCCACTTTTCTTCAAAATCAAGTAAGATAGCCATAACTCTATATCTTGCACTTATGACCCTCTCAAGTGCTACAACCTTTTCCTTACTTATGCATAAGTTGTTTGCAAGATAACACATGAATACACAAGCTCCAAAACTCACCAAAACTCAGAACTGTATCTCATACTTCCATTGTTGCATATTCTGGCCAAAAATCCCAAAATCAAAAACTACTCATGCGTTTCTTGGCCTTTTCTTTCAAAAGCTTCCAAACATCATACATAAGCCATCCATGTCCCTGTTACACGACTGTAACACCATCTTCACCCATTTCTAAGTTCAAAAATAGAGCATCACAGTTGGACTTCTCCAGACCATTCCAGCCACCTTCATCTCAAGCTAGCCATTGCATTAGCTTCCTAGAGGTCCAAGGAAGCTAACCTGATCATCACCATCACTTGAAATAAGCTCAAACTCATTTCACAGTTTCCAGTTTTGAGGTATTTTTCTTGAACTTCTATCTCATTATTTAGGCATTGTTAGGCTTTCATTTGTGAAGATAGAATGTAGATATCATTTCCCTGAAACTATACATGTCCATAGATTTCATTCATGTTGCTTAAGCATGGAGAATTTTGAGTTTGAACTTGTTGAAACATTTAGGCCAGAATTTGGTACTTTCATAAATTCATCCTTATCTTTGAATGTTAGCTTAAATTAGTTACATGGTTGGATTCGTGTTGGAAAAATGCACAAGTTTCATGTTTACATTTTTGAAAATGGTTGAGGAATGAGCAAGTTTGAAATCCTTTGGATGGAGGTTGAAGATGAAGTACAATCAGGGCAAAATATGTGTTATGTATTTGTTGTTGTGCCAATGTTAACGGATGTATCACCACCCCAGTGGTTAAAGGGCGCGCCTGTCACCCCTTGGACCTGGGTTCGAGCCCCATCATCCGTTTTACCATTTTTTTGTCATATTTTCTGTTTTTTCTCTCCTTTTTTTGTTTGTACAGGTGCTTGGCCTCCTCCTCATTGGGCCTTTATTTCCGCTGAATCCCCCTGATTATGTTTCATACCCTTTGGCCCATTTATTTCTTTATTTCATTTTTATTTCTATTTTAGTTTATTCTACTTTCATACTTTCATTTTATTATTTTTATTACTAATGTTATTTTTTATTATTTATAGAAAAAAACAAAAATATTTATTTTTATTATTTTTACACTCATATTTTATTTTTCTTTATAAAAATTAAAAAGAACAAAAACAATTTTCTTAGCAAATTAATTTCTCTTTTTTTTTATGAATTAATATTTAGGCTTAGGATTAATGACTACATTATTTTATTTTCTTAATTAAAATTAATTTAGAACTTAGGTATTTTAATTAATTAATTTTCCTATTATTTTGATTATTCAAAGCATTTTCATGAAAAACCCTAAAAAATCATTTTTAACTTATTATTTTTTGTTAATTAATTTAGGTTTTAATTTTAGTTAATTTCCATTAATTATTTTCTTAATTAGGTCAAGATTAAAACCCTTCATAAAAAAATTAAATAAAAAATCATTTCTTTTTTCCATTTTCCATTCTTGCATTTTTATCTTCAATATTGTACAATATTCAATATGGTTGTAATAGTTAATTAGATTTAATTTTCTTGCAAAATCCCCCATTTGTAAATTGTACACCACATCCCCTATTGATGTAATAGCTTAGTATTTTTATTTTCCGCAATTTAATGTTTTATATATAAATGCTAGTAAATTAGGGTTTGTATGGAAAGATAAAATCAATGCTTAGAAAACCCTAATTCAAAGACAAAACAATTCATGTAAATCAATACACTTCCACACTTACACCCTTAGGGTAAATCCACTTTGTTGCCTTATGAAAATGGTCATAATACGCATGTAAGATGTCTTAGAAAAAACAAACAAAATACAAGATCATAGTCCCTCGATGACGCTATCAATGTTGCCTTTCAAATGATCTTAGTCCCTCAAAAAGAAATGCTAAGATATCTTACAACATTGCTATTCATGACTATACGATGACCCTTGCCCGTCCCTTTTACATCCAAAGATGAGGTTACTTACCAATCCATGGTAAAATAACAATGTCAAAGGAAAGAGGAAATAAACAAGAAAGACTTTTGAGTATGTAGAATGTTCCTAGTTGCTTTCTCATTTTCAAACCAAAACATCCTTGCTATTTTCAAAACAAACACCAACACTTTCAAAAACATCTTTCAAACTTGAAACATTTTCAAAAGATCAACACTTTGTATACATTCTTACGAACAAGAATCATTACAAAGTTTTCCTAAACGATTGCGCCATTTCAAAATACTTTCAAAAACCACACAAAGCACATTTTCAAACAAAAGCAAGTGATCTAGCAAGCAACTAAGATCCCATAGATAACTATGGATAAAAAGGGTGCTAATACCTTCCCTTTTTATAATCTACCCCCTGAACTCAAGAAAACGTCTCAAAGGTCTTTCATGTTCTTTTCAACCTTTCCTTTTGGATAAAAGAAAAGTCGGTGGCGACTCTTGCTAACCGCAACATTTGCGATCAAATGCAAAACAACCAAGTCAGTTCTCCCACCGTGTTACACACGCCATCCACCAGAAGTAGAACCTGTTTGTTAAGTACTCAACAATAACAAACATTAGTACAAAAAATTGTTCATACAATCATACACATTTGTTATCATCAAAACTTAGAGATAATATTGCAGAACTGAATCTTGTTCTTACATATATTCCCCACTTCTAAGGGGAAGTGTAAAACTTTAGAGGAAAGGAGGCCTAGGGTCTCCTACAGTAGTTGTTTACCCTAAAATTTTCCCTCTTATTTATAAATAAATATAGCTTATGCTTCATCATCATACCCATCATTTGCATTGCATTAACTCAATGGTATGGAATCAATAATCTTAACTGTGTCAGTGTGTACCACTCAAGAGAAGAAATTTGACCTACAAGGGTTGGAAGTTTGAAATCTCTCCATATAATATCATCATCATCATCATCCTCATTTCTTAGAGTTAGTTAGATATCGCTAACAGAAAATCAGTTACAACATCACAACAAACTCTCTCTTCTCTCCCATATTCTACCAACTCTCTCTCACTCTCTCTCACCATAACAAAACTCTCTCTCTCTCACCGTAAAAAACTCTCTCAAATCGTAATGAAGATATCAAGCTCTTTTGCTTTCTCATGGCATCACCCTCATTCTGAGTTTCTTTACTCTTCTTCTTCATCAAGCATTGAGATACAAGTCTGAGTTCATCAAGAAGTTGGAAGCAAGTTCGAAGTCTAAAGTTTTCTGCACATAATTTGAAGTTTTGCTAAAGATTTGTTGATTTCCTAGATCTCAGTTAGAGTTGTAAAGTTTTCTTTAACGAACTCAAGCTCAAGGTGCACTGGATCACACATTCGTTAGGTAAGATTTTGAGAATCCTTTATATGCTTCTTCTGCACCTTTGAATCATTGCTATCAACATGTAGACATACATTTGTGTCCCTATCATTGATAGATGTGGCGTTAGACGCGAAATGTATGTGGTTCTTGATGATTGAATCTCTAAACATGCTTACAGTTTATGTAATAGAGCAAGAATCCTTAGTTTTAAAGCGCATATTTGGACTCAGCAGTGAAAAACGAGTGGAACAACACTTTATTTTTTGTTTTTGTGGTAGTTCTTGAGCTCTAGTGGTGGTGTTCCACCAGAGAGGGTGACCAGAGTAGGGTTCTGGTACCCTTCTTTTAAAGACAAACACATGACGTGCAGTGTCATTGTGTGATTGGCCCTGTGTTTAATTCTTTTTCCTTCTTTGTTTATTTATTTTTTTGTATTATAATTTTGGATAAGAAAAGTGAAGGTGTGAAGAAAACACAAGAAATGGGGGGCTTTAATTGGGTTTTCCTTTCTTGATAAACTTTCGCTTCTAAGCATTATTTGTTAAACAATGCTTCTGAACATTTATTCTAAGAAATGCTTCTAATTAAGTTATGAAAACATAAACTATTAGGCATAAGCAATAATAAAGAACACGTGATATATCCTGGTTCACTTGAGAAACCCCCAAGCTAGTCCAGTCCACCCTTCCAAGGTGATTTCGCCTTGAACTCTGTTGGTGCACAAAGGAGAGATGAAAGACAAAAGAAATATATTAAATGATGACTACAAAATAAGGAGTAATGAATACACTGACCTACTTACTACTAGGCTATTTATACATAATATTAGGATATAATAAAATACTAAAATACCCTCTAACAGACTTAGTCAATAAGACAGTCCTAAAATATAAAATATTTCTAACACCATCCCTTAATTTATATTTACACAAAACTAACAACACCAATTCCATCCCTCAAATGGATAAAGTGTTCAGTCTTGACATCCTTCGTCATAACATCTCCAAGTTGCTTCTGGTTGCTATAGTGTGCAACTTCTAATACTCCGTTTAGAAATGCATATTTCTCCTTGAAAAAGCATCTGACGCTGATGTTTTTCTTCTCCTTCGGAAGCTCAGTTAACTCCCAAGCTCTTCTTTCATGGATTTCAGCCACACTTTCTTCTTGAGAGCTTCACAGGTTAACAACACAACCAACAGTTGCTTCTTGGAGCACCAAGAAATAGGACCTCCCAGAAATTTGAATAAGTACCCAGAAGTACTTCTTCTGTCAACTTTTTCTCCACACCAATCAGAGTCTGAATAACTCAAGTTTTGATTCGATCTTTCTTCCAGAAGGAATAACACTTCATACTTCAGAGTTCCTTCAGTATCTTGCAGCTTTTCAAACTCTGCAAATCTCCTTGGTATATTTCTGACTCTATATGGCCTCTGAACTTGTTTAGAATCTCCTTCTGATTCTGGAACAATATCTCCTTCTGGACTTTCTTCAGAAGTTTGAATACCATCAAAGGCTCCACCTTTGTTAGCTTCTGGACCTCGTTCAGAACCACTACCTTCAGAAATATCATCTTCAAAAGTTAGATCACCTTCATAAGCTCTGCCTTTAGAAGTTCCACTTTCAAAATCATGATCATTGTCAAAGGCTGGTTTACCTTTAGAAGCTCCTCCTTTAGAAGGTCCACCTTGAGAGATATGATTTCCACCAGAAACATGATCATCTTCAAAAGCTTGTCCTCCAGAACCTACGTCTTCATATTTTTCCTATCTAGAAGCATGACCTCCACCAGATTTAAAATATGGATCAGAATAAGATTCACCATCTGACTCATATTTAGAGTCTCCAGAAGACTCTTCATCTTCTGACTATAGCTCTTCTTCAGAACTTTCAAGTTCTGACTCGTCTTCAAAAGCATAATCTTCTTCAAATTCTGACTCATCTTCTGATTCTTCTTCAGACTCAGAATCACCTTCGAATTCTGACTTGTCTTCAACTTCAAAGTCATCTTCTAACTTTGGGTCATCTTTAGAAACCTCAGATTCTAACTCATCTTTAGAATCTTCAGAGTCATCTTCTAATTCTGACTCATATTCAAACACTCCTTCAGAGTCAGAATATTCAAAATCATCTTGTTCCCCTTCAGAATCAGAAAATGACAATCACACAGGTTCCTCATCAGATTCATAAGCCATTAATAGCATAGGTTCATCATCTGAATCTCCTCTAGCTATTTTTTATTCTTCTTTGTTTGACCAATAATCTTTAGCAAAGTGGCCAAACTTATTACAACAGTAACATTGAACTATTCTCTTATCATACATATCCTTTACCTTCTTATGTTTCTTTTCATCAGAATAGAAGACTTCTGACTTCTGGGAACTACCATGTTTTTTCTGCTTCTGGTCCTTCTTGACAAAAGAAGCTTTCAGAACCTGCTCAACTTCCCTCTCAAAAGTTCTTTCAGTCAAACACAACTCTTGCGCCTCTAGATTGCTTTGCAGCTCTTCTATTCTCATGGTGTCCAGATATTTGGAATGTTCAATTGCTACAACAATGTAATCAAATTGAGGAGTAAGAGACCTCAACATCTTCTCAATGATTACTTGGATTTTACAATCTGCTCTTACTTTGAGATTTGTGATGAAATAATGACAACAAAAATGGTGATCCCAGGAATGGACAAACTCCAGTTATATTGAGAAGTTTCTGTTCCCCTCGGGAAGGTTTACTCGGGATGTTTTCACAGTGTTGGGTCTATGATTCTGGTACCCTCAGTCAAGTTTGGATTCATTTCTCCTCTTTCCTGATTTTTCATGATGTGAGGTTTCAATCCGAGTTTTCTCCAGTGAAGTTTTCGTTTGGCCTAATAGAAGTTCTTGTTCCAGAGAAGTTGGTATCATACCCTCTCTTGAAGAACGCATGTCCCTGGTTTCTCTAAGTGAAGGACGTATTGTGAATGTGGTGTTAACCTCGCTAGTGAAGTAGGCCTGAATTCCCCAGTGAATGTTTTGATGTTTTGATGTCAGTCTGCTTTACTTGAGACTGGTCTTGCAATCTCCAATAGGAATGTTACTTTTGAAAAACACGTGTTTCCCCGGTGAAGCCTGAAGAATGATGTTCCATTCCTGTATCTGCACTATTTTATCACTTTGATTTGTCTACCTCCGGATTATGTTTCTCCCCAGTAGGGTTAAAGCAGGCAGTAGGTTTTGTTTCCTCAGCTGGAACTTACTTTTCTTGGAATGATCATCTTGGATGAAGTTTAGCCGAGTGTTGTTAGTGCCCGAGGCGGTTTTGCCTGGTTGTTCCCAATGTTGTGTATCTGTTTCATCAGCATATGCACCATAACACTCATACATTCATACATACATCATGCATAGCTAAAATTGGCATATCATTGTTCATTGACATTTGTTAATATTTTTGTTGACATATTGCCCTGTTTTCCAGAGTTATGTTGTCCTTTCTTCGATACAGTGTTGGCCTTAAGCAGAAAGTGCATATTCTTTCAACTTCCCCACTGAGTTATCCCTCGTAGAATATTTTTGCTTTAGCTTTCTTGCACAACTCCTTGTTTGGACGAATTTAGTTTTCCCTCTTGAGTTTATTTCTCAAAGGATGTATTCGGGTTGACTGTTTCATTCCAGTTTATTTCTGGTTTGAATCTGCGGTTCCATAGAAATATTATTTACTTTGGATTTCTGAAAGCTTCGAGTTTTGGTTTGTGCATTTATTTTGCACAAGAAGGCTTTATATCCTCAGCAAGAATATTATGGCATCTCCCCAGGAAGTCATACCTCTTTCCCCAGGAAGCCGTATTTCTATCCCCAGAAAGACGTTTCTTTTTGCAATTATCCATAACAGCAGGTAGCAAGTCTCTTTATTTGAGCAACTTATACTTCCCCGTAAAAGTCGACGTAACTTTTTCCTATCTCATCTATGAGTGAATAGTTTGCAGTTTATCGTCAAATTACACCAATGAATGGCAAGACGTTCAATATCACAATAAATAGCTCGTTGTGAAATCTCGGCCAGTCGAAGTCTCTTTATTTGAGACAACTTATATATTATCCTTTCCAGGCGGAGTGCCTTGGTTAATGAAGAAGTTGAGACTCATTCTAGGTGAAATGCTATAATTTTGAGGAAAACTTGTTATCTTTTTCTACCCTTAGTGAACATTGGTAGTACATCGTCAGTGAACGGCGGTGATATGATATACTCTCTTCCTACCATCAGTGAAAGTTGGTAGGACATCGGCAGTGAACATCGGTGTTTGTTATCCTTTTGCTACCCTCAGTGAACGTTGGTAGTTCATTGTCAGTGAACGAAGGTGATATTATATATTTCCTCTTTCTACCTTCAGTGAAAGTTGGTAGACCATCGGCAGTGAACATCGATGTTTGTTATCTTTTTTCTACCCTAAGTGAACGTTGGTAGTTCATCGTCAGTGAACGGCGATGCTATGATATATTATCTTTCTACCTTCAGTGAAATTTAGTAGACCATCGGCAGTGAATGTCGATGTTTGTTCTCTTTTTGCTACCCTCAGTGAACGTTGGTAGTTCATCGTTAGTGAACAGCGGTGCTATGATATTTCCTCTTTCTACCTTCAGTGAAAGTTGGTAGACCATCGGCAGTGAACATCGATGTTTGTTATCTTTTTGCTACCCTCAATGAACGTTGGTAGTTCATCGCCAGTGAAAGGCGGTGCTATGATATATTCTCTTTCTACCTTTAGTTAAAGTTGGTAGGCCATCGGCAGTGAACGTAGATGTTTGTTATATTTTTGCTACCCTCAGTGAATGTTGGTAGTTCATCGTCAGTGAGCGGTGGTGCTATGATATTTCCTCTTTCTACCTTCAGTGAAAGTTGGTAGACCATCGGCAGTAAACATCGATGTTTGTTATCTTTTTGCTACCCTCAGTGAATGTTGGTAGTTCATCGTCAGTGAACGGCGGTGCTATGATATATTCTCTTTCTACCTTCAGTGAAAGTTGGTAGGACATCGCAGTGAACGCCGATGTTTGTTATCTTTTTTCTACCCTCAGTGAACGTTGGCAGTTCATCATCAGTGAATGGCGGTGATATGATATACTCTCTTCCTACCTTCAGTGAAAGTTGGTAGGACATCGACATTGAACGTCGATGTTTATTATCTTTTTGCTACCCTCAGTGAATGTTAGTAGTTCATCGTCAATGAACGGAGGTGTTATGATATATTCTCTTTCTACCTTCAGTGAAAGATGGTAGGACATCGGCAGTGCACATCAGTCTTTGTTATCTTTTTGCTACCCTCGGTGAACGTTGGTAGTTTATCGTCAGTGAACGGTGGTGATATGATATACTCTCTTACTACCTTCAGTGAAAGTTGGTAGGACATCAGCAGTGAACGTCGATGTTTGTTATCTTTTTGCTACCCTCAATGAATGTTGGTAGTTCATCGTCAGTAAACGACAGTGCCATGATGTATTTTCCCTCTACCTTTAGTGAAAGTTGGTAGACCATCGGCAGTGAACATCTACGTTTGTTATCTTTCTCTCTGCTTGTAGTAAAAGTCAGTAGCTTCTCCTTCGGTAGAAGTTGGTGTATCCTTTTACCATTCTACCATCCTCTTTGATTCAGGTCTTTTGATCCACCAGTGATTTATTTTCCTGGTGGGGTTTCTCCCTTGTTTCTTTATTTTTGTTACATCTCCAATGGTGTTTTGCGTCTCTTTGGTCCTGTTCAGATGCATTCGTGATCATAAACATTTGCATGGCATCTTAGGACAAAAATAGGGCTTGTCTTATATTTAAGTATCTTCGATCGCGTCGACACGAAGATTTTTAACCTTCGTATCTCCAGATAGAAGAAACTTAAATAAGGGCCGTTGTTGTACCCCAATTGTTGCCCCTAAGATCCCTTCATCATACCATGTTGATTCATTCACAACAAGATCACACTAGGATTCTTGGTTCCCCTCCCTACATTTAGTTTTGCCCTTTTGAGGGATTACCAAGCACCTTGACTTATGTTCCTTTTGTGATCATGAATATTGTTTTGATTTCTTCACTTAACTAATAAAATGCAATGTTGGTTTGTCTTGCTTGTTATCCATATAGGTAAAGGCAATAAGATTTAACAAGTTATCCCATGGGTTCATGAGTTTATTTCCATGCCCTAGTCAATAAAGCTGGAGAAGTTCAAACCTCACCATTGGATTAGTTTTGGAAGAATTGGCATAAAACGGTTGTTTTGGTTCATAACATTTCAAGGTTATTAGATTTGACTCAAAAGTACAAAGAGTTGATTGAAGAAGTTGTCATGTTGGACAAGGCCTTGTTCCTATTGGTCACAAGAGCATATTTCTCTCAATTCTCAAGATATGGAAGTGGTTTTGGTGGCTAAGAGTTCTCATTATCATCCAAGCTTGTCCAAGTTCCTCAAAGCATTTTCTTGATCTAGGAGCTAGGGTTTTGAACTTCAAATGGGTATATCTTGCTCACCTTTTGGTATTTCATGTTGCAACCTCTAAACCTCAAATTAACACATGTTTTGGGTCTAAACATGATTAGCCAACTTTCCCAAGTGGATTAGTGCATCAAAACGCAAGAATTGGATGATTTTTGGTGAAGTTGGGATCACACTTCACTCGTGCATCAAGTTTGCACGAATTCCCTCCAAAACGTATGATTCACTCTTCCTCTTGATCCCATTTGCTTCTCCTATAAATACATGTACTATCCCATTCATTTTCCCAAGCTTAGATAGCCAGAATCACCCTGCCAAACTTGTTTCATAACTCAGAATTCAATAACTTCAAAATCCATTCTCGAGCCATTTTCAATCCAATTTTTCCATCAATTCACCTTCCTTGATCTTCCCTGAAGCTATCCGCATAATTACATTCAAGAATCGTGCCATATACTGCTCCATAGAAGTCCAGTTTCAGAGCTCAGCAACTCAACTTCAATAGGTAGATTCCTTCATCAATTCTTCAAAACTCAGATATCATTGTGTTGCTTTCATTGCCTTGGTTCTAGTCACAACACTTACCTTTTACTGGAAACACGTTTTGACCATGAAATTTCAAACCCCTTTTCAAAACTTTCCTTCTAAAATGCTTGAGCTACAGTTTATATAAATTTGGCGCGAGGGTGTGGTTGTCTTCGTCTTGAAGAGACGAAGCGAATGACATAGGTCTGAGCTTCTGATTTTACAGTTTGAGAGACCTGCAATTCGTGATGGTTGGAGGTTGAAGATGACCAACATGTTATCTTCCAACCAATGAAGGCGCGCCATCTGTTTTTTTTTTTCAAATTCTGATTTAATTAATGATTCAGTGCATTATTCACTAATGACCATGATATGCACAGCGCGCCAGATCCCTTGGATTTGATTACTAACGCGTTTTGACTCTCATCCAATGGTCCACATTTTTTACTTTTATTTTCTTTTTCTGATTTTTATATTTTAATTATTTTAAATTTCAAAAAATTATAGAAAATTCATTTTTAGTCGAAAAAATCTGAAAAAATCATGAAAAATATTTTGGATTATTCTCTTTCTGATTTTTATTTTTTCACAATTTAATTTTTTGTTTTGGTATTTTTTTATAAATTTTACACTTTATTTGATTTGTTTTAAGTGTTAAAAATACTTTTATACATTTTTAAATTCTGAAAAAAATTATGGAATGATCCAATGATATTGTGACAAATATTGGTGACTTTATTTTATTTTTGTTTCTAACTTTACTATTTTTTATCATTTTTTGTTTATTTTACCCATTTATTTTAATTTTAAAAATAGTTTCTGACTTTAAAAAATTACCAAAAAATTTGTAAAATTATTTGAGCCTTTTTCTGATTTTTCTATGGTCTCACTTTTCATTTCTAGATTAATTTGAACATAGTTGATATTTTTCTCTTTATTTTTTATTTTTAAACATTATTTTTAAACCCTTTTGTGTATATTAAAATGTGATATTATTTTGTGACTATTTTCTGGCTGATCTTGGGTTAGATTTTGGATCATGAACTTTATTAACATCATTGGATCCATGGTGTTGAGTTTAACTCCACAAAAATGGATGAATAATTTTAATAATAGTTTGATTAAAATTTAATTCAAATGTGGTTTGTATATTTTTCCCCATCCCTCTTCATCTCATCCCTTTCTTATTGCACTAGATGTTGTTGGAGCATGACCACTATATCATGTCTCAAAAAAAATGATGCATAGATTGCTATTGACCGACCTCAAAATAGGTGCGACTTCTATATAAGTCCACTTACGATTGCTTAACATAGCGTTAAATTTTGTCCTGATTCGAATAAATGATCATTCGTGGCCTAAACTTATGATTGAAAACCCAAGTATGTTAATTTGATCTCTTTGATCCAATAAACTTGAGATTCATTGTGTGGAGGCTTTGGTTCTACCAATCCTCTAATGGATCTACAACACCTTTGGTCAACGCGGATCACTTAAACATCGTTGATCATTAAATGGTACTTGTGAGAATTCCAAATGGATGATATACTTGAAAAAAAGCAAATGCAACTTGTTGTGTGGAGTCTTTGGTTCTATCAATCCTCTAATGAGTTCCAAATGCAAGCTTCAAGATGGTCATCCAACTAACTACTAATTATTGACTTGTCTTATCTTATGCTTTTATTCTTTTTTGTGCTTTATGTACCATTTACTTCTAGCATTTACATTTCATGCCATTTTAATCTTTGCTCATTTGAGCATTTACTTTCTTGCCATTTTTACTTTGCTCACTTGAGCTTTTCTTTTCCTTTCTTAAGATACTTAATAATTAACATAAACCCTAAAAAATCTTTAATGGTACTTGGACTATTTGGTTACTATCCTTGGCATTATTGAGCATGGGACTTTTCTTGGACTTAGGATTAGAAACCTTGGCCTATCTTAGAGACCTTGTGATCTTATCTGATTATTCTGTCTGAAGTTCTTGAGGTTTACCTCAAGACATTGGGTTGCTTATTTGTTTTTGTGTGCAGGTTTTTGTGATTACGCCCCTTGTTTGTAATATGGAATTCACCCGTATACAGCCGTTACTCTGCCCAATTTTTGTGAAGACTTAATACACTTGAAGTATGGTTCTATCAAGGGGTCTAGTATTTTTTTGCTTGATTGGTTCCAATCCAAGGAATGGGAGTTCTATCTTGGCTCATAATGTCAAGTATTAGCTTCTTATTGGTTAGATGGTTCTTATCCCTAGCTTTTACCTTATGCTTTAGGATAGTCCCTTATTCTCCTCCCATCTTCTTTAATTTCAAAAATCTTCTTCCCCCTTTTTGAAAACTCTTCTTGTTTTTGAACTTGAACCACTTTCATAATAAACTTGGACTTATGTCCATGCATTTTCAAAACATTTTTCATAAATAAACTCCAATCAACTTAATAATACCTTGACATTTTTTTGTGAGAATACTAAAAGTCAATCAATCTGATTTAAAACCATTTTTGCCACTTTGGCTTTTATCTTTAAACTTTTATCCAAAAGGTTGAACTCTTGTCAATCCTTGTAGTGATGCAAATAACTATACTTCTACAATATGTAGTAAAGAGAGATATTTTCCACTTGGGTGTTGAGTGAGGCATTTTTTATTTTAAAATCCAAGCCATATCCTCCACTTTGAGATGATGCAAATTCTCCTTTCTCATGATTGTGGGTAGTAGACATGTTTTCCACACGGATAATGACGATGATGTTTTATCTCATAAAATTAACCAACACATTTGTGTTTTAAATTTTTGAAAGAGAAACTACGTGTACCCTGATCCCCTATTGCACGAAAAGGTGGTACATAGGCACTAAAGGTTCGCAACCGCGGGTGCAAAAATTATAAAAATAAATATATTTCTTTCCTCACCTCCACCATCCATTTTTTATATACAACATTTTTTTATATAGCCAAAATATACAGATTTTACAAAGAGGCTCTTGTGGAGTACCGTAGATGTTTAGGGTGCTAATACCTTCCCTTTGCATAACCAACCCCCTTACCTTGAATATTTCTTCTTCTTTTTGGGTTATTCTCTCTTTCCCCATTCCTTTGGAAACAATAAAGCGCGGTGGAGATTTTTATTTTGATTTGTATAAGTCTAGTCAATCCAATGGCTTAGTCTTAAACATTTCTACCGCTACAGTTATGGAGCAACTACAGGCCTAGGCATCATTATGGCACTTACTGTCTGACGGTTTTCAGCTCAATTTTAACCTCTTGGGCTATATATAGCACTAGCTTCCTTTTTACCAGTGAAAGGCTTCTTTACCAAACTCGAAGAGGCATCTTTCTGTATCTTACCACTCTGGATCCCAGCTTCTACCCTCTCTCCAGTTAGAATCAGCTCGGTGAAACCAGCTGACGAGCTGCCGATCAAATGATTAAAGAATAGACCAAATAGCGTCCCAAGAAACATATCAACCAACTCCCTATCATACAAAGGGCTTGGACTCTTCCAGACAAGTCTCTCCACTTCTGTGCATAGTCCTTAAAGCCTTCACTTGCACCCATGGACATACTCGGGAGTTGAGTATGAGTAGGAGCAAGGTCGGCGTTGTATTGATACTGCTTATAAAAAGCAGCAGTCAGATCTTCCCAGTTTCTGACATTGGCTCTTTCCAATTGGTAGAACCATTCAAGCTGAGTCCCTGACATACTGTCTTGAAAGAAGTGGACCCACAAGTTTCTATCAGCGGTGTGGGGATGGATCTTCCTTACATAGGAACAGAGATGGAGTTTTGGGCAAGACACCCCATCGTATTTTGCAAAAATTGGAGCCTTAAACTTCTGCAGGATGACCACTCCGGACACCAATCCAAATTCTTCGAAATCCAACCCAGGTATCCTCTGGACTCCTATGGCACTCAGACGATCTTCCAACTGCTTATATATATCCTCAGTAGGAGGATACTGCTCATCATTGTAGTCTGTATCATTGTCAGAAACTTCAGGACTGGGGTCCTTTTCCCTTGTCTCTCTTTCTTGATTCTCCCCTTCCTTGGATGAAGAGGTCAGATCGACTGGTTGCTTTAACGTCCCCCTGAACCTTCTGCCCATATTCAAAATACCAAAGACCTTCTTCTTTTTCTTTTTCTCCTTCAGGATGAGGGCTTTCAGATCCTCCTGCCCTTTCGCCAGATTTATGAACATATGTTGGAATTGGGCATTTTGTGCCTGAAGATCCTTGATGATTTGTTAAGAAGACAATACTGCGTGTGAAATAAACAGCGAAGAAGATGAGAAACCTGTTATGGTACCTATTTATGCGATGTTATGGATGGGATGCGTAAACAATGATTTCAAGGATTCTTAAAGACTCAGATTTGTCTAACCAAAAGAAACATATGTTAATTGCATTAATAAGTTCGAATTGTTACAAAGAGTGCCTTTTCGGCTTACAATAGAACAAAACAAAACTTAAAGCAAAAAAAGAAACTAGGTCTCCCAGGAGCGCATCCTCTTTGGTGCAATGTAGACGTTTATGTTCCTTTCTTCATGAAGTAGCCTAGTGAGCTCCAGGACCTTCTTCTCGCTGGCATAAAACTAAGCTTCAAACGTGTACTGCTCCTCTTTGAGTTGAACCCAGGATTTCTGTAACTCTTCATGATCAGTTGGCATGTCAGGATGATGACCAAGGGAAGTAGTATCTCCTTCAATAAATGGTTCAACAGTTATTAGTAGGACAATAGGGTAAGGCATCATAAGACTTTGGGCGCGAGCTCGTACCCATCAGAGGTAAGGCTCAAGAGGAATGTAATTCTTGTGCCCTAGCGTCTTGCTATCAATTTTATGCACCATGCCCCAAGCTTTTATGAACCTTTTGCGGTATCCCTGAGCATCATTCTCATAGTTGAAGGTGATTCCTTGGATAAGTGTATCATGAGGACCATCTCTTCTCGCATAACCAAACTGACGCAGTGCCAAACAAGGGTTGTAAGTGATTCCTCCCCTAATGCCTAAGAGAGGTACATTAGGGAATTCACCACAGGGATCGATGATGGTAACATCTTCCGAGAACCATGAACACCAATGAATGTCTGAATATGATTGGGACATCAGCCTACGAGACCATTTCAAACCCTGTTCATTCTTCAAAACTGACCTGGGTAGGTGCGAAATAAACCACCTAGCCAATAGAGGAGTGCAACACAGGAGGGTCCCTCTTCTCTTTAGAGTGCGAGCATGTAGAGAGTGTAGAATATCCCTGAGTAATGTAGGCATCAGATTATGAGACAAAAACCTTAATAGTGTTCATATCTACGAGTTGATCTGCATTAGGGAAGAGTATCATCCCGTAAACGAGAAGTGCCAGCACCTCTTCGAAAGCTTGTAAATCTAGGGTATCCCAAAAATGGTAAGCCTTCTCGAATAGAAACTTAACCGGGATTCCTTAGACACTTCCTCTAGTTTCCCAACTTGTCACTACGTCAGACCGTTGTAAGGACAGAGCTCTAGCAATCTCTCCAGGCTTTGGATGTTCTTCCGTACCGTTGAAAGGTAACTGATCAAGAATAGGTACCCCTAACAACTGAGAAAATTCCTCCATAGTAGGTACTAGCTGGTAATCCAGGAAGGTGAAACAATGGTGCACATGATCAAAGAACTGAAACAGCACTTTTAACAATTCTTCATTAGATTTTGCAGTGACCAAGTTGAGTAACCGACCATGCTTTTTAATAAATGGAGAACTTTCAGGGACCCTTAATGCCAGGTCCTTTAGTTGGAGAGGCACTTTCACAAGGTTAATCTGGATAGTGTTCCTACGGGCGGATGCCATGTCCTACAAAACAAAGCAAAAATGAGCCCTAGGAAATCCTTGAAATGGTTTTACAGAGACCTCCACAATCACAAACCGAGTGAAATTTTTAATTATGTAGACTTCCCAATCAAACATAGGTTTTAATTGGTTTACATCAATAACCAAACAAGAGCTTTTCAATTGGTTTATCTCACAACCAAAACAAATTTCTCACTAAGGAAAATTTATAATATTTCGCTTACGCCAGACCCAAACATCTTCAAAATATAAAATATCACACTAAAAAACACTAAGGTAAAAGTGAGAAAATAAAGAGAGAGAAATGAGAGTGAGAGACATGTATTTCAAATATGTTTTCTGGTATGCTAGAAACGAGAAATGTGCCCTCTATTTATAGGATAAAAGATGGCTTAAATATGGAAACAATACATGGAATTTGTAAGGTTGATGATTAATTAAGTGAATCACATAATTAATTATTGTTAGCCTGTGATTTTGATGTAAGCTATAAAGAAACCCACTAAGCTTAGTTTGGAAGAATCTCAATAAGAAACCCACAAGATTAAGATTACTCTCTCTTCAAAATCTGTTCAGAATTTCGAAAAGGTTTGTAGTAGGTTTAGCATTTCGACATGAAAGTGTGGAACAAATGAGAGGAGTTCGACTTGCTTATCAGGTGTTTTAAGACTTAGTATTTTTTTGAGTCCGTGGATTGGGTGAACTAAAGACATATTGACACCATACTACAAGATTCGTCAAAGAAGCTCCTCGAAAAGGTTAGTTAGAGATTGTTAATACAATTTCAATAATAGGAGTAGTCTTAGAGCCAATTTAAAGACCAAAGACGCGTGGAAACACCTCAAAGAACGGAAGTCCGCGTAGTAGGATATGTGTCGAGTCCTAGAGAAGTAACTTTTATTGACGATTGTTTATGTGTTTAGTATATAAGTAGATTTCATTCATGTAATAAATATTCTCAAATTATTAGTATTCTCTATAGAACTAAAATATACAAGTCACAAAGAGAAAATAGTTTGTGAGAAAACATGTATGAATATGCTTCCTTTTTCTAATTCCTTAATCTAAGATTTTATTTCATTACTTTTATTGTGTTCTTTGGAAAAATTTAAAACAACCTTTAGAAGATACAACTAAAGATACAAACAAAAACATCCGCAAAACAATCACAAAATACAAGATACATGAACATCACGTAAACTTGAACAATAAACAATCAGAGTTACACACAGCAAACCCTTAAAGAGAGACCCAACCTCACACACATTAAAAACATATAGAGAGTTAAAAATCTCACACTCCAGAATACCACCAGAGACTAGATGTCAAGACATTCTATCTGACATCACAAAAACAACATCACATCAAACCAACTATGAGCTAAAACAATAAAATAAGATAAATAACCTCTCAGCACACAAGCACCATGCTCCCCCTGTCTCATGGAATCAAAATTCCCCTCAAAGTAAGGGAATAACCTTCATAAAAGAACAAGTTTCACAATCTCTAAACACAACATGATCACAAGAGAATAGATCCAAACAGAAACAACACTACTAACACCAGTTCATATTATAGACATACAACAGAAACAGATACCACCCAATTTCACATCATTAGCATCTCATAACATCAGGTATGACTTCTCAAGCTACCTTAATCATAAACTATAAAAGGAATTAAATAATAACATAAGCTACTCCACACATTCCAAACTACCCAACTCCTCCCTAGCATCACCTATGGAAGTACTTTAAGGCATGCACAACTAATACTGATACTACTCTCCCTTTTTGGCCAAAAATTGACAAAATTAGCCATGTATTCATTAGGAGAAGAAAAATTATCAGCTCATCATATTGTAATCTCCACACATTTACCTCCATCATAAACCTTCATGTACTCTTTACTCATCTTACTGACACAATCCTTAGAAATGTTTACAATGAATTCCTTTATCAGCACCTTAGAACATTTTCCAAAGTCAGCAATGTTCTTCATCAAACTAGTTACCTCAATAAGATCTACCATATTCTTGGAGTAAAGAGCATCTTTACCAATATTTCTTTCCAAAATCAACCTTCTTGGGTATATATACTTTCATTTTCACCATACTCCACAAAGATGTTGTTAATGGAAACTTTAAGCACATTTGCAGAGATCCTTTTCCCACCAGCTTTCTTCATATGACAGATGTTTTGAGTATTTTTTTTCAACACCATACTCATAGTCACTTGAAGATGCTTCCTTCCTTTTCTTAACAGAAGCAACAACCTTGCTTCTCCCTTTAGCAGATTCAACAGTATCCTTATAGGGTTTGCTTTCAGATACTAGAACCTTCTCTTTCATATTCTTCAGTCTTTTGGCATTACCAGGAGTCCAATTATCCATTATAGAGTCATTATCAGAATCTAGATCATCTACATTGACAGTGGCAATAGATTGAAGCTTCTTTAAAACAAAAAATTTCTCTTTGTTAGACACAACTTTTTCTTTCTCAGCAAACATACTATCATTCTTAGAACCTTCTTTCTCACTGATAGCTGATTCTACTTTAGAATTCTCAGGAGCCTCAATGTCAGGATTATCAGTTTAGGCCAAGAATGTTGTAACATTCGGCACAACATTAGTACCAGGTTCAGGAACAAGAATTTTAGAAAGGACTACATCAACAGAGCCATTAACATCATTCATATTCTCATAGATGAATTTTCAGTTGTTCTATTATTACCCACTACATTGAAATAACAGAACCTTTAGCAAAAGTGCCAACACCTGGTTCAATATTTGGAGTTTGAGAAGGATCAAAATACAACCTTGTCATAGAGACAGTTTTCTTGATAGCAACATAAGATTCAACATTTCTACGAGAAATTTGAATATGGAGTGTAGAAAGGAAAATACATAAAGTTTGTAATGATTTCTCTAAAGTTTCGTGCACTACTAAATGGAGGAAAGAGAAAATATCATTTGCACACATTCATACTTGTAATTGTTATAACTCATCAACAGTATAAATTCCCATTTCACCCCTTACCTTCTCAGCCTTACTTGCATCCAAAGCTTTAACACACACACACACACACACACACACACACACACACACACACACACACACGCACACACACACACACACACACACACACACACATATATATATATATATATATATATATATATATATATATATATATATATATATATATATATATATATATATATATATATATATATATATATATATATATATATATATATATATATATATATATATATATATATATATATATATATATATATATATATATATATATATATATATATATGTCAGTTGCTTCTCAGTGGCCACATGTTCCAGAGTAACAACTTTTTCCCTTATAACATGATAACGGATGTCCATGTGTTTTATCCTGCTATGTTGACTGGGATTTTTAGAAATGTTGATGACACTTAGCTGGTCATGGAATAAAGTTATGACATCTTGCTTGAAATTATACTCTTTCAACATCTACTTCATCCGAATTAGTTGGGAACAAATGCTTCCTGCTACACTATACTTAGCCTCAGCAGTAGATAATGAGACATAATTTAGCTTTTTACTGAACCAAGAGATGAAATTATTCCCCAAGAAGAAACATCATCCATAATTACTCTTTCTATCATCAATATTACCTGCCCAGTCTTCATCACAATACCCAACATCTTCTTTGACATCAGTCAGTTTTTGAATGATAGAATCATCAACCACAACAGAGACGTACCTATTTTTATCAGAACTTTCAACCTGCATAGTCCCCCATTATATCCATGTGAAGCAGTTCCAAATTTTTTGAAGTAGTTAGATGTTGAATCTTTTGGTGCGAAATCTTGGTCTGCTTCCCAATTTGACACTCAACACATATTCTTCCTTACTAAATTTTGAGCTTAGGAATACCTTTAATAGCTTCTCTAGACACAATCTTCTTCATACCTTTAAGATTTAAGTGACCAAGTTTTTGATTCCATGGCTTCACCTCATCTTTATTGGTTATTAATCATATGAAATAATAGGTAGTTCCTTGAGGTACCCATAAATAACAATTGTCTCCAGGCCTGATCCCCTTCACCAAGATAACATCTTCCTAATTTATGATCAAACATTCTGATTTTGTAAAGTTGATAATTAAACCTTGATCACACAACCAACTAATGCTAATAAGATTAGTAGTTAGTCATTTTACAAGAAGAAAATCTTCTAGGCTAGGAGAGCCAGTACGTATCAATTTTCCAACTCTAATTTCTCCTTTGGATCCATCACCAAATGTGACAAAACCTTTGGAATAAGATTTAATATCCACCATAAACTTCTGAACCCCTATCACATGTCTAGAACATCCACAATCAAAGTATCAATCTTCTCTAGATGAAGCTATCAAATAAGTATGGGCTATACGATTAATATCCCTATCTTTAGTTCTTATCTTTCTACTTAAAGGATTATCCCTAGAATGAACTAGAGGTTTTTGAACCCCGTACAATTTGTAACAAAAAGGCTTTATGTGACCATACTCACCATAATAATGACATCTCAAGGTAAGAACTTGACTTTAATTGTAGTTTCAAGATGTCTGCCTGAATGTTGAAACATGTGGGTGGACATGGTGATCACTTTCTTCTTTTCAGAAGGAATAAACCTCTCTCTAGGCCCTTTACCTTGTTGATTAGGATATTGATCATTAAAACTTATATTTCCAACCTTTTTCATCATATAAGTTCCATTGTTCATCCTTCTCAAGGATTTATTCATGTTGTCAAGTTTGGAATTTAAGAAAGTTGCCTCATTTTGAAGATCACACACAGTACACAGAAGTTTCTCCTTTTCATTCTTCAATTGAGCTATGATTCTCTTCTAAATTTTTTTCTTTCTTATAGCTTTCTTCACACCTGACACATGGCTCCTTGTAATACACATCCAGATCTTCCTAAAGAACATTCTCATCATAAGACTCTACATCAAATCCCATCTTCTAGTGAGAGTAGTCACATGTTCAGCAGTCTCAACTTTAGTTTCATCTTCTGATTCATCATCAGACCAAGACATAGAAAAACCCTTCTTTTATTTCTTGAGGAAGGTGGGACATTATGACTAATGTGACCAAAGGCTTCACATTTAAACATTGAATACCTCTATCTTCACTGGATTCTCTTCAACTCTGGTCTTTCTCTAAAAATCATAGTTCTTGCTGATGTCAGATGAGATGTTCTTCACATTAGGTCTTTCCCTTTTGTCCATTATCTTCAGCACCTTGTTGAATTGCCTCCCAAGTAACATAATATCATCTGACATTTCTTCCTCAATATCCAGGTCACATTTGCCTTCTTCATCTTTAGTGTTGGAAACAAAAGCTATGCTCTTGTTCTTCTTTTTATATTTGTCATTAATAGAAAATTCAAATGTCTTAAGTGACCCAACAAGTTCATCCACTCTCATATTGCTGATGTTTTAGGCTTCTTTTATAGCTATCACCTTCATGTCAAATCTCTTAGGTAGGGACCTGGGAATTTTTCTAACCACCTTTTCTTTCGATATCTTCTCTCTCAAGGCACTGATAGAGTTGGAAATATCAAGAATACTCATGTGGAAGTCATGATTGGATTCATCATCCTTCATTATAAGATTCTAAAATTGAGTAGTGAGAAGTTGAAGTCTTGACATTTTAACTTTTGAAGTCCCTTCATGAGTGGTTCTGAGAATTTCCCATGCATCTTTTGCCATAATACAAGTGTTTATCTACCTGAATATATTTTTGTCAACACCATTGAATAAGGCATTCAAATATTTGGAGTTTCCAAGAGAAAGTTCATATTATCCTTTAGACTAGTTATGATACGGTGGAAGAACCGACTGTTATACTGGTTTTGCATTTGTGTTCGTAAATGTTGCGGTAAGCAAGAGTCACCACCGACTTTTCTTTTATCCAAAGGAAAGGGTGAAAAGAACAGAAAAAAACCTTTCGAGAGTTTTTTGAGTAAGGGGGTAGATTATGGAAAGGGAAGGTGTTAGCACCATTTCCATCCATAGTTTTCTACGGGCTCTTAGATGCTTAGCTCATTTTGAAAATACCTTGTGCTTTGTGTATTTTGAAAAGTATTTTGAAATGCCTTAGTGCAGAGATTTGCTTTATGATAACTCTTGTATCAGTTCTCAAGAGTGTTGATAAAGCGTTTTTGAAAAAGTTTTTTTGAAAATTATTTTGTGTAAGTGTAGAAAGTTTGTTTTTTGAGTATAGCATCTAGGAACTATCTACTTTTACTCGAAATGTTCGTTCTTTTCTTCCTTTCCTTTAGACAAGGCTATCCTACTATTAGTGAGTAGGTAGCCATAGTCGTTTGGATGTATGAGGGACATTCGCGGGTCATCATACAGTCATAAAGGAAACATATAGAGACACTTTAGCAATTTTGTTTAAGGGACTAGATCATTTACCGAAAGGCAACACCGAAGGGTCATCGAGGGACTATGATATTTTGATTCGAGGGTCTTTGCTAAAGCGTCCCTATTTTCGAGGGACATGACTGTTTTATTTTCCGAAGGCAACCAAAGTGGGAGTACCCTAGAGGTGTATATGTGCAAGTGTGTTGTATTCAGTTATTTGTCTTTGAATTTAAGTTTGCTAGCGTTTTGTTTTTATTCTTACCATACAATCCTATTATTCATACATCTAATAGTTAATAGTTTGCAGTAAAAAGCGCAGAAATTAAAGCTACGCTATTACATGGCTTCTGGGAGGGGGATATTTACATGTCCAAACTTCGGGGAAAAATAAAGAAAGCAATAAAATAAAAGAGTCTTAATTACAGTCTATTACAACCAGGAAGCAGATACAATAATATGATAACGCTAAAATAAAATTGCGCGCGAATTAGAAAAGACGTCTAAAACCCTATTTAATAAAAATATTTTTGTTTTGTTTTTGGTTTTTTATGAAAAGAAAACAAATTGAAAAAATAAAATTAAACCTAAATTCTAATTTATTTTAATTTTTGAGAAAAAGATGTTAAAATTAATTAATTAATTAATTCATAAATTGATTTAATTAATAAAACCTAACCCTAAATTTTATGATGATTTTTATTTTATGTTAATTTAATTGTTGATTTAAAGAGGGAAACTAATAAAAGAAGTGAGTAACACAAAAAATAAAAATACAAGAAAGCAAGTCTTTTGATCCAAAGAAAAAAGAGGGTTTTTGATCCACTGAAGGATGTAATCCTTCGATCCAGGGAAGGATATGGCCTTCGATCCATCAGAGAATATTGTTGGAGGTGTATGCTGTGCTCCTGTAGGAAATTAATTAGAGAAAACAAGATAAAAATCCAGACTTGGGTCGAATCTAGTCTTAGATTCGATAGTCTGTGGTTGCATAATCTTAATTCAAATCCTCTGGGTCTGAATCGAAAGCTACTTCGCCTATTTACAACCTCATGAACCCTGAGATTCGAAAGAAACTATGAATCGTGCCCAAGCCATGGCACGCTCCCACCCCTGTGCTTAATCTTGCATGTAATGCATGAAAGCTGTGTTATATGATATCCTGAGCATGAATTAAACACTGAAAAACATTAATACATCATGAAATCATAATTATTAATTTGAAAATTTACCAAAGATGGGATACTTATACTTGGCACTTATGAGAATGGATTTGCTTGGAGTAGACTCTTAGGAGTCTCAGGAGCACAAATCTAGTATCGTTTGGGTTGAGGGTACCTGTAACACTTATTTCAAATTATAAGATTTTTAGAATTTTTAGTATACTTTCTGAGGCAGCGTGTGCGTGTAGTGTCGTCTCTGTGCATATGTATGTAGTGTGTGTCCTTTGGCTTGTGTTGGTGTCTTGTATTTATAGGAGGGGGAGGAGACAATAAAATGGGGAAAGAAACATGTCCTTAAAGACTAGCCATTAAACATGTCCTTGAAAATAAAATCAGACAAATTTAAAGATTGCCATTTAGAGATTTTTCATGCCATTTTGGAATTGGGAATGAACCTGGACAGGTGATAATTGGCGCCTTGTATGAATTCGAACAACTCAGAGTTTTCCCTATCAGAACATCTTCGATCATCCCCCAAGAATTATTCTCTTTGATGGATGTGAGTTTTGATTCGAATTGTTCAGAACCTTCCTTATTATAACTTCTTAGATTGAGTCAACTTCTGCATTGATTGCTTGATTTTGTTAATATGCATATCACAAGACATCTTGTTTTGATATGCCAATCGAAGGACACCTTACTGACATGCCTTCGAGGTAAACCTTATTTTGATATGCCAATTGAAGGACACTTTGTCCTTGCTCTTTGATTGGCCTAGAGTTGCCTCCTTCGAATGGTTCCAATCCTCATCATTAGGGCTTCTTTGATTGAGCCCCTATCTGCCTTAGTAGGTTGATTTGAAACTCTTCAACTGGCCCAAACAAAAACTCCTTTATGCCCAGTCAAACTTCTCTTGTTACCTCCTTCGAATGTAATTGTGCAGGAGTCTTGGGCTTGGCAACATGTTGGATTTTGGGCCGGCAAGCAACTTAGACCAAGACTCATCATAAGACAAACTTATTTTCAATAATCACGTGTCTCTTTCGAATGTAACATATGTATATCCTTCGAATGGCCCTTTTGTGTGTCTTTCGAATAGCCCCATGTATGCCTTGTGCATTCTTCAAATGTGCCACCAATGTGTGCTCATAATGTGGCAATCCTATGCTTGTGAAACGAAGGCAAGAATGAAGAGGAAATCTTTGCTTGGTGAATCAAAGGCTAGTTGAATAGGAAGCCTTTTCCTTGTGCGTTAAAGGCAAGCATCTTGAACCAATACTCATCAAAAGGAAAAACAAGCTTGTGTTCCTACAATTATGTATCCTTCGAATGGACCACATGTATGTCCTCCGAAGGCATCATTGGTGTATCCTTCGAATGGACCTTACTAGGTGTCAAAATATGGAAAATTGTGTGTTGAATATTTTAGAGGTGGAGCCAAAGCTAGCATGAGGGAAGCCAACTGCTTAATGAATTAAAGCACATATGAAAGAAAGCCATTGCTTTATAGGCGCTAGCATGAAGGGAAACCATTGCCTTGCGCATTGGAGGCAAACCCAGAGGAAGTCATTTTCTTGTGGGTCGAAAGTAAACACAAAGGCAAGTTGAAGGGGCCTTGGCCTTGTGGATCGAAGGCAAGTCTGAGGCAGCCTTTTGTCTTGTGAATTGAAAACCAGTGAAAGGGGCCTTTTGCCTTATAGATCGAAGGCAAGTTGATAAGACTTTTGTCTTGTGAATCAAAAACTAGTGAAAGGGGTCTGTTGCCTTGTAGATAAAAGGCAAGTTGATGGGCCCTTGCCTTGTGAATCCAAGGCAAGCATGAGGAAGCTTTTTCCTAGTGGATCAAAGACAGGTCTTGTTGTACCCCAAAATTTTCCCTCTCATTTTACTCAACATATGTTCATTGAAGTCCTCAACTTTCCCAAGGATGCCCAAGGATTGATCAGGAAAATGCTCTCCTAAGACAATGAACCTCAAACTAGGGTTTCCATTTTCATCAAGATGGGTGAACTCCAAAGGCCTCAAATCTTTTCCATGGTCCTAATATGTTCTCAAGAACATCCATGTCAAGTCTCATGCCCTGCACAAGAAGTTTCTCAAATGCCTGAAAATCAACTGTGTTAGGTCAAAAGTCAACTGTGACCCACATACAGTCAAACTTCAATATTTTTGGTCAACATCAACATTTTTAAGTGATATCCATCATTTTATCAAGGGTTGATCATGATTCCTCAAGGAATACTCCTAATTCATCAAAACTCAAAAGTTGCTAAATTAGGGTTTCTCAAGAAAAGTCAACCAAACTTTGACCAAGCATAACTTTCTCATACTTTATCAGAAATATCTCATCCAAGGCTCATTTTGAAGAGAATCCAATTTCCTACAACTCATCTTCATCCCTTAAGTTCAAAAAATTCACTCATAAAAATATATGAATTTCTACATTATAGGTCCTTTTGAAAAGTCAACAAAAACACCTATTGGGTCAAAGCTTCGTACATGAACATGGAAGACCCAATTGAGATGAAACCAAAAGGGTTGTTTAGGGGACATCCTAAGCTTTCTAAAAAGTCAAATAACACCTCCCTAGGATCAAAATTGGAGGAGATATGCATTGTCAAAGTTGGCCATTTTTAGTAAATTGTCAAAAGTCAAATGTGCTCAAAATTGCATTTTTGTCAAATGGGCCTAGCCTTTCAGGATTGCATCTTGTTGCGGACATGGTCCGCGACCCAAATCATCATCCACATATTATTTTCTTTATTTATTTATTTTATTTTGATTTTTATTATTTAAAAGTCAAATTAAATCAAATAAATGGAAAAAAATATAAAAGATTGATTTTTTGATCTGATTTTTGTTAGAATCAAATCTAATCAAGCTGGCCTAATCAGATCAAATCAAATCAAGGAAAAATGAGGGGAAAATAGCATGATTATGGTGGTTTTGGAAATATATCATATAAGGAGCAAATCACATTCAATTTCCATGATTCAAAAAGATTCAATATGTTTTTGTTGCCCTAATTCGCCCTACTACATATACTGAACACAAATAATACAAAAATATAGGGTTTGAAGTCTTGCAAGCTAGCCAAGAAAACTTCAAATTGGACAAAAAGTATGGATCTGTTTTCTAACCTAGGGGACGATTCAAGGCCATTCGAAGCTTCTAATCACTTCCTGGATATCTCCCGAAGCTAATACGATCGTTTGCAAGTGTTCCCAAGCCCAGAATCACTCCTGGTAAACCCACGGTTTGCACATACAAACTTGATTTTTCTCTTACAATTTACGCATGATTAACCACTCTTAAACATAACATTGTGTTTGTATCATCATTTAGAATGTTTTGGTTCAATTAATTTTGTGTTTTGATAACTGTTTCGCTAATTTCCATTGCTAGGGTTTAGGGGGCAGTTTTAGGGTTTCTCTGTACAGGTTAAATTGGACCAAGAAAATAGTGCCATGGTACTCGTGAGATCAAGACAAGTTGATTGGTATAGCTAGAATTAATTTATCATGCGTCTTATGAATTTTTGAAGCTTGCAGGTTTATAGCTATGGAGTTTTGTCCGTAGGTAAAAGCCTGAAACCAAAAACGACACTTCTGGGAAGAAGATGAAGGCGTGGCAGCGTGCCACTGGTCCATTTGAAATTCGCGAGTTTTTTGGAGGAAACTACATGGCTTGCCTTATATTTTATTTATCTTATTATATTAACAATTGAGTAATGTAGCGCAGATGGTTAAGGGCGAAGGATTTGAAGCAAGCGTCTTGGGTTCGATCCCAGGCGCACTGCTTTTGCATTTTTCTCATCATTTAATTGCAGATTTGATGTCTCACTACCAAGCATGTCCACCGTACACCTCAGCGCCTCATCATTGGATCCATCTCCAGCCAGATCCAACGCTCAACATGCGTAAGCTAATGGTAGACCCTCAGAAGTTGATCCCACTGGATCAGGCGCAAGACCTTTGGGCCAAAGAATTTGGGCCCATCCAATTCAGCAAACGCACCCCCCTAATTGCTCATCAAACAGGCCCAATTCTTTTCTTTTTATATTTTAATTCCTTTTTATTATTTATTAATTATTTCTTTTTTTCAAATAACACCAAAAATCATGCTTTTTTTATTTAATCAAAAAATCATAAAAACATCAAAAATCATTTTTTATAAAAATATTTTATTAATTAATTAGTTTAATTAAATTAAGGTAATTTAATTCTTTTTTGTATAATTAAAATCAACTATAATTAGGGTTTAATGTTGTACGTAACCTAATTTTTCTCAAAAAATAACCTAAATATTTTCTCAATTAGATTTTTAGGTTTTCCAATTATTTCTCGCATTTAATTCTCCGCACGCGCCTTAATTTTCCTTTTTCTATTATTGTAACTGCTCCAAGTTTGTAATAGTAATTAGGGTTTTAAATTTCCGCATCTTTATTTACAGTCAAAATAATTATGTATATGTGAAAGCCTTGTAATAGCTAGGACTTTAATTTCTCGCATTTTAATTTCCGCAAACTATAAGCTGTTAGATGTATGTTAATAGGATTGTATGGATAGATAAATTGTAATTAATACAGTAGAAAACCCTAAATGTGCAAAGATAAATAAACTGGAAAAAAACACACTTGCACATGCTCACTCCTAGGGTTTACTCCACTTCGGTTGCCTTCGGTAAATGGTCATGAAGTATAGGGAATGTTAGTGGTCCTCCTCTAGTCCCAAGAGATCTAAAATGACCCATTCGGATGTTGCCTCGGAAAAAGATCTTTAAGGCTTTAGGATGATTACTAAAATTTCCTAACATTTCTTTTGTGATCGTACTTGTCCCTTCGAACATCCCTTAAAACTCCAACGATGGTGCTACCTATTCCTTAGTAATAAGATAGCGCTGTCTAAAGGAAAACGAACGGACTTTTTTTCGAGTAGGTAGATTAGCTCCTAGGTACTTGCTCAAACAAAATTTTTCACACAAACACTTTTCAAAAACAGTTTTCGAAACAACTTCGTCACACTCTTGAGGACAGATACAAGGTTTATCACGAAGTTAAACAAAAACTTTCCAAAACACACACAAGCAATTTCAAAATGAGCAAGTACCTAAGAGCCCGTGGAAAACCACAGATAGAAAGGGTGTTAACACCTTCCCTTTCTATAATCTACCCCCCCGTACTCAGAAACATCTCGAAAAAGGTTTTTTCTGTTCTTTTTCCTTTTCCCTTGTTGGATGAAATAAAAGTCGGTGGCGACTCTTACTTACCGCGACATTTGTGAATACAAAATGCAAACCAGTATAACAGTCGGTTCTGCCACCATATCACAGAACTGACGACTCTGCTGGGGAATAATAATAAATTGGGGTATACCTTAGGATCTAGGTCATTTTAATTGCTTCTCTTGCTTCTCTTGATTGATTTACTTTTAAGGGCATCTATTGGGGTTATGTAGATCCTACACCTGGATCGGGGAACACCTTTTAGGTAAGTAGCAATAAACTGTGAGGGAACTGTGCAGGGTATACCGACACGGTTGAAGCAGTAGCTACGTTGATGTGACACTTTGGTTGGTACCGGTAACCCTTGAGTGAATCAGGGAGAGTACAGGGCCTCCGCATGGTGTCGTGAAGCATCAACTGACCTTAGAACATTTAATTGCACAACTTGGCCAGTAGGACGTAGCGAGATGGCCGACTTTGGTGTATTCCCAAGGTCGACAGATACTCGATGCTACACTCATTGAGGTTTGACTCTTGAGTTTTGTTTGGTTGCGAGTCAATCTCCTATTGAACGAAGCTGGAGGAAAGATCGATGATATTGAGATCCCTTAGAACCCGATTACTATTTATAGGACATGTTGAACCAATCCAACTTCAAGAGGGTATGACCTTAAAACTCATGCAGGCCTTAAACCTAAGGACTTGGTGTGACTTGCCTATTGTTTGCTATACATGTGATTTTCTAGCATAATCATGACATCATAAGCATGGCATATTATAACTAACCAACCCATCATCGAGTGCAAATTTCTGGGCACTCTAGTGTTCAATCATCTTCCACCTTCAAGTCACGAACGCCGGACCCGCCAATCTAACTTTTCAGCTTTAAGAAGATTGAACAGGGGCAGCTGTTGTACCCTAAAATTTTCCCTCTCTTTTTCAAGAATTCTCAAATAATTGATCAGACAAAATCATCTCCAAAGCACTGGGACTCCAAATTAGGGTTTTGACTGAGAGTGACAAATCTTTGATTTTTGATCTGGTACATGACTTATTGTTTCGAAATATGATCTCAAGGGTTCAAATACATCATTTTGACCTAAGTTCATATTTCAATCCATCTCCCAAAATCAGTGGATTGATAAACAAAATTCGGTCAACTGGTGGAAAAAGTCAATTGTACACTAAAAAGTCAAACTTTGAGTTTTTGACCAAATTTGAGTCCCAAAAATCACATTTCATCAAGACATCCAAAATATGAAATTTGATCATCAAAAATCAAGAAGGTGAAAAAATCAAACTTGGCAAGACTTGGGAAATTTTTCTAAGTATTTTCTATACATGACTAATTACCTCATGACATCTTTCTCCACTACAATTCAAAATAATACAAGATATTCAAGTCATCATAAGACTGCATTTGTTTTAAGTTAGAATTGTCAAGTTACAAATCCTAAAGTCTTGTTTTGTTTGAACTTTTCTCTTTGACTCAAATCCACAAAAACAGCCCTGCTATGCTATCAAAGTCTGCACCAAAACCCATAATGTTGCCCTAAAAATATGCATCATATCAGTCTCATGGTTGTACTAAATTAGCATGTAAAGGGTTGCACCCAAAATGGCAATATTACAACATACCCAAACTGTTCAAAAGCTTATTTGTTTCCCTCCAAAATCTCAGCCAAACTTCATCTATAAAACAAACTGTTCTCACAACATATAGGGGGCTTTAGAGAGAGAATAAAGAGTTTTTGAACAGAAAAAACAGTATTCTTTGTAAACTCTACTAGTTCATAAAATACCTCTGCTCATTCAAAAAACCATCTCTACTTTCATTCAAAACAGAAACCCTTAATCCATTATTCAATCTTACAAACCCTCCCATAACCAAACACCGTATCACATAGAGATTGTTCAAACACAAGTATAGTTTATGTAGTAACATTATCCTCACCCTCCAAACACAAAAATAGTACTATATAACTTTACTGAGTTAGTGTGATTCAACAGTTTGGGACAACTTCCTGGAGATTCATTGGAGTACTTGGGATCATTGAAACTTGTAATCCATTTTGGGAGTTATTATAATAAAAAAATTGCAGTATTTCAAATGCGTTATTATTTTGATGTTTGCGATATGTCTATAAATCTTAAATCCCTTGAAATATTAAAATGATGGAATAAAAATAATCACGTGCATTGCATGACATGCATCATATTGCACATATTTCTTGCATTTATTATGTATACCCAGGTGCCTTACCCAGCTTCTTTGCTTCGTATAGCAAACTGACTCATCACTATAACACTCGGGCTAACGTCAAAAGGAAGATGGACAATTTGGAACAGGAGAATCGCGAGCTACACTGAGAAGTTTCTACTCTGAAGGCTGGCTTGGCCAATTTGACTACTCTGATGGAAGCTCTGGTGGCTGCTCAGAATCAGCCACCGAGTGTTCAACCTCAACCAACAAGGGCAAATGTTGAAGTTCCTGCTGTTCCCGTATCTGCTACTTCGACTGTTGTTAAGAACCATATGCCTCAGGGTTATCCATGGGGAATGTCGGAGAATTTTGCACCTGAAGGTTTCAATTTGGGGCCCCAAGATGCTCCAGTGGTTCCAAATGTTGTTACTCCAGCACCTCCTGTGGTGCATACTGTTCCTGCTACACCTCCTTCGGTGAATTTGGTTCCGTTTGAAGATGTATGTCATCCTTTCCCTCCGCCGAGTGAAGATTTGGATCTTTACGACAGAATGGATGATTTCCAAGAGCAGTTTGATAGAATGCAGAGAGAGATGAAGGCTCTTAGGGGAAAAGAGTTATTTGGGAAGAACGTGAATGAGTTGTGTTTGGTCCCAAATGTTAAAGTGCCTGCTAAGTTCAAGGTCCATGAGTTTGAGAAGTACAAGGGCAACACTTGCCCTCGTGCTCATTTGGTGATGTATGTAAGGAGAATGCCAACCCACACCGATGATCAGCGTCTGCTAATTCACTTTTTCTAGGATAGTCTAACCGGCGCAACATTGAAATGGTACATGAGTTTAGATAGCACCAACATTCATACCTTTAATGATTTGGGAGAAGCATTCATAAAACAATACACGTACAATATGGACATGGAACCCGATCGTGACCAGCTTAGGGCCATGGTTCAGAAAGACATAGAATCGTTTAAAGAGTATGCACAAAGATGGCGTGAAGTGGCTGCACGAGTGATCCCTCCCATGGAGGAAAAAGAAATGACTAAAATTTTTCTAAAGACGCTAAGTGCCTTCTACTATGAAAGAATGGTAGCAAGTGCCCCGAGTGATTTTACAGAGATGGTAAGAATGGGTGTCCGCCTAGAAGAGGCAATAAGAGAAGGTCGTTTGACAAAGGGTGAAGGATCTGGAGGTATGAAAAAGCCAGCTTATGGGTTTACAAAGAAGAAAGAGGGGGATACCAATGCTGTCATACAAGAGAGGAGAGTGAATGCTTCTAGAAGGAATTTTCAGCGTCACCAGCAAGTTGCTTCAGTGACTCCTGTTATGAATGTCGCTCCAACTACCGTTTCTTATCAAAGACAATCCTAGCAGGGGAACCAAGGGAATAATCAGAGAAAGGAGAACTATGACCCTATTCCCATGAGTTATGCAGAGCTACTACCAGCATTGATTCAGAAGAAGTTGGTCTATACACGACCACCTCCAGCAGTACCATCACCTTTGCCTTGGTATTACAAAGCAGACTAGACGTGCGCCTTTCATCAGGGAGCACCAGGGAATAGTGTTGAGAATTTTTATCCTTTGAGGACTGAAGTGCAAAGGTTGGTGAAGTCTGGAATTTTATCTTTTAAAGACATGGGACCTAATGTGAAAGATAATCCTATACCTAAGCACGGGGGAGTGAATACTGTGAACATGGTGGCCGGTTGTCCCAGTGATTTCCGGATTTTTGACATTAATCTGGTTAGAGGGGATTTGGTAAAGATGCACGCAGATCTATGTGAATTCAGTTATTATACGCATGACCATGCTGGTTGTTCTGTTTGCAGTACAAACATCCAGGGTTGTGAGAAGATAAAGGCTGATTTGCAGGAGATGATGGATGAAGGTTTAATCCATATAATCAGGCCTAGGGCAGAATATGAGGAGGAAGTGAATATGGTTTCTGGATGTCCGGGTGAATTCAGAATTTTTGAAGTAGAGCATTTGAATGAAGATCTCTTACAGTTGCATGCTACCTTTTGTCGTACTGTTGGTCAGGTGGAACACCAATATGGGTCTTGCATAGTTTGCTATCGAGACCCCCGAGGATGTTCTATTGTGAGAGAGAGCGTTCAACTGCTGTTAGACAATGGGACTATCAAGATCACAGGACAGAGAGATGTTTATCACGAGATTGATATGGTTGAAGTTTGTTTGATGGAAGAAGAGTCAGAGGAAGAATATGCCTCCGCAGATGAGTATTTTTCTTCAGACGAAGATTTGTTTACCGGAAATGACCTTTTGAGGGATGGTTGTGTTGAGGAAGGTGTAAACGTCATTGTACCTTGTTTTGGTGCACCCACTCATCTTGAGGTGGAATACCATAGCAAACCAGCTGTTACCCCATTGGTAATTAATCTGCCAGGACATGTTCCCTATAAATCAGACAAGGTTATGCCTTACAAATACAATGCTAAAATATTAGAAGATGGGGTGGAGGTTCCCATCCAGCCAATGCCAGATGTTGGGAATATAGCTGATAATAGCAGGGTGACCCGTAATGGTCGTGTGTTTGCGCCGGTTATTCAAAAAGATATTGTTGCTGGAAAGAAAATTGCTGAGAACGATGAGCCTAAGAAGGCTGCAGGAGAGACTAGTGGAGCCACATTAGAGAAAGAAGTGGATGATATCCTGAAGGTAATTAAGATGAGTGACTACAAAATTGTAGATCATCTATTGCAGACTCCTTCAAAGATATCCATCCTGGCATTACTGATGAATTCCTCCGCTCATAGGGAATCATTGATGAGAGTACTAGACCAAGCTTTTGTATAGAATGACATGCCGTTGGATCAATTCAGCAGCGTAATTGGAAACATTACGTCATGTAACAACTTGAGTTTCTACGATGATGAGTTACTAGATGAAGGGAGGAATCACAACCTGGACCTTCACATATCCATGAACTGCAAGAATGACTCGCTATCTAATGTGCTAATTGATAATGGATCTGCGTTGAATGTTATACCAAGAAGTACCCTCATGAAGTTAAAGTATCAGGGAACACCTATGCGCCTGAATGGCATCATTGTGAAGGCTTTTGATGGGTCAAGGAAATCTGTCATCGGTGAAGTGGACTTGCCCATCCATATAGGACCACATTTGTTCTTGATAACTTTCCAGGTAATGGATATTATTCCCGCGTATAGTTGTTTGCTTGGATGGCCATGGATACACAAAGCAGGGGCTATCACTTCAACTCTGCATCAGAAGCTAAAGTTTGTGCGTGAAGGGAAGGTAGTGATCATAAATGGGGAGCAGGCGTTGTTGATATCCCATCTATCCTCTTTCAGTATTGTAGAAGCGGATGAGGCTGCTGTTGGAACCCAGTTCCAAGCCCTATCCATTGACAACATAAGGAAGAATGAGAATTTTGTGGTTTCTTTGAAGGATGTGCAGCAGGTTGTGCGCAATGGTCATAATGAAGTTTGGGGACGACTTGTGGATCCACCCGTGAACAAAAACAGAGCTGGTTTAGGTTTCTCTTCGAGGAATGGTAAAGGCGAAAGTTAGAAATTAAAGTCTTATGTGAACAGTTATCATGATGTTTTCCGCAGCGGAGGCTACCTCCATCCGATTGGTTCTGGAATTAATTTTGTTGAAGAGGATGAAGCAGAGCAGGAAGCACCTAATTATGTGACGCATGGAGTCCGAGTTCAGAACTGCGTCACCATTGATGTTCCTTCTTGCATACATGTTTCAAAGTAATTTGTTTTGTTAATCTGTTTCTTTCTTTTGAAAAGCTTTCACTCTGCCCAAGGTGGATGTATTAATGTTGTAGGGTATATCTATTTGCTATAATTGATAAGATCATTAATAAAAGTTGTCTTTGCTTCCAAATTATGTCTTTTATTTTCTTCCTTTTTTTTGGGAAATGGTAATAAATAAATAAAATAAAATAAAAACCTTTTCAAAATAAGTAATAACTTAAAATTAATCAGCATGATCACTTGTTATATGTGTCAGTTTCTAAGAGCAATCATAAATCACATGTGCAGATTAAATAAAAAACCCGTTAAATACAATGACCCTGCACCCTCTCCCAACTTTGATTGTCCTGTGTTTGGGGCCGAAGAAGAAGATTATGATGAGATTCCCGAAGAGGTCTCACGGTTGCTTGAGCACGAGGAGAATACCATTCAGCCATATAAGAAGCCTTTGGAAATGGTTAATTTGGGTTCAGAAGAAGATCTGAAGGAGGTTAAGATTGGAGCATCGTTGCATCCTGATGTGAAGAGCGGGTTGATTGAGATGTTGAAAGAGTACGTGGATATTTTTGCTTGGTCATATCAAGATATTCCTGGTCTAGATACAGATATTAACGAGCATCGCTTGCCATTGAAGCCAGAGTGTCCGCCAGTTAAACAAAAGTTAAGAAGAACCCATCCAGATATGGCAGTAAAGATCAAGGAGGAGGTCCTAAAGAAGATTAATGATGGTTTTCTTGTGACATCAGTGTATCCTCAATGGATTTCCATTATTATCCCTGTACCGAAAAAAGATGGAAAAGTCCGCATGTGCGTAGATTACAGAGATCTAAATAAAGCTAGTCCAAAAGATGATTTTCCATTGCCTCACATTGACATGTTAGTGGATAGCACAGCAAAATTCAAGGTATTCTCGTTCATGGACGGATTTTCCGGGTATAATCAAATAAGAATGGCTCCAGAGGACATGGAAAAAACAACGTTTATCACACCCTGGGGAACATTTTGTTACAGAGTGATGCCCTTCGGGTTAAAGAACGCTGGTGTAACGTACCAGAGGGCTATGACAACCCTATTCCATGATCTGATGCACAAGAAGATCGAAGTATATGTTGGTGATATGATTTCCAAATCCCAAACTGAAGAAGGGAATATAGAAGATTTGTTGAAGTTGTTTCGGCGTTTGAGGAAGTATCGTCTCCTCCTAAATCCAAATAAATGCATCTTCATAGTTAGATCGGGGAAATTGTTGGGTTTTATTGTTATCCAGAAAGGAATTGAATTTGACCCTGACAAAAGTCAAGGCAATTCAAGAAATGTCAGCGCAAAGAACAGAAAAGCAAGTCAGGGGTTTCCTCGGGCGTTTGAATTATATCTCCGGATTTATTTCCCACATGACTGTGACGTGTGAATCGATCTTTAAGTTGTTAAAGAAAGATCAAGGTTTTGTGTGGACAAATGACTGCCAAAGGGCATTTGAAAGTATTAAAGAGTACTTACTTGAACCTCCTATCTTGCTCCCTCCTGTAGAAGGAAGACCGTTGATTATATATCTGACAGTGTTAGATAAATCCATGGGTTGTATTCTGGGACAACAGGATGAAACAGGAAATAAAGAGTTTGCCATTTATTATCTCAGCAAAAAGTTCACTGATTATGAGTCGCGGTATTCTATGCTAGAAAAAACATGTTGTGCTTTGGCCTGGGCGGCAAACCGTTTGCGGCAGTATATGTTAAATCATACTACTTGGTTGATCTCCAAAATGGATCCAATCAAGTATATTTTTGAAAAGTCTGCTCTTACTGGGAGAATTTCCCGCTGGAAGATGTTGTTATCTGAATATGATATTGAATACCGCACTCAAAAAGCTATCAAAAGTCTTGCTCACCAGCTGGTGGAAGATCATCAGTCTGCAGGATATGAATTCCCCGATGAAGATGTGATGTTCTTAAAAGTGAAATATTGTGATTAACCATTGCCTGAGGAGGCCCCCGACCCTGAATCTCGTTGGAGTATGGTATTTGATGGAGTTGTGAATGCTTATGGTAAAGGAATTGGTGTTGTGATTGTCACTCCTCATGGATCGCATATTCCTTTTACCGCGAGGTTAACATTTGATTGCACTAATAATATGGCGGAATATGAGCCTTGCATCATGGGTCTTGAGGAAGCTATTGATCTCAGAATCAAGATTTTAGATGTGTATGGTGATTCATCTTTGGTAATAAATCAGATTAAAGGAGAATGGGACACTCGTCACCCTGGCTTGATCCCTTACAAAGATTATGCTAGAATATTACTACCCTTCTTCAATAAAGTTGAATTCCATCACATTCCTAGAGATGAAAACCAAATGGCAGATGCTCTGGCAACTCTGGCTTCCATGTACCAAGTAAATGCTTGGAATGATATACCACGAATTACAGTTCGACGGCTAGATAGGCCCGCTCATGTGCTTGCGACAGAGGAGGTAGCAGATGAAAAACCTTGGTATTATGATATCAAACATTTTCTTCAGACTCAAGAATACCCGTTTGGTGCGTCAAAGAAATATAGAAAGACACTGAGAAGATTGGCAGGCAGTTTCTTCCTCAGTGAAAATGTGTTATACAAGAGAAATTTTGACATGGTCTTGCTCAGATGCATGGATAGACACGAAGCAGACATGTTGGTGCATGAGATTCATGAAGGTTCATTTGGAACTCATGCTAATGGACATTCAATGGCTAAAAAGATGCTAAGGGCAGGATATTATTGGTTGACAATGGAATCCGATTGTTACAAATTTGCAAAGAAGTGCCATAATTGCCATATTTATGCAGATAAGATCCATGTGCCTCCGACACTTCTCAATGTGATTTCCTCCACATGGCCTTTCTCTATGTGGGGTATTGACATGATCGGGATAATAGAACCCAAAGCTTTGAATGGACACCTTTTCATCTTGGTAGCAATTGACTACTTTACCAAATGGGTAGAGGCTGCTTCATATGCCAATGTTGCCAAACAGGTGGTGGTGCATTTCATATAAAACAATCTTATATGCCGATACTGTGTGCCAAGCAGAATCACACTGACAATGGCTCAAATTTGAACAACAAGATGATGATGGAACTGTGTGAAGAATTCAAGATTGTCCATCATAATTCATCTCCATACATGCCAAAGATGAATGGGGCTGTTGAAGCTGCTAATAAGAATATCAAGAGAATTATCCAGAAAATGGTTGTCACTTATAAGGATTGGCATGAAATGCTCCCTTTTGCTCTGCATGGATATCGAACATCTGTTCGCACTTCAACAGGAGAGACCCCGTTTTCCCTAGGATATGGAATGGAAGTTGTACTCCCTGTCGAGGTAGAGATTCCCTCGCTGCGTGTGATAATGGAAGCCAAATTGACAGAGGTTGAATGGGTTCAGAACAGGTTTGACCAATTGAATTTGATTGAAGAGAAGAGAATGACAAATTTGTGTCATGGGTAGTTATATTAGAAAAGAATGAAGAAAGCATTTGATAAAAAGGTCAAACCTCGTGAATTCAGAGAAGGCGACCTCGTGCTCAGAAAGATCATGTCTTTCAACGCTGATTCTAGGGGCAAGTGGACTCCCAATTTTGAAGGCCCGTATGTTGTCAAGAAAGCCTTCTCTGGTGGTGCATTAATTCTTGAAACTATGGATGGCGAGGAGTTCCCACGTCCCATGAATGTTGACGCAATCAAGAAATACTTCGCCTAAAGAAATAAAAGAACATCTCGCTAAGTTGAAAACCCGAAAGGGCGGCTTAGGCAAAAAGGAGCGTCTCGGTAGGCCGAAAACCCGAAAGGGCGGTCTAGGCAAAAATTAGAGACATAAACAGAATAAATTTCCCGCTAAGTTGAAAACCCGCAAGTGCATCTTAGGCAAAAGTTAGGGATTTTCTTGGCAAGTAACTACGCCAGACGAAACTTGATCACCAAAGCAACAATCTTCTCAAATCCTCACCATACTTCAACGGAGACTGCTGCTCAGGATTTCAAAAGTTGTTAGGGGGGATAGTGGTCATTGTATCTCAATGTATCTTTTCCATTATGTATTACCATTTCCCAAATTTTGTAATCATCCATGGAGTCTCGCCATTCGCAGACTACCATTCTATTAATGAAATTCGAGCTTTTGCCCAATTCTTTGTATTCTTAATTTTATTTAGCTTGCAAAGACTTCACTTATTACTGATAATAAATTTTAAAGCAAAGAGATTAAAAAGCAAAATTGACTTTTCAAAAAAAAAGAGATCTTTACAATTCAATTTACTTTGGGATTTGTGATGAAACAATGACAACAAAAATGGTGATCCCAGGGATGAACAAATTCCGGTTGCTTCAAGAAGATTTACTTCCTTCATAAAAGTTTTCTCAGGTCATTTTGTTGGTATGTGTGCAATCTTTGTGTGTTTCTCAGAGAGTTAAAGACGATATCAGTGGGTACAAAGTACAGTATTTGGGTTGGTGATCCCATTATCCCCAGTCAAGTCTTGATTCGCTTTTGATTTTGGGTTTGCATGGTTAGAAGCCTTCGTCCCAGCTTCCCCAGCAAAGTCTTCCCTCATATGATGAAAGGTTTTATTCCCTTGGTTTGCTGAGGTGTTGCTCTTTTTACAGTATCGGCACTAGTGTTGACTTCTTGATCTCCCAGGAGGGTTATCCCAGGGCATCTCTTGTTGGAATGAGGGTTCGTGGTGAAAATTTTCAACCCGCAGTTTCTTTTCTCTTGGGAGGTAGGCTTTAATTCCCCAGTGAGGTTTGGTTTTTTCGACGTCAGTTTGCCTTATTTAAGTTTTATCTTGCAATCTCCAATAGGCATGTTACTTTTGGAAAACTGTTTCTCCGATGAACCCGGAAGCAGGGTGTTCTATCCCGATGTTTGTTTGATTTAAGCTACAGTCGGATTATGTTCTCCTCAGTGAAGTTAATGCAATAGGTTTGGTTTCCGCAGTCGCTTTCACCTTTCCTGGATTGATCTTTCTGATTGTAGTTTAGCCCAATGTTGTTAGTAACTGAGGCGGTTTCGTTTGTCTGCACTGATTATGTATCCTTTTTATTAGCATATGCACAATAGCACTCGTACATTCATACATGCATCATACATTGCTAAAATCATCATTCATGGACATTGTGTTTCTGACCTTTACTACAACGCTCTTTGTTTGGTTGAATTTGGTCTTCCCTCTTGAGTTTATTTCTCAAAGGATGAATCTGCTTTGGCCGTCTTGTTCCGGTATTTTTCTGAATTGGATTTGTGGTTGCATAACGACGTCGTGTATTATGGATTTCTGAAAACTTTGAATTTATTTTGCTTGTGCATTTATTTTGCACAAGGAGACTTTATTTCCTCAGCAGGAATATCATGGCATTTCTCCGGGAAGTCATATTTTGATCCTTGGAAAGCCATTTTTCTTTGCATCTCCCTTTTGGTAATAACTGGTAGTCTCTTTATTTGAGACAAGTTACATAGTACCCTTTCAAGACAGATCTCCTTGGTTAAAGAAGAAGTCGAGACCCGTTCTTGGCAGAACACCAGAATTCTGGAAAACTTGATATTTTCTCTTTCTACCTTCAGTGAATGTTGGTAGTACATCGGCAGTGAACGTCGGTGTTTGTTATCTTTTTGCTATCTTCAGTGAACGTTGATAGTTCATCGTCAGTGAACGGCGGTGGTATGATATTTTCTCTTTCTACCTTCAGTGAACGTTGGTAGTACATCGGCAGTGAACGTCGGTGTTTGTTATCTTTTTGCTATCCTCAGTGAACGTTGGTAGTTCATCATCAGTGAACGGCGGTGGTATGATATATTCAGAGAACAACGATAGTACATCGGTAGTGAACGTCGATGCTTGTTATCCTCCTCTCTGATTCTATTCTCATGGTTTACCAGTGATTTTTTTTCCTGGTGGGATTGCTCTTTTGCTTCTGTATTTTGTGTTGCCTCCCCAATGTTACTTTGTGTCTCTTCTGTTCATATGCATTCCTATGCATAAACATTTGCATGGCATCTTAGGGCCAAAAACAGGGTTTGTTTTATATTTAAGTATCTTCGATCACGTCGACACGAAGATTTTTAACCTTTGTATCCCCAGATAGAAGAAACTTAAATAAGGGCAGATGTTGTACCCCAAATTTTGCCCCTAAGATTCCTTCATCATACCACATTGTTTCAATCACCACAAAATCACATTAGGGATTTTGGTTCTTCTCCCTATCTTTATCTTTGCTCTTTGAGAGTTACCAAGCACCTTGATTTGTTTGCTTTTGTGATCATAGATATTGTACTTTGATTTTTCTCTCTAATTAATAAAATGCAATATTGGTTTGTCTTACTTGTTGATAATGTAGGTAAAAGCAATGAGGTTTAGCAAGTTGCTTCATGGGTTCATGAGTTTATTTCCATGCCCTAGTCAAAAGCTTGAGAGATTCAAACCTCACCATTGAAGTTGTTTTGAAGTTGATATGAAATTGGTTTTGGTGGCCATAGGTCCTCATCATCATCCTCAACAATTTCTATTCACAAAGGAAGAATATTGGCACAAAAAGTTTGTTTAAACTTGGCAAAGTTCCACCAAGCATTCTCTTGATCTAGAGGCTAGCGTTTTGGACTTCAAAGAGGCATATCTTGCTCATATTTTGTCATTTTTGAGTGATTCCAAAAAAATTATTCTCTTCAAAGAGTTACCAGCAAATCACTTCAAAAGCTCCAAAGAGTTTTCATGTGGAAGGAACTTGGTGAATAAGAAAGATCACAAGTCATCCAGTTGAATCCCTAATTTTCCATATGTGACTTCAAATTGTCAACTTGGCCAATTTTTATCACCTTGAGCCCATTAATTTTCCATGATGATCTTAAGGATGTGTACTTCATGCCTTCTTTTATGTGCAAAGTAAGAAAATGGATGGAAGTTGCCTTAAGAATGCAAAATATTATAGGTCATTTCATGCTTTTTGGCCAACTTCAACAAGTCATAACCTGCTCAATTTTTGGAGATTTTGAGTGGTTCAAATTTCAAAATGTCATTCAAGAGATCTACTTCATTCCATCTTTTTGGGTCAAGAGCAATATCTAAGTGGAAAGCCATGTTTGGATGCAAGAGATTATAGGTCATTTTTAAAGAAGGATTTGAAATGTTTCTAAGTATGGAAAGTCAACTCTTTTTCTCCAACTTTGACTCCATATAATTTTCAGCTCAAGCCTCCAATTCATTCCACTCTTTTTCCATTGCAAAGTTTGTTACCTCATCTTTCCAAAGCATCAAGAATCATGCCTTAAGACTCCCTGAGATGGAAATGCCATTGTTTCAAAAGTGGTAACTTAGAATTGAAGTTTCCCTGCAAGTCAGAATTTGAATTTCATGTTACAACCTCTAAACCTCAAATTAGCACGCGTTTTGGGTGTAAACATGATTAGCCAACTTTCCCAAGTGGATTAGTGCATCAAAACGCAAGAATTGGATGAGTTTTGGTGAATTTTGGATCACACTTCACTCGTGCATCAGGTTTGCACGAATTCCCTCCAAAACGCATCATCCACTCTTACTTTTGATCCCATTTGCTTCTCCTATAAATACATGTACTATCCCATTCATTTTCTCAAGCTTAGATAGCCAGAATCACCCTGCCAAACTTGCTTCACAACTCAGAATTTAGCTACTTCGAATCCTATTCTCAAGCCTTTTTCAATCCATTTTCTCCATCAATTCACCTTCCTTGATCGTCCTTGAAGCTAACCATACCATTACATTAAAGAATCGTGCCCTATATTGCTCCATAGAAGTCCAGTTTCAGAGCTCTGCAACTCAACTTCAATAGGTAGATTCCTTCATCAATTCTTCAAAACTTTGGTACCATTGTGTTGCTCTCATTGCCCTGGTTCTAGTCGCAACACTTACTTTTATCTGGAAACACGTTTTGACCATGAATTTTCAAATCCCCTTTCAAAACTTTCTTTCCAAATTGCTTGAGTTACAGTTTATATAAAACTGGCGCGAGGGTATGGTTATCTTCGTCTTGAAGAGACGAAACGAATGGCATGGGTCTGAGCTTCTGATTTTACAGTTTGAGAGACCTGCAATTCGTGAGGCTGGAGGTTGAAAATGACCAACGTGTCACCTTCTAACCAATGAAAGCGTGCCATTTGTATTTTTTTAAATTTCTGATTTTACATTTGATTCAGTGCTTTATTCAGTAAAGACCATGATATGCACAATGCGCCAGATCCCTTGGATTTGATTACTAACGCGTTTTGACTCTCATCTAATGGTCCACATCTTTTTCTTTTATTTTCTTTTTCTGATTTTTATATTTTAATTGTTTTAAATTTCAAAAAATCATAGAAAATTCATTTGTAGTCCAAAAAATACAAAACAATTATGAAAAATATTTTTGATTATTCTCTTTCTGATTTGTATTTTTTCACAATTTAATTTTGTGTTTTAGTATTTTTTATGAATTTTGCACTTATTTGATTTATTTAAAATGTTTAAAAATACTTTTACACATTTTAAAATTCTGAAAAAATTATTGAATGATCCAATGATATTTTGAAAAATATTGGTGACTTTATTTTATTTTTGTTTCTGACTTTACTATTTTTGTTTATTTTACCCATTTATTTTAATTTTTAAAAATAGTTTCTGACTTTTAAAAATTCCCAAAAAATTTGTATAATTATTTGATCTATTTTCTGATTTTTCTATGGCTTTATCTTTCATTTCTTGGATCAATTTGAATATAATTGACTTTTTCCCCATTATTTTCCATTTTTTAAAACATATTTTTAAACCCTTTAATGCATATATTAAATATATTATTATTTTGTGAATATTTTCTGGCTGTCTTGGGTTGATTTTTTTGATCATGGCTTTATTAACATCATTGGATCCATGGTGTTGAGTCTAACTCCACAAAAAATGGATGAATGATTTTAATAATAGTTTGATTAATAATTAATTCAAATGTGGTTTTCTTTTTTATCCTAATTCCCCTTCATCTCATCCCCTTCTTATTGCACTAAGTGTTGTTGGAGCATGATCTCTATATCATATCTCAAAACAAATGGTGCATAGATTGCTATTGACCGGCCTCAAAATAAGTGTGACTTCTATATAAGTCCACTTACGATTGCTTAACATAGCGCTAAATTTTGTCCCGATTCAAATAAATGATCATTCGTGGCCCAAACTTATGATTGCAAGCCCAAGTATGTTAATTTGATCTCTTTGATCCAATAACCTTGAGATTCATTGTGTGGAGGCTTTGGTTCTACCAATCCTCTAATGGATCTACAACACCTTTGGTCAACGCGGATCACCTAAACATCGTTGATCATTAAATAGTACTTGTGAGAATTCCAAATGGATGATATACTTGACAAAAAGCAAATGCAACTCGTTGTGTGGAGGCTTTGGTTCTACCAATCCTCTAATGAGTTCTAAATGCAAGTTTCAAGATGGTCATCCAACTAACCACTAATTATTGACTTGTTTATTTTATGATTTATTATTTTTATGCTTTATGTACTATTTATTTTTTAGCATTTTACATTTCATTCCATTTCTTATCTTTGCTTATTTGAGAATTTATTTATTCTTGTCATTTTTACTTTGCTCACTTGAGTTTTTATTTTCTTTTCTTTTCCTAATATACTTAATAATCAACATAAACCCTAAAAAACTCTTAATGGTACTTGGACTATTTGGTTACTATCCTTGGCATTATGGAGCAGTGGACTTTTCTGGACTTAGGATTAGAAACCTTGGCCTATCTTGGAGACCTTGTGATCTTATCTGATTATTTTGTCTGGAGCTCTTGAGGTTTACCTCAAGACATTGGGTTGCTTGATTGTTTTTGTGTGCAGGTTTTTGTGATTGCATCCTTGATTTGTAATCTGGAATTCACCCGTATACGGCCGCTACTCTGCCCAATTTTTGTGAAGACTTAACACATTTGAAGAGGTCTAGTATCTTTGCTTGCTTGGTTTCAATCCAAAGAATGGGAATTCTATCTTGACTCATAATGTCAAGTTTTTGGCTTCCTGTTGGTTAGATGGTCCTTATCCTTAGCTTTTACCTCATGCTTTAGGATAGTCTCTTCTTCTCCTCCCATCTTCTTTAATTTCAAAAATCTTCTCCCTCCTTTTGAAAACTCTTCTTGTTTTGAAACTTAAACACTTTCATAATAAACTTGGACTTAGGTCCATGCATTTTCAAAACATTTTCATAAATAAACCTCAATCAATTTAACTTTGACATTTTTTTGATGAGAAGACTAAAAGTCAACCAATCTCATTTCAAACCATTTTTGCCACTTTGGCTTTTACCCTTAAACTTTTTCTTAAAAGATTAGACTCTTGTCAATCCTTGTAGTGATGCAAACAACTATACTTCTACAATATGTAGTGAAGAGAGACATTTTGCACTTGGGTGTTGAGTGAGGCATTGTTGATTTAAAATCCAAGTCATATCCTCCACTTTGAGATGATGCAAATTCTCATTTCTCATGATTGTGGGTAGTAAGTATGTTTTCCACACAGACAATGACGATGATGCCTTATCTCTTAAAATTAACCAACACACTTATGTTTCAAATCTTTTAAAAGAGGAACTACGTGTACCCTGATCCCCTATTGCACGAAAGGTGGTACGTAGGCACTAAAGGTTCGCAACCGCGGCGGGTGCAAAAATCATAAAAATATATTTCTTTTCTCACCTCCACCATCCATTTTATATACAAAACATTTTTATAGCCAAAATATACAGATTTTACAAAGAGGCTCCTGCGGAGTACCGTAGATGTTTAGGGTGCTAATACCTTCCCTTTGCATAACCAACCCCCTTACCTTGAATCTTTCCTCCTTTTTGGGGTTATTCGCTCTTTTCCCATTCCTTTGGAAACAATAAAGCGCAGTGGCGATTTTTATTTTGATTTGTATAAAGTCTAGTCAATCCAATGGCTTAGTCATGAACATTTCTACCGCTACAGCTAGTAATTAGGTTGTGTATGGCAAGTTAAAAATCAACAAGTAAACAACCCAAATTCAAGACTAAATGCATGCAATCAAACACACCATTCACACACATGCACCTCTAGGGTAATCTCACTTGTTGCCTCGAAAAATAGTCATGTCCCTAGAATATGGGCATTTTAGCGAAGACCCTCAATAAAAGATCGTAGTCCCTCGATATCCCTCGATGTTGCCTTCGGTAAACAATCTAGTCCCTAACAAAATTTCTAAAACGTCTCATAAGTTGCCTTCTATGATTATACAAATGACCCACACCCGTCCCTTCACATCCAACGATGGGGCTTCTTACCAATCAATGGTAAGATAGCAACATCTAAAGGAGGAGGAAAAGAACATAAACCTTTTGAGTAGGTAGGACGCTCGTAGTTGTTTGCTCGAAAACTAAAACCATTTTTCCACACATACACTCATAAAACACTTTCAAAAACCAATATCTCTTTGAACTATTTTCAAAACCAACACTTTGTACGCATTCTTATAGAGATGATAATCGTTACAGAGTTTTCCGCAACAAAGGTATTTTGCAAAATATTTTCAAACTTACACCACAAAGCACATTTTCAAACAAATCAAGTGATCTAGCAAGCACCTAAGAGCCCGTAGATAACTACGGATGAAAAGGGTGCTAACACCTTACCTTTTCATAACCTACCCCCCGAACTCAAGAAAACATCTCAAAGGTATTTCCTGTTCTTTTCACCCTTTCCTTACTGGATAAAAGAAAAGTCGGTGGTGACTCTTGCTATCTGGAACAATTGTGATCAAACATAAAACAACAAGTTAGTTCTCCCACCGTATTACAGAACTGGCGACTCTACTGGGGAACTACTTAAAAGTGGGGTTACCTTAGAGTTAAATCACATTTATTTGATTTCCTTGTTTGACTTGCTTGCTTTACATTATGGTTCCTTGTTTGGGTTATTGTTAAAGATCCTACACCCGGATCTGGGGCACCTTTTAGGTAAGTAGAAATAGATTTTGGAAATTGTACGGAGTTCTTTGATTCGCATGTCTTTAACTAGAAGAAATAGATCTAACCAGAAGAGGACTTTGATTTGATTGACTTTTCCTGCAATGAAGAAGGTTAGTTGCATGTAGAAGTATGCATGGCGTGATGATGTTCTCAAAATAAATGAGATTATATTGTATGTGTATGTTATATGATGTATGAATGCGGAATGTTATTGAGGTGTATCTTTGTCTAGGAAAATAAATCCTTTACAAATTCTGGTGAGCCTTGGGAAATGAAATCTCGGACTGATGTTGGGGATGAAGATTATGCTCCTCTTCAGACTTTGTTTTAGGATGTTTCCGCTGGGGATTCCTGTTATGTTGTTTGGGGAGAAATTCACTGGGTAATCTTGACTTGTTTGAGAAGACTCTGTGGAGAGTGTTGATCTCTGCTTCGTGAAAAGAGATGGTTATAGAACTCAAAAGAAGTGAAGCATCAGGAAGTTTTTTCACTGTAGGAGAAGATGAATATGGTATTTTTTCTAGTTGTTGGTTGGACGAAGATCTAGATTTTGTCAGAGTCTGTGGACGAGGTTGAGGTTGCAGTGAATGGTGTTGTTATAGAATAAGGTTGGTGGAGAAGACAGTTTGGAGGGAGGAATGTTGTTGTCCAAAATCTGTACTCAGAGGAAAGAAAAAGAAGGTATATTATATCTGAATTTTGTGTTATCCTCCATGCGTTTTGTCTATATTATTGAATATTTTGTTATATCATACACTTTGCCATGTTTTGTCATTCTAGTTTCTCTAATCCTTGTGCCCTTTTCAACTGGTTTCTTGTAATCGACTGTATACAGATCTTGTTCTCCATGTATGTATGGATCAGTTTCACCAGATGGAGAACTGTAACAAATCAAACCAGCTTGTCTTGCATTCTAGAAGTATTGAGTTATTGGCAACTCAATCGCGAAATCCCAGTTTCCAAAAGTTGGTATTCTCCGTGAGCGGATAAGGGCAGAGGGAATGGGTTTGATGGGTATGTGCGTGAGAAAGGTGAAAGAGGAATAGACTGATGATTTCTCCAGCTTGCGCCATTTGATCACCATTATTCAGCCGACCAGTTTCATATGCATTTGAAGATATTGGTAATAGTTGTTGTTTTGGGATGTGAAACAACGAAGGGTTTGAAGCAGGTTGTAGTGGTGTTTCTCTTGGGCCTGCATTTATGGTTGAGGGAAAAGAAGTCGCGGTTCGGATCTTTGGTTATAGCCAGAAGTTGTTAGGTACGAGCTAGAAATGGTGAGACGTTGTTTTAACATTAGTTTTGAAGTATTTTTTTCTCTGAATTTTTTATGTTACTTACTGTTATTATGATTCTAAACATGTTTAAATGCTCACAAGATGCAACAACTCAAAGAAAATACAGCAAAGAAGGTATGATAAGGCAAGCATCGTATGGCAGAAAAAAAATGGCGCAGAAAATGATTCAAACATGAATATATGTAGAAGTAGATAGAGAGGAAGAAGAAAAAATACCTATCGGAGCCTCTCCGATGGGGCTTCTAAAAGACAGTAAGTTTCTCTCCTTGAATTTGCTATGTTCTTCTGATTTTTCCTCTCTACTAAGTTTTTTATTGTTCTTCTCCTTTGAATTTTCTGCGTGTGTTTTTTTGATTTTCTCCTCCTCTGAGTTTTTTGTTGTTCTTTTCCTTTGAATTTTCTATGTGTATTTTTCTGATTGTTTTTCTTCTTTTGTGTGTCTTTCTTCTCTACACAAGGTCCTTTTATAGGCACATTGGAGTCAGATTTGGAGGCAAAACTGATAAGTTTTTGAATTGTTTTTGCCTATTGTTTTGATACTTTTTCACACCATTTTCTTTAGCCATTTTGATGCAAATTTGTGGTTGTTATGATGCAGGTTGGAGCAGACTGCATAGAGCAGTTTTGGACTGATTTGCAGGCTGTTTTGGACTGACTTACAACAGTTCTTTTGACAGCAAAATACCACAAAAATGGACTGGTTTGTGTTGAACAAGGCTGGAGAAAATGAACAACATTGGTATTGTTTTCTACTGCTGTTTTTGGACAGCAAAATACCCAAGAGTTGGACTGTTATTGTATTGAAATAGTGCTGGAAAAATGGGCAGCATTGGGGCTGCTATTGGAGCAAGAAATAATAGCTTGATTTTCATGTACAAACTTTAATTTCTTTTGTAACTTTTTAATGATTAATCCAAATAAATTGTAACATGAATGGGTACTTATTCTTCAATATAAATCTAATTCCCTTGTAATTGTAAACAACTTTGAATCTTTATATGTCTTGATAAAATTCAAAGTCTTCCATTTGAATTTGGAAAACAATTGATTGATACTTGAATGTATTGTTGAATGATGAATATATAATAATGCAAGCCTTAAGACTTCAATCTTGCATTTGGTATTAGAGATTCAAATAAACTACATGAATTATTCTTGTGCCCATCATGTATTTATTCTTGTGATGAATGACAAGTTTGAATCAAATTTCTTTTTTCAACATCTTCTTGAATAAATGCTTCATGTGAATTCAAATAGTCATGATGTAAATCCACCAAAATAATCACACAAAATAATCTTGAATAAATATCTAATGCAATGAACGATTATTCTTGAATGAGATCTCTTAGTAGCTTCTATTAAATTAACACTTGAATTCAAACAAAGAAAATTCCAAGTATTATGAATAAATTCTTCCAAAAAAATCTTGAATTTAATCTACCCACTTTAACGAAATTCAACCCGCGTCATGTAAGTATAAGAAATCGAACCATACTTAAAAGCTTCGAATAATCACTAGAAAAGGAATTTGAGGCGAAATATTATCGCGTTGAGAAATTGGCACAGTGAACTGGACTTGGAGATCCAGAAACTCTCAAATCATGACAGATGTCCCATAAAGGCTTTTCATGGATTTTTAAGCACAATTGTCTTCAACTCTTTAAATAAAATTTGCAGACGATTTTTGGTCGAAGCGTTTGGAATTGACTTGCATAGCCTGATCTTTTCTTGTATTTTGGGGCAAGGTGGAACGCACGTAAACCAGTGATCATGGAACTTTTACTGTTTCTTTAAGGAAGTTTGGAGAAGCTTGAGGCCACTTTTTGGAACAGAGCATGGAAATAAACACACGATTCTCTGAAAGTTCTTTTGATGAACCAGTCTTTGAGAATCAACGATCGATTACATTTCTGTCCTGAGACACGAAACCCTAATTGAGGCGTGACGTCTGATGCTCTTCTTTCAGACCTATTTCCTGCACATGAAATTAAAAAAACAAAACATACACTTTGTGCTTGATTATTGGTTAGTCATTCATAAGATAAAATGCTCACAACACTCGATAATCTCTGCACAGTCAAAGGTCGAAGGTGAGACGTTCAAAATCGACCATATTTCGTGGCCTTTATGTATATATAAAACGATGCAAATGAAGATAGGAACTTAGGTCAAAAATTGGGGTATGACACAAGCAAGCTCACCAAATCATCATTTCACCTCCAGAAGTCATGTAGAGAGCATTCAGATTTCATATTAAGAGGTAAGTTTTCCAAACTTTGATATCTTGATTTAAACATCATTTACAAATACATTCTAAAGCAAAAATGTAGATATCGTGTCTATAAAGCTAACCATGTCCTTAAATTGCATTTTAATTAACTATGTGATGAGAATTTTGAAACTGAAGTTTCTGAAGTTTTAGGGTTTCAGTTTGGTACCAAACAAAATTCATCCTAACCATTGATATATAGATTTTGAAAGTTATATGGTTAGATTTGTGGTTAAATTTAAACAAGTTTTATGTTCGCATTTTTTAAAATGATTGAGAAATAAAGCTTTTACAGAATAAAAAATTTTGTTGTTTTGGTCTGGCGCGAAGAAGAAGAAGAAGAAGAAGTGGGAATTACAAATTTAAAAATTGAGTTTATATTATATTTATTGGTGGCTATTTCATAACCGAATGAAACAGCCACCCCAGTGGCAAGCATGTGTCTGTAGGGCGTTAGTGTTCCAGGGAAGGGGTTTGATCCCTGCCTCTGGCATTTTATTTTTCAATACTTTCTTTATTAATCAGGTGCAAGCAACTCCAGCGCGCAATGATACACTCTCAACTCAACACTGTTAGATGTTCATCAAGTCAAATCAAACGCTTCAGATTTGCATGTGCATCATGGACCCTTTGAAGCTAGTTGCATTGCATCCAGCACAGCGCCTGGACCTTCTTGTTGTTAGGCCTGAATTTTTCGGTTTTTCACCCCCCCCCCCCATTTTTCTTTTGCAGTGCCAGGCCTATTTAATTTTTTTTGTTTTAAATTATTGGTTTTCTTTTTAATCATTTTTTATTTGAACCAAAAAATCATAAAAATTATTTAAAAAATTAGATTTATGTTTTTAATTAATTAATTTAATTTTTGACAAATAAAAATTAATTTAATTTAATTACTTTGATTTTATTTAATTAGAATTAGGTTATACTTCAAATATCTTTTCTAAATAAAACTCCAAAACTATTTTCTAAATACTTAGAATTCTTTAGGTTTTTAATTAATTAGTTCAATTTTTATAATTACACTTTGTTTTATTTTAAATAAATTGTAAATTAATGAGAATTGGGTCTAATTTTTATTTCAAATATTCTGATAAACAAAAACAATAAATTGTTTTCTTAACACTTAGAAATATTTTTAGGGTTTCTTAAAACATCTTTCCCCTTTTCACCACCTTCGCGCACTTTATTTTCGCATTAGTATTTGCCAATATTGTAATTGCTCAAAGAATGTAATAGATAAATTAGGTTTTTCTTTACCTTTTCATACCCATTCATAAATTTGTACCCCCATCCCCGAAGCGTTGTAATAGCGTAGGACATTTAATTTCCGTAATTGACTGCTTTCCTTATTAGTGTTAGTAATTAGGGTTTGTATAGACTAAAAGCAAACATTAGAAAATCTAATCTCAAAGACAAAAATAATTGAAATCAAAACACTTCGCACACACGCACCTCTAGGGTTACCCTCACCTGTTGCCTCGAATAAAAACAGTCATGTCCCTCGAACGTGAGATACTTTAGCAAAGACCCTAAGTTAAAAGATCGTAGTCCCTCGATGACCCCTTGATGCTTCCTTCGGTAAACGATATTAGTCCCTTACAAAAATTGTTAAAGCATACTACAAGTTGCCTTCTATGATTGTACAATGACCCACGCTTGTCCCTCACATCCAATGATAGGGCTTCCTATTAACTAATAGTAGGGTAGCACTATCTAAAGGAGGAGGAAAAGAACAAAGACTTTTTGAGTAGGTAGATCGCTCGTAATCGCTTGCTCACAAAATAAAACAATATTTACACTTCACACTTTTAAAACAACTTCTTTCAAAACACTTTATAAAAACTCTTGAGTACTGATACAAGGGTTATTATAAACAAAATTGCCTTACATTGGCATCTTCAAAACATTTTTCATAAAACTACACTTTCTTTCAAAATATTTTCAAAACAAACATTTTGTATACATTCTCAATGCTACGAGAATCAATACAAAATTGCCGCGTTTAGGAATTTTCAAAATATTTTCAAACATACACAAACACAAAGCATTTTAAAGTGAGCTAGCAATTAAGAGCCCGTAGATAACTAGGGATGAAAAGGGTGCTAACACCTTCCCTTTTCATAACCTACCCCCCTTAATCAGAAAATTCTCAAAGGCCTTTCCTGTTATTTTCACCCTTTCCTTTATTGGATAAAAGAAAAGTCGATAGAGACTCTTGCTATCCGCAATATTTGCGATAAAAGAAAAACCAAAAAGTCAGTTCTCTCACTGTATTACAATGGCGTTCCACCTGAGAGGGTGACTGGACTAGGGTTTTGTTACCCTTATTTTGAAGACAAACACATGAGGTGACGTGCAGTGTCATCGTGTGATTAGCACTGTGTTTAATTCTTTTTCCTGTTTATTCATTTTTTTGTATTTGAATTTTGGATAAGGAAAATAGGTGTTAAGTTTTGAATGGCTGTGATTTTTTTTTGTCACATAATTCATTTAAATGGCCGTGTGACCAATTGATTCAGGTTACATGAATAAAGGGTGTCACGCATGTGATTAATTGGGAATAATTAAAACAATAATGTTTGTTTGAATACTGGGTTGAAAGCACCATTAGGCTTCAAATATTCGCTACACACACCCCCAGGTTAAGTCCATATGAGGCATGTGAACTGGGCATAATATTAATTAAAATTTGGATATACACCCCTTGCTTTTTGTGTTCACTTTTTGATGTCTTGTACAAAGTAAATTGTGAAACCCCTTTTGGTACTTATAAAAAATCCAAAAAATACTTTTATTTGAATTAGTATCTTGACTAATTTTTAGTATTTTTTTCTTTATTTTTCTAATTAGATTTCTAAATAATTAGAAAAGGTTTTGTCAATGTATGCATGTTATCTTGATAGAATTTGTGGCTATGTGTTTGATGCTTGATCGAACCATTCTTTTCCTGGTTTTTTGAGCATGACAAGACCTCTGATTAGGGTATGTATCCATGATACTTTGATGTTTAAGTGATGTATTTTGAGGTCTTTAATAATGAATAGTTTGAAGCCTCGATACCATGTACTCTTGCCTAATTGATGCATGTTCAATGCTTGATTTGAAGCTTTCATTTATGAAATAGATTAGGATTTTTCATGACATGATAGTAGACATAATAACCTGCCTTGTGTATCAGTTCCATGATTTATGATGTTTATTTAGACTTTTGTTTGATTTTTCTTTTGGGGTCATACAAAATTGGATAATTTGGAAAATTGTTTGCCTAGTTAGGAGATGGTTTCTTTTGTATGATCTCTAATGCTTGTTTTAATGTTCAATTGACTTCTTGATCAACATGTTAACATGTTTAGGTAGCTTTTATCTTGATGTTGAGCCCATAATTGAGTCATATGCTTAGTGTATCATGATGCTTGACCCCTAAGTTGTCAATTGATTGTTTTGACCTAATTTTGGCACATAGTTTATTTTAATTAGGATTGGAAAAATGGGTCCGGCCCTTTGGGCATGCCCGTTTTTCCTACAGTTTAGTGCGGGGCTGGCCAATAATTTAGGTCCTCACTCTCTAATGCGACCGTCCCGCCTTGTTTTCTTTGCGGGATTTTTCGGGCATGAACATTAACCTAAAATTTTGCATTTTTAGACTTAAAAGGTGCAGTGCTTGTGGACTTTCCCTGTACCGCACTTAATTTTTTGTGGGGACAGCCTATCTTTTAGGCCTTCATCATTAACTATGCCCTCCTGGCCCCACCCTATTTTTTGTGGGCTTTTACAGGGCGGGCATGCCTGTTTTCCACCCCTAGTTTTAATCATGATCTTTCTTGTATGTTTTGTTTGATATAAATGATTATGGGTTATCTGCTGACTTATGGTGTTATCTACCTTGTTTCACTTGAAACTTACTTGTTTCCCAAGTTTTGATCACTTCATAATGTGTGAAAGCATGTTTCTCCCTTATTACTTGAATTGATTAGTTTTTTACCTTTGTTGGCATGTGATGCCATGTGATTCTTTTCAACTTTAAGGCATGACATCTAATGTGATTCTTCCTTGAATGTAGCTTTGTATTGTTTCCATAAGTGAACCTTAAGGCTATAATCTTTAGTGGTATAGTTTATAGGAACTAGTTTAATATTTGTATAGTTTATTTAGCCTTCTCTTGCATGTTTCTTTTGAAATTCTTCCTCCATCTTTGGGAGATGTTTATGCGAGCTTTAGAATGTATACTTTTTGCATTAGTTAGACTTCCACCTTTTCTAAGTCATGTCATCTTTGTATTTTAAGCATTCGTGTTATCTTTACACTTTAAGCCTTTAGTGCTAGTGAAATTGTTGGTTGCTTTTGACTTGGTTTGTAATGCCTTAGGGTAGAACCACTTATGAATGACCCTTAGGGGAACATTAGTGTTTTGTGTATGACACATTCATTCTATTTGTTTGATGACTTGAAGTATGCATTAAGGCTTAGGCTTGTTGGATCATTGCTTGCTTGTTAGGTGATACACTTAGGTGTTTGGTAGGCTTGTAAGCCATATTGTTTAATTGTTTGTATTCTTGTTTATGTATTTTGTTTTATCCCTTAGGTTCACTTGGTTCATCTTTGAATAAAGGTAGACATTAGGTCTTAAACCATGCATACTAACATTAGGTGGAATTCCCTTTCAATCATAACTTTAGGACCACCATTGTATGATAACATTAGGAATATAATTTCCCTTAGATTTTTCATTCCCCTTTTGCATCCATTAAGACTAAAACTCTTTTTTCTTAATCAAATGTTAAAAACACATAACAATAACGATGTGAACCATGTGGCACGAGCCTTAAGCATTGGGAGAAGTATGAGGTGGTACATTCCTAACCTTGTAATTCCTTTCAATCACAGTCTTTAATGCAGTTCAAATCACCAAATCCTTTCTCAAGGTAAAATAACTAAACCAACCCAAACCTTTTTTCCTCTGGGCCTTTCTTTCAAGAAAACCTTTTCAGGTAAGAACATGTTAATTCCTTTCTACGACAACGCGTGAGTCTCCAAAGGTCGAGCTGCAATAGAATGCGATATTAATATCATTCACTAAAATCACAAAACAAACCAAAACTTTTGAGCCAACCTACGACGCTCTTATTCCCTAAAAGGGACATGTAGGCACTGGGTTGTAGGGTCTAAGCAAGCACAATTATTCAAAACCTTTGTTTTCCCTATATTTTTATTTTGCATTCATGAATTCCCTTAGCTTGTAAGCTTTAGATATAAACACACTATTTGATTAGAACAACAAGAGTGGATCCTATGGAGTACCACAGACATGAGAGGTGCTAATACTTTCCCCTTGCATAATCGACTACCGTACCCTTCTCTTAGTCGCAAGACCTTATTTTCTCTCAGGTTTACTCGGGATTTTAGTTTTCCTTCTTTGGGATAAATAACATCCGATGGCGATTTCATTGTTCATTTTCCTAGTTGCTTCCGTAGTTTACGTAACCCTAGGAATTAGTTGGAATACTCATTACTTGTGGTGGGGGAAACTAACACTTATGGTAATCTCGTCGAAACTAGAATTTGGCTTATATTAGGACCAGTTACTCCAACATATGTTGAAGTTCATATACCACCAATTGTCGATTCAAACGGTTGTTCTTCTACACTTGGAGCATCGTTTTGGGAAAGGGAAGGGTTTTTTGGACAAACTATTTCAACAAGAGTCTTACCACTCCTTAGACGCATAAAAACTCTGACATTAATGTAGCGATAAAAAATATAGTGGGGTAAATCGGAGATCGAGCTATTAATTAACTCGTCTCACAAAAGCAAGAGTCGCCATCGCGCTTTATTATTTCCAAGGGAAAAGAGCGAAATAAAACCCTAAAATATGCAATGTAAAATGATACTTCAAAGTAATGAAAATACAATGCGATTTTTGAAAAGAGATCTAGAGTTCGGGGGTTGGTTATACAATGGGAAGGTATTAGCACCCAATTCATCTATAGTATCCTATAGGAACCTTTTGAAATATCTGTTTATTAAAATTGTTTGCTTGATTAAAAATGGTTTGTTTGGCTAAAAATGGGTGCGGGTGAGATTTGAAGATACGACGACCTAATGTCAAAGTTTTGACTTAAAAGGTGTGAGTTTGAAAATTGAATCTTTGGGTAAATTATCTTAAGTTTTAACGAACTAATAAACAAATGAAATATGAATGAGGGTATTCGCACGATTAGACGAGACGTGTTTGATGACGTGAAGTCAACAAAGTCAAAACATTTCCCTTGGATTTGAGACGAACGAAAGATATTAATGATCAATGACAAAATTAATTAAAATAACAATTGAACAATTAAATCATAAAAATTAAATTACACTAGCATACATTTAAAATGATTAAGTAAATAACCAAAATTACCTAAAGACTAAATTATAATAGCATGTATTTTTTTAACAATTTTAAACAAATAACAAAAATGAAATAAAAACTAAATTATAAAACATATATATTTTTTGAATAATTAATAAAGATTAAATTATAAGCATGTTTTTTATGTTTTTTATAATAATTATAAATATATGGCAAGTTAGAAAAATGGAGGAGATAATACCAAAAAGAAATAATAAAAAAACGTCCCAGCCTGGACTTGAACCGTGTCCCTCTTGAACTATTGTGAACTGCCTTGCCAAATGAGCTATGTTGTTTATCTATTATAACTATGCTTTTAATAATAAATAAAGGGAAATTGACAAAGATGTTGGACCAACAGGCTCAATGGGCCAACCCGTTTGAAAGGACAAGGAAAAAGATGGAAAACCCTAATTGCACTTTGGGAGAGGCGCGGCTGCTACTAGTCATCGATAGCATTGGAAAGAAAAAAAATGATTACTGTTAAATCAAAGCAACAAATTAACAAGAACAAGTCAAAAATAGGAGAAAAAAAAGGCGATTCTCTCTCTTCAGTACATCATAACCGCGTCTTCTCCAAAACAAACATATCGTCTTCAATCATCTTCTACGAACTGCAACATCCCTGCATCGAATCCGAAATCGTTTCAACACGGTTCTACAAGTAGCTTTCCTCTGATTTGCCATCGCGGTCAACGACATACTAAGCGAACTGCGGTAAGTCTTGAAACCCCACCGTCTTGTTATGAAGATCGCATTGTACGGTTCGTTCTGATAGCCATAACCGATTATCTTAGGTTTTAAATCTTGGTTACAGCTCTGTAATGGTGTATCTCGCGGATTGATTCACGTGTTTTATGGAATAAGAGTAAAAGAAAATAAATCTAGGTTTTTTAACTCTATTCTTCTCTGATTTGGCCATGGGTTTGCAGTTTTGTAGGAGAGTGGTTTTGATGCGTGCGAAGGGAGTATGCGTGGAGAGGGAAGGCATAAGTTGGTAGCAGTGAAGGTGGTTCAGAAAGGAGGATGGATGTTGTTACTGCGTTCTGATTCTACTGCCTTTGGTGAGTTCGTAGCTATGGCGTCACATACATTAAAACACTTTCTTCTAATTACTCTACTGTCCAATGTGTCTTCTCTTTACTTAGTTGAAGTATTTTCTGTTGATACCTTGCAGGTTAATTGTTTTGGTGGTTGACAGGTTCTAAGGTTTTGTTAACAGGCTAACAGGTTTTGTTATAGTTGTTGAGAAAGGCGTGGTAGAAGCGATTTCTATAATTCAGTTCTGGTTTTTCTTTTGTTCAGATTTCTTTCTTCTAATTTGAAGAATGAATTTTATGTTTTGGTCTCTTTTCTGTTTGAGCAGAGTTGGTTGCAGGTTGTTATCGATTGGTTGTTGTTAGATACACGGAGAGGAAGAGATAGAAGTTGTTGTTACACGACGGAAGGAGTATGGTTCTTTCATTATACTTATTGTTATTACTGTTATTATGGATTCTATACATGTTTAAATGCTAACAATCATGCAGCAACTCAAATAAAATACAACAAAGAAGGAATGATAAGGCAAGCATCGTATGGCAAAAAAAAATGGTGCAGAAAGTGATTCAAACATGAACATATGCAGAAGTTGATAGAGAGGAAGAAGAAAATAATACCTATCGGAGCCTCTCCGATGGGGCTTCTAAAAGATAGTAAGTTTTTTCCTTGAGTTTGCTATGTTCTTCTGGTTTTTCTCTCTACTAAATTTTTTGGAACAAAACTATCTTTTCTGTTTTCACTCTCTTGCTGGATTTTTTATTTATTTCTCTTCTTGTTGTCTCTCTTTTGTGTTGATGAAAGCCTCTATTTATAGTGAAATGTATGGGGTTTTAGGGGGGGAAACACTAGAAGTTTGAACTATTTTAGGCCTTGTTTTGATGTTTTATGGGATAGCTTTTTGAAGTATCCATTTTAGTGCAATATTTGGAATTTTGCAAAATATTTTTGTAGCAGCAAAATATGCAGATTTTTGTCTTATGGGCTGCATTCTGGACTGTTTTGCAGGGCAGATTTGGACAGCAGCTTGGCATGGTCTTCGTTGAAACAAGGTTGGAGAGAATGGACAGCACTACACTCAAAAAAATGGACTGTTATGGATTAATATAGTGCTGGAAAAATGGGCAGCATTGGGACTGTTTTGTAGCAAGAATAATAGTTTGATTTTCATATACAAAATTTGTATTTTATTTTGTAACTTTATAACAATAAATCCAAATAAATTGTAACATGAATAAACATGTATTCTCCAATATATTCTCAATTCCCTTTGTAATTATAAATAACTTTGAATCTTCATATGAAAATGAATCTTGATATGTCTTGATAAAAATTCAAGGTCTTCCATTTGAATTGAGAAAGAGTTGAACAATACTTGAATAAATTGCTGAATAATGAATAAATAATAATGCAAGTCTTAGACTTTTAATCTTGCATTTTTGTAATAGAGATCCAAATAAATCACATGAATTAATTTTGTAATCAAATAGAAATCCTTATGTGATTAATCTTGTGATGACCGATTAATTGGATCGAATTCCTTTTCCCAATAGCTTCTTGAATAAATGCTTCATGTGTGTTTAAATAACCATAATGTAAATCTACCAAAATAATCACAAAATAATCTTGAATAAATATTTCATGCGATAAATGATTATTCTTGAATGAGATCTCTTGGTAGCTCCTATTTAATTATCACTTGGATTCAAATACAGAAAATTCCAAATATTCTGAATAAAATCTTCTAGAACGGTTTTGAATTTAATTATCCCATTTTGACGAAATTCACCCCGCGTCATGAGAAAATTTGCAGATGACTTTTGGTCGAAGTGATTGAAAATGACGGGCATAGCTTGGTTTTCTTGTATCTTAGAATAATGTGAAATACACATGAACCAAAGACAGTAGAAACTTCGACCATTCTTTCTGAAAAAATATTCAGAGAAACTGGAGACCAAATGTTGGACAGAGTGTGGAAATAAACGCACAATTCTCTGAAATTCTTTTGATGAATCAGCTTTTGGGAATTAACGACCGACCGTATTTCTGCCCCGAGACTCGAAACCCTAATTGATGTACAACGTCCGATGTTCTTCTTTCAGACCTATTTCCTGCACATGAAAACAAAACAACAAAACGTACACTTCGTGCTTGACTTGTGGTTAGTCATTCCTAAGATAAAATGCTCACAACACTTGATAATCTATACACAGTCAAAGCTCGAAAGCGAAACGTTCGGAACCTACCATATTCGGTGACCTTGATGTATATATAAAATAATGCAAATGAAGCAGGGATCTTAGGTCAAAAATTGGGGTATGACAGCTGCCCCTATTTAAGTTTCTTCTATCCAGAGATATGAAGATTAAAATCTTCGTCTCGACGAGATTGAATGTACTTAAATACATAATACGCAATTTTTTCCCTAAGATACTGCCATTATGTTTATGATATGAATGTAGTATTTAACTTTATGGAGAATGATACTGTACGAGACAAAATAATGTTGGAGAAACCAATCACAAATAATCCACAGGAACAGAGATTATACACTACTGGAGAAATGAGCCATCGACTTTGAATGATAGACTCTTAACGGAGAATAAAATTTGAGAGAAGACAACTTCTGACCCTAACAAAGAAAAACGCCTTGCATAGGTCACGAAAAAACAAATTATTGACCCAAGATGATGGTGAGTTCACAACTCAAGGTCAAAGAGAGACAAAAGATATATCAACTTTTGCTGATAGTGAACTAACGACTTCTGAAGGTAGAGGTTTCATAACAAACATCTCTATGAGACTTTTCCGGAGAGATACCAATTGATGCTAAAATAATATATGGTTGTAGATACACAAGCTGCTCAAATAAAGAAGCCACCACTTGTTGTCTTCAAAGGATGTCTATAACATACAAGTTGCTCAAATAAAGAAGCCACCACTTGCTGTCTTCCAAGAAACTATAACGCCCAAGTTGCTCAAATAAAGAGACCGCCGCTTGCCGTTGTCCGAAGATGTCAATAACGTACAAGTTGCTCATAAAGAGACCTCCGCTTGTCGTTTTCCAAAGATGTCAATAACGTACAAGTTGCTCATGAAGAGACCGCCGCTTGTCGTTTTCCAAAGATGTCAATAACGTACAAGTTGCTCATGAAGAGACCGCCGCTTGTCGTTTTCCAAAGATGTCAATAACGTACAAGTTGCTCATGAAGAGACCGCTGCTTGTCGTTTTCCAAAGATGTCAATAACGTACAAGTTGCTCATGAAGAGACCGCCGCTTGTCGTTTTCCAAAGATGTTTCAAAACAAAGTTATGATAACACTGCCAGGGAATAAAAATCTTCTTCAAAGGGAGCCATGAATAGATCCTTCCTGAGGAGATCAGATACTTACATGCGCAAAATAAATGCACCATTCATCTAGGTTGCTTAGCCTGGAGAAAACCACGAGATAGTCTATGCAAGAGACAAAACTCAATCCAGGAATAAACCGGAGAGAAGACAGTCAAACAAGACTCCACCCAATGAGAAAATAACTTAATTGGGGATTCACCCTATCTAGAGATGGACAAGGAAGGCTAAATCAAAAATTCATCCACGAGGATTAGCTCAGCTGGGGAATTAGAAAGGAAGCACATTTTCTGCCTAAGTTAACATTCTACTTGGAAAGAAACAAGTAAGTTGTTTGAATAAATATAAACAAGGTATACGACCCAAAATCATCGACAAATGTGAATGTGTATGCATGATGTAAGTGTAAATGAGTAAATGAAGATTATGCTGACAAAACAAATAGAGGAAATAACTTGAAGATGATAAGATAACACAAAATTATTAGATACTCGTCCAATCTCAAAGATACGAAAAATAACTGGAACTGGAACAAAAGGCAATGTCAGAGCATATCACGCTACAAGGCTCAAGTCTTCTAGGGAGAAAAGTATTCAAATCCAATCTTCTAATCATCAATAGACCACGAACAAGATACAACATGTACTACACTTTGGAAATTTGTCCAATTAGAGATAACCGAAACAAAGCTTAACCAGAATTTTTGGGGAGTCACCAAGTTAGTACTCTAATAGAAACGCAAGTTTACACAACCAACACCTCATGACGATTTTGAAAGAAAACATGTTCATCATGCAAGGATGAACTACTGTATTGTTTTGCATTTCATGGCTTAACCATCCTCGGAGCAACTGTTAATATTCCTTCCAGTATTCATGACACATTTCAAAATAGAAATACTTTTAACTTTGTTTCAAATATTGCCATAGAAGCTAAAATTTTGCCCACAAAAAGATAAATGCTCAAATTTCATTAATAAGATGGTAGTTCGCTAACAATGCGACTCCAATAGTTTACAAAAGCTTGGGAAATAGCACATGAAAGAAAAAGGTTACATAAAAACAATGATCACTATTCTCCCTAACAACTTCGAACTCCGAAATATGCTCAAATGCCAAGACAGGTTTGACCAAAAGCCTGCCTAAGGCACCCCTTCGGGTTTTCAACTTAGCGAACTGTCAACTCAAACCTAGGCGAAATACTTCTTGACTGCATCGGTGTTTATGGAGCACGGGAGTTCTTCACCATCCATATTCGTGAGAATCATGGTGCCTCCAGAAAAAACCTTCTTAACGACATACGACCCTTCATAATTCGGAGCCCACTTGCCCCTAGAATCAGGTTGGAAAGATAATATCTTCTTGAGCACGAGGTCACCTTCTCTGAATTCGCGCGTTCGAACCTTGTTATCAAAAGCCTTCTTCATTCTTTGTTGATATAGTTGACCGTGACACAACGCTATCAATCTCTTCTCTTCAATTAAATTCAACTGATCATATCTACTCTGACACCATTCAGCCTCAGAAAGTTTAGCTTCCATCAAAACTCTCATAGACAGGATCTCGACCTCCACGGGGAGTACTGCTTCCATGCCATAAACTAGGGAAAATGGGGTTACGCCTGTGGAAGTTCGAACTGAAGTGTGGTACCCATACAGAGCGAACGGAAGCATTTCATGCCAATCTTTATAAGTTACCACCATCTTCTGGATAATCTTTTTGATGTTCTTATTCGCAGCTTCAACAGCCCCATTCATCTTTGGCCTGTAGGGAGAAGAATTATGATGTTCGATCTTGAACTCTTCACAAAGCTCTTTCATCATCTTGTTATTCAAATTCGAACCATTATCAGTGATGATCTTGCTCGGGATGCCGTATCGACAAATGATTTGATTCTTGATAAATCTGACTACCACCTATCTGGTTACATTAGCATAAGATGCTGCTTCCACCCATTTAGTAAAATAGTCGATGGCCACCAAGATGAAACGATGACCATTTGAAGCTTTGGGTTCAATCATTCCAATCATATCGATGTCCCACATAGAGAAAGGCCAAGGTGAAGAGATAACATTGAGGAGGGTCGGTGGCACATGTATCTTGTCCGCATAAATTTGGCATTTATGACATTTCTTCACATATTTGTAGCAATCAGATTCCATCGTCATCCAATAGTAACCAGCCCTCAACACCTTTTTAGCCATTGCATGTCTATTGGCATGAGTGCCAAAGGATCCTTCATGCACTTCTTGCATCAGCATGTCTGCTTGATGTCTGTCTACACATCTGAGAAAGACCAGTCATAATTCCTCTTGTATAATACTTCTTCATTGTGGAAGAAACTACTTGCCAATCTCCTCAACGTCTTCCTATCTTTATTGGATGCCCCAGGCGGGTACTCTTGAGTTTGAAGAACACGTTTAATGTCATAGAACCATGGTTTATCATCGGTGACTTCCTCTGCTGAGAACACATGAGCAGGTCTGTCGAGGCGCATAACTCTGATTGAAGGCATGTCGTTCCAATCATTCACTTGGAACATAGAAGACAAAGTAGCTAAAGCATCAACCATTTGGTTTTCATCTCTAGGGATATGATGTAATTCTACTTCGCTAAAGAAAGTTAACAGTCTTCTACAATAATCTCTGTAAGGGATCAAACCAGGATGAAGAGTCTCCCATTCTCCTTTGATTTGATTAATTACCAATGTCGAGTCTCCATATATATCAAGAATCTTGATCCTTAGGTCCACTGCTTCTTTGAGACCCATAATACATGCCTCATATTCAGCCATGTTGTTCGTACAGTCAAACTTCAACCTTGCTGTGAACGGGATATGAGCACCTCAGGGGTGACGATGATTGTCCCAATTCCATTTGCATAAGCATTTACAGCTCCGTCAAATATCAAACCCCAACGGGATTCGGGATCAGGTCCTTCTTCAGGTAATGGCTCCTCACAATCTTTAGCTTTCAAGTACATAATATCTTCATCTGGGAAGTCAAACTTGATGGATTGATAATCGTCAATTGGTTGGTGAGCCAAATGATCGGCTAAAATACTCCCTTTGATTGCTTTCTGAGTGTGATACTCAATGTCATATTCATATAACAACTTCTGCCAACGGGCTATTCTTCCAGATAAGGCGGGCTTCTCAAAGATATACTTGATCGGATCCGTTTTGGAGATCAACCAAGTGGTGTGGTTAATTATATATTGGCGCAGACAGCGGGCAGCCCAAGCTAAAGCACAATAGGTTTTCTCAAGCATTGAGTAACTAGATTCACAGTCTGTGAATTTCTTACTCAGATAATATATGGCATGTTCCTTTCTTCCAGTCTCATCTTGTTGACCAAGCACACATCCCATAGAATCTTCCAATATAGTCAGGTACATAATCAAAGGTCTTCCTTCCACTGGAGGGATCAATATGGGAGGTTCAAGTAAATATTCTTTGATGCTATCAAAAGCTCTCTGACAATCTTCTGTCCACACACATCCTTGGTTCTTTCTGAGAAGCTTGAAAATTGGCCCACATGTAGCAGTCATATGAGATATAAATCTAGAAATATAGTTCAGCCTTCCAAGGAATCCTCTTACTTGTTTTTCCGTCTTGGGTGCGGGCATCTGCCGAATAGCTTTGACTTTATCAGGATCTACCTCAATACCTCTCTTGCTGACAATGAAACCCAGAAGTCTTCCAGAACGAACACCAAAAGTGCACTTATTAGGATTCAGACAGAGTTTATACTTTCTCAAACGTTGGAATAATTTCAATAAATGTTCCAAATGATCTTCTTCAGTTTGTGATTTGGCAATCATGTCATCTACATAAACTTCTATCTCTTTATGCATCATATCATGGAACAAAGCAGTCATGGCCCTTTGGTACATTGCACCAGCATTCTTCAAACCAAACGGCATCACTCGATAACAAAATGTTCCCCAAGGTGTAATAAAAGATGTCTTCTCCATATCTTCAGGTGCCATCTTGATTTGATTGTACCCATAGAAACCATCCATGAAAGAAAAAACTTTGAACTTTGTGGTGTTGTCGACCAATACGTTAATGTGTGGTAATGGAAAATCATCCTTTGGGCTAGCTCTATTCAGATCTTTATAGTCTACACACATTCGAACTTTACCATCCTTCTTAGAAACAGGCACTATATTTGCTAACCACTGAGGATATACCGATGTAACAAGGAAACCTGCATTAATTTGTTTTTGAACTTCTTCTTTGATCTTGTCAGCCACATCGGGACGAGTCCTTCTCAACTTCTGCTTAATCGGCGGACATTCAAGTCTCAACGGCAAATGATGCTCCACAATATTGTTATCCAAACCTAGCATGTCCTGGTAGGACCAAGAAAACACATCCACATACTCTCTCAGAAGCTCCAACATCTTTTCTTTGACCTCTGGGATAAGCAACACTCCGACCTTGACCTCCTTTTTATCTTTTTCGTTACCCAAATTGATCATCTCTACAGGCTCTTCAAACGGATGAATAGTCTTTTCATCGTGCTCAAGTAAATGGGAAATCTCGTCAGGAATCTCTTCACTATCTTCTTCCTCGGCTCTGAACACAGGGAATTCAAAGTTAGGATGGGGCATAGGATCATTGCTTTCAATGGTTAAGTCATGGATTAATCTGCACATATGATTATGCTTTATTTTAGAAATCGATTAATGTGAATGTTTTACAGATATAAAAAAAAGATTATTATATTTTCTTATTACTACCAATTAATTTTCAATACCATTTTCCGGAAAAAAATGAAAAATAAAACTGTAGGGGACAAAATAACATTTTTATTCATGATTGGCAATACTTGAAACAAAAGAGCCCAGACATCTTCTCTTTTGCCTTGGGCAAAGCAAAAGGATTTATTTTCAACATAGCCCGACACAAATACTCTTTCGCCTTGGGCAGAGCGAAAGGTTTTTTCAAAATAAAACAAAGCATTACTCATAAATGTGCATCACAACAGGAATGTCAACAGCAGTCCAGTTCTGGAAAACCACTTCATGCATTACAAAGTCGGGTAAATCCTCTTCAGAATCGTCTCCTATTATAGCATCAACTTCAGGCAGAGTCGGATGGATAAAACCTGCGCTTCGGAAAACCTCTTGTATCGGACGGGTAAATGTATCCTACTTAACTCTTGCAGACACAGGATGAAAACCAAGACCTTCTCTAGACTTGTTCTTAGGCAAAGTCAACACCTGGCCCCAACCTTCAACCGAACCACTCTCAACCACTCGTCGTGCATCCTTAAAAGAGGAAATAGATGTCCCCTGCTTCTTCACTTCATTATTAGCAACAAATAGAGCTTGGAATTGGGTTCCAACATCCTCGTCAGCATCAATAAAAGAGAAAGATGACAAGTGGCTTACCACCATAGCCTTCTCTCCACCGATTATTACCAGCTTTCCATTCCTTACAAACTTCAATCTTTGATGGAGCGTGGAAGTGACTGCCCCTGCGTCATGGATCCATGGGCGACCCAAAAGGAAATTGTAGGTGGCACGAATATCCATTACTTGAAAAGTGATCTGAAAGGTATGAGGACCGATTGTTATAGGAAGATCCACTTCACCGATGACAGTTTTCCTAGAACCATCAAACGCTTTGACAATTACCCCACTAGGTCTCATGGGAGCACCTTGATGTGAAAGTCGAGATAATGTAGTTTTGGGCAATAAATTTAATGATGAATCTGTATCTACTAGTACACTTGATAAAGTATCATTTCCACAACTTATTGAGATATTCAAAGCCATATTATGGTTCCTTCCCTCCTCCGGAAGCTCTTCATCACTGAAACCAAGATTGTTACACGAAGTAATATTTCCCACAATTCCATCAAATTGGTCAACCGTCACATCGTGATCTACGAATTCCTGGTCCAAGACCTTCATCAAAGCTTCCCTATGGGCACCAAAATCTCTTAGTAAAGCAAGCACAGAAATCTTGGAAGGAGTTTGCAATAGTTGGTCCACAATCTTGTATTCACTTCTCTTAATGAGTTTCAAAATCTCATCATCATCAGGGTGTGGGCTAGGTTCATTGGATCGGCCTACCTCAACTCTTGGTTCAACATTCCTTGCTGGAATTTCTGCCGGTATAGACCTTCTAACTTGAACTTCAGGTTTTTTCAATGGTACTGCTGCAAAGATACGTCCGCTCCTTGTGACTCTACTCACATTAGTAATATTAACAAAAGATGGCATTGGCGGTATAGGAACTTCTACCCCATTCTCAATCATTGTGGCATTATATTTGTATGGTATAGATTGGTCCGAGTTGTAAGGCACGGGACCAGGTGGACAAATAATCAAAGGAGCAGCAGGTGAAGTCTGACTATCATAAACAATCTCTACTAGCTCAGGCATGTTGAATTGTGGCACTATAACATTCACTTCATCATCTGGATCTATGTCATGTGTAATAGTGATAACCCTTTGATCTAACAACTTCTGAATATCCTCCTTCACAATAGGGAAAACATCTTCTATTGAACAAAATTCACAAACGTCATAATCATGTCGATGTTTAAAGAAGGCGAGTCTACTTAAGCTTTGATGTATCCTGATCAACGAGTCTCTTATGTGCTCAACTTGGAAAACTCGAAACTTTCCCGGACATCCTTCCACCATATTCACCGAAGCTGCCCCATGTCGAGGCAAGGGATTATCTCGAACATTCGGGTTGACATATTTGAAAGACAAAATACCGTTCTTAATTAACCTCTGGACATTTGCCTTCAAAGCAAAGCAATTTTCAATATTATGCCCCGGTGAACCTTGGTGATATGCACAGAATTGATCCGCCTTGTACCAAGGAGAAGTATTATTTGGTGAAATAGGAGGAGGCTTCGTCGTTATGAGATTTTTTCGGATCAGAGCGGGGAACAACTCAGTGTAAGTCATTGGGATGGCATCAAATTGTGGTTTCCTCGGTGAGCGATTTTGATTGTTGAATTGATGAGCCTGTTATCGAGGCTGTTGTTGAAATTGTTATTGTTGTTGGTCAGACATCACTGAAGAAAGATGTTCTAACAGATGCCATAACATGTTATACCAGAACATCAATACAGTTTACGTTTTAAATATTTTAAGATTTGTTTTTATAATATGAAGATTTATGGTTGTAATACCCATACCGTCACAACCAAGCAAGGATACTTCAGGAACATTGCAGATTTGCTTTGGTTTCATAAAAAAGATCTTGGATACTTTTTAGGAAACTTTGTATTTTATTTCCTAATTTTGTGGAGAAGATTTTGCAAAAGATTTGCAGTTGAAAGATTGGATTTGTGTGAAGAGTCCAAGCCTATACCGCTAGAGTCTTTTTATAAGGACTTTCTATACCTAAAAACACAAGAAGAATAAGCCGTGTGCATGAGATACATGTTTAGGATTTATCATTTATTATTTGTTCTTTGTTCATTATGATCCACTCTAATATATTTTGATATTAGAGTTGGACTGAGTTTAGGTTTTTCACTGACAATTACTCATGAGCTTTTAAGCAATAGTGGATTATAGGTCAAGTTACATTTTGTTCATCAGTCAAAAGCTTTTATGCATAACTGATTTTGTCTTTGAAGAGTGTCTTCTACTTGTGTCTATCATTGTTGTTGAAAATTACAGTGGTGTGATTGTGGGAAATGATATTGGGTTCTTATATCTAGGATTGTCCTAGGTAGAAATTGCATTAGTAGTGATTAGGTGAGAAGCTTGTAAATAGGGGTTGTTTAGGCTTCGAAATAATACTATTATAATGAATTTCCTTCATGGCTTGGATTTCCCCAGAGTAGGTGACATTGCATCGAACTGTATTAATAATTGATTTGTGTTATTTACTTTATGTAAACTATTTTAATTGCATAATTATTCTTGTTGTGTTTATTGATCTAATCCTAGTGTCGTAACATCTTGTTTGACATATGGAATATGTGTGCCAGTATTTCAATTGGCATCCGAGTAGGCGCCCTATTCTATTTTGGGTGAGCTCCGGGTAAGATTACTTTTGGTACCATAGAAAAGGAAGGAGGATTAAATAACAGATCACCATTCTTAGATGGCACCAACTATGACTATTAGAAGGCTCGTATGGTGGATTTTCTAAAATCTTTGGATAGCAAAACTTGGAAAGTTGTCATAAAGGGTTGGGACCATCCTGTTATGAAGGACAAAGATGGGAAGGAGACTTTGAAACCATAACAGGACTGGTGTTATACCCCAAAATTTTCCCTTTCATGTTTTCCAAGATCTTCCCTTTTTGCATGGTGGTTACAAACACTTGCTTAGAGAAAATATAGTTTTTTTTAAGATAATCAAGTGTCTTTCGATTGGCATATGAACAAGGTACTTCGATTGGGTGTTTGGAACTCTTCGATCATGCATTGATTAGTAAGCTTCGATTGGGTATTTGGCATCCTTCGAGCAAGCTTTGGCCCACAAGTATCATCCGAGCAGTGCCCTTTGTGCGTGTCTTCAGTGCACTAGGAAAATATTCCCTCTGTGCGTGCCTTCAGTTCACAAGGCAAGAACCACCTACAAGTTTGCTTCGATTCACCAGTAGTGGACTCCTGCATGCAAGCTTCGTTTAGGAAAAGGCTTCTTCAGACCTGTGATACAGTGGCAGAACCGACTGTTATACTGGTTTGCGTTTTGTATTCGCAAATGTCGCGGTAAGCAAGAGTCACCACCAACTTTTATTTCATCCAACAAGGGAAAAGGAAAAAGAACAGAAAAAACCTTTTTCGAGATGTTTCTGAGTACGGGGGGTAGATTATAGAAAGGGAAGGTATTATCACCCTTTCTATCTGTGGTTTTCCACGGGCTCTTAGGTACTTGCTCATTTTGAAATTGCTTGTGTGTGTTTTGAAAAGTTTTTGTTTAACTTCGTGATAACCCTTGTATTTATCCTCAAGAGTGTGACGAAGTTGTTTCGAAAACTGTTTTTGAAAAGTGTTTGTGTGAAAAATTTTGTTTGAGCAAGTACCTAGGAGCTAATCTACCTACTCGAAAAAAGTCTATTCGTTTTCCTTTAGACAGTGATATCCTATTATTAAGGAATAGGTAGCACCGTCGTTGGAGTTTTGAGGGACGTTAGAAGGGACAAGTACGGTCACAAAAGCAATGTTAGGAAATTTTAGTAATCATCCTAAAGCCTTAAAGATCTTTTTCCGAGGCAACATCTGAATGAGTCATTTTAGATCTTTTGGGACTAGAGGACGACCATTAACATTCCCTATACTTCATGACTGTTTACCGAAGGCAACCGGAGTGGAGTAAACCCAAGGAGTGAGCATGTGCAAGTGTGTTTTTTTTCAGTTTATTTATCTTTCACATTTAGGGTTTTCTACTGTATTAATTGCAATTTGTTTTTCCATACAATCCTATTAACATACATCTAACAGCTTATAGTTTGCGGAAATTAAAATGCGAGAAATTAAAGTCCTAGCTATTACAAGGCTTTCGCAGATACATAATTATTTTGACTGTAAATAAAGATACGGAAATTTAAAACCCTAATTACTATTACAAACTCGGAGCAGTTACAATAATAGAAAAAGGAAAATTAAAGGCGCGTGCGGCAAATTAAATGCGAGAAATAATTGGAAAACCTAAAACTCTAATTGAGAAAATATTTAGGTTATTTTTTGAGAAAAATTAGGTTATGTACAACATTAAACCTTAATTCTAGTTGATTTTAATTATACAAAAAAAATTAAATTGCCTTAATTTAATTAAACTAATTAATTAATAAAATATTTTTATAAAAAAAAGATTTTTGATGTTTTTATGATTTTTTGATTAAATAAAAAAATCATGATTTTTGGTGTTATTTGAAAAAAAAGAAATAATCAATAAATAATAAAAAGGAATTAAAATAGAAAAAGAAAAGAATTAGGCTTGTTTGATGAGCAATTATGGGGGTGCGTTTGCTGAATTGGTTGGGCCCAAATTCTTTGGCCTAAAGGTCCTGCGCCTGATCCAGTGGGATCATCTTCTGAGGGTCTACCATGAGCTTACGCATGTTGAGCGTTGGATCTGGTTGGAGATGGACCCAATGATGAGGCGCTGAGGTGTACGGTGGACATGCTTGGTAGTGAGACATCAAATATGCAATTAAATGTTGAGAAAAATGCAAAAGCAGTGTGCCTGGGATCGAACCCAGGACGCTTGCTTCAAATCCTTTGCCCTTAACCATCTGCGTTGCGTTACTCAATTGTTAATTTAATAAGATAAATACAATATAAGTAAAGCCACATAGTTTCCTCCAAAAAATGCGCAAATTTCAAATGGACCAGTGGGACGCTGCCACGCCTTCATCTTCTTCGCAGAAGTGTCGTTTTTGGTTTCAGGCTTTTACCTACGGACAGAACTCCATAGCTATAAACCTGCAAGCTTCAAAAATTCATAAGACGCATGATAAATTAATTCTAGCTATACCAATCAACTCGTCTTGATCTCACGAGTACCATGGCACTATTTTTTTGGTCCAATTTAACTTGTACAGAGAAACCCTAAAACAGCCCCCTAAATCCTAGCAATGGCAATTAGCGAAACAATCATCAAAACACTAAATTAATTGAACCAAAACATTCCAAATGATGATACAAACACAATGCTATGCTTAAGAGTGGTTAATCATACGTAAATTGTAAGATCAAAATCAAGTTTGTATGTGAAAACTGTGGGTTTACCAGGAGCAATTCTGGGCTTGGGAAGGCTTGCAAATGATCGTATTAGCTTCAGGAGATATCCAGAAAGCGATTAGAAGCTTTGAATGGCCTTGAATCGTCCCCTAGGTTAGAAATTAGATCCACACTTTTTGTCCAATTTTGAGTTTTCTTGGCTAGCTTGCACGACTTCAACCCCTATATTTTTGTATTGTTTGTGTTCAGTATATGTAGTAGGGCGAATTAGGACAACAAAAACATATTGAATCTTTTTGAATCATGGAAATTGAATGTGATTTGCTCCTTATATGATATATTTCCAAAACCACCATAATCATGCTATTTTTGCCTCAATTTGCCTTGATTTGATTTGATTTGATTTGATCTGATTAGGCCAGCTTGATTAGATTTGATTCTAACAAAAATCAGATCAAAAATCAATCTTTTATATTTTTTGCCATTTATTTGATTTAATTTGACTTTTAAATAATAAAAATCAAAATAAAATAAATAAATAAATAAAGAAAATAATATGTGGATAATGATTTGGGTCGTGGACCATGTCCCCAACAAGATACAATCCTGAAAGGCTAGGCCCATTTGACAAAAATGCAACTTTGAGCACATTTGACTTTTGACAATTTTCCAAAAATGGCCAACTTTGACAATGCATATCTCCTCTAAATTTTACCCTAGGGAGGTGTTCTTGGACTTTTTAGAAAGCTTAGGATGTCCACTAAACAACTGTTTTGGTTTCATCTCAATTGGGTGTTTCATGTTCATGTAAGAAGTTTGACCCAAAAGGTGTTTTTGTTGACTTTTCAAAAGGACCTATAATGTAGAAATTCATATCATTTTATGAGTGCATTTTTTGAACTTGAGGGCTGAAGATGCGTTGTAGGAAATTGGATTCTCTTTAAAATGAGCCTTGGATGAGAAATTTATGATAAAGTATGAGAAAGTTATGCTTGGTCAAAGTATGGTTGACTTTTCCTGAGAAACCCTAATTTAGCAACTTTTGAGTTTTGATGAATTAGGAGCATTCCTTGAGGAATCATGACCAACCCTTGATCAAATGATCGATATTACTTCAAAATGTTGATGTTGACCAAAAATATTGAAGTTTGACTGTATGTGGGTCACAGTTGACTTTTGACATAACACAATTGATTTTCAGGCATTTGAGCAGTTGACTGAACAAACTTCTTATGCAGGGCATGAGAATTGACATGGATGTTCTTGAGAACATATTAGGACCATGGAAAAATATTTTAGGCCTTTGGAGTTCATCCATCTTGATGAAAATGGAAACCCTAGTTTGAGGTTCATTGTCTTAGGAGAGCATTTGCCTGAACAATCCTTGGGCATCCTTGGGCAAGTTGAGGACTTCAATGAAAATATGTTGAGTAAAATGAGAGGGAAAATTTTAGGGTACAACAGCTTCCCCTGTTCAATCTTCTTAAACCTGAGGATGTAGATTGGCTGGTCTGCCTTTCGTGATCTGAAGGTAGAAGATGATTGAACACTAGAGTGCCCAGAAATTTGCACTCGCATGAAGTAATACTGATTGGTGATATCGGGAATGGGATTACAGATGCCATTTAGAAGTCGACAGAGAATCGTGGGAGATGGGCTTGAAGATGCCATCTGGAAAAGATATCGGTTGTATAAAAGATTCCTTTGCGAGAATTCATGTACATGCCGTTGAGGAGGACTTAATCGGGGAATGTTGATTTATGTCCTGGGAAATAGAGTATAGGAGCTTTAGTTGTCCATTACTCTACTGAGGAATTAATTCTTGATTGAGGAGACGGAAGTGAACTGCTTATCTAGTCAGGATTTAGGCTTCACAGTGACTTACTGGGGAAATTTGAAATAGACTCTATCTGGTCGGGTCCAAGTCTTACAGTGTTGTAAACTGTTATCTGGAGATAAGAGATAAGGAACCTCGATAGTAGGGTTGCTTCGAGGTGAAAGCCTGGATAGTAGGGATATGATAAGGAACCTGGATAGTAGGGTTATGAGAAGGAACCTGGATAGTAGGGTTACTTCAGGATGAAAGCCTGGATAGTAGGGCTATGAGAAGGAACTTGGATAGTAGGGTTACTTCGAAATGAAAGCCTAGATAGTAGGTCTATGAGAAGGAACATGGGTCGTAGGGTTACTTCGAGATGAAAGCCTGGATACCATGGTTATGAGAAGGAACCTGGGTCGTAGGGTTACTTTGAGAAGAAAGCCTGGATGATAGGGCTATGAGAAGGAACCAGGGTCGTAGGGTTACTTCGAGATGAAAGCCTTAATAGTAGGGCTATGAGAAGGAACCTGGATAGTAGGGTTACTTCGAAATGAAAGCCTGGATAGTAGGGCTATGAGAAGGAACCTGGGTCGTAGGGTTACTTCGAAATGAGAGCCTAGATAGCAGGGCTTATGAGAAGGAACTTGGATCGTAGGGTTACTTCGAAATGAGAGCCTGGATAGTAGGGCTTATGGGAAGGAACCTGGATAGTAGGGTTACATCGAAATGAGAGCCTGGATAGTAGGTATGTGAGAAGGAACCTAGGTCGTAAGGTTACTTCAAAATAAGAGCCTGGATAGTAGGGCTTATGGGAAGGAACCTGGATAGTAGGGTTACTTTGAAGTGATAGTGTAGATTAGTTGACCCGTTTGGTATCGGGAACTGAGTTTCCATTAGTCGTCTGCAGACGTGACCTGTATAACTGTTGGATTTGTTGAAGATGATTGTCTTTCCTGAAAAGATACCAGGGTTAATTATATGCAATGCATGAAATGCCTTGTGAGATGATGTTTTCAAAATAAATGAGATCCTGCTGTATATGATATGTATGCGCATGTCATGATGTATGTACATGAAATGTTATTGGGGTATGTCTGAGTCTGGGAAAATAAATCCCTGACTGCTGCTGGAGAATATAACATTCCTGACTGTTGTAGAGAATTGTGGTTCCTCTACTCCCATCGGGGATGGTGAACGGAAATGACTATGCTGGAGGTTTACTCTTTGTTATTTATGAATATTCTGTCAGGGAGAGATTCTGTTTGAGAATAACTCTGCGGGGAACAACTTGGAAAGTGAATTTCCGTAGCTGAAGTAATGAGCTCTGTCGGAGATTGAGCTTCTGTATCCAGAGAAATAAACTGTGCATGGGAGATAAAATTTACTGACCCGCTTGCGATTATGAAATTCGGATGGGGGATATAGCTGTCAGGTTTCTAAATGACCCTGGATGGGGAGATTACTTCCTGTTTCGGGAAAGCTGACATCAATGCTTTTGAATACTTTTACCATGTGGGGAGTGTATGTACTGATGATTGTGCTCCAAAGCTTTCTCTGTCCCGATACCTGCTCGGCAGAGTAAATGTCGAGTTTGACACTTCTTATTTTTGCCCCTGTTTCTGGAATTACGAGTAATTGTCTTTTTGTTTCTTATGTAAATATTTATGAGCAACAATCATATTCAAATGCATATGTCAAGAATAAATCATTGGACATTTTTTCAAAACAAAACAGAAAAAGAAAAAAATCAAAGTTTCTTGTGAAAATGATTTTGTATTGATTTTTGAAGTTGGCCTGTAATAGGCGTTTTCATACAAGGAGGCTGACGCTCTAGTAAGAGAACACCGCCGTAAAAATAGGAGTTATACAATTTTGTGCAAAAGAAAACAGCTATGTGCAACAATCCCATTGAGTTCCAACTCTGCTATTTACCTTATGTCTTTGAGCGTCTCATCACTTCGCCACTTGGCCAAAAGTGGATTAGATTGATTGGTGTCATCCGAGCTTGATAGTCGATATTGAAGGCTGGTCGCAAAATGATCCAATGGGACACAGTGATACGCTTTACATCCCTAACTTTTGCCTGAACTGCCCTTTCGGGTTTTCAGTCCACCGGGATACCCTTTTTTGCCCAAGCCGCCCTTTCAAGTTTTCGGTTTGCCGGGTGTACATATTTTTTCCATTTTCATCCCTTATTTTTTCCCGAACCCTTTTGGTTCGCCAGGAAGCTCTTATTTTTATCTAGGCCAGTCAACCTAGCGGGTCTTTTAATCAAGCGTAGTATCTTTTTGCTATGCCTGCATTGACGGGGTGAGGAAGGTCGTCACCGTCCATGGTGGTTAGAATCATAGCTCCACCCGAGAAAATGTTTTTAACCACAAATGGCCCTTCGTATGTGGGGGTCCATTTTCCCCTGGGATCACCTTGCAGTAGTATGATGCGCTTGATCACTAGATCCCCGACTTGATATTCTTGAGGTCTGACTTTCTTATTAAAAGCCTTGATCATTCGCTTTTGATATGTCTGACCATGACAGATAGCGGTAAGTCTCTTCTCGTCGATTAGATTTAGCTGATCAAGTCGAGTTTGGATCCAGTCGTCTTTGTTCAAACCCGCATCCTTCATAATCCTGAGAGAAGTTATCTGGACTTTGATGGGTAGGACTGCCTCCATGCCATATACCAGAGAGTAGGGCATTTCCCCTGTCAACGTCCGTGCTGAGGTACGGTACCCATGAAGAGAAAACGGTAACATCTCATGCCAGTCTTTGTATGTCACTGTCATCTTCTTTATGATCTTTTTGATGTTCTTGTTAGCCGCTTCAACAACGTCATTCATCTTCGGCCAGTAGGGAGAAGAGTTATGATGTTGTATCTTGAACTGTTTACAGAGCTCGGTGATCATTGTGTTGTTGAGATTCATACCATTGTCAGTACTAATTCTCTCTAGCACACCATACCGACAAATTAGATTATGTCGGATAAACCACGCCACAACGTTCTTGGTCACAATAGCAAAAGAGGCCACCTCAACCCACTTCGTGAAGTAATCAATGGCCACTAGAATGAAGCGATGTCCATTGGAAGCAGTGGGCCTGATTTCTCCGATCATGTCAATGCCCCACATTGCAAAGGGCTACGGAGCTGTCAAGACGTTCAAGGGAACCGGAGGCACATGCACCTTATCAGCGTAGATTTGGAACTTATGACAGGTCTGGGAGTGCCTCCGGATGTTCAAAAGAAGTGCCATAAATGCCGAATTTATGCAGACAAGGTCCATGTGCCTCCGACACTTCTCAATGTGATTTCCTCCCCGTGGCCTTTCTCTATGTGGGGTATTGACATGATCGGGATGATAGAACCCAAAGCTTCAAACGGACACCATTTTATCTTGGTAGCAATTAATTACTTCACCAAGTGGGTGGAGGCTGCTTCATATGCCAATGTTACTAAGCAGGTGGTTGTGCGCTTCATTAAGAATAACCTTATACTTCGGTATGGTGTACCGAGCAGAATCATCACTGACAATGGCACGAATTTGAACAACAAGATGATGACAGAACTGTGTGAAGAATTCAAGATTGTCCATCACAATTCATCTCCATACAGGCCAAAGATCAATGGGGCTGTTGAAGCTGCTAATAAGAATATCAATAGAATTATCCAGAAAATGGTTGTTACTTATAAGGATTGGCATGAAATGCTCCCTTTTGCTCTACACGGATATCGAAAATATGTCCGCACTTCAACAGGAGCCACCCCGTTCTCCCTAGTGTATGGGATGGAAGTTGTACTCCCAGTCGAGGTAGAGATTCCCTTGTTGCGTGTGATAATGGAAACCGAGTTGACAGAGGCTGAATGGGCCCATAACAGGTTTGACCAATTGAATTTGATTGAGGAGAAGAGGATGACGGCTTTATGTCATGGGCAGTTATCTCGGAAAAGAATGAAGAAAGATTTTGATAAAAAGGTCAAACCTCGTGAATTCAGAGAAGGCGATCCCGTGCTCAGGAAGATCATGTCTTTCAACACTGATTCTAGAGGCAAGTGGACTCCCAATTTTGAAGGCCCATGTGTTGTCAAGAAAGCCTTCTCTGGCGGTGCATTAATTCTTGAAACTATGGATGGCGAAGAGTTCCCACGTCCCATGAATGCTGACGCAGTCAAGAAATACTTCGCCTAAAGAAATAAAAGAACAGCTCGCTAAGTTGAAAACCCGAAAGGGTGGCTTAGGCAAAAAAGGAGCATCTCGGTAGGTCGAAAACCCGAAAGGGTGGTCTAGGCAAAAATTAGAGACCTAAGCAGAATAAATTTCCTGCTAAGTTAAAAACCCGCAAGGGCAGCTTAGGCAAAAGTTAGGGATTTTCTTGGCAAGTAACTATGTCAGACAAGACTTGATCGTTGAAGCAACAATCTTCTCGAATCCTCACCATACTTCAACAGAAGCTGCTGCTCAGGATTTCAAAAGTTGTTAGTGGTCATTGTATCTCAATGTATCTTTTCCATTATATATATATTACTATTTTCCAAATTTTGTAATCATCTATGGAGTCTCGCCATTCTTAGACTACCATTCTATTAATGAAATTTGAGATTTCACCCAATTCTTTGTATTCTTTATTTTATTTAGCTTGCAAAGACTCCATTTATTATTGATAATAACTTTCAAAGCAAAAAAAAGATTAAATAACAAAATTGATTTTTCAAAAAGGGATTTTACAATCTGCTCTTACTTTGAGATTTGTGATGAAACAATGACAACAAAAATGGTGATCCCATGAATGGACAAACTCCAATTGTATTGAGAAGTTTTTGTTCCCCTCGGGAAGGTTTACTCGGGATGTTTTTGCCGTGTTGGGTCTATGATTCTGGTACCCTCGGTCAAGTTTGGATTCATTTCTCCTCTTTCCTGATTTTTCATGATGTGAGGTTTCAATCTGAGTTTTCTCCAGTGAAGCTTTCATTTGGCCTAATAGAAGTTATTGTTCCAGAGAAGTTGGTATCATACCCGCTCTTGAAGAACGCAGGTCCCTGGTTTCTCTAACTGAAGGACGTATTTTGAATGTGGTGTTAACCTCGCTAGTGAAATAGCCCTGAATTCCCTAGTGAATGTTTTGATGTTTTGATGTCAGTCTGCTTTACTTGAGACTGGTCTTGCAATCTCTAGTAGGAATGTTACTTTTGAAAAATACTTGTTTCCTCGGTGAAGCCTGAAGAAGGATGTTCCAATCCTGTATCTGTACTATTTTATCACTTTGATTTGTGTACCTCTGGATTATGTTTCTCCTCAGTAGGGTTAAAGCAAGCAGTAGGTTTTGTTTCCTCAGCTAGCATTTACTTTTCTTAGAATGATCATCTTGGATGAAGTTTAGCCGAGTGTTGTTAGTTCCCGAGGCAGTTTTTCCTGGTTGTTCCCAATGTTGTGTATCTGTTTCGTCAGCATACGCACGATAACACTCATACATTCATACATACATCATGCATAGCTAAAATTGGCATATCATTGTTCATTGACATTTGTTAATATTTTTGTTGACATATTACCCTGTTTTGCAGAGTTACATTGTCCTCTCTTCGATAGAGTGTTGGCCTTAAGCAGAAAGTGTATATTCTTTCAACTTCCCCACTGAGTTATCCCTCGTGGAAGATTTTTGCTTTAGCTTTCTTGCACAACTCCTTGTTTGGACAGATTTAGTTTTCCCTCTTGAGTTTATTTCTCAAAGGATGTATTCGGGTTGACTGTTTCATTCCAGTTTATTTCTGGTTTGAATCTGCGGTTCCACGGAAATATTATTTACTTTGGATTTTTGAAAGCTTCGAGTTTTGGTTCGTGCATTTATTTTGCACAAGAAGACTTTATATCCTCAGCAAGAATATCATGGCATCTCCCCAGGAAGTCATACCTCTTTCCCCAGGAATCCGTATTTCTATCCCCAGAAAGATGTTTCTTTTTGCAATTCTCCATAACAGCAGGTAGCAAGTCTCTTTATTTGAGTAACTTGTACTTCCCACTAAAAGTAGACGTAACTTTTTGCTATCTCATCTATGAGTGAATAGTTTGCAGTTTGTTGTTAAATTACACCAATGGATGGCAAGACTTTCAATATCACAAGAAACAGCTCGCTGTGAAATCTCGGTCAGTGGAAGTCTCTTTATTTGAGACAGCTTATATACTATCCTTTCTAGGCGGAGTTCCTTGGTTAAAGAAGAAGTTGAGACTCATTCTAGGTGAAATGCTAGAATTTTGAGGAAAACTTGTTATCTTTTGCTACCCTCAGTGAACGTTTGTAGTACATCGTCAGTGAACGGCGATGATATAATATACTCTCTTCCTACCTTCAGTGAAAGTTGGTAGGACATCGGTAGTGAACGTCGGTGTTTGTTATCCTTTTTCTACCCTCAGTGAACGTTGGTAGTTCACCATCAGTAAACGGCGGTGATATGATATATTTCCTCTGTCTACCTTCAGTGAAAGTTGGTAGACCATCGCCAGTGAATGTCGATGTTTGCTATCTTTTTGATACCCTTAGTGAATGTTGGTAGTTCATCATTAATGAATGGCGGTGCTATGATATATTATCTTTCTACCTTCAGTGAAAGTTGGTAGACCATCGGCAGTGAACGTCGATGTTTGTTATCTTTTTTCTACCCTCAGTGAACGTTGGTAGTTCATCGTCAGTGAACGACGGTGCTATGATATTTCCTCTTTCTACCTTCAGTGAAAGTTGGTAGACTATCGGCAGTGAACTTCGATGTTTGTTATCTTTTTGCTGCCCTCAGTGAACGTTGGTAGTTCATCGTCAGTGAACGGAGGTGCTATGATATATTCTCTTTCTACCTTCAGTGAAAGTTGGTAGGACATCGGCAGTGGACGTCGATGTTTGTTATCTTTTTTCTACCCTCAGTGAATGTTGGTAGTTCATCGTTAGTGAATGGCGGTGATATGATATACTCTCTTCCTACCTTCAGTGAAAGTTAGTAGGACATCGGCAGTGAACATCGATGTTTGTTATCTTTTTGTTACCCTCAGTGAACGTTGGTAGTTCATCGTCAGTGAACGACGGTGCCATGATGTATTCTCCCTCTACCTTCAGTGAAAGTTGGTAGACCATCGGCAGTGAACGTTGATGTTTGTTATCTTTCTCTCTGCCTGCAGTAAACGTCGGTAGCTTCGCCTTCGGTAGAAGTTGGTGTATTCTTTGACCATTCTACCATCCTCTTTGATTCAGGTCTTTTGATCCACCAGTGATTTATTTTCCTGGTGGGGTTGCTCCCTTGTTTCTTTATGTTTGTTACATCCCCAGTGGTGTTTTACGTCTCTTTGGTCCTGTTCAGATGCATTCATGATCATAAACATTTGCATGGCATCTTAGGGCCAAAAATAGGGCTTGTCTTATATTTAAGTATCTTCGATCGCGTCGACACGAAGATTTTTAACCTTCGTATCTCTGGATAGAAGAAACATAAATAAGGCAGCTGTTGTACTCCAATTTTTCCCCTAAGATACCTTCATCATACCATGTTGATTCATTCACAACAAGATCACACTAGGATTCTTGGTTCCCCTCCCTACATTAAGTTTTGCCCTTTTGAGGGATTACCAAGCACCTTGACTTATGTTCCTTTTGTTATCACGAATATTGTTTTGATTTTTTACTTAACTAATAAAATGCAATGTTGGTTTGTCTTGCTTGTTATCCATATAGGTAAAGGCAATAAGATTTAACAAGTTACCCCATGGGTTCATGAGTTTATTTCCATGACCTAGTCAATAAAGCTGGAGAAGTTCAAACCTCACCATTGGATTAGTTTTGTAAGAATTGGCATGACAAGGTTGTTTTGGTTCATAACATTTCAAGGTTATTAGATTTGACTCAAAAGTACAAAGGGTTGATTGAAGAAGTTGTCATGTTGGACAAGGCCTTGTTCCTATTGGTCACAAGAGCATATTTCTCTCAATTCTAAAGATATGGAAGTGGTTTTGGTGGCTAAGACTTATAATTATCATCCTCAACAACTATTATTCACAAAGAAAGAATGTTGGTACAAGAAGTTTGTTCAAGCTTGTCCAAGTTCCTCAAAGCATTTTCTTGATCTAGGAGCTAGGGTTTTGAACTTCAAAGGGGTATATCTTGCTCACCTTTTGGTATTTTTGAGTGATTACAAATACATCCTTATCTTCAAATGGTTATCAACAAATCACTTCAAAAGTTCGAAGGAGTTTTCATGAGGAAGAGACTTGAGGAGGAAGCAAGATTACAAGTCTTCCAGATGAATCCCCAATTCTCCATGTGTTACTTCAAATGGTCATAACTTGGTCAATTTCCATCACCTTGAGTCCATTCATTTTCCATAATTATATTGAGGATGTGAACTTTATGCCTTCTTTTATATGCAAAATGGGGAAATGGATGGAAGTTGCCTTAAAGATGCAAAAGATTATAGGTCATTTCATGATTTTTTCCAACTTCAACAAGTCATAACTTGCTCAAATTTTGGATATTTTGAATGATTCAAGTTTAAAAATTTAATTCAAGAGATCTACTTCATGCCATCTTTTTTGGTCAAGAGCAAATTCCAAGTGAAAGGCCATGTTTGGATGCAAGACATTATAGGTCATTTTTGAAGAAGAATTTGAAATATTTCTAAGTATGGAAAGCCAACCCTTTTTCTCCAACTTTGACTCAATACAACTTTCAGCTCAAGCGTCCATTTAACTCCATTCTTCTTTCATTGCAAAGCTTGTAACCTCATCTTTTTAAATCATCAAGAATCATGCCTTAAGACCCCTTGAGCTGAGAATGCCATTGTTTCAAAAGTGGTAACTTGGAATTGACGTTTCCTTGCAAGTCAGAAATTGAATTGCATGTTGCAACCTCTAAACCTCAAATTAACACGTGTTTTGGGTCTAAACATGATTATCCAACTTTCCCAAGTGGATTAGTGCATCAAAACGCAAGAATTGGATGAGTTTTGGTGAAGTTGGGATCACACTTCACTCGTGCATCAGGTATGCACGAATTCCCTCCAAAACGCATCATTCACTCTTCCTCTTGATCCCATTTGCTTCTCCTATAAATACATGTATTATCCCAGTCATTTTCCCAAGCTTGGATAGCCAGAATCACCCTGCCAAACTTGTTTCATAACTCAGAATTCAATAACTTCAAAATCCATTCTCGAGCCCTTTTCAATCCAATTTTTCCATCAATTCACCTTCCTTGATCTTCCCTGGAGCTAACCACATAATTACATTCAAGAATCGTGCCCTATACTGCTCCATAGAAGTCCAGTTTCAGAGCTCTGTAACTCAACTTCAATAGGTAGATTCCTTCATCAATTCTTCAAAACTCTGATATCATTGTGTTGCTCTCATTGCCTTGGTTCTAGTCGTAACACTTACCTTTTACTGGAAACACGTTTTGACCATGAAATTTCAAATCCCTTTTCAAAACATTCCTTCCAAATTGCTTGAGCTACAGTTTATATAAATTTGGCGCGAGGGTGTGGTTGTCTTTGTCTTGAAGAGACGAAGCGAATGGCATAGGTCTGAGCTTCTGATTTTACAGTTTGAGAGCTTCAAAAATTCATAAGATGCATGATAAATTAATTCTAGCTATACCAATCAACTCGCCTTGATCTCACAAGTACCATGGCACTATTTTCTTGGTCCAATTTAACCTGTACAGAGAAACCCTAAAACGGCCTCCTAAACCCTAGCAATGGCAATTAGTGAAACAGTCATCAAAACACAAAATTAATTGAACCAAAATATTCCAAATGATGATACAAGCACAATGCTATGCTTAAGAGTGGTTAATCATGCGCAAATTGTAAGATCAAAATCAAGTTTGTATGTGCAAACCGTGGGTTTACCAGGAGCGATTCTGGGCTTGGGAAGGCTTGCAAACGATCGTATTAGCATCAGGAGATGTCCAGGAAGAGATTAGAAGCTTTGAATGGCCTTGAATTTTCCCCTAGGTTAGAAATAAGATCCATACTTTTTGTCCAATTTTGAGTTTTCTTGGCTAGCTTGCACGACTTCAACCCCTATATTTTTGTATTGTTTGTGTTCAGTATATGTAGTAGGGCAAATTAGGACAACAAAAACATATTGAATCTTTTTTAATCATGGAAATTGAATGTGATTTGCTCCTTATATGATATATTTCCAAAACCACCATAATCATGCTATTTTTGCCTCAATTTTCTTTGATTTTATTTGATTTGATTAGGCCAGCTTGATTAGATTTGATTCTAACAAAAATCAGATCAAAAAATCAATCTTTTATATTTTTTCCATTTATTTGATTTAATTTGACTTTTAAATAATAAAAATCAAAATAAAATAAATAAATAAAGCGAATAATATGTGGATGATGATTTGGGTCGTGGACTATGTCCCCAACAAGATACAATCTTGAAAGGCTAGGCCCATTTGACAAAAATGCAATTTTGAGCACATTTGACTTTTGACAATTTTCCAAAAATGGCCAACTTTGACAATGCATATCTCCTCAAATTTTGACCCTAGGGAGGTGTTCTTAGAATTTTTAGAAATATTAGGATGTCCCCTAAACAACCCTTTTGGTTTAATCTCAATTGGGTCTTCCATGTTCATGTAAGAAGCTTTGACCCAAAAGGTGTTTTTGTTGACTTTTCAAAAAGACCTATAATGTAGAAATGCATATATTTTATGAGTGCAATTTTTGAACTTGAGGGCTGAATATGAGTTGTAAGAAATTGGATTCTCTTCAAAATGAGCATTGGATGAGAAATTTCTGATAAAGTATGAGAAAGTTATGCTTGGTCAAAGTTTGGTTGACTTTTCCTAAGAAACCCTAATTTAGCATCTTTTGAGTTTTGATGAATTAGGAGAATTCCTTGAGGAATCATGACCAACCCTTGATAAAATGATGGATATCACTTAAAAATGTTGATGTTGACCAAAAATCTTGAAGTTTGACTGTATGTGGGTCACAGTTGACTTTTGACTTAACACAATTGATTTCAGGCATTTGAGCAGTTGACTGAGCAAACTTCTTGTGCAGGACATGAGACTTGACATGGATGTTCTTGAGAACATATTAGGACCATTGAAAATATTTGAGTCCTTTGGAGTTCACCCATCTTGATGAAAATGGAAACCCTAGTTTGAGGTTCATTGTCTTAGGAGAGCATTTGCCTGATCAATCCTTGGGCAAGTTGAGGACTTCAATGAACACATGTTGAGTAAAATGAGAAGGAAAATTTTGGGGTACAACAGTTGCCCATGTTCAATCTTCTTAAGCCTGAGGATGTAGATTGGCTGGTCTGCCTTTCGTGATCTGAAGGTAGAAGATGATTGAACACTAGAGTGCCCAGAAATTTGCACTCGTATGAAGTAATACTGATTGGTGATATCGGGAATGGGCTTACAGATGCCATTTGGAAGTCGACAGAGAATCGTCGGAGATGGGCTTGATGATGCCATCCGGAAAAGATATCGGTTGCATAAGAGATTCCTTTGCGAGAATTCCTGTACCTGCCGTTCAGGAGGACTTCGTCGAGGAATGTTGATTTATGTCCTGGGAAATAGAGTATAGGAGCTTCAGTTGTCCGTTAATCTTACTGGGGAATTAATTCTTGATTAAGGAGACGGAAGTGAACAGCTTATCTAGTCAGGATCTAGGCTTCACAGTGACTTACTGGGGAAATGTGAAATCGATTGTATCTGGTCGGGTCTAAGTCTTACAGTGTTGTAAACTGTTATCTGGAGATAAAAGAGAAGGAACCTGGATAGTAGGGTTGCTTCGGGGTGAAAGCCTGGATAGTAGGGCTATGAGAAGGAAACTGGATAGTAGGGTTATGAGAAGGAACCTGGATAGTAGGGTTACTTCGGGATGAAATCCCGGATAGTATGGCTATGAGAAGGAACCCAGATAGTAAGGTTACATCGAAATGAAAGCTTGAATATTAGGGCTATGAGAAGGAACATGGGTCATAGGGTTACTTCGAGATGAAAGCCTGGATAGTAGGGCTATGAGAAGGAACCTGGGTCGTAGGGTTACTTCGAGATGAAAGCCTGGATAGTAGGGTTATGAGAAGGAACTTAGGTCGTAGGGTTACTTCGAGATGAAAGCATGAATAGTAGGGATATGAGAAGGAACCTGGATAGTAGAGTTACTTCCAAATGAAAGTCTGGATAGTAGGGCTATGAGAAGGAACCTGGGTCGTAGGGTTACTTCGAAATGAGAGCCTGGATAGTAGGGCTTATGAGAAGGAACCTGGATCGTAGGGTTACTTAGAAATGAGAGCCTGGATAGTAGGGCTTTAGGGAAGGAACCTGGATAGTAGGGTTACTTCGAAATGAGAGCCTGGATAGTAGGTCTATGAGAAGGAACATGGGTCGTAGGATTACTTCGAAATAAGAGCCTGGATAGTAGGGCTTTTGGGAAGGAACCTGGATAGTAGGTTTACTTTGAAGTGATAGTGTAGATTAGTTGACCTGTTTGGTTTAGGGAACTGAGTTTCCATTAGTCGTCTGCAAACGTGACCTGTATAACTGCTGGATTTGTTGAAGATGATTGTCTTTCCTGAAAAGATACCAGGGTTAATTATATGCAATGCATGAAATGCCTTGTGAGATGGTGTTTTCAAAAATAAATGAGATCCTGCTATATATGATATGTATGCGCATGTCATGATGTATGTACATGAAATGCTATTGGGGTATGTCCGAGTCTGGGAAAATAAATTCCTGATTGCTGCTGGAGAATATAGCATTCCTGACTGTTGTAGAGAATTGTGGTTCTTATACTCCCGTTGGGGATGGTGAACGAAAATGACTATGCTGGAGGTTTACTCTTTGTTATTTATGAATATTCTGTCAGGGAGAGATTCTGTTTGAGAATAACTCTACGGGGAACAACTTGGAAAGTTAATTTCCGTAGCTTAAGTAATGAGCTCTGTCAGGGATTAAGCTTATGTATCCAGAGAAATAAACTCTGCATGGGGGATAAAATTTACTGACCCGCTTGCGATTATGAAATTTGGATGGGGGATATAGCTGTCAGGTTTTTGAATGACCCTGGCTGGGGAGATTACTTCCTGTTTCGGGAAAGCCGACATCAATGCTTTTGAATACTTTTACTCTGTGGGGAGTGTATGTACTGATGATTGTGCTCCAAAGCTGTCCATATCCCGGTACCTGATGGGCAGAGTAACTGTCGGGTTTGACACTTCTTGTTTTTTCCCCTGTTTCTAGAATTACGAGTAATTGTCTTTTTGTTTCTTATGTAAATATGTATGAGCAGCAATCATATTCAAATGCATATGTCAAGAATAAATCATTGGACGTTTTTGTAAAACAAAACAGAAAAAGAAAAAACTCAAAGTTTCTTGTGAAAATGATTTTGTATTGATTGTTGAAGTTGGCCTGTAATAGGCGTTTTCATACAAGGAGGCTGACGCTCTAGTAAGAGAACGCCGCCGTAAAAATAGAATTTATACAATTTTGTGCAAAAGAAAACAGCTATGTGCAACAATCCCATTGAGTTCCAACTCTGCTATTTCCCTTATGTCTTCGAGCGTCTCATCACTTTGCCACTTGGCCAAAAGTGGATTAGATTGATTGGTGTCATCCGAGCTTGATAGTCGATACCGAAAGCTGGTCGCAAAATGATCCAATGGGACACAGTGATACGCTTTACATCCCTAACTTTTGCCTAGATTGCCCTTTCGGGTTTTCAGTCCACCGGGATACCCTTTTTTGCCCAAGCCGCCCTTTCAGGTTTTTGGCTTACCGGGTGTACAGATTTTTTCCATTTTCATCCCTTATTTTTGCCCGAACCTTTTTGGTTCGATGGGAAGCCCTTATTTTTGTCTAGGCCAGTCAACCTAGCGGGTCTTTTAATCAGGCGTAGTATCTTTTCACTATGTCTGCATTGACGGGGTGAGGAAGGTCGTCACCGTCCATGGTGGTTAGAATCATAGCTCCACCCGAGAAAATGTTTTTAACCACAAATGGCCCTTCGTATGTGGGGGTCCATTTTCCTCTGGGATCACCTTGCCGTAGTATGATGCGCTTGATCACTAGATCCCCGACTTAATATTCTTGACGTCTGACTTTCTTGTTAAAAGCCTTGATCATTCGTTTTGATACGTATGACCATGACAGATAGCGGTAAGTCTCTTCTCATCGATTAGATTTAGCTGATCAAGTCGAGTTTGGATCCATTCGTCTTTGTTCAAACCCGCATCCTTCATAATCCTGAGAGAAGGTATCTGGACTTCGATGGGTAGGATTGCCTCCATGCCATATACCAGAGAGTAGGGTGTTTCCCCTGTCGACGTCCGTGCTGAGGTACGGTACCCATGAAGAGCAAATGGTAACATCTCATGCCAGTCTTTGTATGTCACTGTCATCTTCTATATGATCTTTTTGATGTTCTTGTTAGCCGCTTCAACAACGCCATTCATTTTCAGTCGATAGGGAGAAGAGTTATGATGTTGTATCTTGAACTGTTTACAGAGCTCGGTGATCATTGTGTTGTTGAGATTCATACCATTGTTAGTAATAATTCTCTCTAGCACACCATACCAACAGATTAGATTATGTCGGATAAACCACGCCACAACTTTCTTGGTCACAGTAGCAAAAGAGGCCGCCTCAACCCACTTCGTGAAGTAATCAATGGCCACTAGAATGAAGCGATGTCCATTGGAAGCAGTGGGCCTGATTTCTCCGATCATGTCAATGCCCCACATTACAAAGGGCCACGGAGTTGTCAAGACGTTCAAGGGAAGCGGAGGCACATGCACCTTATCAGCGTAGATTTGGCACTTATGACAAGCCCGGGAGTGCTGATAACAATCTGCTTCCATAGTGGACCAATAATATCCTACCCGTAAGATCTTCTTATCCATGGTATGTCCACTAGAATGGGTTCCGAAGGTACCCTTATGTAGATCTGCCATAACCCTCCCTGCTTCGCTCTTGTCTACACACCGTAGTAAGGTAGAGTCATGATTGCGCTTGTAGAGGATTCCATTACTGAGGAAGAATTTCGAAGCTAACCTTCTCAGAAACTTCTTATCATTGACAGATGCCCCTTTGGGATACTCCTGAGTCTCGAGATACCTTTTGACTTCGTGAAACCAGGGTTTGTCTACCACCTCTTCGGTATCAATATCACAACAGTGCGCTGGTTCATCCAACCTCTCAATGGTGATTCAGGGAGCTTCATTGTCCCACCTAACTTTGAAAATAGAAGACATGGTAGCTAGCGCGTCCGCTAACTGATTCTCCTCTCGTGGGAAATGTTCAAAAGTTACCTCCTCAAAGTGTGGGAGCAATGTCAGCACATGCTCTTTGTATGGGATGAGATTCGGATGCTTCGTATCCATTCGCCTTTGATTTGACTTATTACCAAGGCTGAATCCCCGAAAATGTCCAAGAACTTGATCCTGGGGTCAATAGCAGCCTTGAGACCCATGATACAAGCTTCATACTCCGCCATGTTGTTAGTGCAGTTGAAACATAGTCAGGCGGTGAAAGGAGTATGACAACCCTCAAGAGATATGATTACAGCGCTGATGCCATTACCAAGTATGTTCGAAGCTCCATCAAAAACCATAGTCCATCGGGATCCCTCTTTGGGTCCTTCATCCGGTCCAGGTTCTTCGTAGTCAGTCACCAGCATAATATTCTCATCCGGAAACTCAAAATTCATGGACTGGTAGTCATCCACAGCTTGATGAGCCAAATGATCATCCAATACACTCCCCTTGATTGCTTTCTGGGTTGTATATTGTATATCGTACTCAGTTAAGATCATCTACCATCTTGCTATTCTTTCGGAGAGAGCGGGTTTCTCGAAGATGTATTTGATTGGATCCATCTTAGATATCAACAAAGTAGTGTGGGTCAGCATATACTATCTTAGTCGGCGAGCAGCCCATGCCAAAGTGCAACAAGTTTTCTCGAGCACTGAGTATCGTGTCTCACAGTTGGTAAACTTTTTTCTAAGGTAGTATATTATGTGCTCTTTTTGACAGACTCGTCATGCTGCCCCAGCACACACCCCATTGAATTGTCTAGCACTATTAAGTACAATATCAAATGTCTTCCTTCAACCGAAGGCATCAGAATTGGCGGTTCTTGAAGGTATTCCTTGATTCTTTCAAAAGTTGTCTGGAATTCGTCATTCCACTTTACCACTTGATCTTTCTTCAAAAGCTTGAAGATGGGATCACAAGCAGCAGTTAGATGTGAAATGAACCTGGCGATATAATTCAAGCGTCCCAAGAAACCTCTAACTTCCTTTTATGTACGGGGAGCTGGCATTTCTTGTATGGCCTTTACCTTCGTAGGGTCTACTTGGATGCCTTTGTCGCTGACAATGAAACCCAGGAGCTTACCAGACCTTACCCTGAAGGTGAACTTGTTCGGATTCAACCTTAGCTTGTATATTTTTAACTTGTCAAACAACTTTTGTAAATGATCAAAGTGCTCTTCCTCGGCTTGAGACCTGGCTATCATGTCATCAACATAAACCTCAATCTCATGGTGGATCATATCATGGAACAAAGCGACCATGGCGCACTGATAAGTTGCCCCAGCATTCTTCAACCCAAAAGGCATCACCTTGTAACAGAAGGTGCCCCACTGTGTGACGAAGGTTTTCTTCTCCATGTCTTCAGGAGCCATCTTGATCTGGTTGTAGCCAGAGAAACCATCCATGAAGGAGAAGATTTTGTGTTGTGCGGTATTGTCAACCAGAACGTCAATGTGAGGAAGTGGGAAGTCATCCTTGGGGTTTCTCTGTTCAGATCTCTGTAATCCATACACATCCGTACCTTACCGTCCTTCTTAGGTACCAGAACGATGTTAGCAACCCACTATGGATAGGAGGTGACAGCTAAGAACCCTGCGTCGAACTGCTTCATGACCTCTGCCTTGATCTTCTCTGACATTTTAGGGAGCATACGGCGGATCTTCTGTTTAACCGGAGGACAGTCTTCCTTAGTCAGTAGACAATGTACCACAATATTAGTGTCTAAACCTGACATGTCTTCATATGACCAGGCGAAGATCTCAACATAGTCGTGCAACATTTGTATCAACCGTTGTTTAACCTTAACTTTCAGATTTGTGTTGATCTTAACTTCTTTTCTGTCTATCTCTGTGCCCAGGTTTATAGTCTCAACTGGCTCTTCATGAGGCTGTATAGCCCTTTCTTCCTGCTGTAATAGTCTAGCAAGTTCTCCAGGCACCTCACAATCATCCTCACCTTCGTCTTCGGCTTGGTTGATCGGACTTTCGAAGTCATAACTGGCAGTAGCAGAGCTGTTATCAATGGGATCCAGAGTGGATATGGATCTGCAGTATTATACATGAGTGTGTGTAAGAGCATAGTTGTTTTGATAAAGTGAAAACAGAACAGAAAAACAAAGAGCGCAAAATTTGTATGCAAGGAATGTCCAATGTTTTATTGATGACATATGAAATGACAAATAATAGCCCTCACAAACAAAGCAAGTGTGCCTCGGGCAAGGCACAAGGCTTTAGAGTTTAAATTGTTTATTAAAAATCTCAAAACAAGTAAGACAATTACTGCGGAATAAAAGAAAGTGGTGTAAAGTCTCTAGCCGTCTAGTTACTCGGTCCACCGTTGGTAGTTGGGTAGATCCAGTTGTCAATGTCAGAGTCTTCTTCACTGTCTTAAATGGCATTAATTCCCTGATTTCTGATGCGTAGGGGAGGTCCTCCAGCCCGAGCACGTCGAATAGCCCTTTGAGCTCCTGAAGTAAAGCCCAAACCAAACTTGTCAGTTTTATGAGTAAAATCAGGGAGATGTCCCCAATTGGTATACCCATCTTCTTCAACCACTGCTCTAGCGTCCTTGAGAGAAGCCATCTTCAGAGGAGGTTTGTTACTGGTAGTAGTTTCAGTCGATGCCAGGATCTGGGGAACCTCTTCAAAATTCTGGCAAGGAGTCTCTATGAATTCCCCATCCATCTCTACATACCTGAAGGAGTTGAGGTGGCTTACCATATACTCTTCTTCTCCACGTACAATTACAATCTTCCCCTTCATTGGATACTTCAGCATTTGGTGCAGTGTAGAAGTAACAGCCCCGACTTCATGGATCCAAGGACGACCCAACAAACAAGAGTATGACTTTCGGATGTCCTTTACATAGAAAGTGGACTCAAAAGTCTGGGAACCTACTTTGACGGGGATGTCCACCTCTCCACGCACCATTCTTTTTGACCCATCAAAATCCCTTACCACAATGTTACTAGGCTTTAAGGTCAAGCCTTCACAATCCAACTGATCCAACGCCTTCTTGGGTAAAACATTCAGTGAAGACCCAGTATCTACCAGCACATGAGCCATAGTGGTGCCCCTGTATTTGATCGAGACATGCAGAGCGTCATTATGCTTCCTCCCTTTCGGTGTCAAGTATGCATCTGAAAAACCCAGCCCATTGTCAGTAGTCAGGTTGGCCACACAGTCTTTAAATTGATCGACAGAGGTTTCTTGCGGCACATGCGCAGTCTTAAGGAATGCAATCAAAGCCTTCGCATGAGCCTCGGAGCACAACAGCAGGGACAACATGGATATCTTTGAGGGGGTCTGCCCCAGCTGCTCGACCACATTGTAGTCGCTCTTTTTGATTATTTTCAATATTTCCTCTATCTCTTGCTTACAGGCTTCTACGACAATTCTTCTAGGTACCTCCGTCTGGGCAGGATCACCTATAACTTCTTTGCCTTGGGTCCCAAATGACTTGACAACATGAGTGATAATTGGAGTAAGCACAGGGGTAGTAGTTGAAGTACCAGTAGGAATAGCAAACGGAATAACAACAGGCCTATTGACAGTATTTGGGGAAATCTCGGGAGAGAAAACCCTTCCACTTCTGGTAACCTTGCTGGTCCCGACAATGTTACTGACATCAGGATCAACCTCTTCATTCTTCAGATCTTGTTTGATGCCATGATAGTACACATCGGCACCATAATGCCAAGGGACAACTTTGTTCGAGGCGTACGAGACAGGACCAGGAAGGGTGATTATTAACGGAGTGACTCTTGGAGCAGATGTAATCCTAATAGGTCTTCTCGAGGAGACCTTGGAAGGATTGGAGAAAATGGTTATAATAGCAACATCTTCAAACGGGACAATGGGAATCAGAGTTTTCTCGAACAAAATTTCTTTGCTGTCCATCAGGCGCTGAACACCTGATTTCAGCAAATGGCAACCAGAAGGCAGAGATGAACACATGTGGCAACCTTCACCACAACCCGGAAATAAACCGGCCGACAACAAATTCTTCTTAACCGTCATAAGAGGAGTAGAAACTTCATCAACTAAGGTCACAAACAGATCGATATCAACGACATTAACTCCCCGATTGTGCTTAGGCATGGGAGCAGTTATGACATTGGGCTTTTCTGGAGCATCGAACTCAATTTCCTTGGCCTCAATCAGATCCTGTACCTTATTTCTCAGAGCCCAGCAGTCATTTGTGTCGTGGCCGGGACTCTCAGAATGGTAGGCACACCGAGCGTTTGGATTGTACCAAGGAGATGTGGTATTCGGATTCTTGGGAGCCTCTTTCAAGGGTTCCAAGTTGAATCTCAGCAGATGGGGTAGAACTTCAGCCAACGTCATGTTAATCCGGGTAAACTGCCATTGTGGTCCTTCCACCCTTTGTTGATTGTTGCGTTATTGTTGTACCCCAATATTTCCACCTAATATCCCTTCATCATACCATGTTGATTCATTCACAACAAGATCACACTAGGATTCTTGGTTCCCCTCCCTACATTTAGTTTTTCCCTTTTGAGGGATTACCAAGAACCTTGACTTATGTTCCTTTTGTGATCATGAATATTGTTTTGATTTCTTCACTTAACTAATAAAATGCAATGTTGGTTTGTCTTGCTTGTTATCCATATAGGTAAAGGCAATAAGATTTAACAAGCTACTCCATGGGTTCATGAGTTTATTTCTATGCCCTAGTCAATAAAGCTGGAGAAGTTCAAACCTCGCCATTGGATTAGTTTTTGAAGAATTGGCATGACAAGGTTGTTTTGGTTCATCACATTTCAAGGTTATTATATTTGACTCAAAAGTACAAAGGGTTGATTGAAGAAGTTGTCATGTTGGACAAGGCCTTGCTCCTATTGGTCACAAGAGCATATTTCTCTCAATTCTCAAGATATGGAAGTGGTTTTGGTGGCTAAGATTTCTCATTATCATTCTTAACAACTTCTATTCACAAAGCAATAATGTTGGTACAAGAAGTTTGTTCAAGCTTGTCCAAGTTCCTCAAAGCATTTTCTTGACCTAAGAGCTAGGGTTTAGAACTTCAAAGGGGTATATCTTGCTAACATTTTGGTATTTTTGAGTGATTAAAAATACATCCTTCTCTTCAAAGGGTTATCAACAAATCACTTCAAAAGTTACAAGGAGTTTTCATGAGGAAGAGACTTGAGGAGGAAGCAAGATTACAAGTCCCCCAGATGAATCCCCAATTCTCCATGTGTGACTTCAAATGGTCATAACTTGGTCAATTTCCATCACCTTGAGTCCATTCTTTTTCCATAATTATCTTGAAAATGTGAACTTTATGCCTTCTTTTATGTGCAAAATGGGAAAATGGATGGAAGTTTCCTTAAAGATGCAAAAGATCATAGGTCATTTCATGATTTTTTGCCAACTTCAACAAGTCATAACTTGCTCAAATTTTGGAGATTTTGAATGATTCAAGTTTCAAAATGTCATTCAAGAGATCTACTTCATGCCATATTTTTTGGTCAAGAGAAAATTTCAAGTGAAAGGCCATGTTTGGATGCAAGACATTATAGGTCATTTTTGAAGAAGAATTTGAAATATTTCTAAGTATGGAAAGTCAACCCTTTTTCTCCAACTTTGACTCAATGCAACTTTCATCTCAAGCATCCATTTAACTCCATTCTTTTTTCATTGCAAAGCTTGTAACCTCATCTTTTTAAATCATCAAGAGTCGTGCCTTAAGACCCCTTGAGTTGAGAATGCCATTGTTTCAAAAGTGTTAACTTGGAATTTAAGTTTCCTTGCAAGTCATAATTTGAATTTCATGTTGCAACCTCTAAACGTAAAATTAACACGCGTTTTGGGTCTAAACATGATTAGCCAACTTTCCCAAGTGGATTAGTGCATCAAAACGCAAGAATTGGATGAGTTTTGGTGAAGTTGGGATCACACTTCACTCGTGCATCAGGTTTGCACGAATTCCCTCCAAAACGCATCATTCACTCTTCCTCTTGATCCCATTTGATTCTCCTATAAATACATGTACTATTCTATTCATTTTCCCAAGCTTGGATATCCAGAATCACCCTGCCAAACTTGTTTCATAACTCAGAATTCAGTAACTTCAAAGTCCATTCTCAAGCCCTTTTCAATCCAATTTTTCCATCAATTCACCTTTCTTGATCTTCCCTGAAGCTAACCACATAATTACATTCAAGAACCGTGCCATATACTGCTCCATAGAAGTCCAGTTTCAGAGCTCTGCAACTCAACTTCAATAAGTAGATTCCTTCGTCAATTTTTCAAAACTCTGATATCATTGTGTTGCTCTCATTGCTTTGGTTCTAGTCGCAACACTTACCTTTTATTGGAAACACGTTTTGACCATGAAATTTCAAATCCCTTTTCAAAACTTTCCTTCCAAATTGCTTGAGCTACAGTTTATATAAATTTGGTGTGAGGGTGTGGTTGTCTTTGTCTTGAAGAAACAAAGCGAATGGCATAGGTCTGAGCTTCTGATTTTACAGTTTGAGAGACCTACAATTCGTGATGGTTGGAGGTTGAAGATGACCAACGTGTCATCTTATAACCAATGAAGACGCGCCATCTGTTTTTTCAAATTCTGATTTAATTATTGATTATGTACATTATTCACTAATGACCATGATATGCACAACGCGCCAGATCCCTTGGATTTGATTACTAACGAGTTTTGACTCTTATCCAATGGTCCACATATTTTACTTTTATTTTCTTTTTCTGATTTTTATATTTTAATTGTTTTAAATTTCAAAAAACTTTAGAAAATTCATTTTTAGTCCAAAAAATCTGAACAAATTATGAAAAATATTTTTGATTATTCTCTTTCTGATTTTTATTTTTTCACAATTTAATTTTGTGTTTTGGTATTTTTTATAAATTTTACACTTTATTTGATTTGTTTTAAATGTTAAAAATACTTTTATACATTTTAAAATTCTGAAAAAAATTACGGAATGATCCAATAATATTGTGACAAATATTGGTGACCTTATTTTATTTTTGTTTCTGACTTTACTATTTTATATCATTTTTTGTTTATTTTACCCATTTATTTTAATTTTTAAAATAGTTTCTGACTTTAAAAAATTACCAAAAAATTTATAAAATTATTTAAGCCTTTTTCTGATTTTTCTTTGGTCTCACTTTTCATTTCTTGATTAATTTGAACATAGTTGATATTTTTCTTTTTATTTTCTATTTTTAAACATTATTTTTAAACCCTTTTGTGTATATTAAAATGTGATATTATTTTGTGACTATTTTATGGCTGATCTTGGTTTAGATTTTGGATCATGAACTTTATTAACATCATTGGATACATGGTGTTGAGTTTAACTCCACAAAAATGGATGAATGATTTTAATTGATTAAAATTTAATTCAAATGTGGTTTGTATATTTTTCCCCATCCCTCTTCATGTCATCCCTTTCTTATTGCACTAGATGTTGTTGGAGCATGATCTCTATATCATGTCTCAAAACAAATGATGCATAGATTGCTATTGACCGGCCTCAAAATAGGTGCGACTTCTATATAAGTCCACTTACGATTGCTTAACATAACGCTAAATTTTGTCCTGATTCGAATAAATGATCATTTGTGGCCTAAACTTATGATTGCAAGTCCAAGTATGTTAATTTGATCTCTTTGATCCAATAACCTTAAGATTCATTGTGTGGAGGCTTTGGTTCTACCAATCCTCTAATGGATCTACAACACCTTTGGTCAACGCGGATCACTTAAACATTGTTGATCATTAAATGGTACTTGTGAGAATTCCAAATGGATGATATACTTGACAAAAAGCAAATGTAACTTGTTGTGTGAAGGCTTTGGTTCTACCAATCCTCTAATGAGTTCCAAATGCAAGCTTCAAGATGGTCATCTAACTAACCACTAATTATTGACTTGTCTTACCTTATGCTTTTATTCTTTTTTATGCTTTATGTACCATTTACTTCTAGCATTTACATTTCATGCCATTTTAATCTTTGCTCATTTGCGCATTTACTTTCTTGTCATTTTTACTTTGCTCACTTGAGCTTTTCTTTTCCTTTCTTAAGATACTTAATAATCAACATAAACCCTAAAAAATATTTAATGGTACTTGGACTTTTTGGTTACTATCCTTGGCATTATGGAGCATGAGACTTTTCTTGGACTTAGGATTAGAAACCTTGGCCTATCTTAGAGACCTTGTAATCTTATCTGATTATTCTGTCTGAAGTTCTTGAGGTTTACCTCAAGACATTGGGTTGCTTGTTTGTTTTTGTGTGCATGTTTTTGTGATTACGCCCCTTGTTTGTAATCTGGAATTCACCTGTATACAGCCATTACTCTGCCCAGTTTTTGTGAAGACTTAATACACTTGAAGTTTGGTTCTCTTAAGAGGTCTAGTATTTTTTTGCTTGATTGGTTCCAATCCAAGGAATGGGAATTCTATATTGACTTATAATGTCAAGTATTGGCTTTTTGTTGGTTAGATGGTTCTTATCCCTAGCTTTTACCTTATGCTTTAGGATAGTCCCTTCTTTTCCTCCCATCTTCTTTAATTTCAAAAATCTTCTTCCCCCTTTTTGAAAACTCTTCTTGTTTTTGAACTTGAACCACTTTCATAATAAACTTGGAATTATGTCCATGCATTTTCAAAAAAAAAAAATCATAAATAAACTCCAATCAAATTAATAATACCTTGACATTTTTTTGTGAGAATACTAAAATTCAATCAATCTCATTTAAAACCATTTTTGCCACTTTGGCTTTTATCTTTAAACTTTTCTCAAAAAGGTTGAACTCTTGTCAATCCTTGTAGTGATGCAAACAACTATACTTCTACAATATATAGTGAAGAGAGATATTTTCCACTTGGGTGTTGAGTGAGGCATTTTTTATTTTAAAATCCAAGCCATATCCTCTACTTTGAGATGACGCAAATTCTCATTTCTCATGATTGTGGGTAGTAGGCATGTTTTCCACACGGACAATGACGATGATATTTTATCTCATAAAATTAACCAACACATTTGTGTTTTAAATTTTTGAAAGAGGAACTACGTGTACCCTGATCCCCTATTGCATGAAAAGGTGGTACGTAGGCACTAAAGGTTCACAACCACGGCGGGTGCAAAAATTATAAAAATAAATATATTTCTTTCCTCACCTCCACCATCCATTTTTTATATACAACATTTTTTTATATAGCCAAAATATACAGATCATACAAAGAGGCTCATGCGGAGTACCATAGATTTTTAGGGTGCTAATACCTTCCCTTTGTATAACCAACCCCCTTACCTTGAATCTTTCCTCTTCTTTTTGGGTTATTCGCTCTTTCCCCATTCCTTTGGAAACAATAAAGCGCGGTGGCGATTTTTATTTTGATTTGTATAAAGTCTAGTCAATCCAATGGCTTAGTCTTAAACATTTCTATCGCTACAGAAAAATGGCGACTTCACTGGGGAAAGATTGACCTCTTGCTGGTACATCCCTAAGTGCGTTAAGCCTATCTTTGTTTATATCTGTATATGTGATATTACTGTTTTTTGTGTTATATGTTATATATATGTTTGTCTGGATTTTCCTGGTTTTCAGGGTGCTTGGTGATTACTCATAAGTCCTATACCCGGACTTGGGAAAACTTTAAGATAGGACGGGCGGTATAGTCATGGTAACTTTGAGGGAGTAATCCCAAAAAAGGAGGCATGAGATCCCCCACTCAGTGGAGGCCCCTTTGACTGTAGTGTCGTTTACCGAGTAATCGGGAAGACGTACTGCTTTCGACCTGGGAGCCTGCTGAAACTGAGGATCATAGAATACCAAACCCATCTTGGCCTTTTAGGTGTAGTGCGGAAGCTATGACGGAGTAATCCGGAAATACTTGTCACGCGATACTACACTCGGACGAGTCTTTCTTGAGAATATTACTAATTACTGAGTTAATCGGGAAGTTGGTAATATCCGAAGGAAGGATGTAGACTCTGGGAACCTCTAGAACCTTGTTCGGCAGGTGATAACTTTTAGACCAATACCTTATGGGTAGTACCTTCGACCTCATGCTCGTGATGTTGAACCTATGAACCCTATATGTGTGATCTTGTGTGTGATTGTTGCATCATGCATCCATGCACTCATAAGCATCTTTTGAAGAAACCATATTTCAAGGGATTTAAAGGTTGACTATTTGTGAATCTCTTAGGTAATTTTTAACCATGGATTCTAGAAAGAGAAAGACCGAGAAATACAGTTTCAAGGATCCCAAGATAGATGAGTTGATCAGTCTAATTCCCGAGATCGAGTATTATGCAGACTTTCGGAAGAAGTATGGATCCATTATTCCTCTCATGAAGTTGAAGATGAAGGAGGGTATTCTCTCGACCTTGGTCCAGTTATATGATCCGATGTATCATTGCTTTACTTTTCCCGACTATCAGTTGATGCCCACACTGGAGGAGTATTCTTATCTATTGGATTTACCTGTTACCGATCGTGTTCCCTTTACTGGTTTGGAGGGGGAGCCAAAACCACATGAGATTACTGCTTTGATTCACCTGGGGAAGTCTGAGGTGGAAGCCCATATGACTACTAAATGAGGGATTAGAGGATTACCAGCTCAGTTCTTATTGGAGAAAGCTCGTTACTTTTCCAGAATGAAGAGTACAGTTGCTTTTGAGGCCATATTTGCTCTACTTGCTTACGGGTTGTTCTTATTTCCTAATATAGACAAGTTTGTTGACATTAACGCTATCAGGATCTTCATGATGGGAAACCCAGTTCCTACATTGTTAGGTGATGCTTATTACTCTTTTCATCTTCAGAATTCTTATCATGGGGGGATGATTATCTGTTGCACGCCTCTGTTGTACCGGTGGTTTATCTCTCATATGCCTCAGTCTGATGCTTTTTGGGATGTCAAGAAGGAACCTAGTTGGGCTCCTAAGATCATGGCACTTACTCACTCGAACATTGATTGGTATCATCGAGGTTACCAGGATATAGAGATTATTGGCAGTTGTGGTAGTTTCCCCAATGTACCTCTTCTTGGTACGAAGGGAGGAATTAACTATAACCCTGTTCTTGCATGCCGACAGCTTGGTTAGCCGATGAGGGATAAACTGAATTGTATTCATTTAAGTAGTTTCTTTCTGAAGGAAGGAGAAGACCATAGGGAAGCTAGGGAGCATATTGCGAAGGCCTGGCGTCACATTCATAAGAAGAGTAGGAAGGATTTGGGACCTAGGGGTGCTGTTTCTTTGGAGCCATATCTTTAATGGATCTAATCGAGAGCCATTCAGTTAAAGATGTCGTATACCCGGGAGACACCCATGCCTGATCTATTTGTGAAGACCACTCCTCCCTTATTAGATGGTCTAGAAGAGCTGCAACTTGCTTTGGTTAGGATGCAATAAGAAAAGGATGCTTGGAAGAACAAGTTCCAAACTTTAGAGAGTTCCTACATAGTAGACCTGAAGGAGAAAGACGACTTGATTGAGATCCTTGAGAGTCGAGCGGTAGAGTCTATGGAGAGGAAAGGGGATTTATTTTCTCCTAAGCCTCAACCAGGTGCTGATCACTCACTTCCTGATTCGGATGATTGGAAGAAGGTTGCCATCAGACATGTGGAAGAAAACCAAAGGTTGAAGGCTCAGATTGCCAGGCTCACGGGGAAGCACCAGCGTACAGAGTAATCTCCATCAGTTCTATTTCTCAGGGTTTTAGATTTTATTTTCATCTTGTACTTGGGACCATTGAAATTTGTAATCCATTTTGGAGTTATTATAATAAAAAAAATTCCAGTATTTCGAAAGCGTTATTACTTTGATGTTTGCAATATGTCTATAAAACTTTAAATCCCTTGAAATATTAAACAACAAAGTAAAAATAATCATGTGCATTACATATCATGCATCATATTGCGCATATTTCTTGCATTTGTTATGCATATCCAGGTGTCTTACCAAGCTTCTTTACTTTGTTCAGCAAGCTGACTCATCACTACAATACTCGGGCTAATTTTAAAAAGAAGATGGACAACTTAGAATAAGAGAATCGCGAGCTGCGTGAGGAAGTTTCTGCTTTGAAGGCCGGCATGGCCAATCTGACTACTCTGATGGAAGCTCTGGTGGCTGCTCAGAATCAGCCACCGAGTGTTCAACCTCAACCAACAAGGGCAACTACTGAAGCTCCGACCGTTCCCGTATCTGCTACTCCAGTCGTTGTTCATAATCGCATGCCCCAAGGATATCCATGGGGAATGCCAGAGAATTTTCCACCTGAAGGTTTCAATATTGGTCCTCAAGATACTCCAGTGGTTCAGACTATTATTACTCCGGCACCTTCTGTGGTGCATGTTGTTCCTGCTGCACCTCCTTCGGTAAATATGGTTTCATTTGTTAATGATGATGTGTGTCGTCCTTTCCCTCTACCGAGTGAAGACTTGGGTCTTTATGACATAATGGATGATTTTCAAGAGCAGTTTGACAAGATGCAAAGAGAGATGAAGGCCCTCAGGGGAAAAGAGCTATATTGGGTAGAATGTTAATGAGATATGTTTGGTCCCGAATGTTAAGATACCTGCTAAGTTTAAGGTCCCGGAGTTTGAGAAGTATAAGGGCAACACTTTACCTCGTGCTCATCTGGTAATTTACGTGAGGAGAATGTCTACCCATACTGATGATCAACGTCTGTTGATTCACTTTTTTCAAGATAGTTTGACCGGTGCTGCATTGAAGTGGTATATGAGTTTGGACAGCGCCAATATCCATACTTTTAATGATTTGGGAGAAGCATTCATCAAACAATACAAGTACAACATGGACATGGCGCCTGACCGTGATCAACTCAGAGCCATGGTTCAAAAAGACAGGGAATCGTTCAAAGAGTATGCATAGAGATGGCGTGAGGTATCCGCCCAAGTGATTCCTCCCATGGAAGAGAAGGAGATGACTAAGATTTTCTTAAAGACGTTGGGTTCTTTCTACTACGAGAGGATGGTAGCAAGTGTGCTAAGTGACTTTATTGAGATGGTAGGAATGGGTATCCGCTTAGAAGAGGCTGTAAGAGAAGGAAGTTTGACAAAGAGTGAAGGATCTGGAGGTGTGAAGAAGCCATCTTATGAGTTTACCAAGAAGAAAGAAGGAGATGCAAATGCTGTCATACAAGAGAGGAGGGTAAACACTCATAGAAGTTATTATCCGCGTTATCAGCAAGTCGCCTCAGTTACTCCCGTTATGAATGCGGCTCTAACTACCGTTGCTTATCAGAGACCGTCCCAACAAGGGAATCAAGGGTATAATCAGAGAAGGGAGAGTTATGACCATATTCCCATGAGCTATACAGAGCTACTACCGGCATTTATTCAGAATAAGTTGGTTCAAACCCGACCACCTCCCACCGTACCATCACCATTACCTTGGTATTACAAGGCAGACCAAACATGTGCTTTTCATCAGGGAGCACCAGGGCATAATGTTGAGAATTGTTATCCTTTGAAGACTGAGGTGCAGAAGTTGGTAAAGTCTGGTGTTCTATCTTTCAAAGACGTGGGACCTAATGTGAAAGACAATCCTCTACCCAAGCATGGGGGAGTAAATACTGTGAATATGGTGGCCGGTTGTCCAAGCGACTTCCGGATTTTTGATATTAATCTGGTTAGAGGAGAATTGGTGAAAATGCATGCAGACCTCTATGAATTTAGCTACTATACGCATGACCATTTTGGTTGTGCTATTTGCAGTACAAACATACAGGGTTGCGATAAGATAAAGGCTGATTTACAAGAGATGATGGATGAGGACCTAATCCATATAATCAGGCCTAGGGCAGAGTATGAAGAAGAAGTGAACATGGTTTCTGGATGTCCCGGTTGATTCAGAATTTTAATGTGGAGTATATGAATGAGGACCATATACAGTTGCACGCTACCTTCTGCCATATGACGGGTCAGGTGGAACACCAATATGGATCTTGCCTAGTTTATTTTCGAGACCCCCGGAGATGTTCAATCGTGAAGAAGGGTGTTCAGTTGTTGTTAGACAATGGAACTATCAAGATTACAGGTCAGAGGGATGATTACCATGAACTTGATATGGTTGAGGAGTATGCCTCTGCAGATGAGTATTTCTCTTCAGACAAAGAGTATGCCTCCGCAGATGAGTATCAAGATTACAGGTCAGATGAAGAGTATGCCTCTGCAGATGAGTATTTCTCTTCAGACGAAGATTTGTTTTCTAGAAATGACTTACTAATGATTGATTGTGTTGAAGAAGGGGTAAACGTCATTGTGCCTTGTTTTGGTGCACCCACCCATTTTGAAGTTGAGTATCATAGCAAGCCAGTTGTTACCCCATTGGTGATTAGTTTTCCAGGTCCTATCCCCTACAAATCAGATAAGGTTGTGCCTTACAAATACAACGCTACAATCTTAGAAGATGGAGTGGAAGTTCCCATCCAGCCAATGCCTGATGTTGGAAATATAGTTGAAAATAGCAGGGTGACATGTAGCGGTCGTGTGTTTGCGCCAGTTGTTCGAAGAGATGTTGATGCTAGAAAGAAAGTTGCTGAGAATGATGAACCTAAGAAGGCTACAGGTGAGACTAGTGGAGCTATGTTAGAGAAAGAAGTGGATGATATTTTAAAGATAATTAAGATGAGCGACTACAGAATTGTAGATCATCTACTGCATACTCCTTCAAAAATATCTATCTTAGCTTTATTGATGAACTCCTCTGCTCATAGAGAATCCTTGATGAGGGTACTGGACCAAGATTTTGTGGAGAGTGATATGCCAATAGATCAATTCAGCAGCGTAATAGGAAACATTACTTCATGTAATAACCTGAGTTTATGTGATGATGAATTACCAGATAAAGGGAGGAATCACAACATGGCCCTCCACATCTCTATGAACTGCAAGAATGATTCACTATCCAATGTGTTGATTGATAATGGACCTGCATTGAATGTTATGCCGAGGAGTACTCTCATGAAGTTGAAATATCAAGGAATGCCTATGCACCCTAGTGGCATCATTGTGAAAGCGTTTGATGGGTCAAGGAAATCTGTCATCGGTGAAGTGGACTTACCTATCCATATAGGACCACATTTGTTTCAGATAACTTTCCAGGTCATGGACATTGTTCCCGCTTATAGTTGTTTGCTCGGAAGGCTGTGGATACACGAAGCAGGGCCTGTCACTTCAACTTTACACCAGAAGCTAAAGTTTGTACGTGAAAAGAAAGTAGTGATCATAAATGGGGAACATGCATTGTTGATATCTCATTTGTCCTCTTTCAGCATTGTAGAAGCGGATGAAGCTGCTGTTGGAACCCAGTTCCAAGCCTTATCCATTGACAACATAAGAGGAAATGATAATTCCATGGTTTCGCTGAAGGATGCGCAGCAGGTTGTGCGTAATGGTCATAGTGAAGTTTGGGGACGAATTGTGGATCCACCTGTGAACAAGAACAGAATTGGCCTGGGGTTCTCTTCGAAGAATGACAAAGGGAAGGACATGGAGCCGAAGTCTGTTGTAGGCAGGTGTGATCGGTGGAAATAGAACTGACTGTTTTTTAAGCTGGTTCGCGAAATGTCGCGGTAAGCAAGAGTCGCCACCGTCTTTTATGTTCTCCAATATGGAAAGGACAAAAGCACAGCAAAATTCCTTCTTTGAGAATGTTTCTCGGTTCGGGAGGTAGATTTATAGAAAGGGAAGGTGTTAGCACCCTTTCTATCCGTGGTTATCCACGGGCTCTTAGGTACTTGCTCTTATGTTTTCAAAATATGTTTGCTTTTCAAGTGTGTGTGGGTTTTGAAAAAGTTTCGTTTGAAAAATATCTAAGTAACTCTTGTATCTGTCCTCAAGAGTGTATGAAAAATTTGTTTGAAAACTTTTAGAAAGTGTCAGTGTGAAAAGTTGTTTTTGTTTGTTTGAAAAGAGCAAGTACCCAGGAGAATCTACCTACTCTAAGGAATTAGGCTGTGTAAGAGTCCTTTAAACATTGCTATCCCATTATTGAGAAGTAGGTAGCACCGTCGTTGGAGGTATTCGGGTCAATTCGATTAAGGGACATGTGTGGTCACCGAAGCCATAGTAGGACACCTTAGAAGTAACCCTAATGTCCTAGATCCTTTTTATCCGAGGCAACCGTTTCGAGGCAACAGGATCTTAGACAGGAGGGCGACCTCTAAAACACCCTATACTTGACGACCACGTTCGAGGCAACCAGTGAGGCGTACCCTAAGAGTGGCATGTGCTTGTGTGTTGTTTTTCAGTTAAGGTTTATCGTTGAACATGTTATTTGTGAGCTACGAGTTAATTTTAATTTATCATACAAATCTTTCATGCATATTAACAGTTAAGAGTGCGGAAAATAAAGTGCGGAAATATGAATCTACGCTATTACAAGGCGCGGGTCTATACATCGCCAAAAACAAAAACCCGTTTTGGAAAATAAATGCGGAAAGTAAAAGAAAGCGGTAAACCCTAATTAACTATTACATCCTTTGAGCAGATACATAAATATGATTAAAATAAATTAAAGCGCGAAAGAATTAAATTGGAACGTCCTTAGGGTTTTGACCCTTTTGAGAAATAAATAGTAACTTGTCCTTTTTTTGCAATTTAATTAAAATATTAAACCTAGTACTAATTAATTATTTAATTAAAAAGAAAAAAATGTTTTTTATGTTTTTTATGTAAAATAAAACAAAAGGAATTAAAATTAAAAGTTAGTAAAACCTAATTCTAAGTTTATTTTATTTATTGTAAAAAAAAAGTTAAAGTTAACCTAATTTAATTAATTTACATTTTATTTACAAAAAAATAATAATTAATAAATTAGAATAATGATAATAAGAAAATATGATTGAAAATTGCCAAACCCTAATTCTACATAACTTTTATTTATTGAGAAAAAGGTTAAAATTAAACCTAAATTAAACTAAGTTGATTAATTAGAATTTATTTACAAAATAAATTAATAAATAAAAATAGTAATAATTAATAAAAATATTCACATTTTTTATTCTCTGAATTTATTAAGAATATTAATTTGTTAGTTAATTAAATAATATTAATAGTTATTAAAGAAAATAAAAGGAAAAGAAGAAAAAATAAAAAGTAGTAAAACCAGGGGGGTATTCTGGGCCCAAGGGAGGTGAATTTGTTGAATCTGGCCCATTAACACACAAGCCACGTTTGACTTTTTGAATTGTCCATGGCGTAGTTGACTGAGGAACACCATGATCCTCCATCTCTGGCCTTTGGATTCATCTTTGTGGCCACTTGGCGTGCTACTGCTGGGAGTGCATGGTATGACGCATTAGAAAACCTGCATGTAATCATGTTGAACAAAACAATATAGAAATTTTGGTGGACCTGGGAATCGAACCCAGGTCCCAACGATTGCCAGACACGTCCCTTTCCACTGAGCCAAGCGCTGTATCTGTTAACATAATAAGCAATTAAAATAATATATGATACAATAACATATGCTGAAAACAAACACGCGCGCGCCATTTATTCAAACCAGCCAACCATGTGTAAACACGTGAGTCATCTTCTTCCTTTTGCCTGTAAAAACAAAACAAATAGCGGGGTTTTTAACCCCAACAAAGCTGAGCGAGGAAAAATAGTGAATAGGATTCTACGCTATATAAATAGGGCGCGATAGGTCCATTGGGTTCGTCATGTCCAGACGGTTTCAACCATGGGTGTCATTGGTTTTGATTTTACTTGTGCAGCAAAGCCCTAAAATCAAAGCTTCGAAACCCTAGATTTCTTCAATGGTGGTTTACGTTTCAGGGCACCATAATCAAATTAAATCATACCAATAGCTTCGTATTAGTCCTATAATCACAAAACAATCCAAAAAAGAGGTTAAATATGCATGAATAATGATATGTGATTATGGAGAAAAAAAACCAAACCGTGTGACTTGTTCTTGCATGTTCTTGAGGTGTTAAGGCTTGTTTTTTATTCCAATCCGTTCCTGGGAATGTCAGCAATGCGTTTGAATCACTCTAAGGCTTTGAATTGTGCTTGAATGTGGAATTCAGTTTTCAAAATTTCCTTGAATTTTTGGAATTTGCTTATGGCTTTTGATAGCAGCTTGCACGTTGCAGGCATTAGGGTTGAGTTATGCACTTATAGTAGAAGGGTTTTAGGTTACAATCTTGCTCCAAAAATCCATGGCTTTATGATTTCAATATTTGATTTCAATCAAATCTTTTTGCACATTTTTTATTGACAAAACTTGCTAAAATTGGATATTTTGGTCCCCTTGATTGATACATGAAATCTTCAGCATGTGTTGAGTTTATTTGCACCACAAAAAGATTTGAAAATAATATTTTTGAATTTCCTACATTTAAAATCAATTAAATGAATTAATATTAATAAAAAATTCAATTAATTAATTAAAAATAAGAAAATAAATCAATTTAAGCTCAATGGGTCGTGCATAGGCCTTGGACAATGTTTCAAGAAAGAATTTGAGGCCCATTAGCAAAAACAAGGTGTTTTAGGCAAAGTTGACTTTTGCAAATTCCCAAAAATTTCCCAACTTCTCCAATGCATATCTTGCTCAATTTTGAAGCTATGAACATGTTCTTGGACATTTTGGAAAGGTATTGAAGTCCTCTAACCAATGCCTTTGGTCCCATGTCATTTTGATTTACCAATCTCAAGTTATGGTCTTTGACTTAAAGTGCCTTTTTGTTGACTTTTGAAATTGACCTATAATGTAGAAATTGATAACTTTTTGTGAGAGCATTTCTTGGACTTGGAATGTGAAGATGAGTTGTAGGAAATGTCATCCCCTTAAAAATGAGCATTGGATGGGATTTTTATGATGAACCATGAAAAAGTTATGCCCTGGTCAAGTTACAGTTGACTTTTCAGTTGTCCAAAAATAGAAACTTTTGGCATCTTGATGATTTTTGAACCATGCTTGTGGAATCATGATCAAGACTTGATCAAATGATGATTGTGGCTTCAAGATGAGATGTTGACCAAAAATTTTGACTTTTTACTGCCAAATGACCATTTTACCCCTACAGTTGATTGTGAAGCAAATGGAGCTTTTGACTGTGCAATTTGATGCTGTGAACCTTGTAACTTGGCATGTAGATGCTTGACAATGTATATGAGCCCATGAGACTTGATTGGACCATTGAAAACCTCAAATTCCTTGAGAGAACCAAAACCCTAGTTTTGAACTGGCTTAGGAGGCATCTGAACTGTGCAATCCCCTGAATAGCCTTGAAGCATTTGAAGATTGATCCTTGACAAATCATGAAGAATATGGGAGGGCAAATTTTGGGGTACAACAGTTGCCCCTGTTCAATCTTCTTAGACCTGAGGATGTAGATTGGCTTGGGTGCCTTTCGTGATCCGAAGGTGGAAGATGATTGAACACTAGAGTGCCTAGAAATTTGCACTCGCATGGTAGAGTATCAGCAGTGTGATGGCGGGAATGGGCTTATAGATGCCATTTAGAGAGATGATGGATAGGAGGATAGGCTTATAGATGCCATCTAGAGATGGGACAGAACCTTGTCGGGAATGGGTTTATAGATGCCATTTGGAACTGTAATAGATGGTTGTGGAGATGGGCTTAAAGAAGCCATCCGAAGGTGTTGATCGCGTAAGAGATTCCTTAGCAAGAACTTGCGTACTTGAGAAAGAAAGATGGTTTCTTGGCCGGTTACAGGTGTTGATCTTCAAACTCCTTATGAAGATATGCCCTGGATAGATACAGGTATCGAATCTACAATCAATCGCTCACAGATATGCCCTGGCTAGATACAGGAATCAAATCCGGAACTTCAAAAGGTTGGTAGGTTGTCTCTACTGACAAGTTATCTCAGAAAAATCTTTAGGGATCGATTTAACTGAACCAGGTTTTGTCTTTCTTGACGAGTTGTCTCTTTGGACGAGTTGTCTTCATGGACGGGTTGTCTTCATGGACGGGTTGTCTTTGTGGACGGGTTGTCTTTATGGACAGGTAGTCTTCAATGACGAGTTGTTTATAACGACGGGTTGTCTTCAACGACGGGTGTCTATAACGACGAGTGTCTATAATGACGGGTGTCTATAACGACGAGTGTCTATAACGACGAGTGTCTATAACGACGGGTGTCTATAACGACGGGTGTCTATAACGACGGGTGTCTATAATGACGGGTGTCTATAATGACGGGTGTCTATAATGACGGGTGTCTATAACGACGAGTGTCTATAACAACGGGTGTCTATAACGACGAGTGTCTATAACGACGGGTGTCTATAAGGACGAGTGTCTATAACGACGGGTGTCTATAATGGCGGGTGTCTATAATGACGGGTGTCTATAACGACGAGTGTCTATAACGACGGGTGTCTATAATGACGGGTGTCTATAATGACGGGTGTCTATAATGACGGGTTTGCATCAGAAAAATCTTTGATTTAAATGGATTTGTCTTCTTTGACTGGATTTGTCTTCTTTGACTGGATGAGCATCAGAAAAACCTTTGGGATTTAACTGTACTTGTCTTTTTTTACAGGATTTGTCTTCTTTGACTGGATTGGTCTCTTTTGACTATATTTGTCTACTTTGATATAGCTGATCATTTAACTGTATCCTTCCTGAAAGGTAAAGGTCAGTCATAGGCAATGCATGATATGGATCAAGCAATGATGTTCTCAACATAAATGAGATTGCATGACATGATGCGTATATGCATGTATCATGATATATGACAATGTGATGTTTATGAATGTATTTTCGTCTGGGAAAATAAATCCTTGACGAATGTCGGGAAGTTCGTTGAATCCTGGGCTGATATTGAAGAGTAGAGTTCTTCGTTTCTGCTGGGGGATGATGATTGCAAGAATAAACCGGTAGGAGAAGATGACTCCGTTGGGGAATAAACTTGATGGAGAGACTACTCTGCGGGGGATTACTCTGTGGGAAAGAGATACTTCGCTGAGGTTTTGATGATAACTCCGCTGGGGATTCCATTGATAAGTTATGTTGAGGATTTTGATGAACTTCGCCGGGGATAGGAAGAACTTCGCTGAGGACGATCATTCTGTTGTAAATAGTTGAGGATAACCCAGTTATAAGCTCTGGTGGGGAATAACCTTTGAATATGGTCGGGGAGAGATACGTTGATACTCTGTAGGTGATAAGCTTCCAGAATCTACTGGGGATAAGCTTCCAGAATCTACTGGGGAGATTGATTCAATTCTCCTGGGGAAACTTTTGAACTGTACCGGGGAAGTGGCTCCACCGGGGTGTCTGATTTCCACCGGGGAACAATCTTATATTAAGACTGCCGGGGATGCTTGCTTAGGAACATCTGTATACTTCGCTGGGGAATGTTGAGATTTTCTGGGGGTACCCAACTTCCTTAAGGCTGACAGTAGACTAACTCTTCTTGGGGCGAGTATTGCTGATTTGCTGGAGATATTGTGCCTTCTCGGGGCTGATGGGAGACTAACTCTGATAGAGGGAGAGTATTGCTGAATCTTGTCTTACTCTGCGCGGAGTGAAGGTATCATGGTTACATTCTTCAGCCGAATCGACCTTTGTACCTGGTGAGCAAAGCAGCTGTACAGTTTGGACACTCTTATTGCCCCAGCTTCTATGGGAGAAGATACATGTGGAGGTGCTTGATGACTGCCGATTTGACAAATCCTCTTCTGGTAGACAAGTGACGAGATGACGGGACATAGTCGTACGCTTTGATCCCTAATTTTTTCCTGGACCGCCCTTTAGGGTTTTCAGTCCACCGGGATACCCATTTTTGCCCAAGCCGCCTTTTCAGGTTTTCGACTTGCCGGGTGTACAGATTTTTCCATTTTCATCCCTTATTTTTGCCCGAACCCTTTTGGTTCGCCGGGAAGCCCTTATTTTTGCCTAGGTGTGTCAACCTAGCGGGTCTTTAATTCATGCGTAGTATTTTTTCGACTATGTCCATGCTCTTGGAGTGCAGGGAGTTGTCACCGTCAGTAGCGTTGTGTTGCCATACTACCAGAAGATGTTTGATCGTGCAAGACTCGTTGCTGGAATTCATGTCCAATGCCCCAAGTGACTCAGGCGGAGATTTGCCCCTGGCTATTTGGCAGTTTGAGAGATTCTCTGAATCTTGACTGGACTGCGTCAGATGATGGACAATGATCACGTCTGCCCCTTGGTTGGAAGTACTTTTGTTCACTTAGATATTCGTCGTGTGAATTTCTATGATGTTCGAACAAATAGTCATATGCAAGCAATGTTATATTAAAAATGCAAAGCTTATGTCTGTCTTGAAGTTTTTGAAAATGCATTTTTTCATAAAAACAAGTGAATTTTGTAAACTGTGATGTCAACTCGTTATTTTACAGCAAGCCTTAAGGAGTCATGATACCTTTCGTAACAATATGCTTTCGAATTAACCCATGCTTCAGCTAGGACTTTTAAGGGTTGTAACGTGGCTTGGTTCACGGTTTAAGAAACAAAGGATAAAGGCTCAAATTATATTTGTACCCACCCGCTCTTCGTGATGTTCTTCAAACCTAAACTCAGCTAATCGTGCGTTAGACCTTGTTTGAGTCTTTGCTCTGATATTCCGGTGATGGTTCGGATGTTGACAATTTATTTTGAATAGGCAGTCATTCCTTTTTTGTTGAGGGCTTGCAGGACCTCTTTCTTTTTGATTTCGTTATCCCTGTTTTTTTTGCCTGAACTGTTTCTTTTTGTATTTACAGTCAGCGGGATGCCCCAGTTTTGTAAGTCTCCTTCATAGGTTTTGACTTTAATGGGTTTTTATTTTGAAAGATGACGACTGCCTGTCTTTATGATTATTCGGAACCATCACTGTCTTTTTGTCTCGGAAGGACTTTTTTTATGCCATTCATTGTGCACCTGGATCAACTGAGAAAACTACCCTGCCCCAGGTTATGATTAAGGGTTTTAATTTTCGAAAAGAAAAACTCCAACTTCTTTGGCTCGAAGGGGTTGACGAGGGATTATCTTCCTTATAACTCCAGTGTTTAGGATTTGAAACAATGCCGGTACTTCATCAGTGGGGTCTGTTCAAAAGCATACTGTAGATCGTGGTATCGTTTTCGTCATCCTCCCTCAAGAGGCTTAGAATTATTAACCGAGAGTTGAACATCAAAAAATGAAAGCAATTTTAAGCATAGTAAACACAATTACTTCAAAACAGACACGTGTAATGCATTAATGAAATAACAACGTTTGACATGAATAAAATGTTTGAGCAATCAAAGAAAAATACAACTTGAACATTCGAATGAACAATAGTTTCTTAGTTTACACTAGTCATCTCAGATGGAAGATTCTCAGCAGAAGATTTTCATTTTACCGCCCTGCATGAACTCTAGCACCCTTCCGTCGATCAAGTCTTGGATCTTGTTCCTCAGGCTCCAACAGTCGTCGGTGTCATGTCCAGGACTGTCAGAATGGTAGGCACACCTTTCATCAGGATTGTACTTTAGGGAGGTTACGTTGAGAGTCTTAGGAGGATCCTTTAAAGCAATCAGCTTGACCTCCAACAACTGTCTCAGTATCAGTGATGATGGTATACCAGTCTTCGAGAAATGTCTTCCAAACGTATTTCGCTTACGCCGATTACCCTGTTGACGCTGGTGAGGTTGATGCGGGGCTTGTAACCCTGAAGCAAATTGAGGAGCTTTTCCCTTATCTTCTTGCCCCACAGGTGGTTGAATGATGGATTGCTCTTCAACCTTAGATGTTTTCCCCAGTTGGTTATCCCGAAGCAGTTGGTTGACGAGAACCCTGAGCTCTCCTTGTCTTTGAGATAAGTCTTGGATAAGAGCCATTTTCCCCAGCATTTGGGTTCTCATTGTATCCACCTCAGCTTGTAGACGTTTCAGCCGTTCGTCCTTATCGTCCTCAGAACTGTTACTGACCAAAGTCCCCATGAGGAGTGTCCTCAACTCTTCCTGCCCCTTGGATAGGTTCAGGAGGATTTCCTTGAACCGAGTCTCTTGAGTATAAAGATCCTGGTTGTCTTGTTGGGAAGCCATTGCTGAAATAAACAGCGAAGATGGTAAGTGACCTGTAACAAGGGTACCTGTAATGCAATGATATGTATGTATGCATGCAATGTTTTCAAGGATCTCGCGGGGTAGACAAGAAAATTGTTAGAATTTGCATTTTGTAGCTTGATGGAAGGCACTGCATATTGTTGAGAGTCCTTCTTCAAGAGTCAAGGCTCACCATATCGAGTGGGTCATAGCCCCTGACTCAAGTTATCAACCTTGGCTAGAGGAAATAAATCCCCTTTGCCCCTTGCTAGACATTTGGTTCATCATGACCTGCATCACAAGCCCTTGAGATCCTTGAAATGGGTTAGTCCTTATGCAAGATGTATGCAATGGTATGATGTTATGCTATGCATGGAGTGAGGTAAGTAGACCCTGTTATGAGCCCAGATTAAGGACTATAAACAAACCCTGCAAGAAACTCATGTGTCAGATAACAAGCATGCAAGTAGTCAAGTTTGAAGGCACACAAGTCACACAAGACAACCCTTAGAGTTTAGGCCAGCATGAAGTTTGGGGTACTACCCTCTTGAAGTTGGTGGGCTCAAAACCTGTCCTATCAAAAGTAACCGGGTTCTAGAGGACCTCAATATCATCGACTACCCTCAATCGGTCATAACTCCAGCGTCACAATCTTTTCTTGCGGCCAGAACCATCGCGAGAGTTTAGCCTCAATGAGTGTAGCATACTGCTACTGTTCTATGGCTAAGTTGGGTCAATTTAGGGTTCTAAGGTCGGTTGGTGCTTAATGACTCCTCAGAAGACCCATATTCTCCTCGTTGCAACACAAGGGATATCGGTACAGACCGAGGTATCACACCAACGTAGCCACTGCTTCACCCGTGTCGGTCTACGCCGGACAGGTCCCTCACAGCTTATGCTACCTAAAAGGGTATTCCCCCAGATCCGGGTTAGGATCTATGAAACTCTGATGCAAAGCCCACAATTATAAACAAAGCATGCAATTAAAAACATAGGGTGATCTAATCCTAAGGTACACCTCACTTAAAGAGTCCCCAGCAGAGTCTCCAATTCTGTGATCGGTGGAAATAGAACTGACTGTTTTAAAGCTGGTTCGCGAAATGTCGCGGTAAGCAAGAGTCGCCACCGTCTTTTATGTTCTCCAATATGGAAAGGACAAAAGCACAGCAAAATTCCTTCTTTGAGAATGTTTCTCGGTTCGGGAGATAGATTTATAGAAAGGGAAGGTGTTAGCACCCTTTCTATCCGTGGTTATCCACGGGCTCTTAGGTACTTGCTCTTATGTTTTCAAAATATGTTTGCTTTTCAAGTGTGTGTGGGTTTTGAAAAAGTTTCGTTTGAAAAATTTCTAAGTAACTCTTGTATCTATCCTCAAGAGTGTATGAAAAATTTGTTTGAAAACTTTTAGAAAGTGTCAGTGTGAAAAGTTGTTTTTGTTTGTTTGAAAAGAGCAAGTACCCAGGAGAATCTACCTACTCTAAGGAATTAGGCTGTGTAAGAGTCCTTTAAACAGTGCTATCCCATTATTGAGAAGTAGGTAGCACCGTCGTTGGAGGTATTCGGGTCAATTCGATTAAGGGACATGTGTGGTCACCGAAGCCATAGTAGGACACCTTAGAAGTAACCCTAATGACCTAGATCCTTTTTATCCGAGGCAACCGTTTCGAGGCAACAGGATCTTAGACAGGAGGGCGACCTCTAAAACACCCTATACTTGACGACCACGTTCGAGGCAACCAGTGAGGCGTACCCTAAGAGTGGCATGTGCTTGTGTGTTGTTTTTCAGTTAAGGTTTATCTTTGAACATGTTATTTGTGAGCTACGAGTTGATTTTAATTTATCATACAAATCTTTCATGCATATTAACAGTTAAGAGTGCGGAAAATAAAGTGCGGAAATATGAATCTACGCTATTACAAGGCGCGGGTCTATACATCGCCAAAAACAAAAACCCGTTTTGGAAAATAAATGCGGAAAGTAAAAGAAAGCGGTAAATCCTAATTAACTATTACATCCTTTGAGCAGATACATAAATATGATTAAAATAAATTAAAGCGCGAAAGAATTAAATTGGAACGTCCTTAGGGTTTTGACCCTTTTGAGAAATAAATAGTAACTTGTCCTTTTTTTGCAATTTAATTAAAATATTAAACCTAGTACTAATTAATTATTTAATTAAAAAGAAAAAAATGTTTTTTATGTTTTTTATGTAAAATAAAACAAAAGGAATTAAAATTAAAAGTTAGTAAAACCTAATTCTAAGTTTATTTTATTTATTGTAAAAAAAAGTTAAAGTTAACCTAATTTAATTAATTTACATTTTATTTACAAAAAAATAATAATTAATAAATTAGAATAATGATAATAAGAAAATATGATTGAAAATTGCCAAACCCTAATTCTACATAACTTTTATTTATTGAGAAAAAGGTTAAAATTAAACCTAAATTAAACTAAGTTGATTAATTAGAATTTATTTACAAAATAAATTAATAAATAAAAATAGTAATAATTAATAAAAATATTCACATTTTTTATTCTCTGAATTTATTAAGAATATTAATTTGTTAGTTAATTAAATAATATTAATAGTTATTAAAGAAAATAAAAGGAAAAGAAGAAAAAATAAAAAGTAGTAAAACCAGGGGGGTATTCTGGGCCCAAGGGAGGTGAATTTGTTGAATCTGGCCCATTAACACACAAGCCACGTTTGACTTTTTGAATTGTCCATGGCGTAGTTGACTGAGGAACACCATGATCCTCCATCTCTGGCCTTTGGATTCATCTTTGTGGCCACTTGGCGTGCTACTGCTGGGAGTGCATGGTATGACGCATTAGAAAACCTGCATGTAATCATGTTGAACAAAACAATATAGAAATTTTGGTGGACCTGGGAATCGAACCCAGGTCCCAACGATTGCCAGACACGTCCCTTTCCACTGAGCCAAGCGCTGTATCTGTTAACATAATAAGCAATTAAAATAATATATGATACAATAACATATGCTGAAAACAAACACGCGCGCGCCATTTATTCAAACCAGCCAACCATGTGTAAACACGTGAGTCATCTTCTTCCTTTTGCCTGTAAAAACAAAACAAATAGCGGGGGTTTTTAACCCCAACAAAGCTGAGCGAGGAAAAATAGCGAATAGGATTCTACGCTATATAAATAGGGCGCGATAGGTCCATTGGGTTCGTCATGTCCAGACGGTTTCAACCATGGGTGTCATTGGTTTTGATTTTACTTGTGCAGCAAAGCCCTAAAATCAAAGCTTCGAAACCCTAGATTTCTTCAATGGTGGTTTACGTTTCAGGGCACCATAATCAAATTAAATCATACCAATAGCTTCGTATTAGTCCTATAATCACAAAACAATCCAAAAAAGAGGTTAAATATGCATGAATAATGATATGTGATTATGGAGAAAAAAAACCAAACCGTGTGACTTGTTCTTGCATGTTCTTGAGGTGTTAAGGCTTGTTTTTTATTCCAATCCGTTCCTGGGAATGTCAGCAATGCGTTTGAATCACTCTAAGGCTTTGAATTGTGCTTGAATGTGGAATTCAGTTTTCAAATTTTCCTTGAATTTTTGGAATTTGCTTATGGCTTTTGACAGCAGCTTGCACGTTGCAGGCATTAGGGTTGAGTTATGCACTTATAGTAGAAGGGTTTTAGGTTACAATCTTGCTCCAAAAATCCATGGATTTATGATTTCAATATTTGATTTCAATCAAATCTTTTTGCACATTTTTTATTGACAAAACTTGCTAAAATTGGATATTTTGGTCCCCTTGATTGATACATGAAATCTTCAGCATGTGTTGAGTTTATTTGCACCACAAAAAGATTTGAAAACAATATTTTTGAATTTCCTACATTTAAAATCAATTAAATGAATTAATATTAATAAAAAATTCAATTAATTAATTAAAAATAAGAAAATAAATCAATTTAAGCTCAATGGGTCGTGCATAGGCCTTGGACAATGTTTCAAGAAAGAATTTGAGGCCCATTAGCAAAAACAAGGTGTTTTAGGCAAAGTTGACTTTTGCAAATTCCCAAATATTTCCCAACTTCTCCAATGCATATCTTGCTCAATTTTGAAGCTATGAACATGTTCTTGGACATTTTGGAAAGGTATTGAAGTCCTCTAACCAATGCCTTTGGTCCCATGTCATTTTGATTTACCAATCTCAAGTTATGGTCTTTGACTTAAAGTGCCTTTTTGTTGACTTTTGAAATTGACCTATAATGTAGAAATTGATAACTTTTTGTGAGAGCATTTCTTGGACTTGGAATGTGAAGATGAGTTGTAGGAAATGTCATCCCCTTAAAAATGAGCATTGGATGGGATTTTTATGATGAACCATGAAAAAGTTATGCCCTGGTCAAGTTACAGTTGACTTTTCAGTTGTCCAAAAATAGAAACTTTTGGCATCTTGATGATTTTTGAACCATGCTTGTGGAATCATGATCAAGACTTGATCAAATGATGATTGTGGCTTCAAGATGAGATGTTGACCAAAAATTTTGACTTTTTACTGCCAAATGACCATTTTACCCCTACAGTTGATTGTGAAGCAAATGGAGCTTTTGACTGTGCAATTTGATGCTGTGAACCTTGTAACTTGGCATGTAGATGCTTGACAATGTATATGAGCCCATGAGACTTGATTGGACCATTGAAAACCTCAAATTCCTTGAGAGAACCAAAACCCTAGTTTTGAACTGGCTTAGGAGGCATCTGAACTGTGCAATCCCCTGAATAGCCTTGAAGCATTTGAAGATTGATCCTTGACAAATCATTAAGAATATGGGAGGGCAAATTTTGGGGTACAACAGCAGGTATCAAGACATTTTCTGTAGCGGGGGCTATCTTCATCCGACTGTTTCTAGGATTAACACCATTGTGGAAGATGAAGCAGAGAAGGAAATGCTGAATTATGTGACGCACGGAGTTTGTGTTCAGAACTGGATCACCATTGATGTTCCCTCTTGCATACATGTTTCATAGTAATTTGATTTGTTAATCTTCTTTTTGAAAAAAGCTTTCACTCTGCCCAAGGTGGAAGTGTTAATGTTGTAGGGCTTATCTGTTTGCTGTGACTTTTAAGATCAATAATAAAAGTTGTCTTTGCTTCCCGAATTATGTCTTTATTTTCTGCTTTTTCTTGGAAAATGGTAACCAGAAAAAAACCTTTCAAAATAAATAATAACGGAAATTCAATCTGCATGATCACTTGTTATATGTGTCAGTTTCTAAATGCAATCACAAATCATATGTGCAGATTAATTAAAAAACTCGTTGAATACAATGACCCTGCACCCTCTCCCAACTTTGAATGTCCTGTGTATGGGGATGAAGAAGAAGACTATGATGAGATTCCAGAAGAGGTCTCACGGTTGCTTGAGCTCGAGGAAAATACCATTCAGCCATATAAAGAGCCGTTGGAATTGATTAATTTGGGTTCAGAAGAAGATTCGAAAGAAGTCAAGATTGGAACATTGTTGCATCGTGATGTGAAGAGAAGGTTTATTGAGCTGTTGAAAGAGTATGTGGATATTTTTGCTTGGTCTTACCAAGATATGCCTGGTCTAGACATAGATATTGTAGAACACCATTTGCCGTTGAAGCCAGAGTGTCCGCCAATTAAACAGAAGTTGAGAAGAACTCACCCAGATATGGAAGTAAAAATCAAAGAGGGGGTTCTAAAGCAGATTAATGCTGGCTTTCTTGTGACGTCAGTGTATCCTCAATGGATTGCCAATATTGTCCCAGTACAGAAAAAAGACGAAAAAGTATGCATGTGCGTAGATTACAGAGATCTAAATAAAGCTAGTCCAAAAGATGATTTTCCACTACCACACATTGATATGTTAGTGGATAGCACAGCAAAATTCAAAGTATTCTCGTTCATGGATGGATTTTCCAGGTATAATAAAATAAGAATGGCTCCAGAGGACATGGAAAAAACAACGTTTATCACACCCTGGGGAACATTCTGTTACAGAGTGATGCCCTTCAGGTTGAAGAACGCTGGTGCAACGTACCAGAGGGTTATGACAACCCTATTCCATGATCTGATGCACAAGGAAATTGAAGTATATGTTAATGATATGATCGCCAAATCCCAGACTGAAGAAGGGCATATAGAATATTTGTTGAAGTTGTTTCAGCGTTTGAGGAAGTATCGTCTCCGCTTGAATCCAAATAAATGCACCTTCGGTGTTCGATTAGGGAAATTGTTGGGTTTCATTGTTAGCCAAAAAGGAATTGAAGTTAACCCTGATAAAGTCAAAGCAATTCAAGAAATGTCAGCACCAAGAACTAAAAAGCAAGTCAGAGGTTTCCTCGGGCGTTTGAATTATATTTCCAGATTCATTTGCCACATGACTGCAACATGTGAACCGATCTTTAAGTTGTTAAAAAAAGATCAAGGTTGTGTGTGGACGGATGACTTCCAAAGAGAATTTGAAAGTATTAAAGAATATATTCTTGAACCTCCTATCTTTCTCCCTCCTGTAGAAGGAAGACCGTTGATTATGTATCTAACAGTGTTAGATAAATTCATGGGTTGTATTCTGGGACAACAGGATGAAACAGGGAAGAAGGAGTTCGCCATTTATCATCTCAGTAAAAAATTCACTGATTGTGAGTCGTGGTATTCCATGATGGAAAAAACATGTTGTGCTTTGGCCTGGGTGGTAACGCGTTTGCGGCAGTATATGTTGAATCACACTACTTGGTTGATCTCAAAAATGGATCCAATAAAGTACATTTTTGAAAAGCCTGCTCTTGCTGGGAGAATTGACCGCTGGCAGATGTTGTTATCTGAATATGATATCGAATACCGCACTCAAAAGGCTATTAAAAGTAGTGTGTTGGAAGATTATCTTACTCACCAACCAGTGGAGGATCACCAGTCTGTAGAATATGAATTCCCCGATGAGGACGTGATGTTCCTGAAAGTGAAAGATTGTGATGAACCATTGCCTGAGGTAGGTCCTGACCTTGAATCTCATTGGAGTATAATATTTGATGGAGTTGTGAATGCTTATGGTAAAGGAATTGGTGTTGTGATTGTCACTCCTCATGGATCGCACATTCCTTTTACTGTAAGGTTAACATTTGATTGTACTAACAATATGGCAGAATATGAGGCTTGCATCATGGGTCTCGAAGAAGCTATTGATCTCAGAATTAAAATTCTAGATGTGTATGGTGATTCAGGTTTGGTAATAAATCAGATTAAAGGAGAATGGGATACTCGTCACCCCGCTTGATCCCTTACAAAGATTATGCTAGAAGATTATTACCCTTCTTCAATAAAGTTGAATTCCATCACATTCCTAGAGATGAAAATCAAATGGCGGATGCTCTGGCAACTCTGGCTTCTATGTACCAAGTGAATACTTGGAATGATATACCCTGAATTGCGGTTCGACGATTGGATAGGCCCGCTCATGTGTTTACAGCAGAGGAGGTAGCAGATGAAAAACCTTGGTATTATGATATCAAGCATTTTCTTCAGACTCAGGAATACCCGATTAATGCGTCGAAGAAAGATAGAAAGACATTGAGAAGATTGGCAGGCAGTTTCTTCCTAAGTGAAAATGTGTTATACAAGAGAAATTATGACATGGTCTTGCTCAGATGTGTGGATAGATACAAAGCAAACATGTTGATGCATGAGATTCATGAGGGTTCATTTGGCACTCATGCCAATGGACATTCGATGGCTAAAAGGATGCTAAGGGCAGGTTATTATTGGTTGACAATGGAGTCTGACTGTTACAAATTTGCAAAGAAGTGCCATAAATGCCAAATTTATGCAGACAAGGTCCATGTTCCTCCGACACTTATCAATGTGATTTCCTCCCCGTGGCCTTTCTCTATGTGGGGTATTGACATGATCGGGATGATAGAACCCAAAGTTTTGAACGGACATCGTTTTATCTTGGTAGCAATTGATTACTTCACCAAGTTGGTGGAGGCTGCTTCATATGCCAATGTTACTAAGCAGGTGGTTGTGCACTTCATTAAGAATAACCTTATATGTCGGTATGGTGTACCAAGCAGAATCATCACTGACAATGGCACGAATTTGAACAACAAGATGATGACAGAACTGTGTGAAGAATTCAAGATTCTCCATCACAATTCATCTCCATACAAGCCAAAGATGAATGGGGTTGTTGAAGCTGCTAATAAGAATATCAAGAGAATTATCCAGAAAATGGTTGTTACTTATAAGGATTAGCATGAAATGATCCCTTTTGATCTACATGGATATCGAACATCTGTCCGCACTTCAACAGGAGCCACCTCGTTCTCCCTAGTGTATGGGATGGAAGTTGTACTCCCAGTCGAGGTAGAGATTCCCTCGTTGCGTGTGATAATGGAAACCAAGTTGACAGAGGCTGAATGGGCCCAGAACAGGGTTGACCAATTGAATTTGATTGAGGAGAAGAGGATGACAGCTTTATGTCATGGGCAGTTATATCATAAAATAATGAAGAAAGCTTTTGATAAAAAGGTCAAACCTCGTGAACTCAGAGAAGGAGACCTCGTGCTCAGGAAGATCATGTCTTTCAATGTTGATTCTATGGGCAAGTGGACTCCCAATTTTGAAGGACCATATGTTGTCAAGAAAGCCTTCTTTGTCGGTGCATTAATTCTTGAAACTATGGATGGCGAGGAGTTCCCACGTCCCATGAATGCTGACGCAGTCAAGAAATACTTCGCCTAAAGAAATAAAAGAACAGCTCGCTAATTTGAAAACCCGAAAGGGCGGCTTAGGCAAAAAAGGAGCGTCTCGGTAGGCCGAAAACCTGAAAGGGCGGTCTAGGAAAAAACTATAGACCTAAACAGAATAAATTTCCCGCTAAGTTGAAAACCCGCAAGGGCGGCTTAGGAAAAAGTTAGGGATTTTATTGGCGAGTAACTACGTCAGACAAGACTTGATCGTTGAAGCAACAATCTTCTCAGATCCTCACCATACTTCAACAAAAGCTGCTGCTCAGGATTTCAAAAGTTTTTAGAGGCGATAGTGGTTGTTGTACCCCAAAATTTTCCCTCCCGTATTTCTCAATACATGTCAAGTAATGTCTTCAAATTGCTCAAGGAAGTCCAAGAGTTGACCAGACAAACTCTCTCCTAAGGCAATCTACCTCAAATTAAGGTTTCATTTTGCATCAAGATGTTTGAGCCCAAAGGATCCCAAATTCTCACCATTGTCCTAATATGTTCTCAAGATCATCCATGTCAAATTTCAAGCCTTGCAGAGAAAATTTGCTCAGTCAATTGCTCAAAGGGCTGAAAATCGACTGTGTTAGGGCAAAAGTCAACTATGGCCCACATACAGTCAAACTTCAAGATTTTTGGTCAACATCCTCATTTTGAATTATTATTCATCATTTGATCAAGGGTTGATCATGATTCCTCAAGGATTGCTCACAATTCATCAAAACCCAAAAGTTGCTAAATTAGGGTTTTACAGGAAAAGTCAACTCAACTTTGACCAAGCATAACTTTCTCATACTTTATCAAAAATGACCCATCCAAATCTCATTTTGAATAGGATGAAATTACCTACAATTCATATTCATATTCCAAGTTCAAAATATGCACTCACAAAAAGATATGAATTTGGACATTATAGGTCATTTTGAAAAGTCAACAAAAACACCTTTTGGGTCAAAGCTTCATACATGAACATGGAAGACTCAATTGAGATGAGACCAAAAGGGTTGCTGAGAGGATATACTAAGCTTTTTAAAAGTCCAAGAACACATCTCTAGGGTCAAAATTGAGAGAGTTATGCATTGGCCAAGTTGACCCTTTTTGCAAAATTGCCAAAAGTCAAATATGTCCAAAATTGCATTTTTTGCTAAATGGGCCCAACTTTTTATGCTTGCACTGAGTTTGTAATGTGATCCACGACCCATGAGCCCTTCCACTTGTCATTCTTTTATTTTTGTTTTTTATTTTGATTTTATTTCATTTAAATCAAATAAAATCAATATAAAATAATGAAAATATCAAAAACTAATTAAATCTTAAGATTTTGTGCATGATTAGGTCCATTACACAGCTGGAGACAAGATCAAATCGTGCAAAGCTTCATATGGACACAAAAAGATTGAATTTGCTTGTTTTGGAAAGATTTGGTACAAGGATCAAATCATGAATCAATATTCATAATTAGAAGAGATTTGATACAAAATTGCAACCCCAATGCACTCTAGTATACATAAGGAACAAAAACAGATCAAAAGAAGGAGGCTAGAGGCGTGCAAAGGCAGAGAACAAATTTCAAAAATTCAAGAAAAAGTTGCAAACCAATTTCCAAGTTTCAGGCCATCTCAAGCCATTCTAATCATACCAATCGTTTGCTGGACATCCCTGGATCGTGTTGTAATCGTTAGCAAGCTTCCCCACGCCTTGAAACGCATCATAGCAGTCACACGGTTTGCATATTTTCTTGAATTCAAATACATTGATTTTGGCATATTTAGCATGATTAATTGACATATTCATAATCCTTGAGATGTTTGCAAGCTAATGGTTGTATTCAATTGCATTTTTGTTGACTGTACAGCAAAGTGCCATGGCTAGGTTTTTTCTTCGTTTTTAGGGATTTCTTGTACATGGAAAATTAGGCATTGATAATGGTACCATGATGCCCGTGAGGTTGAAACAAGTTGTTTGGTACCATTGGTTTTCATTTATCATGCGTGTACAAGATTTTGGAGTGAACAGGGGCTGTAGTTACACTCAAATGTCCGTAGGTAAAAGCCATGAAACTTACAACGACGGTGGGAGGAAGAAGATGGTTACGTGGCGCTCCATGACTTGACAGTTTAAATTTCGCACATTTTAAAATATAACATTTTGCTTTTATCATATTATAATTGTTATTGATCATATGTACAATTGAATCAGCCAACTCAGATGGCAAGCGTGCAAAGGGGAAATGCATAAGGACCTGGGTTCGATCCCCAGGTCCCAACTTTATTTCATGTTTTTCTTGGACAGGCAATCCAGTGTATCACATGGCAAGGGACCCATCATGCGCTACCCAGATCTGACCATTCAACCCATCAAGCTTCATATCCAACGCCTTCTCCCTGAAGGACCACCATGCACCTAAGTCAAGCTTGCATACAGGATCTAGCAAAGTCAATGGGGCTAAGAGCTTATTGGGCTCAGAATTGCAAACAGCACCCCCTTGCTAAAACAACATCAGGCCCATTTTTCTTTCTTTTCTATTTATTTCTTTAATTTAATTTAATTTGCTTAATTTTTTTTAACCAAAATTAATTTCTTTTTCACAAAAATCATAAAATCAAGAGTTTGTAAAAAAATTAGAATTAGTTTGTTTTTTTTTATCAAATTTAATTTAATTTAGTTTCATTAATTTAGGGAAATTCTAACCTTTCTTTTATATAATTAAAATCAATTAGAAAAATTAGGGTTCAACTCTTGATTTAATTTTTATTTCATTCTCAAAAATAAATAAAAATACAAAATAGGCTAATTTAATTATTTTCCTTAAATTAAAATTAATTAGTAATTAGGTTTTGTTATTATTCAATTAAGCTTTATTTTCTTAAATAATCAAAAACGACAAAAAATGGTTTTTTCCTTTAAGTTACAATTAGGTATAGTTTGGGGTCAAAACCCTAATTCTCTTATTTTCTAATCATCGCGCGCGTTTTTTATTTTTGCAATATTGATGTAACTGTCCACGGTATGTAATAGTTTAATCTAGGATTTTCTTTATTTATAAATAAAGAAACCTAATTACTAATTAATTTAAATTTAAGGAAAATAATTAAATTAACCTATTTTTGTATTTTTCATTTTATTTGAGAAAGAAATAAAAATTAAATCACAAGCTAACCCTATTTTTTTAATTGATTTTAAATATATAAAAATTTAGAATTACCCTAAAATTAAATTTAAACTAATATTAAATTAAATTTGATAAAAAAAAAAAAACTAATTCTAAATTTGTGAAACTTGATTTTATGATTTTTTGTGAAAAAAAAAAAGAAATTAATTTTGTGTTAGAAAACAATTTAAACAAATTAAATAAATAAAAGAAATAAATAAAAAGAGAGAGAGAGAGAGAGAGAGAATGGGCCTGGTGTTGTTTCAGCAAAGGGGGTGTGGTTTGCAAATTATGGGCCCAACAATTCCTGACCCCATTGACTTTGTCAGATCTTATACGCCAGCTTGACTTAGGTGCATGGTGGTCCTTCAGGGAGAAGGCGTTGGATCTACAACCATGATGATTTGATGGTTGGATGCTAATGATGCACAGTGGATACTTTGTCATGTGATACACTGAACTACCCTGGAAATATTGAGAAAAATAAAATGCACACGCCTGGGATCGAACCCAGGACGTGTGCATCAAAGACCAATTGCTTTACCACCTAATGACAAACAATTATTATATGATAAAACAAAATATTAATTCTTAAAACGCGCGCAGATTCAAATTGCCCATTCACAGCATGCCACGCCATCGTCTTCTTCGTCACCTATGTCGTTTTAGATCAAATACCTTTACCTATGGACACCAGGCGTAGGTATAACCCTGTGCATCTCCAAAACCTTGTGCAAGCATGATAAATTACAACCAATGGTACCAATCAACTCGTTGTAACCTCACGAGCATCACGGTACCATTATTAATGGCCAATTGTTCCTGTACAGCAAATCCCTAAAAATGAAGAAAAAACCCTAGTTATGGCATTTTCAAGTTCAGTCGGTAAAAACGCAATTGGATATAATCAATAGCTTGCAAACAACTCAAGGATCATGAATATATCAATTAATCATGCTAAATGTGCCAAAATGATTGTATTCGATTTCAAGAAAATATGGAAACTGTGTGAAACTTACAGCGCGATTCTGAGTGTGAGGAAGCTTGCTAGTGGTTGAAACACATTCCTGGGATGTCCAGCAAACGATTGGTATGCTTAGAATGGCTTGAGATAGCCTGGATCTTGGAAATCAGTTTGCAACTTTTCTTGGATTTTTTGAAATTCGTTCTCTTTTTTGCACGCCTCTAACCCCTTTCTTTTGGTCTGCACTCGTTCCTTATGTATAGTAAAATGCATTAGGGTTTCCATTTGTTTCAAATCTTCTCCAATTATGAATATTGATTCATGATTTGATCATTGTACAAAATCTTTCCAAATAAAGCAAAATGCAATCTTTTTGTATCCATATGAGCCTTGCACGATTTGATCTCACTTCCAGTTGTGTAATGAACCTAAACATGCACAAAATCTCAAGATTTAATTAGTTTTTGATATTTTCATTATTTTATTTTGATTTTATTTGATTTAAATGAAATAAAATAAAAATAAATGACAAAAATAAAAGAATTACAAGTGTAAGGGCTCATGGGTCGTGGGTCACATTACAAACTCAGTGCAAGCATAAAAAGTTGGGCCCATTTAGCAAAAAATGCAATTTTGGCCATATTTGACTTTTGGCAATTTTGCAAAAAGGGTCAACTTGGCCAATGCATAACTCTTTCAATTTTGACCCTAGAGAGGTGTTCTTGGACTTTTAGAAAGCTTAAGATGTCCTCTAAGCAACCTTTTTGGTCTTATATCAATTGAGTCTTCCATATTCATGTATGAAGCTTTGACCCAAAAGGTGTTTTTGTTGACCTTCCAAAATGACCTATAATGTCCAAATTCATATCTTCTTGTGAGTGCCTATTTTGAACTTGGGAGCTGAAGATGAATTGTACGGAATTACATCCTCTTCAAAATGAGCTTTGGATGGGTTACTTTTGATAAAGTATGAGAAATTTATGCTTGGTCAAAGTTGAGTTGGCTTTTTCTGCAAAACCCTAATTTAGCAACTTTTGGGTTTTGATGAATTGTGAGCAATACTTGAGGAATCATGATCAAACATTGATCAAATGATGAATAATACTTCAAAATGAGGATGTTGACCAAAAATCTTGAAGTTTGATTGTATGTGGGCCACAGTTGACTTTTGCCCTAACACAATCGATTTTCAGGCCTTTGAGCAATTGACTGAGCAAACTTCCTCTGCAAGGCTTGAAACTTGACATGGATGATCTTGAGAACATATTAGGACAATGGTGAGCATTTGGGATCCTTTGGACTCAAACATCTTGATGCAAAATGAAACCATAATTTGGGGTACACTGCCTTAGGAGAGAGTTTGTCTGGTCAACTCTTGGACTTCCTTGAGCAATTTGAGGACCTCACTTGAAATGTATTGAGAAATATGGGATCAGAAGGATCTTCCAGATGTTAGAGAGAAAGTTCTTGATACTATAGCTTGTTCTACACACATAAAGTATCAGAATGTGATATCTTTATCAAGCCTATATAACAAGGCACATCCACTACTAACCAACTCATTTAGATTATAAATAAACTAATCTAAAGAATGTCAAATATGTTGATCGTGTCCTGACCAACATACTTATCTAAGACAAGTTTCTATCATAGAAACTTATTAGATATATACACCTCCTCTTCCAAATCAGGAGTAGGTTCCAAACAATGTGATTTGAGACATATTTGTTTATCCCCCAAGCATCTGCTATGCCATACCTTTGCCAACCAGATTCTGCAAAATCTGTTAGCTTGATGTTCCAATATCTGGTTGGACATCAGTCCCCTTTACAAGGAACACATCAAGAGATACCTTATCAAAACTTGGAGATTGGCATTTTGAGGTTGAAAGCAAAAATAAATTTCCTCTACCAGATCTCTTTTCAACAAGATCACATAAGAGTGCCTTTATGAGTGGACTTGGGATAAACCTCGAGCATTTTTTTCTGCTCTAGCAAGCTAGTCGAACCTCTCCTCAAGTATCACCACACCATGTAACACGCCTTTAGAGGAGAACAATGTGTTGCATCCTCAACATACAAAACCACCAGGAGTTTTCCATCACATATATATATGCACCAGAATACAAACCAGAAAAACTCCTTAGCCACCTTCAGGAAAAAATAATAAACTTTTCACAACACCATCCTTTAGGTGCAACAGGTTACCCTAGATTTGAAAATAAATCAAACCCTTAACACAGTAGCTTGCCATCAAAGCTACACGCCTGAAAACAATAGACAGGTTCAATACATATCTTGTCATGAACATTTCATCCTCCACTTCTAGGGACCGTTCAAACAACAATATCAACTCTACAAGTTCATATAGCTCTTAAATAGAAAAATCTACCTTGCATATAACCAGAAAGTATCCCCCATGGATCTTATCCAGAAATAGACATGATACCTGCTCTGATACTAATTTAAATTCTGGTATGACAAAATCAGATTTCCTATGACATGTTGGGACATCTGATCCGACATAAACAAACAGAAAAGGAATTAACAATAAACACGGTATTGAAAAACATAAACAATACACATAATTGTAAACCCAATTTGGAGCAACTCTCCTACTCCGGGGGCATATCAAGCTAGGGACAAATCCACTATGATAGTATCAATTCATAGACCCTACAACAAACCTCCAGTTTACAGCCTAATCACTTAATCACTACCCTTTCTAAATATCTATCTAAGACTCACCTAGATATGAGACCCTTCTCAATCCCTCTTTAATCACAGACAACGATTGGATCAACACAATTTTGAACAAACATAAAGACACGCTTCCATGACAATCACTAGCCAAGACTCTTAACTAAGACCATAACTTGGAGTTGCTTCAAAGCTTCCTCCAAGAAAAATACCCAAGTCATTACTTCAAAGCTTCTGGGTGAGAAAAACAGTGACCATCTCACAACCTGAGTGGTTCACTTACACCAACTCTCATAGAGAGCGACAAAAATATAAAGCCCTAGACTTCTACATCTTGAACCCGTGCCTTTCCTAGGTTACAAATACGTCTATTTATAACCTATACCCAACTGGATTTGGGCCTTCAAAGTACAACATATCAGCTGTAACAAAGAACAGTAACTTCTGCTACAAACAAGGTCTTCAATCACATCTTCCTAAATTATCTCCAAATTTAGAAACTGTATATTCTTCAATATTCTGATTGATTCTTCTTGACCTTTAAATCAGCACCCTACAATGTTGCGTAATATTTCCCAAAATATTCTGCATAAGTTAAATTATAAAAGAATTTAACTGTCCACTTCAGCTCGGGCGCAAAATCACATGCTCCTTCATAGGACATCTTATCCGACATGTTGTTCCAAATGTTGAAACTCTTCAACTCAACATGTCCTAACATAAGATATGACTTCTTGCTTCAACATGTTCATGTTAGTAAGTTAATACACCCTATCTAACATATTATTGTATTATTTGTCTTACAAAAATTAATGCCAATCCTTAAAACTAGAGAACTTACAATACACTCCCTTTAGATCGTCATCGTCCGCCATATTCCTGAACTTTTGAGTCACTTAGACCTGATTAAAAGACCAGCTCAGGGGTCAATTGTTTGGTGAGAATATGGGATATGAACAATATAGATGGGGTGAGTAAACCCTTATAAAATTTTGATCGATTTTCCAAAATGGATTATCATAGGTCTTTCAAAATGCAAGAAGAAGTCTTAAAGAGAAAATAGAGATATTATACTCTTATTGCAATTTAATCACGTTAACACTTATTCAACCCACAAAGACCAAAGGTGGTTGTATGAGAATTCATAAACATTAATTAATCGATTAGTTGTAGATTACACAAGTTGTGTCTTGTACAATAATTCAATTAATGTTGAATTCTAACCTCGTTCATTTTTTAGATTTTGATCAACACTAAGGCTCGATTAGGTACCAATTCCAACAAAACCTAACTTTACATAATAAATTGCTATCAACTAAATAAATGATAAACTACACTAAGAATTGATAACCTAGGCATGTAATATTCTAAGGAAATTAAATGCACGTGTGTGTGCGTGTGTGTATATGTGTGTGTATGTGTGTGCATGTGTGTGTGTTTGTGTGTGTGTGTGTGTGTGTGTGTGTGTGTGTGTGTGTGTGTGAGAGAGAGAGAGAGAGAGAGAGAGAGAGAGAGAGAGAGAGAGAAGATAGAGAGAGAGAGAGTACAACATGATATATAGTGGTTCAACATTCGTCCTCACTTTTCCTACTCTGCTCTTCAATGATTTCCTATTGGAACCTGCATTGTTCTATTAAATTTTGACAAATATTACAAGAGTTCATACAATCACTAATCCATAATAATGATGGCAAAAATAAATCTCCTATCTGGATCTTGACTTATATATAATGTAATTCCAAACTCTTGTACATAATCTTTACTCGATTCATGCTTCTTGAATCTTCAAGATTCACCAATTTTCTCAGTCTCTATGTGTGACAATCACCCATTGATTCCACTCATTTCTTGAGTGATGAACTGCTTGAAGATTCGAGAAGAACTCCACCTTATCTGTAGCCTTCCACAAATTCAGTACCAAGGTCACCTGGAGAGAAGGACCTCCTTATTTTCACTAGAATTTGTCAGCACCAATGACAACAACCTCAATCTTGCAAGCTTTCTGAAAATATTTACCAAACCTTCAAGAATAATTAGTTTCAAGACACCGTCTCCCTAAATAACTAAAAATATCCATGATCAAGATCTGAAATCAAACTAGAGGTTGAAGATGAAATAATTTTTGTTTGCAAGATTTTTTGAGCTTTCAAAAATGAGAGGGTGTTGATTTAAAAAAATCACAATGTAAGTTATGAAATTCGCTAAAGTTGTAGTTGTAAATGAGATAACAAAATGAATTTATATGTGCTTGAGATTAAGAAAAAAATGGATGGAAAATTTATTTAGATTCGAGTTAAGAACTGTTAGAACAAGATTGGTTCTGATCATATCTCAGAGTTTTGATGATAACAATAAATTATATTTTATATATTTGATACTCTGATGAACATATTTAATTGTTTCAAATAATGTTCTGACAGAAGCTTCTTGATGTGTTGAGCTGAAAATAAATGAAGAAGTTCTTTTATGAAAGAACTATTTGTTTTAGCGCAAGTGCTGATGATGACTCTGATAAGAAAATATTTTAATGCATCTTCTAACGCTTAGCAGGTTTCCATGTTTTGAAGTACTTTGAAAGCAAGCGCTGATCAAAAGTACTTAGAAAGCAAGCGTTGATAAGAAGATATGCAAGCATGTTCTGAATCAAGATGTGAAGCTAGTTCTGAAAGAATATAAAAGCTAACAAGTCTTGTCAAGGATCAGGAGACATGCTCTGACAAAGTGTCGTTTTCTCATTTAATGCAAAGACGGCTACATGCACTCAAGTGTCTACGCTAGTTCATTGGAAAATGCAATACTGCAAGCAAACACGCAAACATTAAATGCTCTCCACGTTTGAAGGCAGCAATGGTCAAGTTTCTTCATACTATATATAGAAGAACATTTATTGCAAGCTAACTACTGAACAAATTCAAAAGAAGCAAGAACTACGTGAAAATATTCTGGGCTCACAAATTATTTTTCATACACTTTGTGCAATACTAATCTAAGTGAAAAATCACGGTTGTGATATAGCTTTCTTAGAAGCAAATTTTGTTTCACTATCTGTAAAGATTTAACTCTTGTAATTGTTCCTTGAGAGACCAAGTTTGGTCAGATTTCTCAAGTAGACTAGGACTAGTTTAAGTCTTAGTGGTGTTAGTCACTTGTAAGATTACTTGTGCATTGTTAGTCACAACAGTTGTTGTGTGATTGTAATCAATTGATTATAGTGAATTAAGTCCTTGTTGAGAAAGGCGAAATCACCTTGGCGGGTGGACTGGAGTAGTTTGAGTTCAAACGAACCAGGATAAAAATAACCGTGTCTTTCCATTATTGTTGAGCCTTTAAGTAAAAGAAAAAGAGAAACTTATTCAACCCCCCCCCCCCCATTCTAAGTGTTTTCTCAACCTTCAATTGGTATCAGAGCTTGACTCTGAGTGCAACACTTAACCGTGTCAGGAAAAGATCCAGAAGAAAACACAAATGGCTACTGAACAAAACAAAAATAGCTACAACAAACCTCCTATATTTGATGGAGAAGATTTTGAATATTGGAAAGATAGACTAGAAAGTTTCTTTCTAGGTCATGATAGTGATTTATGGGATATAGTCTTGGATGGTTACACACATCCTACAGACTCAGAAGGAAACAAGATTGATAGAAAAAATATGGATAGACAACAAAAAGCTGATTTCAAATATCATCATAGAGCTAGAAATATTTTTCTAAATGTTATCTCTAAAATGGAATATGAAAAGATCACAAATAGAGATACAGCACATGATATTTTTGAGTGACTCAAAATGAATCATGAAGGAAACGCTCAAGTGAAGGAGTCTAAAGCTCTGACTCTCGTCCAGAAGTATGAAGCCTTCAAAGTAGAAGAAAGTGAATATATAGAAGCTATGTTCTCAAGGTTCCAAACTCTAATCGCTGGTCTGAGAGTTTTGAACAAGGGATACACTAAGGCAGACCACGTTAAAAAGATCATCAGAAGCTTACCCAGAAGATGGGCACCTATGGTCACAACTTTCAAAGTTTCAAAAGATCTGAACAACGTGTCTCTTGAAGAACTCATCAGCGCTCTCAGAAGTCATGAGATAGAACTTGATGAGCACGAGCCTCAGAAGAAAGGTAAGTCTGTTGCCCTTAAATCAATTAAAAAAAAGAAACTAACGCTTTTCAGGCTGAAGAGGAAAACTCTGAAGAATCTGCGTCAGAAGAAGACGAACTATCCTTGCTCTCCAGAAGGATCAATCAGCTGTGCAAGCACAGACAGAAGAAGTTCAGGAACTTCAAGAAGTCAGAAGATAAACCAGAATCTTCTGGACATAAAAAGTCAAATAGAAGAGATATAATCTGTTATGAATGCAAAGAACCTGGACACTACAAGAGTGATTTTCCAAAAGTCCAAAGAGAAAAACCAAAGAAAAAGTTAGGTAGAAAGAAAGGGATGATGGCAACCTGGGACGATTCAGAATCCTCTAAAGATGAATTTGATTCTGAAGATGAGAATGCAAACCTAGCTCTGATGGCTACCATAGCAGATGACTCAGACTGTGAGTCAAATCCAAAAGAGGTATTCTCTGAATTTACTAGAGATGAACTTGCTGAAAGTTTATCAGAACTTCTGGAAAACTATAGTCAGCTCAAAATCAAATACAAGAAACTCAAGAAGAGTCTTGCATCTGATCTTGAGAAACATGAAACAGAAAAATCTGAACTCAAAGAAAATAATTTTAAACTTAAAGAAGAAATTCAAAATGTTCAAAAAAATTCTAGTTCAGATTATGTGTCAAGTTCAAAAGATATTCTGAAAGAATATGACTGTAGCTTTCAAACTTTTCTTGCTAAAAGCATAGATAGAAGCAAAATGGCTTCAATGATCTATGGAGTTAGTGGGAAAAACAGAAGAGGAATTGGATATGAACCTCCCAAAGGGAAGGAGACATATATACCAAAACCTGTTGCTAAGATGACTTTCACTTATAAACCTCTGAACAAACAATTCAAGTTTGGACACACACATGATATAAAATATACATCACATTCTGGAAACTCTTATGCTAACCCAAAGTTCAAACAGAACTTTAAATACTCTAACCCAAGAGGACCCAAAAAGATATGGGTACCTAAGGATAAAATAATATTTGTTGCAGATGTCCTTAACAGCTCAATTAAGACACCAGTCATGGTACCTGGACTCTAGGTGCTCACGATACATGACGGGAAGAAAGTCTATGTTCCAAAACCTGGAATTTAAAGTTGGAGGAGACATCAAGTTTGGAGGTAATCAGAAAGGGAAGATTATTGGTTCTGGAACCATTGGAAACGGTAACCTTCCTTCTATCTCTAATGTTTTATTAGTAAAAGGATTAGTGCATAAACTGTTGTCCATAAGTCAATTAAGTGAAAACGATTATGCCATTATCTTTAATCAAAATTCATGTAGAGCTGTTAGTCAAAAAGATGGAACAATCCTCTTTTCTGGCAAGAGAAAGAACAACATATACAAAATTGATTTATCAGATCTTAAATCTCAGAATGTTAAATGCCTTTTATCTGTTAGCGATGAGCAATGGGTATGGCATAGAAGATTGGGACATGTCAGCTTAAGAAAAATCTCTCAACTAAATAAATTAAATTTAGTCAGAGGACTTCCCAATCTGAAGTACAACTCATAAGCTCTATGCGAAGCATGTCAAAAAGGAAAATTTTCAAAACCTTCCTTTAAATCCAAAAATGTTGTTTCTTCCTCTAGGCGATTAGAACTACTTCATGTTGATCTGTTTGGGCCAGTTAAAACTGCATCCATCAGAGGAAAGAAGTATAGATTGGTCATTGTTGATGACTTCAGCAGATGGACATGGGTTAAGTTTTTAAAACACAAGGATGAGTCACATTCTGTGTTCGTTGACTTCTGTAACCAAGTGCAAAACGAAAAAGATTTTAGAATTATAAAAGTCAGAAGTGATCATGGTGGAGAATTTGAAAACCATTATTTTGAAAAATATTTTAAAGAAAATGGTATTGTTCATAATTTCTCTTGTCCTAGAACTCCCCAACAAAATGGAGTTGTAGAACGAAAGAATAGAACATTACAAGAAATGGCCAGAACCATGATCAATGAAACAAATATGGCTAAGCACTTTTGGGCAGAAGCTGTGAACACAACATGTTATACTCAGAATAGAATCTCTATAAGACCTATTCTTGAAAAGACTCCCTATGAATTATGGAAAAATAGAAAACCCAACATTTCTTATTTCCATCCTTTTGGATGTACTTGTTTTATTCTGAACACTAAAGAAAATCTGAACAAGTTTGATTCTAAAGCACAAAAGTGTTTTCTGCTTGGATATTCTGAACGCTCAAAAGGCTATAGAGTATACAACACAGAAACTCTGATTGTTGAAGAATCAATCAAAGTCAGGTTTGATGATAAGCTTGGCCAGCAACAGCCAAAGCAAATTGATATTTCTGTAGGTATAGAAGATCATCCCTCAAACTCTGAAACTTTAGAAGCAAAGGAAGACTCAGAAGATCATCCTCTTGACAATGCTCTAGATAATCTCAGAATCTCTGAACAACCCACTTAGAAAAGGTTTCCCAGAATCTCTTCAGCTCATAAAGAAGACGTGATTATTGGAAGAAAAGAAGATCCCATCAGAACAAGATCCTCTCTTGGAATCAATGAAGAATCATTGTTTGGATTGGTATCTCTGATTGAGCCAACTTCTATTGATGAAGCTCTGGAAGACAATGATTGGATCTTAGCAATGCAAGATGAACTCAATCAATTTTCCAGAAACGATGTGTGGGATCTAGTTCCAAGACCCAAAGGATTCAACATTATAGGAACTAAATGGGTTTCCAGAAACAAACTAAATGAGCAAGGAGAGGTGGTCAGAAATAAAGCACGATTGGTTGCACAGGGTTATAGTCAACAAGAAGGAATTGATTATAATGAAACCTTTTCCCCAGTCGCCAGGTTAGAGTCTATTAGATTTGTTCAAAATAACATTTCATTATATCAAATGGATATTAAAAGTGCATTTTTAAATGGCTATATAGAAGAAGAAGTTTATGTCCAACAACCTCCTGGATTTAATGACTCAAAACATCCAGAACATGTTTTTAAATTAAAAAAGTCTTTGTACGGTTTAAAACAAGCTCCCAGAGCTTGGTATGATCGTCTGAGTAATTTTCTTTTAGAAAAAGATTTTACCAGAGGGAAAGTGGACACAACTCTATTCAGAAAGACATTTAAAAATGATATCTTAATTTGTCAAATTTATGTTATGATATTATTTTTGGAACCTCTAATATCTCCCTTGGAAAAGAATTTGCTGAGACCATGCAGGCAGAATTTGAGATGAGCATGATGGGAGAATTGAAGTTCTTTCTGGGAATACAAATTAACCAGACTCCAGAAGGTACTTACATACATCAGACGAAGTATGTTAAAGAACTTCTGAAGAAATTTCAGATGTCAGAAAGCAAAGATGCTAAGACACCAATGCATCCAACATGCATTCTGGGAAAAGATGAGGTAAGTATGAAGGTAGATCAGAAGCTCTACAGAGGTATGATTGGATCCCTTCTCTATCTGACTGCATCTAGACCTGATATATTATTCAGCATATGTTTATGTGCTAGATTCTAATTAGATCCTAGAGAATCTCACTTAAATGTTGTTAAGAGAATTCTGAGGTATCTGAAAGGTACTACTAATCTGGCTCTGTGTTACAGAAGATCAAAAGATTTCAGACTAGTAGGTTATTGTGATGCTGACTTTGCTGGAGATAGAATTGAAAGAAAGAGCACCTTTGGAAGCTGCCAGTTTCTGGGTGACAATCTTATCTCGTGGTACAACAAGAAGCAAGCAACAATTGCACTTTCAACAACAGAAGCTGAGTATATATCTGCTGCTGGATGTAGTTCTTAGATGATTTGGATGAAAATTCAGCTAGAAGATTTTAATCTTTATGAAAGTAAGATTCCTATCTTCTGTGACAATACTTCTGCAATTTGTCTTTCTAAAAATCCTATTTTACATTCTAAAGCTAAACACATTAAAATTAAATATCATTTTATAAGGGACTACATTCAGAAGGGAATCTTAAATTTAAACTTTGTAAAAACATACCATCAATGGGCTGATATTTTTACCAAACCCCTTTCAGAAGATATATTTAAATTCATTTTGAAAAATATTTGTATGGAATTATTTCCTGAATAAAATTGTATTTATCTTCTGTGTTTGACTTTAGAATGTTCTGAAATGAATGTTCTGATTAACAACTCTTCAGAAGTTAGAAGAGAAGTTACATTAGAAGCTATATGTAAAGTTCTGAAATATTCTAACGTTTCATTTCAAGTATAGCTCAGCAGTTCATTAGATCAAACAGTTGTCGCATGCAACCTTCAGGAGATGAACACTTGGTGTGTTTCTGAAAGGTCACGTGTGCTAAAGCTATTGACGCCGTTCTAGGTAACTGTTATGATTTGATTAAAATATCACGTTGTCCCCTCACTTTTCAATATCATTAAATGCTAAGTCATGATTAGATTCTTTTTAATTAAATTTTTATTAAATACTCTTTTTACAGTTTTATTTTCAAAAATCTATTTCTCAAAAGTTTTCATATAAATACCTTTGTAAAAACCCTCTCTCACTTTTTACCTTCTCTTTCAAAATTCAACCGTCTGTGTATTTTTCTCTGCAACCCTTTTTCTTCTCTCAACCTAAGTGCTCCAATGGCTTCCTCCTCTGCTCATTCTGAGAACACTCAAGCTGAACAATACGTCATTCCTGAGAGAACCACTCTCATTCCAGTGGATAGCTTAGAGGTTATAAGTGAAATAATGGTGGACTTTGAGAATCTTAAAGCAAATGGCTTTGATCTTCTTCCTACTGTGGAGTTTCAAGGATGGGGAAACTTCTTTGACCGTCTAGTTGGTCCTGTTTTTCCACACCTTGTTAAGGAATTTTGGATACACGCAATTGCTTCTCCAAAAGTCATCCTCTCATTCGTGACGGATAAGGAAATCTCCATTACTAAAAATCTAATCAGAAAACTTCTAGGTTTTGAAGGAACTGGAGTAACTGGAATTTCTAGTGGAAGAATGGAAATGTCAAAGGTTTATGCAGAAATCTTTACAAATGGGCAAGCGTCTTCAAAGGTCAGAGATTTGAAAAATAAGTACAAAAATCTGGGCAAGAATCATCCATGGTTGCATTCATCATAGGAAGGAAACAAGTTCTCCAGACTATATAAATGCTGACCAACAATACTTGTTGTTCTGTCTTGGAACAAATGTTAAGATTTATTTACCCTATCTTTTGTTTGATCATCTCTAGACGCGTGTCAAAGAAACTAGGGAAGCAGAAAGAATGAAGAACCCTAAATCCAAAAGGAATTGGATTCCAATGGGGAGACTGATTTCAGACATTCTGACTGAGAATGGTCTGATTGCTCACTTAGATGAAGCAAATCTGCTGGGGGAGTTAGAGCCTACATGTGGGAAAGCTCTGACTGGAAAGAACTTGGTGAAGAGAAAAATTATTGACAAACTGCTGATAGAACCAACTCCCTATGTTTCAGAATCCATTACCAGAAGAAGGATTCCAATTGCTGATTTTCCACTGTTCAACTCAGGAGATCACCCACGCATCATCCTACATTACATTCAGATCTGCAAAGAAAGTGGAACACCAATTGATCTTGATTGGCTTCAAGGAAGACATGAAGCTGCTCCAGATGTTGTCTTTCAGCAACCAATGAAGAGGAAAGCAGTTGAAGGACCATCTGCTAGACCTCAGAAGAAGAAGAAGAAATCAGGTACACCTACTAAGACTATTTATGTTAATGATTCTGTAAATATATCTACATCTTATGAACCCCAAACCTTAGGAGACATAGATGTTGACATAGACTTAACCATACCCTCTGAACCTCTTGCTGAAAATCCTCAAAGAGATCAAGTTTTATCAGACTTGAGTGATTTTGACTCTGATTACTCCTCTAAAACCCAAACAGAACCATCTCTCAGAACCATCTCAAACACCTATTGCTGCTGAAAACCTTTCTAGACCTCTGTTGTACCCCCAAAATTTGCCCTCGTATCTCTCCACAAGAAATCACAGCTTCAGGCTTTTCCTGATTTTTCAGACTGGCTCAAGAATCGGTCAAACAGACTTTTCTCGTCAGTCAGACAAAATTAGGGTTTTCATTGATTTTCATGGCTCTGGAACAATTCAAACAGTTTGCTTAGGGTTTGGTTGATTTTGGCTCAGCTTTGATCAGGCGAACGCTTCTTTGGCATTTGATCAGGAACTAGGGTTTTTGTGCGTGCATTTTCAGAAAGAATTAATCCCACAGTGCTTTTCAAGTTATTCCGAGATATGGACTGAGGCATTTGGATTGAGTTTGCAATGTTTGACTAAATCAGTGAAAAGAGTCATTTGGGTTGAGTTTGCAGTGTTGGATTTAATCAAGTGAGAAAGAAAAGGACATGTGGACGTTTTGTTTGTTTAGCTGTGCAGTGCTCTGATTATTCAAGATACCGGACGTTTATTGATTATCTATTATTCTGAGTTAAAATGATTGGGATTTATTTCCAGTTATTATAATTTTAAGAATTATGAATAATTAAATAAACAATTGAATTGAAAGGAATTAACTGATAAAAAGTAGATTTTATTCATCTTTAAATTATTTGTTACAATTATTATTTAAATACAGTATTTATTTACAAAGTATTTACAATGATAATTTTACAAACAATTAAATTTGGAATAAAACTATCCTAATTTTTCTAAGTTTCTTAATCTTCATTCTTCTATCCAATGCTCCCTCTGTTCATTTGATTTTATCTGCAAAACAAAGAAAAGAAAGAAAAGTCAAAGCAGATGAAATTAAAAAGACAGACAGTAATTTAAAGATTCATCATTAAAGGCAACTGGCCGGAATCAGTTTGCCCTCTCTGCAAATCACGAGATTTCTCTCGGTTCACAGAGAGGGATGAAAAATGCTTGCAAAAGAATAAAGTATTGAAATGCATAAAAGTTTTAATTGCACAAATTCAAATTTGTCAAAGCTGCATAATTTCAAAAGTCTCAAACAGCATGAGCAAGTACAAAATCCAAAGGTAAACTGAACTAGAACTACAAAGTCCAAACTGAGTTCCAATGTCAAACTAAACCAAAAGTTGTCCAAAAGGATATTCAGATACAAGTACAAAATGCTGTCAAAAGAAGATATGGAAAGATATTAAGAAGACATAAAGTATGCAGAGAAAACATGTTGCAAGCAAGCAAGGTTCATTTCATCATTTCCTGGCCAGTTATCTTTTCAGTAAAAGACAAATCATAAGCAATAAAAAATGCTTTAAATTTGTACTGGAGAGAGAAGAAGAGAGAAAGAAGATGGGCTTACTGGCTTTAGGCTTGAAGGAAGAGAAAGAATATAAAACAAAACTGCTAACACAGTAGGGGGGAAGCATAAGATATCAAAAAACATAAACAAAACGGTAACTTTGAAAAACACAATGAAGCTCTCAAAAACCTGTTTCTCATAAAACACCCTGCATAAAAACCTTACAACCTGTTGAAGCCCAAGCCTCCAACACCAATCTGCTGAAGCCTCAAAGAGGAACCAAGCTAATAACCTGCTGAAGCAAACAGCAGGTCAAGCCAAAGCCTAAACTCATATCACAACAACACAAACCTTTCAAGCAATGTCCAAATCTGCATAAACCAAGGCCTGTAACCTCAAACTGTCCAGCCTAAAACCTGTCAAGCCTTAAACCAGTAAAACTTGCATTAACCTGTCAAGCCTTAAGTCTTACCTGATTAAAAACGCCAAATCATGTCAAAGATTACAAACCTCTAAGCTGCATAAGCCTCACGCCCATAACCTGTTTTCTAAGCATTCAAAGGCAACACAAAGAGGCCCTCAGAGGAAGCCTCATCACAGGGCAGGCATCAAGGCGACAAGAAGAAGAAGATAAAGAAGCATTCAGGGGGCAAGCACACAAAGCAACAACTCAGTATAGCAATATTCAAGATCAAAGATACAGAGTAAGGCAATCAAAGCCTCAGACAACTGTCATCATAGGGTTTTGAACAATAATACAACACTCACAAGCATATTCAGTATAGCCAACATTAACAAGCAAGCATGTCAGTAATCATCATCTCAGAATCAACAAAGGCAACATAAGCATACAGAGGCTAACAAGAGAAGAATAAGAGAAGCGCGTAAAGGCAACCAGAAGAGAAAAGAGGGGATAAAAACTAAGGCTCTCAAACATCATCACTGAACCAACAATTTTAAGAGGCAAAGCGAAGATACCAGTTTCCAGCAAGCTAGCTCAAACGCTCATCATCATCATCCCCTCGCCGTCAAGCCGCCTGAGCGCCTCCATCTTCATTCCTCCTCCATCTCCTCCAAAAGGTATAAAAAACACTCCCTTTTCCTTAAAGTACCTCACAAATCACAAAGAATCAGGACATGCAAAGAATAGAAATCATTAAAAATTGGAAAACCTAAAAGACTGTCAAAAAACGAACAAAGCCATTTACCTGTGTGAACGTTACTGAGTGACCAATGAAGGGAAGAGGAAGGATGTTGGCGCTCAGTGGCCTTGAGCGGAGAGGCATTCAGAGGCGGATCCATGGCGAAGAAGATGAAGAAAGAAGCGAAGTAGACATCGTCGTTCGTAACAAACAAGCCCTAATTCCAATAATGAAACAACAATTTGAACCCCTGGCATTTGTTTCAGACCGGTTGGGCCGGTTCTCTTAAGCCCAATGGCCTTTTTTTGGCATACACCCCCCACGTTACTACTTTGTTTGGGCCAGCATAAACCCTTAAAGCCCATTCAATCTCTAAACTATTCTTTTTTTATATAAAACATATCTTATCTTTTTATTAATTAACATACTTTTTATGATTCAAAATTTCATTAACTCTTTTATTTTTTTATTTTTTTTATATAATATAATCATAATTTTGTTTATAAATAATACATTAATTAAAATACACCAAAGCATTAATTTTTTCTTAGGAAATATTTCTTTTTTATTTTGTACATAAAAACGTTGAAACATATAAAATTACAATCAAACTTCTACTTTCTTTAATTAAAATTTTTTATACATGAAATGTTAATTTTCTTAAGTTAATACTTTTCTTTTCTTAAAATACTTTATTTGTACATAAAAAGATTAATTAAAATACATTAATTTGTAAATACACAAGAAATACTTTTCTTATATATAAGACATTAATATATAGAATTTGAATATTTTCTTTTCTTAAAATATTTTATTCTTGTACATCAATACATAATACTTTTCTTTTTCTTAAGATAAATAATTTGTACATATTAAACAAAAATACAGGAATACAAAAATTAAATAAATAAAACACTTAATAATACATTTAAGTTCACATTTCTCAACTTGTAAATAAATTACGTATACACTTACACTTACACATACACAATACACTCACATTGATACATTATGCATTTGCTTATTCTTGTATATTTGATACATATTACATTTGATCGCAATTCGATTTTGTTGTAATTATTTAAGTCTCATCCCCATTTGTAAATTTGTACCCCCACTCCCGGATACTTATTTGTAATAGCGTAGACTTTAAATTCCCGCAATTTACCACTTTCAATTATACCATGTTTAGACCTAGGGTTTGTATGTACAGAAAATCAAACGCTAGATAACCTAATACAAGACAAATACATGAAATCAATACACAATCACATTTGCACCCCCTAGGGCAATCCCACATGTTGCCTTCCAAAATGGGCCATGCTTGCACGTCGAGTTTCTTTGGCAAAACAATTCAAATGATCATAAGTCCCTCGATGACGCTTTCGAAAGTTGCCTAATCAAAATGATCATAGTCCCTTAAAGCAAATTGCCAAAGACACTTGGCACCATTGCATTCATGGTCCATACGATGACCCGTGCATGTCCCGTTAAACATCCTAAACGCAAGATTGTCCACCAAATACGATGATGGAACAAAATTGTTAAAAAGGGTTAAAACATGAGAAAAATCTTTGAGTAAATTTAGGGGTAGACAAAACTCTTAGTTACTTGATCAACTTGCAAAAACACTTGCCTAATTTTCAAACCACGCTCCACAAACACTTTCAAAACAAAAACATTTGAAACATCTTTTCGAAAAGATACACACCTTCGTATATACTCAAACACGAGTCATTACAACGGTTGCCTAAAACAAGGCATCTTCTTCCAAAACATTTTCAAAACACACACACACACCATAATTTCAAGCAATCGAAAATCAAGGCAAGTGATCTAAAACCAAGTAACTAAGAGCCCATGGATAACCATGGATGAAAAGGGTGCTAATACCTTCCCTTTTCATAATCTACCCCCCGAACCCATGAAACATCTCAAAAGGTTTTTCCTGTGCTTTTTAACCTTTCCTTTAGGATAAAATAAAAAGTCGGTGGCGACTCTTGCTAAACCGAACAAGTGCGAAAACAAACGCAAAACCTCAAGTCAGTTCTCCCACCGTATCACAGAACTGGCGACTCTGCTGGGGACTTCTTTAAAAGTGGGGTTACCTTAGGGTTTAAATCACCTTTACATTCTTGCTTTGATTGACTTGATTGCTTTATTCTTTCGGTTCCTTGTTTGGGTTTGTTAAATCCTACACCCGGATTTGGGGCACCTTTTTAGGTAAATAGCAATAAAACTGTGAGGGAACTGTGCGGGGTATACCGACATGGTTGAAGCAGTAAGCTATGTTAGTGTGACATATTTGTGAGTACCGGTAACCCTTGAGTTCAATCAAGGAGAGTACGGGGCCGCTGAGTGATGTCGTGAAGCACTAACTAACTCTTAGAACCTTAATTGACCATCTTAGCCTTTTTAGGGGTAGTGAGATGACCGACTTTGGTGCAGTCCGAAGTTGGTAGATACTCGATACTACACTCATTGAGGGTTGTTTTCTTGGAATATTTTGGTCGCCAGTTAAGTGGCTAAACCAAAACGATGAACACAGAAAACAATCCAATGATATTGAGCTCCTTAGAACCCGGTCTCTATTTTAGGACAGGATGAGCCAACTAACTTCAAGAGGGTACTTACCTGCAACCCCATGCAAGCCTAAACCTAAGGACTTGTTTTCTTTGTGTGAATATGTTTGTCTGTATATACACTCACTTGCTTTTGCATACATGTGCATAACATCATGACATCATACCATAGCATTTTCAAATAACCATTTCAAGGATCTCGAGGGTTCTTTTGATGCAGGGTTACGTTGAACCAGACGTCTACCAAGGGGCAAGAGGTTTCTCATCTAAACAAATGCCAATCAAAGATCAAGTACAACAACTTGAATCAGGGGCTATGACCCACTTGACATGGTGAGCTTGATTCTTGTGGAAAGACATCCACCGGTGCAAAGTTCTCCAATCAAAGATCGAAGTTCAACCTCTAACGTTTTCTTGTGTTTACCCCAAGAGATCCTTGAAAGCACGCATCCACATATCATGCATTGCATTTTGACAGTTTTTCCTTTTTCAGGTTTCCTTACTCTCATACTGTTTATTTCAGTAAGAGATGGCTCTAAAAAGGACTGTCAAGGATATCCAGGACCAGACTGCTCAGCTGTAGGAAATGTTCTTGATCCTGTCACTGGGGCAAGAAGAATTGAAAGCTCTCCTCACAAAGGGCTTGGTCCAGGAGAATTAAAACAATACCAGGAGTGATCAGTTGGAAGCACTACAGTTTGAGCTGACGACAATGAGGATCCAAATGACGGGACAGCTAGTGGGCCAGATGACTCTCATCCAAGACCTGTCTCAAAGGCAAGAGGAACTCAGAGTTCTCGTCAACCAACTGCTTCAGAACAACCAACTGGGGAAGACATCTGAGGTTGAAGAGCAAGTCACCGCTCAGCCTCCATTCACTCAAGAAGACAAGGGGAAGGCTCCTCTGCTTGCTTCAGGGTCACAAGCCCCTCAACAACCTCGCCAGTGTCAACGGGGTAATCAGCGTAAGCAAAATACGTCGGGAAGACAGTTCACTGAGACTGACATACCGTCATCTCTGATTCTGGAGCGCTTGTTGGAGGTCAATCTGACTGCTTTGAGGGATCCTCCTAGGAAGCCCGATACCTCCGCTCCTAACTATCATCCCGATGCATTTTGTGTTTACCACTCCTACAGCCCGGGACACGACACCGACGACTGTTGGGCCTTGAAGAACAAGATTCAAGATTTGATCGACATTGGAGTTCTGAGGCTCATGCCAGACGGCGAGATGAAAATCTTCCGTTAAGGGTGTCCACACCTGGAGTGACGAAGCTCAAACTGAAAGACTTTTGCTTCATTTGAATTTTCAAAGTTGTAATTTCTTTTGTTATTCAAACAATTATCTGTTGATGTTAAACTCTGTTTCATTAATGCATTGCATATGTTTGTCTTGAATTCATCCATTCGTTTTCACTACTCTTATGCTTTCTTTGTGATATTTGACTCTTGATAAAAAGGTGCAAGCCTTTAGAGGGAGGATGACGAAACAATACCATAATCTCATACAATATGCTTTAGAACAGACCTTGCTGATGATGTACAAGCATTTCTTTCAATTCCCAAACACTGGAGTTATAAGGAAGATAATCCCTAGTCAACCCCTTTGAGCAAAAGAAGTAGGAGTTTTCTGTTCTAAACAATCAAAACCTTTGATATAAACCTGGGGCAGGGTAGTATCTCAGTTAATTCAAAAGAAAATGCGCATTGAAGTCGCAAACTCTTAGTTCGTAATACAACGAACGACGACAAAGAAAAACATTCCCTTGGAATCAAAAGACAGTGACGGTTCTCTATCATATAGACAGTCATTATCTCTCAAAAAAGAAAAAGCCCACTGAGCCAAAACCTGTAAAGGAGGCTTAAGAAAGCTGGGGCATCCCGCTGATTGTGATCTCGAAAACAGAGACAGTCAGGCAAAAGTTAGGGATAACAAATCAAAATCAAAATAGTGAGGTCATTACAAATCCTCAACAACATGAAAAATGTTGCGAAGAAAAAAGGAGAGGATGACTATCTCCCAAATTCATTGGTGAACCATCACCCAAAAGGTCGTTCCAAACTCAAACAGGGTGCGACGCACAATTAACTGAGCTTAGGATTGAAGAACATCACGAAGAGCGGGTGGGTACAAATATACTTTGAGCCTTTATCCTTTGTTTCTTAAACCGTGAACCAAGCCACTTTACAACCCTTCAAAAGTCCTAATTGAAGCATGGGTTAGTTCGAAAACATACTGTTACAAAAGGTATCCTGACTCCTGTAAGGCTTTGCTCTAAAATCTTGTGTTGACTTGTCTTATAAAAAGTTTTCTGCTAAAAAATGCATTTTTCAAAACTTCGAGACAAACATAAACTTTGCATTGCTTGAATATCACTGTTTGCATTTGGCTTTTTGTTTGACAGCGAAGAAATTCATACAGTGAATGTTCGGAGGAACGAAAATTCTCTCAGTGAGCTCAATCACTTCAAAAGGATGACACTTCCATCGACAAGTCTCCTATCAACAAGGGGCATGACATGTCACCATCCAATTAACCTGGGGAAGTCCAATCAAGATTTTAACGAATCTCTCAAAAGTTCAGTGAACTCGGGGCAAGTCTCCTTCATCTTCACTTGGGGCATTCGAATGTCAAAAGTGTTCAACAATTCCTTCATCACCTGTTGGAAGTTACAGTCGTCAAAGACCAAATTCTCACAAAATTCAAGTTATGAAGCCCAAATTTGACCGGATAGTATCTTGATCTCTACAGCATATTGTGAAGACCGGACTACGACCGGATAACAGTGTCAAACTACCGCAAAGCCTGGATTGCGACCAGATAGTGGTATATCTTCAGCACAAGCCGTGAAGCCTGGATTCGACCGGATAACAGCTTAGCAAGTTATTGTGAAGACTGGATTACGACCAGATAACAAGTTAACCCTCAAGAATGAAGAATCTCATCCTTGAAGCCTCAGAAGATTGGTATACTCCCAATTTCTGACCCTGAACAAAATCAAGATCTAGAGATAGTTCAAGATGTGACCCAGAGATGGCGACCTTCAGTAACTTATTCCAGATCAACACCACTTGGGGCATTCGAATGTCAAAAGTGTTCAGCAATTCCTTCATCACCTGTTGGAAGATACGGTCCAGATGTGCTCCAGACACGGTTGCCATTCTGTCACCTTTCTTAAGTTCCGGATCAACACCTGTAGCAAACCAGGAAAATATCTGTGGACGACTTATTGTGGATTAACACCTGTAACAAGCCAGGAAATTATCTACATCACCACTTGGGGCATTCGAATATCAAAAGTGTTCAAATTTCCTTCATCACCTGTCGGAAGATACAGTCCAGATACGCTCCAAACACGGTAGCCATTCTGTCACTCATTCAGATCCTAGTTACAGTTTCAGATATACTCCAGACACGGAAGTCATTCTACTACTCATACAAATCTCTACTCCAAGATACAGTTTCAGATACGCTCCAGACACGGTAGCCATTCTGTCACTCATTCAGATCCTAGTTACAGTTTCAGATATACTCCAGACACGGAAGTCATTTTGCTACTCATACAGATCTCTACTCCAAGATACAGTTTCAGATACGCTCCAGACACGGTAGCCATTCTGTCACTCATTCAGATCCTAGTTACAGTTTCAGATATACTCCAGACACGGAAGTTATTCTGCTACTCATACAGATCTCTACTCCAAGATACAGTTTCAGATACGCTCCAGACACGGTAGTCATTCTGTCACTCATTCAGATCCTAGTTACAGTTTCAGATATACTCCAGACACAGAAGTCATTCTGCTACTCATACAGATATCTACTCCAAGATACAGTTTCAGATACGCTCCAGACACGGTAGCCATTCTGTCACTCATTCAGATCCTAGTTACAGTTTCAGATATACTCCAGACACGGAAGTCATTCTGCTACTCATACAGATCTCTACTCCAAGATACAGTTTCAGATACGCTCCAGACACGGTAGCCATTCTGTCACTCATTCAGATCCTAGTTACAGTTTCAGATATACTCCAGACACGGAAGTCATTCTGCTACTCATACAGATCTCAAATCCAAGATGTAGTTTCATACGGACTCATCATCAGAAAACCCTACACAGGTTCTTTCTTTCAACTTACGATTCAACACATCTCTAGTTAACTATCCATCCTATCTCCAAATGGCATCTGTAAGCCCATTCCCGACATCAAGTACCTGCAGCAATCAAAAGATTCTTGTAATCCCCAACCAGAGAGCCTTACAGAATCTAATTCCCCTCAGAGTCAAGTTTCAAAATCCCCAGCGGAGCTAAAACTTCCAACTATCAATCCCCAAGTAGAGTGAAGACTCTCATTCTCAGTTCCTCGCAGAATATTCGAATATTCCCCAGTGAAGATCTCCTCAAGACAGGAATCCCCAGTAGATTGGTATGATCGGTGGATCTGGAACTGACTGTTTAACGCTGGTTCGCGAAATGTCGCGGAAGCAAGAGTCGCCACCGTATTTTATTTTCTCCAAATGGAAAGGACAAAAGCACAGAAAAATTCCTTAAAGAGATTGCTCTCGGTTCGGGAGGTAGATTATAGAAAGGGAAGGTGTTAGCACCCTTTCTATCCATGGTTATCCATGGGCTCTTAGATACTTGCTCACTTGTGTTTTCAAAAATGGTTTGTTTGCTTTTCAACTGTGGGGTTTAAAAAAGTTTCTTTGAAAATTCCAGTTCGACTCTTATATCGGTCCTCAAGAGTGTTTGAAAAATTGCTTTCGAAAGCTTTTTGAAAAGGTGTCGGTGTGAAAAGTATTTTTTGATTTGTTTTGAAATTAGAGCAAGTAATCTACGAGTCATCCACCTACCCTAAGGAATTCGTCTGTGTAGATGTCCTTTAAAGTAGTGCCATCCCACCATTGAGAGGTAGGTAGCACCACCGTTGGAGGTGTTCGGGTCAATTCGAGGTTCGGGACATGGTGATCACCAGAGCAATGGGAAGACACCTTAGAAGCTACCCTCATGCCAGGTTCCCGGATCATGAGGACTTACTAAGACATCCTCTACTCGACGATCACCTTTCGAGGCAAGGCAACAGTGAGGCGTACCCTAGGGGTGGTGTGTGATTCGTGTGTCGTTTTCAGATATTTTGTCTTGTCATGTTATTGGTGTTCTACGCTTTTGTTTTTATTTATGTCCATTCATTCTTGCATGCTTTGTTTAACAGTTAAAAGTTGCGAGGAAAAGTAAATCTAAAGCTATTACAAATGGCGCGGGTCCACATCGCCAAAATTAAACCGGACCCGATTTGACAGAAAAAATAAAGAAATTGAAAGTGCGAGAAGTAATATTTACAAGGCTTTCGGAGAGGTACATAACTATTTAAATGACATAAAATAAATATGCGAATTAGAATAAAAATTAAGAACATGGGCGTTGGACCCTTTTGCAAAAAAATTAAAATTAATGAGGAATTAAAATTAAAAGAAAGCAAGAATTTGTTTTTTTTGTTTTTTTGGTATTTTTATGTTTTAGGAATTTAATGAGAACAAGAATTAATTTAAAATTTAAATAAAATGTTAACCCTAATTCTAATTATTTTTAAGTTATTAAGAAAAATATTGGAGTTTTTAACCTAAATGAAACCCTAATTAATTTACAATTTTAATTATGAAAATAGATAAAATAATAATATTATTGTGAAAAAGAAAAATTAAAAGGAATAAAACAATTATCAAACCTATTTCTACATTTTTTAGATTTTTTTTTATTAAAAGAATTACAATTAAAAACCCTAATTTAAGCTAATTAATTTCCAGGCATTTATTTACAAGAAAATATTAAAATAAAAATATTTATCATGTTTTTTACCTTTTCTGATTTTTTAGGCATTTTTTATATTTTGAAAAATATTAAATTGATTAAAAGAATAATTAAAAAAAAATAATAAAAAGAAATTGAGAAAATTGCAAACCAAGGGGGAGGTAGTCCCAAATTAGGAGGTATGGCCCAAGAATTCTGGCCCAGCAAGCTTCAAATTCGTTGACTTTTCCAGGCACCATGTGGCACCTTTGACCAGGCCTAGGATACACTTCCAATCTATGCCCTTGATTTAATCTCCAGGACGCGTGGCTGTGGGATTCTTGAAGGCATATGGTAGTCCTTAATGGTGTGCCTGCATAGGAAGATAATTGGAAAAATAATATGGACATTATGCAGACCTGGGGTTCGAACCCAGGTCTTGGACGTTGCAATCACCATCCCTTGCCAGCTGAACCAACTTATGCGCGTTAACATTAAACATCAAACAAATAATATAAAATAAACAACGCATATGGATAATGTTTTAGCGCGAAATTTAAAAGAACCAATTACTTCTTGCCAACACATCGTCTTCTTCGCGTGCCTGAAACAAAAAAACAAGAGCAACGGTTTTTCGTGCGTTCTATTAGGCCGGCTATGGGAAAATAGCGAATAGCGCTATAGGGTTCATAAATTGGGCGCGATGGTCCTATCTTCTTCGTCTGAACGTGTTGAATCTAATGGTGGTGGTTTGGAGTCCCAATTTTTCCTCGTTTCAAAAGCCCTAATCTGAAGCTTGCAAAACCCTAAAATTCAAACATGGTGGAATCGTATATACAGCATAATAATCAAATTAAATGCATTGGTTAGCTTCAAAACATCATAATGAACATGAATCAATGAATAAATTTCACAAATAATGCATGGAATTTGATATACGATTATGAGTTTTTTTCTGTACAGTTCAGGTTCAATATACCAATTCTTGAGGTTTTGATGGCTGTGCTTGATTGGAATATGATCAGTAGGCCTTGAGGAAGCTGTTGAGACAAATTTCGTGCCTTGAATCCACCTAAAAAGGGTTTTTCAGATTTGAGTTTTTAGAGAATTTTTCCAAGTTTGTCAATGGCTTTCTTGCGCAGTTTTGTGTCTAGCATGATTAGGTTTATGATCAGGCATTTGTAGTGAGTCCATTAGGTTAACAAAACTCAATCAAATCTCTTGTAATCATGGATTTGGAAATTTGATTTTTTAAGGATCTTTTTTCAATCTTTTTCAAGTGTTATTTGTTCTCAATCATGCCAATCAATCCAAATCTTTCCTAATTTGCATATGCACGAAATATTGATGATATAATGTGCACAAAAAGATTGAAAAAAACTTAGGTTAGCATTTTTCATGTATTTATTTTAATTTAAATGAATTATTATTAATAAAAATCCAAATAAATAAATAAAAATGAATAAAAACTTCCCTTTGGGCCAAGTGGTCGTGCACATGTCATGGATGATGAATCATGGAAGAAAAATGGGCCCATTAGCAATTTTAGGTCATTTGAAGTAGTGTTGACTTTTCAAAATATCCAAAAATTTCCCAACTTCCACAAGGCATAACTTGCTCAATTTTTAAGCTTTTCTCATGTTCTTGGACATTTTGGAAAGGTCTTTGAGTCCTCTAACCAATGCCTTTGGTCCCATGTCATTTTGATTTACCAATCTCAAGTTATGGTCTTTGACTTAAAGTCCCTTTTTGTTGACTTTTGAAAATGACCTATAATGTTGAAATTGATAACTTTTTGTGAGAGCATTTCTTGGACTTGAAGTATGAAGATGAGTTGTAGGAAATGTCTTTCTCTTCAAAATGAGCTTTGGATGGAATTTTTCTGATAATCCATGTGAAAGTTATGCCCTGGTCAATTTCAGTTGACTTTTTCAGCTGTCCAAATAAGGAAACTTTTGCATCTTGATGATTTCTGAGCCAAATTTTGAGAATCATGATCAAGCATTGATCAAATGATGTTTGTGGCTTCAAAATGATATGTTGACCAAAAATTTGGACTTTTGACTGTCAAATGACCATTTTGCCCCTACAGTTGACTGTAGTGCAATTTAGGGTTTTGACTGTGCAATTTTGTGCTGAATGCCTTGAAACTTGGTATGAGGAGACTTGACCATATTTGTAGGCATATGAGACTTGATTGGGCCTTTGAAAACTTCCTTTTCTTGATCAGAACACAAACCCTAATCTTGACTGCTTAGGAGGCCTTTACACTGTGCAACCCTTGGGGAATTTTGCAGCTTGACTTGGCAAATCTTTGAAGAATATGGGAGGGCAAATTTTGGGGTACAACAGTTGCCCCTGTTCAATCTTCTTAGACCTGAGGATGCAGATTGGCTGACGTGCCTTTCGTAATCCGAGGGTAGAAGATGATTGAACACTAGAGTGCCCAGAAATTTGCGCTCACATAGTAGCAGTGATGGTGGAATGGGCTTATAGATGCCATTTAGAGATTGCTGGATAGGATGATGGGCTTATAGATGCCATCTGGATGTTGATCGCGTAAGAAATTCCTTAGCGAGAACCTGCTGTGATCGGTGGATCTGGAACTGACTGTTTTAAAGCTGGTTCGCGAAATGTCGCGGAAGCAAGAGTCGCCACCGTCTTTTATTTTCTCCAATAGGAAAGGACAAAAGCACAGAAAAATTCCTTAAAGAGATTGCTCTCGGTTCGGGAGGTAGGTTATAGAAAGGGAAGGTGTTAGCACCCTTTCTATCCATGGTTATCCATGGGCTCTTAGGTACTTGCTCAATGTGTTTTCAAAATTGTTTGCTTGCTTTTCAATGTGGGTTTCAAAAATATTCTTTGAAAAGTTTCAGTTCAACTCGTACGTCAGAGTGTTTGAAAAGTTTGTTTTGAAAGTTTTTGAAAAGTGTTGGTGTGAAAAGATTTTGATTTGTTTGAAATTAGAGCAAGTACCCTTGAGAACCTACCTACCCTAAGGAATTCGTCTGCGTAAATGTCCTTTAAAGTAGTGCCATCCCACCATTGAGAGGTAGGTAGCACCACCGTTGGAGGTGTTCGGGTCAATTCGAGTTTGTAGGGACATGGTGATCACCGGAGCAATGGGAAGACACCTTAGAAGCTACCCTCATGCCGGGTTCCCGGATCATGAGGACTTACTAAGACGTCCTCTACTCGACGATCACCTTTCGAAAGGCAACAGTGAGGCGTACCCTAGGGGTGGTGTGTGCGGTTCGTGTGTCATGTTTCAATTATTTTGTCTTGTCATGCATTGGTGATCTAACGATTCGATTTTATTTTTGGGCATTCATTCTTTCATGTTATTGTTTAGCAGTTAAAAGTGCGGGAATTTAAAGTGCGGAAAAGATAAAAGTCCTACGCTATTACAAAGGCGAGGGTCTACAACGCCAAATTAATCCAGACCCGTTTTAAAATAAATTGCAGAAAAGAAATGTCTAATAGCTATTACACGGCTTTGGTACATATACATAATTATTTACAAAAGAAATAAATGAAACGCGCGAAAAAAAGAAAATAATCAAATGCGAGGGCGTTGAACCCTTTAAAAGAATTAAAATAATTAAGTTATCTAAAATTAAAATTAAATGAAAAATGGTATTTTTGGGTTTTTTAGATTTAAAAGAAAAAAAAAAAAAAGAAAGTTAATTAAAATTAAAATCCTAATTCTAATGTCTTTTAAGTTTATTATGAAAATATTGACTTTTAACCTAATTTAATTCTAAATTAATTTATGTGCATTAAATAAATAAATAATATTATTATTAAAAAAAAAGAAAATAAAAAGTTATTTAACCTAAACTCTATTTTTTTGGATTTTAGTTATTAAAAGAATTAAAATCTAACCTAAAATGCAACCCTAGTTTAATTATGAAAAACACTAATACTATGGCAAAAAACAAGGAAAGTTAAAAGGAAAAAGTCATTAACCTAATTCTATGTTTTTGTTTTTGATTTTTATTATGAAAAAGAATTGAGATTAAAACCTAATTAAACTAAATGATTTACATGTATTTATTTAGAAAATAATCATAATAAAATAAATATCATATTTTTTATATTTTCTGATTTTTTTGATGTTTTTGTGTTTTTTGTAAAAAAATTTATTAATTAAATAAATAGCAAGTAAAAGAAATAAAAGAAAAAATTAAAGAAAGAATAAAAATAAAAATGATAAAGCAAACCAGGGGGGTGTGGTCCCAAATTTGGAGGTGTAGGCCTGGTGATTTTGGCCCATTTGCATTGTGAATCATTGACTTTTCTGGATCATGTGCCAACGTGTTGACTTGATGTATGGTGCACTCTTCATCTTGGCCATGGATCTAATGCCCTCTGGACGCGTGGAGGTTGGATGAGGATGGAATATGGTGGACATCACTATGAACGCTGCATGTGAATTCAAGTTGAAAAATAATATGAAATTGTGTAGACCTGGGACTTGAACCCAGGTCATGAAGGTCAATAGCGTATGTCCCTGCCAGCTGAGCTACCACGCGTTAGTTACTATATTATAGTGCATAAAAAACAAAAGGAAAAAATAAACGCATTAATAATTGGGCGCGCAGAATTTAAAACATCCAACCATTGCATGCCAGCACATCATCGTCCTCGTTCCCCTTTTTTTTTCTGAAACACACAAGCAATAAGCAACGGTTTTAACCCGTTGCTATAGAAGGCCTTTTAGAAAATAGCGAATAGGATCCTGCTTGATATAAATTGTTCGCGAGGCATGCTTCTTGTTCATTGGAGCATGCTGATTGTGATGGTAGTGATCTTGAGGCTTGATTTTACTCCATTCTAAAAGCCCTAATTCAAAAAGCTGGAAAACCTAAAAAACGCGCATGGTGGATTCTTATATGCAGTGCAAAAATCAAATTGAATATAAGGGTTAGCTTGGAAACTTTGTAAGGAACACGAATATGTAATTAAAATGCAATGAAGATGCTTAAAATGGAGAATACGATTTCAAATATTATGCTGTACAGTTGGACTTGTAGCTACCGTTTCAGGGTGTTTTGATTGAGGTTAAGGGTTGGAATGTGTTCAGTGACGCCTCAGGATGCTAATGGTATATGAATCAAGCCTTGAAAAGTCCCCTAGTAGTGATTTCAGTTTTGCATTATATGGCCAAAATTTCAAATTGTCCAATGGCTTTTGAGCGAGCCTTTTGCTATGTTCTAGTTAGGGTTGGACTCAGTGATCCTCATGGAATGGAATAGGCTTGCTATTTGACCTTAATCCATGCTTGGGAAAGAATTGGTCTTAGGGTTTCTTCCATTAACCATTTTCCTACTTTTTAGCCAAAACCTAGACCTAGTGTGCAAATGAACCCCAGCCTGATTTCTTGAGTTGGTTCATGATACATAGAAATTGTCCAAGTTCATTTGACACTATTCTATTGGTTTTTTTAAATTTTATTTGAATTTTCAAAGAATTAAAATGAATTAAATCATCAAAAATTAAATAAAATAAAAAAAATCAATATTTGGTCTTGAAATTAACCATGGAACACGTGTGTGGCATGACAAGGATGAACCAAGTGGAAAAAATGGGGCCCTTTTGTCAAAATTGGATTTTCAAGGATAGTTGACTTTTGCCATTTCACAAAAATTTCCCAACTTCTACAAGGCATAACTTGCTCAATTTTTAAGCTTTTCACATGTTCTTGGACATTTTGGAAAGGTCTTTGAGTCCTTTAACCAATGCCTTTGGTCCCATGTCATTTTGATTTACCAATCTCAAGTTATGGTCTTTGACTTAAAGTCCCTTTTTGTTGACTTTTGAAAATGACCTGTAATGTTGAAATTGATAACTTTTTGTGAGAGCATTTCTTGGACTTGAAGTATGAAGATGAGTTGTAGGAAATGTCTCTCTCTTCAAAATGAGCTTTGGATGGAATTTTTCTGATAATCCATGTGAAAGTTATGCCCTGGTCAATTTCAGTTGACTTTTTCAGCTGTCCAAATATAGCAACTTTTGCATCTTTGATGATTTCTGAGCCAAATTTTGAGAATCATGATCAAGCATTGATCAAATGATGCTTGTGGCTTCAAAATGATATATTGACCAAAAATTTGAACTTTTGACTGTCAAATGACCATTTTGCCCCTACAGTTGACTGTAGTGCAATCTAGGGTTTTGACTGTGCAATCTTGAGCTGAATGCCTTGAAACTTGATATGAGGATGCTTGACCATGTTTGTGAGCATATGAGACTTGATTGAGCCTTTGAAAACTTTATTTTCTTGACCAGACTCAAAACCCTAATTTGGACTGTTTAGGAGACTGTTGCACTGCACAACCCTTGGGGAATTTTGTGACTTGGCTTGGCAATTTCTTGAAGAATATGGGAGGGCAAATTTTGGGGTACAACAGTTGCCCCTGTTCAATCTTCTTAGACCTGAGGATGGAGATTGGCTGACGTGCCTTTTGTAATCCGAGGGTAGAAGATGATTGGACACTAGAGTGCCCAGAAATTTGCGCTCACATGGTAGCAGTGTGGTGGGGGAATGGGCTTATAGATGCCATTTAGAGATTGATGGGTAGGATGATGGGCTTATAGATGCCATCTGGATGTTGATCGCGTAAGAGATTCCTTAGCGAGAACCTGCATACCTGCAAAGAAAATGAGTACCTGACACGTCGCAGGAGCTGGTTTTCAGATGCTTGGTATAGATATGTCCTGACTGGTTACAGGAGCTGGGTCTGGATCTTCAAACGGTGATGAAGTTGTCTCTACTGACAGGTTGTTCCCAAGGACGAGTGGTCTTTAACGATGGGTGTCTATAGCGACTAGTGTCTATGACGAATGTCTATAACGACAAGTGTCTACACTGACGAGTGTCTATCACGACGAGCGTCTATCACGACGAGTGTCTATCACGACGAGTGTCTATCACGACGAGTGTCTATCGCGACGAGTGTCTATCACGACGAGTGTTTATCACGACGAGTGTCTATCACGACGAGTGTCTATCACGACGAGTGTCTATCACGACGAGTGTCTATCACGACGAGTGTCTATCACGACGAGTGTCTATCACGACGAGTGTCTATCACGACGAGTGTCTATCACGACGAGTGTCTATCACGACGAGTGTCTATCACGACGAGTGTCTATCACGACGAGTGTCTATCACGACGAGTGTCTATCACGACGAGTGTCTATCACGACGAGTGTCTATCACGACGAGTGTCTATCACGACGAGTGTCTATCACGACGAGTGTCTATCACGACGAGTGTCTATCACGACGAGTGTCTATCACGACGAGTGTCTATCACGACGAGTGTCTATCACGACGAGTGTCTATCACGACGAGTGTCTATAACGACGAGTTGTATCAGAGGAATCTTTAGGCATTGATTTAAACTGGATTTGTATTCTTTGACCGGATTTGTCTCTTATGACGGGATTTGTCTTTTCTGACGGTGTTTTGTCTATTTTGACATAGCTGATCATTCAACTGTATCCTTCCTGAAAGGTAAAGGTCAGTTATATGCAGTACGTGATATGAATCAAGCAACGGCATAAATGCAATTGTATGACATGATGCGTACATGCATGTGTCATGATGTACGAAAATGTGATGTTTATGAATGTATGCTTTCGTTTAGGAAAATAAATCCTTGACGGGTGCCGGGAAGTCACTCCTGGGCTGATGTTGGAGAATAAGCTTTTGCTTCCGCTGGGGATGATAAGATTTTACTGAGGACGGTCTTTTCCGTGGCTATTGGCTGAGGATAACCCAGTTATATCTTATTAAGGAAATAACTCTTTGAATAAAGCCGGACGACGCGTTCGTGTTCTGCGGGGAGTGAAAATATCTGGGTTGCATTCTTTAGCCGAACCTATGATGGACAGAGCAACCGGATCTTTTAGACAACTCCTTATTGCCCCAGTTTCAGTGGGAGGAGGCACTTGTGGGAGTACTTGACGAGTCTTCTGGTAGGCAGGTGCCGAGATGCTGGGACATACTCGTACGCTTTGATCCCTAACTTTTGCCTGGACCGCCTTTTCGGGTTTTCAGTCCACCGGGATACCCATTTTTGCCCAAGCCGCCTTTTCAGGTTTTCGACTTGCCGGGTGTACAGATTTTTTCATTTCATCCCTTATTTTTGCCCGAACCCTTTTGGTTCGCCGGGAATCCCTTATTTTTGCCTAGGTGTGTCAACCTAGCGGGTCTTTGATTTTGCGTAGTATTCTTTCGACTATGTCCATACTTCTCAGAATGTGGGGAGTTGCCCCTGTTGGAAATACTTTGTCATGCCCCAGATAATGGGCAATGCTCCTACTGTGCCTCTTGATTGGAGGTACTTCTGTTCACAAGATATTCATCGTGCGAATTTCCCTGCTGTTCAGACAAAAATTCATATGCAAACAAAGTTATTTTAAGAATGCAAAAGTCTATGTCTGTCTTGAATATTTTAAAAATGCATTTTGTTGTAATACAATATGGTGTCAACTCAAGATTTTACAGCAAACCTTCAGGAGTCAGGATACCTTCGTAACAGTATGCTTTCGAACTAACCCATGCTTCAGCTAGGACTTTTAAGGGTTATATCGTGGCCTGGTTCACGGTTTAAGAAGCAAAGGATAAAGGCTCAAATTATTTGTACCCACCCACTCTTCGTGATGTTCTCCAAACCTAAACTCGGTTGATCCTACGTTAGACCTTGTTTGAGTCTTTGCTCTAATTTTCTAGTGATGGTTCGGATATTGATGATTTATTCTGAATAGGCAGTCATTCCTTTATTGTCGAGGGTATTCCTTTTTTGTCGAGGGTTTGTGTGACCTCCTTTTTTGATTTTGTGATCCCTATTTTTTGCCTGAACTGTTTCTTTTGTGATTACAGTCAGCGGGATGCCCCAGTTTCGTAAGTCTCCTTCATAGGTTTTGACTTAATGGTTTTTTTATTTTATTTTGAAAGATAATGACTGCCTTTCTTTATTGATTATTCGGAACTATCACTGTCTTTCTTCATTTTGTAAGGACCTCTTTGGTGCCATTCGTTATGTACTTGGATCAACTGAGAGACTACCCTGCCCCAGGTTATGATAAAGGGTTTTAATTTTCGAAAAGAAAAACTCCTACTTCTTTGGCTCAAAGGGGTTGACGAGGGATTATCTTCCTTATTACTCCAGTGTTTAGGAATTGAAACAATGCCTGTACCTCATCAGCGGGGTCTGTTCAAAAGCATACTGTAGATTATGGTATCATTTTCGTCATCCTCCCGCAAGAGGCTTAGAATTATTGATTGAAAGAGTTGACATCAGAACAAATATGAAAATAATTTGCGTATAGTGAATACGAATATATTGATTCAAAATAGACATAAGCGATGCATTAATGAAATAACAATGTTTTAACAATGAGTAAATGTTTGAACAAAAGAAAATTGCAACTTGAACATTCGAATGAACAAAAATTTCTAGTCTCAGGGCTTGTCACTTCAAATGGTGAGCCTTGGAGGGATGGTAGAAAAATTCAGCCTGACCATCTTGTGTGAATTCCAGTGCTCCTTCATCAATCAGGTCCTGGATCTTGTTTTTCAAAGCCCAACACTCGTTTGCATCATGTCCTGGACAGGCAGAGTGGTAGGCACACCTTTTATTGGGATCATAAGCAGGATGTGCTGTGTTGGGGTTCTGGGGATGAGCCCTTAATGTGATCAGGTTCAATCTCAACAGGCGTTGTAAAGCTTGAAACATCGACATATTGAGCGGGGTGAACTGCCTCCTGGGCTTGTCTGTCTGAAGTTGGTGAAGTTGCTGCTGAATTGGTGATACTGGAGCCATATGAGGAGCTTTCTTCTTGCCTCTTTGTCTCAAAGGTGGTTGAACGATGATTGGCTTTTTACCCTTAGATGTTTGCCCCAGTTGGTTGCCTTGAAGCAGTTTGTTGATGAGAATCCCGAGCTCATCTTGTCTTTGAGTTAAACCCTGAATGGCAGTCATCTGCCCCAGCATCTGGGCTTTCAATGCATCCACCTCAGCTTGTAGGTGTTCCAGCCTTTCATTCTCAGCACTGTTCCTGACAAAAGTCTCCATGATAAGTGTCCTTAGCTCTTCCTGCCCCTTGGATAGATTCAGGAGGATTTTCCCGAACCGAGTCTCTTGAGCAAGAAAGTCCTGATTGTCTTGTTGGGAAGCCATGGCTGAAATAAACAGCGGGAAAGGTGAGTGACCTGCAAAAGGGATACCTGTGATGCAATGATGTGTATGATATGCATGCAATGTTTTCACGGACCTCGCGGGGTAAACAAGGAAATTTGTTAGCATTTGGAATTTAGAGCTTGATTGAAGGACACCCATGTTATTAAGAACTCTTCTTCAAGAGTCAAAGGCTCACCATATCAAGTGGGTCATAGCCCCTGACTTTAGTCATCATGTCTGGTTTTGATTTCCAAACAACCTTGGTTAGGGAACCTTCTTCAGGAGTCAAGAGCTCACCATATCAAGTGGGTCATAGCCCCTGACAACATTGGCTAGAAGAAAATAAATCCTCTTTGCCCCTTGCTAGATGTTTGATTTATATGACCTGTATCACAAGCCCTTGAGATCCTTGAAATGGATTAGGATGTATGCAATGGTATGATGTCATGCTATGCATGGGGTAATGTGAGTAACCCTGTTATGAGTCCCAATTAAGGACTGCAAAAACCTGCAAGAAACTTAGGATATCCTGTTATGAGTCCTAATTAAGGACTACAAACACAACCTGCAAGAGACAAATGTCAGGTAATAAGCATGCAAGTAGTTCAAGTAGGAAGGCACACAAGTCACACAAGAGAGCCCTTAGGGTTTAAGGCCAGCATGAGGTCTGGGTAGTACCCTCTTGAAGTTGGTGGGTTCAACCTGTCCTAATCAAAGTAACCGGGTTCTAAGGTTCCCAATATCACGGGATTGCTTTCATTGTTCATCGTTTCGATTTAGCCACTGAACTGGCGACCGAAATATTCCAGGAAAGCAACCCTCAATTGAGTGTAGTATCGAGTATCAACCAACCTCGGACTGTTCCAAAGTCAGTTATCTCACTACCCTAAAGAGGCCAAGATGGTTCAATTAAGGTTCCTAAGGTCTGTTGATGCTTCATGACACCACATGGAGGCCCCGTACTCTCCTTGACTGACTCAAGGGTTACCGGTACACACCAAAGTGCCACATCAACGTAGCAGACTGCTTCAACCATGTCGGTATACCCCGCACAGTTCCCTCACAGCCTTGTTGCTACTTTCTAAAAAGGTATTCCCCAGATCCGGGTTAGGATCTATAGAACTCCCAAGACAGTCCCACAATAATAAAGCAAACAAGGAAAGCAATTGAAAACACAATGATCTTAGTCCTAAGGTACACCTCACTTTAAGTTTATCCCCAGCAGAGTCGCCAGTTCTGTGATCGGTGGATCTGGAACTGACTGTTTTAAAGCTGGTTCGCGAAATGTCGCGGAAGCAAGAGTCGCCACCGTCTTTTATTTTCTCCAATAGGAAAGGACAAAAGCACAGAAAAATTCCTTAAAGAGATTGCTCTCGGTTCGGGAGGTAGGTTATAGAAAGGGAAGGTGTTAGCACCCTTTCTATCCATGGTTATCCATGGGCTCTTAGGTACTTGCTCAATGTGTTTTCAAAATTGTTTGCTTGCTTTTCAATGTGGGTTTCAAAAATATTCTTTGAAAAGTTTCAGTTCAACTCGTACGTCAGAGTGTTTGAAAAGTTTGTTTTGAAAGTTTTTGAAAAGTGTTGGTGTGAAAAGATTTTGATTTGTTTGAAATTAGAGCAAGTACCCTTGAGAACCTACCTACCCTAAGGAATTCGTCTGCGTAAATGTCCTTTAAAGTAGTGCCATCCCACCATTGAGAGGTAGGTAGCACCACCGTTGGAGGTGTTCGGGTCAATTCGAGTTTGTAGGGACATGGTGATCACCGGAGCAATGGGAAGACACCTTAGAAGCTACCCTCATGCCGGGTTCCCGGATCATGAGGACTTACTAAGACGTCCTCTACTCGACGATCACCTTTCGAAAGGCAACAGTGAGGCGTACCCTAGGGGTGGTGTGTGCGGTTCGTGTGTCATGTTTCAATTATTTTGTCTTGTCATGCATTGGTGATCTAACGATTCGATTTTATTTTTGGGCATTCATTCTTTCATGTTATTGTTTAGCAGTTAAAAGTGCGGGAATTTAAAGTGCGGAAAAGATAAAAGTCCTACGCTATTACAAAGGCGAGGGTCTACAACGCCAAATTAATCCAGACCCGTTTTAAAATAAATTGCAGAAAAGAAATGTCTAATAGCTATTACACGGCTTTGGTACATATACATAATTATTTACAAAAGAAATAAATGAAACGCGCGAAAAAAAGAAAATAATCAAATGCGAGGGCGTTGAACCCTTTAAAAGAATTAAAATAATTAAGTTATCTAAAATTAAAATTAAATGAAAAATGGTATTTTTGGGTTTTTTAGATTTAAAAGAAAAAAAAAAAAAAAGAAAGTTAATTAAAATTAAAATCCTAATTCTAATGTCTTTTAAGTTTATTATGAAAATATTGACTTTTAACCTAATTTAATTCTAAATTAATTTATGTGCATTAAATAAATAAATAATATTATTATTAAAAAAAAAGAAAATAAAAAGTTATTTAACCTAAACTCTATTTTTTTGGATTTTAGTTATTAAAAGAATTAAAATCTAACCTAAAATGCAACCCTAGTTTAATTATGAAAAACACTAATACTATGGCAAAAAACAAGGAAAGTTAAAAGGAAAAAGTCATTAACCTAATTCTATGTTTTTGTTTTTGATTTTTATTATGAAAAAGAATTGAGATTAAAACCTAATTAAACTAAATGATTTACATGTATTTATTTAGAAAATAATCATAATAAAATAAATATCATATTTTTTATATTTTCTGATTTTTTTGATGTTTTTGTGTTTTTTGTAAAAAAATTTATTAATTAAATAAATAGCAAGTAAAAGAAATAAAAGAAAAAATTAAAGAAAGAATAAAAATAAAAATGATAAAGCAAACCAGGGGGGTGTGGTCCCAAATTTGGAGGTGTAGGCCTGGTGATTTTGGCCCATTTGCATTGTGAATCATTGACTTTTCTGGATCATGTGCCAACGTGTTGACTTGATGTATGGTGCACTCTTCATCTTGGCCATGGATCTAATGCCCTCTGGACGCGTGGAGGTTGGATGAGGATGGAATATGGTGGACATCACTATGAACGCTGCATGTGAATTCAAGTTGAAAAATAATATGAAATTGTGTAGACCTGGGACTTGAACCCAGGTCATGAAGGTCAATAGCGTATGTCCCTGCCAGCTGAGCTACCACGCGTTAGTTACTATATTATAGTGCATAAAAAACAAAAGGAAAAACTAAACGCATTAATAATTGGGCGCGCAGAATTTAAAACATCCAACCATTGCATGCCAGCACATCATCGTCCTCGTTCCCCTTTTTTTTTCTGAAACACACAAGCAATAAGCAACGGTTTTAACCCGTTGCTATAGAAGGCCTTTTAGAAAATAGCGAATAGGATCCTGCTTGATATAAATTGTTCGCGAGGCATGCTTCTTGTTCATTGGAGCATGCTGATTGTGATGGTAGTGATCTTGAGGCTTGATTTTACTCCATTCTAAAAGCCCTAATTCAAAAAGCTGGAAAACCTAAAAAACGCGCATGGTGGATTCTTATATGCAGTGCAAAAATCAAATTGAATATAAGGGTTAGCTTGGAAACTTTGTAAGGAACACGAATATGTAATTAAAATGCAATGAAGATGCTTAAAATGGAGAATACGATTTCAAATATTATGCTGTACAGTTGGACTTGTAGCTACCGTTTCAGGGTGTTTTGATTGAGGTTAAGGGTTGGAATGTGTTCAGTGACGCCTCAGGATGCTAATGGTATATGAATCAAGCCTTGAAAAGTCCCCTAGTAGTGATTTCAGTTTTGCATTATATGGCCAAAATTTCAAATTGTCCAATGGCTTTTGAGCGAGCCTTTTGCTATGTTCTAGTTAGGGTTGGACTCAGTGATCCTCATGGAATGGAATAGGCTTGCTATTTGACCTTAATCCATGCTTGGGAAAGAATTGGTCTTAGGGTTTCTTCCATTAACCATTTTCCTACTTTTTAGCCAAAACCTAGACCTAGTGTGCAAATGAACCCCAGCCTGATTTCTTGAGTTGGTTCATGATACATAGAAATTGTCCAAGTTCATTTGACACTATTCTATTGGTTTTTTTAAATTTTATTTGAATTTTCAAAGAATTAAAATGAATTAAATCATCAAAAATTAAATAAAATAAAAAAAATCAATATTTGGTCTTGAAATTAACCATGGAACACGTGTGTGGCATGACAAGGATGAACCAAGTGGAAAAAATGGGGCCCTTTTGTCAAAATTGGATTTTCAAGGATAGTTGACTTTTGCCATTTCACAAAAATTTCCCAACTTCTACAAGGCATAACTTGCTCAATTTTTAAGCTTTTCACATGTTCTTGGACATTTTGGAAAGGTCTTTGAGTCCTTTAACCAATGCCTTTGGTCCCATGTCATTTTGATTTACCAATCTCAAGTTATGGTCTTTGACTTAAAGTCCCTTTTTGTTGACTTTTGAAAATGACCTGTAATGTTGAAATTGATAACTTTTTGTGAGAGCATTTCTTGGACTTGAAGTATGAAGATGAGTTGTAGGAAATGTCTCTCTCTTCAAAATGAGCTTTGGATGGAATTTTTCTGATAATCCATGTGAAAGTTATGCCCTGGTCAATTTCAGTTGACTTTTTCAGCTGTCCAAATATAGCAACTTTTGCATCTTTGATGATTTCTGAGCCAAATTTTGAGAATCATGATCAAGCATTGATCAAATGATGCTTGTGGCTTCAAAATGATATATTGACCAAAAATTTGAACTTTTGACTGTCAAATGACCATTTTGCCCCTACAGTTGACTGTAGTGCAATCTAGGGTTTTGACTGTGCAATCTTGAGCTGAATGCCTTGAAACTTGATATGAGGATGCTTGACCATGTTTGTGAGCATATGAGACTTGATTGAGCCTTTGAAAACTTTATTTTCTTGACCAGACTCAAAACCCTAATTTGGACTGTTTAGGAGACTGTTGCACTGCACAACCCTTGGGGAATTTTGTGACTTGGCTTGGCAATTTCTTGAAGAATATGGGAGGGCAAATTTTGGGGTACAACACCTGCATACCTGCAAAAGAACAAATGAGTACCTGACACGTTGCAGGAGCTAGTTTTCAGATGTTTGGTATAGATGTGTCCTGACTGGTTACAGGAGCTGAGTCTGGAGCTTTAAAAGATGATGACTGAACCAGGGATGGTTACCACCTTAGCATGAATGGTAAGAGAATCTTGGGCGACTTTAACTTCAACAACGCTCGTTGAGAAAAATCTTAGCGGGAATTACCATCTTTGCAGTATCGGGAAGAGAACCATAGGTCATTATAATCTGAAAGGAATCACCTCACTCGCCGTCGGAGAGGGAATCATAAGAAAAGGAATTGTCACCTCACTCACCGTCGGAGAGGGAACCATAGGAGATTATCACCTCACACTCACCGTCGGAGAGGGAAACATCTGAAAAGGACTTACCACCTCACTCGCCGTTGGAGGGGGAACCATTAGGAAAATATAACCTGATAACTTCTACTGAGTCTTCATCAGAAAAATCTGTTGGGAGTCGATTTAGCGGGACTAGAGAAGGCCTGGGACTGGATAAGAACAGAGAATCTTAGGGTCGATTAACTGAACCGGTCTAGGTCTTGAAATGTCTTCAACTGGAATAAGTGTCAGAACGTCGCCATATCTGGTTCATATCTGGACTATATCTGGAAGGAAATCTGGAAGCAGTATCAGAACGTCACCATATCTGGTTTACATCTGAAACTATATCTGGAAGGAAATCTGGAAGCAGTATCAAAATGTCACCATATCTGGTTTACATCTGAAACTATATCTGGAAGGAAATCTGGAAGCAGCATCAGAACGTCACCATATCTGGTTTACATCTGAAACTATATCTGGAAGGAAATCTGGAAGCAGCATCAGAACGTCACCATATCTGGTTTACATCTGAAACTATATCTGGAAGGAAATCTGGAAGCAGCATCAGAACGTCACCATATCTGGTTTACATCTGAAACTATATCTAGAAGGAAATCTGGAAGCAGTATCAGAACGTCACCATATCTGGTTTACATCTGAAACTATATCTAGAAGGATATCTGGAAGCAGTATCAGAACGTCACCATATCTGGGTCATATCTGAAACTATATCTAGAAGGAAATCTGGAAGCAGCATCAGAACGTCACCATATCTGGGTCATATCTGAAACTATATCTAGAAGGATATCTGGAAGCAGTATCAGAACGTCGCCATATCTGGGTCATATCTGAAACTATATCTAGAAGGACATCTGGAAGCAGTATCAGAACGTCGCCATATCTGGGTCATATCTGAAACTATATCTAGAAGGAAATCTGGAAGCAGCATCAGAACGTCACCATATCTGGGTCATATCTGAAACTATATCTAGAAGGATATCTGGAAGCAGTATCAGAACGTCGCCATATCTGGGTCATATCTGAAACTATATCTAGAAGGACATCTGGAAGCAGTATCAGAACGTCGCCATATCTGGGTCATATCTGAAACTATATCTAGAAGGAAATCTGGAAGCAGCATCAGAACGTCACCATATCTGGGTCATATCTGAAACTATATCTAGAAGGAAATCTGGAAGCAGCATCAGAACGTCACCATATCTGGGTCATATCTGAAACTATATCTAGAAAGAATTGCGATAGTTGATAGTAATCATTTTTGTATTGATCTTTTTCCTGAAAAGGCAAAACATAATTGTATGCAAAATCATGATGCATGAACTGTATGTCTTCAAAATTAATGAGATTCGTGTAGTATGATGCATATGCATGCTATAATGTATGAAGATGTGATGTTTATGAATGTATTTTTGTCTAAGAAAATGAATCCTTGACGGGTGCCGGGAAGTCACTCCTGGGCTGATGTTGAAGAATAGGTTTTGCTTCCGCCGGGGATGATAGTTGCAAGAATTCCGATAGGAGAAGATAACTCTATTGGGGAATAAACTTGGCGAATGGGTTACTCTGCGGGGAGACAAATACTCTAGTAATCTTGCTGGGGAGCAATACTCTGTGGGGAGAGAGACACTCTGTTGATTGTTGATAGTAACTTGCTGAGGATATCCTTGTTGTTGGAAGTGTTGATGGACTTCGCTGGGGGTACGAAGGCTTCGTTGACGACGCTCTTTCCGTGGCTTTTGGCCGAGGATAACCCAGTTATATCCTGTTAGGGAAATAACTCTTTGAATAAAGCCGGGAGACGCATTCGTGCTCTGCGAGGATAAGCTTCCAAAATCACATGGGGATAAGCTTACTGCTTGGGGAGATGGATTCCAACTTTCCTGGGGAAGCTGGATTGGACTCTCTTGGGGAAGTATTGAACTGTATTGGTCATGTTCTTCAACGGAACCTACCCTGATACCTTGGAGGATAGAACAATCAGATTGCTTAGACCACTCTTTATTGCCCCTGTTTCTGATGCGGGAGAGGACGATACCTGTGGAGGTGCTTGATGATTGTTGATGGACAAACCTCCTTCTGGTAGGCAAGTGACGAGATGACAGGACATAGTCGTACGCTTTAATCCCTAACTTTTGCCTGGACCACCCTTTCGGGTTTTCAGTCCACCGGGATACCCATTTTTGCTCAAGCCGCCTTTTCAGGTTTTCGACTTGCCGGGTGTACAGATTTTTTTCATTTCATCCCTTCATTTTGCCCGAACCCTTTTGGTTCGCCGGGAAGCCCTTATTTTTGCCTAGGTGTGTCAACCTAGCGGGTCTTTTGATTTTGCATAGTATTTTTCGACTATGTCCACGCTCTTAGAATGCAGGTAGGTGCCCCTGGCTGCTTGTGTTGCCATATTACCAGAAGGTGTCTGATCGTGCAAGATTCGTTGCTGGAGTGCCCCAAGTGACTCAGGCAGAGATTTGCCCCAGGCTTTTTGGCCTTTTGAGAGATTCTCTGGATCTTGACTTAACTGCCCCAGATGGTAGACCATGATCATGTCGTGCCCCTTTGATTGGCGATACTCTTGTTCATTAGACTTTCGTCATGCGAATTTCTATGCTGTTCAAACAAAAAGTCATATGCAAACAAGGTTATGTTAAAAATGCAAAGCTTATGTCTGTCTCAAAGATTTTGAAAATGCATTCTTTTTCATAAAACAAGTGAATGTTTGTAAAACGTGATGTCAACTCCGTATTTACCGTAGGCCTTAAGGAGTCAGGATACCTTTCGTGACAGTATGCTTTCGAGCTAACCCATGCTTCAGCTAGGACTTTTGAGGGTTATAACGTGGCCTGGTTCACGGTTTAAGAAACAAAGGATAAAGGCTCAAATTTTATTTGTACCCACCCGCTCTTCGTGATGTTCTCCAAACCTAAAACTCAGTTGATCGTGCGTTAAACCTTGTTCGAGTCTTTGTTTTGATGCTTCAGTGATGGTTCAGATATTGACAGTATATTTGGATTAGGCAGTCATTTCCTTTTTCGTTGAGGGTTTGTAGGACCTCTTTTTTTGATTTTTGTTATCCCTTTCTTTTTTGCCTGAACTATTTCCTTTTTTGGGATTACAGTCAGCGGGATGCCCCAGTTTCGTAAGTCCCCTTTATAGGTTTTGACTTTTTGGGCTTTTCATTTATGAATTTGATAATGACTGCCTGTCTTTATCGTTTATTCGGAACCATCACTGTCTTTTGTTTTGTAAGGATCTCTTCGGTGCCATTCGTCATGCACTTGGATCAACTGAGAGAACTACCCTTCCCCAGGTTATGATAACGGGTTTTAAATTTCGAAAAGAAAAACTCCTACTTCTTTGGCTCAGAGGGGTTGACGAGGGATTATCATCCTTATAACTCCAGCGTTTAGGGATTGAAACAATGCTTGTACCTCATCAGCGGGGTCTGTTCAAAAGCATACTGTAGATTATGGTATCGTTTTCGTCATCCTCCCTCAAGAGGCTTAGAATTTTAGATCCAGAGTTGACATCAGAAAAAATATGAAAAGAAATTTGAACATAATGAAAACAATTGTATTAATTCCCAAAACAGACGTATGCGATGCATTGATAGAATAAAAGAGTTTGTTATGACATTAATTGTTTGTATAAGCAAAGAAAAATACAACTCAAAAATTCAAATAAACAAAAGGCTTCAATGATTGGGCAACGGAGCAGTGATTATGTTCGGAGTCTCAGGAACTTCAAACTGAATCTCCCCGGCGTCGATCATGTCTTGAATCTTGTTTTTGAGAGGCCAGCAGTTGTCTGTAGTATGCCCCGGGCTATCAGAATGATATGCGCACCTATCATTGGGATGATAGTTGGGAGCAGAAGTGTTCGGATTACGAAGAGGAGCCCTTAAGGTGATCAGCCCTGCCTTCAACATTTGTTGCAGTGCTTGATCCAGCGACATGTTGATTTTGGTGTACTGTCGTTTCTCCTTGCGCTGCTGCCCCTGTCCTTGTTGAGCAGGTCCAGGATTGGAGATCTGGATTGCCCCTACCTCATGACGGCTCTTTTTACCGTGCACAGCATTGGATTCTTTCTTTCCATGATGAGGCTTTTTATCAGAAGGTGCAGCCTCTTGAATTTTCCCAGACCGAATGCCAGCTTCTATTTGCTCTCCAGTCAAGATAAGATCTGTGAATCCAGCAGACGAATTCCCAATTAGGTGGTTGTAGAACGGACCAGACAGGGTCCCCAAGAACATATCGACAAGTTCCCGATCAGTCAGAGGTGGTTGTACCCTTCCAGCAAGATCCCTCCATTTCTGCGCATATTCTTTAAAACCTTCACTTGATCCTAACGACATACCCTGGAGTTGGGTACGCGTAGGAGCAAGGTCGGCATTATATTGATACTGCTTGTAGAAAGCAGTAGCCAACTCCTCCCAGTTACGAACCTTGGTCCCATCTAGCTGATAGAACCATTCGAGATGAGTCCCTGAAAGACTCTCCTGGAAGAAGTGGATCCACAAATTCTTGTCCACCGTATATGGTTGAATCTTCCGAACATAGGACCTGAGATGTAGCTTGGGACAAGACGCCCCCGTCATATTTAGTGAATGATGGTGCTTTAAACTTCCGAGGGATGATCACACCAGTTGACAAACCCAGATCTCCAAAATCCAGCCCAGGTACCTGTTGGATCTCCATAGCATTCAGCCTATCCTCCAACTGTTTGTACTTGTCTTCGGCAGGAGGGTATTGTTCGTCGTTGAACTCTGTCTCATTGTCGGAGACCATTGGACTGGGAACCCTTTCCTCTTGATGACTGCCTTTCCCTACAGATGGAGTTGTCCTCTCAGTTCCAATCTGCGGTGTATTCCCAGATCTGCGTCTAGGGCTGAACAAAACAGTCCTCCTCTTCTTCCTTTCCTTCTTCAAGAGCAGAGCCTTCAGATCTTGCTGCCCCTGGGTCAAATTCATGATCAGCCCTTGGAACTGGGCGTTCTGAGCCTGGAGGGCCTTGATAGTGTGCTCGGCTAATGATTCAGGATTCATGACGATCGGCTGAAATAAACAGCGAAGAAGGGTAAGCAACCTGTCAAAGGGATACCTGTAATGCAATGAGATGTATGACATGCATGTAATGTTTTCAAGGACCTCGCGGGATAAACAAGACAGTTTGTTAGAATTGGAAACCGGTAGCTTGATTGAAGGAACTTCATGTTGTTGAGAATCCTTCTTCAAGGGTCAAAGGCTCACCATATCCAGTGGGTCATAGCCCCTGACATCCTTAGCTAGAGGAAAATAAATCCTCTTTGCCCCTTGCTAGATGTTTGATTTATCATGACCTGCATCACAAGCCCTTGAGATCCTTGAAATGGGTTAGGATGTATGCAATGGTATGATGTCAGGCTATGCATGGGGTGATGTAGGTAAACCCTGTTATGAGTCCCGATTAAGGACTATAAACAAACCCTGCAAGAAATTCAGTATACTTTGTTATGAGTCCCAATTAAGGACTATAAACAAACCCTGCAAGAAATTCAGTATACTTTGTCATGAGTCCCAATTAAGGACTATAAACAAAACCTGCAAGAGACCTAGTAAACCCTGTTATGAGTCCCAGTTAAGGACTATAAACAAAACCTGCAAGTAGCTTATGTGTTAGATAACACGCATGCAATTAGTCAAGTACGAAGGCACACAAGTCACACAAGAGAAACCCTTAGAGTTTAGGCCAGCTTGGGGTCTGGGTATTACCCTCTTGAAGTTGGTGGGCTCAACCTGTCCTATTAGAAGTGACCGGGTTCTAAGGGTCCCAATATCACGGGATTACTTTCATTGTTCATCGTTTCGATTTAGCCACTGAACTGGCGACCGAAATATTCCAGGAAAGCAACCCTCAATTGAGTGTAGTATCGAGTATCAACCAACCTCGGACTGCACCAAAGTCAGTTATCTCACTACCCTAAAGAGGCCAAGATAGTTCAATTAAGGTTCCTAAGGTCTGTTGATGCTTCACGACACCACGCGGAGGCCCCGTACTCTCCTTGACTGAACTCAAGGGTTACCGGTACACACCAAAGTGCCACATCAACGTAGCAGACTGTTTCAACCATGTCGGTATACCCCGCACAGTTCCCTCACAGCCTTGTTGCTACTTTCTACGAAAGGTATCCCCCAGATCCGAATTAGGATCTATAGAACTCACATGCAACCCACAATAATAAAGCAAGCAAAGAAGACAATTGAAAACATAGTGATCTTAACCCTAAGGTACACCCCACTTTAAGTTTAGTCCCCAGCAGAGTCGCCAGTTCTGTGATCGGTGGATCTGGAACTGACTGTTTAACGCTGGTTCACGAAATGTCGCGGAAGCAAGAGTCGCCACCGTCTTTTATTTTCTCCAAATGGAAAGGACAAAAGCACAGAAAAATTCCTTAAAGAGATTGCTCTCGGTTCGGGAGGTAGATTATAGAAAGGGAAGGTGTTAGCACCCTTTCTATCCATGGTTATCCATGGGCTCTTAGATACTTGCTCACTTGTGTTTTCAAAAATGGTTTGTTTGCTTTTCAACTGTGGGGTTTAAAAAAGTTTCTTTGAAAATTCCAGTTCGACTCTTGTATCGGTCCTCAAGAGTGTTTGAAAAATTGCTTTCGAAAGCTTTTTGAAAAGGTGTCGGTGTGAAAAGTATTTTTTGATTTGTTTTGAAATTAGAGCAAGTAATCTACGAGTCATCCACCTACCCTAAGGAATTCGTCTGTGTAGATGTCCTTTAAAGTAGTGCCATCCCACCATTGAGAGGTAGGTAGCACCACCGTTGGAGGTGTTCGGGTCAATTCGAGGTTCGGGACATGGTGATCACCAGAGCAATGGGAAGACACCTTAGAAGCTACCCTCATGCCAGGTTCCCGGATCATGAGGACTTACTAAGACATCCTCTACTCGACGATCACCTTTCGAGGCAAGGCAACAGTGAGGCGTACCCTAGGGGTGGTGTGTGATTCGTGTGTCGTTTTCAGATATTTTGTCTTGTCATGTTATTGGTGTTCTACGCTTTTGTTTTTATTTATGTCCATTCATTCTTGCATGCTTTGTTTAACAGTTAAAAGTTGCGAGGAAAAGTAAATCTAAAGCTATTACAAATGGCGCGGGTCCACATCGCCAAAATTAAACCGGACCCGATTTGACAGAAAAAATAAAGAAATTGAAAGTGCGAGAAGTAATATTTACAAGGCTTTGGGAGAGGTACATAACTATTTAAATGACATAAAATAAATATGCGAATTAGAATAAAAATTAAGAACATGGGCGTTGGACCCTTTTGCAAAAAAATTAAAATTAATGAGGAATTAAAATTAAAAGAAAGCAAGAATTTGTTTTTTTTGTTTTTTTGGTATTTTTATGTTTTAGGAATTTAATGAGAACAAGAATTAATTTAAAATTTAAATAAAATGTTAACCCTAATTCTAATTATTTTTAAGTTATTAAGAAAAATATTGGAGTTTTTAACCTAAATGAAACCCTAATTAATTTACAATTTTAATTATGAAAATAGATAAAATAATAATATTATTGTGAAAAAGAAAAATTAAAAGGAATAAAACAATTATCAAACCTATTTCTACATTTTTTAGATTTTTTTTTATTAAAAGAATTACAATTAAAAACCCTAATTTAAGCTAATTAATTTCCAGGCATTTATTTACAAGAAAATATTAAAATAAAAATATTTATCATGTTTTTTACCTTTTCTGATTTTTTAGGCATTTTTTATATTTTGAAAAATATTAAATTGATTAAAAGAATAATTAAAAAATAATAATAAAAAGAAATTGAGAAAATTGCAAACCAAGGGGGAGGTAGTCCCAAATTAGGAGGTATGGCCCAAGAATTCTGGCCCAGCAAGCTTCAAATTCGTTGACTTTTCCAGGCACCATGTGGCACCTTTGACCAGGCCTAGGATACACTTCCAATCTATGCCCTTGATTTAATCTCCAGGACGCGTGGCTGTGGGATTCTTGAAGGCATATGGTAGTCCTTAATGGTGTGCCTGCATAGGAAGATAATTGGAAAAATAATATGGACATTATGCAGACCTGGGGTTCGAACCCAGGTCTTGGACGTTGCAATCACCATCCCTTGCCAGCTGAACCAACTTATGCGTGTTAACATTAAACATCAAACAAATAATATAAAATAAACAACGCATATGGATAATGTTTTAGCGCAAAATTTAAAAGAACCAATTACTTCTTGCCAACACATCGTCTTCTTCGCGTGCCTGAAACAAAAAAACAAGAGCAACGGTTTTTCGTGCGTTCTATTAGGCCGGCTATGGGAAAATAGCGAATAGCGCTATAGGGTTCATAAATTGGGCGCGATGGTCCTATCTTCTTCGTCTGAACGTGCTGAATCTAATGGTGGTGGTTTGGAGTCCCAATTTTTCCTCGTTTCAAAAGCCCTAATCTGAAGCTTGCAAAACCCTAAAATTCAAACATGGTAGAATCGTATATACAGCATAATAATCAAATTAAATGCATTGGTTAGCTTCAAAACATCATAATGAACATGAATCAATGAATAAATTTCACAAATAATGCATGGAATTTGATATACGATTATGAGTTTTTTTTTGTACAGTTCAGGTTCAATATACCAATTCTTGAGGTTTTGATGGCTGTGCTTGATTGGAATATGATCAGTAGGCCTTGAGGAAGCTGTTGAGACAAATTTCGTGCCTTGAATCCACCTAAAAAGGGTTTTTCAGATTTGAGTTTTTAGAGAATTTTTCCAAGTTTGTCAATGGCTTTCTTGCGCAGTTTTGTGTCTAGCATGATTAGGTTTATGATCAGGCATTTGTAGTGAGTCCATTAGGTTAACAAAACTCAATCAAATCTCTTAGAAAATGGATTTGGAAATTTGATTATTTAAGGATCTTTTTTCAATCTTTTTCAAGTGTTCTTTGTTCTCAATCATGCCAATCAATCCAAATCTTTCCTAATTTGCATATGCACGAAATATTGATGATATAATGTGCACAAAAAGATTGAAAAAAACTTAGGTTAGCATTTTTCATGTATTTATTTTAATTTAAATGAATTATTATTAATAAAAATCCAAATAAATAAATAAAAATGAATAAAAACTTCCCTTTGGGCCAAGTGGTCGTGCACATGTCATGGATGATGAATCATGGAAGAAAAATGGGCCCATTAGCAATTTTAGGTCATTTGAAGTAGTGTTGACTTTTCAAAATATCCAAAAATTTCCCAACTTCCACAAGGCATAACTTGCTCAATTTTTAAGCTTTTCTCATGTTCTTGGACATTTTGGAAAGGTCTTTGAGTCCTCTAACCAATGCCTTTGGTCCCATGTCATTTTGATTTACCAATCTCAAGTTATGGTCTTTGACTTAAAGTCCCTTTTTGTTGACTTTTGAAAATGACCTATAATGTTGAAATTGATAACTTTTTGTGAGAGCATTTCTTGGACTTGAAGTATGAAGATGAGTTGTAGGAAATGTCTTTCTCTTCAAAATGAGCTTTGGATGGAATTTTTCTGATAATCCATGTGAAAGTTATGCCCTGGTCAATTTCAGTTGACTTTTTCAGCTGTCCAAATAAGGAAACTTTTGCATCTTGATGATTTCTGAGCCAAATTTTGAGAATCATGATCAAGCATTGATCAAATGATGTTTGTGGCTTCAAAATGATATGTTGACCAAAAATTTGGACTTTTGACTGTCAAATGACCATTTTGCCCCTACAGTTGACTGTAGTGCAATTTAGGATTTTGACTGTGCAATTTTGTGCTGAATGCCTTGAAACTTGATATGAGGAGACTTGACCATATTTGTAGGCATATGAGACTTGATTGGGCCTTTGAAAACTTCCTTTTCTTGATCAGAACACAAACCCTAATCTTGACTGCTTAGGAGGCCTTTACACTGTGCAACCCTTGGGGAATTTTGCAGCTTGACTTGGCAAATCTTTGAAGAATATGGGAGGGCAAATTTTGGGGTACAACAATTGGCATACAACCCAAGCTTCTGATTCCCCAACAGTGGTCCCAGGACTTCTCATTTTCAACGATCAGAAGATTCTTGCCCTCCCCTGCAGCAGCCAAGGATTGGTTCTCCCCGGCAGCAGTCAAGATTCTTTTATCTTCAGCCATCCAGGATTCATCTATCCTCAACAAGATAGCTCATCAGCTTACATGCGCATTCATCACATTCATATCATAAACATTGATATAACATACATTGCATCATGCATCATGACATTGCATACAACTAACTCTTTACCTTTTCAGGTAAGACCAGTCGATAGATAAAAATCATCATCTTCCGAGATTCATCCAGAAATAGTTCAGATGTGACCCAGACATGGAGACATTCTGATACTTATTCCAGATTCATCCAGAGATAGTTCAGATGTGATCCAGACACGACGACATTCTGATACTTATTCCCGATTCATCCAGATGCAGTTTTACACGGACTCATCATCAAGAAACCCTACACCGGTTCCTCCTCCACTTCAAGACTTATGAAAATAGTTTACAGACGCTTCCCAACAATGGATGCTGCTCTATTGCTTATTCAATTTCAACTCCTGAAAACAGTTTACGGATTCTCCAAACACGGATGTCAATCTATTGCTTGTTCAGACCCCCAGTTCAGAGACGTTCCAAAACATGGATACCTTTCTGATACTCGTCCACTCACCAAGGACATGCAGTTCAACATTTCCAGATGGCATCTATAAGCCCATCCTCCTCCAGACATTTCCAAATGGCATCTTTAAGCCCATCACCAAATGGCATCTGTAAGCCCATTCCCTCTACCATCACATCACCGAGTGCAAATTTTCTGGGCACTCTAGTGTCCAATCTCCTTTTACCCTCGAGTCGCGAAAGGCAAACTTGCCAATCTAACTCTTCAGATCCAAGAAGATTGAACAGGGGCAACTGTTGTACCCCAAAATTTGCCCTCGTATCTCTCCACAAGAAATCACAGCTTCAGGCTTTTCCTGATTTTTCAGACTGGCTCAAGAATCGGTCAAACAGACTTTTCTTGTCAGTCAGACAAAATTAGGGTTTTCATTGATTTTCATGGCTCTGGAACAATTCAAACAGTTTGCTTAGGGTTTGGCTGATTTTGGCTCAGCTTTGATCAGGCGAACGCTTCTTTGGCATTTGATCAGGAACTAGGGTTTTTGTGCGCGCATTCTTAGAAAGAATTAATCCCACAGTGCTTTTCAAGTTATTCCGAGATATGGACTGAGGCATTTGGATTGAGTTTGCAATGTTTGACTAAATCAGTGAAAAGAGTCATTTGGGTTGAGTTTGCAGTGTTGGATTTAATCAAGTGAGAAAGAAAAGGGCATGTGGACGTTTTGTTTGTTTAGCTGTGCAGTGCTCTGATTATTCAAGATACCGGACATTTATTGATTATCTATTATTCTGAGTTAAAATGATTGGGATTTATTTCCAGTTATTATAATTTTAAGAATTATGAATAATTAAATAAACAATTGAATTGAAAGGAATTAACTGATAAAAAGTGGATTTTATTCATCTTTAAATTATTTGTTACAATTATTATTTAAATACAGTATTTATTTACAAAGTATTTACAATGATAATTTTACAAACAATTAAATTTGGAATAAAACTATCCTAATTTTTCTAAGTTTCTTAATCTTCATTCTTCTATCCAATGCTCCCTCTGCTCATTTGATTTTATCTGCAAAACAAAGAAAAGAAAGAAAAGTCAAAGCAGATGAAATTAAAAAGACAGACAGTAATTTAAAGATTCATCATTAAAGGCAACTGGCCGGAATCAATTTGCCCTCTCTGCAAATCACGAGATTTCTCCCGGTTCACAGAGAGGGATGAAAAATGCTTGCAAAAGAATAAAGTATTGAAATGCACAAAAGTTTTAATTGCACAAATTCAAATTTGTCAAAGCTGCATAATTTCAAAAGTCTCAAACAGCATGAGCAAGTACAAAATCCAAAGGTAAACTGAACTAGAACTACAAAGTCCAAACTGAGTTCCAATGTCAAACTAAACCAAAAGCTGTCCAAAAGGCTATTCAGATACAAGTACAAAATGCTGTCAAAAGAAGATATGGAAAGATATTAAGAAGACATAAAGTATGCAGAGAAAACATGTTGCAAGCAAGCAAGGTTCATTTCATCATTTCCTGGCCAGTTATCTTTTCAGTAAAAGACAAATCATAAGCAATAAAAAATGCTTTAAATTTGTACTGGAGAGAGAAGAAGAGAGAAACAAGATGGGCTTACTAGCTTTAGGCTTGAAGGAAGAGAAAGAATATAAAACAAAACTGCTAACACGGTAGGGGGGCAGCATAAGATATCAAAAAACATAAACAAAACGGTAACTTTGAAAAACACAGTGAAGCTCTCAAAAACCTGTTTCTCATAAAACACCCTGCATAAAAACCTTACAACCTGTTGACGCCCAAGCCTCCAACACCAACCTGCTGAAGCCTCAAAGAGGAACCAAGCTAATAACCTGCTGAAGCAAACAGCGGGTCAAGCCAAAGCCTAAACTGATATCACAACAACACAAACCTTTCAAGCAATGTCCAAATCTGCATAAACTAAGGCCTGTAACCTCAAACTGTCCAGCCTAAAACCTGTCAAGCCTTAAACCAGTAAAACTTGCATTAACCTGTCAAGCCTTAAATCTTACCTGATTAAAAATGCCAAATCATGTCAAAGCTTACAAACCTCTAAGTTGCATAAGCCTCACGCCCATAACCTGTTTTCTAAGCATTCAAAGGCAACACAAAGAGGCCCTCAGAGGAAGCCTCATCACAGGGCAGGCATCAAGGAGACAAGAAGAAGAAGATAAAGAAGCATTCAGGGGGCAAGCACACAAAGCAACAACTCAGTATAGCAATATTCAAGATCAAAGATACAGAGTAAGGAAATCAAAGCCTCAGGCAACTGTCATCATAGGGTTTTGAACAATAATACAACACTCACAAGCATATTCAGTATAGCCAACATTAACAAGCAAGCATGTCAGTAATCATCATCTCAGAATCAACAAAGGCAACATAAGCATACAGAGGCTAACAAGAGAAGAAGAAGAGAAGCGCGTAAAGGCAACCAGAAGAGAAAAGAGGGGATAAAAACTAAGGCTCTCAAACATCATCACTGAACCAACAATTTTAAGAGGCAAAGCGAAGATACCAGTTTCCAGCAAGCTAGCTCAAACGCTCATCATCGTCATCCCCTCGCCGTCAAGCCGCCTGAGCGCCTCCATCTTCATTCCTCCTCCATCTCCTCCAAAAGGTATAAAAAACACTCCCTTTTCCTTAAAGTACCTCACAAATCACAAAGAATCAGGACATGCAAAGAATAGAAATCATTAAAAATTGGAAAACCTAAAAGACTGTCAAAAAACGAACAAAGCCATTTACATGTGTGAACGTTGTTGAGTGACCAATGAAGGGAAGAGGAAGGATGTTGGCGCCCAGTGGCCTTGAGCGGAGAGGCATTCAGAGGCGGATCCATGGCGAAGAAGATGAAGAAAGAAGCGAAGTAGACAGCGTCGTTCGTAACAAACAAATCCTAATTCCAATAATGAAACAACAATTTGAACCCCTGGCATTTGTTTCAGACCAGTTGGGCCGGTTCTCTTAAGCCCAATGGCCTTTTTTTGGCATACACCCCCCACGTTGCTACTTTGTTTGGGCCAGCATAAACCCTTAAAGCCCATTCAATCTCTAAACTATTCTTTTTTTTATATAAAACATATCTTATCTTTTTATTAATTAACATACTTTTTATCATTCAAAATTTCATTAACTCTTTTATTTTCTTTTTTTTTATATAATATAGACATAATTTTGTTTATAAATAATACATTAATTAAAATACACCAAAGCATTAATTTTTTCTTAGGAAATATTTCTTTTTTATTTTGTACATAAAAACGTTGAAACATATAAAATTACAATCAAACTTCTACTTTCTTTAATTAAAATTTTTTATACATGAAATGTTAATTTTCTTAAGTTAATACCTTTCTTTTCTTAAAATACTTTATTTGTACATAAAAAGATTAATTAAAATACATTAATTTGTAAATACACAAGAAATACTTTTCTTTAATATAAGACATTAATATATAGAATTTGAATATTTTCTTTTCTTAAAATATTTTATTCTTGTACATCAATACATAATACTTTTCTTTTTCTTAAGATAAATAATTTGTACATATTAAACAAAAATACAGGAATACAAAAATTAAATAAATAAAACACTTAATAATACATTTAAGTTCACATTTCTCAACTTGTAAATAAATTACGTATACACTTACACTTACACATACACAATACACTCACATTGATACATTATGCATTTGCTTATTCTTGTATATTTGATACATATTACATTTGATCGCAATTCGATTTGGTTGTAATTATTTAAGTCTCATCCCCATTTGTAAATTTGTACCCCCACTCCCGGATACTTATTTGTAATAGCATAGACTTTAAATTCCCTCAATTTACCACTTTCAATTATACCATGTTTAGACCTAGGGTTTGTATGTACAGAAAATCAAACGCTAGATAACCTAATACAAGACAAATACATGAAATCAATACACAATCACACTTGCACCCCCTAGGGTAATCCCACATGTTGCCTTCCAAAATGGGTCATGCTTGCACGTCGAGTTTCTTTGGCAAAACAATTCAAATGATCATAAGTCCCTCGATGACACTTTCGAAAGTTGCCTAATCAAAATGATCATAGTCCCTTCAAGCAAATTGCCAAAGACACTTGGCACCATTGCATTCATGGTCCATACGATGACCCGCGCCTGTCCCGTTAAACATCCTAAACGCAAGATTGTCCACCAAATACGATGATGGAACAAAATTGTTAAAAAGGGTTAAAACATGAGAAAAATCTTTGAGTAAATTTAGGGGTAGACAAAACTCTTAGTTACTTGATCAACTTGCAAAAACACTTGCCTACTTTTCAAACCACGCTCCACAAACACTTTCAAAACAAAAACATTTGAAACATCTTTTCGAAAAGATACACACCTTCGTATATACTCAAACACGAGTCATTACAACGGTTGCCTAAAACAAGGCATCTTCTTCCAAAACATTTTCAAAACACACACACACACCACAATTTCAAGCAATCGAAAATCAAGGCAAGTGATCTAAAACCAAGTAACTAAGAGCCCACGGATAACCATGGATGAAAAGGGTGCTAATACCTTCCCTTTTCATAATCTACCCCCCGAACCCATGAAACTTCTCAAAAGGTTTTTCCTGTGCTTTTTAACCTTTCCTTTAGGATAAAATAAAAAGTCGGTGGCGACTCTTGCTAAACCGAACAAGTGCGAAAACAAACGCAAAACCTCAAGTCAGTTCTTCCACCGTATCACAACCTCCTCCCGGACCTTTATCACCCAGACCTACTGGATGGTATGATGCTGGCTCTTGGAGAATACCAGGAATCAACGAACCTCTGGCCACTCTAAAGCCACCCTCCACCTGACATCACACCACCCACGTCTCCACAACTTCCAATACCTAACTCACCAATGCTTTCACCTCCTGTTGGCTGAAGATTTTGATGATATTATTATAAGAAAAGTAAAATTGGACGTTTCGATTGAAATGAAACAAAACGTCATGTTTCGAAATGGTAGAAGCAGTGCTTCGAATGGGCATATCAAAGCTTGGAGCTTCGAGTGACAGTTATGAGAATATATCCAAAGAAGTCTTGAAATGATAACAAGGCTGTGTCTAAGAAATGCGTTCGAAGCGAAGAAGTGCCAAAACATTTGAAATTCAAATGCAAGCGGGATGTTCGAAATTTGAAATATATGCGCTGGAGCATTCGAAGACGCGTGGAAGCAAGAGAGAGGCATTGCTCTGCATGTTCTGAACGTGGCAGAATCTTATAGCAAGACCGTTATGGTCGAAGTAGTATAAATAGAAGTCTTAGCATTAGGATTTCGTGTGTCATATCTATTGTACAAAAAACTCAGTAAACATTCAAATTACCACATGGCTAGGGAAACGAATGCAAGAGCAATGTACGTATGATAACACCACATGTTTATGATTTAATGAAAACTCTTTATCATTTCCAGTACTTTCCTTTACCTTTATGTCAATACCATTTACAAGTTTTTGCATTTAAAATGTTTTCATTCGAAATCTTTTTACTGATGCCTTACATTTAAATGCTTTCTTTCCATTTCAAATACTTTACATTTCAGAAATTGTTATACATTTCATGCCTTTATCTTCAAGTTTTTATCATTCGAACACCTTTTTTACTTAAAGCCATTTTACAGTTTTCTTGCATTTAAACGCTTTCTTCATATTTCGAATCTTTTAACATTCCAGAGAATCTTTTACATTAACTGCTTTTATACTTCGAAGTCATTTACTTGTCTTTTATGCGGTTTTTACATGTCTTTACAATTGACCTTTATTCATGCAATTTAGTTTCGCGCACATTTACTTGATCACACCTTTAGATTTTTCGAAGTAAGTTAAACACCTACACAACATTCTAAATACCAACCATGAATACCAGTTCGATCATGAGAGTTACCCTAATGACCAACACGTCCTAGGATCAATCTAGTCGATCCTGCGAGTTACCAGAGAAATTAAATAACAGTCAGTAAGTTTATTCGATAGTTTGGAGGACTAGCGATTGTTTACCAGAAATCACTGTAAACAAATTGGCACACCTGATGGGACCAATAATTGGCCATTACGGAATTTAGAACAAAAATAAAGATTGTTGAGACTTAACCATTATAAAAATACCCTCTGAGTGATAAGTTTGTTGTTTTATGAACCTAAGAAGTGGTAAAATAACCAACAGCAACCAACCCTTATCCAGAAGAAAACGTTTTAACAAGATGTCTAATTCTGACAATCAACAAGGGGAACAAAATGCCCCACATACAACATGCACTAATATGTCCGCTTCGATGGGAACATCTAATGTGATCCCTTCGAATGCACAGTCTGTTGCATCCTCTACCAGTAATATAGCCACTAATGGAATAAGTGGCATATCAACTAATAGTTCGGTCTTGGGAAATACTGGAACCATTGGTTATCCTGGGGGATTTGTCCCACCATCAGGGACACAAACCCATTTCGCCACCCCACTAACTAGACCACCCGGTTTCGATGGTAATAGAACCAGAAATTCCTCTTATGGAATGCCAACATCTTTTATGGCAGGTTTACACAATTCCACATCGAATTCATCACCACAATTAGGGTCTGGGTCTGGGGCGAATCAGTTTATGACAAATAACCAAGGGTCAGTGGGTTATAGCGCAATGCCTATTTTAACCACAGAAAACCAGTTGGCTTTTAGGCAATTGATGGATGACAGTAACCATAATATGATAGGGGTATTAGCACAAACTATGCAAGAAATATTTGCCCCAATAGTACAAAATGTGACTGTGACAAACAAAGAAAACGCAGATAACATGAGTCGAATAGCAGATTTCTTTGCTCCCCCAGAGAGGCGTAGGCAGAATCAGGCGGGAGTTCGAGCGAACGTACCTATTATGGAACAAGTTGCTAACGACCCAACCTATAGACCACCCAGAGAAGAAGTTAACTTGGGGGCAAGGGCACAAAGGCTAGAAGCCCCAATGATCCCAGGCCCACAAAGAGAAATTATGGAACCAGGGGCAAGGGTCGAAAGGCTGGAAGTCCCAGAGATTCGAGAAGAACAACCTAGGGGGGTTGTCATGGTGGGTCAAAATCAAGATGCTGATGCAGTCGTTCATAGAATTCGAAACGATAACATCTTGGCAGAAAACAATTTAACCACCATGATAGAGAGAGTCATGGCCCAGAATGGCCTCAACACGGGAATTAGAAGGCCAAATTATGCTTCTCCTATATTAGATTACATAATGCATACTGATTTACCAAGGGGAAATAAAGTCCCTAAGTTTACAAAGTTTGCTGGGGATACCAATGAGTCAACAGTCGAACATATAGCCAGATATTTAACCGAAGCGGGAGATATAGCCAATAATGAAGACCTCAGGATCAAATATTTCCCAAGTTCCCTGACTAAAAACGCCTTCACATGGTTCACCACTTTGCCTCCTGGGTCCATTGATACTTGGGCTCTTTTGGAGAGATTATTCCATGAACAGTTTTACATGGGACAGTCAAAAATAAGTTTGAAGGAATTAGCCAGTGTCAAGAGAAAGTTCACTGAACCCATAGATGATTATCTGAATAGATTCAGGCTTTTGAAATCCAGATGTTACACAGTAGGGCCTGAACATGAGTTAGTCGAAATGGCCGCTGGTGGCTTGGATTACTCTATTCGAAAGAAACTAGACACTCAATATTTGAGGGACATGGCTCAGTTAGCCGATAGGGTTCGACAGGTCGAAAGGCTAAAGGCCGAAAAGGCCAGAGTCTTTAAAAATAACAAGAAGGAAAGGATCTCCTATGTTGGAACTGAGGAAGTAGAGGATTATCCTGAATTCGAATTCGAAGAGGTCGAAATCGACCTCGCTGAATTAAAACAGGCACCACCTTACTCCTGCAAATTATTAGTTCCCACAAAAGGGAAAGAGATTGTTGAAAATGAGAAAAGTGACAAATTCCCAAAGAAGGTTTATACCTTCGATGTCACTAAATGTGACGAGATTTTTGATTTACTTGTCAAAGATGGCCAACTCATTGTGCTATCAAATGTCAAAATACCTCCTTTAGATCAAAGAAAGAAAAGAGGATTTTGCAAATATCATAGTTTCCTAGGCCACAAAACCTCACAGTGTTTTCTTTTCAGGGACCTAATTCAGAATGCAATTAAAGATGGCAGACTGAAGTTTGCTGATAAAGCAAAAATGAAAGTGGATGAAGATCCCTTGGACGTCGCAGACACCAATTACTCCGAGCCTGCATGCATTGGAGAGATTAACATGGTGGAAGCTGACCAAAGTGATGCCCCAATAGGAGAGAAAGGTACTGAAAACGAAAGCTGGGTGATAGTCGAAGTCGATAAGGAGGTCACTGAAGACGTCCAAAAGCAACCAGAGACTTCGATTGAAGCAGCACCTTTAGCTGTTGCAAAAGAAATCCAGGCTACTAAAGGCCAGGAAAATCAAAACCAAGAGTTGACACAGGTCACTGAAGGCCTGAGGCTGGAATTGGAGAAAGTCCAAATCACGAAGCCAACCTCCCCTCAGAAAGAAATATGGGACACTTTAGGGGAACCCAGTGGAAAATTTGACTATTTGGTCAAATATTCTGCCCCAGAGAGTTCAAAGGTCCACATTGAAGATATAAAACCCACAGGATGGGGAGATGATGAAGCTAAGGGGGAGGATGTTAAGGTAAACATGGTGGATATGGAGAGACCTCGCTCTGAGATGGAGGAGGTAGAAAGATACTTAGAAAAAGAGAAGTATAAAATGGAGGATAATCATGTTGGAGATGCTAGTCTCAAGGATTACCTCATGACGTGCCACAAGGGAGATACAGGAATGATACTATGCCTTAGGTGCAGCATCCTCTGCAATCAGAGAATCGCTGCGAACTTCGAGAGGGTACATAGGGCTCGAACTGGCAACAATTGGCGCCAGGATAACCAGCTATTCAGGTGTTATCCTAAGGCTGGAGAAAGTTTGCTGGAATTTGTGTTTCGCTGCTACAAAGGGGAAACCAAGTGCTTGATATGCCCAAGGTGTTCTGTTGTGTATCATCAAAGCATGGCCAGAGCCTTCGAAACAATTCCCTTCGCCCCTTGCTGGAACCATCAAGAAACTGTTCAGATGGGCCCACGTTTCGATAGCAAATACAAACAACGAATGCCTGATAGTCCTCATCCCAAGGGTGCTCGAAGAGTGACGTTCAAACTCCCTGCTGAAGTGCCAACCGACAGATGGCTGCAAGTCAGAAATGACAAAGGCAAAGACAGATGGAGAAACACCGAACGAAACGCACGCCATGCTATGACATACAGAAGGCAATTCAACATAGCAAAGAGGGAAGAGGTAAGATTAGAGAACTACAAAGGAAGGAACCCCGTGTCGAGATCCCAGTGGCGAAGGCAACAGAGGATTCGAAAGGCTGAGAGGGAAGCTGTGGCAAATAAAGGGGCAACTTCAACAAAGAACCAAGGTGAATCTAGCACCAACAAACCCACACCAAAAAATCAAGCTGAAGACAAACCCCCAGTTAATAGGAGGCTTTTCTCTGAAGTACAACTAGATGAACCAAAGGAATACACTCCAGGCCCAGAAGAAGACGAAGATATGATAACGGATAACTTCGAATCAGAGGGGGAGTCTTCGTTCAACCTCAATTGCAACGTGGTATATGTGCTTCCCTGTGAATTTGGACAGAAAACGGAAATTGATGAATATGAGGAAGAAGATACCATAGACTTGATGAAGCATAGGCCTGTGTGCTACTATGTGATGGACAATGGGGCTGTCGAGGAGCAAAATGCGTTCTTCGAACGTCCAGAACCAGCCATGAAGAACCATCTTAAGCCACTATTTATTCGGGCAAAAGTTGGTGCCCATGGCGTGAATAAGGTTCTAGTGGATGGGGGTGCTGCAGTCAATTTGATACCCCACTTCATGCTGAAAAAGTTAGAAATACGCGAAGGAGACATCAAGCCCCACAATATGGTTCTGTCCAATTATGAAGGGAAAGTGGGCAAAACACTGGGGGTGGTTCAATTGGACTTGACAATAGGCTCAAGCTGTAGGCCTACCATGTTCATGGTGATCGAAGCCAAGGCCAACTACAACTTGTTGCTGGGAAGGGAGTGGATCCATGGCGTAGGGGCAGTTCCTTCGTCAATGCACCAGCGTTTAGTTCTATGGAGAGAAGATGGGATCGTGGAAAACATTGAAGCAGACCAGAGTTACTTCATGTCAGCAGTCAATTTAGTTGACAAGAGGAATTATGACAAGCATCTGGCAAAGATTGCTCCTTGTGTTCCAAATGATGAAATCAATGAAACCAGAAACGCCCACTACTATATGACCCTTCGCCATGATGGCCTATACTGGGATAGAAGAATAATCAGTAAAGACGAGGGAGTCGAAAGTACTATACAAAGATGGCCAGCAGGCTGGGACTTCGACAACCTTACTCATGACTGAGTCCTCCTTTTTTGAAAGGATTTCGGCCTATATGGCTGAGAACGAATCAAAGGCGGCCTTAGAGGCTGAAATAAATAAATTAGCTGTGAAGATGAACGAAATAAGTGGGGATGGCTCGAAATGCTCACCCTTTAAAGAACTTGAGATAGATCAAAGGTTGGACGCCATCTATGATAAAGAACCCTTAGGCTTCGAAAGGGACCCCATAGACTCAGGTGCCAAAATGTTGGCGCAGGATCCACTCGAAGAAGTCAACTTAGGGGATGAAAACACGAAAAGAATAACCTACATAAGTGCAAAACTTAGCCCAGGCCTCAAGCAGGAAGTGATCGAAGTCCTCAAGAAAAACAAAGAATGCTTCGCATAGGATTATGACGAAATGCCTGGTTTAAAGAGGGAGTTAGTCGAGCACAGACTTCCAATCAAGGATGGCAAGAAGCCCATCAAACAAACTCCTAGAAGATTCGCACCAGCGGTTCTCACAAAGATTAAAGCTGAGATCGAAAGGTTGTTGCGTTGCAGATTCATCAGAACCACAAGGTATGTCGAATGGTTAGCAAATATAGTACCTGTTATTAAGAAAAATGGTTCTTTGAGAATCTGCATAGATTTTAGAGATTTAAACACTGCAACCCCTAAGGATGAGTACTCCATGCCTGTGGCAGAAATGCTAGTAGACTCTGCTGCAGGGTTCAAATACTTGAGTATGTTAGATGGATACTCTGGGTATAATCAGATTTTCATTGCTGAAGAAGATGTTGCCAAGACAGCATTTCGTTGCCCAGGAGCCTTAGGCACCTACAAATGGGTGGTGATGCCTTTTGGTTTAAAGAACGCTGGGGCAACCTATCAAAGGGCAATGAATTCGATTTTCCATGATTTCATTGAAACCTTTATGCAGGTGTATATTGATGATATAGTCATCAAATCTATATCTGCAGAAACACATTTGCATCATTTGAGCCAATCATTCGAACGAATGAGAAAACATGGCTTAAAGATGAATCCCCTTAAATGTGCATTTTTTGTGCAGGCTGGAGATTTCCTTGGTTTTGTGGTTCACAAGAAAGGAATTGAGATCAACCATAACAAAACCAAAGCCATAATGGAGATGAAAGCACCTACGTCAAAAAGGGAGCTGCAATCTTTGCTAGGGAAGATTAACTTCCTCAGAAGGTTCATTTCGAATCTGAGTGGAAGGACCCAAGCTTTCTCTCCGTTGCTTCGTCTAAAGCAAGGCCAAGCCTTCGAATGGAACGAAGCCCATCAGGAGGCATTTGACAAGATAAAAAGATACCTCTCTCATCCTCCTATCTTGTCTCCACCTTCATGGGGGAAGCCCATGAGATTGTACATATCTGCCTCTGAAGTTAGTATAGGTAGTATGTTAGCACAAGAAGATAACAATGGTATCGAAAGAGCCATATACTATTTAAGTAGAGTATTGAATGATGCAGAGACCAGATATAGCAATTTAGAAAAGCTATGTCTCTGTTTGTATTTCTCTTGTATGAAACTCAAGTATTATATAAAGCCTGTTGATGTTTATGTTTCATCTCATTTCGATGTCATTAAACACATGCTTTCAAAACCAATAATGCATAGCAAAGTTGGTAAATGGGCTTTAGCCTTAACAGAATATTCTTTGACTTTCATGCCTTTAAAAGCTGTGAAAGGCCAAGTGATTTCTGATTTCATTGTGGACCATTCATTGGTTGAGTAGACTGTCATGAGTTACGTCGAGATGCAACCATGGAAATTATACTTTGATGGTTCGACCCACAGGAATGGAAGTGGTGTTGGAGTCCTTCTAATTTCTCCTGAAGGAATTCCAACAAAATTCAAGTATAAATTAGATGGTCCTCGTTGCTCGAACAACGAAGCTGAGTACGAAGCGCTCATTGTTGGACTTGAAGCTTTGTTGGAATTGGGGGCAACTAGAGTCGAAATTAAAGGAGACTCAGAATTAGTGGTCAAGCAAATAACAAAGGAGTATAAATGCATAAAGGAAAACCTGATGATATACTTCGTCATAGTCAACAGGCTACTTAGGAAATTTGAATACATGGATATTCAACATATACCAAGAATAGAAAACCAAGAAGCAAATGACTTAGCACAGTTGGCTTCGGGTTATAAAGTTTCTGCCAGGAACTTTGAGGATTTAGTTGAATTAAGGGGTAGAGTCATGGCTACTAGATTCACACCATCAGATCTAGAGAGTATGAAATTGGGATATGCTGAGAAACAGGGATTCGAAATATTAGCCATAAACATTTTATCAGATGCAGATTGGCGAAGTCCACTGGTGAGTTATTTGACAAACCCAACTCTGAATGTTGATAGAAAGATAAAATATAGAGCATTGTCATATGTCCTCATGGGGAACGAATTGTTCAAAAAGACCCAAGAGGGCGTATTATTGAAGTGCCTAGGAGAAAGTGAGGCATACTTAGCATTGTCAGAAGTCCACAATGGGGCATGTGGGGCACATCAAGCAGGTCATAAAATGAAATGGTTGTTGTTTCGATATGGCATGTATTGGCCCAGCATGCTCAAAGATTGTATAGACTTTGCTAAAGGATATGAGGAATGTCAGAAACATGCAGGGATTCAAAATGCCCCTGCAAGTGAGTTGCATTCAATCATCAAGCCATGGCCATTTAGAGGATGGGCATTGGATTTAATAGGAGAAATAAATCCTGCTTCGTCTAAAGAACAGAAATATATCTTGGTAGGAATAGACTATTTTACCAAGTGGATCGAAGTAGTACCATTAATAGTTGCTGATCAAGAGGCTATTATTGAATTTATACAAAAACACATTATCTATAGGTTCGGATTGCCATAGAGCATAACCACAGACCAAGATTCTGTGTTTACTGGTAGAAAAATGCAAGAATTTTCCCAAGAAATGGGGTTTAGATTACTAACATCAACGCCATATTATGCTCAAGCAAATGGTCAAGTCGAAGCAGCCAATAAAGTGATAATAGGGTTAATCAAGAAACATATTGGTAAAAAGCCAAGGAACTGGCACAAAACTTTGGACCAAATACTATGGGCCTGTAGAACATCTCCTAAGGAAGCTACTAACACCACGCCTTTCCAACTCACATTTGGTCATGATGCAGTGCTGCCAGTAGAAATTCATCTACAATCAGTTCGAATTCAAAGACAAAACGAAATTCCAGCTGCATTATATTGGGAGATGATGATGAATGAATTAGTTGAGTTGGACGAAGTTAGATTACATGCATTGGAAATCTTGATGAGACAAAAAGAAAGAGTGGCCAGGACATATAACAAAAGGGTGAAAAGAAAAGCATTCATTATTAATAACTTAGTCTGGAAATTCATATTGCCCATGGACAAGAAAAATAAAACATTAGGTAAATGGTCACCTCATTGGGAAGGGCCTTTTCGAATACTAAAGGTATTCTCAAACAATGCATATGAAATCGAAGAGCTGATGGATGATAAACGTATCCTAAAGGTTAATGGGAAGTATTTAAAGAAATATAAGCCACGCCTGCAGGAGATTCGAATAGTAACAACGTAATCAAAATATCATAAAAATGCCAAAATGGCAATATGGGATGCCAAAATGGCGTTGTTCGAATATTACATATAAAAAACCAAATTTTAATCAAATGAACACTGAGATTTAGAAATAGGAATTATTATTCAATCTGTTAAAGGTACTTTGAAAAGATTCAAGTCTCTGTTGAGCAAAACGTCTGGCTCCTTCCAAGGTTGCCACTTCTCCCTTGAGTTGTTCTGCAGTTTCCATTTCTGCAAGCCCCTGGTTGAGAAGCTCTTCGAATTGGTTACCAGCAGTATTGGTTTCGTAGGCTAATTGTTGTTCTCTAGCCTCTTTAACCTTTTGTTGAAGTTCCTGAATTTGCCTTTCCCAGAGAAGGATGGACTCAGCTCGAGCCTCATAATCAGTTTTTGCTTGCTTTAGATGCATGGCTTGATCCTCAGCTTCTTGAGAGAGTTTCGAAGCTTGTTCATAAGCAACATCCATTGCAGTGCGTTTTTCTTGAACCTTTATGGCAGCAAATTCATCTTGGAGAAGGTACCCAGTCACGTTGTCCAGCAAAGATTGAAGATTGAACAAGATAGTGCTAACTGGCAAGGAGCAGGTAGCAAGGTTGACTTTTGTAAGCAACTCCTTCATAGTGTAGCAAGCAGTGCTATCCTGTTTGAGCACTTCGAATATATCCACATCAAGAATTGTTCTCCTGATCCTGTTAAGAAGTACAATTCTTTCATCTGTGGACAGAGGATGGCTAGTCGAACTTGTGCCAGCCCTAGCAGGTGGAATATCCCTTTGAGCCAGCTTTGCCTTCATGTACCCAATAGGGTCATTTCGTCTCAGGAGTGCAAGCTCCTCTTCAGTCATTCGGGACAAAGACGGTTGAGGGAGTTCCACACGCAGGGGAGTCACGTCCATTTCGACCTCCATGGGTTTATTGGTTGCGTCACCATCCACTTCATTCGTTTCGTGCTCATTATCTTCTTCATCGTCATCCAAATCCACCACTTCGATATCTTCGTTTTCGCTGCTATTCGCATTGGACTCTGTCCCAGCAGTCGAACCATCGTTGGCATCTTCCTCCTCAGACCCTTCTCCTGCAGATTCTTCGTTTCTTTGACCAGAAACAGCTTTCTCTCCTTCAGCGTGAGTGTCCTTTGGATCCTCTTGAAGGGTTTCAAGAGGGGACTTTTGAAGAGAAGTTCTTTGTAAAGCCTCTACAGATTCATGAAGTGTTGCTTCATTTGTCTCTTTTAGAGGAGGAGAAGTACTCTGATCATCTTGCTGCTCAGAAGCCCCAGCCAGAACCGCCATATTGGAAGAACCTTTGTTCTGTACAAGGTTGCTGGAATCTCCTTGAGGAGAAGAGTTGATCGGAGCAGCAACTTTTGATGGTGAGGTCGAAGTGGTAAAAGCTGGATTTAAAATATCCTACAAGAAGCAAAAGAATATTAAAAGCATGCACCAAGGTAATGAATAATTATTTTGTCAAAGGTTTAAAGTTCAATTTACCTGTGGACTCTCAGAAGAGAGGTTGCTAGCTATGCGTTCCAACATTACGTTGGAGGTCGAAGGTGGGATTTTGGATTTAGGTGAGGGAGCAGCATCCCTGGAATCGAGTCCAGAGACACTAATGGGTACATCACTTTTTGAAACATCCTTTTTCTGCTTCTTCTTCGAAGCAGCTGGTAAATTCCCTCCAGCCTTGGGGTCTTCCCCAGTAGTGTTTGATTTTCGCTTCTTTGGAGTGGTAGGCGGAAGTTTGTTGGTCTGAAAAGATGTAAACAAAGAGTTAGATGCAAATCATGAAGCATTAATGTATTCGAACATCAAGGCTAAGTGATTATCTGTGGAGTTGGGGCACTAGCTATTACTGGTGTTGTTGTTGTTGTTGTAGCAATTGTTGTTGGTACGGATGGAGTCACATTGTCAATGGTTTCGATAGAGACTTGAGAGGCGCTCCCTTCTTTTGACTTTGAAGCAGCAGTCTTTATCCTGATGGCTGAAAATCGAACAATTAAGGAAAAGTTAAAGATATAGAAAATAAGAAGCGTTTGGGATTTTCCCAAGCATTCGCACCTGTGCCTTGATCAGATTTAATCGACATGGCAGAAAGGTCATATCGAAGATGTCCTGGGAAATCGTGGAGCCAGTGTCGAGCCCATGTCACAGTCTCAGATGGCTTTGGTTTCTTTTGAAGATATTTGAACATTTCTTTGCAAGTGAACCACCAAGGGTATGGAGGAAACCAAGCCAGAGCCAGTTCTGAGGTAGGTAATCTAGGAAATTTAGGTGGATGCATTTCGAATGCCAACCTATACCTATCCTCAGGTGACAACCCTGAAGGAAGTTTTAACTTAGAAACTTTTTCTTTGAATTTTTCCTTCAGGATCTCAACCGCTTGATGCACAGTGGATTCCAAGTGTGTGGGATCATAAGTAGTTTCGAAATAATTTTGAAAAGCTTTAATCTATTTGGCATGAGTGAACATACCTTTCTTGCATGGTACCTGCACATCGAATGCATCAGTTAGTTTCTGCTGAATAGTAAGAGTATCAAACATATAAGTCTGATAGAACTTTGTCCACCATTCCAGAAACCCCTTTGCTGTAAGGTGTGTAGGTTCGAAAGTTATTAGTTCAAACTGGGCGAAGCCTTGGTATTGTTCCTGCTGTAGTTTGGCTTCTCGTGCCTTGAAGGTTCGCCCAGAGGTGATGGCACTTTCCGTTTGAAATAGGGGTTCAGGAATTAGTTGGCACAAGCCAAACTGTCTCGAAACGAAGTTGGGCTGATAAGCGAAAAGGAAAATCTGATTCTTAGCAGGAGTTATTCTTGAAGAGATTAGTCTGGGTAGCAAAAAGGCTCTCCATACATCTTGAATTTCTTTGCTTTTGACAACTTCTGAGAGAGCCATGGTGAACCATGAAGGTCCATGATCCCTTGAAGCAAAAGGCGCCATGGTCTCTTCGAACTTATGCCTTTTGGAGAATATCATGATATATTTTGAGAATAGAACTTTGAAGTCATCCTTATCATCATTTGGGGTTAGTCTTCGCAGCCTAGTGCCTTCGATGATTCTATCCACTATTTCTGGGTCTTGTTCAACAATAGTGTTGGCAGTTGATAATGAAGGTTCGAACATGGCATTTAGCCATAACTGAAGTAACCAGAAAGGGCCAGCTAGCAGGATATTCTTGGAGGTGTGAGATTTTAGACTCGAAACAGCTGACCTTAGGCTTTCATAAAGATCAACTAATAGCAGTTCGCTTAAGCACACCCTCCGATTCTCATGCAAATCTCTAGCTAGAGGAATAAACCTACTGGCTACCTGTAGGGATCTGCTGCAAAAGACATACCTTGACAGCCATACGGTAAGGAAAGCAATGTGTTCTACATCCGACACACTGTCTCCTTCAGTGTGATAGTGGCTGATAAACTTTGAAAAGCTTGCTAGTTTGACTTCGAAGTCGATAATACTCGAATGCTCTTCATTGTGAGGGATATATGTTTCTCCTATTGGTGATAGCCCAGTAATGGCCGCTATGTCAAAAAAAGGTAGGGGTAATCATTCCACCAGGGAGATGGAAAGTATTATAAGTACTGTCCCAAAAATATAGGGACGCGAATAACAATGGGTGGCTATAAGTAAAACCTGGCTTCGACAGCTTAATCAAGTTGTAGATACCTAATTCTTCCCATTGCTGGGATTTCTTAGCTTCTACCTTATTGAACCAGTTATGATAAGCAGTGTCGGAGGTGGGGCAAGATCGAAACGGTTTGAAGTTACTCTTTACATAGTCTAGTACGAAAGGGTCCTTAGGAGGAACGATTGGATTTTCTACGGTGGTTGAATCAGAAGACTCTATAGTCTTGGGGCTATCCATTTTATTAAACAGAGGTTTGAAATTATAGCAAACTGGGAAAATTTTTCTGGTGTCTTTTAAAATTTCAAAAACTGTAAGAGGGCCCATTAAAGCTAACCTCTTGCCAGCAGCGTTAGTAGGAATTAGTACCTGGGATGCATAAAGCATTTCTTTCTCTTTTGAGATCATCTGGGGAACAAGGACAGATTGACCTTGGTAGGTGCCAACCTTGCTTTCCATTGTGGTTCCTGCGGTCTTTCCTTTCTTTTTAGAAGCCTTTTTTAGTTGAGATGAAGTTGAAGAAGACATTGTTGGAAGAATGTTGGAAGTTTAGGGTTTCGGTGAGAAAAGAAGGAGAAAAGATTCAGAATGTGGGAAGAAAAGAAAAGACTAAGTTGATGGGTTTTTATAATGTGGAAGTTTAAGCATCCACTAAGTAAGATTGTGATACGTGGTAGTCGTGGGTTGGTTTGATGAAGAGGTGGCGTAAAGTTAACATTGGTAATAGGCGTGATTAAAGATAATCATTGTTTTGTAACTGCACCATACTGTGAAATGGTTCAAGGCGGTTAAGGAATCTGAAAAGCGTTATGATTGACGTGACTGGAGTCATATGCAATAAATGTTACGATGATTCGAAGGTCGCATCAAAATCTTATGTATATGTTTAAAATAAGTATTTCTCAAAGGAATCGAAATACATATTTTAAAGGGGCATTTTGTTGGCTGAAGATTTTGATGATATTATTAGAAGAAAAGTAAAATTGGACGTTTCGATTGAAATGAAACAAAACGTCATGTTTCGAAATGGTAGAAGCAGTGCTTCGAATGGGCATATCAAAGCTTGGAGCTTCGAGTGACAGTTATGAGAATATATCCAAAGAAGTCTCGAAATGATAACAAGGTTGTGTCTAAGAAATGCGTTCGAAGCGAAGAAGTGCCAAAACATTTGAAATTCAAATGCAAGCGGGATGTTCGAAATTTGAAATATATGCGCTGGAGCATTCGAAGACGCGTGGAAGCAAGAGAGAGGCATTGCTCTGCATGTTCTGAACGTGGCAGAATCTTATAGCAAGACCGTTATGGTCGAAGTAGTATAAATAGAAGTCTTAGCATTAGGATTTCGTGTGTCATATCTATTGTACAAAAAACTCAGTAAACATTCAAATTACCACATGGCTAGGGAAGCGAATGCAAGAGCAATGTACGTATGATAACACCACATGTTTATGATTTAATGAAAACTCTTTATCATTTCCAGTACTTTCCTTTACCTTTATGTCAATACCATTTACAAGTTTTTGCATTTAAAATGTTTTCATTCGAAATCTTTTTACTGATGCCTTACATTTAAATGCTTTCTTTCCATTTCAAATACTTTACATTTCAGAAATTGTTATACATTTCATGCCTTTATCTTCAAGTTTTTATCATTCGAACACCTTTTTTACTTAAAGCCATTTTACAGTTTTCTTGCATTTAAACGCTTTCTTCATATTTCGAATCTTTTAACATTCCAGAGAATCTTTTACATTAACTTCTTTTATACTTCGAAGTCATTTACTTGTCTTTTATGCAGTTTTTACATGTCTTTACAATTGACCTTTATTCATGCAATTTAGTTTCGCGCACATTTACTTGATCACACCTTTATATTTTTTGAAGTAAGTTAAACACCTACACAACATTCTAAATACCAACCATGAATACCAGTTCGATCATGAGAGTTACCCTAATGACCAACACGTCCTAGGATCAATCTAGTCGATCCTGCGAGTTACCAGAGAAATTGAATAACAGTCAGTAAGTTTATTCGATAGTTTGGAGGACTAGCGGTTGTTTACCAGAAATCACTGTAAACACCTCCTCAATCTCCAAAACATAACCTCCATCCATCACATGAACCATCTGAACCTTGTGAACCATCAGCAACACATGAACCCTCTCAAACTCCCAATCCATCAGAAACACCTGAACCTTTTGAACAACCTGAAACTGAAACACCTGAACAATCAGAAAATCTTGAACCAGTCGACTTTCTGAAAACTGTAGTTGATTTTAAATCTCTACAGTTTCTGAAAAACAAAACCTACAAAAAGGCTGTTTCCAAACCTATTCAGCCAGATGTAAATATATGTTTTTAGAATTTCTTAACAGAAGTACAAGCTTGGTTGGACCTGCTGAAGGCAGATTGCACCATAAATGTGAACCCAGCAGCAACCGATCTTCTGTGGGAAACTTTCATAAGAACCTTAGATGCTGAGTCACTGAAGCTGCAAGACGTATGTCACTCTCAGGTGCTTGAGAACTTCTCCAAACATCTGCATGCCTTTTAATCATAAGCTGCTGATATTTGGGACAAGAAGTCTTCTCTGATGATTGCTGATGCTCCAGCTGATCAAATGGACATTTCAGAAGATCAATCTGAAGATGCCTCTGAATATTCAAATCCTCTGGCAATAGTTCTGTTGAATCAACCTTCTGCTAAAGCTGCACCTGAACCTGTGCCAACTTTTATGGTGGATCTGGGAACTCTTCTTTCAACTTTTGTTCGTTCTGACTCAACGGTTGCTACTCCAAAGGCTGTATCTGCTGAAGCTTCTACATCCTCTGATCCTACTTCACTTGTAATGGATACTCTGAATGAGATCAATAGGGATAACGAAGCTATTCATGAGTGCTTGGATAAGCAAGATCAGACAAACCAAGAAATCAGAAATTGGATGATGAAACAAGAGGAATCTGCATCTGAGATCAAGAATCTTCTTATGGCCCTTGTTTCTAAGAAATCTTAGTGTCATTCTATTTCTTGTTTTTGTTTGTTGTTTTTGTACCTCTGAATCTTTTATTAAAAAAAAACTTTTACGCTCTTCAACTATTTTTATATACTTTTTGATTATGCCAAAAAGGGGGAGAAATGAGTATTTTGATCTAATCTCTGATTAACAGATATGGGACTAAGTCTCAAACATTCTAACAAAATACAAAGATTTATTTCTATGTTTAAAAGAATTTTGCAGGTATCACTTAAACTCTGGAAGTTTAATTCATCTGAACATTATCTTCAAAAGACTTGCTGAAGAAATCCCAGAAGAAAATTTCAAAGCTATGATGAAAATTCTCAGGAAGTTTTTCTTATAGAAATATTTATTTCAGGGGGAGATTCTTATCTCTTATTCAAATTTATTTCTATATCTGAATATTTTTGTCATCATCAAAAAGGGGGAGATTGTTAGAACAAAATTGGTTCTGATCATATCTCAGAGTTTTGATGATAACAATAAATTATATTTTATATATTTGATACTCTGATGAACATATTTAATTGTTTCAGATAATGTTCTGACAGAAGCATCTTGATGTGCTGAGCTGAAAATAAATGAAGAAGTTCTTTTATGAAAGAACTATTTGTTTTAGCGCAAGTGCTGATGCTGACTCTAATAAGAAATTATTTTAATGCATCTTCTAACGCTTAGCAAGTTTCCATGTTCTGAAGTACTTTGAAAGCAAGCGCTGATCAGAAGTACTTAGCAAGCAAGCGTTGATAAGAAGATATGCAAGCATGTTCTGAATCAAGACGTGAAGCTAGTTCTGAAAGAATATAAAAGCTAACAAGTCTTGTCAAGGATCAGGAGACATGCTCTGACAAAGTGTCGTTTGCTCATTTAATGCAAAGACGGCTACATGCACTCAAGTGTCTACGCTAGTTCGTTGGAAAATGCAATACTGCAAGCAAACACGCAAACATTAAATGCTCTCCATGTTTGAAGGCAGCAATGGTCAAGTTTCTTCATACTATATATAGAAGAACATTTATTGCAAGCTAACTACTGAACAAATTCAAAAGAAGCAAGAACTACGTGAAAATATTCTGGGCTCACAAATTATTTTTCATACACTTTGTGCAATACTAATCTAAGTGAAAAATCACAGTTGTGATATAGCTTTCTTAGAAGCAAATTTTGTTTCACTATCTGTAAAGATTTAACTCTTGTAATTGTTCCTTGAGAGACCAAGTTTGGTCAGATTTCTCAAGTAGACTAGGACTAGTTTAAGTCTTAGTGGTGTTAGTCACTTGTAAGATTACTTGTGCATTGTTAGTCACAACAGTTGTTATGTGATTGTAATCAGTTGATTATAGTGAATTAAGTCCTTGTTGAGAAAGGCGAAATCACCTTGGCGGGTGGACTAGAGTAGTTTGAGTTCAAACGAACCAGGATAAAAATAACTGTGTCTTTCCATTATTGTTGAGCCTTTAAGTAAAAGAAAAAGAGAAACTTATTCACCCCCCCTTCTAAGTGTTTTCTCAACCTTCAAGAACATTTCATGATTTGAGTCAAATGAGCAAGTGAATTAGAATAAGAAAACATAAAGATTCTGACTCATTTTCCGTCTGATTTAAATCAAGTACAAAGTCTGATTCGAATAAAAAAGCCCTTGATTCTAATCAAGTGCGACATATGATTCAAGTCAATTTGAATAGAGCCGAACTAAGAAATGTGAAAACTTGACTGATTCGAGTCAGGTGTAAAGTCTGATTCGAATCAATTGAAGCAGAGTGACTCAGATCTGTCTGACTCAAATTAGGTGAAACTTGTGATTCGAGTCATAGTGTTGCTTGATTAGAATAAAGTTAAAACGCTGACTTGAGTCAGAGAAGTTGAAAAAGTTTATTTTGCCTTTGTTCAATTTGATTCAAGTCGGGATATGTACATGATTCGAATCATGCACACAAAATCTCAAATTTTCATGGTTTTCAAAATATATTGAGATTTTTCTTTTCACCTAAACTGAACCAATAATATACACAGTTCTTGTTCCCCTGACTCACACAATTGACTAAAAATATCATGATCAAACTCAAATATAATAATTGAATTATGCATGCTAAAAAACAAATCGATTCATACTTGATTCAGAGATGTGCAATCATGGAAGAGACTCAATAAACAATAGCGAAATGAAAGCGATAAGACAAGCAAAAAAAAACATATTGGGGTTCTCCTCGTGAATGTATTAGGTACATGTAACTTTAGAATGCGCCAACACGAAGTTTAAATAAGTCAGAATAATGAACCCATATCCGGTAATGGGGTCTGCATGGACTGATAAGTCTAAATATTTCCATTTCCACAAGAGTCATAACCACAACACCAACGATTAAATTCAACTGAAAGATTGAATTGTGTGGCTAATTTATAAGGGGAGACTGTCCGAGTATATCAAGGACGACAAGAGGGACCGAGAAGAATTTCTAAATAGAAAAAAATCCCCTAAGAAAATCGTTGAAGTCGAAGGGAACAAGGGAAAAAACTAGTACATCACTTACATAACAGAAGACGAAGGGAACAAGGGAAAAACTAGTACATCACTTACATAACGAGAGGCGCCTTGAGGGAAAACAAGCCTTCCAAAAGCACAATAAAGAGAAATATTGTTGATCTGATGGTCATCAGAAAGAACGAAGGAAACACTTCAGTCGCGAGCCCGAAAAATCCGACTCTCAAATTTTGGGATAACGATAAGATTAGGGGATTTCGAATGAAATTTTTCCTTAAGTGATAACGACCACTATTGCCAAATTTAACGTCTCCGGAGTTTTGATTGATGGAGGAAGCTCATACTAAATCATGTACTCCTACAAAAGAAGGGATGGTTCTATGAAGGTCATACCTACAAGTTTTCAATGACAAGGTAACACGTCCTTGGGGATACATCAAACTGATGGTCACCTTAGGAGAAAGGATGAACACAAGGACCATTGATTCCTAATTCCTAGTAGTCCCACTACAGAAGCATCTACAACTGCATCCCGGGTCGGCCCTTTGTAACAATGTTTGATGCAATGGCTTACCTGATCCACCTCAAGTTGAAGTACCACAATGTGCATGATGAAGCAGTGACAACAAGCGTCACCATTTCTTAAGCAAAAAGAATTTATAATACCCTACAATAGGACCAAAATGAAGGCGAGTGTAAATCTATCACAAATTCCACCAGCATATGATTAAAGCAATCAAAATCCCACGATGTCAACACACATATACAAAGAAATCAAGCCTAAAAAGGGAAAACAAATAGCTCACCCTCTTTCGGTAGCTAGCCATTCTATATGTCGCGGTGGGCCCGAAAATATGTTGACCTCAAACTAGGTTTCCACACGGGGGCTTGGGAAGGGATAACTACCCTTGGCTGGGTATGGTCCCCAAAGAAGTCCAAAAGTTTCGAGCACAAACTCGGAAGGAAAGTTGAGTCATAGAGAAATGAACTTGGGACCAGAAGCAACATCGCAAACAAGGTAAAGTACGAATAAATAATGGACTGAAATATATATTCATTGCAGGAAAAACGACAAAGCTACACATATGTCGAGTATGAGCACGTCGATATAACAAAAGAAGAGAGATAGTCCATCAACTAGACCATTTTCTCGTCCTCAATAACTTCATTGAGATGAACTCGATCCCGGTAGACATGAAAATTGGGATAAAAGTACTCCACTTGATTCAAAGCACTTTTAAAAGCACCCTAGAAGATAAAGGAACCCTCTTGTAACGACTTAGCTATCTCCTTAGAAATATCAACATTCTCTTGGCACATCGCACAAAGACCTCCCCCATCCCTCTTCTCACTTTCCCGAGATTCTTCCAGAGACTTCTCTAATACTTCTATCCTTTTCCGAGTAGGATCTGAGGATTGGTTCGTCTCTTCAAGAGCGGCCTCTACTTTGGACAAATATGCCTGAATAGAAGCCAAAACCTCATTCTTCTCGGCTGGTTCCCGGGAAAGCCATTGTACCATTTCCACCAGAGTACCCAGATATTCGAAAGAGTCCACAACGTCCTTTATTACCAGGAATTTTTTGAAGCACATTTGATCTCTTCAAAATATGAACTTCACTCACCTATAAGACCATCAACTTGTTCCTAAAGTTTATCCCTCTCCTGTCAAAGGTGGTCAAGCAAGAAAGCTTATCATCGACCAACAACTTTAAATGAGAAAGTGGAAGCTCCCCCAACATAAGGGGTACTCGAAATTCCAAACAAAGAAGTAATCACCCAAATCCCCTTCCTTAATCGCCTAGGCATTCTCGCTCTTTATCGCATCCACATAATTAAGAAAAGAGAGGCCTGAAAAGGTTCCAAAAAATGAAACAAGGAAGGCAAGAACTTGATTCCACTTACCAAAATTCATCTTCCTTTCCTATTTTTTTTAACTAGCCAACAAGTCTGGATGCATTTTTTGATCGGTTTCCCGATGCCCTACTAGATGAGATAGTTTTGTCGATACAACTTAGTTCCTACAAAATACTACAAGTTGATTCTTCAAGTGCAACTCTTAAAAGGACATGTATCCTTCCTTGTAAGCATATGAGCCCGCCCCCGTCAAGTAATGACTTTAAGTCCAATAGTTGTGAAAGATGTCCGAGCAAGAAGAGGAAAGACCAAAGTCTAAGTTGTAGATCTTCATGTATGCCTCCTCGGTCATAGGAGTAATCAGGTAAAAACGACTTCAAAATGCTTCATGTTGTCAGAGTAATTTTTGAAATACTTGATATGTTGCCTCAAGGAGAGTAAGTCATAATCGTTTGCTCGTTGGAATTATTTTGAAATTTGAAAAGATGAAAGAATAACGTCACGGCCGGCTTACGCCCTTATACTCACATTAGTGGTGGAAAACCTTAACAAATGCCCGACTTACAAAGTGCAACTGGGAAAGAGAAATCGATAAGTGATTCAATATGCTTACTTCAAATTCGTTGAAAGGAATGCAATGACCTATGATGGAGAACATGAATTCGCGGAAAAGGATAATGCATCCATCATACCGGCTACACATGCTCTTGTCTTTGTCAGGGGAAACACCCTTAATAAGTTGTGAGACCCACGTCCGTCAAAACTTAATCAAAAATACCTTTGCATATAAAAGTGTAGACAAACCCTAGTATGCTGGGATCCACCTATTCACCGAAAATATCCTTACCAACCTTTTTGGTCAAACTTGATACTATCACCATGGTAAAATATATTGCAAACAAAATTGATGCAGGTATAGTGAAATAAACAAGTTCAAACAGTCCCTATATTGAAAGCCCTAGAGAAGAGGACCAAGAGCAAAAAGAAAATGAAAACTTCAAGCTCAGGAGAAGGATCAATCTAGCATACAAAACTAATATTGACAAACAAAATTGTTTGAGTTTGATTCAATGTCAAAACAAAACAATCCCATGAAAGAATAATAAAGGAAACAAAAACATTATCTTCACAAATCGCCAACAACAAAAATGAAAAAGTAATGCTTCAAAAACCTTTTACACTCTATTCAAGTACCGAAGGACCGTACAATCTACCCTGTACTACCAACCATTGAGATCTTCTCAAAAACGACTCGAAGTCACTTGAGTACTCTAAAGAAGGAGAAACATCATTGCTAGCTAGGGAATACAAGCAAGTTCGCCACTCTCTATGTTACGTTACGACTTCCAAGGGAGACATTTAATGCGCTCATTCCTGAGAATGATAACATCCCATTTAGGACTTCCACGTCCACAGATCTCGTGTCCAAGTAATGATGTGCGTCACAAACCCTACGAAGCAGAGACAATGGCTTAGAGACAACTGTTTCAGACCGTTCATAGACCCAGAAAACGAAGATCTAATTACAAAGTGACAAGCTGGTAAACACAAAATATGTATATCCATTTTCCTTCGCTTCACATGTAACCTCTCATGAGAACATCACGCTAATAACTCATACCAATTTGACGACTAACTGCTTCCCACATCGTTTTACACACGTCCAATTATCAATCGTCACCTCTATTTAAAGAGGAAAGCACACCACTTCACATACATTCAAATACTTTTTCATTCAAATTACACTTGTTATTCTCTTATCGACTTAAGTGTTTGTATGTTAATCTTACGGATCAAACCTCTATCTACTACATAAAAAATCTTGAACCACAACATAACGTGAATCCATCCTCTCTAATCAAATTTAGTTCCGCAGTGGAATAGAATTTAAGATAAATAATAAAAACAATATATTAAAATTAAAAAATATCCTCGAACCCAATTTAAAATTGAATGAATTAAATGGTAAAATTATTTATTGATATTGATTGCCACACGTAGTGGAGCTACCCATCCTCCCTGCATAACAAACGTTGCAGTTCGCGATTTTCACCCCTATCAACGTTGGATCGTCTCATTTCCTGTCAATTTGGAGATGTTTTTTCTTGCGCTGTTGTTACACAACAATCCTCCTACCAAGTTGAGGTTAAATGGATTTCTTACTTCGAGGTTTGGACTTTACAAAGCCCTTTGCTCCATGCTTCAGATCCTCCAGATCCATCTATGATTTCATTGTCAAGGTTCTATTTCACTCAAATTTCATAATGGGTCAATCAAAAATATCAAATTGATCCAATTTTTAAGGAAATTGATTATACTTTATTGATTCTAATGTGAATTACAATTGCAGGATATCCGTAAAAATGATGTGAGTCTTAGTGTTTACCGTGGGAAGGTTCTACTGGTTGTCAATGTTGCTTCACAATGGTAACTTTTTTTCATTCATTCATTTCTTATACATATCACTGCGTTGTGTTCATTTCAATCTTTTTTTGTCGGTTACACGTTGTTGTCTGTATGCGTGTTTCATATAAATGTCATTGAATTATTCTATAGAAGTATGATACTGAAATTTCACTATGTGACTTCTCTGGTGGATGATGTCAAATAGGATTTAATTATAGGAAATTCTTTTGCTGCAGTGGGTTTACGGAAATAAATTACAAAGAGTTGAATGAGTTGTACGCGGAGCATAAGAATCAAGGCATGTTACTCTAGCCATGGACAAGAACAAAAAATATATGTCAATTATGCTTTACGAGTGTGAATTCTAATACTATACTAGTGATTCTGAAAATTGTCTGTAGGGTTTGAAATATTGGCATTTCCATGCAACCAGTTTCTTGCACAGGAGCCAGGAACCAATGAAGAAATTCTGAATTTCGCCTGCACAAGATTCAGATCTGAATTTCCAATCTTTCATAAGGTGATTACTGTGATTTTTTATTTGGACTCTCTAATTTGCTCACTTTTTATTTTATTTTATTTTCTTCTACTATTCTATCTGGAGAGTCGAGGGAGGAATGAAATGAGAGGTTGGAGACAAGTTTTAGAAGGGCATGCCTACGCCTGAATATAAGTAAGATGGAGTATATGAAATGTAAGTTTAGCAAAAGGAGAAACGTTTCTATCTTAGAGGTGAAAGTTGGAGATCATATCATACCACAAGTTTTACAATTTTAATATTTTGGGTCCATACATAGTACAAAACGATGGAGAAATAGAAGATGACATAAACCATCAAGTTGCGTGGTGGAAATGAAGGAGGGCCTTATGTGTGTACGTGACACAAAAGTACTGTTCAAACTAAATAATTTTTTTATAGGACAACCATAAGACTCGTGATGTCGTACGAGACAAAATATTTGGCTGTCAAGAACCAACACGGAAATAATCTAAATGTAGCAGAGATGAGGATGTTGCGTTGGATGTGTGACAAAGCTAAATAAGGTAAGGTTAGAAATGATAATATTAGAGAGTGTTGAGATAGTACATATAGTAGAAAAGATTGTGAAAACTAGACTAAGGTGGTTTGAGCACGATAAGAACTGAGAATTGTATAATATGCAAAGCAAGAAAATAATTGGAAACAAAGATTTGTATTATTTGATTGAAAGGGATGGTTTACAATAGGATTGAACCTAACTGCCATAGAGCCAACCCCCTATGAAGAGCAATAGCTCTCCATTCAATATACTCAAAGATGACAAAATGAAACTAACATTCCACTACTTAAAGCACCACTCTAACAGAAATTTGTTATTGGCAATCCACCTTACTAACAGACAACTCAACAAGTAACACTACTTCCATTACTTTGCACCTGCCTTCCCCTACGTGTGTACACCTTCCAAGTAATGGGTTGAACAACATGTCCACTAGTATTAACTCCCTCCTTGACTTTCAACCTAGTCCCCAAAGTTAACTTGAGGAAAATGACTCTTCATGTTCACCATGTTCGCCGTGTTCTCCCAAGTCGCTTCTTCTATACCCTTGCCTTGCCACTTAATAAACTTGATCCACATCCTCTCCACCTTGCTTGACAGGTCGAGTAGCTAGCACTTCTTCTCATTCAAAACTCCCTGGAAAACCGCCTTTTAACTCATCTGGAAGTTCCTCTTCAACCTGATAATTTCCCACAACTTTCTCTTCAAAAGTGAGACATGAAAACACGGGGCGAATCTTAGCTCCTTCTGATAGTTGCAACTTATACGCCACTGTGCCAATCTTCTCAAGAATACGACAGAGACCATAATAACGAGCCGCTAACTTCGCATTGATCCTTGCAACCGTACTCTTCTGCCGGTGCGGACGGAGTTTAGAAAAACCCAATCTCCTACTTCGAAATAGTGTTCAGTATGATGGTGATCTGCTTGAATCTTCATGCGTTCTTGTGCCTTTTATAGCTGTTGTTTCAACTATCTCAGTGCTTCGTCCCTCTTCAATAACTCCATCTGAACAGCTGCTACCCGAATTTCTCCACTCATCAATCTTGTAATCATGGGTGGCTTGCGACATAATACCACTTCAAACGGTGTTCTCCCAGTGGACGCATTAAAGGATGTGCCCATGATTTTGGTTGATCAATTATGGAACATCTTAAGTCTCCACATATCGATTCACAACTTCGGTTTGCCAGTCCGACTCCAGATGATACGCCGAACTCATCTTAAGCTGTGTCTCTTGTAGACGAAACGAAATAACTCACGACAAAAGTTGCTCACAAATATAGGATCTCTACCACTCACTATAGTTGTTGGTAAACCGTGCTAGTGTATAATTTCTCGAGTGAACACTTCTGCCACTGCTTTTAATGTGTATGGATGCTTCAAAGGGATGAAGTGGCTATACTTTGAGAGCCTATCGACCATCACAAAAATAGCTTCAAATCCCTTCGACTTGGGCAAACGAGTGATGAAGTTCGTAGACCACACCATATTTGGCACTAATCAGGGCTGCAACAATCCACCTGGCGCTGTAGCGAGGTATTTTTGGCGTTGCCACACATCGCAACTACGCACATATTCCCGTACCTCACTTTTTGTTCCGATGCAACTTACTTTTCATTCCGACCCAGTACACATTAGCTGCCAATCTTCGATAAGTACAATAAAAACCGAATTATCCTTATTAACAAAACTGAATAAAATGGGGCGAGTTACTCCTCAAAACTGAATTTGAAAACCAGTTACCATCGAGTAAGAGTTAGAGAAGAACACATTCCCAAAACTGCATTCTAAACCCATTATGAATTTTTAGTCATGCCGTTTGGATTGGCCAATGCTCTATCAACATTCTAAGCCTTGATGAACGAGTTGTTTAAAATTGTTGAGGAAGTTTGTCTTGGTGTTTTTTGACGACATATTAGTGTATAGTAAAGAGTGAAAGGAGCATTTATCTCAATTAACCATGGTGCTGCAGATCCTAGAGACAAATGGGTTGGTGGTGAATCGTAAGAAGTGTCAATTTGCTCTTAACTAAGATAACCTGGCTTGAGAAGGAACTTTGACTGTTCCGTATTATCCCCATGGACAACATCTCTCACTTGGCGCTCAATCTCACTCTTGTGGTGATGAGGATATCAATAAGGAGACACGTTAACCGGACCTTGTCCTTCAATTCACGTAATAGTATGTTCTTGTGCTCTCTTCAGGGGTAATCCTTCAAGTTCCTTAAACACCTTGCTGAATTTGTTCAACACTGAATTTTGCTCTTTCTATTGCTGTTCTGACAGCCCACCTACTGATGATTTTGAGTCGACTTCAGCGCCTAGTATTGACCACAAGTCCCTTTGTATCCTTCTTGTTTTGTCTGGGGTGATCAAAATGCTTTGTAGTGATTGAGCTTGTTTATGATTCCCAATATCCTGGAACGTCACCCAAACTCCAAAATTACATTGTATGTTTCCTCCAATTAATCACCATATCCCCAAGGTCTTTTAGCCATGCTATCCCAAGGACCCTGTTTTGCCCACTTTTTTTCCGAGTGGGCCAAGGGTCACACCCTCTAATGTGTCTGCTCCGTTTTTCTCAGGCTTTTACGGAAGTGAGAATTAAGTTAAAATTTTGCATTTTCAGGCTTAAAATATGGAGTGCCCGTGGGCCCGTCTCGCCCTTACTTTTTTACGGGACAGGTAAAAATTTTAAGTCTGCACCCTCAACTATGCTTGCCCACGCCCGTCCAATTTTTTTGTGGACTTTTGCGGGACGGGCCTAAACAGGACCTGCGTGTCCGCTTGCCACCCCTACTTCTAACATAAACAAGTATGTCAAATTGTGCATCAATCTTTGCACAATCCATGCCTCTGTACATACCACGAGTTGAACTTTGGTATCCATCACTCAATTTGATCGACAATTCAGTGGTATCCTCCATACTCCACCCTAATTTTTGTACTAATTGTTGAGATACAAAATTGTGGGTAGCTCCACTATCAACCAACACTATAACTGGTGCGTCTAACACAATACCATGTAGCTTAAGTGTTCGAGGCCTGTCTCTACTCTCCACGTCTACCCTTGAGGGTCATAACCTTCAATTCTCCCTTTGTCGTTTCCTCCGTTTCTGTGACCTCCACCCCCAACAATCGTCCCTCCTCTCCATCCTCCTCGTCATTGTCCACACCATCATCCTTAGTTGCTTTTCAGGGCATTGGTGAAGAGGGTGGAATGGGCCTCTACATTTGTAACACAATCCTTTTTGCTTGCGATCCTTCAACTCATGAATAAGTAAGATGGGTGAAGTCCTTATCTCTGTACCCAATTCTGCGTTTCTCTTTCACACCTCCTTATTACTCCTGACCCATGCGGGACCTCCTTTGGACCCGCTAGCATTGACCGACCCAATTTCTTTGCCGTTTCTAACTAGGACGCAGTCAGAAATTTCGGATCTACCTGCTACCATATTTGGGTACCTGGTTCAGATCCGCTCCAACTTATTTATTTCCAATCTCCTTCTCCACTGCCCTGACGACATGCATCAACTTGGACCGGTGCAAAACTCAGAACTCTGCCCCAAATCTCTTCCTTCAATCCATGGAAGAAATAACCATGAAACTGATTGTTAGACAATTTGGGTACACGTGCAACCAGAAACTCGAAGTCCTGAATGTAATCATCTACACACCCTTTTTGTTGTAAGTCTGATAACTGATCAAATACGTCTCCAACTCCAATTCCTCCATAACGATCTAACATTGCGATGAGCTGTTCCGGGTTCAATTTTTCCGTACTCTACCTTTGCTAAAGCAGATCAAACTTCGGATATGATAACTCATCTTCGAGTGCTGCTATTTTGGCCTCCATTCCTTTTTCACCTTATATCATTGATCCCCTCTTCGTATCCAGCAGGTCACACCAATTTGACAGGAACTGGGAATTGTAATATTTAAGAAAGATCTCAAGAATAATGAGCTAGATATAAACATGCTTTTTGATAGAACATTATGACATAGTTTGATCTATGTAACCAACTCTACTTAGTGCGATAAGATTTGATTGTTGTTGTACTATTCTATCTGAATTTGGCACACCGTGTATTTCCCTAGCCAAATTCTGCATGCAATATTTTTTCTTGCAATGAATTCTAGAAGCATTTAATGCAAATATTAAAAGATCAGCAATGCTATTTAGTATGACAACTTTTTTGACGAAACGAATATTATAACTGACCGATCAAAAAAGCTGCATACATAAATAAAAGTCAAAAGTTTAGCGCAAAACACTGAGCATTTGGCAGAAATCACAGTGCATGGAAAACAATCAACAGTTGTTAAGCATTCGTTCATCTTCGTATCGTGCCACAAAGCATTTTCCTTAAAAGATATGCCAGTTTATATGGAAATCATTCTGAAATAATAAAATAATTGTAGATTGAAGTCAATGGAAAGAATGCAGACCCACTTTACAAGTATTTAAAGAATCAGAAAGGTGGGATGTTTAGAGCCATCGATTGGAACTTCGCCAAATTCTTGATAAACAAACAAGGGAAGGTTGTGAAGAGATATGCTCATACCATTCATCCTCGTAAAATTGAGGTTAGAGTCATTTTAGTCCTTCAAGATTTAATTATAATTGGAACCCCTTTGCCATGTTGATAAGGTACGCGTTTCTTCTTGCAGAAGGATATTATAAAGCTTTTACAATCTTCTTGAGTACTAAACTCATGTTTCAGAGGTATCTCAAATTGACTATGGTTAATTTTCTTCAGTTGATGATGTTCATAGTATCTCAAATTGTTTCAGAAATCATTATATGAACCTAAAAACTACATCAGCTTATGCTATGCCTTTCTATACTTTACAGGAATGAATAATCTGTTCAATGTTTTCATAGGACAAGGAACTTTACTAAAAGCTTGTACTACTTATCCCTAGTTAATTTATGGCTTGAAAAATTCTTTATATGTTTGTGTATCTGGATTATGCAATAAGCTCAATTTGGTGTTTACACAACTTTTTAGTTCTAACTCAAAATAGTTCCTCTCATATTTTTATATTCTAAAGTAGTGTTTGATAAACGCATTTAATAACAAGAACTTGATTTGCACTTTATATTTTTAGTAACTATTCAAAAATATTGATAATATTTAGATTAAGTTAAAACATCCTATATTTTTAATGATCAACTTTATTGTCTTTGGATATTTTTATAAAAAATGTAGCATACTTAACAAATTTTGTTATAAATTTTAAAGGAGTAGAAAAATTTCACTAAAAAAATTATCACTTCTTTCTCCACCCTTACATTTTCTTAGTCATCTCTGACGAAATTTCATTTTTACTCTCAGAATTCGGAGATATATCTCCGAACACACCGAAATTTATTTTTTTAGGGTTATTTTGAGATGCATTGTCGAAACCTTTTTTTCTTCAAAATCATGGATATTTCGGAGATGCATCTTTGAAATAGAATATTTCAGAAACAAATACGAACAACCACCCCCTTTATTTTCACATCATCCAAAATCTAACTCTCAAACACCCAAAAATCTCCAAAAATCTACAATTTCAGAACTCATTTAAGTTGGTATACTCATTTGCACTTGTTACAACTCACTCGAACTTCCAATTTCAACACGTTTCAACAACTCCAAAAACTTCAAATTTGAGTAAGTTCTCAAATCTCTTTAATCTTTACATTTCTAGTTTAAGTTGTATAGATTATCTATAAACTGTAAAAAAAAGTTGTTTTTTAGTGTAAAAATTAGATTTTGGTGTAAGAATGGTGCTGCTAGGTTGGAGTTTTTTTGCAATAGAAGTCACAAGTTATTTCGGAGATATATCTCCGAAAATTCCTCTGAGTAGTTTCAGAGATGCATCTCCGAAAATTCCTCTGAGTACATGGGTTGATTTTTTTCATAGATGTTCTTATTTGTTCTTGTATCTTTGATTTGATTAATGATTGTTTGTTTTTCAGAATAATGGCAGAGAACCCCAACAGGCTGAGACTTGGTAGGCCTAGTCAAACTGCATTCGCTCGACGAGAGAGAGTTGAGCAGACTACGAGTTGTTGAGGATGGGTCATATACATGACATGATTCTACACAGTGTCACATCCTATCATGATACCAGATGCTCCTGAACGTCCACACAGGCCAGCTCATGAGGAGATCTTAGAGAACTAGCAGGCCGAGGATGACTATGCCATTGATCTGTTGCCTATCTGACACCAGATACAGATGATTGGGCGGGAGACTTTGGACATAGGTATCATTGACCAGGGAGATCCTAAGGCGATGACCACTGTGGAGCGGATGATGAGGGAGGCAGAGAGTGTGGCAGTATACAGTAGACAAAGGAGGGCTCGGGGAGTGAGGATCAGACATACGAAGTAGGCTTTGTCTTTTTTATACTTTTTTTTATTTCCGAACAATTTATGAATAATTATTGTATTATTATTTAATGTTCAACAACTTATTCAGTCTATTATCTTTATTTATGTCTTATAATTTTTAAATTACGTTTTTATTATCATTTTCAACTAATTATTTACCAACATATTGAAGATTTTAACAAAAATATCATTGTCCAAGGTTTCGGAGATGCACCTCCGGAAGAATCAAATCAGGGTGTTTCGAAGACGCGTCTCCGAAAATATTACTGCATGTTTAAATATAACGTCCAAGTCCAAACAAATTGTTTTTGGAGATACATCTCTGAAACACTTTGATTTGGGATGCGGTCGAAAATGCATCTCCGAAGGATATTTTCGAGTTTTTAGGGGTTTTTCCCGACCCATAAGAAGTGTACAAAGAAATTTTCATATAACAAAGGTGATTCTTATATTCAAAATTTTAAATTTCGGGTAAAAACATGGTTTCTTGATCTTTTCATGGTAGTGGTTTGATCATTAATGCATTAGTGTGATGTGTAATAAATGTGAGTTAGAAGTTCTTTATTAGGTAAAAAGTGGAGATTGAACAACAAATAAATGTGAATACTTATAAACCCAAGAACTTAAATTTTGGATTAAGATGTAATGTATAACTTGTATGCTTTCTTTTAGACTAATATAGATGACCTCTCGAGCTCTCTACATGATCCAACAATGGTGTCAACAAAACTCTCTTCTTTATGATTCTTTAATTGGTGCCTTCATTTTCTCCTCTCTTTGGTGCAAAAATGCGTCTTAGATTCTCGAAAAATGTGAACTCCAATGACTTAACATATTTTTTAAGTTATAGAAAGATTTATGAAATTGCAGGATCGCGCCACACCTACACTTAACCCTATTACGATTGGAAAATTTGTCTGATTTGTAATTCTCAAAAATTGTTTGGATCGTGCCACTAGTCTTGGGAGTGTGCCGCTTTGGCCATTTAAAATTTGATAGTGTCGCTACATTTGAAGGTGTGCAACTATTGTTTGTTGTGATTTTTCTCTGATTTTCGTTTGTTCTTCGTTTGTTAGTCCTCTCTTTGCATCATCATTCTAAATTTCACAGTAAAATACTATGATATTTGTCTGGTTAGGATTATTTTAACTTGGCTTAGTTTTTTTGATTATTCATTGCTTACTAAACATACTAACTATTCTTTCACTTACATTTTAGTATATGCTGTTGATTTTCTTTTTGTATGAAATGACTTCTTTGGAATTAACAAAGTGTCTCTAAACAATAAATTTACAATCAAAGACGTAGGAAATTATTAGTATTTCCTTGGCTTTGAGATTGCAAGGTCATCTCAAGGCATATCTATGGTCTTTTAGCATCTAAACCAACCTCCATTTGTTAGAGTTATTTTAAGTGTTAGTTATTTTATCCCTATGTAATTTTGTTACTCCATTATCCTATGTAGTGTAGAAAACCCTTTGTACAAACTGAGTTAGTAATAATAGTCAAAATAAATATTCTTTAACATAAGTATAATTCATTAAAGTCATTAGTGACTGTTGATGATTATGATGATGTTTCATTATGGGTTTTGTTCTGGACTGGGCCCGACAGGCCCAAAAGCATTACTAAGGTTCAGTCCAAAGGGACTCTCTAAGGACCACACTGGGAAAAGGGGGTCACGTCCATGCCCGACACCATGATGTCCACCTCGACATCCCGATGTCCAACCCACGCGGTGAAGTCGTGCTCGACACCCTGCCGTCAGCTCCATGTCCTGGCGTCCAGCTCGACACCCGCCGTCCAGCTCGAGGTCCTGGCGTCGAGCTTAGCACCGTACTGCCCAGCTCGACATGGGCCCGAGCTACCCGGCTAGGGCAGACTCAGTCCACCGTTCCCCCAACGATACTCCAGAAAGACCGCGTCTCCGTCCGCCCGCACTTCACGCAGCACATCCAGGAAGGGGACCACGTGCGGGTCCCCACTACCCACGTAGAACCTGGCAGTTCCTCCATTGGGCCAAATCCGCCCAGCCCAACGAAGGAACCTTGGCCCAGCGCTGGGGGCTATAAATACCCTCTATTTCTAGAGGGTCAGGTATTCATCATTCTAACCTCAACTCTATTATCTGCTCGTACTCCCACTGACTTTAGCATCGGAGTGCCTTGCAGGTACCCCCCCTCCTCGTTCAAAAAGCTTTCAGCTCGGAGCAAGCCGTGACGGTCCAAACCTTCTGATCAGGTCAGATCGGTGGCGCCGTCTGTGGGAAGCAGCTTCCCCGTCTAACGAACAATTCCAAAGACCAAAGCTCAATTCAATTACCTGTCATGGCTGATCCAGCTCGTGAAGAACAGCACACCCGCGTCACCGACACCAACAACGGTCCCGCGGACAAGAATGGACACCTCGACAATCTCGGTGATCCCGGCCGCAATGCCACTCCTGCGACAACCGCCCCTGGACCTTCCACCCGCAGGGACGGGAACACTGCGTCTTCCTCGACGACCCCTCCAACACTCGAAGACGACTCGGAAGCTCTCGCCTATCGCCGAGCTGCCCGGTTCTATGAAGTCCAAGTCCCTGCCGGGGCAGATGCCACGACTCAGGCACTGTTCGCGGCCATCAACCAGACAAATTATCTCCTATTCGCCCAAGGAGAAAGACTAAGGGCACTGGAAAATGATCGACGACCCCCGAGGAGGCATCAGAGGCCATCATCTCCACCTCCTCGGGTCGAAGAAGTTCGACACCCTACTCCCCCGCGGAGACATTACAGGGAGAACTCTAGGAGCCCCTCTCCCCCACCAAGGCAGAGGCGGCCCCAATATGAAAGACAGCCCGTCATCCCTACCGAAGAACCCAGTCGCGACCCATCAAGGCACGACAGGAGGCACAACAGAGACGGGCGTGTGACCTTCAACCACCGAGCATCACGCTCGAGGGAATCTCAGCACGACCATCGTGCCCGGCATAACTACAGGACCCCTTCTCTCTCTCCAGAAAGGAGCGACGAGGACGACCCCCGCGGTCCCCTGTCGCAGGCCATCATGGACGCACCTATTCCCCCGGGCATGGAGAAGCCCCCACACCTGAAGGAGTATGATGGAGTGGCGGACCCAGTCGACCACATTGACGGGTTCGAAGCCATGCTCCACTATCACAATGTCGGGGGGCCCATCAAGTGCCGTCTCTTCCCAACAACTCTCAGGAAGGCGGCCATGGACTGGTACAAAGGACTCGCCCCGGGCTCCATCACCTCGTGGCGGAACCTGAAGAACCAGTTCATCAGTTCCTTCACAGCTTCCCGTCGCCACCCGAAGACTGAGGCAGCCCTCGAGGCCATCATTCAAAGACAGGATGAGACTCTGAGGGAATTCATTAACCGCTTCAACCGGGAAGCGATCCAGGTCCCCTGCGCGGACCATATGAAAAGGTACTTGCTGGAGAGGGGCCTCCTCCCCGGCACAGAATTCAGGAAAGCTGTGGGCATTGAGCCACCTGCAACTTTTGATGCTCTCCTCGACAAAGCCCGAGCATACATGGACTACGAGGAGAGAGAAGCTGCCAACAGGGCACGAGACTCCAGGGCTCGCAATCATGGCAGCAGCTCGAGACAAGACCCTCCTCCCCGACGGACCGGAGAGAAAAGGAAGGAATACCGACCCCGGGAGGTCCGGGAACAAAGGGGCCCCTCGGGCCGTTTCACCGAGTACACTCCGCTCACGGCTTCCCGTGAGCGTATTCTGGCGGAGTGTGCTAGCACAGATTTTAAAGACGGTGGCGTCAAGCGTCCCCGGCCAGCTCCTGCCAAGCCAGGAGTAGACAAAAACAAGTACTGTCAGTACCATAGGAGTCATGGTCACTTGACAGAGGACTGCGTCCACCTGAAGGACGCCATCGAAACCCTCATCAAAGGAGGGAGGCTTGCACAATACAGGCGAAACGACGCTCCCCGTCGTGACGCCCGCGAGGCAAAGGAGCCCGAAGAAGATGCCCGACCATCTGACGAGTCGATGCCAATCCAGACCGCCTTCTCGGTAACCAGGCCCGAGGATTTCGAACTTCCCGAGCTCCTGCAGGAGCCCCCGACGACACACAGCAGGTGGGAATACTTCCCCTCCGCCATGGTCATCAACGGGGGCGGGTTCAACGACCTCACCATCAACTCAGCCAAGAGGAAGTTGGACGAACTGGTCGACGCAGCTCCTCCACAAACTGTGACTTTCGAAATGGTGAAGGGCAGATCAGAGCCCATCACTTTCTACTTGGAAGAGCTCCCCGGCGGAGCACCGAACGCAGTCATCCCCTTACTGATAAGGGCAAAAATGGCCAATTTTGACGTGCATCGCATCCTGGTCGACGAAGGGAGTTCCGTCGACGTGATGTACACCCAGCTGTTCCGGACCTTACAACTGGACGACTCACATCTGTCTCCGTATATAGGTTCGGACCTTCAAGGCTTCAACGGCTCGACTTCCAAACCTTGGGGATATGTCGAGCTCCTCGTGACGTTCGGGGAAGGAACTGCTACAAGACAGGTGAAGGTCCGCTTCCTCGTCATTGACTGCCCGTCCCTATACAATTGCATCTTGGGGAGGCCGACATTGGCGGAGCTGACAGCGGTTCCCTCAACTGTCCATCTAAAAATGAAGTTCTATACCAAAAGGGCAAGGGTAGCCACCATCCAGGGTGACCTCGCTGCTGCCCACAGGTGCTTCAACGCCGCTTCAAGGGGACGGGATACCGTCGACGTGGGTACTAGCACCAGACCCATCAAGAAGACAAAGCAAGAGCCCGACAGAGCATCTCCCGAGGTAGAAGTTCAGAAGGCTCCACCAAAGGTCGACTCCATAGCTCTCGACGCCCGCTTCGACCAAGACGAGCCACCCAGCAGCGAGCAAATCCCCCTCCGACCTATTCCGGACGGCGATTTCGAACTCGTTCCCCTCGGAGCAGACCCGACCAAGGGAGTGAAGATTGGCAAGGACCTCCCCGACTTGGCCAGGAAGCAAATCAAGGCCTGTCTGCGCGAGAATGCTGATCTCTTCGCCTGGAGCGCTGCAGAGATGCCCGGACTCGACCCTGAGGTCGCCTGTCATCACCTCACCATTGATCCAGCCGCCAAGGCCATAGTACAACATAGGCGTAGGCAGTCTCCAGAAAAAACAGAGGCTGCTGAAAAAGCTGTAAAAGACCTCTTAGAGGCAAATTTTATTTCTGAAGCCCGGTACTCCACCTGGCTGTCAAATGTTGTACTTGTTAAAAAGAATAATGGAAAATGGAGAATGTGTGTTGACTATACCGACCTCAACTGGGCTTGCCCGAAGGATGCTTTTCCTCTACCTAACATTGACATGCTGGTCGACAATTCGGCCGGCTACAAGACTTTGTCGTTCATGGACGCCTACTCGGGATACAATCAAATCCCAATGGCCCTGGGCGACAAATGCTGCACGGCGTTCATGACCAGCTCGGGCAACTATTACTACAACGTAATGCCCTTCGGACTAAAGAACGCCGACGCGACGTACCAACGCATGATGAACAAAGTGTTCAACAAACAGATCAGCGACATGCTCGAAGTATATATGGACGACATGATCGTCAAATCTCGAGCAGATACCGATCACGCAGCTCACCTCAAAACAGTCTTCGCCCAAGCAAGACAGTGCAAAATGAGGTTCAACCCCGAGAAGTGCACGTTTGGGGTTAAGGCAGGAAAATTCCTCGGATTCTATCTAACAGAACGAGGGATTGAAGCCAACCCCGACAAGTGTCGAGCATTCGCCGACCTCCCGACTCCAACTTCGAAGAAGTCCATACAGATCATGAACGGCATGTTGACGTCACTATCACGCTTCGTCGCGAAGTCCGCTCAGCACGCCCTCCCCTTTTTCAAACTCCTTCGAAAGGAAGCAGCCTTCGAATGGACCGAGGAGTGCGAACACGCACTTCGCCATCTGAAGCAGAGCCTGTCTCAACCGCCCGTGTTGTCTCGACCAGATGACGACGAGCCACTATACCTATACTTGGCAGTTTCAAACGAAGCCATCAGTGCAGCTCTTGTCCGCGAGACTCCTGACGGGCAGAAACCTGTCTACTTCACGAGCAAAGCCTTACAAGGCCCCGAGAGCAGGTATCAACAGATAGAAAAGGTTGCTCTGGCACTCGTCAACGCTGCGAGGAGGCTCAGACACTACTTTCTAGCGCACACCATCATCGTGCGAACCGATCAACCGGTGAGGCAACTCCTGGGTCGGCCAGATATGGCGGGCAGAATGCTGAAGTGGTCCCTGGAACTCTCTGAATTCGACATTCAGTACGAGAGCAGGAAAGCTCTGAAAGCACAAGCCTTGGCCGACTTCGTCGCCGAGATGACCAGTAACGACATCCCCCCGGGAAAGGAACACAAATGGACCATCTTCGTCGACGGAGCCTCCAGCTCATCCGGAAGCGGCGCAGGGATCCTCCTGGAAAACGAAGAAGGGGTGGTAATCGAGCACTCCCTGGTTCTCTCCTTCCCGACATCAAATAACCAGGCAGAATACGAAGCCCTGCTCGCAGGACTGAGATTAGCCGAGGACCTAGGAGCCCGCGAAGTTCAAATTTACACCGACTCCCAGCTCGTCGCTTCCCAAGTACAAGGAAGCTACCAGGCCAAGAATGACAACCTCATTGAGTACTTGAACTTAGTCAAAAAACACATGGCAAAGTTCGTACGAGCAGAAATCTCTCATGTTCCCCGCGAGCAAAACACGAGGGCGGACATATTGTCCAAACTCGCGAGCACACGAAAGAAAGGCGGGAATAAATCTGTCATCCAGGAATCTCTGGCACGTCCGAGCATCGAGCCACCCTCGACTACGGTCGAGGTCCACGCCATCGGGGATGCCACGTCTTGGATGACCCCGGTTTATAATTTCCTAACAAAGGGAGAACTCCCGTCGAACCAGGCCGGTGCTGCCATAATCAAGCGACGAGCATGTTCCTACGTTGTTCTCGAGCAGAAACTGTATCGAAGAGGGTTCTCCATTCCCCTCCTGAAATGCATCGACGAGTCCGCCATTCCCGACGTACTGCGGGAGATACACGAAGGGATCAACGCCCAGCACATGGGCGGCAAATCCTTGGCAAGGAAAGCCCTTCGAGCAGGATACTACTGGCCGACGATGCAACAGGACGCCAAGGAACACGTGAAAAAATGTGACAAGTGCCAGAAGCACGGGGATATGCACCTCGCCCCCCCGCACGAGCTGAACACATTGTCGTCCCCATGGCCGTTCGCCTGGTGGGGCATGGACATCCTCGGCCCCTTCGTGCAAGGGACCTACCAGAACAAGTTTCTAATCGTCGCCGTGGATTACTTCACAAAATGGTTCGAGGCCGAGGCACTCGCAAAAATCACCTCACACAACATCCTCCGTTTCTACAAAAGAAACGTGCTCGCCAGGTTCGGAATTCCGCAGGCACTGGTGACCGACAACGGCACCCAGTTCACCGACCACGGATTCCGAGACTTCGTCACCAAACTGGGGACCAAACAACATTTCACGTCGGTCGAACACCCTCAAACCAACGGGCAGGCCGAAGCCGCCAACAGAGTCATCCTCCGAGGGCTCAAACGTCGACTCGGCGAGGCCAAAAGAGGATGGGCCGAGGAGCTCCACAGCGTCCTATGGGCATACCGCACCACACCCCACTCAACGACCGGGGAAACACCATTTCGACTGACCTACAGCACCGAAGCCGTCATCCCGGTCGAGATCATGGAACCATCCCGACGAATAGAGGAACCCCTCGACGAAGAGCTAAATGACGAAGCACTAAGGGATGAACTCGACCTAGTCGAGGAAATCCAATCGGGGGCTGCCCTGCGCGAAGCCACCCTAAAACAACGAGTGGCTCTACGCCACAACGACAAGGTCATCAAACGCGAGTTCGAAATAGGCAGTCTGGTACTACGCAGGAACCAGAAAGACTCCCGCGAAGGGAAATTGGCCGCGAACTGGGAAGGACCTTACCGCGTCCACGGCACCACGGGTACCGGGGCGTACTACCTCGAGCAGTTAGACGGAGAGCCATTACCAAGACCCTGGAATGCTGCTAAGTTGAAGCAGTACTACAGTTAGAAACTGTCGACACCTAGGACCCTCGACCAGCAGCAACCACGCTCGGACAACGAGGAAAAACGTCCAATTTCGTTTAAGGCTAAGGTACAGGCCCGACACACGACCAAAATGGCACGGCATCGCGCGGTAAACGTTGACGATCGATAGTGCCCGACGTGGACAGCTGTACCGAGCCCCACCGTCGTCGTACCCATAAGGCAGAACACCCAGCTCGCGATGGGCAGTTCACGCCAAGGGCGAATCGTCCCTACGGGCTCTACGCCCGACTAAGCAACCTCGCTCCGAAATGCCCGACATTCCATCAAGAATAACGGGACATCTACAAGGGTCAAAAGAAAATCTCTCCCCTCGAGCGCAACACTTAGGCAACCCCGGCCAATCAAAATAGGGCCGAGATTGCATACAAGTGGAGACGAGCAGATTCGCTCGCCAAATCAAAGCCACCTACGGGCACTCCTCGGGCCCGTGGCTTAGGCTAAATTCATACAAGCATGTGATTTCAAACAAGGGCAAAAAATCCAAAATAAATAACAAGGTATAAACGCCTGAAGGCAACAAAGCAATATTAAACCGACCAAGAAGGCCGGCGATGTTTATAACATACAATAAACGGGCACGCAGGCCCAAAGAGTACAAATATCAAGAGCACGCAGGCCCGCTATCCTACTCAACTTCCACGGAATCATCATTGTCGACGCTGGGAGAGTCGGGCGGAGGAATGATCGCGCCACCTACAACCCGGTGTGTATGACCGATACCCTCAGTGACCAGGCCAGGGTTTAGCAATGAGAGCTGATCGACCGCGGAATTGAACCCGTCCTCCAGAGCACCGACGCAGTCCGCCTCGAGGAGCCGGATGTGGGCGACCAGCTCCGCCCGACTCTTCAAAGTCACTATGTCCTCGGGCTCATCTTCGGCAGGCTGCAGGACATCATTCATTTCCTCGACCTGTTTACCCAGGCGTTCGACTTCGGCTGCCAAGCGATCCCTGTCGGTCCGAAGAAACTCCCCTTCCTCAGTCAACCTCCCCGACTTCTCCTTTTCCAGGGTCAGCGCCTCCCTCTCAGCATCAAGCATCACGGTCTGCTCTCGGAACATCTCCTCGGAGCGTTCCAGAGCGACCTTCAGCTTCCGCGAACTCGCAGTCAGGGTCGCTTTCTCCTGCTCGAGCTCTTCAACACGGGCAGCATCCCCTGCATCCTTCGATAACACCAGAGCCATTTCGGCCATTTTTACCAGCCCGTCCACGCTGGCGGCCAGATACGCCTTCCTCTCCTCTTTACTCATCTTCTTTATGGCCTCAACTTCACGGGCGACCACTGTCGGAGGAAATCGCTCGAAGAAGCCCGCCTCTTCGAAGCAAGGGGGGAAGGCAAAAGATTGAACAGCACCGGCATCCTCCCCGACAGTCGAACCGCCTTCCACGCGGGTCCTCTTCCTCTGCGTCAAAACGGCGCTGGGGTCAATCTCCTCGACCTCTGGATCTGACGCGGGTCCCGAGCTCGACGTCGAATCCACCCTCACCGGCTGAGGAGCGTTCAGACTTTGTGGTGGTCCCATTCTCGTCGTCTGCGGGGCCTTTACGACCCTCCTGCCTCGCTTCTGGTCGGTTGATAGTTTCAGGAGCCTTTCATGTCGGCTAGCCATCGTACCTGCACGAAATAAAGGAAAAGTCAGTATCGAGTAAACTGCATGAATAAATGACGAATGAAAGAATTTCAAGCAAACAACCTAACAGGCGGGCAGCCTGCCTGTATGTCGGACATTCCACCAGCGCCTTGGTGTCGATCGGGCGAGACTCAAACGTCGGGTAACCGTCTTTGTCGAGGATATCATCCCCTTCCCGTGTAACCCATCGGGCGGGATGAAAACTGTCGACAAACCGGCAAAGAGCCTCATACGCCCGCTGATCTTCCGAGCACATGTCCCCGACAGCGGTATGGAAATAACCTGTCCCATGCTCGTAATGTCGGGACATCCAGTAAACCGGGAACTTAGCCCTACGACCTAACACGGGGCTCCCGTCGTCGGCCACCATCGCTTCCCCATCATCGTCACTGACGGGCCCCTCCTCCTCGAAAAGGGAATCTACAGCAGAGTCGGTAATAGGGCGTACCACATACCACTTGTCCTTAAACCCCCTCACGGAGTCCATATACATCTTAAACAGCCTCCTCGACTGCTTCAGGGACACCCAACTGTGCTTCCCTCCTCGGGACTGACGCTGTAGGTGAAATACCCGAAAGAAAAGAGGGATGGTCGCCCCTATCCTCAAGTAGCGACACGTCAACTCAAACGCCCGGATGAAGGCGAGCGAGTTTGGGTGCAGCTGGGACGGGGCCAGGTGCAAGTGCATAAAGACCCCGGTCTGAAAGTCAGTGAACGACAGTCGCAGTCCTAAGTCTTTAAACGCGATTTCATACATCGCGAGGCTGTAGTTCGGATACACCGAGCAAATTCTTGCATTGGTCGACGGAAGCATGACCACGAAGTTCTGCTGGAAGTCGGGCTGGTCCTGACCCTCTTCAATAACAGTGAATGGATGTCGGTCATCCCGGCTATATATCGACGCTGTCCCCCGAGGCTCGACACCCACCCATTCCAGCAATGGGTCGGTCACGGTATCTATAAGGGTGGCCGACTCATCGGCACTCTGTTCTTCGCGATCACGACGTCCGGAGGAGCTCGGCTCGTCCGCCATGGTTACCTGCAGAGCACGGGAAACCAATCAGTTGAGCACGAAGTCCTAAGCTCGACATAATCCTGTCGTCCCATACACGACTTCACAAGTCCGTTTTCACAAGTGGATGCCTCCCCGACTCTCCTGAACCCAGTGTTCTTCCTCAAAACCAACTGCGCGGCCACTCTTCGAGCATGTCGACCCGAGGTATGAACATGGCGAGCCGCACTATGAAGCCCACGGCCACGACCATAAACATACCGGGCACCGTCATGAATCAGGCGCCCCGGATCATGAAGACCCCGGGCAGCTCTGAAGTTTTTCACCTAAAACTATGAATATGTCGGCCACAAACATGCGATTGCCGGTCCTAGACATGAGTATGTCGGGCAAAACGCGAGTCTACCGGGCTAATCCCACGCGCACGGTCCTAAAACATCTACAATTTCCAGGAATCATGCATTCTAAAACGGAAAAATGAAGAAAGTAGATCACTTACTTGGATCAAAGCTTGGGATTTGGCTAAGAAATGAAGAATCTGAGACGGGAAGTCGCAACTGGAGAAAGTGTTGAGAGCGGCAACGGAGAGAGCACGGAGAACGGAAAACGTATTATGGGGCCCAAGGATCCTATTTATAGTGATGACGTGGAATACCAAACGTCACCTCGTTCAACCACGGACTCCATCTCCTCGACGCGCTGCTCCCAACGCAATGATGGCCCTACCCCCCTAGGGTGGCGGCACAGCTCCCGAAAGATGCCTCGTGTGCTCGACCGACGCGCCCGGTACGGATCCCCCACGCACCCACCACCGAGGACGTCTCCGAGCACGACACGAGAAGGCCCCTCGAGGGCCCACACCTCCATCCCGGGCACGAGACCTCAACGACGGAACAACTTGGTTTCAAGTCATGGCTCCTCGCATAGGAACCACGACTTGGGGGGCTCCTGTTCTGGACTGGGCCCGACAGGCCCAAAAGCATTACTAAGGCCCAGTCCAAAGGGACTCTCTAAGGACCACACTGGGCAAAGAGGGTCACGTCCATGCCCGACACCATGATGTCCACCTCGACATCCCGATGTCCAACCCACGCGGTGAAGTCGTGCTCGACACCCTGCCGTCAGCTCCATGTCCTGGCGTCCAGCTCGACACCCGCCGTCCAGCTCGAGGTCCTGGCGTCGAGCTTAGCACCGTACTGCCCAGCTCGACATGGGCCCGAGCTACCCGGCTAGGGCAGACTCAGTCCACCGTTCCCCCAACGATACTCCGGAAAGACCGCGTCTCCGTCCGCCCGCACTTCACGCAGCACATCCAGGAAGGGGACCACGTGCGGGTCCCCACTACCCACGTAGAACCTGGCAGTTCCTCCATTGGGCCAAATCCGCCCAGCCCAACGAAGGAACCTTGGCCAAGCGCTGGGGGCTATAAATACCCTCTGTTTCCAGAGGGTCAGGTATTCATCATTCTAACCTCAACTCTATTATCTGCTCGTACTCCCACTGACTTTAGCATCGGAGTGCCTTGCAGGTACCCCCCCCTCCTCGTTCAAAAAGCTTTCAGCTCGGAGCAAGCCGTGACGGTCCAAACCTTCTGATCAGGTCAGATCAGGTTTCAATAATGATGAAGATACACACATTCTATTGGAGAAATCTTTTATTTTCACGGGAAGAACACTTATCAATGTAGAAAAAGAAGAACTCAACACAAGAATTAATGTGCAACATTTGGTGTTTAATATGCTTAATGCTTTAAAAAATACTTATCAGTTTAGAAAAAGAAGAACTCATCACAAGAATTAATGTGAAACATGTGGTGTTTAATATGCTTAATGCTTTAAAATACCATAAAGAAGATATTGTTTATTGCTCGTTGATTTTTAGTTAGAACTCATTAATTCACAAACAATTCATCCAAGATAATGATGAACTACAAAAAGAGTTAAGTGAAATGGATAAATAAGAGCTGGTGAAGGAAGGAATCTTGAGTGGACCACCACAATCCATTTTAGGGTGGATAAACAATTTTGAAACATTGAAAATCTCTTCTGAGATGGTTAAAGACAACGTGCCGCATGTAAAAAAACTATTGTCTTAGAAGTAAAGCTTTTACACCCTCATTTATAACATGCCTACCTAGAACCAAGACAAAAATTGTCAGTCATCATTGCATTTGACCTAACTTTTGAACCAAAATGTCTACTTCTGTCACTCACAGAACAACATAAAAAGTCATTTCTTAGAAAATGTATGACATAAATTGGATCAATCCATCTATTTTCATGCTCCAAATCTTCTTGAAAGAGAATTCTAAGAATAATATAGAGATTCAAAGAAGACTAAACTCCATTAAGAAAGAATGTTATAACAAGATTTGGTTATGCGTATAATTTTTAGTTTTGATGATAACAATGCATATATTTTATATGTAACAATTTTGTACCCTAATAGTTTTTTGAGTGTCTAGATATAATATTTTATTTGATTCTGGATAGTTATATGGAAACATCATTAGAATCATTGTTGACACGTCTTTTAAGAACTATTACATCCACTTCTCAAGAAACATCGTTAGTTCTGATGAATGCTGAATGTCTCCAGAAAAGGATTTCCGTGTACTTTTTAGATAAGCTTTTGCTTCCAATTCTGAATTCACAAATGTTTTTAGAAAAGGATTTCAGTGTGCTTCTCAGATAAATTTTTGCTTCCATCTCAGAAGTCAAGATTTATTTCTCAACTAAGTTTTTGCGTCCAATTCTGAAGACAAGGTTCTGACTCTGAAGACTATGATACTCTTGGATCACTCATCTAATGTGGTATATTCTGAACTCATCATTACTTAATATCAGAAGTATGTTCATTAGAAGATAAGACTGAGACAACTTGCGCTAGAAGAAATTGTACAACAATACATTACTCATTCCACTTTGGTGAAGAACATATTTTACGACCCAAAATAATTTGTCTCCCACAATCTCGTTTTACCGTTATGACAACTGGCACTGAAAGTGACGTGTGTACTATCCAATGTTATACTTTTTGAGCCTATATAAAAGGATCATTATTTCATTGCAAAACATAACTTTTGGAACAACCCATTGAACATCCATTGAAAAGAAGAGTTATTGTGCAAATATTCATGTAGAAAATATTCATCCAAGAGAAACTCATAAACACAAAGAGTTGTTGCTCATTTTTGTGTGTAAATATTTGTTCTTAAACTTTGTTTCATTTGATTATCAAGAAGCACTATTGTAAACACTTTCTATTGTAATCTTTTGAGATTTGTGTTTTCTCAAGTGACTAAGTGATAGTCTATATGCTTGAGAGGGATAAGGTATTTTCTAACACTTAGATGTTTGTTTGTAATCTTTCAAGATTAGTGAATTAATTCCTTTTTGAAGGCGAAATCACCTTGGTAGGATGGACAAGAGTAGCCTTGTTTAAGTTGCACTTGTATAAACCAACCGTGTCAATTTTCTTTCTTAGCTTGTTCACCTTGTTTATTTGTGTGAAGCATTTCTAAACAAAAAGTTTTTGAAAACCCAATTCAAACCCCCTTTCTTGTGTGTTGTACCCAAAAATTTTCCCTCTCATTTTATCAATATTCCACCCCCCACACAAGACTCTTTGAACTCCAGAAAGGGTTAGGTTTTGCTCTGCTCAAGACATCTCCTTGCACTGTTGACCTAAATTAGGGTTTGAGTTTGCACAAGGATTTTTGGACTTCCAATGCTCAAAGTGACTTTCATACTTCATGTTGGACTTATAAGATTGCCTCTACCAAGTTTCAAGCTTTGAATCAAATTTTTGCCCAGTCAATTGGACAATTGACCTAGAAATCAGCTATATTGGGGAAAAAGTCAACTGTGGCCAATTTATAGTCAAACCTCATAAATTTTGATCCATATCAACATTAAAAGCTCATATGAACCATTTGATCAAGTTTGGACCACAACTCTTCAAGAAATTTGATCAGATCACCAAAAGGGCAAAATGGTCATTTTTAGGGTTTTGACTGTAGAAGGGCAATATCTGACTTTTGACCTAGCCAATGGCAAATTGGGTTCAAGCATGGATTCAAGGACTCAATGGCATCATCTTGACCTATTCACAAGGTTCAAAAGATCTCAATTGCATTGGATTGGCATATGAATTTTTCAGTCAACTGATCAAAATTTGACTGTACACTGAAAAGTCAAACTTTGACTTTTTGGTCAAAATCAAGTGCCAAGGGTCATTTTTCATCAAGATGTGTCAAAACATGAAACTTGTTCATCAAGAAACCTAATTTTGCAATTTAGGGTTTAAGATTGAAAAATTTCATAACTTGGAATTTTTTCTGTTATGAAATTTTCTTAATTTTTCCCAACTTTGCCCAACATTTTCACCATGATGCAATTGGATTCAAACAAAACTTCCAACATGAAAGTTGTATTCCTCCACAAAGTCTATAACTTTGGTTCACAAAGTTTTCCCAAAAGAATCTTGGATCTCAAGTTATGATTTTTGGAACAAGGGTCCATGAAATTTTTAACTTAGTGAAATTTTGCCCTAGTTTAGGCAGGATTTTGACCTATCTTCTTGGCAATTTTTCACCTAGTTCCACTTGGAATCTCAAATTGCATTTCAAAGACGGGTTGTAGAGAATGTTACAAGCTTTCCAAAATGTCCAAGAACTCTCCAAAATCATTTGTGGTTATGGAGAATCGAAGGCTTGAAGTTGGAAAGAACTCACTTTTGATCCATGGCATGTTCGTATTGATACAAGTTGCAAACTCTAATCATCCTTGTTTGTACTTGATTACAGGTCCCAAAAACCTTCCATACTCAATAATTAAATGCAAATCCATTGGTCTAAGACTTTGTTTTGGTCATTAGAGGATTATACATTAGATTAATCCAAAAATAGTAAAAGGTAACTTTGCCATTTTTGTCAAAATCTTGCTTTATGTCAAATAGAATCCTTGAGCCTCGAACAAGATCTTATGCAGCAAATCAAATCCAAAAACTTGGGGCCAAGCTTACACAATGTATGCATGGTTAGAGCTAGCCTGTACAGGCCTGCTCTTTGTCACTTCTCATTTTGCTTCATAACCAAGAAACTTGTCAAACACAACACAACTTGAACATCTGATAGAACCAAATTTTTTCAAGCATTTGAGACAAGTTTCACACATTGTATTGAACCTAAAACACGAGCCTTTGAGTCCTTAAGCCTGCCATAGCACAAAATCACCTTCCATTGGAAAAACAGGGAACTCCTTGCAGTTTGACTTCCATAGCAAAAACCCCTCGTGTATTTTGCCTCAAACTTGTTCAAACACATTCCACATGACCTATCCAAGCTATCCCAACCATTGAAGAGTGACTGTAACTCCATTTACAAGGTTTACCATTTCAGTTTTCAGCTTGTGCAGGTTGAGTTCTACAAGCTTGTTCAAGCACATTCAAGGCAAGCTAGGCATTGGGGAAGGTCAGAGGAAGTCCAAGCAAGCTCCCAAACATCTCAGGCCTCACTGAAAAGATCCACATTGCCATACACGAAGTCAACTGAAACAGGTTTTTTTCAACTTCCTATCTCTCTATTTAGGAATCATTAGGCTTAGGTTTGTGAATAAAAAATGTAGTATTCATAGCCATGAAGCTGTACATATGCTTAGTTTTTCATTTAAGTTAAACGTGTTAAGAGAATTTGATCCATGAACTTCCTGAAAAAATTAGGTTAGCATTTAGGGCCAGAGAAATTCTCTCTAGTCTTTGAGAGTTAGATCAAGTTTCTTATATGGTTGAATTCGTCTTGAAAAATGCTACAACTTTGATGTTATGAGTTTTTGCATTAGAGCACGTATGCAGGATCTGGCATTTTGTACAGGCGCGCGCGTTTTTTGAACGAGAGGTTGAAGATGAAGTCTGGAATTGGGCTGGGCTTTTGCTTCTTGTTTTTGGCACCCCCTCATTACTGACTGCACCCCCTGGCCCATTTCTTCATATTTTTATATTTTTTGTATTTATTTTCATTTCTGATTTTATTTTATTATTTTCTAAACATAAAAAATACCAAAAATATTTTTATAAATTTTCACATTTATTTTTGTATTTCATTTTATTTTTTCTAACATAAAAATAATTTAGTGAGTATATACCTTTATTTTTATTTTAATGAAAACTTGAAAATAATACATAATAATATTATACCTTTATTTATTTATTTATTTATTTACACTTAAATAATATTTTTGTAAATATATTTTCATTTTGTATATATATTATTTTATTTTATTAATTAATATATATTTGCTTTCTTAAAAGAAAATTAGGGTTTTTTACCCTTAATAAAAAAATTATCTTTTTATCTCTTTTTTTTAATACATTAAACATTATATTTTACATACATAAAAATGAACAAAAAAACATCTTTTGCATATTCATAATATTTTGCATATTTATTTAATTTGTTTATTTTAAATATTGTTCATTTATTATTTGTACCAATTATTCAATTAGGATGTAATAGTAAATATTAGGGTTTTAATTTCTTGCCAAATAATCCCCATTCAAAAATTGTACCCCCCTTCCCATATCAAATGTTGTAATAGCGTAGATTTATTTCGCGCACTTTATGCTTACAAATATGCCATGATTAGAGACTAGGGTTTGTATGCAAAAATCCTAAAATTAAACAAATAGCTTGACTAATACAAAGACAAAAAGCATGTAAATTGACAACACAATGCACACTTGCACCCCTAGGGTTTCACCCACTTGTTGCCTTTAAAAGGGCCATGTTATGCATCTTGAGTACTTTGGCAAAACAAAAACAAAACAAAAGATCATAGTCCCTCGATGACGCTATCTTGGTTGCCTATACAAAAATGATCTAGTCCCTCAAAAAATTGCTAAAGATACTTGGCACAATTGCTCTCATGGTCAATACGATGACCCGCGCCTGTCCCGTTTAACATCCTAATACAAGGTTGTTTACCAAATGCAATGGTAAAACAACACTTTCAAAAGGGTTAAAAATGTGTAGGAAATACCTTTGAGTAAAATAGGGTAGACAACTCTTAGTTACTTGATCAAAACTTGCAAAAACATCCTTGCTATTTTCAAACACACCTCACAACACAATTTCAAAACATTTCCCAAATATCAAACTTTCAAAACATTGAAACATCTTTTCAAAAGACAAATACACCTTTGTATACATTCAAACAAGAATCATTATAAAGGTTTCCACAACGATGGCCTCTTTTCAAAACATTTTCAAAACCATACACAAAGCACCATTTCAAACAATTGAAAAGCAAAAGCAAGTGATCTAAACAAGTAACTAAGAGCCCATGGATAACCATAGATGAAAAGGATTCTTGCACCTTCCCTTTTTATAATCTACCCCCCGAACCCAAGAAAACATCTCAAAGGTCTTTCCTATGCTTTTTGACCTTTCCTTTGGATAAAATAAAAAGTCGGCGACGACTCTTGCTAAACCGAAACATTTGCGAACACAAACGCAAAACCTTAAGTCAGTTCTCCCACCTTATCAAAGAACTGGAGACTATGCTGGGGAGTATTTGAAAGTGAAGTAACCTTAGGGTTTAGACCACCTTTACATGCTTATCTTGTTTGCTTTGATTTCTTTACATTTGGTTCTCTTGTTTGGGTTTGAACCCTCCACCCAGATTTTTGGGAAACATTCATAGGTAAATAGCAATACGTTGTGGAAACTGTGCGGGGTATATCGACATGGTTGAAGCAATAGCTATATTAGTGCGACATATTTGTGGGTACCGGTAGCCTTTGAGTCAATCAAAGAGAATACGGGGCTGCTGAGTGATGTCATGAAGCACTAATGAACTCTTAGAACCTTTACTTGACCATCTTGGCCTTTTTAGGGGTAGTGAGATGACCGACTTTGGTGCAGTCCGAAGTTGGTAGATACTCGATACTACACTCATTGAGGGTTGTTTTCTTGGAATATTTCGGTCGCCAGTTAAGTGGCTAAACTGAAACAATGAACACAGAAAATAATCCGGTGATATTGAGCTCCTTAGAACCCGATTACTATTTATAGGACAGGTTGAGCCAACTAACTTCAAGAGGGTACTTACCTATGAAACCCCATGCAAGCCTGAAACTAGGATCTTGTGTGATTTGCTTGTACATATACTTTGTAAGTCTCAGAGTGCCTAAGAGGGGGGGGGGGGGGGGGGTGAATTAGGTCTATAAAAATTTATTCGGTTTTATGAGAATACTTGGTGTAACCTTTTGGTTAAGTGTTTGAAGGTTTTGATTATATCTTTATCTTTTCCTGATTATGGTGATGAAAGCGATAAATGCGGAAAAGTAAAGAACACGATGATATATCCTGGTTCCCCTCAAAATCCGAGAGTACTTCAGTCCCCTTTCCAACACGAAAGAGATTTCACTATAGTTAGAATGATTGTACAACCTATGCTTATTATCTAACCTATAGGGTGATCAAAGGTTCTTAACACCTTTAAGACCAAACAAACACTAATGTGAATGAAGAACAATCCTCTTCAAATCACAAGACTTACTTCCAACAATCCTGAATAGTAAGGGAATAATTTATTTAAGTAATACAATGATTAATTTGAAATAGATGGAGAGCTTTATCAATCTTCAATTGATCTTCTTCTTCAAGATATAAACAATTCTCAAACAATATATATAAATGTTCACAATGTATGAAACTTGTAATGATTTAATGAAAGTGTATATGGCAAGTTTCACAAAATTTTATGAACACATGAAAGTATGAATTCAAATGTGAATGAGAAAATTGTTTATTGAAGAAGTATATTTTGTTAATTTGAAAATTGGAGCATTGTTTTTGAAATAAGAAAATCTGCAGCATTTTATAAAGTCACAAGAACCTCTTCATTCATGCCAATTCATATGAAAAGTTGCAATGCATTCATGAAAGAGTACCATTGAAAATATGTTCAAAAACCAAAAGAAAAGCTGCACTGGTTCGCTAGGAACCGGTTCCGACACTGACAGAAACCGGTTCTTAGTGAACGTTATAAGTCAGATTTCAAAAATATTACGCAGGAACCGGTTCCCCTATTGGTACAACCTGGTTCCTGGTACAAAAACCAGGGACATGTTTTTTGAATAAGTCTGGAACCCGATTCCCTGTTAGGGAGGAACCGGTTCCTAAAGGGTTATTTTCAAAAATTCTTTTTGAAAAAGATTTCAAACAAAGTTTTTCATAAATGTAAACATGTTGGATATGTATATGTTGATGAATGCATATTTTTGTGAACATCTATATTCAAGATTAAGAATTATTTATACCATTTGACATGTGATGATTCTTCAATAATTCTTCTATAATCTTCAAGACTCTTATATGATGTTGATAAGCTTTTTGCACATCCTTTGAATGTTGATATCCATGTCGTCTTCATCAAAACAAATGCTTTAAATATGACTTGAGAAGCTTGCAATTACATTCTCCCCCTTTTTGATGATGACAACCAAGTCTTGAAAACGATTCTTGAATGGTTTATATTGTTTTGTGTAGCAAACATGTTGAGCAAATGCAAGGCTCCCCCTAAATTGTATGCTCCCCCTAAGTCCATGATTCCTTGAATTTTGGAGTGAGTTTGATAGATATTTGGGCCTGCAATTTCTTTAAAACAAAACAACACATATGCATATATTCTTCTCCCCCTTTGTTAACATCAAAAAGGATGGGGAAAAAGAGTGAAATAAATACGTTTAAAATTTAAGATGATATATACACACATATTTTATCAAATAAAAACATATAAAAGAAGGAGTAGAAGCAGAGTGTTCTAAAAACATAAAAAAAATTGTTGAAGAAAAATTAAGACTTGCACCTTATGAGAAACATTTAGATATCACCTTCATCCAAAATACCAAGTTCTCTTCGGATTTTGAAGAATGGTTCTCGAGCAAGCGGTTTTGTGAAGATATCTGCAAGTTAGTTATGAGTATCCACAAAAGTGACTTCGACATCTCCTTTAAGTACATGATCACGGAGAAAATGATGTCGAATATCTATATGTTTGGTTCTTGAATGCATGACCGGATTCTTTGTAATATTGATAGCACTTGTATTGTCGCATCGAAGAGGAATGCATCCGAGATCAAGTCCGTAATCACGAAGTTGTTGCTTGAGCCAAAGAATTTGTGCACAATAACTACCCGCTGCTATGTATTCTGCTTCGACCGTGCTAAGAGCAACACATGCTTGCTTTTTACAAGCCCATGATACTAATGCATTTCCAATAATGTGACAAGTGCCACTTGTGCTTTTACGATCAGTTTTACAACCTGCATAATCCGCGCCAGAATAACCAATTAAAGTGCAGATACTACCTTTAGGATACCATAAGCCGACATTGGTTGTTCCTTTAAGATACTTCATGATCCTTTTAACTGCCATGAGGTGTGATTCCTTTGGATTTGCTTGAAAGCGAGCACACAAACAAACACTAAACATGATGTCAGGACGGCTTGCCGTCAAATACAATAAGGAACCAATCATACCTCGGTATTTTGTAATATCAATTGGAGTACCGGATTCATCTTGATCAACATATGTACCGGAGCCCATTGGAGTATTCATTGCTTTACAATTGTCCATATCAAACTTTTTCAATAATTCTTTGCAATACTTAGATTGGTTGATGAAGATTCCATCTTCTAGTTGCTTAATTTGTAGTCCAAGAAAGTAGTTCATCTTTCCCATCATAGACATCTCGAATTCTCCTTGCATCATCAATGAGAATTCCTCACACATTTCTTTGTTAGTCGATCCAAAAATGATATTGTTGTACCCCAAAATTTGCCCTCGCATTTTTCCTCAAGAAATCACAGCTTCAGGCGTTTCCTGATTTTTCAAACTGGCTCAAGAATCGGTCAAACAGACTTTTCTCGTCAGTCAGACAAAATTAGGGTTTTCATTGGTTTTCATGGCTCTAGAACAATTCAAACAGTTTGTTTAGGGTTTTGGTCGATTTTGGCTCAACTTTGATCAGGCGAATGTTTCTTTGGCATTTGATCAGAATCAGGGTTTTTATGCGCGCATTCTTAGAAAGAATTAAATCCCCACAGTGCTTTTCAAGTTATTCGGAGATATGGGCTGAGACATTTGGATTGAATTCGCATTGTTTGACTTAATCAGTGAAAAGATGCATTTGGATTGAATTTGCAGTGTTTGGTTAAAATCAGTGAAAGGAAAATACGTTTGGGCAGTTGTTGTGTTTGACTGTGCTTTGCTTTGGATTTTTGGAAGCGCCAAGTTTAATTGATCAATGCCGAAACAATGTTTATTTAATTATTTATTATTCTTAATTTAAATGATTGGAATTTATTTTCCATTATTATAATTTAAAGAATTTTAAATAATAAATAAACAATTGGAGAAGAAAAGAATTAATCAAATAAAAGGACTTTTTATTTATCTTTAAATTATTTGTATAATTGTTTTTGTTTACAAAATGTTTACAATAATAATATTACATTTATTTAAATTTAAATAAAACTATCCTAATATTTTTCTAAATCTTCAATTCTTCATCTTCTATCCCTTGATCCCTCTGCCTCATTGGATTCTATCTGCAAAGAATAAGAAAGAAGAAAAGTCAGAAGCATAAAGATATTTAAAGAGACAGACAGATAAAAAGTTCATCATTAAAAGCAAACGGCCGGAATCAGTTTTACCCTCTCTACAAATCACGGGATTTCTCCCGGTTCACAAAGAGGGATGAAAATGTTTGCAAATTAAAAATGAATGCACAAGTATTGAAATGCACAAATTCAAATTTTGTCAAAACCAACTGCATAGTTCAAAACCAACTGCATAATTCAAAGCAAGACAGCATGTGCAAATACAAAGTCACAATTTCAAAACTAAGTCCAAAGTCAACAAGCTGCCAAAAGATATCTCAAGATATCAAAATACCCAAGATGCCAAAACTGTAACAAAGATGCAGGAGAGCTGAAGAAGGAAAATATGTAGGATTAAGCTACTTATGCAAGCAAACTAATTCCAATTTCATCATTTCCCAGCCATTGCTTTTTCAGAACTAAAGTACACATAACATTATTTTAATGTTTTAAGCTGTACTAGAGAGAGGGAAGAGAGAAAAGAATTTGGGCTTACAGGTTTTGGCTTTAGGCAAGAAAATATAGAAAACAAAACTGCAGTAACACAGTGGATAAAGAAGCATAGAAAAATATATAAAACTGCTAACACGGTCAGAAGCAAGAAAAAGGAAAAAAGACAAGACTGTTAAAACCTGGAAGCTCAAAAAACTAGTACAAACTGTCCAAGCCTAAAGTGTTTTCAAGCTAACAGCCTGCTCAACCACATAACCTGTTCTAATAACAAGCATAAACCATTAAACCATAAAAAGAACCAGCATAAGCCTTAGACCAAAAAAAGGACCCTGCATTTTCAACAAGCCTAAAAACGAGCACAAGCCTTAACACATAACCTGAAGCAAAAACCTCCATCCTAAAACCATATCCAAACAGCATAACATAACCTGAAGCAAAAACCTCCAGCCTAAAACCATATATCCAAATAGCATATCATAACCTGAAGCAAAAAACCTCCAGCCTAAAAACCAGTAAGATCAAAAACACATAACCTGAAGCAAAAACCTCCAACCATAAAACCATGGCCTAAAACCTGTCAACCCCTGTCAAAAACCTTCCAGCCTTACCAGTTGCAAAACCAACCTGCATAAGCCTTTCAGTTATCAAATAAAACCTAAACTCCCAAGGCCATAACTCATCAAACCATTAAATCCATCAAAACAACAAGCTTAAACCCGTCAAAAGGCCTCCCAGAACCTTACTTATCCAATGGCCTGCTGAAACCATCAAACATAAATAAAAGCCTAGGAATTTCAAACCTTCCAAACTAAAGCATTCAAGGGCAACACTAGGGGCCCTCAGAAAACCTTCATCATCGGGCAAACACTCAGAATATCTCAGTAAACCATCATTGAAGGAAACCAAACACAAGGCAAGCATTTCAGGGCATTTTAATCATACAAGGCATCAAGGCAGCAAGAGAAGGAGATAAAGAAGCAAACAGAAGCAAGAGGCCAGGCATACGAGGCTAACAAGAAGGAGAGGATAAAGAAGTATACGAAGCTAACACATACAAGGCATCAAGGCAACAAAGAGGCAAAGAGATCAAACAAAAGTTCTCAGGCATTATCATCATCAAACTTAAAGAAGCAACACAGAGTACCGTGGATTCAAAGCTAGCGAACATCACACCCCTCACCGTCAAAGCCTCCAAGCGCCTCCTAATTTCTCCCTCCTCTATCTCCCAAAAGGTAGCATCTTTTTTCTCTCTCCTTCCACCACCTCAACAGAAAACAACAATAATAAAGCTTAATCAGGATCAATCAAAACCATAACATGCAAGACGTAAAACTCTAATGAGACTGAGGCGAAGTTCTTTACCTCACATGAACCGCCGATTGAATGACCCATGGAAGAGAATAGACGGAGGAAGAGGTGGCGCGGTGGCTCTAGGCGGAGGGTCCTGGGTCAGTAACCGTTGCATTGAGCGAAGAAGAAGAAGAAGTGATGAACAACGGCGCCTCAACCTCAAACCCTAGCCGTTTCCCTAATGAAACAATAATCATGAACCCTAAAAAACCTTTGTCTCAAACAATTGGGCCCAACCCATTCAAATGCATAAAGCCCAAAACACGTTTCATTAAACGCCCCCCCCCATCCTGCTTCTGAATACTCTTGGTTTGGGCCCTAAGAAAATCAGAGGCCCATTCAAATCTCCAAACCCTTTTTAGAATTTAAAACCTATTTTATTTTCTTTTGTCAATAAATTAACATAACATTTTTTTTACATCAAATTTTTTCATTTAATAATACTTTTTATAACATAATTATAATTTTGAACACAATATATTTTTCTCAAATTTAAAACATTTCTTTCAATTAAAATTCTTGTATAAATATATATTAATACTACATAAGAAATAAAACTTAAAATATTCTTTATTTGTACATTAATACCAAAAAATGCATAAAAGAATAGAATTTAAAAAAACATTTTCCTTTCTCTTCATTAAAATACTTTTTTGTACATATTAAACAAAGAATATAAAAAATACAAATTTAAATCAAACAGTACTTAATAATACATTAAATTCACATTTCCTAACTTGTAAATAAATTACACGTACACTTACACAATACATTTCACATTTGATACATTATACATTTGATATTCTTACACTTTGCTATACATTACATTGATTACATTTGATCGCAATTCGATTTGGTTGTAATTATTTAAGTCTCATCCCCATTTGTGAATTTGTACCCCCACTCCCGGATACCATTTGTAATAGCGTAGACTTTAAAATTCCTGCAATTTACCGCTTTCGAATTATACCATGGTTAGACCTAGGGTTTGTATGTACATAAAATCGAACGCTAGATAACCTAATACAAAGACAAATGCACGAAATCAATACACAATCACACTTGCACCCCCTAGGGTAATCCCACATGTTGCCTTCCAAAATGGGTCATGCTTGCACGTCGAGTTTCTTTGGCAAAACAAATTCAAATGATCATAAGTCCCTCGATGATGCTTTCGAAAGTCGCCTATCAAAATGATCAAGTCCCTCCAAGCAAATTGCCAAAGACACTTGGCACCATTGCATTCATGGTCCATACGATGACCCGCGCCCGTCCCAATCACTTCCTAAACGCAAGATTGTCCACCAAATTCAATGGTGGAACAAAATTGTTAAAAAGGGGTTGAAAACATAGAGAAAAACCTTTGAGTACAATAGGGGTAGACAAAACTCTTAGTTACTTAAGATCAACTTGCAAAAACACTTGCCTCCTTTTAAAAAACCACACCTCACAAACACTTTCAAAACAAACTCTCAAAAACATTTGAAACATCTTTTTCGAAAAGATACACACTTTTGTAAAACACTCAAACACGAGTCAATTACATTAGTTGCCGCAACAAAGGCGTCTATTTCAAAAACATTTTCAAAACACACACATACACCACAATTTCAAGCAATCAAAAATCAAGGAAAGTGATCTAAAAACCAAGTAACTAAGAGCCCATGGATAACCATGGATGAAAAGGGTGCTAATACCTTCCCTTTTCATAATCTACCCCCCGAACCCACGAAATATCTCAAAAGGTTTTTCCTGTGCTTTTTAACCTTTCCTTTAGGATAAAATAAAAAGTCGGTGGTGACTCTTGCTCAACCGAACAAGTGCGAATACAAACGCAAAACTCAAGTCAGTTCTCCCACCGTATCACAGAACTGGCGAATCTGCTGGGGATTAAAAAAAGTGGGGTTACCTTAGGGTTTAGATCACCTTTGTTTTCAATTGATTGCTTTGTTTGCTTTTACATTTGTGGACTTTGCATCGGAGTTTCATAGATCCTAACCCGGATCTGGGGAATACCTTTTTTAGGTAGCATAAGCTGTGAGGGACCTATCGGGGGTATACCGACATGGGTGAAGCAGTGGCTACGTTGGTGTGGCGCCTTGGTCTGTACCGATATCCCTTGTGTTGAAACGAGGAGAATATGGGTCTTCCAAGGAGTCATTAAGCACCAACCGACCTTAGAACCCTAAATTGACCCAACTTGGCCATAGAACAGTAGCAGTATGCTACACTCATTGAGGCTAAACTCTCATGATGGTTCCAGCCGCAAGAAAAGATAGCAATGCTGGAGTTATGACCGATTGAGGGTAGTCAGTGATATTGAGATCCTCTAGAACCTGGTTACTTTTGATAGGACAGGTCTTAACCAACGAAACTGAAAGAGGGTAGTACCTGAACTTCATGCAAGCCTAAACCTAAGGACTTGTTTGCTCTGTGTGAAGATGTTTGCTTGTATATACACTCATTTGCTTTTACATACATGTACATAGCATCATAACACCATACCATAGCATTTTCAATAACCATTTCAAGAATCTCGAGGGTTCTTTTGATGCAGGGTTACGTTGAACTAGACATCTACCAAAGGGAAAGAGGTTTCTCCTTAACAAACGCCAATCAAAGTTCAAGTGTAGCAACTTGAATCAGGGGCTATGACCCACTTGACACGGTGAGCTTGATTCTCGTGGGAAGACATCCACCGGGGAAAAAATATCCAATCAAAGATCAAGTGCAACAACTTGAATCGGGGGCTATGACCCACTTGACATGGTGAGCTTGATTCTCGTGGAAAGACATCCACCGGTGCAAAGTTCTCCAATCAAAGATCGAAGTTCAACCTCTAACATTCTCTTGTGTCTACCCCAAGAGATCCTTGAAAAAATTGCATATATATCACACATATCATTGCATAACAGGTTTCTCCCATACAGGTCTCCTTATTCTTCCTACTGTTTATTTCAGTAAGATGGATATGGAACAAACAGTGAAAGATCTTCAAGCTCAAAATGCTCAATTCCAACAAATGCTGCTGGCTATGGGTAAAGGGCAAGAAGATCTGACCGCTCTTCTTCTCAAAGACAAGAAGAAGAAGTCCAAGAAGGCAGTCCGCATCCTGAACTTGAGGAAAAGACCTAAGACCCAAGACCTTGCAACTCCATCCAACACAGGAGGTAGTCTTGAAGAAGACCACAATGTGGAGATTGTTGAAGAAGAAGCTGACTACTCCGAAGGGCAATATCCTCTCGTTGATGACAAGTACAAAGAGTTGGAGGATCGCCTCAGTGCTATGGAGATCCAACAGATACCTGGCTTAGATCTAGGAGACATGGGCCTAGTTCCTGGATTGGTCATACCTTCAAAGTTCAAAGTTCCTACCTTTGCTCTGTATGATGGAGTCTCTTGCCCTAAGATGCATCTAAAGTCTTATGTCCGCAAGATTCAACCATACACAGCTGATAAGAGGCTTTGGATCCATTTCTTCCAAGAAAGTCTGGTAGGGGCTCAACTCGAGTGGTTCTATAAATTGGAGAGTTCTCGCATCCACACCTGGGAAGATCTAGCCAGGGCTTTTTACGAACAGTATCAGTACAATGCTAATCTTGCACCAACTCGTGTGCAGTTGCAGAACATGACCATGGGTTCCAACGAGAGCTTCAAAGGGTATGCTCAAAAATAGAGAGATTTGGCTGGTAGGGTGCAACCTCCTTTAACTGACAGAGAGCTGATTGACATCTTCATGGGGACTTTGACAGGGCCTTTCTTCAAGCACTTAATTGGGAGCTCCTCAGCCGGGTTCACCGAGCTAATACTGACTGGAGAAAGGGTCGAAGCGGGCATCAAGAGTGGAAAGATCCAAGGAGCTACAACCTCCGATACTCAGATAATTCCCTACAACGGAAAGAAAGAGTCTAATGCTGGGAACAGTCAAAGGAGTCGTCATGATCAACATGCAGGGGCAGTCCTGATCTCTAGTTCTACGTCACGCCGACAACAGCAAAGGGGAAGTCAGCAACGACCAGACGAGCCTAAGAGACAGTTCACCAACATCAACATGCCACTGTCTCAAGCACTGCAACACTTGTTGAAAAGAGATCTGATTACATTGAGGGCTCCTCTCCGAACCCAAATACTTCTGCTCCTACCTATCATCCCAATGAAAGGTATGCATACCACTCTGACAGTCCGGGACACGACACCGACAACTGTTGGCCTCTGAAGAACAAGATCCAAGACATGATTGATGCCAAGGAGATCGAGTTTGACTCTCCGGAGACTCCAGCGTGATCACTGCTCCTATGCCAACTCATTGAGATTGTGTTTGTTTCATTCTGAATTTTCAAAGTTGTAATCTTTTATCATGCAAACAATTATCTTTTAATGTTAAACTCTGTTTCATTAATGCATTGCATATGTTTGTCTTGAATTCATCTATTCGTTTTCACTACTCTTATGCTTTTCTTTATGATATTTGACTCTTGATAAAAAGCTGCAAGCCTTTAGAGGGAGGATGACGAAACAATACCATAATCTCATACAGTATGCTTTTGAACAGACCTCGCTGATGATGTACATGCATTTCTTTCAATTCCCAAACACTGGAGTTATAAGGAAGTTAATCCCTAGTCAACCCCTTCGAGCCAAAGAAGTAGGAGTTTTCTGTTCTAAACGATCAAAACCTTTGATATAAACCTGGGGCAGGGTAGTACCTCAGTTAATTCAAAAGAAAATGCACATTGAAGTTGCAAACTCTCAGTTCGTAATACAACGAACGACGTCAAAGAAAAAGAAAAGCATTCCTTTGGAATCAAAAGACAAGGGTGGTTCCCTATCACCTAGGCAATCAATCTCTCAAAAGAGAAAAGCCCACCAAGCCAAAACCTATAAAGGAGGCTTAAGAAAGTTGGGACATCCCGCTGACTGTAATCTCGAAAATGGGAACAATCAGGCAAAAGTTAGGGATAACAAATCAAAATCAAAATAGTGAGGTCATTACAAATCCTCAACAACATGAAAAATGTTGAAAAAGAAAAAGGAGATGATGACTGTCTCCCTAAATTCAACTGGTGAACCATCGCCCAAAAGTCGTTCCAAACTCAAAACAGAGTACGACGCACAATTAACTGAGCTTAGGGTTGAAGAACATCACGAAGAGCGGGTGGGTACAAATATACTTTGAGCCTTTATCCTTTATTTCTTAAACCATGAACCAATCCACGTTACAACCCTTCAAAAGTCCTAATTGAAGCATGGGTTAGTTCGAAAGCATACTGTTACAAAAGGTATCCTGACTCTTGTAAGGCTTTGCTCTAAATCTTGTGTTGATTTGTCTTATAAAAAGTTTTCTGCTAAAAAACGCATTTTTCAAAACTTCAAGACAAACATAAACTTTGCATTGTTTGAATATCACTGTTCGCATTTGGCTATTTGTTTGACAGCGAAGAAATTCATACAGCGAATGTTCGGAGGAACGAAAACTCTCTCAGTGAGCAAAATCACTTCGAAAGGATGACACTTCCAACGACAAATCTCCTATCAACAAGGGGCACGACATGTCACCATCCAGTTAACCTGGGGCAGTCCAGTCAAGATTTCAAGAAATCTCTCGATTCGCAGAGTAATCTGATTCAAGATTCCTTCATCACCACTTGGGGCATTCGAATGTCAAAAGTGTTCAACAATTCCCTCATCACCTCAGAAGATTGATATAGTTCAAGATGTGACCCAAGTTTGGCGACATTCTATAACTCATTTAGACTTTCCTTCCAGATATAGTTCAAGATGTGACCCAAGATTTGGCGACATTCTATAACTCATTCAGACTTTCATCCAGATATAGTTTAAGATGTGACCCAAGATTTGGAGATATTCTATAACTCATTCAGACTTTCCTTCCAGATATAGTTCAAGATGTGACCCAAGATTTGGCGACATTCTATAACTCATTCAGACTTTCATCCAGATATAGTTCAAGATGTGACCCAAGATTTGGCGACATTCTATAACTCATTCAGATTCGCTTCCAGATATAGTTCAAGATGTGACCCAAGATTTGGCGACATTCCGCAACTTATTCAGATTTTCATTCCAGATATAGTTCAAGATGTGACCCAAATTTGGCGACATTCTATAACTCATTCAGACTTTCCTTCATGATATAGTTCCAGATGTGACCCAGAGATGGCGATATTCCGCAACTTATTCAGATTTTCATTCCAGATATAGTTCCAGATGTGACCCAGAGATGGTGACATTCCGTAACTCATTCAGATTTTCATTTCAGATATAGTTCCAGATGTGACCCAGAGATGGAGACATTCCGCAACTCATTCAGATTTTCATTTCAGATATAGTTCCAGATATGACCCAGAGATGGCGACATTCCGCAACTTATTTAGATTTTCATTCCAGATATAGTTCAAGATGTGATCCAAGATTTTGGCGACATTCTATAACTTATCCAAGCCTGCTTTCAGATATAGTTAAGATGTGACCCAGAGATGGCGACATTCTGTAACTTATTCCAGATCAACGCCTACGGCAATCAGAAGATTCTTGCAATCCCCAGCCTGAGAACCTTCCGGAATCTAATTCCCCTCAGAATCAAGTTTCAATATCCCCAGCGGAGCTAAGCTTCCAACTATCAATCCCCAAGCAGAGTTGAAGACTCTCATTCTCAGTTCCTCACAGAATATTCAAATATTCTCTGGTGAAGATCTCCTCAAGACAGGAATTCCCCAGTAGATTGGCATACAACCCAAGATTCTGATTTCCCCAACAGTGGTCCCAAGACTTCTCATTTTTTACAATCGAAGATTCTTGCCCTCCACAGCAGCAGCCAAGGAACTGTTCTCCCCGACAGTAGTCAAGATTCTTTTATCTTCAGTCATCCAGGATTCATCTATCCTCAGCAGGACAACTCATTAGCTTACATGCGCATTCATCACATTCATATTAACATACATTGCATCATGCATCATGACATTGCATACGATTAATTCTTTACCTTTTTCAGGTGAGATCAATCAACAGACAAAGACCATCATCTTCCGAGATTCTTTCTATAAATAGTTCAGATGTGACCCATACACGACGACATTCTGATACTTATTCCAGATTCACTCAGAGACGGTTCAGATGTGACCCAGACACGACGACATTCTGATACTTGTTCCAGATTCATCCAGATGTAGCTTTACACGGACTCATCATCGGGAAACCCTACACCAGTTCCTTCTCGACTTCAAGACTCCTGAAAATAGTTTATGGATTCTTCCCAACACCGGATGTTAATCTATCACTTGTTCAGATGCAACTTCTTCATGGATGCTTCCCAACAACGGATGCTGCTTCAACTCCTGAAAACAGTTTACAGATTCTCCAAACACGGATGTCGATCTATTGCTTGTTCAGACCCCCAGTTCAGAGACGTTCCAAAACATGGATACCTTTCTGATACTCGTCCACTCACCAGTGACATACAGTTCAACAATCATTTCCAGATGGCATCTATAAGCCCATTCTCCTCAACAAACATTTCTAAATGGCATCTTTAAGCCCATTTCCAGATGGCATCTATAAGCCCATCCTCCTACCAGCAGTCACCAGATGGCATCTTTAAGCCCATCACCAGATGGCATCTTTAAGCCCATTCCCTCTACCATCGCATTACCGAGTGCAAATTTTCTGGGCACTCTAGTGTCCAATCTCCTTTTACCCTCGAGTTGCGAAAGGCAAACTTGCCAATCTAACTCTTCAGGTCCAAGAAGATTGAACAGGGGCAACTGTTGTACCCCAAAATTTGCCCTCGCATTTTTCCTCAAGAAATCACAGCTTCAGGCGTTTCCTGATTTTTCAAACTGGCTCAAGAATCGGTCAAACAGACTTTTCTCGTCAGTCAGACAAAATTAGGGTTTTCATTGGTTTTCATGGCTCTAGAACAATTCAAACAGTTTGTTTAGGGTTTTGGTCGATTTTGGCTCAACTTTGATCAGGCGAACGTTTCTTTGGCATTTGATAGGAATCAGGGTTTTTATGCGTGCATTCTCAGAAAGAATTAAATCCCCACAGTGCTTTTCAAGTTATTCCGAGATATGGGCTGAGACATTTGGATTGAATTCGCATTGTTTGACTTAATCAGTGAAAAGATGCATTTGGATTGAATTTGCAGTGTTTGATTAAAATCAGTGAAAGGAAAATACGTTTGGGCAGTTGTTGTGTTTGACTGTGCTTTGCTTTGGATTTTTGGAAGCGCCAAGTTTAATTGATCAATGCCGAAACAATGTTTATTTAATTATTTATTATTCTGAATTTAAATGATTGGAATTTATTTTCCATTATTATAATTTAAAGAATTTTAAATAATAAATAAACAATTGGAGAAGAAAAGAATTAATCAAATAAAAGGACTTTTTATTTATCTTTAAATTATTTGTATAATTGTTTTTGTTTACAAAATGTTTACAATAATAATATTACATTTATTTAAATTTAAATAAAACTATCCTAATATTTTTCTAAATCTTCAATTCTTCATCTTCTATCCCTTGCTCCCTCTGCCTCATTGGATTCTATCTGCAAAGAATAAGAAAGAAGAAAAGTCAGAAGCAGAAAGATATTTAAAGAGACAGACAGATAAAAAGTTCATCATTAAAAGCAAACGGCCGGAATCAGTTTTACCCTCTCTGCAAATCACAGGATTTCTCCCGGTTCACAAAGAGGGATGAAAATGTTTGCAAATTAAAAATGAATGCACAAGTATTGAAATGCACAAATTTAAATTTTGTCAAAACCAACTGCATAGTTCAAAACCAACTGCATAATTCAAAGCAAGACAGCATGTGCAAATACAAAGTCACAATTTCAAAACTAAGTCCAAAGTCAACAAGCTGCCAAAAGATATCTCAAGATATCAAAATACCCATGATGCCAAAACTGTAACAAAGATGCAGGAGAGCTGAAGAAGGAAAATATGCAGGATTAAGCTACTTATACAAGCAAACTAATTCCAATTTCATCATTTCCCAGCCATTGCTTTTTCAGAACTAAAGTACACATAACATTATTTTAATGTTTTAAGCTGTACTAGAGAGAGGGAAGAGAGAAAAGAAATTGGGCTTACAGGTTTTGGCTTTAGGCAAGAAAATATAGAAAACAAAACTGCAGTAACACAGTGGATAAAGAAGCATAGAAAAATATATAAAACTGCTAACACGGTCAGAAGCAAGAAAAAGGAAAAAAGACAAGACTGTTAAAACCTGGAAGCTCAAAAAACCAGTACAAACTGTCCAAGCCTAAAGTGTTTTCAAGCTAACAGCCTGCTCAACCACATAACCTGTTCTAATAACAAGCATAAACCATCAAACCATAAAAAGAACCAGCATAAGCCTTAGACCAAAAAAAGGACCCTGCATTTTCAACAAGCCTAAAAACGAGCACAAGCCTTAACACATAACCTGAAGCAAAAACCTCCAGCCTAAAACCATATCCAAACAGCATAACATAACCTGAAGCAAAAACCTCCAGCCTAAAACCATATATCCAAACAGCATATCATAACCTGAAGCAAAAAACCTCCAGCCTAAAAACCAGTAAGATCAAAAACACATAACCTGAAGCAAAAACCTCCAACCATAAAACCATGGCCTAAAACCTGTCAACCCCTGTCAAAAACCTTCCAGCCTTACCAGTTGCAAAACCAACCTGCATAAGCCTTTCAGTTATCAAATAAAACCTAAACTCCCAAGGCCATAACTCATCAAACCATTAAATCCATCAAAACAACAAGCTTAAACCCGTCAAAAGGCCTCCCAAAACCTTACTTATCCAATGGCCTGTTGAAACCATCAAACATAAATAAAAGCCTAGGCATTTCAAACCTTCCAAACTAAAGCATTGAAGGGCAACACTAGGGGCCCTCAGAAAACCTTCATCATAGGGCAAACACTCAGAATATCTCAGTAAACCATCATTGAAGGCAACCAAATACAGGGCAAGCATTTTAGGGCATTTGAATCATACAAGGCATCAAGGCAGCAAGAGAAGGAGATAAAGAAGCAAACAGAAGCAAGAGGCCAGGCATACGAGGCTAACAAGAAGGAGAGGATAAAGAAGTATGCGAAGCTAACACATACAAGGCATCAAGGCAACAAAGAGGCAAAGAGATCAAACAAAAGTTCTCAGGCATTATCATCATCAAACTTAAAGAAGCAACACAGAGTACCGTGGATTCAAAGCTAGCGAACATCACACCCCTCACCGTCAAAGCCTCCAAGCGCCTCCTAATTTCTTCCTCCTCCGTCTCCCAAAAGGTAGCATCTTTTTTATCTTTCCTTCCACCACCTCAACAGAAAACAACAATAATAAAGCTTAATCAGGATCAATCAAAACCATAACATGCAAGACGTAAAACTCTAATGAGACTGAGGCGAAGTTCTTTACCTCACATGAACCACCGATTGAATGACCCATGGAAGAGAATAGACGGAGGAAGAGGTGGCGCGGTGGCTCTAGGCGGAGGGTCCTGGGTCAGTAACCGTTGCATTGAGCGAAGAAGAAGACGAAGTGATGAACAACGGCGCCTCAACCTCAAACCCTAGCCGTTTCCCTAATGAAACAATAATCATGAACCCTAAAAAACCTTTGTCTCAAACAATTGGGCCCAACCCATTCAAATGCATAAAGCCCAAAACACGTTTCATTAAACCCCCCCCCCCCATCCTGCTTCTGAATACTCTTGGTTTGGGCCCTAAGAAAATCAGAGGCCCATTCAAATCTCCAAACCCTTTTTAGAATTTAAAACCTATTTTATTTTCTTTTGTCAATAAATTAACATAACATTTTTTTTACATCAAATTTTTTCATTTAATAATACTTTTTATAACATAATTATAATTTTGAACACAATATATTTTTCTCAAATTTAAAACATTTCTTTCAATTAAAATTCTTGTATAAATATATATTAATACTACATAAGAAATAAAACTTAAAATATTCTTTATTTGTACATTAATACCAAAAAATGCATAAAAGAATAGAATTTAAAAAAACATTTTCCTTTCTCTTCATTAAAATACTTTTTTGTACATATTAAACAAAGAATATAAAAAATACAAATTTAAATCAAACAGTACTTAATAATACATTAAATTCACATTTCCTAACTTGTAAATAAATTACACGTACACTTACACAATACATTTCACATTTGATACATTATACATTTGATATTCTTACACTTTGCTATACATTACATTGATTACATTTGATCGCAATTCGATTTGGTTGTAATTATTTAAGTCTCATCCCCATTTGTGAATTTGTACCCCCACTCCCGGATACCATTTGTAATAGCGTAGACTTTAAAATTCCCGCAATTTACCGCTTTCGAATTATACCATGGTTAGACCTAGGGTTTGTATGTACATAAAATCGAACGCTAGATAACCTAATACAAAGACAAATGCACGAAATCAATACACAATCACACTTGCACCCCCTAGGGTAATCCCACATGTTGCCTTCCAAAATGGACCATGCTTGTACGTCGAGTTTCTTTGGCAAAACAAATTCAAATGATCATAAGTCCCTCGATGACGCTTTCGAAAGTCGCCTATCAAAATGATCAATTCCCTCCAAGCAAATTGCCAAAGACACTTGGCACCATTGTATTCATGGTCCATACGATGACCCGCGCCCGTCCCAATCACTTCCTAAACGCAAGATTGTCTACCAAATTCAATGGTGGAACAAAATTGTTAAAAAGGGGTTGAAAACATAGAGAAAAACCTTTGAGTACAATAGGGGTAGACAAAACTCTTAGTTACTTGAGATCAACTTGCAAAAACACTTGCCTCCTTTTCAAAAACCACACCTCACAAACACTTTCAAAACAAACTCTCAAAAACATTTGAAACATCTTTTTCGAAAAGATACACACTTTTGTAAAACACTCAAACACGAGTCAATTACATTGGTTGCCGCAACAAAGGCGTCTATTTCAAAAACATTTTCAAAACACACACATACACCACAATTTCAAGCAATCAAAAATCAAGGCAAGTGATCTAAAAACCAAGTAACTAAGAGCCCATGGATAACCATGGATGAAAAGGGTGCTAATACCTTCCCTTTTCATAATCTACCCCCCGAACCCACGAAATATCTCAAAAGGTTTTTCCTGTGCTTTTTAACCTTTCCTTTAGGATAAAATAAAAAGTCGGTGGCGACTCTTGCTCAACCGAACAAGTGCGAATACAAACGCAAAACTCAAGTCAGTTCTCCCACCGTATCACAGATATCATCAACATAGACTTGAACCAATAAAGTGTTACTTTGGATTTTCTTAATGAACAAAGTTTTATCAACCTTACCCTTTTCGAAACCTTTTTCACACAAAAAATTGCTAAGTCTATCATACCATGCTCTTGGTGCTTGCTTTAAGCCATAAAGAGCCTTTCTCAACTTAAAGACATGTGTAGGATGTTTGAAGTCTTCAAATCCCGGAGGTTGTTTGACATAGACTTCTTCATTGATGTATCCATTCAAGAATGCGCTTTTGACGTCCATTTGAAAAAGCTGAAAATTTAATGAACAAGCATAAGCAAGTAAAAGACGTATAACTTCTAACCTTGCAACCAGAGCAAATGTTTCTTCAAAGTCAATTCCTTCCTCTTGATTGTAACCTTGGGCAACCAACCTTGCTTTGTTTCGAACAATTAGACCATTATCATCAAGTTTGTTCTTAAGCACCCATCGGGTACCTATGATGTGTTTACCACTTGGTCTAGGAACAAATTCCCAAACTTGATTTCTCTCGAATTGATTTAATTCTTCTTGCATAGCAATAATCCATTGATCATCTCCTAAGGCTTCATCAACTTTGGTAGGTTCAATTTGAGAAATAAACGCCATGTTTAAGCAAGCATCTTTTAGATTCAATCTTGTTGATACTCCTTGGCTAATGTCACCAATAATTTTGTCAATAGGATGGTCTCTATGAGTTCTCCATTCTTTTGGTAGATCATTGATGCTTGAATCTTGTTGTACAATGTTTTCTTGATTTTCCGGTGATTTCACAACTTGATCATTTGAAAGATCTTCCGGGGGTAAATCTATAGGATCATCATCATCACATACAACTACTTCCTCCTTAGAGGTGTTAGTTTCATCAAAAGATACATGCATAGATTCTTCAATAGTTAAAGTTCTTTTATTATAAATTCTATATGCTTTACTAGAAAGAGAATAACCAAGAAATATACCTTTGTCGGATTTCTCGTCAAACTTACCGAGATTGTCTTTGTCATTGTTAAGAACAAAACACTTGCATCCAAAAATGTGGAAGTGAGCAATATTTGGCTTTCTTCCTTTGAAGAGTTCATATGGAGTCTTCTTTATTATAGGTCTAATGATAACTCGATTTCCAACATAACATGCCGTACTAACCGCATCCGCCCAAAAATATTTAGGAAGATTTGCATCACTAAGCATTGTTCTTGCAAGTTCCACTAGAAACCTATTCTTTCTTTCAACTACTCCATTTTGTTGTGGAGTTCTAGGTGCTGAAAAATTATGAGAGATACCATGTTCTTCACAAAATTCTTCAAATTGTGCATTTTGGAATTCTCCACCATGATCACTTCTTATGGATACAATCTTTAGTGATTTTTCATTTTGGATTTGCTTAGCATACTTCTTAAAAGCTTTAAAAGCACCACTTTTCTGCACAAGAAACAAAGTCCAAGAATATCTAGAAAAATCATCAATAATAACTAAAGCGTATACATTACCTCTGAAGCTTTTTGTTCTTGATGGACCAAAGAGATCCATGTGTAACAATTATAGTGGCCTTGTAGTAGACACCACATTCTTAGATTTGAAATTTGTTTTGGTTTGTTTGCCCTTTTGGCAAGCGCTACATAATTTGTCTTTGATGAACTTCATCTTTGGTAGACCAATAACTAAGTCATGCTTAACCAATTTGTTCAAGTGCTCCATGTGAATGTGAGCAATCCTCTTCTGCCATAACCAAGCGTCATTGTTGTTTACCATAAGACATTGTACCTTCATAGACAAATCATCTAAAGTAATCATAAAAATATTGTTAGTTATTATACCTTTGAGTTTTACCTCATTGGTTGCCTCATCCATAATAAGACATTATTCTTTGTTGAATTTGATCTTGAACCCTCTATCACAAAGTTGACTTATGCTAAGAAGGTTGTGCTTTAATCCTTCAACATAGAGAACATCCTCAATTTGAATGGATGGAGGTGTGCCAACTATTCCAACGCCAAGAATCTTTCCTTTGGTGTTGTCTCCATAGGTGACATACCCTTTGGCTTTATGTACTAGATATGAAAATTGGTGTACATCTCCTGTCATATGCTTTGAACATCCACTATCAAGATACCAAACATTTGATGTGGATTTCAAGCATACCTACAAAAACAAATTATTCTTTGTTAGGTACCCAAGTTGCCTTGGGTCCTTCATAGTTAGTTCCCTTTTTCACCCACACATAATGCCCACTTGCCATACTAAAGTTTCTAACATAGCAAGCATTAGGTGTATGGCCTTTAATACCACAATAAAAATAAGTAGGTTCAAAGTTACTTCTATATCTAGAAGGATAAGATTTCTTCTTAGGAAATGTTTTCTTTTTCGATACATTAGCCTTTTTCTTTTGATGATTATGAACAACTTGCTTCTTTTCTACTTTCTTGGGATTGGAACTATTACTAGCCTTTACAAAAATAGTGGGATTGTTACTTGGTTTCTTAGTATTCACATAACCAAGACCTCTTTTATCATTTGGATAACGTTGTTGGCTTAGTAATCCTTCCAATCCTATTTGTCCTTTTTCATATCGTTCAATGACTCTTTTCAATTGAACAATTTGAAAGACATTTGATTCACACTTGGAGCATGCAAAGTTTTTTTTTCTTTAATAAAATTTTGTTTTTGAAAATCAAAATCTTTAGTCATGGTGTCAATTTTTTCTAGACAAATTAGAAGTTCTTTTTCTTGATTTAACACCTTTTTGTATAAACTTTTGCATTCTCCCAAGAGTTCATCAATATCACCTTGAACATCATCATCAAAAAGATTAAATTCATTACTAACCTCTTCTTCATCGTCGGAGTGATGTGAAGCCATCAATGCTAGATTTGCACATTCGTCGCTTTCCGAATCGGATGAAGAACTTATCTCATTATCTTCCCATGCAACATAAGCCTTTTTGTTCTTGAACTCCTTTTTGCCTTTAAATCCATTTTTCTTGGAGAGTTATGGACAATCCGGCTTTATGTGACCTTGTTTTCCACATTCATAGCATGTGACATCTTGTGTTGATGTGGAGGCTTCTTTGTCTTTATGCTTATAGAATTTCTTTCTTTTGACAAAGTTAGCATTATGAAGATTATTTTTATGACCAAAATATTTTCCTAATCTTTTTACAAGAAGCAGGAGATTTTCATCTTCCTCCGATGTATCTTTATCTTGACTTTCTTTTGAATCAACTTTCAAAGAAATGCCTTTGGATTTCTTCTCATGATTCTCATGTTTTTCAAGTCTTCCAAGTTCCGTCTCATATTCTTGAAGCTTTCCGAAAAGTGTTGCGGAAGTCATAGTTGCTAGGCTTTTCTTTTCAGATATTGCTGTCACTTTTGGTTGTCATTCCCTCGTTAAAGACCTAAGCACTTTAAGATTTAATTCATCGTTTGTTAAAGTCTTACCAAGTGCCTTCAAATGGTTTGTCAAGTGAACGAATCTCTTTTGCAAGTCAGGGATGGATTCTCCGGGCAGCATTCTGAATAATTCATATTCTTGACTCAAAGTGTTCAATCTAGACCTTTTGACTTTGGCGGTTCCTTCATGAGTTTCTACAAGAGTATCCCAAATTTCCTTTGCCGTTGTACATGCCGATACTCGGAAAAATTCATCCATACTAAGAGCACTTTGGAGAATATTGATTGCCTTTTTGTCAAAGAGAACTTTTTTCTTGTCATTGTCATCCCATGATGCTTTAGGCTTTCATGACCTAACACCATTGACAACACACACCGGAGTAAATGGACCATTCTCAACAGCATTCCATATTTCTTCTCCTTGCGCTTCAAGATGAGCCTTCATGCGAATTTTCCAAAAGTCAAAGTATTCACCACAAAACAATGGAGGCTTGTTGTTACTACCACCATCTTTGAAAACCGAATTTTGATTTGGATTTGCGGAAGCCATTCTGGATCTTTAGGAACAAGTTACCTATAACTTGCTCTGATACCAATTGTAAGTATCAGAGTGCCTAAGAGGGGGGGGGGGGGGGTGAATTAGGTCTATAAAAATTTATTCGGTTTTATGAGAATACTTGGTGTAACCTTTTGGTTAAGTGTTTGAAGGTTTTGATTATATCTTTATCTTTTCCTGATTATGGTGATGAAAGCGATAAATGCGGAAAAGTAAAGAACACGATGATATATCCTGGTTCCCCTCACAATCCGAGAGTACTCCAGTCCCCTTTCCAACACGAAATAGATTTCACTATAGTTAGAATGATTGTACAGCCTATGCTTACTATCTAACCTATAGGGTGATCAAAGGTTCTTAACACCTTTAAGACCAAACAAACACTAATGTGAATGAAGAACAATCCTCTTCAAATCACAACACTTACTTCCAACAATCCTGGATAGTAAGGGAATAATTTCTTTAAGTAATACAATGATTAATTTGAAATAGATGGAGAGCTTTATCAATCTTCAATTGATCTTCTTCTTCAAGATATAAACAATTCTCAAACAATGTATATAAATGTTCACAATGTATGAAACTTGTAATGATTTAATGAAAGTGTATATGGCAAGTTTCACAAAATTTTATGAACACATGAAAGTATGAATTCAAATGTGAATGAGAAAATTGTTTATTGAAGAAGTATATTTTGTTAATTTTAAAATTGGAGCATTGTTTTTGAAATAAGAAAATCTGCAGCATTTTATAAAGTCACAAGAACCTCTTCATTCATGCCAATTCATATGAAAAGTTGCAATGCATTCATGAAAGAGTACCATTGAAAATATGTTCAAAAACCAAAAGAAAAGCTGCACTGGTTCGCTAGGAACCGGTTCCGACACTGACAGAACCCGGTTCTTAGTGAACGTTATAAGTCAGATTTCAAAAATATTACGCAGGAACCGGTTCCCCTATTGGTACAACCCGGTTCTTGGTACAAAAACCAGGGACATGTTTTTTGAATAAGTCTGGAACCCGGTTCCCTGTTAGGGAGGAACCGGTTCCTAAAGGGTTATTTTCAAAAATTCTTTTTGAAAAAGATTTCAAATAAAGTTTTTCATAAATGTAAACATGTTGGATATGTATATGTTGATGAATGCATATTTTTGTGAACATCTATATTCAAGATTAAGAATTATTTATACCATTTGACATGTGATGATTCTTCAATAATTCTTCTATAATCTTCAAGACTCTTATATGATGTTGATAAGCTTTTTGCACATCCTTTGAATGTTGATATCCATGTTGTCTTCATCAAAACAAATGTTTTAAATATAACTTGAGAAGCTTGCAATTACATACTTGTGAATACATCATGAACATCATAAAGCATCATATGCATCCACTAGCTACTTCAAGGGTTTGGATCTTCATCTTTGTTCCTGTTTTGTAGGTCATGGAATCACTCTGCAGAAAAACTATTCAGGTCAACCTTGTGAGAATCCCTCCTCTACTTAAGGAGCTTACTTCCAAGATTCCAGAGAATTCTCTCTTCAGTGAAAGACATGGTAGACTTCTCAACTTAGTCAACTCCAACATTGAAGAAGACCTGGTGAAAGTTCTCTTCCAGTTCTTTGACCCCCTACACCATTGCTTTACATTTCCTGATTACCAACTAGTACCTACTTTGGAGGAATTTTCTCAACTCCTGAGGATTCCTATTCTCCATCAACTACCCTACAACGGTACATAAAGAGAACCAAAGCCTGAAGATGTTGCTCAAGCCCTACACTTGCAACCATCTGATGTCAAGGGTCATTGGGAAACCAGAAGTGGTGTCAAGGGTTTCTTGGCAATGTTTCTATTTGAGAAGGTACAAGACTGCTGGAATTCTGTAGATCTGCAAGCTTTTGAGGAGATTGTAGAACTTCTCATCTATGGGTTGGTCTTGTTCCCAAACCCTGATCAGCTTATAGATGTGAATGCTGTCAAGATTTTCATATCTCGGAATCCTGTGCCTACATTACTTGGGGACATCCTACACTCATTTTACACACGAACAATGAGGAAAAGAGGTGTTCTCATGTGCTGTACTCCTCTTCTAGCAAGGTGGTTTATTTCTCACCTCCCCCAGTCAGTCTTGAAGAATGATCAAGGCTTAAGGTGGTCACAATGGTTGATGACTCTTACACATTCTGATGTTCATTGGTGTTCTCGGTCCAGAGAAAATGTCATCATCATTGATCGTTGTGGGGAATTCCCTAATGTCCCACAACTTGGCATTAGGGGAGGCATTACCTATAACCCCTGCTTGGCTCTGAGACAATTTGGGTATTCCCGAAGGGATGACCCTCATGACATGCTAATTCCAGACTTGGTTTTTGACTTCGACAACGATGCTCAAGGACTTCGACAAAGGTTTATCCGAGCTTGGAGGATGCCCAACAAAGTGGATAGTAAGACATTGGGACACAAGAATTCCACCCCCCTAGAGCCTTACCTCAAGTGGGTACGAACCCGCGCCCAGAGTCTTATGATGCCTTACCCCTACATTCTGCCTATGATCAAAGAGCCTATTATGGAAGGAGAGGTTCCATACACCCTCTTACATCCTGACATGCCAACATCATTGGAAGATTTGCAAAAGAGTTGGATACAACTCAAGGAAGAACGAAATACTTTTGAAGCCAGCTTCTACGCCAGTGAGAAGAAGGTTTTGGAACTTACCCGTCGACTTCATGAAGAGCAGAATCTCAACACTTACATCGCACCAAATAGGATGCGCAACGTCTTTTTACATTAAGAACTTTGTAATATTTTGCCCATGGGGCATTTATGTACTAACAAATTTCTTCTTATTAATATGATGTGTGTTCTTTTTGTTTGCAACAACTTTGAATTTCTGAATCCTTGAATGCATTACATGAATACATATCATTCATCATATGTATAAACAAGTCTTCACACCAGGTTTCCTTATCTTTCTGCTGTTTATTTCAGCAAGATGGATATAGAGCAGACGATCAAAGATCTGCAAGCACAAAATTTACAGTTCCAACAACTCCTCATGACCTTGGCAAAGGGTCAAGAGGACCTTAAAGCACTGTTAGAGAAGGAAAAGGAAAAAGAAAAGAAGAAAAAGAAAAGAGCGGGTGTAGCTACTTTGGGAAGAAGGTTTGAGAATCAGGCTAGAAGGGTCCTAGATTTCCCTTCGACGTCTGATGAAGGGGTTGGTAAAGGAAAGGGAGTTGCAATGCCATCTGAATCTGAAGCTGAAGAAGAAGAAGAAGAGGAGGAGGAAGATTACTTTGAGCAACAGTATCCCCCTGCGGACGATAAGTATAAGAATCTGGAAGATCGGCTGGAAGCCATGGAGGTACAAAGAGTACCTGGGCTGGATTTCGAAGAACTAGGGTTGGTTGCTGGGATTGTCATTCCCCCTAAATTAAAAGTGCCTACATTTGCTAAATACGACGGCTTGTCCTATCCGAAGATGCATCTGTGGTCTTACGTCAGAAAGATCCAACCTCACTCTTCTGATAAGGATCTGTGGGTTCACTTTTTTTAAGATAGTTTGTCGGGTACGCAATTGGATTGGTTCTGTCAGCTTGAGAGATCTGATGTACATAACTGGGAGGATTTGGCTGCTGCTTTCTATCGACAATACCAATATAACATAGATTTAGCGCCTACTCGTACTCAATTATAGAGTATGGGTATGGTCTCTAATGAAGGCTTTAAGGAGTATGCCCATAAGTGGCGGGATTTGGCTGGAAGGGTGCAGCCACCATTGTCTGAAAGAGAGCTGGTTGATATGTTTTTGGGGACCCTGTCAGGTCCATTCTTTAATCATTTAATCGGGAGCTCATCTGCAGGGTTCACCGAATTAATTCTGACGAGTGAAAGGGTCGAAGCTGGCATTAAGAGCGGTAAAACTCAGAAGGATATGTCTGCTTCCACTGCTATCAAGAAGACCTTTCCAGCCAAGACGGAAGTTTCTGCTGTTTATACCCAGAGAAATCAAGGAAGAATGGAGCGCCAACCAGCGGTGGGGGCTGTGATGATTCAGAACTCCTCAGCCGATCAACCTCGAAGCAGTCAACCCAGAGCTAACCAGCAAAGGGTAGAAAGGCCACAATGGCAATTCACTCGGATTAATATGACGCCTGCTCAGGTTCTTCCTCATTTGTTAAAGTTAAACCTTACAAACTTGAAAGAGGCGCTGAAGAACCCAAATACCTCTTCTCCCTACTATCATTCCAATGCAAAGTGTGCATATCATTCGGACAGTGTGGGGCACGACACCAATAACTGTTGGACCCTTAAAAACAAAATCCAAGATTTAATAGATGCCAAGGAGGTGGAGTTTGATGCCCCCGAAAAACCTAATGTGATATCCGCTCCTATGCCAAAACATGGTCATAATGTCCATGCTATTGTAGAAGATCTTCATGTTACTACTGTTGATGACTTAATGACTCCGTTGCCAATGATCAAGATGAATCTATTAAAAGCCGGGATTTTCCCGGGCTGTGAAAAAGATTGTTACCTTTGTTCAAACTTGCAATCCGACTGTCCGCTATTGAAGTCAGGCATCCAACGCCTGATGGATACTCAAGAAATCCTCTTCAAGAAAACTCTTGTTACTCCTGTTACTCCAATCAATGATGTTGCTATAATCACCATTTTCGACAATCTTTCCAAGGTCTCCAAAAGAACTATTAAGATTACACCCGATCCAAAATTTGTACCGCTGAAGATTACTATGCCGGGGCCTATCCCATACAAGTCCAATAAGACAATACCGTGGAATTATGGAGGAGAGATCTTCTATCACGGTGTGAAGTAGATCGAATCAGTGGAAGAAAGTTTCGATGAAGAGACTCCTGATGTAGGAAATATTGCGGGGACAAGTAAGATTACTCGTAGCAGAAGAATCTTCTCTCCGGAGATTGCTCCTCCAAGGGCAATCTTCGGACCCTCAAGTGCTCCTCTGCCAGTCAAGATATCTGTGCGAAGTCCAGTTATTGAAGAAATTGTTACTCCCGAAGCTATACCCTCTGCTGTTACTGCTGATAAAGGTAAGGGGATCTAAGAAGCGCCCGTCAGGACGAGGGCTCAGACTTTGGTTATCCCAAAGACCACCCAAAAGGAAAAGGAGGAGATTTTAAAGATAATTAAGAAAAGCGACTATGATGTCGTAGAGCAGCTGGGGCAAACCCCTTCAAAAATCTCTATGCTGGCTCTATTGCTCTGCTCCGAGGCTCATGCCAAAGTCTTGATCAAATTCCTGAAGACGGCGCACGTGCCTCAAGAAACTACTGCGGACCAGTTTCAAGAGTGTGTAGCCAGCCTTACAGCCGACAATGCTCTTGGCTTCTCTGATGCCGATCTAACATCTAAGGGAAGAAAGCATAATGATGCGCTGCATGTCTCAGTGGAGTGCAGAGGAACTACACTTGCTCACGTTCTGGTTGATACCGGGTCGTCTTTAAATGTCCTACCAAAGAAATCATTGGACAGATTGGACTGTGAAGGTTTGACCTTAAAGCCCAGTAATATCATTGTTAGAGCCTTCGACGGTTCTAAGAGGATGGTTCACGGAGAGGTGGACATCCCAATTAAGGTGGGAACGGAAATTTTCAACTCTACTTTTTATGTGATGGACATCCGTCCTTCATATTCATGTTTGTTGGGAAGACCATGGATCCACAACGCTGGAGCAGTCACTTCTTCTCTACACCAGATGCTCAAATACCCAGTCCAGGGTAAGATCATAACAGTTCATGGTGAGGAGGAGTATATGATAAGCCACCTTAACTCTTTCCGCTACGTGGAGTTAGATGGTGAATTCATATAAACACCTTTCCAACACTTTGAAGAGGTTTCTCCTGAAGTTGCGGTAGTCAAGACAATGACTGCTGTGCCCATCATTACCAAACCTGCGTCCCGGATGTCATACCTTAAAGATGCGGAAGCTGTAGTCAAGGAAGGAGGAAGCATAGTATGGGGTCAACTGCCATATTTTCCTTACAAGACAGATAAGTTCAGTTTGGGTTTCACTGCTGCTAGTCAGAAGGACGTGCGTCGCTCCCGGGCTGGAGGACCGCCACTAAAAATCACTCATCATGGAGTTCATGCTTTAGAGGATGATGAAGAAGAAAGCAATTTTGAAGACTGGATCTTTCCAACCATTGAAGGAGGACTGAACAACTGGGAGGCGAAAGACTTTGTTCCCATTACTTTCATCAATCAGTAATTTATCTTTTGAACATTTCATGTTTGGTCTGTAATAATTATTAAACAATTCGTACACTCTTTTCGCCTTATGCCTTACCCGGGGCACATAGGTCCATTTGTAAGGGTTTTGATTCTTCATTTTCATATGCCATTTTTAATGAATCATGGACATTTTCATATATAAACTTTTGTGTTCATTTTCTTTATTTTTACATTTTATTTGTTTAAAGGTGGCTATCCCTTACACACACCCACACTCACAAAATGCAGGTACCCATCCACCCCGGATTCCATGGGTAACAATTCTGCTATGGCCTTCAGTGACTCTGAAGATCTGGTCAATCATACCGAATACGAAGGTGATGAAAACTGTGAAGTGCCTAGAGAGTTGGCTAGACTTTTGCAACAGGAAGAAAGGGCTATTCTTCCCCATGAAGAGTTGTTAGAGACTATCAATTTAGGAACATAGGAAGACAAAAAAGAGGTTAAAGTGGGTGCCAACCTAGAGCCAAGTGTCAAAGAGCGCTTAGTTCGGCTGTTGAATGAATATGTTGAGATATTCGCCTGGTCCTATGAAGATATGTCGGGACTGGATACAGATATTGTGGTTCACCGTCTCCCTACAAGAGAAGATTGTCCACCAATCAAATAGAAAGTCCGCCGAATGAAGCCCGACATGTCCGAAAGGATCAAAGCTGAAGTGATGAAGCAGTTCAATGCTGGCTTTCTTGCTGTTACTTCCTATCCACAATGGGTTGCTAACATTGTGCCCGTGCCTAAGAAGGACGACAAAGTCAGAATGTGTGTGGACTACAGAGACTTAAACAGGGCTAGCCCTAAAGATGATTTTCCACTACCACACATTGACATCTTGGTTGACAACACAGCTCAACACAAGGTATTTTCTTTCATGGATGGATTTTCAGGGTACAACCAGATCAAAATGGCCCCCGAAGAAATGGAGAAGACTACTTTTGTTACGCAGTGGGGTACCTTCTGTTATAAAGTGATGCCATTCGGACTGAAGAATGTCGGGGCAACCTATCAGCGAGCCATGGTAGCTTTGTTTCATGACATGATACATCATGAGATCGAAGTCTACGTAGACGACATGATAGCCCGTTCAAATACAGAAGAAGAACACCTCGACCATCTGCAAAAGCTGTTTGTCAGATTAAAAGAGTACAAGCTAAGACTGAACCCTAACAAGTGCACTTTCGGAGTCAGGTCCGGTAAACTTTTGAGATTCATCGTCAGTAACAAAGGCATAGAGGTTGATCCTGTCAAAGTCAAAGCTATACAAGAAATTCCTTCCCCTCGCACTAAGAAGGAGGTCAGAGGTTTCTTGGGACGCCTAAACTACATTGCAAGGTTCATCTCTCACCTAACATCTACCTGTGAACCAATCTTCAAGCTGTTGAAGAAAGATCAGGTGGTTAAATGGAATGATGACTGTCAAGTTGCTTTCGATAAGATCAAGGAGTATTTGCTGGAACCTCCTATCTTGATTCCACCCATCGAAGGAAGGACTTTAATCATGTATCTAACTGTCTTAGATAATTCAATGGGGTGCGTACTGGGCCAACATGACAAGTCTGGCCGAAAAGAGCATGCCATTTATTACCTTAGCAAAAAGTTTACCGACTGTGAGACCCGATACTTACTTCTCGAGAAAACTTGCTGCGCTTTGGTATGGGCTGCTCGCCGACTAAGGCAGTATATGTTGACACATACCACTTTACTGATTTCTAAGATGGACCCGATCAAGTACATCTTCGAGAAGCCTGCTCTGTCTGGAAGAATCGCTAGATGGCAGATGATCCTCACCGAATATGATATACAGTACACGACCCAAAAAGCCATAAAGGGGAGTGTGCTAGCCGATCATCTGACCTATCAAGCTGTCGAAGATTACCAATCCATGAGATTCGACTTCCCCGACGAGGATATCATGACTTTAAGCAACATTGAAGAAAACAGACCGTATGACGGACCTGAACAAGGATCCCGATGGACTCTGTACTTTGATGGCGCCTCCAACGCACTTGGAATCGGTATCGGCGCAGTACTTATCTCTCCAGAAGGTTGCCATACACCTTTCACCGCTAGACTCTGCTTCAGCTGTACCAACAACATGGCCGAGTATGAAGCTTGTATCTTTGGTCTCAAGGCTGCTATTGACTTGGGAATCAAATCTTTGATTGTATTTGGGGACTCAGCTTTGGTTATCAGTCAAATCAAAGGAGAGTGGGATACTAAGCACCCTAACCTCATCCCTTACAAAGAACATGTCTTGACATTGTTACCACACTTCGAGCAAATTACCTTCGAGCACTTCCCGCAAGAAGAGAATCAGTTGGAAGATGCGCTAGCTACAATGTCATCCATGTTTAAACTTAACTGGGATAATGAGGCACCTCAAATCACCATTGAACGAATGGACGAACCTGTACATTGTCACGAGATTAATACCGAAGAAGTAGTGGACCGACCTTGGTTTCATGACGTCAAAAGGTATCTCGAAGCACAAGAATACCCTGAAGGAGCTTCAGTCAACGATAAAAAGTTCTTAAGAAGGTTCATGGCCAAGTTTTTTCTGAGCAATGGTATCCTATACAAGCGCAATCTTGATTGTGTCCTACTCCATTGTGTAGACAAGGTTGAAGCTGAGCAGATCATGGCTGAACTACATAATGGCACCTTTGGCACCCACTCAAGCGGTCATACAATGGCTAAGAAGATTCTACGGACAGGCTACTACTGGTCTACCATGGAAGCTGATTGTCATCAATATTCCCGTACTTGTCACAAATGCCAAATCTATGCTGACAAGGTACATATTCCTCCAGTTCCTCTCAATGTCTTAACAGCTCCTTGGCTATTCGCGATGTGGGGAATCGACATGATTGGAGAGATCAAGCCTACAACATCCAATGGACACCGTTTCATCCTGGTGGCCATTGATTACTTTACCAAGTGGGTCGAAGCAGTTTCCTTCGCCTCCGTTACAAAGAATGTGGTTTCCCGCTTCATCAAGCAGAACCTCATATGCTGGTATGGTATCCCCGACAGGATCATCACTGACAACGGTACAAATTTGAACAATACTATGATCACCGCTCTGTGCGAGCAGTTCAAGATACAACATCACAATTCATCTCCCTATCGGCCTAAGATGAACGGTGCTGTCGAAGCTGCAAACAAAAATATCAAAAAGATCTTTCAAAAGATGACAGTCACCTACAAGGACTAGCATGAGATGTTACCGTTTGCTCTGCACGGGTACTGTACTACAGCACACACTTCAACTAGGGCAACCCCCTTTTCTTTGGTATACGACATGGAAGTTGTTTTACCTATGGAAGTTCAGATTCCTTCTTTGAGAATCATGAAGGATGCTGGTTTGAATGAAGACGATTGGATTCAGACCCGGCTTGATCAACTTAACTTGATTGATGAGAAGCGACTTACTGCTGTTTGCCATGGTCAGGCGTATCAAAAACGTATGATTAAGTCCTTCAACAAGAAAGTCAAGAGACAAGTATATCAAGTCGGGGACCTTGTAATCAAGCGGATCATCTTACCACAAAGTGATCCCAGGGGCAAGTGGACTCCTACTCACGAAGGACCATTTGTGATCAAAAATATCTTTTCTGGTGGGTCTATGATTCTGACCACCATGGACGGCGATGACCCGCCGCACCCTGCGAATGCAGACATAGTCAAAAGATACTACGCATAAACGACCTGACAAGTTGAAAACCCGAAAGGGTGACTTGGGCAAAAATGGGCATCCCGGTGAATCGAAAACCCGAAAGGGCGGTTCAGGCAAAAATTAGGGATAAATAAAAAAATCTATACACCCGGCAAGTTGAAAACCCGAAAGGGCGACTTGGGCAAAAAAGGGTTTTCCGGTGGATCGAAAACCCGAAAGGGCAGTCCAGGCAAAAGTTAGGGAATTAAAGCGTATGACTATGTCTTTTTGGATCACTTTGAGAACAATCTCTTCACAGACAATCTCTGGGCTTCTGATCAACCTAATCAACGTCGAACGAAGCAACAAATGGATAAGATACTCAGAGTTACGAAGGCTATAACAGAATGGGAACCCCATGGAATTGTTACACATAGCCATCTTTCTTTGTATAAATTTTTTCTCATTTTTATGACAATATTCTCTTACTAGGATGTCTGTCTCCTTTGTACAAAATACTTACACAAGGTTAATACAAAGATACTTTAAAACGCAGAAAAATTGTTGCCTTTTCTTTCTTTTTTACACTTATGTTTTATTTGAAAACGTCCAATGATTTATTAAATGAGCATATGCATTTGAATATAATCACTGCTTACAAATAAAACGAAATGAGAAAGGATAATTACTGATGGGTTGAAAGTATAGGAAAATGTCTTTAGGCTATTCCAGAGGAAATCCCCTACAGTACATCATCCAGATCCTCAATAGAGATGAAGCTTTGAAATTCATATCCCCAGCGGAGCCAGAAAACTTTGAACTGCAAACCCTCAGCGAAGATAAAACTTTCTTCCCCAATGGAGTCCAAAACTTCAACCTTTAAACCACAGTGGAAATCATCCGGTTTCTCCAAATCCCCCAGCAAGTTATCTTAAAGCCTGGAAATCAACCAGATAACATTTAACTTTTGTTTTATCCCCAACCAAGGATAATACCTCAGAAGATTGACATACTCCCAAGCTCCTGATACCCTTAACAGAATGAAGATTCGCATCCTTGAAACCTCAGGAGATTGGCATACTCCCAAGCTCCCGATACCCTTAACAGAATGAAGATTCTCATTCTTGAAACCCCAGAAGATTGGCATACTCCCAACCTCCTGACCCAAACGCCTGAATGAAGATTCTCATTTTTTGCTTACCCAGAAGATTGGCATACTCCCAACCTTCTGACCCAAACACCTGAATGAAGATTCTCATTCTTGCTTCCCCAGTATATTAGCATACACCCGAACTCCTGATATTCCCGACAGAATGAAGATTCTCATTCTCAAAGTGGCATATAACCCGAGTTCCTGATATTCCTGACAGAATGAAGATTCTCATTCTCAAAGTGGCATACAACCTAAACTCCTGAACTTCTTCCAAATAGGAATAAGCTTTTCCCCACAGGGTTATTTCCCAGCAGAACGAAGATTCTTGTTCTCATTTCTCCAGTGGAAGCCTCCAAGGTTTCAGTTCCCCAGTAGAGATCGTCAAAGTTTTCCTTATTCCTCAAGGAAAGTCATGAAGGATTCTCACATCCCCACAAGTCACCAAGGATTTTCAATCCCCAATAGTGGTACAAGTATTTCTCATTCTCAACAATCAAAGATTTTGAATCTCCAATAGCGGTCAAGGATTTATTTTCTCGGCAGCAGTCAAAGATTTCATTATCTCCAGCTATCAAGGATATTTTTTTTCTCAACAGGACAGCTAATCAGCTTGCATGCGCATACATTACATTCATATATCATGAACATTGATAAAGCACATTTTATTGCATCATACATATCATGCAACATAACTTTGTGTTTTAGCTAACATTTTACCCTTTTTAGGATAAGATTAAAAGCTACCTTTAACAAATGTTCAAAGATTTCAGATACAGTACGGATACACTCCAAGACATGGAAGTCATTCTGCTATTCATTCAGATCTCTTATTTCAGATACAGTATGTATACACCCCAGACACGGTGGTCATTCTACTACTCATTCAGACTTCAGCAATCAGATACATACTAGATATGCTCCAGACACGGAAGCCATTCTACTACTCATTCAGACTTCAGCAATCAGATACATACTAGATATGCTCCAGACACGGAAGCCATTCTATTTCTCATTCAGATTCAACTATCAACTTCAAAGTTCAGATACACTCCAGACACGGCAGTCATTCTGATATTCATTCGAGAATCAAATACAGTTACAACTCGAATATGCTCCAAACACGGACGCTATTCCTTTGCTCATACGAATCCAATCTCCAGATACAACTCAGATACGTTCCAGATACGAATACCATTCTGATATTCATTCTCCTGATTCTCAACAAACAAGGCTTGGATGGCATCTTTAAACCCATCTCCAGCAAGATTCTACCATCTACAAATGGCATCTTTAAGCCCATTCCCTCAGCTACATTTTGACGAGTGCAAATTTACGGGCACTCTAGTGTCCAATCATCTTTTACCTTCGAGTCACGAAAGGCAAACTCGCCAATCTAACTCTTCAGGATCAAGAAGATTGAACAGGGGCATATGTTGTACCCCAAAATTTTCCCTCTCATTTTATCAAGATCCCCCCCCCTGCCACAAGACTCTTTGAACTCCAGAAAGGGTTAGGTTTTGCTCTGCTCAAGATATCTCCTTGCACTGTTGACCTAAATTAGGGTTTGAGTTTGCACAGGGATTTTTGGACTTCCAATGCTCAAAGTGACTTTCATACTTCATTTTGGACTTATAAGATTCCCTCTACCAAGTTTCAAGCTTTGAATCAAATTTTTGCCCAGTTAATTGGACAGTTGACCTAGAAATCAGCTGTATTGGGGAAAAAGTCAACTGTGGCCAATTTACAGTCAAACCTCATAAATTTTGATCCATATCAACATTATAAGCTCATATGAACCATTTGATCAAGTATGGACCACAACTCTTCAAGAAATTTGATCAGATCACCAAAAGGGCAAAATGGTCATTTTTAGGGTTTTGACTACAGAAGGGCAATATATGACTTTTGACCTAGCCAATGGCAAATTGGGTTCAAGCATGGATTCAAGGACTCAATGGCATCATGTTGATCTATTCACAAGGTTCAAAAGATCTCAATTGCATTGGATTGGCAGATGAATTTTTCAGTCAACTCATCAAAATTTGACTGTACACTGAAAAGTTAAACTTTGACTTTTTGGTCAAAATCAAGTGCCAAGGGTCATTTTTCATCAAGATGTGTCAAAAAATGAAACTTGTTCATCAAGAAACCTAATTTTTCAATTTAGGGTTTAAGATTGAAAAATTTCATAACTTAGAATTTTTTCTAAGTTATGAAATTTTCTTAATTTTTCCCAACTTTGCCCAACATTTTCACCATGATACAATTGGATTCAAACAAAACTTCCAACATGAAAGTTTTAGTCCTCCACAAAGCCTACAACTTTGGTTCACAAAGTTTTCCCAAAAGAAGCTTGTATCTCAAGTTATGAATTTTGGAACAAGGGTCCATGAAACTTTTAACTTAGTGAAATTTTGCCCTAGTTTAGGCTGGATTTTGACCTATCTTCTTGGCAATATTTCACCTAGTTCCACTTGGAATCTCAAAATTCATTTCAAAGACGGGTTGTAGATAATGTTACAAGCTTTCCAAAATGTCCAAGAACTCTCCAAAATAATTTGTGGTTATGGAGAATCGAAGGCTTGAAGTTGGCAAAAACTCACTTTTGATCCATGGCATGTTCATATTGATACAAGTTGCAAACTCTAATCAGCCTTGTTTGTACTTGATTACAGGTCCCAAAACCCTTCCATACTCAATAATTAAATGCAAATCCATTGGTCTAAGGCTTTGTTTTGGTCATTAGAGGATTATACATTAGATAAATCCAAAAATAGTAAAAGGTAACTTTGCCATTTTTGTCAAAATCTTGCTTTATGTCAAATAGAATCCTTGAGCCTTGAACAAGATCTTATGCAGCAAATCAAATCCACAAACTTGGGGCCAAGCTTACACAATGTATGCAGGGTTAGAGCTAGCCTATACAGGCCTGCTCTTTGTCACTTCTTATTTTGCTTCATAACCAAAAAACTTGTCAAACACAACACAACTTGAACATCTGATAGAACCAAATTTTTGCAAGCATTTGAACAAGTTTCACACATTGTATTTAACCTAAAACACGAGCCTTTGAGTCCTTAAGCCTTGCCATAGCATAAAATCACTTTCCATTGGCAAAACAGGGCACTCACTGCAGTTTGACTTCCATAGAAAAAACCCTCGTGCGTTTTGCCTCAAACTTGTTCAAACACATTCCACATAACCTATCCAAGCTATCCCAACCATTGAAGAGTGACTTTAACTCCCTTTACAAGGTTTACCATTTCTGTTTTCAGCTTGTGCAGGTTGAGTTCTACAAGCTTGTTCAAGCACATTCAAGGCAAGCTAGGCATTGGGGAAGGTCAGAGGAAGTCCAAGCAAGCTCCCAAACATCTCATGCCTCACTGAAAAGCTCCACATTGCCATACACGAAGTCAACTGAAACAGGTTTTTGTCAACTTCCTATCTCTCTATTTAGGAATCATTAGGCTTAGGTTTGTGAATAAAAAATGTAGTATTCATAGCCATGAAGCTGTACATATGCCCAGTTTTCATTTAAGTTAAACGTGTTAAGAGAATTTGATCCATGAAATTTCTGAAAAAATTAGGTTAACATTTAGGGCCAGAGAAATTCTCTCTGGTCTTTGAGATTTAGATCAAGTTTCTTATATGGTTGAATTCCTCTTGAAAAATGCTACAACTTTGATGTTATGAGTTTTTGCATTAGAGCAAGTATGCAGGATCTGGCATTTTGTACAGGCGCGCGCGTTTTTTGAACGAGAGGTTGAAGATGAAGTCTGGAATTGGGCTAGGCTTTTGCTTCTTGTTTTTGGCACCCCTCTCATTACTGACTGCACCCCCTGGCCCATTTCTTCATATTTTTATATTTTTTGTATTTATTTTCATTTTTGATTTTATTTTATTATTTTCTAAACATAAAAAATACCAAAAATATTTTTATAAATTTTCACATTTATTTTTGTATTTTATTTTATTTTTTATAACATAAAAATAATTTAGTGAGTATATACCTTTATTTTTATTTTAATGAAAACTTGAAAATAATACATAATAATATTATACCTTTATTTTTTTTTATTTACACTTAAATAATATTTTTCTAAATATATTTTCATTTTGTATATATATTATTTTATTTTATTAATTAATATATATTTGCTTTCTTAAAAGAAAATTAGGGTTTTTTACCCTTAATAAAAAAATAATCTTTTTATCTCTTTTTTTTAATACATTAAACATTATATTTTACATACATAAAAATGAACAAAAAAAACATCTTTTGCATATTCATAATATTTTGCATATTTATTTAATTTGTTTATTTAAATATTGTTCATTTATTATTTGTACCAATTATTCAATTTGGATGTAATAGTAAATATTAGGGTTTTAATTTCTTGCCAAATAATCCCCATTCAAAAATTGTACCCCCCTTCCCATATCAAATGTTGTAATAGCGTAGATTTATTTCGCACACTTTATGCTTACAAATATGCCATGATTAGAGACTAGGGTTTGTATGCAAAAATTCCAAAATCAAACAAATAGCTTGACTAATACAAAGACAAAAAGCATGTAAATTGACAACACAATGCACACTTGCACCCTTAGGGTTTCACCCACTTGTTGCCTTTAAAAGGGCCATGTTATGCATGTTGAGTACTTTGGCAAAAAAAAAAACAAAAAAAAAGATCATAGTCCCTCGATGACGCTATCTTGGTTGCCTATACAAAAATGATCTAGTCCCTCTAAAAATTGCTAAAGATACTTGGCACAATTGCTATCATGGTCAATACGATGACCCGCGCCTGTCCCGTTTAACATCCTAATACAAGGTTGTTTACCAAATGCAATGGTAAAACAACACTGTCAAAAGGGTTAAAAATGTGTAGGAAATACCTTTGAGTAAAATAGGGTAGACAACTCTTAGTTACTTGATCAAAACTTGCAAAAACATCCTTTCTATTTTCAAACACACCTCACAACACAATAACATTTCCCAAATATCAAACTTTCAAAACATTGAAACATCTTTTCAAAAGAAAAATACACCTTTGTATACATTCAAACAAGAATCATTACAAAGGTTGTCACAACGATGGCCTCTTTTCAAAACATTTTCAAAACCACACACAAAGCACCATTTCAAACAATTGAAAAGGAAAAGCAAGTGATCTAAACAAGTAACTAAGAGCCCATAGATAACCATGGATGAAAAGGGTGCTTGCACCTTCCCTTTTCATAATCTACCCCCCGAACCCAAGAAAACATCTCAAAGGTCTTTCCTGTGATTTTTGACCTTTCCTTTGGATAAAATAAAAAGTCGGTGGCGACTCTTGCTAAACCGAGACATTTGCGAACACAAACGCAAAACCTCAAGTCAGTTCTCCCACCGTATCACATTATGTTTTTCTCAACCTTCAATTGGTATCAGAGTTTCGGCTCTGTTATTGATGTTTCAATCAAACACTTAACTGTGTAGAGAGATCCAGTGTGAAAAAAACATTATATGGCTGCTTCTAACACAAACGAAAGAGATAGTTACAATGCTAAGCATCTTGTTTTTGATGGAGAGAAATTTGAATACTGGAGGGATAAAATAAAAAGCTTCTTTCTAGGCTATGATTTAGATCTTTGGGATATTGTCACGAATGGTTATGAGGTACCTATTACTGCGATTGGTATTCTCATTTTCAAAAAAATAATGAATGATTAACAAAAGCATAATTTCAAGAATCACCACAAAGGCAAAACTATTCTTCTCAATATTATTTCTTACAATGAATATGAAAGTATAGCTAATAAAGAAACAACAAAGGATATTCTTGACTCTTTGAGAATGACACATGAAGGCAATGTACAAGTCAAGGAAACTAAGGCTCTGGCCTTAATCCATAAATATAAGGCTTTCAAGATGGAAGAAGAAGAAGAAAATATTGAGACTATATTCTCAAGGTTTCAAACCTTGGTAGTAGGACTTAAGGTTCTGGACAAAGGTTACTCCATAGCTGATCATGTCAAAAATATCATTAGAATCCTTCTCAAAAGATGGATACTTATGGTTACCGTGTTAAAGCTATATAAGGATCTGAACAACATAACTCTTGAAGAGTTGGTTAGTTCTCTTAGAAGTTATGAAATAGAGTTAGAGAAAGATAAGCCCCAGAAAATAGGCAAATATGTTGCTCTAAGATCCAGATCAGAAAGAACCAAGTTAGAAAAGAACAAAGCCTTCCAGGCTGAAGAAGTAGAAGATTATGATGATGAAGATCAATTATCCCTTCTGTCCAGAAGAGTCAAGCAACTCTGGAAGAAAATATAAAACAACTTTTGAGGATCCAGAAACAGAGGAGATCGTCCAAAAACATCTACAAGAGAAAGAGGAAGCAAGAAAGTAACGTGCTATAAGTGCAAGAAGCCTAGACACTAGAGAAATGAATGTATAACACTCAATAAGAAAGCACCATAAAAGAAAGCTTTAAGAAAAATAATTTCAATGGCAAGAATAAAAATCTCGTGGAAATATGGGATGACTCTGACTCTGAAGGATCAAAATATGAAGAAGAGCATGCCAACATAGCATTCATGGCTACTACGTCAGAATGAAACACTATAGAAACCGAGTCTAACTCAAAAGAGATATTTTTTGAACTTTCTCATGCTGATTTAGAATTATGTCTGTCTGAATCTCTGAAAAGGTATAAGAAACTTCAACAAAAATTCAAGAACCTAATTAAGGTTCATGAATATGAAATTGAAGAGTATAGTAAGCTAGAGAAAGAAGTTTCTGATAAAAAAGGAAACAATTTTATTTTAAAAAATAAAATGATTTTCTGAACAAAAAATGTTTAAAACTTGAAGAATCTCTTTCTAAAGCTCCTCCATCTTCTGAAACCATCTTATATAAATATGATAGGAATTTCAGAAATTCTTAAACAACAGCATAGGCAAAAGCAAATGGCTTATATAATGTATGGTGTCAATCATAGTGGGAAGAGAGGAATTGATTATGTTTTTGATAATGGTATCAGAACCCACATCAAGAAAACAAACCCGAATCTCCTTTCTCTTATCTTTACACACCAGAACAGACACAAAAAGTTAATGGTGCACGTAAGCTCAAGTTTACTAGAAAATCTGGGAAAACTAATTCAAAAGGACCCAAAAGATTTTGGGTATCAAAAGATAAAATAGTATATGTTGCAGATATCTTATGCAGCAGAGTTAAAACACCAGCCATGGTACCTGGACTCTGGATGCTCGCGTCACATGACGGGAAGAAAGCATATGTTCCAAAACCTAGAACTTAAAGATGTTGGGTACGTAGGTTTCGAAGGAAACTAGAAAGGAATAATAAAAGGATTTGTAACAGTTGGTAATGGATATCTTCCTTATATATCTAATGTACTTTATGTTGAGGGTTTAATGTATAATTTTTTATCCATAAGTCAATTAAGTGATATTAGTTATGACATTATCCTTAATAAAAAAATGGTACAATTCTCTTCACTGGAAAGAGGAAAAACAACATTTATAAAATAAAGCTTTTTGATCTTAAAAACCAAGATGTAAAATGCTTAATGTCTGTAAGAAAAGAGCAGTGGGTGTGGTATAGACGCTTAGGTCATATTAGCATGAGGAGGACATCTGAGATAAATAAATTTGAGTTAGTCAGAGGCCTACCTAAGCTGAAGTTTACTTGAGATGCTCTTTGTGAAGCATGTTAGAAAAACAAGTTTTCTAAAACTTCTTTCAAGTCTGTTGTTTCTATCTCCAGAGCTTTGGAGCTTCTACATATTGACTTGTTTGGTCCAATTAAAACTGCATCACTCAATGGTAAGAAGTATGGAATTTTTATTGTTGATGACTATAGTCGTTAGACATGGGTAAAATTTCTAAGGCACGAGGATGAGTCACATTATGTGTTCTCTAGTTTCTGTTATAAAGTGCAAAACGAATTTAATTCTAAGATTATTAGAGTCATAAGTGATCATGGTGGCGAGTTTGAAAATAAATGGTTTGATGAATTATTTGATTCTAATGGAATATCCCATGATTTCTCTTGTCTTAGAACTCCACAGCAAAATGGAGTTGTAGAAAGGAAGAATAAGACATTGCAAGAGATGGCCAGAACCAGGATCAACGAAACAAATGTAGCTAAGCACTTTTAGGAAGAAGCAACGAATACAACTTGTTACATTCAGAACAAAATCTCCATAAGACATATTCTGGAAAAGACTCCTTATGAATTGTGTAAAGGAAGAAAACCCAACATTTCTTATTTCCATCCTTTTGGACGCACTTGTTTTATTCTGAACACTAAAGAGAATCTTAACAAGTTCGACTCTAAAGTACAAAAGTGTATTATGTTGGGATTCTCAGAACCCTCTAAGGGCTACATAGTATACAATACATAAACACTTATTTTAGAAGAATCAATCCATGTTAGATTTGAAGATAAGCTTGACTCAGAAAAGTCAAATCTAGTTGAGAACTTTACAGATCTAGAAACAAACCTTACAGGTTCTGGAGAAAATTCTAAAGATAAATATTCTAATAAAAAGGATGATACATAAAAAGCAACTAAATGTCCATTAGTCTAGAAAAGGCAAAGGCAAAGACAAAGAAAAACCATATCTGAAGATTTAATTTTGGGAGATAAAGTTGAACCCGTCATAACAAGATCCACATTTAAACCATTTGAGGAAACGCTTATGGGTTTAGTGTCTCTGATAGAACCAACTTCTTGTGAAGAAGAACTTCAGGACAATGATTAGGTTTTGGTAATTCAAGAAGAGATAAATCAATTCTTCAGAAATGATGTTTGGGATCTGGTGCCCAAGCCTAAAGGGACTCATGTCATTGGAACCAAGTGGGTCTTTAAAAATAAATTGAATGAGAAAGAAGAAATCGTCAGAAACAAAGCACGACTAGTTGCACAAGTTTATAGTCAACAAGAAAGTATTGACTACAATGAAACATTTTCTCTGGTCTCCATGTTAGAATCTATTCACCTTCTAATCTCATTTGTTATTAACCATTATATAACCTTATATCAAATGGATGTTAAAAGCACATTTCTAAACGGATACATTTTTGAAGAAGTTTATGTCCACCGACCTCCTGGTTTTGAAAACACCAAGTTTCAAGAGCATGTTTTTAAACTTAAAAATTTGTTGTATGGTCTGAAACAAGCTCCCAGAGCTTGGTATGATAGACTGTAATACGGTGGGAGAATTGACTTGGGTGTTTTATCTTTTATCACAATTGTTGCGGATAGCAAGAGTCGCCACCGACTTTTCTTTTATCTAATAAAGGAAAGGGTGAAAAGAACAAGAAAGACCTTTTGAGAATTTTCTTGAGTTCGGGGGGTAGGTTATGAAAAGGGAAGGTGTTAGCACCCTTTTCATCCGTAGTTATCTACGGGCTCTTAGTTGCTAGATCACTTTGAATTGCTTTGTGAAATGTGTTTGTGTTTATTTGAAATATTTTTGAAAAGTGGCTTTGTTTAGGCAAACTTTGTAATGATTCTCGTTTCTATAAGAATGTATACAGAGTGTTGACTTTTGAAAATATTTCATGAAAGTGTTGGTGTGTTTGAAAGATGGTTTGTTTGAAATGTTTATGAGCAAACAACTACGAGCGTTCTACCTACTCAAAAAGTCTTTGTTCTTTTCCTATTCCTTTAGATAATGTTATCTTACCATTAGTTAGTAAGAAACCATATCATTGGATGTGAAGGGACGAACGTGAGTCATCGTACAATCATAGAAGACAATATTGTAGGATACCTTAACAATTTGTTGTAAGGGTCTAAGATCGTTTACCGAAGGAAACATCGAAGGGTCACCAAGGGACTATGATATTGTAATTGAGGGTCTTTGCTAAAGTATTCCACGTTCGAGGGACATGACTATTTTTATTCTAAGGCAACAAGTATGGGTTAACCCTAGAGGTGAAAGTGTGCAAAGTGTATTGTTTTTCATGCATTTATCTTGAGTTAAGGTTATCTACTTGTTGATTTTATGTCTTGCCATACAAACCCTAATTACTAACAATAATATGGAAAGCGATAAATTGCGGAAATTAAAAGTCCTAAGATATTACAATACTTTAGGGGATGGGGATGCAAATTACAATGGGGGATGAAAGTAATTAAAACCTAATTACTTTTACAACTATAATGCAAAAATAAAATAAAATATACAAGAACATAAAAATAATATAAAAGAAAAGAAAATTATTTTTGTGCTTTTTTATGAAATAGGCTTTAAGATTAATCTAAAACTATTTAATTTGAAAAGAAGCTAATTAATTATAAAATCTAAAGTCTAGTCTAATTTAGTTTTAATTCTAACAAAAAAGGGAAAGATTAATTAGTTAAGAAAATAATATTTTTGGAATTTTTATTTATAAAATAAATAAAATAGAAACAAAATAAAGTTAGAAAATTTTAGTCTAATTATTTAATGAAAATATATTTTGGTATTTTTGATTAGATAAAAATAAACAAATAAAAGAAAGTAAAAAAAGAATAAAAATGAGATATTGGAGCGGGGGGGTTTAAAAAGTAAAAGGATGGGAAAAAAGTACTTGGTTAGGCCCAAGAAGGCCTTTTCTGTTTTAGTCAGAAAATAAAATAAATAAAAAAAAGAAATATGGGCCTGCGTGTTGTTAAGCAATCAGGGGGGTGAGTCTAAATTTCGCTTGAGGCCCAATGACAGCAAGCCCATGTGCTACTGGTGATCTTGCGCGTGGCTTGAGTGGGGGTGCACCGTGTGCTCTCACTTCAGAGTGGTATGATGAAGATTAAGTAGTGATTGAGTGAAAGAGCATGGTAGCTATGGTGTAGTAACTGTATAGAACTAGATAACCTGCAACCATAAGGGTGGTGACAAGTGTCACCACCAAATTAAAGTTGTTAAAAATAACAAAAGAAAAGAAAAAAATGAAACTAAATTGTATGATTTTTTCAGAAAACGAAAGATATTATCTCTCTTCATCCCTGAGTCCTCTCTGTTCTCTCTGTCCAGAAGGTTCTCTGGAAAACGCCTTCAGCGGCGGTGGATGGCGGTCGACAGCGGCTCTCACGACGACTTGGCTCTGATCTTCATTTTTTTACATCATTTTATTCGTCTTTCTCTCCTCTATCTTAATCTGTGGCTCATTTTTATAGATGCTCAACGATTTCACGTAGATCTTGAAAGGGAAGGTTGAAACCCTAGGTGCTTAAAAACAAAATCTGACGGTGATAATGATGCGCGATGATGAAGATGATGGTTCTGAATGTTTTTTCGGTGAGATCTTTCTTTTTCTTCTTCTTATACGAATTTATGAAAGGTTGGTTTAGGAAAATGATGAGAAAATAAAATTATGGTTTTTGTTTGTTACGACTCTGTTTATATATCTCTCTTTTCTCTCTGCGAACGAACTTTTTAAAAGGGTTTCTCTTGTGGTGAAAAATAAAACGAGGGTTTGGAGTTTGTGGTTCTGTCTCTGTATTTTTTTGTGAATGGATTTGGAAGTTTTCGTGGCTATGGCTCTATTTTTGTATCTTTGTTATAGAAAAATGAATGGATTAATTTGTTGTTGTGGTTCCACCCCAGGTTCTGCCTCCTCTTTTGATGTGAACTATGTTCATGTTTTATACTGTGAATTGCTTTCTCAGTTTGACTTGTTTCTATAAAGTTTTGACATTAACTTGAGAAAAACTGCTTTAGTTGGACTTGTCACTTTTCTTGCTCGGCTTTCAGGCTTTTTTGGATTTATCATCTTTTCTGGTACTTTGCTATGCTTCCTCTGTGTTTGCTTTTGACTTTCTATACTGGTTGCTGGCTTTTGTACTTTGTTGCTTGCTGGCCTTTGTACTTTGTTGCTTGTGGCCTTGATAAATTGTTTGGTTTTGATGAACTGTCCCTGTTTCTTTTTTTTCAAACGGATTCATTCTTTGTGCAGTATTATTACCTTTCTTAATTTTTAATCAATGCTTATTGTGAACCAAACAATTTTTGTTTATTTGTTTGAGATTTGTAGTAAGGGCTAGGCCTATGATTGACAATGCAATTCTGGATTTTTTTGTTGGAACAAAGTAAACTGAGGCTGATTGTGATACTTTTTATTTTGATAACTCTGACTATGATGAACCTTTTTTCTGAGTTTTTTCTCTTTGATTTCATCTCATTGTGAACCAACTGAATTTGTGATTTTTAGTAGAGATGTGACTTGGCCTGTGATTTTATTGAATATGATTCTGTTGTAAAATAATGATGCTTTTGTTGGGCTTGATAGTGAATTCTGACTTTTAGAATTTTGTCTCTTTGGGCCTTTGAACTCGTTCCTGCTGTAACTTGGTTGTTTTGTGATGAAATTCTGTTTTGGATTCTTTGATTTGTCTTTTGTCTTTTATGAACCAAACTTTGCTTTGTGATTTGCAATAGATTTAGGCCCTAAAATCTGATTCTTTGACCAAACCCTAATGATGAATTTGAAATATTTGCTTGAAACTTTCTTATTCACATTTGATTATTTTGCTAACTAACTCTTTTTTCTGTTGTTTCATGTACTGGATGGGTTTGCGAGATCAAAGAGGCATACTTGAAGAATGTGGGAACACAAAATTTGAAGATGAGCAAGAAGATTGAAGAATTGTTTTCTTTGTATTTTTTAGAACAAGTAAGAACTTGTAGTTTGTATTTCTAATTTGTAATTGAATTTGTAGGACTTGAAGACTTGTAATTGATAGTAAAACTAGAAATAAATTTATGCTTGTAAATTTACATAGCAATAAAATTTGTGCAGTTTTGAGTTCTTTGAGCATGAATGAAAAAGAAAAGATTTAGAACACCACAAATTAAAAATCCTGAATGAACTATGGTGGAAAATGTTTGAAATTATGAAAGAATTATGAATGCAGTTTGATAGGACTTGGATGAGCATAGGTTCGGATTTTGAATGAACTTTGTAACCTAGACGCCTTTTCCTTGTGATCTATGCCTAATCTTTCAAGAAATCCACATGGCCAATCTTAACATGTTTGCATCTTAGAAACATTGATCCAATTAATTAACTTGAACGCATTTAAAAACTCGAATGAGTACTTTCACATAATGAGTTAAAATCAATTCTCACTTCTTAAGGAAACCACAATTTCAAACCTTAAGTCCCTATTAACTTGTGTTACAAGCAATAATTAATTAAAAGGATGATGATGTTTAGAATCCATAAATCGTATCTTGTAACACAACGACTATGCCTTGAGGAATCCCTTAAAAATGAATATGGAACTTGAGACACGGGAAAATAATGGCCTAGGTCGACTTAACATGTAAAACTAATGAACCCCATTTGATGAATTATCATATTTAAACACCACATATGAGAACCCTTGAGCAAATATGACTTGTATGATGAAAAGAAGATAAAGCTTCACGAACCTTGATCTCAAAAGGTTTCACACATTCAAAATTCAAAACCCTAGTACAAAACCAAAGGATAGGAGAAATACGATTCTCTTTTGAAACACTTGTAAACCTAAACCCTTGATGAAACAAAGAAATCAATTGACATGTCTTGATGCCTGAGAAGTCTTTGGTAGTCTTGAATAGTTGAAAACCCTAAGAGAATGTCTTAAAGAAAAGGGAGGGAAAATTTTGGGGTACAACATAGACTAAGTTCCTTTCTTTTAGAAAATGATTTCTCAAAAGGCAAGGTGGACACTACTCTTTTATGTAAAAATATCATAAACAATCTAATGATATGCCAGATTTATGTAGATGACATTATTTTTGGTTCTGCTAATCCTTCTGTGTGTAAAGAGTTTTCTGAGCTAATCCAGAATGAGTTAAAATGAGCCTGATGCAAGAGTTAAAATACTTTATGGGAATACAAATAAATAAAACTCCAGAAGCTACGTATATTCATTAAAGCAAATATACAAAAGAACTCTTAAAGAAATTTGATATGTCAGATAGTACACCAACAAAGACTCCTATGCATCCTACATGCATTCTGGAGAAAGAAGAGGTAAGTAAAAAGGTTTTCCAGAAGCTCTATCATGGTATGATAGACTCTCTTCTCTATCTGACTGCTTCTCATCCATATATTTTATTCAGTGTATGTCTTTATGCTCGTTTTCAATCAAACCCAAGGGAAACTCACTTAACAACTTTTAAGATAATCCTAAAGTATCTGAATGGAACATTTAGCCCGGGCTTGATGTATAAGAAAACATCGAAATACAATTTATCATGTTTTTGTGATGCATATTACGCAAGAGATAAAATATAACGCAAAAGCACTTCTGGAAAGTGTCAATTTCTAGGTGACAATCTCATCTCTTGGTCAAGTAAAAGGCAATCGACCATTGCACAATCAACAACTAAAGTAGGATATATCTCATCATCACTTTACAACACTCAAATGCTCTGGATGAAAAAACAACTTGAAGACTTCCAAATTTATGAGAGTGACATCCATATCTTTTTTGATAACACATGTGCTATTTTCCTAAGCAATAATCCTATTTTGCACTCTAGAGATAAACAATAGAAATCAAACACCATTTTATTAGAGACTATGTTCAAAAAGGGATTCTCATTTTAAAAAAAAAAAAAAAAAAAAAAAATATATATATATATATATATATATATATATATATATATATATATATATATATATATATATATATATATATATATATATATATATATATATATATATATATATATATATATATATATATATATATTTATCCATGCTTGCTCAGAGAATCCCACCTACTTCTAATACTTAGACATTATAGGATTCTCTCTAATGTTTTCCTTATTCTTTTTCTTTAATGTTTTTTCTTTTATTGTTTCTCGTTCATTTATAAAATTAGTTCAACTTTTTGATTATGACAAAAAGGGGGAGAAAAATAGTGATGATTTTGATCCGTATCTAATTCTCTAAATCTCATTGTTTACATGACATTCTAATATATTATATATGCAAGAAGTTTAGAATTTGTTTCAGGAACACGCTGAATATAATGAATGGATCAAGCTCAAATAAATAACTTCTATTTCCAGAAGGTTATGATAAATCAAGCTTTGATAAGCGTACTTTTTGTTCAAATCAGGTTCTGATAAGTTAACAATGCTCAGATATCCCTTCTCTCTAAAAAATGTCATAAATATTAGACTCAGGGGGAGTTTTTTTTAAAACTAACTCTGATGCACTTTATGATTTAATATCATACACATTGTTCCATCAAAATACAAGGTTTTGTCATCATAAAAAGGGGGAGATTGTTAGAATAAGATTTGGTTCTGCGTATAACCTTTAGTTTTGATGATAACAATGCATATATTTTATATGTAATAATTTTGTACTCTAATAGTTTCTCGAGGGTGCAATACAATATTTTATTTGATTCTGGATAGTTATTTGGAAAGATCATTAGAATCATTGATGGCACGCCTGAGAAGGACTATTGCATCCACTTCTCAAGAAACATCAGCAGTTCTTATGAATGCTGAATGTCTCCAGAAGAGGATTTTCGTGTACTTCTCATATAAGTTTTTACTTGCAGTTCTGAAGTCACGAATGTTTCTAGAAAAATATTTTGGTGTTCTTCTCAAATAATCTTTACTTCTAGCTTAGAAGTCAAGATTTTTTTCTTAGATAAACTTTTGCTTCCAGTTTTGAAGACAAGGTTCTGACTCTGAAGACTCTGATACTCTTGGATCACTCATCTAATGTGATATCTTCTCAACTCATCATTACTTCAAATCAAAAGTATTTTCATTAGAAGATAAGACTGAGACAACTTGCGATATAAGAAATTATACAACAATACATTACTCATTCCACTATGGTGAAGAGCATATTGTACGAACCAAAGGAATTTGTCTCCCACGATCTCGTTTTACCGTTATGGAAGCTAGCACTGAAAGTGACGTGTGTACTATCCAACATTCTACTTTATGAGCCTATATAAAGGGATCATTATTTCATTGCAAAACATAACTTTTGGAACAACCCATTGATCAACCATTGAAAAGAAGAGTTATTATGCAAATATTCACAGAGAAAATATTCATCCAAGAGAAACTCATAAACACAAAGAGTTATTTCTCATTTTTGTGTGTAAACATTTGTTCTTAAAATTTGTTTCATTCGCTTATCAAGAAGCACTATTGTAAATACTTTCGATTGGTATCTTTTGAGATTTATTTTTCCTCAAATGACTAAGTGATAGTCTGTATGTTTGAGAGGGCTGAGGTGTTTTTTAACACTTAGACGTTTGTTTGTAATCTTTCAAGATTAGTGGATTGATTTCTTTTTGAAGGCGAAATCACCTTGGTAGGGTGGATTAAAGTATCCTTGTTTAAGGTGAACTTGTATAAACTAATCGTGTCAATTTTCTTTCTTAGCTTGTTCATCTTGTTTGTTTGTGTGAATAATTTCTAAGCAAAAAGTTTTTGAAAACTCAATTCAAACCCCCATTTCTTGTGTTTTTCTCAACCTTCAAAGAAGTGGTGAAGAAAGATATTATTAAAGGGTTCTGTAATACGATGGGAGAACTGAATTATTTTTGCGTTTGATCACAAATGTTGCGGATAACAAGAGTCTCCACCGACTTTTCTTTTATCCAATAAGGAAAGGGTGAAAAGAACAGGAAAGACCTTCGAGATTTTTGAGTTCGGGGGGTAGGTTATGAAAAGGGAAGGTGTTAGCACCCTTTTCATCCGTAGTTATCTACGGGCTCTTAATCTATAGCTCACTTTTTGAAAATTGCTTTGTGTATGTTTTGTTTGAAAATATTTTGAACTTTGTAATGATTCTCGTATCTGTCCTCGAGAATGCGTTCAAAGTGTTTATTTGAAAATATTTTGAAAAGTGTCATTGTATGAGAAAATGTTTTGTTTTTGTGAGTTTTGTGAGTAAGTGATTAAAAACGTTCTACCTACTCAAAGATCTTTCTTGTACTTTCCTTCTCCTTTGGATAGTGCTGTCCTACCATTAGTTAGTAGGAAGCCCTATCGTTGGATGTGAAGGGACAACCGAGGGTCATCAGACAGTCATCAAAGGCAACTCGTAAGGATGCTTTAGCAATTTTCATTAAGGGACTAGATCATTTACCGAAGGCAACATCGAAAGGGTCATCGAGGGACTATGATATTTGTTTTCAAGGGAGTTTTCTAAAGCGTCCCCACTTTCGAGGGACATGACTGTTTTCTGAAAGGCAACAAGGGGGTTTCCCTAAAGGTACGAGTGTGAGAGTGATTTGTTTTCAATTATGTTTATCTTTGCATTAGGGTTAGCTATCGTTTGTTTTTAATTTTGCCATACAAGACCTAATTACTAAGCAGCAAACATAAAAATAATGAAAAGCAGTAATGTGCAGAAAATAATGTGGAAAGGTAAACTATAATACGGTGGGAGAACTGACTTGGGATGTTTTGCATTTGATCGTAAAATGTTGCAGTTAGCAAGAGTCACCACTGACTTTTCTTTTATCCAAAAGGAAAGGTGGAAAAGAACAGGAAGGATCTTTGAGATTATTTCTTGAGTTCGGGGGGTAGATTATGAAAAGGGAAGGTGTTTGCACCATTTTCATCCATAGTTATCTACGGGCTCTTAGTTGCTTGCTAGATCACTTGCTTTTGTTGGAAAATGTGCTTTGTTTGAAAATATGCTTTGTGGTGGTTTTTGAAAGTATTTTGAAAAGGCTCCTTTGTTTAGGTAAACTTTATAATGGTTCTCGTTCGTAAGAACGTATAAAAAGTGTTGGACTTTTGAAAATATTTTATGCTTGGAAAGTGTTTTTGAAAGTGTTTATTTTGAAAGTGTGCAAGGATGTTTGTTTTTGAAAATGAGCAAGCAACTAGGAATAATCTACCTACTCAAAAGTCTTTGTTCATTTCTTCCTTTCCTTTGATATTGCTATCTTACCATTGATTGATAAGAAGCCTTATATTTGGATGTAAAGGGACGGGCGTGGGTCATTGTATATTCATGATAATAATGTTGTGCGATATCTTAGCATTTCTCTTTGAGGGACTAAGATCATTTTAAAGGCAACATTTATAACGTCAACGAGGGACTGTGATCTTGTATTTTTGATTGTTTTTGCTAAGACATCCCACATGCATAACATGACCATTTTTGTAAGGCAACAAAGTGGAGTTTACCCTAGGGGTGAAAGTGTGTAAGTGTATTTGATTTTCATGCATTGTTTATCTTGAATTAGGGTTTGCTACTTGTTGATTTTATCTTTCCATACAAACTCTAATTACTAACATTTATATAAAAGTGATAAATTGCGAAAAGTAAAATTACTACGCTATTACATCATTAGGGGAGGGGGTATACAAATTTACAAATGGGGATTACAAGAAAATTAAGCCTAATTATCTATTACAACCATATTGAATATTGTACAAGAATTGAATAAATATGCAAGAAAATAAATGGAAAAGAAATAATTTTTGTTTGGTTTTTATTAAGGGTTTAGTTTTGACCTAATTAAGAAAATGATTAATTAAATTTAATAAAAACTAAACCTAAACTAATTAAGAAAAGAAATTAAATTAGAAAGCATTTTTAGGGTTTTTTATGACAAGGTTTTAAGTTTAATGAAAATAATATGGAAATTAATTAATTAAAATAAAATTAAGTTATAAGTAAATTTAAAATAAAAATAACAAAGAAAAAATAAATAATTAAACCTAAATCTAATTATTAATTTATTAAGAAAAAAGAAATTAATTTGTTAAGAAAATATTTTTGTTCTTTTTGTTTTATAAGAAAATAAAATAAATAAGTGTGTGAATAATAAATAAAAATATTTTGGACTTTTTTATTAATAATAATAATAATAATAATAATAATAATAGTAATAAAAAATAATAAATAAAAACTGAAATAAAATAAAATAAGAAAAAAGAAAATAAATTAAAATACAAATGTTTGGGCCAAGTGTGTGAAAGTGAAGACAGGGGTGAGAAGTCAGCAAAAATCCAAGGCCCACTGACTTAAGGCCAAGGCGTTGCTGTTTGTGACAAAAAAGGAGGAAAATGTGAAAAATGAAAACAAAAGGTAGCGCTGGGTCTTGAACCCATGACCCTTACCATACACGCGCGCTACCTTTGCCACTAGGGTGGCTGTACATCCGTTAACATAAGTGAAATGATAAATACATAACACAAGTCAAGTCCTGAAAATGACTTCATCTTTGACCTCCAACCATGGTTCCTGTAACTTGCTCATTTCTCAACAAAAATGAAAGATGCAAACATGAAAGTTGCTCCATTTTTCCATACGAATCCAACCATATAAATATTATAAGCTATAAATCAAAGATGAATAAGAATTTATAGAAGTACCAAATTCTGACCTAACTTTTTTCTGAGATTCAAACCTAAAATTCTCTAAGCTCAATCAATATAAATGAAATCTATGGACATGTACAGTTTCAAGGCAATGATATCTACATTTTATCTTCACAAATCAGAATCAAATGATGCTTGTATGAAGAGATAGAAGTTTGAAAATTTACCTCTTGCAGCTGGAATCGTGTATGGAGTTTGAGCAACCTTTGAGATGGCCTGATGATTTATGTAGCTTTCTTGGACTTCCTTGAATGTATTCTAACTCCTACTTTGCTTTAAGGATGGCTGAAACTCCCAACTCAAGTCAAGTTGCATGCTCCAGTTTTGAAAATGGTGGATAGTGATGGAGGGGTTACAGTATTGAAACAGGGACTTGGATCACTTGTGTATGAGTTATCTAAGGTGTTTGGATGATTAAGAATCAAAACGCACGAGTGGAAATGGAGATGGAAAGTTTTGGCTCAAAACTGTAAAGTTTGGGCAGTTCTGTGCAGCAAGGGTGTTTGGGAGAGTTTGAGGATGCTTGAAATCGTGTATTGGCTTGAAATAGACTTGTATAGTTATATGAAAAAGGTTAGAGGACTTTTTCACAACAGATTTCTGAGTTATAGGGTTATAGCTAGATTGCTTGATTTTGAAGAAAAGTGAGAAAATCAAGTTTCAAAGTTTATACCAACAATGTAGAGTGGTTGAATCACTTTTATCACATTGCTTATGAATTTTTAGATGAAGTGTGATCAGAGGGAACAAGTGAGAGGCTCAAGAATTGACTTTGTGCATAAAAGACTTTTCCAAAATGGCAATGTTGCCTTTCTTCCTAAAATGGTATTAAGCATGGGCAATGCATTGAATGCTTGGATTAAAGCTTCTAACAGCTGTGTAGACATTTAATTATGGAGTGAAAAACAAGTTTGAGGCCTGCAAAGCAAATATTATGCATCCTAGCATGGATTTGGTTCATGTTCATCCTAAAAATCTGCCTTGTAAAATAAGAATGAAACCCTAACTTCTTGCCTTCGATTCTCCTAGCTCAAGTATGATCTCAATGAGTTCTTTGACATTTTGGAAAGATTGTAAAATCCTCTACAACCTCTATGTTGGACATTTTTGAAGATTCATCTTGGAACTAGGTGAAACATTGCCATGAAGTTAGGTCAAAATCCTGCCTAAACTAGGGCAAAATTTCACTAAGTTTTTCAAGTTTCATGAACATGTCTTCACAAAATCATAACTTGAAATATAAGAATTTCTAGAAAAAAGTTCTGATCTACAATTTTTTATATCTCATTGATATCTATAACTTTCATGTTGGAAGTTTCCTTTGAATCATCTTGCATCATGGTGAAAATTTGGCTCAAAGTTATGAAAAAATGTGAATTTCCAACACTTAGAAAAAAATTCTAAGTTTAGAAATTTTGACTTTTCAAAATGAAATATTGACTTTTTGATTTCTTGATGAACAAGTTTCATATTTTTACAATTTTTAATGAATTGTAATCTTTGAAGTTTGATTTTGATCAAAAAGTCAAAGTTTGACTTTTCAGTGTACAATTGATTTTTCATCAATTGACTGGAATTCAACTATCAATCAATTGAACTTGAGAAATGTTTTGAGCCATTACATTAGGTCAAAATTAATTATTTTAATCCTTGAGATCATGTCTCAAACCAATAAGTCATTGATTAGGCCAAAATTCAAAAATTCCACCTTCTTAGTCAAAACCCTAATTTTGACCATTTTGCCCTTTTGATAATCTGATCAAATTTCTTGAGGAATTATGATCTAAACTTGATCAAATGACATATATGAGTTCATGATTTTGATATGGATAAAAAATTATGAAGTTTGACTATAAATTGACCATATTTCACTTTTTCCTCAATACAGCTGATTTTTGGTCAACTGATCAATTGACTGAGCAAAAATGTGATCCAAGACTTGAAACTTGACATGAGCAATCTTGAGGGTCCAAAATGATCCATGAAAGTCGTTTGGGGCATTAAAAGTCCATTTGTCCTTGTGCAAACTCAAACCCTAATTTTCAGTTATCAGTGCTTAAGGAGGTGTCTTGAGCTGATCAAACCTTGTGCAGTCTTGAATCAAAGGAGATTTTGTGAGATATTACTTGAGAAATGAGAGGCAAAATTTTGGGGTACAATAGCTGCCCCTGTTCAATCTTCTTAGACCTGAAGAGTTAGATTGGCGGATCCATCATTCGTGACTTGAAGGTGGAAGATGATTGAACACCAGAGTGCCCAGAAATTTGCACTCGAAGACGGATTAGTAATGGGATTATAGATGCAATTTGGAGGAATGATGGTAAATACTGGAGGAAGTATCAACACAAATATTTGGTCGATTTATACTAAAACTTGACATTTTACCTGTGGGAAAAAAGGGCTTGTTAAATGCAGATGTATGCATGATATTCACAAGATGAATGAGATCATGCTAAATGCATTTTGTATGTATAAGCTATGATGTATGAATCTGGGATGCATATTTATCCGAGAAAATAAATCCCTGACTATTGCTGAAGAGTTTTGATTCCCGGATTGTTGTTAGGGATTAACTCTTGAATGTTAGTTGTTATCTGGTCGGGTCCAGGCTTCACAACTATTTGCTGAGGATGAGGAAGTCAACTGCTATCTGGTCAAATTCCAGGTTTCACGGTAACTTACTGGGGAAGAATAAATTAACTGTTATCTGGTCGGATTCTGGGCTTCGTAGAAGATTTCTTGAAATTGAACTGTTATCTGGTCGGATCCAGGCTTCACAATAAACTTGAACTGGTAACTGCTATCTGGTCGGGTCCAGGCTTCTTAGTTTTTTTATTTAAAAGTTATACTATTATCTGGCCGGGTCCAGGATTTATAGTGTCTTGATGAGGATTGTAGCTAGTTGTTATCTGGTCGGACTCCAGGCTTGACAATAACTTGCTTGAATAGACGAAGTTGAACTGATATCTGGTCGGATTCAGGCTTCACAGATTTTGAGGTGGACGAAGTTAATTGCTATGTTGTCGGGTCCAGGCTTTACAATAAACTTGTCTGAAGAGATAAGGTTGAACTGGTATCTGGTCAGATCTAGGCTTTTCAATAACTTGCTTGGAACTTAGTTGTTATCTGGTCGGATTCCAGGTTTCATAATAAACTTCTGAGGGGGGAATTTCTATCTTGTCGCATCCATGCTTCTTAATAACTTACTTGAAAAGATGAAATTGAGAACTGATATCTGGTCGGATCCAGGCTTCATAGTAACTTGCTGGGGTAGAGGAAAACTCTACTGGGGAAAAGAAGTTAAACCCTCGTCTGGTTGAGTCCAGGTTCTTCTATATCTTGAAAAGCTAAACTATTATCTGGTCGGGTCCAGGTTTCATAGTATCTTGAGAAGTTGTACTATTATCTGGTCGGGTCCAGGCTTCATAGTATTTTTTGGAGATAGTAAAGGTTTTGTTGGCGACTTTACTGGGGATTAGGGGTTGTGGCCCTCTGATTTGTAATAGTCTGAGAGGAAAACTCATGCTGGAGAGGATAGACTCAGCCCGGGAAGACAGACTCAGTTGGGGAGGATAGACTATGCTGGGGAGTTTTGTCGTTCGTTGATTGTTACATGTTGTTTGTTGGGGAAATAAACCCTGTTGATAAACACTTGATGAACTGCTGACGAGGTGAGTTTTTTAGGAAGAGATCCATTAGGCTTCTTCTCGTAGGATCAACTTAGCTAGGGAGAGAGCTGTCAAGAGATTGAGACTCTGGCTGGGCATCAACCTATGCAAAGAGACTTTGTGGGTAACTCTGTTGAGAACTGGTTTATTGTAGTCGGTATTATGGGGATAATGCTAATGAAATAACTCTGCGGGGATATTCCATATACATTAAAGAGATGCTTGCTGCTGCTTAGAAGGACACATATGCCAAATAGTTTTAATTATGTTCACATGCATATATCCGTTCAATTTTAGTCATTGGACATTTTTGCATTTAAAACAAAAGCAGAAAGTTTGCACTTCAAAAGTATATTTGTATTGATATTTTGCCCGTAAATAGGCGTTTTTGTACAAAGAGACGGAGATCCTAGTAAGAGGAAATTGTTGAAAGGAAAGAAAAAAATAAAAACAAAACAAATAGCCATGTGGAAATGATCTCATTGCATTCCAACTCTACTATTTCACCAATGTCTTCGAATTCCCCTTGCCGTTGATAGAAGTTGACTGGATTAATCTTGGACCGTTTGAACTCGGACCTTGGTAATAAATTTGACTGTGGTGATTCCACGGGATAGAGTCATACGCTTTCAATCCTTAACTTTTGCCTGGACCGACCTTTTGGGCTTTCAGCCCACCAGGATACCCATTTTTTCCCAAGTCGCCCTTTCGGGTTTTCAACTTGCCGGGTGTACAATCTTTTGCATATATCCCTTAATTTTTGCCCAAACCTTTTGGTTTTCCGGGATGCCCTTATTTTTCATAGGTGTGTCAACCTAGCGGGTCTCTTATGCATAGTATTTTTTAACTATGCCCGCGTTCACAGGATGTGGGAAGTCTTCACCATCCATGGTAGTCAGCATCATGGCACCGCCAGAGAACACTCTCTTGACATCAAATGGCCTTTCGTAGGTGGGAGTCCATTTGCCCCTAGGGTCGCCTTGTGGTAAAATGATGCGCTTTATCACCAAGTCACCAGCTTGATATAATCGAGGCTTGATCTTTTTGTTGAAAGCCTTGATCATAAGTTTTTGGTACGTCTGACCATGACAAACAGCTGCCAGTTGCTTTTCATCGATCAAGTTCAACTGATCCAATCTCGTCTGAATCCACTCGTCTTTGCATAGACCTGCTTCATTCATAATCCTTAATGAGGGAATCTGAACTTCCACTGGCCGAACAACTTCCATGCCATAGACCAAAGAAAAGGGAGTTGCCCCAGTTGATGTCCTAGCTGAAGTACGGTATCCATGTAGAGAAAACGGTAACATCTCATGCCAATCCTTGTAGGTTACTACCATCTTCTGCACAATCGTCTTAATGTTTTTGTTGGCCGCTTCCACTGCGCCATTCATTTTAGGTCTATAAGAAGAAGAAGTGTGATGCTTGATTTTAAAATGAGTGCAAAGTTCGACAATCATAGCATTGTTGAGGTTAGTCCTATTGTCGGTGATGATCCTTTCGGGGATACCATAGCGGCAGATGAGGTTATGTTTGATGAATCTGGCTACCACATTCTTGGGGACTGAGGAAAACGAGGCGACTTCGACCCATTTGGTGAAATAATCAATAGCAACCAGAATGAAGCGATGTCCATTGGGGAAGCAGTGGGCTTGATTTCCCCAATCATGTCAATGCCCCACATTGCAAATGGCCATGGAGCAGTCATGATGTTCAGAGGGATATAAGGAACATGGACCTTGCCAGCATAAATTTGGCATTTGTAGCAAGTCCTCGAATGTTGATAGCAATCAGTCTCCATTGTTGACCAATAGTAACCAGCTTTCAAGATCTTCTTGGCCATGGTATGTCCGCTTGAGTGAGTCCCAAAGATACCATCATGCATGTCTTCCATAATTTCCTCTGCCTCCTTCTTGTCCACACATCAGAGTAGAGTAGAGTCATGGTTACGCTTGTATAATATTCCGTTACTAAGGAAGAATTTGGATGAAAATATTCGTAAGAACTTTCTGTCGTTGATGGATGCCCCCTTTGGGTACTGTTGTGCTTCAAGGTATCTCTTCACCTCATGGCACTATGGTTGCTCGGTGTCAGTGTCAAGCTCACAGCAGTGCGTAGGTTCTTCGAATCTTTCAATTATGATCATAGGAGCTTTGTTGTCCCATTTGACCTTGAACATGGAAGACATTGTAGCCAAGGCGTCAGCCAACTGATTTTCTTCCCTAGGGAAATGCTCAAAAGTGATCTCTTCGAAGTAAGGAACCATAGATAACACGAGCTCCTTGTAAGGGATGAGATTAGGGTGCTTAGTGTCCCAATATCCTTTTACTTGGCTGATCACTAGAACAGAATCCCCAAACAAATTCAAATGCTTGATTCTCAAATCAATGGCAGCCTTCAGACCTAAAATGCATGCCTCGTACTCAGCCATATTGTTCGTGCAATCGAAGCATAGTCTAGTAGTGAAAGGAGTGTGGCAACCTTCAAGGGATATGATCACAACACCAATTCCATTTCCCAAGGCGTTGGAAGCCCCATTGAAGACTATAGTCCATCGAGATCCTTGTTCAGGTCCGTCATACAGTCCAAGTTCCGCGCAGTCGGTCACTAGCATGATGTTCTCATCTGGGAAGTTAAAGTTCATAGACTGATAATCATCAACAACTTGATGGGCTAAATGATCTGCTAGTACGCTTCCTTTGATGGATTTTTGCATTGTGTATTGAATATCGTACTCAGTCAAGATCATTTTCCATCTAGCTATCCATCCGGAAAGAGCAGGTTTCTCGAAGATGTACTTGATAGGGTCCATCTTAGAAATCAACAGAGTGGTATGAGTCAACATATACTGTCTTAGCCGGTGAGCAGCCCATGCCAGAGCGCATCAAGTTTTCTCGAGCAGTGAATATCTAGTTTCACAGTCGGTAAACTTTTTGCTCAGGTAATAAATAGCATGCTCTTTTCGGCCAGACTTGTCATGTTGGCCCAAAATAAACCCCATAGAGTTCTCTAGTACTGTCAAGTACATGATCAAGGGTCTTCCTTCAACTGGAGGCATGAGAATAGGAGGTTCTTGCAGATATTCTTTGATTTTATCAAAGGCATCTTGACATTCATCATTCCATCTGACTACCTGATCTTTCTTCAAGAGTTTGAAGATTGGATCACAAGTAGCAGTCAAGTGAGATATGAAGCGGGCGATGTAATTGAGACGACCTAAGAATCCTCTAACTTCCTTTTCAGAGTGGGGAACTGGAATTTCTTGGATGGCCTTCACCTTGGCAGGATCAACTTCAATGCCTTTACCGTTGACAACAAAACCTAGAAGCTTTCCAGTTCGTACTCCAAATGTGCACTTGTTAGGGTTCAACCTTAACTTGTACTTTCTCAATCTTTCGAATAGCTTATACAGGTGATCGAGATGTTCCTCTTCAGTTTGTGATCTGGAAATCATATCATCCATATATACCTCTATTTCATGATGGATCATATCATGAAACAAATCTACCATAGCCCTTTGATATGTTGCCCCTGTGTTCTTTAGTCCGAACGACATGACCTTGTAACAAAAGGTGCCCCATTGCATAACGAAAGTGGTCTTCTCCATGTCTTCGGGAGCCATCCGAATCTGATTATAACCAGAGAAACCATCCATGAAAGAGAAGAATTTATGATGAGTAGTGTTATCGACCAGGACATCAATATGAGGTAGAGGGAAGTCATCCTTGGGGCTTGCCCTATTCAGATCCCTATAATCTACGCACATATGATCTTTTCCGTCTTTCTTTGGCATTGGCACCACATTGGCAACCCATTGGGGATAAGATGTCACAGCTAGGAACCCTGTGTCAAATTGTTTCATCACTTGAGCTGTTATCTTCTCAGACATGTCAGGCCTCATGCGACGAACTTTTTGTTTGACAGGAGGATAATCTTCCTTTGTCGGCAGACGATGAACTACAATGTCGGTATCTAACCCTGGCATATATTCATACGACCAAGCAAACACTTCCACATAATCATGCATTATCTGAACCAATCTGCTCTTGACATTGCTTTCTAGCTTAGTGCCGATCTTGACTTCTTTCTTGTCTGTCTCGGTACCCAGATTGATGACTTCAACCGATTCTTCGTACGACTGAATAACTTTTTCCTCTTGTAATAGAAGTCTGGCTAGTTCTCCCGGTATTTCACAATCTTCCTTGCCTTCGTCTCCGGCTTGGTTAATTGGACATTCAAATTCATAGTCGGCAATAATAGAGTCATTGGCAATAAGATCCAGAGGGGATGAGGACCTGCAAGAGTGTGTGTGTGCATGTAAGACACATGGCTATTTTGAAAAATGTATTTGAAGAAAAGAAAGACAATAAACACAAATATTTGAATGCAAAAGGGTCCAATGGTTTGTATTGAATGATCATATGATAAGATGAACATAAATAAAACCCTTGACAAATGGACCAAAGTGCCTCGGGCCAGGCACATGGCATAAAAGTCATTGCTTAAATATTACAGACAAAATGTTCTTGAATTAAAAGAAAGTAATAAACAAGTAATTACTCCTCAATGAAGGAGATGGGCACGAAGTCCTTTGCATACCAATTCTTGAGCTCCGTTGTAGTAGGATACACCCAATCTTCAAATGCAGCTTCATCATCAGAATCACCCACAATGTTAACTTGATGGCTTCCAATATGGAGAGGTGGCTTTCCTGCACGAGCGCGCCTCACTTCCTTCTGAGCCTTGACGATGAAACCCGAACCAAATTTGTCTGCCTTGAATGGGATATCGAGGATTTACCCCCAAGTATCACAACTTCTTTCTTTGACTATAGCACAAGCATCTTTTAATGAAACCATCTTCGACATGACCTTAACAACTTTGGACACATAAGAGGAACATTTGGTAGCAGCAACAATTGGTGGCACAACTTCAAAGGCTTGACAGGGGGTCTCAATAAATTCTCCATCCATCTCCACATATTTGAAACAGTTGAGGTGGCTTGCCATAAACTCTTCCTCTCCATAGACAGTGACAATTCTTCCTTTGACCAGATACTTTAGATTTTGATGAAGAGTTAAGGTTACTGCCCCAGCTCCATGGATCCAAGGGCGACCCAACAAACAGGAGTAGGAAGGGCAGATATCCATGATGTAGAAGGTATATTTGAAAATTTGTGAACCCACCTTGATTGGGAGATCCACCTCTCCATGAACTGTCCTTTTTGATCCATCGAACGCCCTTACAATAATATGACTTGGTTTCAAAATTAGTCCTTCGCAGTATAGACGGTCTAACACCCCCTTGGGTAGTAAGTTTAAAGAAGAGCCAGTATCGACCAGAACATGTGCTAGGGTGGTCCCCTTGCACTCGACAGAAACATGTAGAACTTTATTATGGTTCTTCCCAAGCGGTGTCAGATCAGCATCTGAGAAACCCAAACCATTATCAACCATCAAGTTTGCCATGCAATTCTCAAACTGGTTAGTTGTGGTCTCATGAGGGACACGAGCCTTCTTCAAGAATTTGATTAATGCTCGAGCATGGGCATCGGAACAGAGTAGCAACGAGAACATAGCAATCTTGGAAGGGGTTTGCCCCAACTACTCCACAATCTTGAAATCGCTCCTTTTTATGATTTTCAAGATCTCTTCCATTTCACGAGCAGAAGGTTCTCCATCAGCAATGTCCTTTGCGGGTATTTCTGTCACGGTAGGCTCAACAACTTTCTCTTTCCCTCTTGTATCAGTACTTGGCTTAGTAGTAGTGATGCGGACGAGTGCCTTTGTAAAAACTGGTGGTGAGATGCTGGGTGAAAAGATTCTCCCAGTTCGGGTTACCTTACTTGAGCCAGTTATGTTACCAACATCATTAGCTTTGTCTTCTTCAATCCAAGTGTCTTGTTTTATCCCATGGTAAAACACCTCAGCGCCATAGTTCCATGGCACTGCCTTGTTTGAAGAGTAGGGAATTAGTCCGGGATTGGTAATTATTAGGGGAGAAACAATTGGTTCATTTGAAATCCTAATAGGACCTTTGTAGGAGATCCTAAGAGGCTTGTTTGAGATGGTTATAATAGAGAGATCTTCACATTTATTAGTCAAACTTTTGGAAAGCGGAGTCTTCTCAAATTAGTTCTCGTGACTATCCATCAGGCGTTGAATGCCTTCCTTCATCCCTTCGCATCCATTGAGTTGTTTGGCACATCAAACACAATCCTTCACACAACACGGGAAAATCCCGACTTTCAACAAATTCTTTTTGATGTTGTTCAATGGAGTAGTCAAGTCTTTGATAGAGGCAACGAAAATGGTATCTTCAACAACATTGACACCCTTGCCATGATTTGGCATAGGCGTGGTGATTACATTCGGAGTTGGAGGAGGATCGAATTCAATAGTCTTATTATCTATCAAGTCCTAAATTTTATTCTTCAGTGCCCAGCATTGGTCAGTCTCATGCCCGGGACTACTTGAGTGGTAAGCACATTTGGAGCTCGAGTTGTATTTGGTGAAGAGGTATCTGGATTGGCAGGAGGATCATGCAATGTCACCAAATTAGCCTTTAGAAATTGTTGTAAGGCTTGGGATTGTGACATGCCTATCCTCGTGAATTGTCTTCTCAGAGTCTCAAACCGTTGATGATTAGCAGATAGTCTTTGAGCAGGAGTTGGATTGGAAATTCAGACAACATTAACAGACTGGCGGTCATCCTTCTTGGTACGGGCCCTTTCCCCATACACAACATTTATTTCTTTCTTAGCGGTAAAAGGATTCTTTACAGGACTAGAAGTGGAGGCAGATGTCATAGGAATCTTCCCGCTTTTGATGCTGCTTTCAACTCTTTCACCGGTTAAGATTAATTCGGTGAAACCGGATGAAGAGCATCCAACCAATAAGTTAAAGAGAATATAAAGTGCCCATAAACATGTCAATGTGCTCCCTATCAGTCAAAGGTGGTTGAACCCTACTGGCAAGGTCTCTCCACTTTTGTGCGTATTCTTTGAATCCTTCATTCTTCCCCATTGTCATGTCTTGCAACTGAACTCTTGTCGGCGCCAAGTCGGTATTATATTGGTATTGGTAGTAGAAAGCAGTAGCTAAGTCTTCCCATGTATTGATATGGGAACCATCCAACTGGTAAAACCACTCTAGTTGCGTTCTGGCCAAGCTTTCTTGAAAAAAGTGAACCCAGAGTTTCTTATCAGTGGTGTACGGCTGTATCTTGTGCATATAAGATTTCAGGTGAAGTTTTGGATAGGAAACCCCATCGTATTTTGAAAAGACGGGTATCTTGAACTTATGGGGAATAACAACCCCTAATATCAAACCCAAATCATCAAAATCCAAACCGGGGACGACTTGAATCTCGACAGCCTTCAATCTGTCTTCTAACTGATTGTACTTGACATTGGCGGGAGGATACTGCTCATCAAAATAATCATCCTCATCAGACGCTTGATCATTAATGCACCCATCTTGGGTACTCTTAGCTTCTCCAATCTGATTCTCATCTTCCTCAGATGAGTCTTCTACTACTGGGATCTGATGGACCGACTCTTTGAACCTTATGCCCATATTGACCAAGGCTTTCCTCTTGGGTTTCTTTTTGGCTGCCAGCAACGCCATCATGTCCTGTTTCCCCTTGGCTAGGGCCAGTGGAGTCTCTTGGAATTGAGAGTTTTGTGTCTGTAGGTCCTTCACAATTTTCTCTAGATCCATCTTGCTGAAATGAACAGCAGAAAGATAAGGAAACCTGTTGTGTGAAAACCTGTCATGTTATGATGCATGGAAGATGTATATGCAAATGATTTCAAGGATTTATGAAATTTAAATTTGTATAGACAAAAGAATGAACAAACGTCAATTTTCATTAATTAGTTCAAAAGGATTACAACATGCCTCTTGGGCTTACAAAATAAATCTCTAAGATAAAAAGACCGAACGCATCCTCTTCGGTGCAAGGTAGGCGTTCACACTTTGCTCTTCTTGTAGCTGCTTTGTGAGCTTCAAGACCCGCTTCTCACTTGCATAAAATTGAGCTTCAAAAGTATCTCATTCTTCCTTTAGCTGAATCCAACCTTTTTGCAAGTCTTCAAGAGAAGTAGGCATGTCGGGATGGAGGACAGTGTACGAGACATATCCTTCAACCACATGTTCTATGATAACTGGTAAGATGGAGGGATAAGGCATCACAAGTTTCTGAGCACGAGCTCGTACCCACCTAAGGTAAGGCTCAAGGGTAATGGAATTCTTGTGTCCCAGCGTTTTACTATCCACTTTTCGTACCATCCTCCAAGCTCGTATAAACCTCTGACGGTAATTTTGATCGTCACTCTCGTTGTCGAATACCACTCCTTGGATGAGCATATCATGCAGGCCGTCCCTTCGGGCATAACCAAACTGTCGCAAGGCTAAGCAAGAGTTGTAAGTGATACCTCCTCTAATGCCAAGCAAAGGGACATTAGGGAATTCTCCACAACACTCGATGATAGTAACATTCTCCAAGGATCGAGAACACCAATGGATATCTGAATGTATGAGCGTCATCAACCTATGGGACCACCTTAAACCTTACTCGTTCTTCAACACAAATCAGGGAAGATACGAAATAAAACATCTAGCCAAGAGAGGAGTGCAACACATAAGGATCCCTCTCTTCCTCATAGTGTGAGAGTGAAAATAATGTAGGATATCTCCCAACAAAGTAGGCACCAGATTGCAAGACATGAAGATTTTGACAGCATTTACATCTATAAGTTTGCCAGGGTTTAGAAAGAAAACCATCCCATAGATGAGAAGGGCCAAGATTTCTTCAAAAGCCTGTAAATCCAAAGAGTTCCAACAATCTTGAGCTTTTTCAAACAAGAACTTGGCTAAGAAACCTTTGACACCACTCCTTATTTCCCAATTAGTTATGATATCAGATTGTTGCAAGTGTAGTGTGTGATCGGTGGATCTGGAACTGACTGTTTAACGCTGGTTCGCGAAATGTCGCGGAAGCAAGAGTCGCCACCGTCTTTTATTTTCTCTAAATGGAAAGGACAAAAGCACAGAAAAATTCCTTATAGAGATTGCTCTCGGTTCGGGAGGTAGGTTATAGAAAGGGAAGGTGTTAGCACCCTTTCTATCCATGGTTATCCATGGGCTCTTAGATACTTGCTCATTTGTGTTTTCAAAAATGGTTTGTTTGCTTTTCAACTGTGGGTTTTAAAAAGTTTCTTTGAAAATTCCAGTTCGACTCTTGTATCGGTCCTCAAGAGTGTTTGAAAAATTGCTTTCGAAAGCTTTTTGAAAAGGTGTCGGTGTGAAAAGTATTTTTGATTTGTTTTGAAATTAGAGCAAGTATCTAGAGTCGTCTACCTACCCTAAGGAATTCGTCTGTGTAGATGTCCTTTAAAGTAGTGCCATCCCACCATTGAGAGGTAGGTAGCACCGCCGTTGGAGATGTTCGGGTCAATTCGAGGTTCGGGACATGGTGATCACCAGAGCAATGGGAAGACACCTTAGAAGCTACCCTCATGCCAGGTTCCCGGATCATGAGGACTTACTAAGACGTCCTCTACTCGACGATCACCTTTCGAGGCAAGGCAACAGTGAGGCGTACCCTAGGGGTGGTGTGTGCGGTTTGTGTGTCGTTTTCATTTGCATTTATCTTGTCATGTTATTGGTGTTCTACGCTTATTTTTATTTTTGTCCATACATTCTTTCATGCCATTTGTTAACAGTTAAAAATATTGCGGGAAATAAAAAATCTAAGCTATTACAAAAGGCGCGGGTCCACATCGCCAAAATTAAACCAGGACCCGATTTTGACAGAAAAATAAATAAATAAGGTAAAAGAATTTAAAGTGCAAGAAATTGAAAGGTTACATGGCCTTGGGAGAGATACATAAATATTTAAACGAAATCAAATACATATGCGAATAAGAATTAGATCGAAACGAGGGCGTTGGACCCTTTTTTTGCAAAATTAAAATTATATGGAATTAATTAATTAAAAAGAAAAGGAGATGTTTTTTGGTGTTTTATGATTTTTTAGGATTTTAATGAAAAAAGAATTAATTAAAATAAATATTAACCCTAATTCTAATGGCTTTTAATTTATTAAGAAAACATTGAATTTTAACCTAAATTAACCCTAATTTTTATATACAAATTTAATTATAAAAAATAAATATCTAATTATTTAATTATTTATGAAAGAAAAATAAAAAGGATGAAAAATTAATTAAACCCTAATTCTACATTTTTTAGATTTTTATTAAAAGTATTAAAATTAAACCTAATTTACACTAAATTTAATTATATGCATTTATTTATGAAAATACTAGAAATAAAAATATTTATTATTTTAATTCTTTTCTGATTTTTTAATTGTTTTGTGTTTTTTTTTTTATGAAAATAATTAATTAATTAAACAAATAATGACTAAAAGAAAATAGAATTAATAAAAATAAAAATAACATTGCAAACCTAGGGGGGTTGTAGTCCCCAACATGGAGGTTAAAGTTTAGTAATCTGGCCCATTAATCTTGGCCTGTTTGACTTTCTCCAGGGAGCATGCTGGCGCGTTGACCGGGACTCACCATGTATCTCAATTCTTGGCCTTTGATTGGATTCTGTTGGACAGGTGGATGTTGATTTTTGAGGATGTACAATGGACCACAACATTATGCCTGCACATGAATATCATTTGAAAAAAATTATATGGAAAGGGTGGGGACCTGGGGCTCGAACCCAGGTCATGCACTTTACCAGCCAACACGTTTGCCACTGAATCAACCCATGCGCGTTTGATATATAATAACCTATGAATATTATAAAAGAAAATCAGTCAATAACTTAAAAAACGCGCGCAGAATTTGAACGAACCACTCACGCCTTGACACTGCATCATCTCCTTCGTTGGTTTTCTTTTTCCTGAAATACACAAAACATTGGCAACGGTTTTCACGCGTTGCCTAAGACCACATATCAGAAAATAACGATTAAGCCATGGATGCTCATAAATTGAGCGCGAGGGTAGCTTCTTCTTCGTCCAAAGGCGCTGATCATGACCATGGTACTGTAGTGTCCTAATTTTGCCTTATCTTAAAACCCCTAATTCGAAACTCTGCAAACCCTAAAAAGCAACAATGGTATATTGGCACACAATGCATAAAAATACAATTAAACATATGGGTTAGCTTCAGAATTGCATAAGGAGTATGAATCAACAATTAAAATGCCATGAAAATGCATAGATGTTAAAACACGATTATGGATTTTTTTCTGTACAGGGCCGGTTCATTGTACCAATTCTTTGAGTTTTGATGAATGTTTTTTATTGGAAATCGTTCTATGAAGCTTCAGCAAGCTAATGAAACAAAAATCGTGCCTTGAATCGCCCTAGAATGAGGTTTTCAGTTTTGAGTTTCTTTGCAAAATTTCAAGTTTGTGAATTGGTTTCTAGCGCAGTTCAATGGTCCAATGCATTAGGTTTTCGTTCTATGCTTATGTATGGATAAATTAGGTCAACAATTCTGATCAAAATCTCTTGCAATGATGGCTTTTGAGATTTGATTTTCAAGCATTATTTTTCAATCTTTTTCCATGTGTTTTTGCTCTCAATCATATCAATTCTCTCCAAATCTTTCCATATTGGATCATGCACGAGTTATTGAGTGGATTTCATGCAAAAAAGGATTGTAAAACTTAGGTTAAATATTTTCCATGTATTTAATTTGATTTAAATGAATTATTATAAATAAAAATTCAAATAAATAAATAAAAAATGAAGAAATACTTCCCTTTGGGCCAAGTGGTCGTGCACATGCCATGGATGATGAATTATGGAAGAAAAATGGGCCCATTAGCAATTTTAGGTCATTTGAATCAATGTTGACTTTTCAAAATATCCAAAAATTTCCCAACTTCCACAAGGCATAACTTGCTCAATTTTTAAGCTTTTCTCATGTTCTTGGACATTTTGGAAAGGTCTTTGAGTCCTCTAACCAATGCCTTTGGTCCCATGTCATTTTGATTTACCAATCTCAAGTTATGGCCTTTTACTTAAAGTCCCTTTTTGTTGACTTTTGAAAATGACCTATAATGTTGAAATTGATAACTTTTTGTGAGAGCATTTCTTGGACTTGAAGTATGAAGATGAGTTGTAGGAAATGTCTTTCTCTTCAAAATGAGCTTTGGATGGAATTTTTCTGATAATCCATGTGAAAGTTATGCCCTGGTCAATTTACAGTTGACTTTTCCAACTGTCCAAATAAGGAAACTTTTGCATCTTGATGATTTTTGAGCCAAGCTTTGAGAATCATGATCAATCATTGATAAAATGATGTTTGTGGCTTCAAAATGCGATGTTCACCAAAAATTTGAACTTTTGACTGCCAAATGACCATTTTGCCCCCACAGTTGACTGTAGTGCAATTAGGGTTTTGACTGTGCAGTTTTGTGCTGAAAGTCTTGAAACTTGATATGAGGATGCTTGACCATATTTGTAGGCATGTGGGACTTGATTGGGTTCTTGAAAACTTCAATTTCTTGATCAGAACACAAACCCTAATTTTGACTGCTTAGGAGGCTCTTGCAATGTGCAACCCTTGGGGAATTTTGAAGCATGACTTGGCAATTTCTTGAAGAATATGGGAGGGAAAATTTTGGGGTACAACAGTTGCCCCTGTTCAATCTTCTTAGACCTGAGGATGCAGATTGGCTGACGTGCCTTTCGTAATCCGAGGGTAGAAGATGATTGAACACTAAAGTGCCCAGAAATTTGCGCTCACATAGTAGCAGTGTGATGATGGAATGGGCTTATAGATGCCATTTAGAGATTGATGAATAGGGTGATGGGCTTATAGATGCCATCTGGATGTTGATCGCGTAAGAGATTCCTTAGCGAGAACCTGCATACCTGCGAAAGAAAAATGAGTACCTGACATGTTGCAGGAGCTGGTTTTCAGATGCTTTGTATAAATGTGTCCTGACTGGTTACAGGAGTTGGATCTGGAGCTTCAAACGGTGATGAATGAACCAGTGGGGTTACTACCTCAGCATGAACAGTAAGAGAACCTTGGGTGACTTTAACCTCAACAATGCTCGTTGAGAAAATCTTGGTGGGAATTACCATCTTCGCAGTGTCGGGAAGAGAACCAAAGGAAATTATAATCTGAAAGGGAATTACATCTCACGCACCGTCGGGGATAGAACCATTATAATCTGAAAGGGAATTACATCTCACGCACCGTCGGGGATAGAACCATTATAATCTGAAAGGGAATTACATCTCACGCACCGTCGGGGAGTGAACCATAGGAAATTATAACCTGAAATGGAATTACATCTCACGCACCGTCGGGGAGAGAACCATAGGAAATTATAACCTGAAATGGAATTACATCTCATGCACCGTCGGGGAGAGAACCATAGGAAATTATAACCTGAAAGGGAATTACATCTCACGCACCGTCGGGGAGAGAACCATAGGAAATTATAACCTGAAAGGGAATTACATCTCACGCACCGTCGGGGAGAGAACCATAGGAAATTATAACCTGAAAGGGAATTACATCTCACGCATCGTCGGGGAGAGAACCATAGGAAATTATAACCTGAAAGGGAATTACATCTCACGCACCGTCGGGGAGAGAACCATAGGATATTATAACCTGAAATGGAATTACATCTCACGCACCGTCGGGGAGAGAACCATAGGAAATTATAATCTGAAATGGAATTATCACCTCATGCACCGTCGGGGAGGGAACCATAGGAAATTATAATCTGAAATGGAATTATCACCTCACGCACCGTCGGGGAGGGAACCATAGGAAATTATAATCTGAAATGGAATTATCATCTCACGCACCGTCGGGGAGGGAACCATAGGAAATTATAATCTGAAATGGAATTATCACCTCACGCACCGTTGGGGAGGGAACCATAGGAAATTATAATCTGAAATGGAATTATCACCTCACGCACCGTCGGGGAGGGAACCATAGGAAATTATAATATGAAATGGAATTATCATCTCACGCACCGTCGGGGAGAGAACCATAGGTAATTATAATCTGAAATGGAATTACATCTCACGCACCGTCGGGGAGAGAACCATAGGAAATTATAATCTGATAACTTCTACTGAGTCTTCATCAGAAAAATCTGTTTGGGGTTGATTTAGCTGGACTAGAGAAGGCCTTGGACTGGATAAGAAATCTTTGGAGTTGATTAACTGAACCGGTCTAGGTCTTGAAAGATGATTGAGAATTTAACTGAATCTTTCCTGAAAGGTAAAAGTCAGTCATATGTAATGCATGATATGGATCAAGCAATGATGTTCTCAACATAAATGAGATTTGTATGATATGATGCGTCTATGCATGCTATAATGACGTATGTGATGTTTATGTATGTATGTTTTCGTCTAGGAAAGTAGATCCTTGACGGGCGCCGGGAAGTCATATCCTGGGCTGATATTGAAGAATAAGCTTTCGCTTCTGCTGGGGATGATAACTGCAAGAATACTGGTAGGAGAAGATGACTCCGTTGAGGAATAAACTTGGCAAATGGAAGATTCTGCGGGGAGAAAAATACTCTAGCGACCATGCTGGGGAGTGATACTCTGTGGGGAGAGGGATGCTTTTGCTGAATTGTTGATGGTAACTTGCTGGGGATAAGAAGATTCCGTCGACGACGATCTTTCCGTGGCTTTTGGCTGAGGATAACCCAGTTATATCCTGTTAAGGAAATAACTCTGTGAATAGAGCCGGGTGACGCGTTCGTGCTCTGCGAGGATAAGCTTCCAGAATCTACTGGGAATAAGCTTACTGCTTGGGGAGATGGTTTCCAACTTTCCTGGGGAAACTGGATTGGACTCTCCTGGGGAAGTTTTGACTGCGGGGAAGTGATTCCTCTGAATGTTGATATGCCGCCGGGGAACAATCTTTAGACCAAGACTGCCGGGGATGCTTGTTAAGAATGTGTACATTGCTGCTGAGGAATGTTGAGATCTGATGGAGGATACCCAACTCCTTAAGTTTGATAACTCTGCTTGGAGAAGAATGCACTGACTGCTGACTTACTCTCTGGGGAATTAAGATGTACTGGTCATGTTCTTTGGCTGAACCTACCTTGGTACCTTTGAGGACAGAACAATTAGATTGCTTGGACAACTCTTTATTGCCCCTGTTTCTAGTGTCACCTGTAATTAATCCTTTGTTTCGTATGCAAATATTTATGAGTTAGCGAATTATTGTCAATGCGTATATCACAAATTGAACCTTGGACGTTCTTCGCAAAACAAAACAGAAAAAGAAAAAACAGTTGGCACGTTTAACTGAAAAGTATATTTGTATTGATTTTGAATGGCCTGGAAATAGGCGTTTTGTGTACAAGAGGCTGACGTCCAAATAAGAGAACGCCGCCGAACAAAAGAGTTTATACAAGTTTTGTACAAAAGAAAATAAAACAGCTGTGTGAAAAATGAATGATCCCACTGGGTTTCAACTCTGCTATTGCCTTCATAATTCCGAGCGTCTCATCACTTGATGACCTAAACGAAGATGAAGCTGACTGATTGATGCCGTCTGAACTTGATGCAGATACCGGATTCTGGATGCAAGGTGATCCAATGAGACATAGTATTACGCTTTTATCCCTAATTTTTGCCTGGACCGCCCTTTCGGGTTTTCAGTCCACCGGGATACCCATTTTTGCCCAAGCCGCCTTTTCAGGTTTTCGACTTGTCGGGTGTACAGATTTTTTCATTTCATCCCTTCATTTTGCCCGAACCCTTTTGGTTCGACGGGAAGCCCTAATGTTTGCCTAGGCATGTCAGCCTAGCGGGTCTTTTTATTATGCGTAGTATCTTTTTACTATGTCTGCATTGGCGGGGTGAGGAAGGTCGTCACCATCCATATTGGTTAGAATCATGGCTCCTCCTGAGAACACATTCTTAACCACAAATGGCCCTTCGTACGTAGGGGTCCATTTGCCCCTTGGATCACTCTGAGGAAGGATGATTCGCTTGATTACCAGATCCCCAACTTGATATTCCTGTGGTCTGACCTTTTTGTTAAATGCCCTGATCATCCGTTTCTGATACGTCTGACCATGACAGATAGCAGCAAGTCTCTTTTCATCAATAAGGTTGAGCTGATCAAGTCGTGTCTGGATCCAATCATCTTCGTTCAGATTTGCATCCTTCATTATCCGGAGAGAGGGTATTTGTACTTCGATCGGCAAGACTGCCTCCATACCATAAGCCAAAGAGAAGGGAGTTGCCCCGGTTGACGTCCTAGCTGAGGTACGGTACCCATGTAGAGCGAACGGTAACATCTCGTGCCAGTCTTTATAAGTCACTGTCATCTTCTGCACGATTTTCTTGATGTTCTTATTTGCTGCTTCTACAGCCCCATTCATCTTCGGTCTGTAAGGAGACGAATTGTGGTGCTGTATCTTGAACTGTTCGCAGAGCTCAGCGATCATCTTGTTATTCAGATTGGTACCGTTGTCTGTAATAATCCTCTCAGGGACGCCGTATCGACAGATCAGATTATGCCGAATGAACCGTGCCACAACAGTCTTGGTTACCGTAGCATAGGATGCTGCTTCAACCCACTTCGTAAAATAATCAATCGCTACCAGGATGAAGCGATGCCCATTAGAGGCCGTAGGTTTAATCTCACCGATCATGTCTATGCCCCACATTGCAAACGTCCACGGCACAGTCAGAACCTTCAGGGGAACCGGAGGAACATGCACCTTATCTGCATAAATCTGACACTTATGGCATGTCCGAGAATGTTGGTAACAGTCAGCTTCCATTGTGGACCAGTAATACCCTGCCCGAAGGATCTTCTTAGCCATAGTGTGCCCACTGGAATGTGTACCAAAGGTCCCTTCATGTAGCTCTTCCATGATCCTTTCTGCTTCAGTTTTATCCACACAACGCAGTAGGGTTGAATCATGGTTTCGCTTGTACAAGATGCTGTTGCTAAGGAAGAACTTGGCTGCGAACCTTCTCAGGAACTTCTTATCATTGATGGAGGCACCTTCAGGGTATTCCTGAGTTTCCAGGTATCTCTTCACCTCATGGTACCAAGGCTTCTCAGTCACCAATTCAGTCTCGAGATCACAACAGTATGCCGGTTCGTCCAGTTTCCAGATGATGATCCGGGGAGCCTCATTATCCCATTTGACTTTGAACATAGAAGCCATTGTAGCTAACGTGTCCGCCAACTGATTCTCTTCTCTTGGAAAGTGTTCAAAGGTTATCTTCGTGAAGTGGGGGATCAGGGCCAACACACATTCTCTGTAAGGAATTAGGTTTGGATGTTTCGTATCCCACTCTCCTTTGATCTGATTGATCACAAGAGCGGAATCTCCGAAGACACTCAGAAACTTGATCCTTAGGTCGATCGCAGCTTGAAGACCCATGATGCACGCCTCATACTCTGCCATGTTGTTGGTACAGTTGAAACACAGCCGGGCAGTGAGTGGAGTATGAGTACCTTGAGGTGATATGATTATGGCGCCGATACCGTTTCCCAAAGCGTTGGAGGCTCCGTCAAAGTGCATAGACCATCGGGATCCTGGTTCAGGTCCTTCATCCGGTCCAGGTACTTCACAATCAGTTACTATCATGATGCTTTCATCCGGAAACTCAAAGTTCATTGACTGATAGTCGTCGATGGCCTGATGTGCCAAGTGGTTTGCCAATACACTCCCCTTGATGGCTTTCTGGGTTGTGTACTGAATGTCGTATTCCGTCAAGATCATCTGCCATCTTGCAATTCTCCCAGACAGAGCAGGCTTTTCGAATATGTACTTTATAGGATCCATCTTTGAGATCAACAAGGTAGTGTGAGTCAGCATATACTGTCTCAGCCGGCGAGCAGCCCATACCAAAGCGCAGCAAGTTTTCTCGAGCAACGAGTATCGGGTCTCACAGTCGGTAAACTTTTTGCTAAGGTAATAAATGGCATGCTCTTTTCGGCCAGACTCGTCATGCTGCCCCAGCACACACCCCATTGAGTTGTCAAGCACTGTCAGGTATAGTATCAGAGGTCTCCCTTCAACCGGTGGCATAAGGATAGGTGGTTCTTGGAGATACTCTTTGATTCTGTCAAAAGCAGCCTGACATTCATCGTTCCAACGTACTACCTGATTTTTCTTCAGCAGCTTGAAGATAGGCTCACAGGTAGCAGTTAGGTGCGAGATGAACCGAGCAATGTAATTCAGGCGTCCTAAAAAGCCTCTGACCTCTTTCTCTGTCCTGGGAATTGGCATCTCTTGAATAGCTTTGACCTTAGCAGGGTCCACTTGAATACCTTTATCACTGACCACGAAGCCTAGCAACTTTCCAGATCTTACCCCGAAGGTGCACTTGTTCGGGTTCAATCTCAGCTTGTACAGTTTCAACCGGTCAAACAATTTCTGCAGATGATCTAGGTGCTCTTCCTCAGTCTGGGACCTTGCGATCATGTCGTCAACATACACTTCTATCTCATGATGGATCATGTCATGAAATAAAGCAACCATGGCCCGTTGGTAGGTTGCCTCAGCGTTCTTCAACCCGAAAGGCATGACCTTGTAACAGAAGGTGCCCCACTGAGTAACAAATGTAGTCTTCTCCATGTCTTCAGGTGCCATCTTGATCTGATTGTAACCTGAGAAACCATCCATGAAAGAGAACACCTTATGCTGAGCTGTATTGTCAACAAGGACATCAATGTGAGGTAAGGGGAAGTCATCCTTGGGGCTGGCTCTGTTCAGATCCCTGTAGTCGACACACATTCTGACCTTACCGTCCTTCTTAGGTACCGGCACCACATTAGCAACCCACTGAGGGTAAGAAGTCACTGCAAGGAACCCAGTATCAAACTGTTTCATGACCTCGGCTTTAATCTTCTCAGACATCTCTGGACGCATCCGACGGACCTTTTGCTTAACTGGAGGGCAGTCTTCCTTAGTTGGCAAGTGATGGACCACAATATCGGTATCCAACCCTGGCATGTCTTCGTAGGACCAGGCGAAGATCTCCATATAATCATGTAGCATCTGAGTCAACCGTTGCTTCATGCTGAGCTCTAGGTTGGCACCAATCTTTACCTCTTTCCTGTCTGTCTCTGTACCCAGGTTTATGGTTTCCACTGGCTCTTCGTGGGGTTGAATTGCCCTCTCTTCCTGAAGCAACAGTCTTGCAAGCTCGCCAGACACTTCGCAATCATCTTCACCTTCGTCTTCGGCTAAGTTGATCGGATTTTCGAAGTCATAATTGGCAGTAGCAGAGTTGTTATCAGTGAGATCTAGAGTGGATTGAAACCTGTATGAGTGAGTGTGTGTGTAAATACAGCTGTTTTGAAAAATATGTAAAGGAAAGAAAGACAGAAAATGAGCATAAGATTTGCAATGCGAGAAAACGTCCAAGATTTTCATTCATGATATATGAAATGACAATTTATATGCCCTCACAAATGACACCACGGTGCCTCGGGTAAGACACCGGGCCAAAGAGTTTATTATTGTTTATTACAAAATAACGAAACAAAGAAATTTATTACTGCGTCACAAAGGTAACAGGAGTATGGTCTTTGGCAATCCAATTGTTCAACCCGCCTTCGGTCGTCGGGTAGATCCAGCTATTGAATTCCGCTTCATCCACTTCGTTGTCTTCCCCAACATCATTCACTCCTGGATTTGTAATGATCACAGGAGGTCTTCTGATCTTCGCCTTCTGCATAGCTTTCTGACCTTCTGTAGTAAAGCCCAGCCCGAATTTATCAGTTTTCTGTGTGAAGTCTGGAAGCCTGCCCCAGTTAGCACATTCACCCTTTTGAACCACAGCCCGGGCGTCCTTTAGGGAAGCCATCTTCAAAGGAACACTTTCTTCCGTTGCTGTTTCTGATGCTGCTGTAATTGGAAGCACCTCCTCGAAATGCTAAAAGGGGGTTTCAATAAACTCCCCGTCCATCTCAATGTATCTGAAGGAATTCAGGTGGCTTACCATATACTCCTCCTCTCCCTGCACCGTGACGATCTTCCCTCTGACAGGGTACTTCAGCTTCTGGTGCAAGGTAGAGGTCACTGCCCCAGCCTTATGTATCCAAGGTCGACCCAGTAAACAAGAGTAAGATGGACGGATATCCATCACATAAAAAGTAGAGTCAAACACCTGAGAACCCACACGAATCGGAATGTCAACCTCTCCATGAACCATCCTCTTTGAACCATCAAAGGCCCTGACGATGATATTGCTGGGTTTTAATTCCAGGCCTTCATAATCTAAACGGTCCAAAGCCTTCTTGGGCAGTACATTCAAAGAAGAACCAGTATCCACCAATACATGTGCCAGAGTAGTGCCCCTGCATTCGATAGAGACATGCAGAGCATCATTGTGGTCTCTTCCCTTCGCGGTCAGGTCAGCATCTGAGAAACCCAAGCCATTGTCTGCTGTCAGATTTGCTACGCAATCAGTGAACTGGACTGCAGATGTCTCATGTGGCACATGTGCCGTCTTGAGGAATGAGATTAAGGCCTTAGCATGGGCCTCGGAGCACAGCAATAGAGAGAGCATGGAGATTTTGGAGGGCGTGTGCCCCAGCTGTTCCACAACATTGAAATCACTCTTCTTTATAATCTTCAAGATTTCCTCCATCTCTTGTTGGGAGGCTTCAGCAGTTATAGGTACAGGTGCCTCCATCTGGGCGGGCTCAACTTCAATTCCTTTGCCTCGAGCATTGGATGACTCGGCAGCAGGAGAAACAACTTGGTCCGCAACAGGAACAGGTACACTTGTAGGAGTTATAAGAAGTGGTCTTCGGGCAGCAGGCGGTGCAATGTCAGGCGAGAAGAGCCTGCCACTGCGGGTAACCTTGGCTGGGCCAGTGATGTCACAGATGCTGGCGCCAGCGTTGAACTCTTGTTTAATCCCATTTACATACACATCTGCCCCATAACGCCAGGGGACAGCTTTATCAGATACATAGTGCAGGGGCCCCGGAACAGTGATAACCACAGGTGCAACGGTCATGATTTGAACAGGCTTCTTCGGGAGAACCTGGATTGGATTATTGAATATGGTAACCACAGAAACTTCTTCCACCGGAACCAACTGAACAACAGACTTCTTAAACAGAATTTCCTTGCTATCCATTAGGCTTTGGATACCTAACTTCAGCAAGGGACAACCAGATAGGGACACAGCACAGAACAGGCAACCCTCACTGCAACCCGAAAATAAACCGGCCAGCAGCAGGTTCTTCTTGACAGTCTTCAGAGGAGTGGCTAGATCATCCACAGAAACAGCATAAGCATCTTCGTCAACAGCATTTACCCCATGCTGAGGCATAGGAGCAGTAACTACATTCGGCCTCTCAGGCGCTTCGAACTGTATCTCCTTCGTGTTGATAAGGTCTTGCACCTTACTCCTTAATGCCCAACAGTCATCAGTAGAATGCCCCGGGCTATCTGAATGGTAAGCACAACGAGCATTCGGGTTGTACTTAGGAGATGCAGTATTTGGGAACTTCGGCGCCTCTCTGATAGTCACTAAGTTGGTTGAGAGTAACTGTGGCAAGATCTGCGACAAGGTCATACTCAAGCGGGTGAACTCTCTCCGGGGTCTTTCAGCCCTTTGAGGATTGTTTGGCCGGGGGGCGGCAGCAGGCTTTGCAATCATTACCGCACTGACAGATTGGCGGCGCTCAGGTCTCTCTGATTTCCTGGAACCATATACGGCACTAGCCTCCTTCTTGAAGGGTTTCTTCTCAGAACTAGACGATGCACCCTTCGGAATCTTACCAGACTTTAACCCAGCCTCAATTCTCTCTCCAGTCAGAATCAGATCAGTGAACCCTGCAGACGAATTCCCAATGAGATGGTTGAAAAATGGCCCAGATAGGGTCCCCAAGAACATGTCTACCAACTCCCGATCGGTCAACGGTGGCTGCACCCTGCCAGCCAGGTCTCTCCACTTCTGAGCGTACTCCTTAAAACCTTCGCTTGAACCTAACGACATACCCTGGAGTTGGGTACGTGTAGGGGCAAGGTCGGCATTATATTGATACTGCTTGTAGAAAGCAGTAGCCAACTCCTCCCAGTTACGAACCTTGGTCCCATCCAGCTGATAGAACCATTCAAGATGAGTCCCTGAAAGACTCTCCTGGAAGAAGTGGATCCACAAATTCTTATCCGCAGAGTACGGTTGAATTTTCCGAACATAGGACCTGAGATGTAGCTTGGGATAAGATGCCCCGTCATACTTAGAGAAGGATGGTGCTTTGAACTTCCGCGGGATGATCACACCAGTTGACAAACCCAGATCTCCGAAATCCAGCCCAGGTACCTGTTGAATCTCCATAGCATTCAACCTATCCTCCAGTTGCTTGTATCTGTCTTCTGCAGGAGGGTACTGCTCTTCATCAAAATCAGTCTCGTTGTCGGAGACTACCGGACTAGGAACCCTTGCTTCTGCCTGAGGAGTACTCTTGCCAACAGAAGAACCAGCCTCTTCCTGCTGCAGAGCATTGCCGAACCTTCAGCCCGAGTTGAACAGAACAATCCTTCTCTTCTTCTTCTTCTCCTTCTTCAGGAGCATAGCCTTCAGCTCTTCTTGGCCTTGAGCCAAACCCTTGATTAATTCCTGAAACTGCGCATTCTGCGCCTGAAGAGCCTTGATGGATGTCTCAGTTGATGACGAGTCGGGATTCATGATGCTGAAATAAACAGCGAAGAACGGTAAGCAACCTGAAAAGAAGAAACCTGCTATGCACATGATGAATGGAATGCGTATGATTTATGTTTTCAAAGACAATTGGGAATCAACTTTGTAAACAAAAAGGAACACACTTCATTAGATTCAACTTGGAAACTGAAATTATTCAACAGGTTGCCCTTAGGCGTTACATGAAAGGAAATACTGAAAAGGGAAATAAAACTGTAGAAGAATATCCGGAGCTCTTTATTGATCCCATGGTCTCCTCTTCTCAGTACGGATGTAGGCATTCAGAGCTCTCTCATTCTCCAACTGCTTTGTCAGCTTCTGGATCTTTGATTCCTGCTCGTTGAACTTTTCCCGGTAAGAATCCCGCTCTTCTCGCAGTTGCGACCAAGATCTCTTCAATGTCTCATAATCAATAGGTATCTGAGGAGGAAGGACAGTTGGAGGAACACCATCTTTGTCAGGACACTCAAGAATGACGGGTCTGACAGCTTCATACGGCATACCTAACTTCTGAGCACGGATGCGAACCCATTTGTAGTAGGCTTCCATAGGTAAAGAAGTCTTTGGCCCTAACTCCTGTGGGTCAGCTTTATGAACCTTGTCCCAAGCCTTGATGAACCTACGATGTAGCTCGTCACTATCCACCTGAAATTCAAAACTGATGTGAGGCACTAACATCTCATGGGGACCTGCTCTTCTTTCTCTTCCAAACTTACGGAGTGCTAGACATGGATTGTAAGAGATCCCTCCTTGGGTACCAATCAGAGGAACATTAGGGTATTCCCCGCATCGATCAATAATAGCTATCTCATCCAAACCTCTGCAAGTCCAAATGATGTCTTTATCGGTGAGAGACATTAACCTGTGAGCCCAACCTCTTCCTTCTTGGTTCTTCAGCACGAACTTAGGGAGGTGCGAAATAAACCACCTCACCAACAAGGGGATACAACACCATAGGGTTCCTCGTCTTCGGGTAGTACGAGCATGAAGCTGTTGCAAGATGTCACCCAAGAGAGTGGGCACAGGATTCTGAGACATAAAGATCCTTATGGCAGTGACATTGATGAAGTTGTCAGGATTAGGAAACAGGACTAACCCATAGATTAGGAGAGCCAAGATGTCTTCATATGCCCTAAAGTCCAAATCGTTCCAGAAACTGTTAGCTTTACCAATTAGAACCTTGGCCAAGAAACCCTTAACTCCGCTTCTAGTCACCCAGTTGTCTGTTACCTCTTGATGGGTCAAAGGAAGAGCTGCAGCAACATCCTCAAGCCTGAGGGTCTTTTCCCAACCAGTAAAGGGAGTCTGATCCAAGATAGGGATACCAAGCAAATCAGAGAACTCTTCCAGGGTAGGGACCAGCTGGAAGTCTTGAAAGGTGAAACACTGGTACAGAGGGTCATAAAACTGGGTCAGAACACTCATCAACTGTTGATCCCGCTTTGCAGTGACTAAACTGAGAAGAGAACCATGCCTCTGGATGAAGGAAATGGTATTTGGAATTCTGCTAACCAACTCATCAAGCAACTCAGGTGAACGAACAAAGTTGAACCGGATAGTATTCCTTCGCACAGGCATCATGATGTCCTACAAAACAGAGCAAAGGTGAAACCCTCTTATCTTTGAAATGGTCAGTCCTTATGCAGGATGCATGCAATGCTCATGATGCTATGATGTTATGATAAAGCACACCACATATAGATACAAAGGCAAACATGGTAAGGCACACAAGTCACACAAGGCAAGCCCCTAAAGTTTAGGCCAGCATGAGGTCTAGGTACTACCCTCTTTCAGTTTGTTGGTTCATACCTGTCCTAATCAAAAGTAACCGGGTTCTTAGAGGATCCCAATATCATTGACTACCCTCAATCGGTCATAACTCCAACATCGCAATCTTTTCTTGCGGCCAGAACCATCACGAGAGTTTAGCCTCAATGGGCGTAGCATACTGCTACAATTCTAAAGGCCAAGTTGTGTCAATTAAGGTTCTAAGGTTGTTGGTGCTTAATGACTCCTTAGAAGACCCATATTCTCCTCGTTGCGACACAAGGGATATCGGTACAGACCAAGGTGCCACACCAACGTAGCCACTGCTTCACCTGTGTCGGTCTATGCCGGACAGGTCCCTCACAGCTTATGCTACCTAAACAGGGTATCCCCAGATCCGGGTTAGGATCTATGTAACTCCGATGCAACCCACAATAGTAAAGCAAGCAAATCAATACAATTGAAAACACAGTTATGAACTAGCCCTAAGGTACACCTCACTTTAAGTTTCCCCAGCAGAGTCGCCAGTTCTGTGATCGGTGGATCTGGAACTGACTGTTTAACGCTGGTTCGCGAAATGTCGCGGAAGCAAGAGTCGCCACCGTCTTTTATTTTCTCCAAATGGAAAGGACAAAAGCACAGAAAAATTCCTTATAGAGATTGCTCTCGGTTCGGGAGGTAGGTTATAGAAAGGGAAGGTGTTAGCACCCTTTCTATCCATGGTTATCCATGGGCTCTTAGATACTTGCTCATTTGTGTTTTCAAAAATGGTTTGTTTGCTTTTCAACTGTGGGTTTTAAAAAGTTTCTTTGAAAATTCCAGTTCGACTCTTGTATCGGTCCTCAAGAGTGTTTGAAAAATTGCTTTCGAAAGCTTTTTGAAAAGGTGTCGGTGTGAAAAGTATTTTTGATTTGTTTTGAAATTAGAGCAAGTATCTAGAGTCGTCTACCTACCCTAAGGAATTCGTCTGTGTAGATGTCCTTTAAAGTAGTGTCATCCCACCATTGAGAGGTAGGTATCACAGCCGTTGGAGATGTTCGGGTCAATTCGAGGTTCGGGACATGGTGATCACCAGAGCAATGGGAAGACACCTTAGAAGCTACCCTCATGCCAGGTTCCCGGATCATGAGGACTTACTAAGACGTCCTCTACTCGACGATCACCTTTCGAGGCAAGGCAACAGTGAGGCGTACCCTAGGGGTGGTGTGTGCGGTTTGTGTGTCGTTTTCATTTGCATTTATCTTGTCATGTTATTGGTGTTCTACGCTTATTTTTATTTTTGTCCATACATTCTTTCATGCCATTTGTTAACAGTTAAAAATATTGCGGGAAATAAAAAATCTAAGCTATTACAAAAGGCGCGGGTCCACATCGCCAAAATTAAACCAGGACCCGATTTTGACAGAAAAATAAATAAATAAGGTAAAAGAATTTAAAGTGCAATAAATTGAAAGGTTACATGGCCTTGGGAGAGATACATAAATATTTAAACGAAATCAAATACATATGCGAATAAGAATTAGATCGAAACGAGGGCGTTGGACCCTTTTTTTGCAAAATTAAAATTATATGGAATTAATTAATTAAAAAGAAAAGGAGATGTTTTTTGGTGTTTTATGATTTTTTAGGATTTTAATGAAAAAAGAATTAATTAAAATAAATATTAACCCTAATTCTAATGGCTTTTAATTTATTAAGAAAACATTGAATTTTAACCTAAATTAACCCTAATTTTTATATACAAATTTAATTATAAAAAATAAATATCTAATTATTTAATTATTTATGAAAGAAAAATAAAAAGGATGAAAAATTAATTAAACCCTAATTCTACATTTTTTAGATTTTATTAAAAGTATTAAAATTAAACCTAATTTACACTAAATTTAATTATATGCATTTATTTATGAAAATACTAGAAATAAAAATATTTATTATTTTAATTCTTTTCTGATTTTTTAATTGTTTTGTGTTTTTTTTTTATGAAAATAATTAATTAATTAAACAAATAATGACTAAAAGAAAATAGAATTAATAAAAATAAAAATAACATTGCAAACCTAGGGGGGTTGTAGTCCCCAACATGGAGGTTAAAGTTTAGTAATCTGGCCCATTAATCTTGGCCTGTTTGACTTTCTCCAGGGAGCATGCTGGCGCGTTGACCGAGACTCACCATGTATCTCAATTCTTGGCCTTTGATTGGATTCTGTTGGACAGGTGGATGTTGATTTTTGAGGATGTACAATGGACCACAACATTATGCCTGCACATGAATATCATTTGAAAAAAATTATATGGAAAGGGTGGGGACCTGGGGCTCGAACCCAGGTCATGCACTTTACCAGCCAACACGTTTGCCACTGAATCAACCCATGCGCGTTTGATATATAATAACCTATGAATATTATAAAAGAAAATCAGTCAATAACTTAAAAAACGCGCGCAGAATTTGAACGAACCACTCACGCCTTGACACTGCATCATCTCCTTCGTTGGTTTTCTTTTTCCTGAAATACACAAAACATTGGCAACGGTTTTCACGCGTTGCCTAAGACCACATATCAGAAAATAACGATTAAGCCATGGATGCTCATAAATTGAGCGCGAGGGTAGCTTCTTCTTCGTCCAAAGGCGCTGATCATGACCATGGTACTGTAGTGTCCTAATTTTGCCTTATCTTAAAACCCCTAATTCGAAACTCTGCAAACCCTAAAAAGCAACAATGGTATATTGGCACACAATGCATAAAAATACAATTAAACATATGGGTTAGCTTCAGAATTGCATAAGGAGTATGAATCAACAATTAAAATGCCATGAAAATGCATAGATGTTAAAACACGATTATGGATTTTTTTCTGTACAGGGCCGGTTCATTGTACCAATTCTTTGAGTTTTGATGAATGTTTTTTATTGGAAATCGTTCTATGAAGCTTCAGCAAGCTAATGAAACAAAAATCGTGCCTTGAATCGCCCTAGAATGAGGTTTTCAGTTTTGAGTTTCTTTGCAAAATTTCAAGTTTGTGAATTGGTTTCTAGCGCAGTTCAATGGTCCAATGCATTAGGTTTTCGTTCTATGCTTATGTATGGATAAATTAGTTCAACAATTCTGATCAAAATCTCTTGCAATGATGGCTTTTGAGATTTGATTTTCAAGCATTATTTTTCAATCTTTTTCCATGTGTTTTTGCTCTCAATCATATCAATTCTCTCCAAATCTTTCCATATTGGATCATGCACGAGTTATTGAGTGGATTTCATGCAAAAAAGGATTGTAAAACTTAGGTTAAATATTTTCCATGTATTTAATTTGATTTAAATGAATTATTATAAATAAAAATTCAAATAAATAAATAAAAAATGAAGAAATACTTCCCTTTGGGCCAAGTGGTCGTGCACATGCCATGGATGATGAATTATGGAAGAAAAATGGGCCCATTAGCAATTTTAGGTCATTTGAATCAATGTTGACTTTTCAAAATATCCAAAAATTTCCCAACTTCCACAAGGCATAACTTGCTCAATTTTTAAGCTTTTCTCATGTTCTTGGACATTTTGGAAAGGTCTTTGAGTCCTCTAACCAATGCCTTTGGTCCCATGTCATTTTGATTTTCCAATCTCAAGTTATGTCCTTTGACTTAAAGTCCCTTTTTGTTGACTTTTGAAAATGACCTATAATGTTGAAATTGATAACTTTTTGTGAGAGCATTTCTTGGACTTGAAGTATGAAGATGAGTTGTAGGAAATGTCTTTCTCTTCAAAATGAGCTTTGGATGGAATTTTTCTGATAATCCATGTGAAAGTTATGCCCTGGTCAATTTACAGTTGACTTTTCCAACTGTCCAAATAAGGAAACTTTTGCATCTTGATGATTTTTGAGCCAAGCTTTGAGAATCATGATCAAGCATTGATCAAATGATGTTTGTGGCTTCAAAATGAGATGTTGACCAAAAATTTGAACTTTTGACTGCCAAATGACCATTTTGCCCCCACAGTTGACTGTAATGCAATTAGGGTTTTGACTGTGCAGTTTTGTGCTGAAAGTCTTGAAACTTGATATGAGGATGCTTGACCATATTTGTAGGCATGTGGGACTTGATTGGGTTCTTGAAAACTTCAATTTCTTGATCAGAACACAAACCCTAATTTTGACTGCTTAGGAGGCTCTTGCACTGTGCAACCCTTGGGGAATTTTGAAGCATGACTTGGCAATTTCTTGAAGAATATGGGAGGGCAAATTTTGGGGTACAACATAGTGCTTGGGCAATCTCTTCAGGTTTTGGATCTCTTTCCGTACCGTTGAAGGGTAGTTGATTGAGAATGGGAATCCTCAAGAGTTGTGATAATTCTTCTAGAGTAGGTATAAGCTGATAATCGGGAAAAGTGAAGCAATGGTGTAGAGGATCAAAGAACTGGAAAAGCACCTTCATCATATCTTCATCAGTGTTGGAGGTAACCAAGTTTAGGAGGCGACCATGTATTTCGGTGAATGAAGAATTCTCGGGGACCCTTGATGCTAACTCTTTGAGTTGAGGAGGAATTATTACAAGATTGACTTGGATATTGTTTCTGTAGAGGGAAGCCATGTCCTACAAAACAGAACAAAGATAAATCCCAATAATCCTTGAAATGGTTAGTGAGAATGAGTATGATGTTATGATGTTTATGATGTTATGTACAAGTAAGTATATACAAATAAGGCAAACAAGTCCTTAGGTTTAGGCTTGCATGGAGTCTCATAGGTAAGTACCCTCTTGAAGTTTAGTTGGCTCAAACATGTCCTAGAAATAGTAACCAGTTTCTAAGAGATCTCAATATCACTGATCTTTCTTATCGGGCATGGTTTCAGCACAAGCCTCTTTCACGGTGATCGAAATATCCCAAGAAGTCAAATCTCAATGAGTGTAGTATCGAGTATCAACCAACTTCAGACTACACCAAAGCCGGCTATCTCACTACTTCCTAAAGGCCAAGTTGGTTAAGTAAAGGTTCTAAAAGTCAGTTAGTGCTTCATGACACCACACAGCGGCCCCGTATTCTCCTTGACTAATCAAGAGCTATCGGTACCCACAAATGTGGCACACTAACGTAGCTATTTCTTAGACCATGTCGGTATACCCCGCACAGTTTCCACAATGTATTGCTACTTACCTATAAGGTATCCCAAATCCGGGTAGAGGATTAAAACAAGCCCAAACAAGGAACCAAAATGTAAAGCAAGCAAGTCAAACAATGAAAGAAAATAAAGGTGATCTAGCCCTTAGGTAACCCTACTTTTAAGTTTATCCCCAGAAGAGTCACCAGTTCTGTAATACGGTGGGAGAACTGACTTGGGATGTTTTGCGGTTGATCGCAAAATGTTGTTGTTAGCAAGAGTTGCCACCGAATTTTCTTTTATCTAAAAGGAAAGGTGGAAAAGAACAGGAAAGACCTTTGAGATTATTTCTTGAGTTCAGGGGGTAGATTATGAAAAGGGAAGGTGTTAGCCCCATTTTCATCCATAGTTATCTATGGGCTCTTAGTTGCTTGCTAGATCACTTGCTTTTGTTTGAAAATGTGCTTTGTTTGAAAATATGCTTTGTGGTGGTTTTTGAAAGTATTTTGAAAAGGAGCCTTCATTTAGGAAAACTTTGTAATGGTTCTCGTTCGTGAGAATGTATACAAAGTGTTGGACTTTTGAAAATATTTTATGTTTGGAAAGTGTTTTTGAAAGTGTTTGTTTCGAAAGTGTGCAAGGATGTTTGTTTTTGAAAATGAGCAAGCAACTAGGAATAATCTACCGACTCAAAAGTCTTTATTCATTTCTTCCTTTCCTTTGATATTTCTATCTTACCATTAATTAATAAGAAGCCTTATCTTTGGATGTAAAGGGACGGGCGTGGGTCATTGTATAGTCATGATAGCAATGTTGTGCGATATCTTAGCATTTCTCTTTGAGGGACTAAGATCATTTGAAAGGCAACATTTATAGCGTCATCGAGGGACTATGATCTTGTATTTTTGATTGTTTTTGCTAAGACATCTCACATGCATAACATGACCATTTTTGTAAGGCAACAAAGTGGAGTTTACCCTAGGGGTGCAAGTGTGCAAGTGTGTTTGATTTGCATGCATTGTTTATCTTGAATTAGGGTTTGCTACTTGTTGATTTTATCTTTCCATACAAACCCTAATTACTAACATTTATATGAAAGCGATAAATTTCGAAAAGTAAAATTACTACGCTATTACATCATTAGGGGATGGGGTATACAAATTTACAAATGGGGATTGCAAGAAAATTAAGCCTAATTATCTATTACAACCATATTGAATATTGTACAAGAATTGAATAAATGTGCAAGAAAATAAATGGAAAAGAAATGATTTTTGTTTGGTTTTTATTAAGGGTTTAGTTTTGACCTGATTAAGAAAATGATTAATTAAAATTAATAAAAATTAAACTTAAACTAATTAAGAAAAGAAATTAAATTAGAAAGCATTTTTAGGGTTTTTTATGAAAAGACTTTAAGTTTAATGAAAATAATATAGAAATTAATTAATTAAAATAAAATTAAGTTCTAACTTAATTTAAAATATAAAAAACAAAGAAAAAATAAATAATTAAACCTAAATCTAATTATTAATTTATTAAGAAAAAAGAAATTAATTTGTTAAGAAAATATTTTTGTTCTTTTTGTTTTATAAGAAAATAAAATAAATAAGTGTGTGAATAATAAATAAAAATATTTTAGATTTTTTTATTAATAATAATAATAATAATATTAATAGTAATAAAAAATAATAAAGAAAAACTGAAATAAAATAAAATAAGAAAAAAGAAAATAAATTAAAATACAAATGTTTGGGCCAGGTGTGTGAAAGTGAAGGCAGGGGTGAGAAGTCAGCAAAAATCTAAGGCCCACTGACTTAAGGCCCAGGAGTTGCTGTTTGTGACAAAAAAGGAGGAAAATGTGAAAAATGAAAACAAAAGGTAGCGCTAGGGATGTCAGTTTGGACCTGTTAATGGGGATCCCCGCGGGGGGCGGGGATGGGGAGAAAAATTCCCCCGAGAGCATTTCGGGTACGGGGACGGGGAATACACCCCCCGCCCCGCGGGGACCCCGCCCCGCCTATTATTTTAATATAGTTAATTTAATATATATATTTTAGATTAGGTTTTTTAGTCATTTCCTTTATGTTTATTTATAAAAATAAATAAATAAATATTCATGTATTTATTAAGAGAGAGAAATGTAAATATTAGACCCTAAAAAAGTTGAAGCGTTTCATTTTCTTCTGCCAGACATTTAGAGTCTCACACGTTAGACTCCTTTTTTTCTTCTCCAGTCAAATCTCCATTCATCTTCCTCTTCCAATTCCATCTTCTCTATTTGGTGTGCTTCCATTATTCACAGCTCTTACAATTTCATCAATAAGGTTTGATTTTCATAAATTTGTTCATGTAATTATTTATAGGAAAAAATAGATTATTTCTCTTTGATTCTCATAAATCTGTTTATATTATTGTTTATAGAAAAAAGTAGATTGTTTCTCCTTGATTCTCATAAACCTGTTCATGTAATTGCTTATAGGAAAAGTTGATTATTTTGATTAAATTTAAATTAAATTGTTTAGAAATTTTAGAGTTATCAAATCATTTGCATATTAAAAAAATATAAAATAATCAAAAAATTACTCATTTTTATCTCCTTTTAAATATTTTTGTGTTCATTTTTTATCTATACTATGCATTTGTAATTAAAATAATGTCGTCAGTTTTTCCTTAAAAAATATTAAAATATACTTTTCCTATTTTTTATTAATATATCACACTATAATTTAATTTTCTATATTAAACAAAAAAATATTACTTTTTAAATGAATCAATATATCATGTTATCACGGTATCACCCATAAAAAAGGTAATTTACATATTAGTGTTGATTACCTTTTAGTTTTTAAAGTATTTTTTTAAGTAAATATAATTATTGATTGTTTACTTTTCGTAGGAAAAAGAAAGTCATATCTAATTGTGGAATGAGGAAGAAGACCTTGCAAGGAGAAGTTGGAAAGAGAGACATGATTGATCATTACTTGTTTGGATATTTTGCTTAATATTTTAGTTTATTTATATGTAACTTTGTTTTAAGTATTTTGATATTTCTACTTTACGTGTGTTATCAATTGAGCAAATAGAGATATGTTGACTTTTGCTTTTAGTTGACTTATTATGAAGTATTTTTTAGCTTTTCAAGCATACTCATGATACTAAATTTTATAATTATCCCTTATTAGTTTTGATGAAGTATAGTTTTTTAAGCATAATTATGTTGTTGGATTTTTTTAGTTGTTTAGGCATATTGTTACTTTAAAAAGTATTATAGTTCATTTTGTTGAATTTTATAGCATTTTATAGAAATTTATAAAAAAAATATTATTATTTTGTGTTCCATTAGTATTTTTAATAAAAAATAATAAATGTCAAATACTAGTATTTTTTAATAACATAATAAATATGTGAATTCTTTGTGCTTTTTATTTTTATAGAAAATATAAACATTTTAAAAAAATAAAATATTAATGAATAAATGTAGGATCTATGGGGATCCCCGCGGGGAACGGGGATCCGCGGGGAACGGGGATGGGGATAGAAATTCCCCCGTGACAGAGATCGGGGGACGGGGAATGAATTTGATGGCGGGGAAAAAGATGGGGAAGTGTCCCCCCGCCCCCGCCCCACCCCATTGACATCCCTAGGTAGCGCTGGGTCTTGAACCCATGACCCTTACCATACACGCGCGCTACCTTTGCCGTTGGGGTGGCTGTACATCTGTTAACATAAGTTAAATGATAAATACATAACACAAGTCAAGTCCTGAAAATGACTTCATCTTCAACCTCCAGCCATAGTTCATGTAACTTGCTCATTTCTCAACAAAAATGAAAGATGCAAACATAAAAGTTGCTCCATTTTCCATACGAATCCAACCATATAAATATCATAAGCTATAAATCAAAGATGAATGAGAATTTCTAAAAGTACCAAATTCTGACCTAAATTTTTTCCGAGATTCAAACCTAAAATTCTCTAAGCTCAATCAATATAAATAAAATCTATGGACATGTACAGTTTCAGGGCAATGATATCTACATTTTATCTTCATAAATCAGAATCAAATGATGCTTGTATGAAGAGATAGAAGTTTGAAAATTTACCTCTTGCAGCTGGAGTCGTGTATGGAGTTTGAGCAACCTTTAAGATATCCTAATGATTTCTGTATCTTACCCGGACCTACTTGAATGCATTCCAACTCCTACTTTGCTTTGAGGATGGCTAAAACTCCCAATGCAAGTCAAGTTGCAAGCTTCAGTTTTGAAAATGGTGGATAGTTATGGAGGGGTTACAGTCTTAAAACAGGGACTTGGATCACTTGTGTATGATGTATGTAAGGTGTTTGGATGATTAAGAATCAAAACGCACGAGTGGAAATAGAGATGGGGAGTTTTGGCTCAAAACTGTCAAGTTTGGGCAGTTCTATGCAGCGAAGGAGTTTGGGAGAGTTTGAGGATGCTTGAAATCATGTATTGGCTTGCAATAGACTTGTATAGTTATATGAAAAAGGTTAGAGGACTTTTGCACAACAGATTTTTGAGTTATAGGGTTATGGCTAGATTGCTTGATTTTGAAGAAAGGTGAGAAAATCAAGTTTCGAAGTTTGTACCAACAACGTAGAGTGGTTGAATCACTTTTATCACATTGATTCTGACTTTGTATATGAAATGTGATCATAGGGAACAAGTGAGAGGCTCAAGAATTGACTTTGTGCATAAAAGCCACTTTTCATAATTGCAATGTTGTCTTTCTTCCTAAAATTGTATTAAGCATGGACAATGCATTGAATGCTTAGATTAAAGCTTCTAACAGCCGTGTAGACATTTAATTATGGAGTGACAAATAATTTTGAGGCCTGCAAAACAAAGATTATGCAGCCTAGCATGGATTTGGTCCATGTTCATCCTACAAATTTGCCTTGTAAAACAAGAATGAAACCCTAACTTCTATCCTTCGATTCTCCTAGCTCAAGTATGATCTCAATGAGTTATTGGACATTTTGGAAATCTTGTAACATCCTATACAACCTCTATGTTTGACATTTTTTAATATTCATCTTGGAACTAGGTGAAAAATTGCCATGAAGTTAGGTCAAAATCCTGCCTAAACTAGGACAAAATTTCACTAAGTTTTTCAAGTTTCATGAACATGTCTTCACAAAATTATAACTTGAAATCTAAGCATTTCTAGAAAAAGTTCTGATATACAATATTTTAGATCTCATTGATATCTACAAATTTCATGTTGGGAGTTTCCTTTGAATCATCTTGCATCATGGTCAAAATTTGGCTCAAAGTTATGAAAAAAAAGTGAATTTCCAACACTTAGAAAAAAATTCTAAGTTTAGAAATTTTGACTTTTCAAAATGAAATCTTGACTTTTTGATTTCTTGATGAAATTTTTTCATATTTTGACATGTTCTAATGAATTGTAATCTTTGAAGTTTGATTTTGATCAAAAAGTCAAAGTTTGACTTTTCAGTGTACAATTGACTTTTTATGAGTTGACTGAAATTCAACTATCAATCAATTGAACTTGAGAAATATTTTGAGCCATGCCATTAGGTCAAAATGAATTATTTTAATCCTTGAGATCATGTCTCAAACCAATAAGTCATTGATTAGGTCAAAAGTAAAAAATTGCACCTTCTTAGTCAAAACCCTAATTTTGACCATTTTGCCCTTTTGATTATCTGATCAATTTTCTTAAGGAATTGTGATCCAAACTTGATCAAATGACATATATGATTTCATGATATTGATATGGATAAAAAATTATGAAGTTTGACTGTAAATTGACCATAGTTGACTTTTTCTCCAATACAGCTGATTTTAGGTCAACTGATCAATTGACTGAGCAAAAATGTGATCCAAGACTTGAAACTTGACATGAGAAATCTTGAGGGTCCAAAATGATCCATGAAAGTCATATGGGGCATTAAAAGTCCATTTGTCCTTGTACAAACTCATACCCTAATTTTCAGTTATCAGTGCTTGAGGAGGTGTCTTGAGCTGATCAAACCTTGTGCAGTCTTGAATCAAAGGAGATCTTGTGAGAGACTACTTGAGAAATGAGAGGGCAAATTTTGGGGTACAAAATAAACCCTAGACTATTATAACGCTTCCGGGCAATTACATAATATGAATGCGGAAAGAAAACCCTAATTACTATTACATACCGGGAAACAGTTACATAATCGGAAAAAATACAAGAATAATAAACCACGCGAAAAAAATGTAAGAATAGGAAAAGGAAAACGAAAGCATTTTTGGTGATTTTTGATGAAAAGGTTTTTGGCGATTAATTAAATAAACTTAAAAGTCTAATTAACTTTAATTAAAAAAATTGATTAATTAAATTAAAAACCTAAAAACCTAATTGGATTAGGGTTTTAAAAAAGGTTTTGAAAAATAATTAGGTTTGTTTAATAAAGATTTATGGTTTATGAATTTTAGGGTTTTTAAGTGAAATTAAAGGAAAAGGAGAGAAAAGAGTAAGAAGAATAAAAAACCACAAAATTTCCAGAGGTGGGTGTTGAACCCACGCCCTTAGCATTCCAACCCAACCGATCCACCAATGCGCCAAGCATGCACTTGTGTTAAGGAATGAGAATCAACGTGTTTTGTAATCTGCAAAAACATGAAAAAGTATGAAAAAACTCAAAATGCCAAAAGCAGAGATCAAAAACGTGCCCTGGGAGATTAATGACTTAGCGCGTGCGTTTTAACCACTGAGGTGGTGATACATCCAATGTTTAAAACATAAATAATTAATTAAGTAGTAAAAACAATGTACTGGACTAGAGAGGCGTTGGAGCCCTAGCTTCGGTCGTCTTCTCCGGTGGCTTCTTCTTTGTTCCTGCAAAACAAATATATGTAGAGATCCAGAGGGACCCTACCCTCTAAATCAATGCATGTGAATTCAACGGACCAGTTGTTTTTGGCTAATCATGCTAGTTTGAGAGGTATGGGGAAAATATCATAGATTGGTATAAACATGGCAGTTCATGATCCAGCCATCATGGGACTCATACGATGGACTTTTCCTGCATATTGATACCTCATAAACATATTAGTAAGGTTAATAACTATTAAAATGCAAATAAAAACAAGAATGTAAATTCATGCATGATGAGAACTTGGTGATGCATGAGATGCTGTTTTGATCCCTTTGGATCATCAAAGATGATCCATTCTTACCCTATACCACTTCAGAGATTGATTGGGAAGGTTAAGATGCTTTGAAACTGGTTGCAAATAGGTTTCTCTCTTTTTCCTAATTTGAATGATTTTTGGAGTTTTTGGAGGTGTGTTCTTTTAGGCCAGGGTTCATGTGGGTCTTGTCTGAATTCCTGGAATATATAGCATTGAATTAGGTCAAATCAAGAGTGGGCTTGGACCTTGTCTAAAAGCTTTTGTTTTATTTCACTTATTTTGAATTTTAAATAAATAAAAATAAAAAATAAAAACCCAAGGGGTGTATGAATAAGAGATGAGGTCCAAATTTGAGTGTATAACATGCATGGACCTTGAAACAATGGCCCATTAGCCTAAAAGTTTGATCACTTTTGGTTTCATGCATTTGCTCTAAATTTCCTAACTTGCACTAGCCATAACTCTTTTAATTTTTATCATTTGAAGGTAATCTTAGACTTTTTGGAAATCTCAAGATGTCCTCTATAATATCTAGGTTGACCATTTTTATATTTGAAGATTTTATCATAATGTAAATTTCGTTGACAAAAAGTGTCTTTTTGTTGACTTTTAAAACGACCTATAATGTATTGGTCCATATCTCTCAAATGAAGCAATTTTTTGGACTTGATCTTAGAGAGACAAAGTTGTAGAAAATTAACTTTCCTTCAAAATGAGCTTTTTTTGAGGAAAATCTGATGAAGCATGTGAAAGTTGTGCTTGGTCAAAGTTTAGTTGACTTCTCCTTAAGAAAACCCTAATTTAGCAACTTTTGACTTTTGATGATTTGAGAATTTTCTTGAAGAAGCATGATCAAACCTTGATCAAATGATGAATATGACTTCAAAATGTTGACGTTGACCAAAAATATTAAAGTTTGACTGTATGTTGACCATAATTGACTTTTTGTTCAATACAATTGATTTTTAGTCATCTGAGCCATTGACTGAGCAAACTTGTGATGCAAGGCATGAAACTTGGCATGAGAGTTATTGGATACATACAAGAGACCATGAAAATCATTTTAGGCATTAGAAACCCAAAATTCCTTAGGAAAAGTGAAACCCTAGTTGTAGGTCAATTGCTTAGGAGGAGAATTTGTCTGATCAATTCTTGAGTACCTTTGAGCAAATGAAAACCCTGGGAGAACGAGGAGATAACTTGAAAAATGAGAGGACAAATTTTGGGGTACAATAAGTTCAATGTTAGGATAATATTTCCTATTTCCAAGAGTTTCCATTTGAGTTCAGTCAAATGTGTTCTGAAGAAAGGAGGTGTGATAATGGTCGAGAAGGATAAAATGAGATAATACCAACAACAATTGTTACTTGATGAATGATATGTATGAGTTATAGGAAGGTGAATAAGTCCAATGTGTTAGATATACTGGTTTTAAAAGAGTAATATTACTTCCTTAATGACTATTCATGCTACAATTAGATTGTAATAACACTTGAAGAACACAAAAATATAACATTTATGTGTCATTGTGGAATTTTTGAATATAGAAGGAAGACTATGTATGCACAAGCTACAACTCAAATACGCATAATGGTGATATTATTAGATCCCATTGTGTATTTCATAAAAGTATTTATGGACGATTTCTCTATTTTTGGAGAATTATTTAAAAAATGTTTGGACAACCAAGAATTAGTGCTAAAAAGATGTGAAGAAAATAATTTATGAATGAGAAAAAATGTCATTTAATGGTCAAAGAAGGAATTGTGCTTGGTCACCTTTCAAATAAAATGCTATAAGTACATCAAGCAAAGATTTAAGTAATTGAGAATCTTCTATCACAAAACATGTTAAGAAAATCGTAAGTTTTTTTGGTCATGTTGGACTTTTCAGGAGGCTTTGTGTCAATTGCTACAACAAGACGTAACATCTCTTTAGTGCGAAATGTTTGGAATATTTCAAGAATCTTAAAAATGATTTCATTTCTCCTCCTATTTTTAAAGCAATAGACTGAACCAAGCCATTTCAATTGATGTTTAATGCAAGTGACATTCACTACAAGATTTTGACTCAACGATAACACCAAATTTCTAGGAGGTAAGAAAATTGTTCTCATAGAGTGTTATAGGCAACAATTTTTATATTTTATTGTGCTAGCGTATATTTTTTAAGCAAGAGATAGAAACCGTTCTTGTAGAGGAGAAAGAGGATAATATGTATCGCCTTCTTTAACAACGTGTAATTATTGTTCTCAAATATTTTTTAATAATAACAAATATATAAGACCATTATTTTATATTTGATCCCCATTTTTTAACTTTTTTAAAAATAATTATTATAAATTTATATATTTGAATTATTTTCATCTTTTTTATGACTATTTTAGATATTAATAATTAAAAACCCAATTTTTAGTTTTTTTAAATTATATAATTTTGACTATATTTTAATTTTTAATAATAAATAATTATATTATGAGAATTTAAAATTAAAATCTAGAAACTTTTCTTCACATGTTGAAAAGATATAGGATAAAGAGAATCAAAAATAAAAGTCTAAATTGAAAGAGAAGATATTGAATGAATTTTTAAAAATGACATGTTTTTGTTAAGATCCTAAAATATTATTCTTTTTATTTTAATTTATCAATAGTTTCAAATTATTATTTGAAATTATTGATAAAGTAATCAATAATGTATCGATAATTATATTATTATGGTTTTTATCATATGAAATTATTCCTAGTAATAATTTTATAAGATAAAAGAGTCTTATAAAATAATAATACACATAAATGTTAATTTTATATTAAAAAATTAAAATTTGTTATAAAATTTTATAGAAATTACAACTAATATATATATATATATATATATATATATATATATATATATATATATATATATATATATATATATATATATATATATATATATATATATATATATATATATATATATATATATATATATATATATATATATATATATATATATATATATATATATATATATATATATATATATATATATATATATATATATAATGCATATAAATGATTTAAGAATTTATATTTAAAAAATTAGAAATTTTAATTCGCTTAATTTGAGCCACTCTGACTCGTTGGGGTGAACGAGGGTGTCTCCTAAATTAGACTGAAACACATTTAAAGAACCATAGTCGTTTGTATCGTAATCACTATCCATCTTTCTTGTCACGATTTTCATTGTCATCTCATTCAATTTTTTCATCACGGTTTAATGTTCATCTTTGAATATTTCTTATCTGATCAAAGATGTTGTGACTGACGAATCTACGAAGCTAGCTTTGCAAACTGCACTTATTTGGTCTCAAATCTTCAACTCCTTTGTAGTATTTTCAGTAACCTTAATGCACTTTTTTAAATTTTAGAAATTGTCATTTCTTCTTTCATTATCATAAATTTTAAAAACCTTCATTTTAGAAACCTTTGTTGTATTACATTGTGAATGTTTGTGTCAATTGCTAGAACAGGACGTGGCATATCTCTTTAGTGCAGAATATTTGGAATATTTCAAGAATCTTAAAAATGATTTCATTTTCCTCCTATTTTTAAAGCAATAGACTGAACCAAGCCATTTTAATTGATGTTTAATGCAAGTGACATTCACTACAAGATTTTGACTCAACAATAACACTAAATTTCTGAGAGGTGGAAAAATTGTTCTCATAGAGTGTTATAGGCAACAATTTTTATATTTTATTGTGCTAGCGTATATTTTTTAAGCAAGAGCTATAAATCGTTCTTGTAGAGAAGAAAGAGATTAATTTGTATCGCCTTCCTTAACGTGTAATTATTGTTCTCAAATATTTTTTAATAATAAAAAATATATAAGACCATTATTTTATATTTGATCCCCATTTTTTAACCTTTTTAAAAATAATAATTATAAATTTATATATTTTAATTATTTTCATCTTTTTTATGACAATTTTAGATATTAATAATTAAAAACCCAATTTTTAGTTTTTTTTTTAAATTATATAATTTTGACTATCTTTTAATTTTAATAATGAATAATTATGTTATGAGAATTTAAAATTAAAATCTAGAAACTTTTATACACATGTTGAAAAGATATAGGATAAAGAGAATCAAAATAAAAAAAGTGTAAATTGAAAGAGAAGATATTGAATGAATTTTTAAAAATGACATGTTTTTGTTAAGATTCTAAAATATTGTTCTTTTAATTTTAATTTATCAATACTTTCAAATTATCATTTGAAATTATTGATAAAGTAATCAATAATGTATCGATAATTATATTATTATGGTTTTTTATCATATAAAATTATTCCTAGTAATAATTTTATAAGATAAAAGAGTCTTATAAAATAATAATACACATAAATGTTAATTTTATATTAAAAAATTAAAATTTGTTATAAAATTTCATAGAAATTACAACTAATATATATATATATATATATATATATATATTTATATATATATATATATATATATATATATATATATATATATATATATATATATATATATATATATATATATATATAATGCATACAAATGATTTAAGAATTTATATTTAAAAAACTAGAAATTTTAATTCGCTTAATTTGAGCCACTCTGACTCGTTGGGGTGAACGAGGGTGTCTCCTAAATTAGGCACTGAAACACATTTAAAGAACCAACATCGTTTGTGTCGTAATCACTATCCATCTTTCTCGTTACGATTTGCATTGTCATCTCATTCAATATTTCCATCACGGTTTAATGTTCATCTTTGCATATTTCCTATCTGATCAAGATGTTGTGAGTGATGAATCTATGAAGCTAACTTTAGAAACCGCAATTATTTGGTCTCAAATCTTCAACTTCTTTGTAGTATTTTGTAGCATTTTTTAAAATTATAGAAATTTTCATTTCTTCCTTCATGATCATAAATTTTAAAAACCTTCATTTTAGAAACCTTTGTTGTATTACCTATCTCTTTAGTGCGGAATGTTTCGAATATTTCAAGAATCTTAAAAATGATTTCATTTCTCCTCCTATTTTTAAAGCAATAGACTGAACCAAGCCATTTCAATTGATGTTTAATGCAAGTGACTTTCACTACAAGATTTTGACTCAACGATAACACCAAATTTCTGGGAGGTAAGAAAATTGTTCTCATAGAGTGTTATAGGCAACAATTTTTATATTTTATTGTGCTAGCGTATATTTTTTAAGCAAGAGCTAGAAACCGTTCTTGTAGAGGAGAAAGAGGATAATTTGTATCACCTTCTTTAACAACGTGTAATTATTGTTCTCAAATATTTTTTAATAATAACAAATATATAAGACCATTATTTTATATTTGATCCCCATTTTTTAACTTTTTTAAAAATAATTATTATAAATTTATATATTTTAATTATTTTCATCTTTTTTATGATATTTTAGATATTAATAATTAAAAACCCAATTTTTAGTTTTTTTTAAATTATATAATTTTTGACTATATTTTAATTTTTAATAATAAATAATTATGTTATGAGAATTTAAAATTAAAATCTAGAAAATTTTCTTCACATGTTGAAAAGATATAGGATAAAGAGAATAAAAAATAAAAAAAGTGTAAATTGAAAGAGAAGATATTGAATGAATTTTTAAAAATGACATGTTTTTGTTAAGATCCTAAAATATTATTCTTTTTATTTTAATTTATCAATAGTTTCAAATTATTATTTGAAATTTTTGCTAAAGTAATCAATAATGTATCGATAATTATATTATTATGGTTTTTATCATATGAAATTATTCGTAGTAATAATTTTATAAGATAAAAGAGTCTTATAAAATAATAATACACATAAATGTTAATTTTATATTAAAAAATTAAAATTTGTTATAAAATTTTATAGAAATTTTGACATATATATATATATATATATATATATATATATATATATATATATATATATATATATATATATATATATATATATATATATATATATATATATATATATATATATATATATATATATATATATATATATATATATATATATATATATATATATATATATATATATATATATATATATATATATATATATATATATATATATATGATTTAAGAATTTATATTTAAAAAACTAAAAACTTTAATTCGCTTAATTTGAGCCACTCTGACTCGTTGGGGTGAACGAGGGTGTCTCCTAAATTAGGCACTGAAACACATTTAAAGAATCATAGTCGTTTGTGTCGTAATTACTATCCATGTTTCTCGTCACGATTTGCATTGTCATCTCGTTCAATTTTTTCATCACGGTTTAATGTTCATCTTTGCATATTTCCTATCTGATCAAGATGTTGTGAGTGATGAATCTATGAAGCTAGCTTTGGAAACTGCACTTATTTGGTCTCAAATCCTTAACTCCTTTGTAGTATTTTCAGTAACTTTAATGCACTTTTTTAGATTTTAGAAATTTTCATTTCTTCCTTCATGATCATAAATTTTAAAAACCTTCATTTTAGAAACCTTTGTTGTATTACATTGTGAATGTCTGTGTCAATTGCTATAGCAGGACGTGACATATCTCTTTAGTGGAGAATGTTAGAAATATTTCAAGAATCTTAAAAATGATTTCATTTTTCCTCCTATTTTTAAAGCAATAGACTGAACCAAGCCATTTCAATTGATGTTTAATACAAGTGACATTCACTACATTTTGACTCAACAATAACACTAAATTTCTGAGAGGTAAGAAAATTGTTCTCATAAAGTGTTATATGCAACAATTTTTATATTTTATTGTGCTAGCGTATATTTTTTAAGCAAGAGCTAGAAATCGTTCTTGTAGAGGAGAAAGAGGATAATTTTTATCGCCTTCTTTAACGTGTAATTATTGTTCTCAAATATTTTTTAATAATAAAAAATATATAAGACCATTATTTTATATTTGATCCCCATTTTTTAACTTTTTTAAAAATAATTATTATAAATTTATATATTTTAATTATTTTCATCTTTTTTATGACTATTTTAGATATTAATAAATAAAAACCCAATTTTTAGTTTTTTTGAAATTATATAATTTTGACTATATTTTAATTTTTAATAATAAATAATTATGTTATGAGAATTTAAAATTAAAATCTAGAAACTTTTATTCACATGTTGGAAAGATATAGGATAAAGAGAATCAAAATAAAAAAAGTGTAAATTGAAAGAAAAGATATTGAATGAATTTTTAAAAATGACATGTTTTTGTTAAGATCCTAAAATATTATTATTTTAATTTTAATTTATCAATACTTTCAAATTATTATTTGAAATTATTGATAAAGTAATCAATAATGTATCGATAATTATATTATTATGGTTTTTTATCATATGAAATTATTCCTAGTAATAATTATATAAGATAAAAGAGTCTTATAAAATAATAATACACATAAATGTTAATGTTATATTAAAAAATTAAAATTTGTTATAAAATTTTATAGAAATTACAACTAATATATATATATATATATATATATATATATATATATATATATATATAATGCATATAAATGATTTAAGAATTTATATTTAAAAAACTAGAAATTTTAATTCGCTTATTTTGAGCCACTCTGACTCGTTGGGGTGAACGAGGGTGTCTCTTAAATTAGGCACTGAAACACATTTAAAGAACCAGAGTCGTTTGTGTCGTAATCACTATCCATTTTTCTCGTTACGATTTGCATTGTCATCTCGTTCAATATTTCCATCATGGTTTATTGTTCATCTTTACATATTTCCTATCTGATCAAGATGTTGTGAGTGATGAATCTATGAAGCTAACTTTGGAAGGAGAATTTGCATCATCTCAAAGTGGAGGATATGACTTGTATTTTTAAGTCAACAATGCCTCATTCAACACCCAAGTGGAAAATATCTCACTTCACTATATATTGTAGAAGTATAGTTGTTTGCATCACTACAAGGATTGACAAGAGTCTAACCTTTCGAGAAAAGTTTTAAAGTAAAAGCTAAAGTGGAAAAATGATTTGAAATGAGATTGATTGACTTTTAGTCTTCTCACAAAAAAAGTCAAGGTATTATTAAATTAATTGAAGTTTATTTATGAAAAGGTTTTTTGCAAATGCACGGACCCAAGTCCAAGTTTATTATGAAAGTAGTTCAAGTTTAAAAACAAGAAGAGTTTTCAAAAGGAGGAAGAATATTTTTGAAATTAAAGAAGATGGGAGGAGAAGAAGAGACTATCCTAAAGCATGAGGTAAAATCTAGGGAGAAGAACCATCTAACCAACAAGAAGCCAATACTTGACATTATGAGTCAACATAAAATTCCCATTCTTTGGGTTGAAACCAAGCAAGCAAAGATACTAGACCTCTTGAGGAAACCAAACTTCAAATGTATTAAGTCTTCAAAAAAATTGGACAGAGTAACGGCTGTATATGGGCGAATTCCAGATTACAAACAAAGTATGTAACCACAATAACCTGCACACAAAATAAACAAACAACCCAATGTCTCGAGGTAAACCTCAAGAACTCCAGACAAAATATCAATTAAGTTCACAAGGTCTCCAACATAGGCCAAGGTGTCTAATCCTAAGTCCAAGAAGTCCAATACTCCATAATGCCAAGGATAGTAACCAAATAGTCCAAGTATTTTAAAGGTTTTTATGGTTCATGTTGATTATTAGGTGTCTTAGAAGAGAAAAGAAAAGGCTCAAGTGAGCAAAATAAAAATGACATGAAAGGTAATGCTTAAAGTAAATGGTACAAAAAGTATAAAAAATAAAAGGGCATAAAGTAAAAACAATTTAATAATTAGTGGTTATTTAGATGACCATCGTGAAACATGCATTTGGAACTCATTAGAGGATTGGTAGAACCAAATCCTCCATACAACAAGTTGCATTTGCTTTTTTGTAAAGTATACCATCTATGTAGAATCCTCAAAAGTACCATTTAATGATCAACGATGTTTAATTGATCCGCGTTGACCAAAAGTGTTGTAGATCCATTAGAGGATTGGTAGAACCAAAGCCTCCACATAATGAATATCAAGGTTATTGGATCAAAGAGATCAAATTAATATACTCGAGCTTGAAAACATAGGTTTGGGCCACGAATGATCATTTATTCGAATTGGGACAAAATATAGCGCTATGTTAAGCAATCGTAAGTGGACTTATGTAGAAGTCGCACCTATTTTGAGGTCGGTCAATAGCAATCTACGTACTTCATGTTTGGATAAATGATATAGAGATCATCATCCCTTAACATGTAGCACAATCAAAAAAGAAAGGGATAAGATGAAGAGGGGTGGGGAAGAATATACAAACCACATTTGAATTAAAATTTAATCAAACTATTATTAACATCATTCATCCATTTTTGTGGAGTTAGACTCAACACCATGAATCCAATGATGTTAACAAAGTTCATGATCAAAATTCAATCCAAGATCAGCCAGAAAATATACAAAAAATTAAATTGTATTTTAAAATAAAAGAGTAAGGGTTTAAAAATAATTAAAAATAAAAATAATAGAGAAAAAAAATGAAATTATGTTCAAATTAATCAAGAAAAAAAAAGGTAAGACCATAGAAAAATCAGAAATGGACTCAAATATTTTTATAAAATTTTTGGTAATTTTTTAAAGTTAGAAACTATTTTTAAAATTAAAAGAAATGAGTAAAATAACTAAAGATGATAAAAATTAGCAAAGTCAGAAATAAAAGATAAATGAGGTCACTAATATTTGTCACAATATTATTAGATCACTCCATATTATTTTCAGAATTAAAAAATGCATAAAAGTATTTTTCAACATTTAAACAATTCAAATAAAGTAAAAATTTATAAAAAATATCGAAATACAAAATAAAATTGTGAAAAAATAAAAATCTGAAAGAGAAAACTCAAAAATATTTTTCATAATTTTTTTCAGATTTTTTTGACTAAAAATGAATTTTCTATGATTTTTTGAAATTTAAAACAATTAAATATAAAAATCAGAAAAGAAAAATAAAGTCAAAAATATATGAACCATTGGACGAGAGTCAAAACGCGTTAGTAATCAAATCCAAGGGATCTGGCGCGCTGTGCATATCATGGTCATTACTGAATATCACACCGGATCCAACACTTTTAAAATAAAACAACTTAAAATGTGACGTGTTGGATGGAGTCTGACTCACAAAAGTAATCAGATCCAAGGGCTCTTGAGGCACGCGCATGGTAAGACAAGCATATTGTATCCATTTCAAAAAAATAACGTGGCCTCATATCATTGGTTGAAGATAGACATGTCATCATCTTCAACCTCCAGCCATCCCTAAATTGAATCCTTCAAACTGTAAAATTAGCAAACCATACTGGTACCATGAGATTCGTCTCTTCAAGAAGATTCTAATGATATCATCGCGCCAAATTTATATAAATTGTGCAAGGCTGTGTTTGAAGAAAACCAGAAAAAATAGCGAGTGAAACAACCGGCTGAAAATCATCAAAACAATGAAGTCGCCATCGAACGTCTTTTATCCCACATGTAGGGAAAGGTAAACATCGAGGAAACCTGAAAAGGGTGAAATCAAGGTCGAACGACCAAGAGATAAGGGTAAGGGAGTCTGTTAAGCGAGGGGAAGGTATTAGCACCCCACACGCCCGTAGTACTCTATGGTATCCACTCTTGTTGTCTATCTTATGGGTGTGTTTAATCTATGCTTACTGTCTATTATTGCTACTGGAGAATGCATGCGAAAGAAAGGGGGGGAAATGTAGGGAAAATAAAAGTTGTGCTCGTTTGGGCCCTACACCGATGCCTACGTATCCCTTTTAAGGAATCAGAGCAGCCGTAGTTCGACTTATATGTTTTTGTTGGTTTATATTTTTTAATGAACAATATTAATTTCGCCCTCTGCCACAACTCGACCTTTGGAGACTTACGCGTCAGCACAAAAGTGAATTAACATGCTCTCTTGAAAAGTTTGGAAAGAAATGTGCCTGGACGCACAAAAAGGTTTGAATTTGTTTGGTTTTTACTGAGCGATATTAATTTCACCTTCTGCCGCAACTCGACCTTTGGAGACTTACGCATCAGCACAGAAGTGAATTAATATGTTCTCTCTGAAAATAATTTTGCAAGGAAGGCCCAAAGGCAAAAAGAGTTTATATTGGTTGATATTTTTTCTTGTAGATAACAACTAGTTAATCTCAAGAGAGAGATTTTAACTATGTCTCTACTTATTCGTGAAATGATTCTTTGAGACTTGAACCATGCCCAGCCTTAGAATAAGAGAATAATAAGATCGAGAAGAAACCCGCTTATCATCTCCCATACTTAACGAAGATATGATTCTCGCCAGTAAATTTTTAGTATTTTGAAGTTTTGAAAAGAAAAAAAAATAAAGTTTTAGTTTTAAATGCGTATGCAGAAGGGAAAGAAAAGTCGCAGGGAGACTAGTCTATTTCTAAACCTAATTTTATCATGCATCAGTAGCCCTATGTCAAGGATGAATGAAATGGAAACATCTACCTAATGTTAGCATGCACATGGATTGCGATAAAGTACGGAAATGAAGAATAAAATAGGGTTGTGACGATACCGAACGGAGGAGGTCCGTTGCCTTTTCGAAATTGTGCAAGCGATAAGAAAACTCTACAGAAGCCTCCTTGAATTCCTTAACGAAAATTATGCTCTTAGCTAGCTTTGAAACTTCATGAAACTCCTCACTCAAGTCTCTTTTATTTCAAAATCTTACACAAAATTGGCATTAAAATCTACCAAAAACATGGATAAAATAACAAACAAAGTTAATAAAAGAAGTAAAGTTCTATTCTAATATTTTTTTTAAATTTTTATCATGTGAACAATTAAGGAAAAAAACCATGTAGAAATATCACACAAAATTATTTAAGAAATAATAGAAAGTATTCAGGGGGTATAGAGTTTTTTTCCAGAGGTATACTGAAGCAACCCAGGCGCAGGCCCAACATTCCATACCCAATTGGCAATTTTTTGTATGAAGTAATTGGGCTAAAAAACGCTCAGGCCCAGTAGCAATTTTTTTGTGAAGCAATATGGCCAAAAATGTCCAGCCCAAGGTGTATGGTCCGGTATAAACACAACCCAATCCATCAGATTTAGTTTTATTATAAAAATAAAAAAACTAAAGTAAATGAAAGAAGATTGAAAGAGACAGTTTCGATTGGCATGTGAGCTAGGTTTTACAATTTCACGTGAACACAGAGGTACATAGGTTCTCTTCTCCATCAAAATTTCTGCAAAGACGCTTCTCTCATGGTGAATGGCATCATTCTCATCATCTCAACTCCTTTTCAAATCGATTCAACTTCGCAATCCTGATTCTGATCAAAGCTCCACGGATTCAATTCGACATTCTTCATCGATGAAATCTGATCGCCGCCATAGCTCCGCCTTCTCTTCTCCTTTCTGATGAATCCTCTATTGTTCACCACTTTAATCATCTCCGAAGAGGCTCTAAATTCCATCGCGATTCAGCTTTCTTTAACACTAAATGGAGAGATCGACATCATCTTCATCCTTAATTCCATTTTCCTCGATGAACTAGTCAAATGCGCCACCGTGAGACTTCGCTAATTCATCGTCATCTCCAACCTCGAAGATTCGTCCGTCAATCTCGATTCGCAACGATATCCTAATGATATGACAAGAAGACGACACAATAGAATCTTTAATGACTTACTTGCAAAGTTGTTTGTAGTAGTGTGAATTGAAAACCAGCGGGGAGATTTTGATAACTCAGGTACGTCCTCTTTAGCCTTGTATTTTGAATTCCTCTTCTACTTCTTCTCCGATTCACTTCCCTATGCGTTCTTTGTTGATTCTTGAAGATGAGATTGTGATGCACTATTTGTTGATTTGTGACACTATTGCAGCGGATTCGGTGGCTTGAATCATGCGAAGATTGGGGGTGTACGAAGATGAGAAGCTCTAGAAGAAGCTTGTTGCAGAAGATGATTGAAGATTGGTTCAAAGATGATGAAGGCGTGGAGGAACTGATGTTGTTGATGCGGTTATTACCGAGAGAAGAATGTTGAAGATGCAACAATCATGACGATTCTGCAAAGAAGAAAGTTGCAGAGAGAATCTTTGGTTGAAGATTGAAGAAGAAAGCAAAGAGAAGATGAGAGCTCTTTTTGGTGATTCTTCCAACGATTGAAGAATGAATCATGAAAGAGGTAAATTTTTCTCTAACTTTTTCTGAATTTTCTTGAGAAATTTTCTGTGTCATCCCTGAATAATGAACCTGATTATGTATATATGACGAGAGAGTTGGAGGGAGCTTTCATAAAATTCTGTTTTTGGTTTTAGAGTTAGTTATGTGGAGGACCGTTGCAAATATGCTATGGGTTAGTTATATGTAAATTGAACTGGAAGTTAGAGTTTTTATAGAATTGGTTAGGTGGTTAGGAGAGGTTTTGTTATGTATATGTTGTTAAATCTATGGGAATTGGAAAGTTGGTTACGAATTTGTTAGGAAGTTTGTTATGGATCTGTTAGAAATTGGTTTAGAGTTTAGTTTGAGATTGGTTCAGTCTGAAATTCTGTTAAGAATCAATTATAGAAGTTAGTTATATGAATGAGTGGTGAGGATTATTCTGATTTTTTCCTTGTGACTTCATGTTATGCACAGAGCTAAAAATTTGGTTATGCAATTTTTTTATTTTCTCTGTTAATAGCCTTTTCCTATTTTCTTTATTCTTCTAATTTTTTGTTCTGATTCTTAAGCTTGGTTATTTCTTTTTCCAATAATTTGGGATTGGTCTCAATTTTCTGAATTGCTTTGGTAAAGTAACTGGTGCAGAGTCACGATTTGATCTTTGTTTTACAGCAAGTTATGTGCGAGTTACAACTGACCTTATTTCACTGCCTTTTAATCATATGCAGACTTCTTTCATAGCAATTTTTAGACAAGTTTAGATGTTCAAAGTAAGGCCATGGTTTTTAATAAAGGTAAATGAAGCATTTGAAGAAGGAACTATATTGAAGAAAAAGTTCCTGGAAACTCTGTTAGCTTATGAGAACTTGGCTTTTAGCAAAATGTAGTAGTTTAGAAGATGAACCTTTTGTGTATATTTTCTTTGTATGTATATGGTTATAGAATAGGAATTTGAAGTTTAGCATGGAGTATTATTTTTTTTAGGAAACTTTTGTGGCTTTTCAATGATGTAATGAGTTTAATTAACTTGGTAACATGGTTGGCATTTTTCACTTGTGTTATTTTGGAATGAATCACTAATGAAGTTTAGAACTTGAATGAACCTTTAATGTTTGAAAACCTTTGATCTTGAATGAAGCAGTTTGGGTAATGAATGATGAAGCTATGACTTATTTCTTAATAAAGTGCGGTAACTTTGAACGAATATACAATGATAGTAATGAAACTTGCTTTTCATTTGAACCTTTGATTCCACATATGCTTTCTCATGTCTTAAAATATCTTTAGATGTCAAGTATACCTAATAATTTCCAAACAACCTCTAAATCACGAAACATGGAATAATTTGGTCCACAACAGTTAACTTGGTTTTCATATGCTTGAATAAGATCATTGAACAAAACTGAAGCTCATTCTCACACAAATATAATGTCTTGAGGAACTGATAACGAAGATTGAAATATGGAAGAAGTATAACCAAGATATCCTTAAAACTACTAATCCACATTAACTTGTATTGTGAGCAAAAACTAACGATGATGAGAACAAAAATGGCCCTGATCAATATGAATCCATGGTACCATTTCTTATTCCATGACCTCATACTTTTCAATTCAACCCCACAAGTCCTTTGTCTTGTCAAAAAATGTCTTTGTGGGATCCTTGAAGAAGATAAAATTTGAAGCATAGAAAGATATCCTCTAATTATTTCTCATTGACGAACATCATCAAACTCACACACAAAATGCAAAACCTTAACCCACTTGTATTAGGTGCACAGTGACGAATTGAGACATGGATAGAATAATGTTCAAGATGTCTTCGAAATGAAACAAAGCATGATCTTCCAATAGACATAGGGAAATAAACCCAAATCTTCAGACTTAACAAATAAAACCTTGCAACTTGATTTTGAGATGAAGAGAATAACCTCGTAGCTTGATAAAGAAGAAATCCACAACAACCATCAATCAAAACCCTAAATTCACAATTCAATGTACTAGAAGAATCAGTCTTGTTTGATAAACACCTCGATCCAAAAGAAAACCCGAGCTTCACAACCAATGATTCTCTGAACCATGATTCAACAAAACCTAAATTGGTTAATTGAAGAGTGGATGAATGCCATGTCAAAGTCATTAAGCCTGATCAAATGATAGGCACACTTATATGAGGAGACGTCTTGATTCAAAGACCATGTATGCTAAGTCACGCCCTTGAGTTCTTGACAAGAAAAACCTGTAACCTGTTGTTTATCAGAAGATAATAGCCTTGTTGCTTGAGGGAAAAGAAGTCCAAAAAGGAGAATGAACCAAAACCCTAATTCCACAGCTCGCCGCCTGAATAAGAAATCATCCTTTATTGGATACGAGCGCCTTAACCACTGTGAAACCCTAGTATCGCACAACCACTAAAATTTGAACCTCAGAGCTATACTGAATGAAATGTATGCCATGTTAGTGACCTAATGAAATAGATGCAGATGAATACAAAAGTCTAAGCTAAAATAAAAGAAATTAGGAGGGCAAATTTTAGGGTGCAACAGCTGCCCCTATTTAATCTCCTTCAACCTAAAGGTGAGATTGGCGCCAGCCTTTCGAACCTTCAATGGTTGAAGAAGATTAAATACTTAAAAGAACCCGAAAATTTGCACTCTGAAGCCAGTCAAGTATCATTATTTTTGGTCTTTCTGTATTTTATTTTTTGCTTTCTAGGTTAAAGGGGTTATTGGGGTTAGATGTATGTTTAACCAGGGTTTGACACACAGCAGAATAACTCGGTTATCAAGGAACATCTGTTGGGATTTAGTAACAAACACCTGTAAGAAAGATATCAAAAGATATATGCCTGAAGTCTGTAGCAGACATACGAAAAAAAGTATCAGAGACACATATCCGGGGTTGGTAGCGGATATACAAGAAAGAGACATCAAAAGTACATATCCGTGGTCGGTATTGGACACGTAAGAAAGAGATAGAAAAGATACATATCTGTGGTCGGTATCAGACACGTAAGAAAGAGATAGAAAAGATACATATCCATGGTCGGTATCGGATACGCACGAAAGAGACATCAAAGATACATATCTGTGGTCGGTATCGGATACGTACGACAGATATAGAAAAGATACATATCCGTGGTCGGTATCGAATACGCACAAAAGAGATATCCAAGATACATATCCGTGGTTGGTATCAGATACGTAAGAAAGAGACAGACCTAAGAAAGCCCTTAAAAAGATATCAAGAACACATGTCTGGGATTGGTAGCAGACATATGAAACAGGTATCGAAAATACATATCCGTGGTCGGTATCGGATACGTAAGAAAGAAAAATATACATATCCGTGGTCGGTATCGGATATGCAAGAAAGAGACATCAAAGATACATATCCGTGGTCGGTATCGGATACGTACGACAGAGACATCAAAGATACAAGAACATATGTCTGGGGTTGGTAGCAGACATATAAAACAGGTATAAAAAATACATATCCGTGGTCGGTATCGGATACGTAAGAAAGAGACATCAAAGATACATATCCGTGGTCGGTATCGGATACGTACGATAAAGACATCAAATATACAAGAACATATGTCTGGAGTTGGTAGCAGGCATATAAAACAGGTATCAAAAATACATATCCATGGTCGGTATTGGATACGTAAGAAAGAGATAGAAAAGATACATATCCGTGGTCGGTATCAGATACGTATGACAGAGACATCAAAGATACAAGAACATATGTCTGGGGTTGGTAGCAGACATATAAAACAGGTATCAAAAATACATATCCGTGGTCGGTATCGGATACGTAAGAAAGAGACATCAAAGATACATATCCGTGGTCGGTATCGGATACGTACGACAGAGACATCAAAGATACAAGAACATATGTCTGGGGTTGGTAGCAGACATATAAAACAGGTATCAAAAATACATATCCGTGATCGGTATCAGATACGTAAGAAAGAGACATCAAAGATACATATTCGTGGTCCGTATCGAATACGTACGACAAAGACATCAAAGATACAAGAACATATGTCTGGGGTTGGTAGCAGACATATAAAACAGGTATCAAAAATACATATTCGTGGTCAGTATCGGATACGTAAGAAAGAGAGAGATACATATCCGTGGTCGGTATCAGATACGTACGAAACATATAGACCGAAGAAAGCTCTTGCATAGAAACACCAATCGAAGGCGGACTTACTGAGGAAGGAGCCCAAACGAATGAGACTCCTAATAAATGATACCAATCGACGATGGATTTTAACAAATGATACTAGCCGAAAAGGGGTTTTAAAAGATACCTGCCGGAGCGGGATTTTAACAAATGATACCGGCCGAAGCGGGATTTTGAAAGATACCAGCCGAAGCGGGATTTTAAAAGATACCAGCCGGAGCGGGATTTTGACAAAGGGTACCAGCCGAAGCGGGATTTTGAAAGATACCAGCCGAAGCGGGATTTTGACAAAGGGTACCAGTCGAAGCGGGATTTTGAAAGATACCAGCCGAAGCGAGATTTTAACAAATGATACCGGCCAAAGCGGGATTTTGAAAGATACCTGCCAGAGCGGGATTTTAACAAATGATACCAGCTGAAGTGGGGTTTTGAAAGATACCTGCGGAAGCGGGATTTTAACAAATGATACCAGCCGAAGCGGGATTTTGAAAGATACCAGCCGAAGCGGGATTTTAACAAATGATACCAGCCGAAGCGGGATTTTGACAAAGGGTACCAGCCGAAGCGGTATTTTGAAAGATACCAGCCGAAGAGGGATTTTAACAAATGATACCAGCTGAAGCGGGATTTTAAAAGATACCATCTGAAGCGGGATTTTGACAAAGGGTACCAGCTGAAGCGGGATTTTGAAAGATACCAGCCGAAGCGGGATTTTAACAAATGATACCGGCCGAAGCGGGACTTTAGGATAAAGAAACCAGCCGAAGGGGAATCTTCATCCAGGAATACTATGTCGAAGGTAGATTCCTAAGAAAAGAACGCCGGTCGAAGGCGAACTTACAACTGCAAAGAGACCAGCCGAAGGGGACTCTCAACAAATGATAAAGGTATGCATATCTGGTCAGAGTTAGATACACAAGAGCGAAGTTGATCATCAAGAAACAAACGTTTATAATTGCTAGCAAACACAGGAACGAGACTAACCGAAGAAAGCCCCAATAAAAAGGACGCATTCGCCTAAACAAGGGCGCCAGACAACTGGACTTTGAAGAGACATTGAAAGACTCTTAATCATAAAAAGTTAGCTAGGCTAACGAAAGGAGGACCCGACTAACGCGGATAAACCAAAACAAGGAACCGACTAAGTAGGACCTTCAAAGAGCACTGATCGAAGGTGAACTCTGCAAGAGAAAGGGACTGGTCAAATCAGACTTTAACAAAGAAAAACATGTTAGGCTTTCGAATAGGTTGCAAATACGCAAGAACTAAAAATCCCTCAGGCCAGAGGCGGGGTGTTAATTCTTCAAGAGTGGCAATTGTCTGAATTACCACACACCAAGTATGGATACTCAAACACTTGAGAAGCAAGAAAGGTTATAAGCTAACTCTTACTCATACTCTAACGACAAAGCAAACGCGGGTAAAATAACCAAAGGCTTGCAAAGGCAAGCGCAAACCACAAACTTATTGGGGAAATGGAGAAATACCAAAGACCTGACTGGTGGTGAATCAAAACAAACTCTGATGGGGAAACATAATTGAATTACCCTAGGCTTGTTGTAGAGATAAATCAAATATGAGCGTATAACAATCTGGTTACCACAGGTGGACACAATTGGCTTATACTCATGCATGTTTGAATTTTTTTTAGCGTAATGCTCCATACAATGGAAATGCTACGCGTTTTAGTAGATGCAATATAATGATGCATGTTTAGTAATGCACTGGTAAACACATCAATAATCGACTGTTGAGAAGATAAAGAACTTCCGAATGATTATTCTGGCATATCTGATCTTCTGTGGATAAAAAGTAATTTGTACTTTAATGGGGAACTGAGATTTGGAACCGTCGACCCCTAAAGATCGATGTCACTGGGGAAATAACTTCCTGGGAAGATCATTACAAAAATAAATTGTAGTCCAGTGAAAATCTTGGATTGATCAAACTCCCAACTTCACGGGGAACAAGTTCCTTATCCTCTATTGGAAAGAGGAAAAAATTTGCTGGGAATGGAAACTTCTGGCATAGAAATCTTTGACGAAGATAACTTCTGTTGGGGGAGTATAGAAATTCTTAAATAAAAATAATTCTACTCAGACCACACTGGGGATAACGTTGCTGGGAGGTAAAAGATCCTCACTTGGGGGAAGAAACAACATCCCAGGACAAAAACTCCATTGGGAACATCGCAACAGAAACTTCTACCATTGAAAGAGTTGTGACTGGAATTCTCCTGTACATCTCACCCGAGAGATAGGACACTTACTCCGTTAGGGAAAGAAGAATAATTCCACTGGGGAAATTAGGTCTCATTATACGGACATCTTCACGTTAGTCACATACGGACCCTTCTTGATTCATTTGTTGGTATGCATCTTGTCATGAAAGACCAACAGTATTTGCAAAACAGAAATTGGGGTGACGTGCCCCTGTTTGGAATGGAAAGGCTTACTGAAGAACAGACACCTTGAACTATCAATTACCGGGTAAGAACTGTGATGCAAGATTGCAACTTCAATATGTTGACTCCGAGGAGAAATGCCACTAAAGGGTGGACTTTAGAGAAGATGCTGCAAAAATAAATTGCAGTCCAATGAAAAGGGGTCAACTAGACTTTAAACAACTTCTATATTTCCAGGGAGAAAGAACATTCTCCTACTGCAGAGAAATGAGGATGCTTCACTGGGGAGAAAATATCTCAGAAGAGGAACCCCTTGGTAGATAGGTCTATGTCACGTAGCAACAAGTCTTTTACTGGGAAGAGGCATCTCCTTAGGAAGCGATATTTCTAACAAGTCTTGTACGAGTAAGCAAACCCAAATGATCTTTGCGTTACTGCTCATATCCTACTGAGGATAACAATCCAAACTTCGACTGGGGAAAATATCCTTGACTTAGGACAAAGGATATCAGTAAGTGGACTTGAGTCTCTGATAAGTCGAAGATAACAATTCTGACTTCTTGGCATGATTTTAGAAATTCATGGGTCATTTAGCCTGTGTATGGACTTGATCTGATCAACCACTAAAGAAGAGAGAAAGCCCTTTCATAAATTCTTGCCCCAGTCTGCAAGGCTTTTGTAGAAAAATTGCCTTGAGAGGGATTTCTGATATATGTACCACTAAGATAAAATGCCCCAGTTTTATGAACTTTGGAACATGATGTTTAGATAACCAAAATTGGAGAGGATTCCAACTATGCTTGAGCGAATGCCCATACACCTTCAAATTCTGGGAAGATTCTCCTCTGATCAACAAATTCTTAGAGAGATTTATCAAATCTTGACATAACTGTCCCAGTTTAACTGTACTTTGAGGGATAAAATCCCGACTTGAATGCCTCAGATCGGTGAAATACCTACTTGACGGAGTAATTGACACGCTTGCCCCTGCTTAACAGTTTCTTGACAAATCTTTTCTTTTCCCCATGCTCGCGGAGGGATGGGAAACTTGAGGATTTTTTTTAGGACAACATAACCTTAGAGTGGTTGTCCTATGTCTTGAAAGTACGTTATTTCACAACCATATTTCTCGACTTGAACTGCTTCTTTCTTGAGCAAATACTTGACGAAGTCTGCCCCTCGGGACCAACTGAAAGTAGTGCACCACTACTTGACAGAGACTCTGGGCAACCAACTTTTGCAATCTACTTCGGATCATTTCTCAAACTGGTATTCTTTTATTCAACAAAGTCGACTGAAGATTTGCCCCAGATTAAGACCATTCTCACAAATGATTCACCTTTAAACGGTATTCTGACGCAAACTGTCCCTGGAGATGATCAAACTTTCATCTGATGCTCATTATGCAAGCTTGCTTGATGTTTAAGCACTTGCTCATATGAAAAGAATGTTTATTATAAGAATGATAATTGTAATGCAAAGTCCATGTTTGTCTCGAAGTCAAAAACTTGTACTAAAAATACATTGAAATATCAAAAAATTTGTACAAAAGATAGTAAAAAGATGGAGTGTTACCAACTCAAAAGTTTTTGCAAGCCTCTCTAGGAGTCAGATTACCGTATTTCTTGTTACAGTGTGCTTTCGAATTAACCCTTGCTCCAGTTAGGACTTTTCAGGGTTATAATGTGGCCTGGTTCATGGTTTTATAAAAAAAAAGGATTTGAGGCTCAAAATATTTGGTGCCCACCCATTCTCCGTGATGTTCTCCAGTCCTAAGTTCAGTTAAACCAATATGAGCACTCATCCCTCAAAAGGAGTTTACCATGGTTGAAGAGGATGGCAGTCACTCACCTTTTTCATTCTTGGTGTTTGATCACACGACTTTATTCTTTGTGGAGGATCTTTTTTCGGTAATCCCTTTTTACTTTTCGCACTTTTCGCTTTCTTTTTGTATTCCCTAACTTTTTCCTGGACAAATTCCTTTTGAATTTGATTTTGAAGTCCAGCGGGATGCCCTGACTTTTGCCTAAGCGACTCGTCTTTTCAAGTTTCGGCTTAGCGAGGCTTTTTGTCTCTTTCTTTTATTATTTCTCTTTGCGGGAACCAGTCATGTGACTTTGAGTCATTCTTTGACTTGCTAAAAAAAGTGTGACTGCCTTGCTATTTAGTTGACGAGAAATAACCATTATGGTATCGTCACCTTTTGACCTTTTGATGTGCAAGAGATATCCATTGTGGTATCGTTCTCTTTGATGCACACTGCTGATATATGAAAGTTTAACCATTGTGATTTTTTTCTTTCTCAACCTTATGAAGGATAGCCATTGTTGTATCCTTTGATGTGCACTCCTAATGAGTTCTGAATGCCCAATCAGATTAACTGAAATCTACCTGCCCCGGGTTAAATGTAAGGTTTTTATGAAAAGAAAATAAACTCCTACTTCAAGGCTCAAAGGGGTTGACGAGGGTCTATCTCCCTTATATCTCCGGTGTTTGGGGATTGAAACAAGGCCTGTACATCGTCAGCAGGGTCCTATTCAAAAGCACACCGTTTGAATTTTTGGAATATTACTCATCATCCTCCCTCCAAAGGTTTTTGCTTTATTTAACAAGAGCTAAGTATAAAAAAGTCAAAGAAAAATATTAATGAGTGAATACGAATGGATTAATTCAGGACAAACATATTCAATGCATTGTGATTAATATTCAAAAATAGGCAAGTTTTGCATACAAGAAAGTATTAAACCAAAACATGAAAGATTACAAATGAGAATGCAAACGTAATTTGAAAATTCCATGTTGAGGAGACTAGTCTCCGTATGGACTTGTTGCTTCAGGCGATGATCCTGCAGTCTTGATATCTACTGAGTCAACAGAGACTTCAAATCTGACTGGCTGGCCTGAAATTGATAGCCTTTACATCAAGTAGATATTGCATATTTTCTTTGAAAGCCCAACAATCTTTAATGGAATGGCCTATTGCCCCAGCATGGTAATCACATCGGATTCCTTCACCATATGTGATGAGGGCTTTATCAGGCGAACCTGCATAAATTGCATCACAAAGCATCTTCTACCATAGAGAAGAAATGCCAACCATCTTCTATCACACATAAGAGAAATCCAGCCGCTGAATTCCAGAGCGTCTCCCACTACACAAAAGAGGCGACGTCTTTTATTACATAGAAGCGACATCCAGCAACCATACCAAAGAATCTTCTACTACACAGAAGAAAGTAAACTTCATCTCCTACTTCACAAGAGAGAAGTTTTAGCAACCGAATTATGGAGAATCTCCTACTTCACAAAAGAGTCTTCGTCTTCTACTACACAAAAGCAAAATTCAAAAACTGTAACAAAGAATCTCCTACTGCACAGAAGAAACTAAACTCTGGATATAGCATTCGACCTTTGAGGTATTTTTCTTCTACACAACAACAGATGTCCCAAAACTCGATATCTTATACTTCTTCATCACAGAACCATCACCCCATCTTATACTTACACATAAGAAGCATCCAACTGAGGAAGAAGAATCTGAAATGGTTTTCCCAACATGGACTGAACCTTAGAAAAATAATCCAAACAAGTACCAAACCTCATATTTCAACCCCTTGCAGTATTCAATATCCCAACCAAGTGCCCCAGAATGGGAGACACATCTAGCATTTGTATCGAAATCAGGAGAGAAATTTGTTGGAGGATGGCCCAAAGCACGAAGCTTAAACAACTGAGCTCCCAACACACGAGGAAGTAACTGGATACAAGGTATTGAGATTGTATCAACCTGCTTCTCGAGCTTTTTCTATCTCTGCTGGTAAGTTTTACCTCATGAGTTCACTCGGAGACCAGAAACTAGTTGCTAGCAAGAAAATCCGAGAACACGAAGCTCTGGGTGAGACCCACAAAGTATCTCATGATTTGAAAAAACGTCTCATAGGCTGGGGATGAATGACAACTCCTGTTGCAACAACGTATACAAGATCACTCTCCCTTGCTGACACTGCCTTCATAAATTCCATACCCGACTCAACCGATTCTTCAACTGGCTATTTTTCCCCTTAAGGATTTCTGACCATTGACCATTACTTGCATGTCCATGATAAACAACCCCATCTTTTTTTTTCATCGAACTCCCCACGAAGTTGTTCCACGGCTTTTTCGGATAACAGAGCGGCGAGAATTCAAGATTCACAATTATGAAGAGAAAATACCGGGCCTGAATAAGGATTCCCTATTCTGAGTACCTTCTGAGCACCTCCCATGGATGTATGAAGATGCATGAGGTGAGTGAGAAAATTCTCCCGTTGATATGATTTGGACACCACAGTTTCTGGATTGATCTCGTCTTGGGCCTTGTCTCTAGATGACGTGCCATTTTCAATTGAATGATCAATTACCCCAGGATAATATACATAGAAGATTCTTTCAGGAGAACGAATGAATGCTTTTCCAAGCAAATCGATATAAACTGCATCATCAGGCATACTATGCCATAAAACTAATACAGTCTGTCTTCTATCAAAACAAAAGATACATCCACCTGGTGATAAAGAATGTGGCAATTGGCCAAAAAGGAAATGGGCCTTTGGAAGAGACGCCAAACAGGTGTTGGGCTTTATATTTCAACCCCTTTGTAGTCTCCAATATCAAAACCGGGTACCCCAGAATAGGGGATGCATCTAGCATACATATTGTAATCAAAAGAGACGTTTGTGGGAGGAAGACCTCAAAGATCAGAGCTAGGAAGAGCTGGGAATAATAGGATGTAATGCATTGGGCTCACATTAGCATGCTCATCAGGATTCTTCCGTCTTTGCTTAAAAGCTTTGCCCCATGAATTCACTCGGGGAATAAAGACTGGCTATTGTTGAACGAATTAGGGAACACAAAGTTATGGAGGATGCCCCTGATTAAAAAGTCTGATGCCCCGGTGTGGCAACCACATCCGACGTTGGTCAATAAGAACTAAGCACTAATATAAGATCCAACAGTAAATGGGAACCATCTCCTGCTGTGACAATAGGTGCAAGATTGTTGACATCGTCATCAGAACTTTCATGACCTGGCTCATCCGAGTTTTCGATCAATTATATTCCTGTTCGAAGAAATTTCTGACAACGGGCCAAAGCTTGCATGCATATCACTCAGAGCTATTCCATGACCGATCCCTGAACAAGTGCAGTAAGAAATCAAAGCTAAACCTCCAAGGAGAACCATGTCTGAATAAGAATCCCCAATCTTTGAGTACCTGTTATGGATGCATGAATCTGCATGGAGTGCATGAATAGATGCCATGTCATGTTCCGTCATTTCCAAGGAATTTACGTGCTTTGGTTTTAATTTTACGTAAGCAAAAGATGGAAAGGTTTGGCACAAGGCTTACAAATACGATTCCTTGGAAATCACAGAACATATATGTTAAGCATGTGGTTAACCATGTTATGTATGCAACGGCATGAGATCAAATGGGATCAAGGTTCCATCATTTCTGAATATGATTGCTGCGTTGTTCTGAACCATATGAGTATTATCAGATTAGAGGTCTGACGTGGCTTCCGCATATAAGAACCAAGTACTATGTAGATCATTCATTGTACGGGGTCAAGGCTTCTGGAACATCAGGTAATGTTGAGCATTTTCTGAATGCGCTGGGAATGCCAAGATCAAAGGCCTGAATGAACTTCCAAGTAAGCAAGTCAGGAATCTCAGAAAATAAATCTGAGAACCATACAGTCACCAACAAAATACCATATGCATAAGTCATTGACAGAAGTCCAGAACATGATCATTAGAACCAATAGTCGCTGTCTGATCACAGTCTCTATCTGAGCATGGGTAACCCTTTGAACATAGTCACTAACTATACCTATGATAAAATTCCCTCCCCACTCACGGGTGAAGACTAGGTTAGGGTAAGGCAATGGTAACTCGAAAATAACGGGTCCGCCTGAAAGTGCCATGGGCTTACCCACAGACGTGGGTGCCGATAGTAATTCATTTGAACCTCATCCGAGCATGGTATATGACATGACTGCACTAATCGGACCATGTCCTATAGCCGCTATGCCCCCACTCTATTCCTAGTGTCCTAGTGCACTCTGGCCTGGGTACTGGGCCTTTTACCTCAATAGTAACATCCCCACCCAACATGGAAAACCAGAATCCAGCATAATAGATAACAAATATGGAAAGCAATAAAATGCAATGCAAACTTATGCTCAGATAAACATGTACCAATGAGTAAACTGAAAGCATAAAAATAAAAACCCTAAGGAAAGAAAACAAGAGCTAGGAGCGACTCCGGGATGGACCAGCATTTGGTCGACCATGTCCCCAGTGAAGTCGCCAGCTGAAACAACCGGTTGAAAATCATCAAAACAATGAAGTCGCCATCGAACGTCTTTTATCCCACATGTAGGGAAAGGTAAACATCGAGGAAACCTGAAAAGGGTGAAATCAAGGTCGAACGACCAAGAGATAAGGGTAAGCGAGTCTTTTACGTGAGGGGAAGGTATTAGCACCCCACACGCCCGTAGTACTCTACGGTATCCACTCTTGTTGTCTATCTTATGGGTGTGTTTAATCTATGCTTACTGTCTATTATTGCTACTGGAGAATGCATGCGAAAGAAAGGGGGAAAATGTAGGGAAAATAAAAGTTGTGCTCGTTCGGGCCCTACCCCGATGCCTACGTATCCCTTTTAAGGAATCAGAGCAGCCGTAGTTCGGCTTATATGTTTTTGTTGGTTTATATTTTTTAATGAACAATATTAATTTCGCCCTCTGCCACAACTCGACCTTTGGAGACTTACGCGTCAGCACAGAAGTGAATTAACATGCTCTCTTGAAATGTTTGGAAAGAAATGTGCCTGGACGCACAAAAAGGTTTGAATTTGTTTGGTTTTTACTGAGCGATATTAATTTCGCCTTCTGCCGCAACTCGACCTTTGGAGACTTACGCGTCAGCACAAAAGTGAATTAATATGTTCTCTCTGAAAAGAATTTTGCAAGGAAGGCCCAAAGGCAAAAAGAGTTTATATTGGTTGATATTTTTGCTTGTAGATAACAACTAGTTAATCTCAAGAGAGAGATTTTAATTATGTCTCTACTTATTCGTGAAATGATTCTTTGAGACTTGAACCATGCCCAGCCTTAGAATAAGAGAATAATAAGATCGAGAAGAAACTCGCTTATCATCTCCCATACTTAACGAAGATATGATTCTCGCCAGTAAATTTTTAGTATTTTGAAGTTTTGAAAAGAAAAAAAAAAGAAGTTTTAGTTTTAAATGCGTATGCAGAAGGGAAAGAAAAGTCGCAGGGAGACTAGTCTATTTCTAAACCTAATTTTATCATGCGTCAGTAGCCCTATGTCAAGGATGAATGAAAGGGAAACATCTACCTAATGTTAGCATGCACATGGATTGCGATAAAGTACGAAAATGAAGAATAAAATAGGGTTGTGACGATACCGAACGGAGGAGGTTCGTTGCCTTTTCGAAATTGTGCAAGCGATAAGAAAACTCTACAGAAGCCTCCTTGAATTCCTTGATGAAAATTATGCTCTTAGCTAGCTTTGAAACTTCATGAAACTCCTCACTCAAGTCTCTTTTATTTCAAAATCTTACACAAAATTGGCATTAAAATCTACCAAAAACATGGATAAAATAACAAACAAAGTTAATAAAAGAAGTAAAGTTCTATTCTAATATTTTTTTGAATTTTTATCATGTGAACAATTAAGGAAAAAACCATGTAGAAATATCACACAAAATTATTTAAGAAATAATAAAAAGTATTCAGAGGGTATAGAGTTTTTTTCCAGAGGTATACTGAAGCAACCCAGGCGCAGGCCCAACATTCCAGACCCAATTGGCAATTTTTTGTATGAAGCAATTGGGCTAAAAAACGCTCAGGCCCAGTAGCAATTTTTTTGTGAAGCAATATGGCCAAAAATGTCCAGCCCAAGGTGTATGGTCCAGTCTAAGCACAACCCAATCCATCAGATTTAGTTTTATTATAAAAATAAAAAACTAAAGTAAATGAAAGAAGATTGAAAGAGACAGTTTCGATTGGCATGTGAGCTAGGTTTTATAATTTCACGTGAACACAGAGGTACATAGGTTCTCTTCTCCATCAAAATTTCTGCAAAGACGCTTCTCTCATGGTGAATGGCAGCATTCTCATCATCTCAACTCCGTTTCAAATCGATTCAACTTCGCAATCCTGATTCTGATCAAAGCTCCACGGATTCAATTCGACATTCTTCATCGATGAAATCTGATCGCCGCCATAGCTCCGCCTTCTCTTTTCCTTTCTGATGAATCCTCTGTTGTTCACCACTTTAATCATCTCCGAAGCGACTCTAAATTCCATCGCGATTCAGCTTTCTTCAACACTAAATGGAAAGATCGGCATCATCTTCATCCTTAATTCCATCTTCCTCGATGAACTAGTCAAATGCGCCACCGTGAGACTTCGCTAATTCATCGTCATCTCCAACCTCGAAGCTTTGTCCGTAAACTTCGATTTGCAACGATATCCTAATGATATGACAAGAAGACGACACAATAGAATCTTTAATGACTTACTTGCAAAGTTGTTTGTAGTAGTGTGAGTTGAAAACCAGCGGGGAGATTTTGATAACTCAGGTACATCCTCTTTAGCCTTGTATTTTGAATTCCTCTTCTACTTCTTCTCCGATTCACTTCCCTATGCGTTCTTTGTTGATTCTTGAAGATGAGATTGTGATGCACTATTTGTTGATTTGTGACACTATTGCAGCGGATTCGGTGGCTTGAATCATGCGAAGATTGGGGGTGTACGAAGATAAGAAGCTCTAGAAGAAGCTTGTTGCAGAAGATGATTGAAGATTGGTTCAGAGATGATGAAGGCGTGGAGGAACTGATGTTGTTGATGCGGTTATTACCGAGAGAAGAATGTTGAAGATGCAACAATCATGACGATTCTGCAAAGAAGAAAGTTGCAGAGAGAATCTTTGGTTGAAGATTGAAGAAGAAAGCAGAGAGAAGATGAGAGCTCTTTTTGGTGATTCTTCCAACGATTGAAGAATGAATCATGAAAGAGGTAAATTTTTCTCTAACTTTTTCTGAATTTTCTTGAGAAATTTTCTGTGTCATCCCTGAATAATGAACCTGATTATGTATATATGACGAGAGAGTTGGAGGGAGCTTTCATAAAATTCTGTTTTTGGTTTTAGAGTTAGTTATGTGGAGGACCATTGCAAATATACTATGGGTTGGTTATATGCAAACTGAACTGGAAGTTATAGTTTTTATAGAATTGGTTAGGTGGTTAGGAGAGGTTTTGTTATGCATATGTTGTTAAATCTGTGGGAATTGGAAGGTTGGTTACGAATTTGTTAGGAAGTTTGTTATGGATCTGTTAGAAATTGGTTTAGAGTTTAGTTTGAGATTGGTTCAGTCTAAAATTCTGTTAAGAATCAGTTATAGAAGTTAGTTATATGAATGAGTGGTGAGGATTATTCTGAGTTTTTCCTTGTGACTTCATGTTATGCACAGAGCTAAAAATTTGGTTATGCGATTTTTTAATTTTCTCTGTTAATAGCCTTTTCCTATTTTCTTTATTATTCTAATTTTTTGTTTTGATTTTTAAGCTTGGTTATTTATTTTTCCAATAATTTGGGATTGGTCTCAATTTTCTGAATTACTTTGGTAAAGTAACTGGTGCAGAGTCACGATTTCATCTTTGTTTTACAGCAAGTTATGTGCGAGTTACAACTGACCTTATTTCACTTCCTTTTAATCATATGCAGACTTCTTTCATAGCAATTTTTAGACAAGTTTAGATGTTCAAAGCAAGGCCATGGTTTTTAATAAAGGTAAATGAAGCATTTGAAGAAGGAACTATATTGAAGAACAAGTTCCTGGAAACTCTGTTAGCTTATGAGAACTTGTCTTTTAGCAAAATGTAGTAGTTTAGAAGATGAACCTTTTGTGTATATTTTCTTTGTATGTATATGGTTATAGAATAGGAATTTGAAGTTTAGCATGGAGTATTATTTTTTTTAGGAAACTTTTGTGGCTTTTCAATGATGTAATGAGTTTAATTAACTTGGTAACATGGTTGGCATTTTGCACTTGTGTTATTTTGGAATGAATCACTAATGAAGTTTAGAACTTGAATGAACCTTTAATGTTTGAAAACCTTTGATCTTGAATGAAGCAGTTTGGGTAATGAATGATGAAGCCATGACTTGTTTCTTAATAAAGTGCGGTAACTTTGAACGAATATACAATGATAGTAATGAAACTTGCTTTTCATTTGAACCTTTGATTCCACATATGCTTTATCATGTCTTAAAATATCTTTAGATGTCAAGTATACCTAATAATTTCCAAACAACCTCTAAATCACGAAACATGGAATAATTTGGTCCACAACAGTTAACTTGGTTTTCATCTACGAAATCTCACTGGGATCTTCCAATTTTGCTTGAATCAGATCATTGAACAAAACTGAAGCTCATTCTCACACAAATATAATGTCTTGAGGAACTGATAACGAAGATTGAAATATGGAAGAAGTATAACCAAGATATCCTTAAAACTACTAATCCATATTAACTTGTATTGTGAGCAAAAACTAACGATGATGAGAACAAAAATGGCCTTGATCAATATGAATTCATGGTACCATTTCTTATGCCATGACCTCATACTTTTCAATTCAACCCCACAAGTCCTTTGTCTTGTCAAAAAATGTCTTTGTGGGATCCTTGAAGAAGATAAAATTTGAAGCATAGAAAGATATCCTCTAATTATTTCTCATTGACGAACATCATCAAACTCACACACAAAATGCAAAACCTTAATCCACTTGTATTAGGTGCACAGTGACGACTTGAGACATGGATAGAATAATGTTCAAGATGTCTTCGAAATGAAACAAAGCATGACCTTCCAATAGACATAGGGAAATAAACCCAAATCTTCAGACTTAACAAATAAAACCTTGCAACTTGATTTTGAGATGAAGAGAATAACCTCGTAGCTTGATAAAGAAGAAATCCACAACAACCATCAATCAAAACCCTAAATTCACAATTCAATGTACTAGAAGAATCAGTCTTGTTTGATAAACACCTTGAACCAAAAGAAAACCCGAGCTTCACAACCAATGATTCTCTGAACCATGATTCAACAAAACCTGAATTGGTTAATTGAAGAGTGGATAAATGCCATGTCAAAGTCATTAAGCCTGATCAAATGATAGGCACACTTATATGAGGAGACGTCTTGATTCAAAGACCATGTATGCTAAGTCACGCCCTTGAGTTCTTGACAAGAAAAACCTGTAACCTGTTGTTTATCAGAAGATAATAGCCTTGTTGCTTGAGGGAAAAGAAGTCCAAAAAGGAGAATGAACCAAAACCCTAATTCCACAGCTCGCTGCCTGAATAAGAAATCATCCTTTATTGGATACGAGCACCTTAACCAATGTGAAACCCTAGTATCGCACAACCACTGAACTTTGAACCTCAGAGCTATATTGAATTAAATGTATGCCATGTTAGTGACCTAATGAAATAGATGCAGATGAATACAAAAGTCTAAACTAAAATAAAAGAAATTAGGAGGGAAAATTTTGGGGTGCAACAGCGAGCACGAAAATGTGGGATATCTCACTCAATTCTTAATGAAATTGCAAACTATAAAGAGCACGAGGATCAGAAGAACACAAGGAGTGGACTAGTCTTTCATTTGAATCAATTTGGCCAAGAAATCTACCTGAACAAAGTAGTGAAAAGTTGCTCTGAAACTGGACTTCTACAAATAAATATAGGTCACAATTCTTGAAAGTAACCGTATGGTTAGCTTCAGAGAAGTTAAATGAAGCTAACTGAATGGCGCTTTTGGTGTTTGAAGGTGAGAATGTAAGAAATCAAAATTTCAAATTCAGAGTTCGTGTGGGATCTGAACAACGGTCAATTGGCTATCAAAAGCTTGCCTAAATGAGTGAGGGATGATTCTTATTTATAGATGATCATGATGCAAGGCTCAAGCGTGTGAATTGAAGGCAAAATCAATGAAATCGTGTGGACCTGCTAAGTGTGAAAATTGTGACTTCACATGGTTCAAAACGCAGCAAAGTGAATGGTTTAAGGGTCGTTTCTTGTTATGGCAAGTTCCTAAACATGATTAGACACGAAATTGATCTTTAAATAGGCTTGTAATTGGATTTAAACCAATTTTCAAATCTGGATGAACTTGGAATTTCCATTTTATGATTCTACTTTCATAACCATGGTGCCAACAATGTAGGGCACCATATGATGTGATTTTTGAAGCATTTGAAAGATGAAGTCACAAGCTTTATAATGTGCAAGGAGTGAGATCAATTGGATATTTTAGTAAGAAGCTGTGTTGAGTCAAAGTTGGAAGAAAAGGGTTGACTTTCCACACTTAGAAATATTTCAAGTTTTTCTTCAAAAGTGACCTATAATGTTTTGCATCCAAACATGGCCTTCCACTTGGAATTTGCTCTTTACCAAAAAAGATGGCATGAAATAGACCTTTTGAATTAAATCTTGAAACTTGAACCATTCAAAATCTCCAAAAATTGAGAGAGTTATGAATTGTTGAAGTTGGCAAAAAATCATGAAATGACCTATAATATTTTGTATCCTTAGGGCATCTCCCATCCATTTTATCACTTTGCATATAAAATAAGGAATAAATTTCACATTATCAAGATCATTATGGAAAAATAGCAGGCTCAAGGTGATAAAAATTGATCAAGTTATGATCATTTGAAGTCACACATGAGAAAATGGGGCTTCATCTGGAGGACTTGTAATCTTTCTTCATCATCAAGTTTCTTCCACATGAAAACTCCTTGAAATTTTTGAAGTGATTTATTAATAACCCTTTGAAGAGAAGGATGTCTTTGGAATCACTAAAAAATACCAAAAGATGAGCAAAATATACTTCTTTGAAGTTCAAAACCCTAGCTCATAGATCAAGAAAATGCTTTGAGGAACCTTGACAAATTTGAATCACCTTCTTGTACAAACACTCTTGCTTTGTAAATAGAAGTTATTGAGGATGAAAATGAGAACTCATACCCACCAAAAATACTTCCATATCTTGAGAATTGAGAGAAATATGCACTTGTGATCAATGGGAACAAGACCTTGTCCAACCATGACAACTTCTTCAATCAATCCCTTGCACTTTTGAATCAATCTTGATATCTTGGAAATGTAGTGAACCAAAATAACCTTTCCATGCCATCCCTTCAAAAACAACTTCAATGGTGAGGTTTGGACTTCTCAAGCTTTATTGTCTAGGGAATGGGAATAAACTCATGAACCCATGGAGCAACTTGCTAAACCTAATTGCCTTTACCTACATTAGTAACAAGTAAGAAAATCCAACCTTGAATTTTATTAATTAAAAGGAAAAATCAAGACAAAATATTCATGATCACAAAAGAAAAAAAGTTAAGGTGCTTGGTGATTCCTTAAAGAGAAAAGCTAAAGATAGGGAGGAGAACCAAGAACCCTAATGTGATCTTGTTGTGATTGAATCAACATGGTATGATGAAGGGATCTTAGGGGGAAAAATTGGGGTACAACAACTTCCCTTATTTAAGTTTCTTCTATCCGGAGATACGAAGGTTAAAAATCTTCGTGTCGACGCGATTGAAGATACTTAAATATAAAACAAACCCTATTTTTGGCCTTAAGATGCCATGAAATGCTTATGAGCGTGAATGCATACGAGAAAAATCAAAGAGACGCAAAACACCAATGTGGATGTAACAAAGGAAATAGAGAAACAAAAGAGAAACCCGACCAGGAAAATAAATCACTTGTGGATCAAAAGACCTGACTCATAGAGGATGATCAAAATTCAAAGGATACACCAACTTCTAGTGAAGGCGAAACTACCAACGTTCACTGATGGTAGAAAGAGGAAAGAAATAACAACACCAACGTTTACTAACGATGAGCTACCAATGTTCACTAAAGGTAGAGAGAAAGAAATCATCGACGTTCACTGACGATGAACTACCAGCTATCACTGAAGGTAGAAGGAAAAGAAATATCATAGCATCACCGTTCATTGACGATGAAATACCAGCTTTCACTGAAGGTAGAAGGAAAAGAAATATCATAACATCACCATTCACTGACAATGAATTACCAACGTTCACTGAAGGTAGAAAAAATATAACAATCATCGAGGTTCACCACCGAAGACCTACCAACTTTCACTGAAGGTAGAAAGAGAATATATCATAGCATCGTCGTTCATTGATGATAAACTACCAACATTCACTGAAGGTAGCAAAAAGATAACAATCATCAACGTTCACTGCCGAAGACCTACCAACTTTCACTGAAGATAGAAAGAGAATATATCATAGCATCGCCATTCAATGACGATGAACTACCAACGTTCACTGAAGGTAGCAAGAAGATAACAAGCACTAACTTTCACTAAAGGTGACCTACCAACTTTCACTGAAGGTAGAATTAGAAAATATCATAGCACCTCTGTTCACTGGCGATGAACTACCAACATTCACTGAAGGTAGCAAAAAGATAACAATCACCAACTTTCACTGAAGGTGACCTACCAACTTTCACTGAAGGTAGAAAGAAAAAATATCATAGCACCATCGTTCACTGACAATGAACTACCAATGCTCATTGAAGGTAGAAAAAAGATAACAATCACCAACTTTCACTGAAGGTGACCTACCAACTTTCACTGAAGGTAGAAAGATAAAATATCACTAGCACCGCCGTTCACTGATGATGAACTACCAACGTTCACTGAAGGTAACAAAAAGATAACAAGTTTTCCCCAAAATTCTGGTATTTCACCTAGAACGGGTCTCAACTTCTTCTTTAACCAAGGCATTCTGCCTGGAAAGGGTAATATATAAGTTGTCTCAAATAAAGAGACTACCACTTGCAAAGATTTCACAACGAACTGTCTCTGCGATATTGAAAGACTTGCCATCCACTGGAGTAATTTGACAACGAACTACAAACTATCAGCTCATAGATAAGATAGAAAAAAAATAACATCGACTTTTACGGGGAAGTACAAGTTGCTCAAATAAAGAAACCGACTACTTGCTGTTGTGAAGGATTATAAAAATGACTTCCTGGGGAAAGCAATATAGCCTCTTGGGGAAAGAATTATGACTTCCTGGGGAATGCCAACATATTCATGATGAGGAGATAAAGTCTTCTCATGCAAAATAAATGCACATTCTCAAACCAATGCTCGAAGCTTGCAGAAATCCAAAGTAATAATATTGCTGGGAAACAATGATTCGATCCAGAAATAAACTGGAGTAAAATAGTCTACCAAAATACATTCTCTGAGAAATGAACTCAAGAGTGAAACCCAAATCATCCAGACACAGAGCTGTACAGGAAGGCTAAAGAAAAAATCTTCCACGAGGGCCAACTCAGTGGGGAAATTGAAAGAACACACATTTTCTGCTTATGATGACACTCTATTGGAGAGGGGACAACACAACTTTGTAAAACGGGGAAATACGTCTACAAAACAATAACGAATGTGAATGAGCAATGATTTTCCAAATTTTAACTATGCATGATGTATGTATAAATGTATGAGTATTATCGTGCATATGCTGACAAAACATACATATAACACTGGGAGTAACCAGGCAAAACCAACTCGGGCACAATCAACACTCGGCTAAATCACATCCAAGATGAACATTCCATAAGAAAAATTAAGCGCCAACCGAGGAAACAAAACCTACTGCATGGCTTAACTTCACTGGGGAGAAACGTAATTCGAAAGTAAACAAAACATAGTGACAAAACAATACAGATATAGAGATATAACATCTTTTCCCAGGCTTTACCAGGGAATAACACTCAGACTTCAACGGGGAAACACATATTTTTCAAAAGTAACGCTTCTACTGGGGATTGCAAAATCAATTTCAAGTAAAGCAGACGAACACCAAATCATTAAAACATTCACTGGGGAATTCAGGCCCATTCTGAAGGAGGAAAAACATACAAACTTCACTAAGGCATGTAATGTACCATTATCAAGACATTAACTGGGGATTTCGTGTTGACTTCATTAGGGAGGTCAACACCACATTCTCAAAGGGAAAACCAATATACGTTCTTTATTGGAGAAACTTGAGACATGTGTTCTTCGAGAGTAATTATTGTACCAACTTCTCTGGGAAGAAAGAACTTCTATCAAACAAGTGAAACCTTCACCAGAGAAATCTTGGATTGAGTCTTCATATCATGCAAACTCAGAAAAGAAGAAAAATGAACCAAAACTTGACTAGGGACACTGGAGTCACAAACCCAATACAGCGAAAACATCCTGAGAAAAACTTCCCCGGGAAATAAAGCTTCTCAAAACAACTGGAGTTCGTCCATTCCTGGGATCACCAATTTTGTTTTTCTCTTGCGTCACAAATTTTAAAGTAAAAGCAAATTGTAAGTTCTTTTTGAAAATCAATTTTGTTATTTAATCTTTTCGCTTTGAAAGTTATTATCAATAATAAATGGAGTCTTTACAAGCTAAATAAAATAAGAAATACAAATAATTGGGTAAAAGCTCAAATTTCATTAATAGAATGGTAGTCTGCGAATGGCGAGACTCCATGGATGATTACAAAATTCGAAAAAAGGTAATATATAATGGAAAAGATACATTAAGATACAATGACCACTATCCCCTCTAACAACTTTTGAAATCCTGAGCAGCAGCTCCCGTTGAAGTGTGATGAGGATCCGAGAAGATTGTTGCTCCAACGATCAAGTCTTGTCTGATGTAGTTACTTGCCAAGTAAGTCTCTAACTTTTGCCTAAGCTGCCCTTGCGGGTTTTCAACTTAGCGGGAAATTTTATGCTGTTTATGTCTCTAATTTTTGCCTAGACCTCCCTTTCGGGTTTTCGGCCTACCGAGACGCTCTTTTTTGCCTAAGCCGCCCTTTCGGGTTTTCAACTTAGCGAGCTGTTCTTTTTATTTCTTTAGGCGAAGTATTTCTTGACCGCATCAACATTCATGGGACGTGGGAACTCCTCGCCATCCATAGTTTCAAGAATTAATGCACCGCCAGAGAAGGCTTTCTTGACAACATATGGGCCTTCAAAATTTGGATTCCACTTTTCCCTAGAATCAACGTTAAAAGACATGATCTTCTTGAGCACGAGTTCGCCTTCTCTGAATTCACGAGGCTTGATCTTCTTATCAAAAGCTTTCTTCATTCTCTTCTGATATAATTGGCCATGACACAAAGCCATCATTCTCTTCTCTTCAATCAAATTCAATTGGTCAAATCTGTTCTGGACCCATTCAGCCTCTGACAACTTGGTTTCCATTATCACACACAAAGAGGGAATCTCAACCTCAATTGGGAGTACCGCTTCCACTCCATACACAAGGGAGAACGGGGTTGCTCCTGTTGAAGTGCGGACATATGTTCGATATCCATGCTGTTATACCCCAAAATTTGCCCTCCCATATTCCTCAAGAAATTGCCAAGCCAAGCTACCAAAATTCCCCAAGGGTTGTGCAGTGCAACAGTCTCCCATACAGTCAAAACTAGGGTTTGTGTGCTGATCAAGAAAATGGAGTGTTCAAAGGCCCAATCAAGTCCCATATGCTTACAAACATGGTCAAGCATCCTCATATCAAGTTTCAAGGCATTCAGCTCAAGATTGCACAGTCAAAACCCTAAATTGCACTACAGTCAACTGTAGGGGCAAAATGGTCATTTGGCAGTCAAAAGTTCAAATTTTTGGTCAACATATCATTTTGAAGCCACAAACATCATTTGATCAATGCTTGATCATGATTCTCAAAATTTGGCTCAGAAATCATCAAAGATGCAAAAGTTGCTATATTTGGACAGCTGAAAAAGTCAACTGAAATTGACCAGGGCATAACTTTCACATGGATTATCAGAAAAATTCCATCCAAAGCTCATTTTGAAGAGAAAGACATTTCCTACAACTCATCTTCATACTTCAAGTCCAAGAAATGCTCTCACAAAAAGTTATCAATTTCAACATTACAGGTCATTTTCAAAAGTCAACAAAAAGGGACTTTAAGTCAAAGGCCATAACTTGAGATTGGTAAATCAAAATGACATGGGACCAAAGGCATTGGTTAAAGGACTCAAAGACCTTTCCAAAATGTCCAAGAACATGTGAAAAGCTTAAAAATTGAGCAAGTTATGCCTTGTAGAAGTTGGGAAATTTTTGTGAAATGGCAAAAGTCAACTATCCTTGAAACTTCAATTTTTGACAAAAGGGCCCACTTTTTTCCACTTGATTCATCCTTGTCATGCCACACACGTGTCCCATGGTTAATTTCAAGACCAAATATTGATTTTTCTATTTTATTTAATTTTTGATAATTTAATTCATTTTAAATCTTTGAAAATTCAAGTAAAATTCAAAAACCAATGGAATAGTGTCATGTGAATTTGGACAACTTCCTTGTATCATGGGCCAACTCAAGAACTCAGGCTAGGGTTAAATTTCACACTAGGTCTAGGTCTTGGCTAAAAAGAAGGAAACTTGATTAATGGTAAAAAACCTAGGACTTGTTCTTTCTTAAGCATGAATCTAGGTCAGTTAGCAAGCCAATTCTCTTCCAGCATAAGCCCTAAGTCAAACCCTAACCACCATATACCAAGGGCTGCGCTCAAAAGCTTGTGGACAATTTGAAAAATTAGCCATATAATGCAAATCTGAAATCAAGGTTAGAAAGAATTTTAGGCCTTAATTCTTTTTCCATTAGCATCCTGGACAAATTCTGAACGCATCCCAATTCCAAACATCTTTCAAAACTCCCTGAACTGGTATCCATGAGTCAAACTGTGAAGAAAAGTTTTTGAAATCGCATAGCATAATTCAAGCATTTTTTTTCATTTTTATTTATGTATTCATGATCACAACGATGTTTCTAAGCTAACCATGGTGTTTGATTGCTTTTTTGTTGACCATACGTGATTCTGCCATTGCTAAAATTTAGGGTTACAGGTTTCTTAAATTAGGGTTTTTGCGTAGAGGAAAAATTAGGGTTCCTGAAGACCATGGTTGAACTCAGCGCTTAGAGACGAAGAAGAAGATATGCTCGCGAACAATTTATGAAGCTCGTGGACCTAATCGCTATTTTTTGAAAGCTAGCTTTAAGCCACGCATGAAAAACCGTGGCCAATGTGTTTTGTTTTTTACAGGGATGAAGACGATGGTGTCGTGTCACACAGGGACAGGTCCATTCAAATTTGCGCGCGTTTGGATCATTATGCGTTGGTTTTAATATTTGTTGTTTAATGACCATTATATGTTAATTGAAACACAAGTGGCTCAGTGGACAGGGATGCGTGCATGTGACCTTCAAGACCTGGGTTCAAGTCCCAGGTCAGAACAATTTCCATAATATTTTTCTATTCTAATTCCCATGCAGGCTCAGTAAAACATTCCACCATACGCTGCCAAGGATCAACGGCCATGTGTCCAAGGGAATCAGATCCAAGGCTTAGGTCTGAGGAGTACGCTACACTTGGTCAAATGCATCACACCTGATCAAAAAAGTCAATGGACTTCAAAGCCTAATGGGTCTGATTTGCTAGGCCTATACCTCCTGAATTGGGGACTACACCCCCCTGGTTTGCCTTATTATTTCTTTTATTTCTTTCTTTAATTTTTCTTTTTATTTCTTTTATTTGCTATGTATTTAGTTAATTATTTTTTACAAAAATGCAAAAACATCATAAAATTCAGAAAGGCCAAAAAATATAATTTTTATATTTTAATTATTTTCTAAATAAATTGTATGTAAATTATTTAGTTTAATTAGGGTACAATTTTAATCTTTTTTTAATAAAAATCCAAAAATAGAATTTAGGTTTAATAACTTTTTATTTTCTTTTTAATTTCCCCCTTTTTTTTCAGAATAATAATGTTATTTATTTATTTTCATCATAAATTAAAAAATGTACATAAATTAATTTAGAATTAAATTAGGTTAAAAGTCAATATTTTCATAATAAACTTAAAAAACAATAGAATTAGGTCTAATATTTAATTTAATTTCAATTAACTCCTTTTTCTCATTAAGTCTAAAAAACACAAAAATACCATTTTCATTTAATTTTAATTTTAAATTCCTTGTTAATTTTAATTGTTTACAAAAGGGTCCAACGCCCTAGTTTTGTTTTTAATTCCTTTATTTCGCACATTTATTTTATATCATTTAAATAATTATGTATATGCCCCAAAGCCTTGTAATAATTTTTACTTTATTTCTCGCACTTTTACTTTCAGTCAAATCGGGTTCGGTTTATTTTGGCGATGTGGACCCGCGCCATTTGTAATAGTGTAGACTTATTTTCTCGCAAGTATATAACTGTTAATAAATATGCATGAAAGAATGAATGCCCAAAAAATAAAATCGAATCGTTAGATCACCAATGCATGACAAGACAAACAATAAACTGAAAATGACACACAATTCACACACCACCCCTAGGGTACGCTTCACTGTTGCCTTGCCCCTCGAAAGGTGGTCGTCGAGTAGAAGACGTCTTAGTAAGTCCTCATGATCCGGGAACCTGGCATGAGGGTAGCTTCTAAGGTGTCTTCCCATTGCTCTGGTGATCACCATGTCCCTATACACTCGAATTGACCCAAACACCTCCAACGGTGGTGCTACCTACCTCTCAATGGTGGGATGGCACTACTTTAAAGGACATTTACACAGACGAATTCCTTAGGGTAGGTAGGTTCTCAAGGATACTTGCTCTAATTTCAAACAAATCAAAACATCTTTTCACCAACACATTTTCAAAAGCTTTCAAAAGCAAATTTTTCAAACACTCTGACGTACGAGTCGAACTGAAATTTTTCAAAGAAACTTTTAAAACCCACAATTGAAAAGCAAGCAAACATTTTTGAAAACACATTGAGCAAGTATCTAAGAGCCCATGGATAACCATGGATAGAAAGGGTGCTAACACCTTCCCTTTCTATAACCTACCTCCCGAACCGAGAGCAATCTCTTTAAGGAATTTTTCTGTGCTTTTGTCCTTTCCATTTGGAGAAAATAAAAGACGGTGGCGACTCTTGCTTCCGCGACATTTCGCGAACCAGCTTTAAAACAGTCAGTTCCAGATCCACCGATCACACATGCAAAGTAAAAGGGAGCATTTCATGCCAATCTTTATAAGTAACAACCATCTTCTAGATGATCTTCTTGATATTCTTATTAGCAGCTTCAACAACCCCATTCATCTTTGGCCTATACGGAGATGAATTGTGATGCAAAATCTTGAATTCCTCACAAAGTTCTGTCATTATCTTGTTGTTCAGATTCGAGCCATTGTCAGTGATAATTCTGCTCGGCACATCATACCGACATATGAGATTATTATTAATGAAGCACACAACCACTTGCTTGGTGACATTACCATATGAATTAGCTTCTAACCATTTGGTGAAGTAATCAATTGCTACCAAGATGAAACAGTGTCCATTCAAAGCTTTGGGTTCTATCATCCCAATCATGTCAATACCCCACATAGAGAAAGGCCATTGGGAAGAGATCATATTAAGAAGTGTCAGATGCACATGAACCTTGTCCGCATAAATATGGCATTTATGACACTTCTTTGCAAATTTGTAACAATCGGATTCCATTGTCAACCAATAGTAACCTTCCCTTAGCATCTTTTTAGCCATCGAATGTCCATTGGCATGAGTTCCAAATGAACCTTCATGAATCTCATGCATCAACATGTCTGCATCGTGTCTATCCACACATCTGAGCAAGACCATGTCAAAATTTCTCTTGTATAACAAATTTTCACTGAGAAAGAAACTGCCAGCCAATCTTCTCAATGTCTTTCTATCTTTATTCGATGCACTAATTAGGTATTCCTGAGTTTGGAGAAAATGATTGGTATCATAATACCAAGGTTTCTCATCTGATACCTCTTCTGTTGTAAACACATGAGTGTGCCTATCCAGTCGCCGAACCATAATTCGAGGTATATCATTCCAAGTATTCACTTGATACATAGAAGCCAGAGTTTCCAGAGCATCTGCCATTTGATTTTCATCTCTAGGAATGTGATGGAATTCAACTTTATTAAAGAAGGGTAACAACCTTCTAGCATAATCTTTATAAGGAATCAAGCCGGGGTGACGAGTATCCCACTCTCCTTTAATCTGATTTATTACTAAAGCTGAATCACCATACACATCTATAATTTTAATTCTGAGATCAATAGCTTCCTCGAGACCCATGATGCAAGTCTCATATTCTGCCATATTATTAGTATAATCAAATGTCAACCTTGCAGTAAAAGGAATGTGCGATCCATGTGGAGTGATAATCACAGCACCAATTCCTTTACCATAAGCATTCACAACTCCATCAAATATCATACTCCAACGAGATTCAGGATCAGGACCTCCCTCAGGCAATGGTTCATCACAATCTTTCACTTTCATAAACATCACATCCTCATCGGGAAAGTCATACATCATAGACTGATAATCATCAACTGGCTGGTGAGCAAGATAATCTGCTAACACACTGCTTTTAATAGCTTTTTGAGTGTGGTATTCGATGTCATATTCAGATAATAGCATCTGCCAGCGGGCAATTCTCCCAGTAAGAGCAAGCTTTTCAAAAATATACTTGATTGGATCCATTTTGGAGATCAACCAAGTAGTGTGATTCAACATATACTTCCGCAAACATTTTGCCGCCAGGCTAGAGCACAACATGTCTTTTCCAGCATGGAATACCGCGACTCACAATCAATAAACTTTTTACTTAGATAATAAATGTCTGTTGTACCCCAAAATTTGCCCTCACATTTTTCCCCAAGAAATCTCAGCTTCAAACATTTCCTGACTTTTCAAACTGGCTCAAGAATCGGACAAACGGACTTTTCTTGACAGTCAATCAAAATTAGGGTTTTCACTGATTTTCAGAGCTTTGGATTGTTTCACAGTTGGCTCAGGGTTTGGGTGATTTTTGGTCCAATTTTGATCAGGCGAGCGTTATTTGGCATTTAATCGGGAATTAGGGTTTTATGGGCATATTCTCAGAAGAATTTGAATTCCACAGCACTTTGCGGTTTATTTCAAGATTCGGATTAAAATTCGCGTTATCTTGGTTTAATCAGTAAAAGAGACAGTGGTTTGAATTCAGTACGTTTTGATTGGGCCAGTCGTATACAGGATGCAGTGTTGGATTCACAGTGTTTATGCGTTTGATCAGTCTATTTGGATTGACTGCTGCTTTGCTCTGGATGTTGAATAAGACGGGTTTAATTGATCAATGTTGTTTTATTTAAGTTATTCATTATTCTAAAATTGAATGATTGAAATTTATCTTTCAATTGTTTTAATTCTAAGAATTTTAAATAAATAAATAAGCAATAAAGAAAATTAGAACCAATTGGATAATTTGGATTTTTATTGATATTTGAATTATTTGTACAAATTGTTGTTTATAAACTAAATTACAGACAATAATTTACATTTAATTTAAATATTACATAGAATGAAAAAAACTATCCTATTTTCTAATATTCTTCGTTCTTCACTCCGCTCCGGTATTCCATTTTTCATCTGCAAAAAGAAACAAGAAAAGTCAGAAGGCATTTAAAAGAGACAGTTAAAACTTGCTCATCATTAGGGGCCACTGACTGGGATCAGTTGACCCTCTCTGCAAATCACGGGATTTCTCCCGGTTCACAGAGAGGGAAGATTTTTTTATTTCATGAAATGTCAAAAATGCATAAGTTACAAAATTCAAGCTGCATAAGAATCTCAAATCCAAAATCCAAACTAAACTGAAAAGTTCAATCTTAACTTTCTATCCAAAGCAAAGGCACTACTGTCAGTTTACTCAAAGAAAGAAATCAAAGTAGTACAAGTTGCTATCAAAGCTCAAAAGCTGTCATGGAAAGATTTGGCCAAGATATCAAGGAAAAGAAAAAGCACACAAACTGTCAAAAGAGAGATAAAGGAGATGCAGAAGATGTGTTATGCAAACAATCTAGAATCATCATTTCCCAGCATAAGAGTAGGCCCCTTCAGAGCAAGTACAATAATAATCATATAAAATTCAAAACTGTACTTTAAGAGAGAGTAAAGAGAGATAAAGCAGCAAGGCAGGTTTTCAAGCATGGTTCAGGTTAGGCATAGGCAGCAGACAGTAGAAAGGCATAGACAGAAAAGATTATACAAATCCAAAACTCAGCATAGCAGGCCAAGACAGTTCAGAAGAGATAGAAGAAAACAAAATATACACAGGCCAATACAGTTCAGAGAGAGAGAGGGCAGAATTTCTTATAAAAAAAAAACTCTTTCAAGTTTCATACCTAAAAACCTGAAGCATTTCACATAAACCAGAAGCAAAAGCAAACAAGAAAACATATACCAGAACCAGGTTCAAAAACCTGAAGCACAACCAACTGCATAATCCAAACACATATACAAGACAACCAACACCCTGTCCAACCACCTAGCCTGATAAACCAAGTGCAGAACCAATGCAAAAGCACATAACCTGATGCCTACAACCCTGCATCAAACACAACTCAAAAAGCCTCAAACAAATATATTGACAAAAAAAAACACTTCAAACCCATCTTGAAACCTAAGTAAACCTGCCCATCATCCTGTCTAAAGCCTCAAAAACCAAGCTTTAAACCAAAAATGCAGAAAAACTTACTGTCATAACCATGAAACCATCATCCTGTAAGAGGCCATCAAACGCAAGACCTCACATAACCTGCTAAGGTTCATCTCAGCAAGCATAACCTGTAAGACCAGCATATGCCCAGAAAGCCCTTAACCTTAACCAAAAAAACAGTTCTGGCCATTCAAGAACCTTGTCAAAAAATATCAAGAGGCCTGGCTATTCTTAGAACCAGAGGCAACATCCAGCATTAATGCCTTCAGAACCTTTTCATCATTAGGCAATACTCAGGCAACAATACACAGGGCAACAAGAGAAGAAGAGAGAAAGCGTCAAGAACAACAACTCAAAGCATCAAGGGCCTCAGAAGCAAGCTTCATCATAGGAAAGGCAGCAAATGTTCTAAAACATTCAAAATTGTTCAGAACATCATCATCAAAATCATAGCATCCAACATAAGCAACAAGCATGCAAATATACAGTGGCAGTAGAAGAGATAAAGAAGTGAATTAGGGTTTCTCAGTACACATCATCATCAAAACCTTAATATAGCAAAAGAGCGAAAATACCAGGAAAGCGTCAAAAGCAAAGCAAGCTCAAAGTCCCTCACACCGTTCCGGCCTCCTAAGCATCACACTCCTCCGCCTCTCCTCCATCTCCCAAAATCAGGTAGCAATCTTCTCCCCCTTTCCTCTTCACCACATCATAATGGTACAGATTCGGAAATCAGAACCCAAATTGAAACACAAATTCGTAAAAAAGGAGATAAAAACATAAAGCGTTGTAATCAAACCTTAAGTCAAGGATGCAAGGCTCATGTCAATGGAGGGAAGGAAGGCTTCTGGAGGTAGCGCTGGTGGCCGGAGTGGGTTGCTCAGAAAGATGCTCGGAGAAGGCGAATGCACGAACGGCGCCGCTCAAGCCCTAACCCTCGTTCTGAATACCAATTCCCTAACCCTAAATCGTTTGCCTGAACCATGGGCCTGACCCGTTTCACCCCCCTGAAGCCCATTTAAAATGCTTCTCTTCTTTTTTTTTTAACAACACTAAATACTAACCTTTTTTTATATATAAACAATACTTACTTCTTTTTTATAAAACACTAATCCCTTTTATTTTACAAACAATATTTATTTTCTAACTAAATATAGTTTTAATAAATATAACATTCTTAATTAACTTAACAAAATATTTTTATATATATTTCTAACTTAACATTTTTCATATATTAAAATTGAAAATACTTGTTTCTCTTTATTTATTTACCCTTTCATTTAAAATATATTTTGTACATACATTTTTAAAACATTAATTTTGTACATATCATATAAATTAAATTTGAAAAAAAACATCTTCTTTTAATTAATACACTTTTTGTACATAACAATAACATTAAACTTTTTATACATAATTAACTTGAAAATATTTCTTAATACACATTAAAATATGTTTGTATATAAAATAATACATATCATTTTTATCATATAGTTAAAATTGAAAACCTCCTTTTAATTAAAATACATATTCATATATGACAATAGAAATACATTTTTTCTCTAATATCAAATTCACAACATTTAATCAAAACACTTCATTTTTCTTTTGTACATAACTAAATATACAAATCAAAGATTCATTAAGATTCACATCTAGGTCAAAAACCCTAATACGATTCAACTTCATATCGCACTTGTAAATAATTACACATACATATACACTTGTACACTTACATAACACATTGCCCTATACATATTGGTTTATCTTACATTTATATTTAATATTCATATTGATCTCACATTCGATTTGGTTGTAACTTATTGGATACTATAAGTCTCATCCCCTTGTACATTTATACCCCCACTCCCGGACACTATTTTGTAATAGCGTAGATTTACATTCCGCAATTTACAGTTTTCAATTATGCCATGGTTAGACCTAGGGTTTGTATGTACATAAAATCAAACGCTAGATAACCTAATACAAGACAAATACATGTAATCAATACACAATCACACTTACACCCCCTAGGGTAATCCCACATGTTGCCTTCCAAAATGGGCCATGCTTGCACGTCGAGTATCTTTGGCAAAACAAAATCAAATGATCATAAGTCTCAAAGTGTTGCCTAAACGGAACGATCATAGTCCCTTCAAAGCGAATTGCCAAAGACACTTGGCATCATTGCATTCATGGTCCATACGATGACCCGCGCCCGTCCCGAATAAACTTCCTAAACGCAAGATTGTCCACCAAGTTCAATGGTGGAACAAAATTGTTAAAAGGGGTTAAAACATGACAAAAACCTTTGAGTACAATAGGGTAGACAAAACTCTTAGTTACTTGAGATCAAACTTGCAAAAACACTTGCCTTCTTTTCAAAAACCACAATCCACAACACTTTCAAACAAACTCTCAAAAACATTTGAAAACATCTTTTCGAAAAGATTCACACTTTTGTAAAACACTCAAACACGAGTCAAATACATTAGTTGCCTAAAACAAGGCATCTTTTTCCAAAACATTTTCAAAAGCACCCACACACACACCATTTTTCAAAGCAATCGAAAACCAAGGTAAAATTGATCTAAGCAAGTACCTAAGAGCCCATGGATAACCATGGATGAAAAGGGTGCTAATACCTTCCCTTTTCATAATCTACCCCCCGAACCCACGAAACATCTCAAAAGGTTTTTGCTGTGCTTTTTTAAACCTTTCCTTTAGGATAAAATAAAAAGTCGGTGGCGACTCTTGCTCAACCGCACAAGTGCGAATACGAACGCAAAACCTCAAGTCAGTTCTCCCACCGTATCACAGGACTGGCGACTCTGCTGGGGAGAATTTAAAAGTGGGGTTACCTTAGGGTTTAGATCACCTTTACTTTCAATTGATTGCTTTGTTTGCTTTACATTTATGGGCTTTGTATCGGAGTTTTATAGATCCTAACCCGGATCTGGGGAAACCCTTTTAGGTAGCAACAAGGCTGTGAGGGAACTGTGTGGGGTATACCGACATGGTTGAAGCAGTCTGCTACGTTGATGTGGCACTTTGGTGTGTACCGGTAACCCTTGAGTTCAGTCAAGGAGAGTACGGGGCCGCCGCGTGGTGTCGTGAAGCATCAACCGACCTTAGAACCCTAATTGACCAACTTGGCCATTAGAACAGTAACAGTATGCTACACTCATTGAGGCTAAACTCTCGAGATGGTTCCGGCCGCGAGAAAAGGTTGCGATGCTGGAGTTATGACCGATTGAGGGTAGCCAATGATATGAGATCCTCTAGAACCCGGTTACTTTTGATAGGACAGGTTTTAACCAACAAACTGAAAGAGGGTAGTACCTGAACCTCACGCAAGCCTAAACCTAAGGCCTTGTGTGCTTTGTGTGAATATTGTTTGCCTGTATATACGCTCACTTGCTTGTGCATACATGCACATAACATCATAACATCATACCATAGCATTCTAGCATTTTCAATAACCATTTCAAGGATCTCGAGGGTTCTTTTGATGCAGGGTTACGTTGAACCAGACATCTATCAAGGGGCAAGAGGTCTCTCCTCTAACCAATCCAGTCAAAGTTCAAGTACAACAACTTGAATCAGTGGCTATGACCCACTCGACATGGTGAGCTTGATTCTCGTGGAAAGACATCCACCGATACAAAGTTCTCCAACCAAGTACAACAACTTGAATCAGTGGCTATGACCCACTTGCCATGGTGAGCTTGATTCTCGTGGAAGGACGCCCATCGATGCAGAGACCTCCAATCCAAGAGCAGAGTTCAACCTCTAACATTTTCTTGTGTTTACCCCCAAGAGATCCTTGAAAGCATGCATCCACATATCATGCATTTCATTTTGACAATCTTTCATTTTTCAGGTTTCCTTACTCTCCTGCTGTTTATTTCAGCAAGAGATGGCTCTAGAAAGGTCTGTCAAAGACATCCAAGACCAGACTGCTCAGCTGCAAGAGATGTTCCTGAACTTGTCTCTGGGGCAAGAAGAGATGAAAGCTCTCCTCACCAAGGGCTTGGAGAATTCCAACAGTGCCAGGAGTGACCAGCTTGCGGAGCTGCAGTTTGATCTGACAACCTTGAGGACCCAAGTAATGGGATAGTTGGTGGGCCAGATGGCTCTCATCCAAGACTTATCCCAAAGACAAGAAGAACTCAGAGTTCTTGTCCGCCAACTGCTTCCAAACAACCCACTGGGGCAAACATCTGAGGTCGAAGAGCAAATCACCGCTCAACCTCCATCAACCCAAGAAGACAAGGGGAAAGCTCCTTTGCTAGCTTCAGGGTCACAAACCCATCAACAGCCTCACCAGCGTCAACGGGGCAATCGGCGTAAACAAGAAAAGCCGGGAAGACAGTTTACGGAGACTGAAATACCATCATTCTTCATACTGAAGCGCCTGTTGGAGGTCAATTTGCTCACCGTAAAGGACCCTCCTCAGAAGCTCAATATCTCCTCTCCTCGCTTTAATCCCGACGAATTCTGTGTTTACCACTCCTGCAGCCCGGGGCACAGTACCAACGACTGTTGGGCCTTGAAGAACAAGATTCAAGATCTGATTGACATTGGGGTGCTGGAATTCATGCCAGACGGCGAGATGAGGATCTTCCGTTAAAGGGTTCTCCGCTTGAAGTGACGAAGCTCGACACTGAAAGACTTTTGCTTCTTTTTGAATTTTCAAAGTTGTAATTTCTTTTACTGTCAAAACAATTATCTGTTGATGTTAAACTCTGTTTTCATTAATGCATTGCATATGTTTGTCTTGAATTCATCCATTCGTTTCACTACTCTTATGCTTTTCTTTATGATATTTGACTCTTGATAAAAGGCTGCAAGCCTTTAGAGGGAGGATGACGAAATAATACCGTGATCTTATACAATATGCTTTTGAACAGACCTTGCTGATGATGTACAGGCATTTCTTTCAATTCCCAAACACTGGAGTTATAAGGAAGTTAATCCCTAGTCAACCCCTTCGAGCCAAAGAAGTAGGAGTTTCCTGTTCTAAACAATCAAAACCTTTGATATAAACCTGGGGCAGGGTAGTCTCTCAGTTAATTCAAAAGAAAAGCGCATTGAAGTCGCAAACTCTCAGTTCGTAATACAACGAACGACGTCGAAAAAGAAAGCATTCCTTCGGAATCAAAAGACAAGGGTGGTTCCCTATCACATAGACAGTCAATCTCTCAAAAGAGAAAAGCCCACCAAGCCAAAACCTATGAAGGAGGCTTAAGAAAGCTGGGGCATCCCGCTGACAGTAATCCCGAAAACGGTAACAGTCAGGCAAAAGTTAGGGATAACAAATCAAAATCAAAATAGTGAGGTCATTACAAAATCCTCAACAACATGAAAAATGTTGGAAAAGAAAAAGGAGAAGATGACTGTCTCCCCAAAATTTAAAACTGGTGAACCATCGCCCAAAAGTCGTTCCAAACTCAAAACAGAGTGCGACGCACAGTTAACTGAGCTTAGGTTGAAGGACATCACGAAGAGCGGGCGGGTACAAATATACTTTGAGCCTTTGTCCTTTGTTTCTTAAACCGTGAACCAGGCCACGTTACAACCCTTTTAAAAGTCCTAATTGAAGCATGGGTTAGTTCGAAAGCATACTGTTACAAAAGGTATCCTGACTCCTGCAGGGCTTTGCTCTAAATCTCGTGTTAACTTGTCTTATGAAAAGTTTTCTGCTAAAAATGCATTTTTCAAAACTTTGAGACAAATATAAACTTTGCATTATTCGAATATCACTGTCTGCATTTAACCCCTTTTGTTTGACAGCGAAGAAATTCATACAACGAATGTTCGGAGGAACGAAAACTCTTTCAATAAGTCAAAATCACTTCAAGAGGATAACACTTCCATCAAATCTCCTATCAACAAGGGGCATGGCATAGCACAATTCAATTAACCTGGGGCAGTCCAGTCAAGGTCCAACAGATCTTTCAAAGTACAGTTAACCTGGGGCAGTCCAGTCAAGGTCCAACAGATCTTTCAAAGTACAGTTAACCTGGGGCAGTCCAGTCAAGATTTCAAGAAATCTCTCAATATGCAGAGTAATCTGATTCAAGACTCCTTCTTCACCACTTGGGGCATTCGAATGTCAAAAGTGTTCAACAAATCAACTATTACATTTCCAGACTCGATTCCTGTATCTAGCCAGGGCATGTCTGAAGAGTTTGAAGATTCGATTCCTGTATCCAGCCAGGGCATATCTATTGACGACTATTTCCAGATTCGACTCCTGTATCCAGCCAGGGCATATCTGTTGACCACGTTTCCAGACTCGACTCCTGTATCTAGCCAGGGCATGTCTGAAGAGTTTGAAGATTCGACTCCTGTATCCTGCCAGGGCATATCTATCAACTATCACCTTTCCAGATTCGACTCCTGTATCCAGCCAGGGCATGTCTGAAGAATTCCAGATCAACACCTGCAACAACCCAGGAAACATCTGTGAACGACCGATTGTAGACCAACACCTGTAATAAGCCAGGAATTTATCTACATCACCACTTGGGGCATTCGAATGTCAAAAGTGTTAAAAACCGATGCAGTTTTACACAAGCTCATCATCAGGAAACCCTACACCGGTTCCCCTTCAAGACTTCTGAAACAGTTTACGGATTCTTCCCAACAACGGACGCTAATCTACCGACTTGTTCAGATTCTTCTTCAAGACTTCTGAAACAGTTTACGGATTCTTCCCAACAACGGACGCCAATCTACCGACTTGTTCAGATTCTTATCAAGACTTCTGAAAACAGTTCATGGATTCATCCCAACAACGGATGTTAATCTATCAACTTGTTCAGATGCAACCTTTGAATTTAGTTTACGGACGCTTCCCAACAACGGATGTTGTTCTATTGCTGATTCAACTTCAAGACTTCTGAAAAAGTTTACGGATTCTTCCCAACAATGGAAGTCAATCTACCAACTGAATCAGACTCGTCTCAACTTTTGAAACAGTTCATGGATTCATCCCAACAACGGATGTTAATCTATCAGCTTGTTCAGATGCAACCTTTGAATTTAGTTTACGGACGCTTCCCAACAACGGATGTTGTTCTATTGCTGATTCAACTTCAAGATTTCTGAAAATAGTTCACGGGTTCTCCAAGTAAACGGATGTTAACCTATCACTTGTTCAGAGTCTTCTCAAGCTAACCGCCACGGAAGATCGCGCTCGCCAAAATTCTCCCTATCCCCAGCGGAGTCAGACTTTTAAATCTTCTCCCCACAGAGTTTTTAGAAGGAAAAAATCTTGAGTTCCCCAGTAAAGCCTCCAGAGTTATTTCCCATCAAGCTGAAGATTCTCAATCTGGCCTCCCCAGCATGAGTCTACTAGTTGGAACTCCCCAGTAGAGGTCATCAGGGATTCTCTTCCCCAGCGACAGCCAAGGATTTATTTTCCCCGGCGGCAGTCAAGACGCTTTTATCTTCAGCCATCTCGGATTCATTTATCCTCGGCAGGATTAGCTCATCAGCTTACGTGCGCATTCGTTACATTCATATCATAAACATTGATGTCACGTACATTGCATCATGCATCATAACATTGCATACAACTAACCCTTTGCCTTTTCAGGTAAGATCAGTCGACAGACACAGATCATCTCCTGAGATTCATCCAAAAATAGTTCAGATGTGACCCGGACACGGCAACATTTTGATACTTATTCCAGATTCATTCAGACGCATCAGCAGAAACCTTACACCGGTTCCTCTTCAACTTTTCAACTTCTGAAACAAGTTTACGGATTCTTCCCTACAACGGATGTCAATCTACCGATTTGTTCAGACTTTTCTCAACTTCTGAAACAAGTTTACGGATTCTTCCCTACAACGGATGTCAATCTACCGATTTGTTCAGACTCTTCTCAACTTTTGAAGACAGTTTACGGATTCTTCCCTACAACGGATGTCAATCTACCAACTGATTCAGACTCTTCACAATTTTTGAAAATAGGTTACGGACGCTTCCCAACAATGGACGCTGCCCCATTGCTTGTTCAGTCCCAACTCCTGAAAATAGTTTACAGATTCTCCAAGACATGGACGTCAATTTGTCGCTTGTTCGGACCCCGATTCAGAGATGTCCCAAAACATGGATGCTCTTCTGACACTTGTCCACTCACCATTGACCTACAGTTCAACATCACCATATGGCATCTGTAAGCCCATCCTCCTACCAGCAGTCGCCGAATGGCATCTGTAAGCTCATTCTCAGATGGCATCTCTAAGCCCATCCCCCGGCAAATTCTCTCGCACCAGATGGCATCTTTAAGCCCATCACCAAATGGCATCTTTAAGCCCATTCACCTCCACCGTCACATCGACGAGCGCAAATTTTCTGGGCACATTAGTGTCCAATCTCCTTTTACCTTCAAGTCACGAAAGGCAAACCTGTCAATCTAACTCTTCAGGTCAAAGAAGATTGAACAGGGGCAACTGTTGTACCCCAAAATTTGCCCTCGCATTTTTCCCCAAGAAATCTCAGCTTCAAACATTTCCTGACTTTTCAAACTGGCTCAAGAATCGGACAAACGGACTTTTCTTGACAGTCAATCAAAATTAGGGTTTTCACTGATTTTCAGAGCTTTGGATTGTTTCACAGTTGGCTCAGGGTTTGGGTGATTTTTGGTCCAATTTTGATCAGGCGAGCGTTATTTGGCATTTAATCGGGAATTAGGGTTTTATGGGCATATTCTCAGAAGAATTTGAATTCCACAGCACTTTGCGGTTTATTTCAAGATTCGGATTAAAATTCGCGTTATCTTGGTTTAATCAGTAAAAGAGACAGTGGTTTGAATTCAGTACGTTTTGATTGGGCCAGTCGTATACAGGATGCAGTGTTGGATTCACAGTGTTTATGCGTTTGATCAGTCTATTTGGATTGACTGCTGCTTTGCTCTGGATGTTGAATAAGACGGGTTTAATTGATCAATGTTGTTTTATTTAAGTTATTCATTATTCTAAAATTGAATGATTGAAATTTATCTTTCAATTGTTTTAATTCTAAGAATTTTAAATAAATAAATAAGCAATAAAGAAAATTAGAACCAATTGGATAATTTGGATTTTTATTGATATTTGAATTATTTGTACAAATTGTTGTTTATAAACTAAATTACAGACAATAATTTACATTTAATTTAAATATTACATAGAATGAAAAAAACTATCCTATTTTCTAATATTCTTCGTTCTTCACTCCGCTCCGGTATTCCATTTTTCATCTGCAAAAAGAAACAAGAAAAGTCAGAAGGCATTTAAAAGAGACAGTTAAAACTTGCTCATCATTAGGGGCCACTGACTGGGATCAGTTGACCCTCTCTGCAAATCACGGGATTTCTCCCGGTTCACAGAGAGGGAAGATTTTTTTATTTCATGAAATGTCAAAAATGCATAAGTTACAAAATTCAAGCTGCATAAGAATCTCAAATCCAAAATCCAAACTAAACTGAAAAGTTCAATCTTAACTTTCTATCCAAAGCAAAGGCACTACTGTCAGTTTACTCAAAGAAAGAAATCAAAGTAGTACAAGTTGCTATCAAAGCTCAAAAGCTGTCATGGAAAGATTTGGCCAAGATATCAAGGAAAAGAAAAAGCACACAAACTGTCAAAAGAGAGATAAAGGAGATGCAGAAGATGTGTTATGCAAACAATCTAGAATCATCATTTCCCAGCATAAGAGTAGGCCCCTTCAGAGCAAGTACAATAATAATCATATAAAATTCAAAACTGTACTTTAAGAGAGAGTAAAGAGAGATAAAGCAGCAAGGCAGGTTTTCAAGCATGGTTCAGGTTAGGCATAGGCAGCAGACAGTAGAAAGGCATAGACAGAAAAGATTATACAAATCCAAAACTCAGCATAGCAGGCCAAGACAGTTCAGAAGAGATAGAAGAAAACAAAATATACACAGGCCAATACAGTTCAGAGAGAGAGAGGGCAGAATTTCTTATCAAAAAAAAACTCTTTCAAGTTTCATTCCTAAAAACCTGAAGCATTTCACATAAACCAGAAGCAAAAGCAAACAAGAAAACATATACCAGAACCAGGTTCAAAAACCTGAAGCACAACCAACTGCATAATCCAAACACATATACAAGACAACCAACACCCTGTCCAACCACCTAGCCTGATAAACCAAGTGCAGAACCAATGCAAAAGCACATAACCTGATGCCTACAAGCCTGCATCAAACACAACTCAAAAAGCCTCAAACAAATATATTGACAAAAAAAAACACTTCAAACCCATCTTGAAACCTAAGTAAACCTGCCCATCATCCTGTCTAAAGCCTCAAAAACCAAGCTTTAAACCAAAAATGCAGAAAAACTTACTGTCATAACCATGAAACCATCATCCTGTAAGAGGCCATCAAACGCAAGACCTCACATAACCTGCTAAGGTTCATCTCAGCAAGCATAACCTGTAAGACCAGCATATGCCCAGAAAGCCCTTAACCTTAACCAAAAAAACAGTTCTGGCCATTCAAGAACCTTGTCAAAAAATATCAAGAGGCCTGGCTATTCTTAGAACCAGAGGCAACATCCAGCATTAATGCCTTCAGAACCTTTTCATCATTAGGCAATACTCAGGCAACAATACACAGGGCAACAAGAGAAGAAGAGAGAAAGCGTCAAGAACAACAACTCAAAGCATCAAGGGCCTCAGAAGCAAGCTTCATCATAGGAAAGGCAGCAAATGTTCTAAAACATTCAAAATTGTTCAGAACATCATCATCAAAATCATAGCATCCAACATAAGCAACAAGCATGCAAATATACAGTGGCAGTAGAAGAGATAAAGAAGTGAATTAGGGTTTCTCAGTACACATCATCATCAAAACCTTAATATAGCAAAAGAGCGAAAATACCAGGAAAGCGTCAAAAGCAAAGCAAGCTCAAAGTCCCTCACACCGTTCCGGCCTCCTAAGCATCACACTCCTCCGCCTCTCCTCCATCTCCCAAAATCAGGTAGCAATCTTCTCCCCCTTTCCTCTTCACCACATCATAATGGTACAGATTCGGAAATCAGAACCCAAATTGAAACACAAATTCGTAAAAAAGGAGATAAAAACATAAAGCGTTGTAATCAAACCTTAAGTCAAGGATGCAAGGCTCATGTCAATGGAGGGAAGGAAGGCTTCTGGAGGTAGCGCTGGTGGCCGGAGTGGGTTGCTCAGAAAGATGCTCGGAGAAGGCGAATGCACGAACGGCGCCGCTCAAGCCCTAACCCTCGTTCTGAATACCAATTCCCTAACCCTAAATCGTTTGCCTGAACCATGGGCCTGACCCGTTTCACCCCCCTGAAGCCCATTTAAAATGCTTCTCTTCTTTTTTTTTTAACAACACTAAATACTAACCTTTTTTTATATATAAACAATACTTACTTCTTTTTTATAAAACACTAATCCCTTTTATTTTACAAACAATATTTATTTTCTAACTAAATATAGTTTTAATAAATATAACATTCTTAATTAACTTAACAAAATATTTTTATATATATTTCTAACTTAACATTTTTCATATATTAAAATTGAAAATACTTGTTTCTCTTTATTTATTTACCCTTTCATTTAAAATATATTTTGTACATACATTTTTAAAACATTAATTTTGTACATATCATATAAATTAAATTTGAAAAAAACATCTTCTTTTAATTAATACACTTTTTGTACATAACAATAACATTAAACTTTTTATACATAATTAACTTGAAAATATTTCTTAATACACATTAAAATATGTTTGTATATAAAATAATACATATCATTTTTATCATATAATTAAAATTGAAAACCTCCTTTTAATTAAAATACATATTCATATATGACAATAGAAATACATTTTTTCTCTAATATCAAATTCACAACATTTAATCAAAACATTTCATTTTTCTTTTGTACATAACTAAATATACAAATCAAAGATTCATTAAGATTCACATCTAGGTCAAAAACCCTAATACGATTCAACTTCATATCGCACTTGTAAATAATTACACATACATATACACTTGTACACTTACATAACACATTGCCCTATACATATTGGTTTATCTTACATTTATATTTAATATTCATATTGATCGCACATTCGATTTGGTTGTAACTTATTGGATACTATAAGTCTCATCCCCTTGTACATTTATACCCCCACTCCCGGACACTATTTTGTAATAGCGTAGATTTACATTCCGCAATTTACAGTTTTCAATTATGCCATGGTTAGACCTAGGGTTTGTATGTACATAAAATCAAACGCTAGATAACCTAATACAAGACAAATACATGTAATCAATACACAATCACACTTACACCCCCTAGGGTAATCCCACATGTTGCCTTCCAAAATGGGCCATGCTTGCACGTCGAGTATCTTTGGCAAAACAAAATCAAATGATCATAAGTCTCAAAGTGTTGCCTAAACGGAACGATCATAGTCCCTTCAAAGCGAATTGCCAAAGACACTTGGCATCATTGCATTCATGGTCCATACGATGACCCGCGCCCGTCCCGAATAAACTTCCTAAACGCAAGATTGTCCACCAAGTTCAATGGTGGAACAAAATTGTTAAAAGGGGTTAAAACATGACAAAAACCTTTGAGTACAATAGGGTAGACAAAACTCTTAGTTACTTGAGATCAAACTTGCAAAAACACTTGCCTTCTTTTCAAAAACCACAATCCACAACACTTTCAAACAAACTCTCAAAAACATTTGAAAACATCTTTTCGAAAAGATTCACACTTTTGTAAAACACTCAAACACGAGTCAAATACATTAGTTGCCTAAAACAAGGCATCTTTTTCCAAAACATTTTCAAAAGCACCCACACACACACCATTTTTCAAAGCAATCGAAAACCAAGGTAAAATTGATCTAAGCAAGTACCTAAGAGCCCATGGATAACCATGGATGAAAAGGGTGCTAATACCTTCCCTTTTCATAATCTACCCCCCGAACCCACGAAACATCTCAAAAGGTTTTTGCTGTGCTTTTTTAAACCTTTCCTTTAGGATAAAATAAAAAGTCGGTGGCGACTCTTGCTCAACCGCACAAGTGCGAATACGAACGCAAAACCTCAAGTCAGTTCTCCCACCGTATCACAATGTCATACTCTTTCTTCCCCGTTTCATCTTGTTATCCCAGAATACAACCCATGGAATTATCTAACATTGTCAGATACATAATCAACGGTCTTCCTTCAACAGGAGGGAGTAATATAGGAGGTTCAAGAAGATATTCTTTAATACTTTCAAATTCCATTTGGCAGTCATCTGTCCACACACAACCTTGATCTTTCCTTAACAACTTAAAGATCAGTTCACATGTTGCAGTCATGTGAGAAATGAATCTGGAAATATAATTCAAACGCCTGAGGAACCCTCTGACTTGTTTTTCAGTTCTCGGCGCTAGCATTTCTTGAATTTCTTTGACTTTATCAGGGTCAACTTCAATTCCTTTCTGGCTAATAATGAAACCCAACAATTTCCCTGATCGAACACCGAAGGTACATTTATTTGGATTCAAGCGTAGACGATACTTCCTCAAACGCTGAAACAACTTCAACAAATCTTCTACATGCCCTTCTTCAGTCTGGGATTTAGCAATCATATCATCAACATATACCTCGATCTCCTTGTGCATCAGATCATGGAATAGGGTTTTCATAGCCCTCTGGTACGTTGCACCAGCGTTCTTCAACCCGAAGGGCATCACTCTGTAACAGAATGCTCCCCAGGATGTGATAAACTTTGTTTATTCCATATCCTTTGGAGCCATTGTTATTTGATTATACCTGGAAAATCCATCCATGAACGAGAATACTTTGAATTTTGCTGTGCTATCCACTAATATATCAATGTGTGGCAATGGAAAATCATCGTTTGGACTAGCTTTATTTAGATCTCTGTAATCTACGCACATGCGAACTTTTCTGTATTTTTTCGGTACTGAGACAATATTGGCAATCCACTGAGGGTACACTGACGTCACAAGAAAACCAACATTAATATGCTTTAGAACCTCCTCTTTGATCTTTAATGCCATATCTGGGTGAGTTATTCTAAGCTTCTGTTTGATTGGTGGACACTCTAGATTCAACGGCAAACGGTGCTCTACAATATCTGTATCTAGACCCGACATATCTTGATAAGGCCAAGAAAAAAATATCCACATACTCTTTCAACAATTCAATCAACTTGCTCTTCACATCAGGATGCAGCAATGCTCCGATCTTGACTTCTTTCGGATCTTCTTTTGAACCCAAATTGATTACTTCTAATGGCTCTTTATATGGATGAATGTCATTTTCCTCGCGCTCAAGCAACCATGAGACCTCTTCTGGAATCTCATCATAGTCTTCTTCTTCGGCCCCATACACAGGACATTCAAAGTTGGGAGAGGGTGCAGGGTCATTGTATTCAACAGGTTTTTTAATTAATCTGCACATATGATTTATGATTTCTTTTAGAAACTGACACATATAACAAGTGATCATTCATATTGAATTTCAATTATTATTTATTTTGAAAGGTTTTTTCTGATTACCATTTTTCAAGAAAAAGCAGAAAATAAAGACACAATTTGGGAAACAAAGACAACTTTTATTATTGATTTTAAAAGTCACATGAAACAGATAAGCCCATACAATATTAGTAGTTTCACCTTGGGCAGAGTGAAAGATTTTCAAAAATATTAACAAAACAAATTACTTTGAAACATGTATGCAAGAGGGAACATCAATGGTGATCCAGTTCTGAACCCTAACCCTGTGCGTCACGTAATTTGGCATATCCGACTCTGCTTCATCTTCCACAATGGCATTAATTCTGAAGACATTTGGATGAAGATAACCCCCGCTATGGAAGATGTCTTAATACTTAGCTACAACAGACTTCGGATTCATGCTCTTACCTTTTTCATTCTTCAAAGAGAATCCCAAGCTATCTATGTTCTTGTTTACAAGTGGATCCATAATCTGTCCCCATACCTCACTATGAAATTTACGCACAACTTGCCGCGCATCCTTAAGCGAAACTATGGAATTCTCATTTCCTCTTATGTTATCAATGGATAAGGCTCGGAACTGGGTTCCAACAATAGCTGCACCCGCCTCCATAATGATGAAAGAGGACAAATGAGATATCAATAATGCATGTTCTCAATTTATAATTACCACTTTTCCTTCACGTACAAACATCAGCTTCTGGTGTAAAGTTGAAGTGGCAGCCCCTGCCTCATGTATCCACGGCCTTCCTAGCAAACAACTATAAGCGGGTACAATATCCATGACTTGGAAAGTAATCTGAAACAAATGTGGGCCTATATGAATAGGCAAGTCCACTTCACCAATAACAAATTTCCTTGATCCATCAAACGCTTTCACAATAATGCCACTTGGGCGCATGGGTGTTCCTTGATATTTCAATTTCATAAGCGTGCTCCTCGGTATAACGTTCAAAGCGGATCCATTATCAATTAGCACATTGGATAGTGAATCATTTTTGCAATTCATAGAGATGTGGAGGGCCAGGTTGTGATTCCTTCCTTCATCTGGAAATTCATCGTCGCAGAAACTCAGGGTATTACATGATGTAATGTTCCCTACTACACTGCTGAATTGGTCTATAGGCATGTCACTTTCCATAAAAGCTTGATCCAATACCCTCATCAGAGACTCTCTGTGAGCAGAGGAATCCATCAATAGAGCCAAGATAGATATTTTTGAAGGAGTCTATAGTAGCTGATATACAATTCTGTAGTCTCTCATCTTGATTATCTTCAAAATATCATCAACTTCTTTCTCTAACGTAGCTCCACTAGATTCACCCGTAATCTTCTTGGGTTCAACATTCTCAACAATTTTCTTTCCAGTGCTAACATCTCCACGAATAACTGGTGCAGATACACGACCGTTGCGGGTCACTCTTCTAGTCTCAGCAATATTTCCAACATCAGACATTGGCTGGATGGGAACTTCCACACCATCCTCTAAGATTGTAGCGTTATATTTGTAGGGCACAACCTTATCTGACTTGTAGGGGACATGACCCGGCAAACTAATCACAAATGGAGTAATAGCCGGCTTGCTACGATACTCGACTTCAAAATGGGCGGGTGCACCAAAACAAGGCACAATGACATTTACCCCTTATTCAACACAATTAGTCATTATGGAGTCGTCTCTGGAAAACAAATCTTCATCCAAGGAGAAGAACTCATCTGCAGAGACATACTCATCATCGGATCTTTCTTCAGCCAAACAAGACTCAATCATATCAACTTCATTTTAATCATCCCTTTGACCTGTAACCTTGATAGTTCCATTATCCAACAACAACTGAACACCTTTCCTCACGATTGAACATCCTCGGGAGTCCAGGCAGCAAATTCGGCAAGATCCATACTGATGTTCCACCTGACTAGCCATGTGGCAGAAAGTAGCATGCAATTGTACAAGATCCTCATTCATGTGCTCCACATAAAAAATTCTAAACTCTCTAGGACATCCAGAAACCATGTTCATCTCCTCTTCATACTCTACCCTACGCCTGATTCTGTGGATGAGGCGCTCATCCATCATCTCCTGCAAATCAGCCTTTATCTTATCGCAACCCTGTATGTCTGTACTACAAATAGCATAACTGGAATGGTCATGCGTGTAGTAGCTAAATTCACCGAGGTCTGCATGCATTTTCACAAAATCTCTTCTAACCAGATTAATATCAAAAATCTGGAAGTCGCCTGGACAACCGGCCACCATGTTTACAACATTCACTCCTTCATGCTTGGGTAGAGGATTGTCTTTCACATTAGGACCCACATACTTGAAAGATAGAATACCAAACTTCACCAATTTCTACACCTCAGTCTTCAAAGGATAGCAATTCTCAACATTATGCTCTGGTGCTCCCTGATGAAAAGCACATGTTTGGTCTACTTTGTAATACCAAGGCAATGGTGATGGTACAACGGGAGGTGGTCGGGTCTGCACCAACTTCTTCTGAATCAATGTAGGTAGCAACTCTATATAAGTCATAAGAATAGGGTCGTAAGTCTCCCTTCTCTGATTATACCCTTGATTCCCCTGCTGGGGTGGCCTCTGATAAGCAACGGTGGTTGGAGCTTCACCAACAACTGGAGTTACTGAGGCGACTTGCTGATGATGTTGATAATTTCTTCTAGGAGGATTAACCCTCCTATCTTGTATAAAAACATTTGTATCCCCTTCCTTCTTCTTGGTAAACCCATAAGATGACTTCTTTGCACCTCTAAATCTTTCACCTTTCGTTAAACGGCCCTCTCTTACAGCCTCTTCTAAACGGATACCCATGCCTACCATTTCAGTAAAGTCACTTGGCGCACTTGCTACCATCCTCTCATAGTAGAAAGCACCTAGAGTCTTCAGGAAAATCTTAGTCATCTCCTTCTCTTCCATGGGAGGAATCACTTGGGCGGCTGCCTCACGCCATCTCTGTGCATATTCTTTGAATGATTCTCTGTCTTTCTGAACCATGGCCCTGAGTTGATCACAGTCAGGCGCCATGTCCACGTTGTATTTGTATTGTCTGATAAATGCTTCTCCCAAGTCATTGAAAGTATGGATGTTGACGCTGTCCAAGTTCATATACCACTTCAGCGCAGCACCGGTCAGACTATCTTGAAAAAAGTGAATCAACAGACGCTGATCATCAGTATGGGTAGACATTCTCCTTATATATATTACCAGATGAGCACGAGGGCAAGTGTTTCCCTTGTACTTTTCAAACTCTGGGACTTTAAACTTTGCAGGTATCTTAACATTCGGGACCAAGCATAATTCATTCACATTGTTCCCGAATAACTCTTTTCCCCTGAGGGCCTTCATCTCCCTCTGCATCTTGTCAAACTGTTCTTGAAAATCATCCATTTTGTCATAAAGACCCAAGTCTTCACTTGGTGGAGGAAAAGGACGGCACACATCATCATTAACAAATGGAACCAAAATCACCGAAGGAGGTGCAGCGGGAGCAGTATGCACCACAGGAGGTGCATGAGTAACCGTAGTCTGGACAACTGGAACTTCTTGAGGACCAAGATTGAAACCTTCGGGTGCAAAATTCTCTAGCATTCCCTAGGGATAACCTTGAGGCATGCAATTATGAACAACAGCTGGGGTAGCAGATACAAGAACAGTCGGAACTTCACCAGTAGCCCTTGTTGGTTGAGGTTGGACACTCGGTGGCTGATTCTGAGCAGCCCAAGAGACTTTATCAGAGCAGTAAGATTGGCCATACCGTCCTCCAAAGAAGAAAATTCCTCACACAGCTCGCGATTCTCTTGTTCTAAGTTGTCAATCTTCCTTCTGAAATTAGCTCGAGTGTTGTAGTGGTGAGTCATCTTGCTGAACAAAGTAAAGAAGCTTGGTAAGACACCTGGATATGCATAAAAAATGCAACAAATATGTGCAATATGATGCATGATATGCAATACGCATGATTTTTTTAAATTATATTTCAAGGGACTTTAAGATTTATAGACACATTGCAAATATCAAAGTAATAACGCATTTGAAATACTGAATTTTTTTTATTATAATAGCTTCAAAATAGGTTACAAGTCTCAATAATCCCAAGTACAAGATGAAAATAAAGTCTAAAGCCCTGAGAAGTAAAGCTGTCGGAGATCACTCTATACGCCGGCGCTTCCCTGTAAGCCTGTCAATCTGAGCCTTCAACCTATGGTTTTCTTCCACATACCTGGTAGCAACCTCCTTCCAATCTCCTGAACCAGGAAGTGAGTAATCAGCATATGACTGAGGCTTAGGAGAAAATAAATACCCTTACCTCTCCATCGTCTCTACAGCCCAACTCTCAAGAATCTCAATCAAGTCGTCTTTCTCCTTCAAGTCTGCTCTATAGGAAATCTCTAAAGTTTGGCACTTATTCTTCCAAGCATCCTTTTCCTGCTGCATCCTGACCAAATCAAGCCGTAGCTCTTCTATATCATCTAATAAGGGAGGAGTGGTCTTTACAAAAAAATTAGGCATAGGTGCTTCCCGGGAATACAACATCTTCAACTGAATAACTCTCGCTTGAACCCACTAAAGATATGGCTCCAAAGAAACATCCCCCTAGGTCCCAAGTCTTTCCTACTCTTCTTATGAATGTGACGCCAGGCCTTTGCAATCTGCTCCTTATCTTCCTTATGGTCTCCTCCCTCATTCAGAAATAAACTACTCAAATGAATATTATTTGGTTTATCCCTCATCGGATAACCGAGCCATCGTCGTGCAAGAATAGGGTTATAGTTAATTCCTCCCTTTGTACCAACAAGAGGTACATTGGGGAAACTACCACAACTGTCAACAATCTCTATATCCTGGTAAGCTCGATGATACCAATCAATATCCGAGTGAGTAAGTGCCATGATTTTAGGAGCCCAACGCGGTTCCTTCCTGACATCCCAGAAAGCATCAGATTGAGGCATATGAGATATAAACCACCGGTACAACAAAGGCTTGTAACAGATAACCATCCCTCCATGACAAGAGTTCCGAAGATGAATGGAGTAATAAGCATCACCCAACAATGTAGGAATTGGGTTTCCAATCATGAAGATCCGGATAGCATTAACGTCAACAAATTTATCCACATTAGGAAATAAAAATAACCCGTAGGCAAGTAGAGCAAAGATGGCCTCAAAAGCGACTATACTCTTCATCCTGGCAAAGTAACGAGATTTCTCCAATAAGAACTGGGACGATAATACTCTAATCCCTCCTTTAGCAGTCATATGGGCTTCTACCTCAGACTTCCCTAGATGGATCAAAGCAACAATCTCATGTGGTTTTGGATCACCCTCCAAACCAGTAAAAGGAACATGATTGGTAACAGGTAAATCCAACAGATAAGAATACTCCTCTAGTGTAGGCATTAACTGATAGTCGGGGAAAGTGAAGGCGTGATACATCGGATCATAGAACTAGGCCAAGGTCGAGAGAAGACCTCCTTCATCCTAAGCTTCATAAGAGGAATGATGGATCCATACTTCTTTCAAAAATCTGCAGAACACTCGATCTCGAGAGTTAGACTGATCAACTCATCTATCTTGGGATCCTTGAAACTATACTTCCCGGTCTTTCTTTTTCTAGAATCCATGTTCAAAAAGTACCTGAGATATTCACAAATGGTCAACTTTTAAGTCCCTCAAAATAAAATTTCTTCAAAAGATGCTTATGAGTGCATGGATGCATGATGCAACAATCACACACAAGATCACACATATAGGGTTCATAGGTTCAACGTCACGAGCATGAGGTCGAAGGTACTACCCATAAGGTGTTGGTCTAAAAGTTATCACCTGCCAAAAAAGGTTCTAGAGGTTCCCAGAGTCTACATCCTTCCTTCGGATATTACAACTTCCCGATTAACTCAATAATTAGTAATATTCTCAAGAAAAACTCATCCGAGCGTAGTATCACGTGACAACTATTTCCGGATTACTCTGTCATAGCTTTCGCACTACACCTAAGAGGCCAAGATGGGTTACATATTTTATGGTCCTCAGCTTCAGCAGGCTCCCAGGTCGAAAGCAACATGTCTTCCCGATTACTCGGTAAACGACACTACAATCAAAGGATCCTCCACTGAGTGGGGGATCTCATGCCTCCTTTTTTGGGATTACTCCCTCAAAGTTAACATGACTATACCACCTGTCATATCTTAAAGTTTTCCCAAGTCTGGGTATAGGACTAATAAGTAATCACCAAGCACCCTGAAAACCAGGCAAACATATATACAACATATACCACATAAACTACGATAACACATATACAAATAAAAACAACGATAGGCTCAACCCACTTAGGGATGGACCAGCAAAAGGTCAATCTTTCCCCAGTGAAGTCGCCATTTTTCTGTAATGGTAGAAAGGTTTAAGACTAAGCCATTGGATTGACTAGACTTATATAGATCAAAAATAAAAATCGCCACCGCGCTTTATTATTTCCAAAGGAATGGGAAAAGAGCGAGTAACCCAAAAAGAGGGGGAAAGATTCAAGGTAAGGGGGTTGGTTATGCAAAGGGAATGTATTATCACCCTAAACATCTACGGTATTCCGCAGGAACCTCTTTGTAAAATCTGTATATTTTGGCTACAAAATGTTGTATGTAAAATAAATGGTGGAGGTGAGAGAAGAAATATGTTTTTTTTAATGATTTTTGCACCCGCCGCGGTTACAAACCTTTAGTGCCTACGTACCACCTTTCATGCAATAGGGGATCAGGGTACACGTAGTTCCTCTTTTAAAATTTTAAAACACAAGCGTGTTGGTTGATTTTATGAGATAAGACATCATCGTCATTGTCCGTGTGGAAAACATACTTACTACCCACAATTATGAGGAAGGAGAATTTGCATCATCTCAAAGTGGACGATATGGCTTGGATTTTAAAATTAACAATGCCTCACTCAATACCAAAGTGGAAAATATCTCACTTCACTATATATTGTAGAAGTATAGTTGTTTGCATCACTACAAGGATTGGCAAGAGTCTAACCTTTCGAGAAAAGTTTTAAAGTAAAAGCCAAAGTGGAAAAATGATTTTAAATGAGATTGATTGACTTTTAGTCTTCTCACAAAAAAAATGTCAACATATTATTAAATTGATTGAAGTTTATTTATGAAAACGTTTTTTTCAAATGCACGGATCCAAGTCCAAGTTTATTATGAAAGTAGTTCAAGTTTCAAAGCAAGAAGAGTTTTCAAAAGGAGGAAGAAGATTTTTGAAATTAAAGAAGATGGGAGGAGAAGAAGAGACTATCCTAAAGCATGAGGTAAAAGCTAGGGAGAAGAACCATCTAATCAACAAGAATCCAATACTTGACATTATGAGTCAAGATATAATTCTCATTCTTTGGATTGAAACCAAGCAAGCAAAGATACTAGACCTCTTGAGGGAACCAAACTTCAAATGTATTAAGTCTTCAAAAAAATTGGACAGAGTAACAGCTGTATACGGGTGAATTCCAGATTACAAACAAAGTATGTAACCACAATAACCTGCATACAAAACAAACAAACAACCCAATGTCTCGAGGTAAACCTCAAGAACTCCAGACAAAATATCAATTAAGGTCACAAGATCTCCAACATAGGCCAAGGTTTCTAATCCTAAGTCCAAGAAGTCCAATACTCCTTAATTCCAAGGATAGTAACTAAATAGTTCAACTATTTTAAAGGTTTTTATGGTTCATGTTGATTATTAGGTGTCTTAGAAGAGAAAAGAAAAGGCTTAAGTGAGCAAAATAAAAATGACATGAAAGGTAATGCTTAAAGTAAATGGTACATAAAGCATAAAAAATAAAAGGGCATAAAGTAAAAACAATTTAATAATTAATGGTTAGTTGGATGACCATCTTGAAACTTGCATTTGGAACTTCTTAGAGGATTGGTAGAACCAAAGCCTCCATACAACAAGTTGCATTTGCTTTTTTTGTCAAGTATATCACCCATTTGGAATCCTCAAAAGTACCATCTAATGATCAACGATGTTTAAGTGATCCGCGTTGACCAAAAGTGTTGCAGATCCATTAGAGGATTTGTAGAACCAAAGCCTCCACACAATGAATCTCAAGATTATTGGATCAAAGAGATCAAATTAACATATTTGGGCTTGCAAATATAGGTTTGGGCCACGAATGATCATTTATTCAAACCGGGACAAAATTTAGCACTATGTTAAGCAATCGTAAGTGGACTTATGTAGAAGTCGCACCTATTTTGAGGCCGGTCAATATCAATCTATGTACTTCATATTTGGATAAATGATATAGATATCATCATCCCTTAACATGTAGCACAATCAAAAAAGAAAGGGATAAGATGAAGAGGGGTGGGGAAGAATATACAAACCACATTTGAATTAAAATTTAATCAAACTATTATTAACATCATTCATCCATTTTTGTGGAGTTAGACTCAACACTATGAATCCAATGAAGTTAACAAAGTTCATGATCAAAATTCAACCCAAGATCAACCAGAAAATATACAAAAAATTAAATTGTATTTTAAAATAAAAGAGTAAGGGTTTAAAAATGATTAAAAATAAAAATAATAGAGAAAAAATGAAACTATATTCAAATTAATTAAGAAAAAAATAACTAAGACCATAAAAAAATCAGAAATGGACTCAATTATTTTTATAAAATTTTTGGTAATTTTTTAAAGTCAGAAACTATTTTTAAAATTAAAAGAAATGAGTAAAATAACCAAAAATGATAAAAAAACATCAAAGTCGGAAATAAAAGACAAATGAGGTCACCAATATTTGTCACAATATCATTGGATCATTCCATATTTTTTTTCAGAATTAAAAAATGCATAAAAGTATTTTTAAACATTTAAACAATTCAAATTAAGTAAAAATTTATAAAAAATATTAAAACACAAAATAAAATTGTGAAAAAATAAAAATCAGAAAGAGAAAACTCAAAAATATTTTTCTTAATTTTTTCAGATTTTTTTGACTAAAAATGAATTTTCTATAATTTTTTGAAATTTAAAACAATTAAATATAAAAATCAGAAAAGAAAAATAAAGGCAAAAATATATGGACCATTGGATGAGAGTCAAAACGCGTTAGTAATCAAATCCAAGGGATCTGGCGCGCTGTTCATATCATGGTCATTACTAAATATCACACCGGATCCAACACTTTTAAAATAAAACAACTTAAAGTGTGGCGCGTTGGATGAAGTCTGACTCACAAAAGTAATCAGATCCAAGGGCTCCTGAGGCACGCGCATGGTAAAGCAAGCATATTGTATCCATTTCAAAAAAAATAACGTGGCCTCATATCATTGGTTGAAGACGGACATGTCATCGTCTTCAACCTCAAGCCATCCCCAAATTGAATCCTTCAAACTGTAAAATTAGAAAACCAGACCGGTACCATTAGATTGGTCTCTCCAAGACGATTCTAATGGTACCATCACGCCAAATTTATATAAATTGTGCAAGGCTGTGTTTGAAGAAAACCAGAAAAAATAGCGAGCATGAAAATCTGGGATATCTCACTCAATTCTCAATGAAATTGCAAACTATAAAGAGCATGAGGATCATAAGAACACAAAGAGTGGATTAGTCTTTCATTTGAATCAATTTGGCCAAGAAATCTATCTGAACAAAGTAGTGAGAATGTGCTATGAAACTGGACTTCTACAGATCAATATAGGTCACAATTATTGAAAGTAATCGTATGGTTAGCTTCAGAGAAGTTCAATGAAGCTAACTGAATGGAGCTTTTGGTGTTTAAAGGTGAGAATGTAAGAAATCAGAATTTCAAATTCAGGGTTCGTGTGGGATCTGAACAGGGGTTAATTGGCTATCAAAATCTTGCCCAAATAAGTGAGGGGTGATTCTTATTTATAGATGATCATGATGCAAGGCTCAAGCGTGTGAATTGGAGGCAAAATCAATGAAATCGTGTGGACCTTCTAAGTCTGAAAAGTGTGACTTCACATGGCCCAAAATGCAGCAAAATGAATGGTTTAAGGGTCGTTTCTTGTTATGGAAAGTTCCTAAACATGATTAGACACAAAATTGATCTTTAAACAGGTTTGTAATTGGATTTAAACCAATTTTCAAATCTTACTGAACTTGGAATTTCCATTTTATGATGCTACTTTCATAACCATGATGCCAACAATGTAGGGCACCATATGATGTGATTTTTAAAGCATTTGAAAGATGAAGTCACAAGATTTACAATGTTCAAGGAGTGATATCAATTGGATATTTGAGCAAGAATTTGTGTTGAGTCAAAGTTGGAAGAAAAGGGTTGACTTTCCATACTTAAAAATATTTCAAGTTTTTCTTCAAAAGTGACCTATAATATTTTGCATCCAAACATGGCCTTCCACTTGGAATTTGCTCTTGACCAAAAAAGATGGCATGAAATAGACCTCTTGAATGACATTTTTAAACTTGAACCACTCAAAATATCCAAAAATTGAGAGAGTTATGAATTGTTGAAGTTGGCAAAAATCATGAAATGACCTATAATCTTTTGTATCCTTAGGGCATCTCCCATCCATTTTCTCACTTTTAATATAAAATAACGAATAAAGTTCACATTCTTAAGATCATTATGGAAAAAGAGTAGGCTCAAGGTGATAAAAATTTACCAAGTTATGATCATTTGAAGTCACACATGAGAAAATGGGGCTTCATCTGGAGGACTTGTAATCTTTCTTCATTATCAAGTTTCTTCCACATGAAAATTCATTGAAACTTTTGAAGTGATTTGTTAATAATCCTTTAAATAGAAGGATGTATTTTGAATCACTCAAAAATACCAAAATATGAGCAAAATATACTTCTTTGAAGTTCAAAACCCTAGCTCCTAGATCAAGAAAGTGCTTTGAGGAACCTTGACAAATTTGAATCACCTTCTTGTACCAACACTCTTGCTTTGTAAATATAAGTTATTTAGGATGAAAATGAGAACTCATATCCACCAAAACTACTTCCATATCTTGAGAATTGAGAGAAATATGCACTTGTGATCAATGGGAACAAGACCTTGTCCAACCATGACAACTTCTTCAATCAATCCCTTGCACTTTTGAATCAATCTTGATATCTTGGAAATGTAGTGAACCAAAATAACCTTTCCATGCCATCCCTTCTAAAATAACTTCAATAGTGAGGTTTGGAATTCTCAAGCTTTATTTTCTAGGGCATGGGAATAAACTCATGAACCCATGGAGCAACTTGCTAAACCTCATTGCCTTTACCTACATTAGTAACAAGTAAGACAAACCAACATTTCTTTTTATTAATTAAAAGGAAAAATCAAGACAAAATATTCATGATCACAAAAGAAAACAAGTTAAGGTGCTTGGTGATTCCTTAAAGAGCAAAGCTAAAGATAGGGAGGAGAACCAAAAACCATAATGTGATCTTGTTGTGATTGAATCAACATGGTATGATGAAGGGATCTTAGGGGCACAAATTGGGGCACAACATTGGGCATCTGTTATGTTTCTTTCATTTTATACAATGTTCTTGTTGTGCTATTTTGAAATTATGTAACAAACTTATGCACCATATGTGCTTGTATCAATTCTACCTATGTTTTTTGTTTAATGTGATATGTATCAGTCCTATCAATGTTTTATGTATCAGACATTTAGGATAAATTGTATATATAATAGTACAATCATATTGAAGTGGTATAAATAACAGAACTTCACATATTGAAATGAAATTGATAACATAACTTAACATTTGATTTATAATAAAATAGTTGAATTACAAATAGATTTGAAATGGATAGCATAACAACTACACTAACTTAACCACAACTGCAAACACCATCTATGACAGATCAATTACAAATATCATCCATAAAGTTTTTCTCTTTTCCATTACAATCATTTTCTTAAGTTTTTATAACTTATTAAGCCTTCCTACTCTGCAATCAATCTCCTCGACAATCTCTTTTGTTAATTCTATCAAATAAGTCTTGTCCATTTCGCATTGACAACATCTGGACAGATTAACATCTTTCACTTCAACCAAATCGTCCCACAAGAACAGACCGTAACCATTTTGCAATTTTATTGCAACATGATTAACACATATAAACCAAAAATGTAACTTCAATATGATTACATGCTTAAAATTACTCATCATGGAATTCCTACATTTCCAGAATTTTCTGCCTAGATTTTCAAGTGAGTTGGAGACCCACATCTTCATGGTTGAGTTGCACCCGCATATTGACAGACCCTTTCCAACATCATTCGTTGAGGAAGACTTGCTCACACCCATACCTAGATGTTGGTGGACGACTATGAAGCGGATGGCGGAAGAACACGAAGTAGAGAATATGAAGGAGACAAAGAAGAAGATAAAATTGGGGAATTAAAATCCTAATTTTAAAGAAAACATGAAACTTATGCCATGATGTCCAATATGTGTCCAATTCTTTGAAAAAAATATAACAAAATGCCATGCAAAAAATAATGGGTGAATATTCCATGACACCTGGCTAATGGGGAGTTTCTATGAGGGAATCTACATAACATAAGGGGGGAGGGGGTAAAAAAAAACTTTACCAGAGACTCAAAACAAAACTCGCTAATATTACAGGGGGATTTGTATATTTAACTCTTTTATATTTGAGGCCTATTTTTCAGCTTTTGTAAAATAATTTTTATAATTTTATATATTTTAATTATTTTCATCTTTTTTATGAATTTTTTAGGTATTCACAATTAAAAGAATCAATTTTGAGATATATGTTTTTTAAAAATATATAACTTTGACTATATATTAATTTTTAATAATAAATAATTATGTTATAAAAATTTAAAATTAAAATCTAGAAACTTTTATTCACATGTTAAAAGTAGAAAGGATAAAGAGAAAATCAAAATTAAAAAACGTATAAATTGAAAGTAAAGCTATTGAACCACTTTTTAAAAATGACATGTTTTTGTTAAGATCCTAAAATATTACTGTTTTCATTTTTTATCAATAATTTAAAATCATTATATAAAATTATTAATAAATTAATCAATAATCTATCAATAATTATTTTATTATGATTTTTTATGATATAAAATTATTACTAATTTCATATGATAAAAGAGTCTTAATAAAATGATAATACACATATATGTTAATTTTATATTAAAAAACTAAAATTATTTTTATAATAATTTTTTAGAAATTACAAGTAATATATAAATGATTTAACAATTTATATTAAAAAAACTTAAAATTTTTAATGCAGTTAGTTTGAGCCACTGTGACTCGCTAGGTGTGAACATAGGTGTCTCCTAACCCATACACTAAAACACATTTAAGCATCTTTTTTCCTAACTCTAGCGAGATTTCCTCACATGTCTTTTGTAACACTCTGGATTTTCGAATTGAATTTTAATTTCCTTATTTTTATATATATGAGCGTTAGATATTTTCTCGAGTTAATTAGTAATTGTTAGGAGTTTAGGTTCAAAAAAAAAAAACTAGTGATGAGTAATGATGGTGGAAGTGAAGATGTATATTGAGTGTCTTGTCTTGCTTCCATACATCATATAAAGTAGATATAGATAGGACTTTCGTCCAATAACGAGTAGGACTTCGGTCCAATGACGAGTGGATAGTTCAGTGACATATCTCTGACTTTCAAAATTTTGGTACCACATGTATATTGAAGTAGAAGTGATGAGTACATTGCATTCATTATCGCATATGTGAATGCCTATAATTTTATGAGGGATGTTGCATCATTGTAATACGGTGAGAGAACTGACTTGGGTATTTTGCGTTTTATCGCAATTGTTGCGGATAGCAAGAGTCACCACTGACTTTTCTTTTATCCAATAAAGGAAAGAGTGAAAAGGACAGGAAAGACCTTTTGAGAATTTTCTTGAGTTCGGGGGGTAGGTTATGAAAGGGAAGGTGTTAGCAGCCTTTTCATCCGTAGTTATCTACGGGTTCTTAATTGCGAGCTCACTTTTGAAATGCTTTGTTTGAAAATGTGTTTGTGATGGTCTTGAAAGTATTTTTGAAAGTGCCTTCGTTTAGACGAACTTTGTAATGATTCTCGTCTCTATAAGAACGCATACAAAGTGTTGACTTTTGAAAATATTTCATTTGAAAGTGTTGGTGTGTTTGAAAGATGTTTTGAAAATGGTTGTGAGCAAGCAACTATGAACGTTCTACCTACTCAAAAAGTCTTAGTTCTTTTCCTCCTCCTTTAGATATTGCTATCTTACTATTGATTGATAAGAAGCCTGTTGTACCCCAAAATTTTCCCTCTCATTTTACTCAATACATACTCCTAGAGATCCTCAATTTGCTTAAGCTTGCCCAAGAGTTGACCAGACAAACTCTCTCCTAAGGCAGTGTACCTCAAATTAGGGTTGCCATTTTCATCAATATGGGTGAACTCCAAAGACCTCATATGCTCTCCATGGTCCTAATATGTTCTCAAGACCCTACATGTCAAGTTCCATGCCTTGCACAAGAAGTTTTCTCAGTCAATTGCTCAGATGCTTGAGAATCAACTATATTAGGTCAAAAGTCAACTGTGACCCACATACAGTCAAACTTCAATATTTTTGGTCAACATTAACATTTTGAAGTTACTTTCATCATTTGATCAAGGGTTGATCATGATTCCTCAAGGAATGCTCCAAAATCATCAAAACCCAAAAGTTGCTAAATTAGGGTTTCTCAATAATAGTCAACCAAACTTTGACCAAGCATAACTTCCACATGCTTTATCAGAAATTTTCCATCCAAAACTCATTTTGAAGAGGATGAAATTACCTACAATTCATATTCATCCCACAAGTTCAAAATATGCACTCATAAAGAGATATGGATTTCTACATCATGGATCCTTTTGAAAAGTCAACAAAAACACCTTTTAGATCAAAGATTTTTACATAAACATGGAAGACTCAATTGAGATGAGACCAAAAAGGTTGCTTAGGGGACATCCTAAGCTTTCTAAAAAATCCAAGAACACCTCTCTAGGGTTAAAATTGGAGGATATATGCCTTGTCAAAGTTGATCCTTTTTGCAAAATTGCCAAAAGTCAAATATGCTCAAAAATGCATTTTCTTTGCTAAATGTGCCTAACTTTTTATGCTTGCACCTCACTTATAATGTGGTCCACGACTCAAATATTCATCCACCCATTATTTGCTTCATTTTTCAATTTATTTTGATTTTTTATTAATTAAAAATTGAATTAAATCAAATAATTGATGAATAATAGCAAATATATGATTTGATTTGGTTTTTGGACAGGTTGGCAATCAAAATATGCTGAGTTATCAAGGCCAAAACGAATCAAGCATAATTGGTACAAGAAAGGGATGATTTGGCTCAAAATAACAAGTTTACATGTAGCATAAAAATCAAATCAAATCTCTCATAATTGCAAAGATTGAATTCAATTGTGAAACCCTAATTCATTCCTAGATATATAATGGACAAGAACAAAGCATGGGACAAGGTTTTGTAGTCGTGAAAGTGAGAGAACAAAACTTCAAAATTTGCAAGAAAGTGGTAGATCATTCTTGGACCTAGAGGGCGATTCAAGCCATTCTAGCACTACCAATAGACTCCTGGACATCTCAAGAACGTGTCCCAACCAATTGCAGGCATTCTAACGCCCAGAAGCTCGAGTTACAGATCCACGGTTTGCACCTCTAAGCTTGAATTTGATTTCATGATTTACGCATAATTAATCATTATTAAACATAGCATTGTGTTTGTATTATCAATTGGGATGTTTTGGTTTACATAATTTTGTGTTTTGATGCCTGTATGCTTGAGTGACAATGCTAGGTTTCAGCTTGCCGTTTTAGGGTTTTCTTACACAGGTTAAATTGGCCAACAAAAAGGGTACCATGATGCTCGTGGCATCAAGGTGAATCGATCAATGTAGCTATATTCAATTTATCATGCGTTCTGATGATTTTTGAAACTCACAGGTTTATAGCTATCACGATTTGTCTGTAGGTGTAACTTTTATACCTAACACGACGGATGAGGAAGAAGATGATGATGTGTTCAATCATCATTGGGCCATTCAAATAACTGGTGTGTGTTTTGTTTTATTTCATTAATCAATTTGTTTTTTATATAATATTAATTGCTCTTGTTATACTAACAAAACAAAGCAGATGGCTCAGTGGTAAAGTGCGCTTGGTATTGGGTGAGAGGACCTGGGTTCGATCCCAGGTCCTAGCAAATTTTATTTTCCAACTTTATGCTTACAGATTCTATACACCACCTTGCCAAGTGTCTTCCATGCACCTCACTGATCCAACCATTGGATCCATTGCTAGCCAAATCCAACGCTCAAAATCATGAGGGACTATGATGCACCCTCAGGTTAACGCTACAAGGAATCCAATGCTAACCGGGCTTGAAGGGTTATTGGGCTTGGGAAATTCAAATTTGCACCCTCTCATTTGCTAGCATACAGGCCCAATTTGCATTTTCTTTCTATTTCTTTTTTTTTTTAATTTCTTAAGTTAATTTCTTTATTTGTTTTAATTATTTAACATAAAAATTTTATTTTTTATAAAACTAAAAAATCACCAAAAAAAATACAGAATTAAATATTATTTATTCAAACTAATTTTTTGAAAATAAATTAGGTTAATTAGTTTATTTGATTATTTTTTTCCAATTAAAACTAAATAGAACTTAGGTTTTAAATTTTGGCAATTAATTTGTTTCTTTTCTCAAATACAAAACCACAAAAATACACAAGATCTTTTTACAAAATATTTTATTTTTCTTGAAATTATTTAATTTGGTTTAGATTAGGTTAATTTCAATTTCTTTTTATAATTAAAAATAAATAGAATTAGGGTTTCAGTCGTACATAACTTGATTGATTCTTTTCTCAAAAAATAACTTAAATATTTTCTAGTCAAATTTTTAGCGTTTTCAATTTTTCCTCGCATTAAATTTGCTGAACGCATTTTAATTTGTTTTATTATTATTGTAACTGTTTCGAGTTTGTAATAGTTTTAATTAGGGTTTTAAATTCTGCACTTTTATTTCCCGTCAAGACAATTATGTAACTGTCAAAGCCTTGTAATAGATAGGTTTATTTTTCGCATTTTAAATTCCTGCAAATATTTAACTGTCTAGATGCATGCTAATAGGATTGTATGGCAAGAATATCTAGAAATTTAAACGGTAGATCACCTAATGTGCAAAGATTAAATAACTGAAACAATTCATATGCACATATTCACTCCTAGGGTTTACCTCACTTCGGTTGCCTTCGGTAAATAATCATTAAGCATAGGAGATTTTAGTGGTTGCCCTCCAGTCTAAAAAGATCACATTATCCCATTCAAATGTTGCCTCGAAAATCTTGCCTCGGAGATGTTGCCTCGGAAAGATCTTAAGACTCTAGGGTTACTACTAAAGTTTTCTAACTATTTCTTTAGTGATTGAACTCGTCCCTTTCGAATGTCCCTTACAAACTCCAACGGCGGGGCTACCTACTCCTTAATAGTAGGATAGAACTGTCTAAAGGAAGCGAGAATAACCAATCTTTTTTTCGAGTAGGTAGAATCTTAAGTACTTGCTCAATAAAAACTTTTCACACAAACACCCTCCAAAACAAATTTTTAAAACAAACTTCGTCACACCCTTGAGAACTGATACAAGGGTTATCACGAAGTAAAAAATTTTCAAAACAAGCACACACAAGCAATTTGAAAAATGAGCAAGTACCTAAGAGCCCATGGAAAACCATGGATAGAAAGGGTGCTAACACCTTCCCTTTCTATAATCTACCCCCCGTACTCAAAAAAAGGTTTTTTTGGTTCTTTTTCCATTTCCATGATTGGATAAAATAAAAGTCGGTGGCAAATCTTGCTTACCGCGACATTTTGCAAATAAAAAGCGCAAAACACAAACCAGTAAAAACAGTCGGTTCTGCTACTGTATCACAAAGCCCTATCATTGGATACGAAGGGACAAGCTTGAGTCATCGTATAGTCATACAAAGAAATATCGTAGGATACCTTAAAAATTTGTCGTAAGGGTCTAATATTGTTTACCGAAGGCAACATTGAAGGGTCATCGAGAGACTATGATCTTGTTTTTGATTGTTTTTGCTAAAGCATCGCAGGTTTGCGTAACATGACTATTTTATCTTTAGGCAACAAGTGAGGTTAACCCTAGAGGTGCAAGTATGCAAAGTGTTTGTTTTCATGCTATTTGTATCTTGAATTAGGGTTTTCTATTTGTTGATTTTATGTCTTGCCATACAAACCCTAATTACTAGCATTTATATTGAAAGCGATAAATTACGGTAATGTAAAATTCTACGCTATTACATCATTTGGGGATGGGGGTACAAATTTAAAAATGGGGAGATAAGAGAAATTATACCTAATTACTATTACAACTATATGTAAGTATGAGAGTGCGCCTAAGAGGGGGGTGAATTAGGTACTTTAAAAGTTTTACCGTTTTAGTGATGATGGATATTATTTTTCTGGTTTAGTGCATGAGTTTACAAATGTGTTTCTTTCTTTTTTGGTTTATGACTAGTGATGAAAGCGGTAAATGCAGAAAAGTAAAGAACACAAAGATATATCCTGGTTCCCCTTACAGTCCGAGAGTACTCCAGCCCCCTTTCAATATGAAAGAGATTTCCTTATTGTTAGATCTCTAAACAAGACACTCTAGTCCTTCTATACAAGACTCTAACCAATAAAACCACCAAGAACAATCCTCTTGGACCAAGAAAAATCCTCTTGAATTTTCACTATGTTAACAATGAGAACAATCCTCTCAAGGTGAGCTTACTTTTATCCAACAATCCTGGAAAAACAAGATTTCAAAACCACTTGAACTTATTTTCAACAATCCTGAAAAATAAGCAAGTATATATCAATATTTGATTTGAGTGAGTTTGTAGTGTAATAATCACTATGAGTGATTTTATCAATGAATTGATCTTCTCTTACAATGATAATAGTATACAATGACTCAAGATATATAATGCTCAAAGTTTTCTGGTTAACAATATGTGAAAGTGTGCAGAAACAATTTGTGTATGAAAGTGAAGAAAAGCTTGAGTTTGATATTTGAAAATTCAGAAAATATATTTGGAAGAAGTGTTGAAAATGATTTTGAAAATGAGTATTTATATATTCAGCGCACCTTTTTGAAACAACATAAAGTTCTGTAAATGAATCATGAACAATTGCCAAGATTGAGTGAAAGGTTTCCATGAAATGGTGTTATGAACAGGCATGTGCAAAGCTGTTGTTTTTCAAAATCGTGTAGCATGCAATCGATTGCACCCTTTGCGTAAATCGATTGCACAGGGTTTCAACAGCTAGAATTTCAAAAGTTTTGAGTGTGCAATCGATTGCACAAGAGTGTAAATCGATTGCATGTGAAGTCAGTAGCAAAAATTGATTGAGTGCAATCGATTGCACAAACATGAAAATCGATTGCACTGAGAAACAATAGAAAAAAATGGTTGAGTGCAATCGATTGCACAAACATGCAAATCGATTTCACTGAGAAACAGTAGCAAAAGATTTGAAAAAATTGAAGCATGCAATCGATTGCACTAATATGCAAATCGATTGCACTCAAGTGAAAATGATTTTTAGCTTAGAAAAACTTGAGTAAAGGTTTGGACAATATAAAATATTTTCTTTTTACCATTGAACATCTATGTCTTAAGTTTAAAGTAAGTATTATCATTATACCTTGAAATTTTCTAAGTGCTTGAACTGAAGACTTTATCCATAGATGCTTTTAGCTTGATCAGTAATCTTTGCCTTCTTTGTCACTCATGGTTTGTCTCACGGTAATGTAAAATTCTACGCTATTATATCATTTGGGGATAGGGGTACAAATTTAAAAATGGGGAGATAAGAGAAATTATACCTAATTACTATTACAACTATATTGAATGATGTCAAATATATGTATAAGAACGTAAAGGCAATATGAAAGGAAAAATGAAATTGTTTTTGTTTGAGTTTTTTAAAGAGGGTTTAACTTAATTAAATTAAAAGGAAAAATAACTAATTAGTCTAAGTTAATTTAAGAAAATTAAACCTAAGTTATTTTGAGAAAAGAAATTGAATTAATCAAGAAAGTAATTTTTTAGAGTTTTTATGAAATGGTTTAATCTTAATTAAATCAGTAAAAAAAGTTAATTAATTAAAAATCACAAGTTATAAATTAATTTTAAGCAAAAAAATAAATAAACACAAGTCTAATATTAATTTATTTAAGGAAAAGAATTTGTTAAAGAAGTATTTTTGGTCTTTTTAAAAGAAATAAATAAAATTATATTAACATATATATAAAATATTTTGTGGGGTTTTTAATTAATAAATATAAATAAAAATAATAATTATAATAAGAAAATAAAATAGAAAAAATAAAATTAAATGTCACGGGGGTTTGAAATTGAATTTGAGAGTTTAGAAGTAAATACAATTTTGTTTTGGGGCCCAATGTGATTTTTGTTTAGAATCAGAATAAAATAAAACTAAAACAATGGCTGCATTGTAGTTAGTAGACATGGGGTGATGATAAAAAAAATAATAAGCCCAAAAACTTAGGGCCCAACGCGCTTGTTTGTAACAAAAAAAGAAAACAAAGAAAATGTTAGGAAAAAGGGCTACGCTAGGGCTCGAACCCATGCCCTTGGCAATAACGCGCACGCTCTCTACCACTGGGGTGGTTATATATCCAGTGTCTTATATAAAACTATAAATATATATTACAAAACTAGTTCTAAGGATAAACTTCATCTTCTTCCTCGCGCCAGCCAGAGCCTCTGCAACTCATTCATTTCTCAACCATTCTCAAAAGTATGAACATCAAACTTGTTAGAAATTTCACCATGATTCCAGAAATGTAAATAACTTAAACAATGGCTCAAAGATGAGCACGAATTTTGAATGGTACCAAATATAACCTAATTTTTTCCAGAAATTTCAAGCTTAAAATTCTCACTACTCAAGCAATATAAATGAATTCTAAGGACATGGTCAGCTTCAGGGCAATGATGTCTACATTTTATCTTTGAAAATGGAAAGCTAACAATGACTATATGAAGAGATTGAAAATCAGAAAACTTACCACAAAACTGGAAAGCGTGTTTTGAGTTAGAGCTCACTTCAAGGTGTTTTAATGATCTGGTTAGCTTCCTTGAACCTCCAGGAAGCTATTCCAATAATTTCTTTGAGCTGAGAGTGCTTGAACTATTTTAGAGAAGTTCAAGTGTAAACCTCTATTTTAAAAAATGGAAGATGGTGATGGAGGTTTTACAGAAGTGTAACAGGTATTGGAATGACTTATATTTGAGGTAAGGAAGATTTTGAAATGGTTTGGCCAAGAAATGCACAAGTGGATTTGAAGATGGAAGCTTTTGGCCAGATTCTGCACAACAATGGCAGTTTGTATGTAATCTGAGTTCGTGAGAGTTTTAGGATGCTTGAGGGATTTTGTATTCGTGTTATGACTTACAAATAGTGCCTCTATTTATAGGCAAGAGGTTTTGGATGTTCAAACAATCAGATTCAAAGAATCACATGTTATGGCTAGGTTACTTGATTTTGAAGCAAAGTTGACAAACATCTTTCCAAGACATGGTACAAGGCTATCTAGAGTGGTTAGAAGCTTTAAACATGTTGCTTCTGGCTTGTAGATGGAGTGTGTGCAAAACGAATAAGTTCAAAGCTCAAGGTGAGTGGACTTTATGATTAAAGTCACTTTACAAGAATAACAATGTTACTTTGTGCCAAAAATGGATGAATCTCTTGGACAATGGTTCAAATGCTTGGATAAAAGATTTAACAGTTGTGTAAACATTAAATTATGGAGTGATTAGCAAGTTAGAATCCTGCAAAGTAAGATTGGTGCAACATGGTTTGAGATTTGATCAAGCGTTCATCACAAATTTGACTTGTAATTTAAGTTTGAAACCCTAACTTCATCTCTTCGATTCTCCTAGCTCAAGAATGATCTCATTGAGTTCTTGGACATTTTGGAAAGCTTGGAACATCTTATACAACCTTCATATTTTTTTTATTTTGAATAATCCAATTGGAACTATGTGAAAAAATGCTATGAAGTTGGTACCAAAAATCTGCCTAACTAGGTCAAATTTTCTCTAAGTGTTTTTATACAAAGTGCGTGACTTTGTGAATTCATAACTCAAAACTTAAGAACTTATAGAACTTGATAAGTAAATAAAATTTGTATATCTCATCAATATATACAACTTTCATGTTGAAAAATTTCTTTGAATCATCTTGCATCTTGGTGAAAAATTGGCATAAAGTCATGAAAAAGTAAGACTTAAAACACTTAGAAAATTTTCTAAGTCTTGAAAACTTTGAATTTTCAAAATGACTTTTGACTTTCTTGATTTCTTGATAATCAAGTTTCATGTTTTTGAATGTCTTGATGAAATGTGATCTTTGAAACTCAATTTTGATCAAAAAGTCAAAGTTTGACTTTTGGTGTATTAGTTGACTTTTCATTAGTTGACTGAATTTCAACTATCAACCAAATGATCTTGAGAAATCTCTTGAGCCATGAAATTAGGTAAATATGTTGTATTTTAATCCTCGAGATTGTGATTCAAACCATTGGATCATGTATTAGGTCAAAAACCCTTGATCAGTCAAATACAGTAAAAACCCTAATTTTGACCATTTTGCCCTTTTGGTGATTTGAACAATTTTCTTGGGTAATTGTGATAAAAACTTGATTAATTGATACATATGAATTCAAAATGTTGATATTGGTCCAAAATCTTGAAGTTTGACTGTAGGTTGACCATAATTGACTTTTTTACCTAATACAATTGATTTTAGGTCATCTGATCAATTGATTGAGCAATTTTGTGATCCAAGACTTGAAACTTGATATGAGCAATATTGAGGGTCCATAATGATCCATGAAAGTCATTTGAAGTATTTGGAGTCCAATTTTCCTTGTGCAAACTCAAACCCTAATTTGAGGTATCAGTGTGGAGGAGATGGCTTGACTTAGTCAATACTTGTGCAAACTTGAACTTTTGAAGATCTTTGTGAGAAATGTCTTGAGAAAAGAGAGGGAAAGTTTTGGGATACAACAGCTGCCCCTATTAAATCTTCTTAAACCTGAAGAGTTAGATTGGCGAGTCCGTCATTCGTGACTTGAAGGTTGAAATGATTGAACACTAAAGTGCCCAGAAATTTGCACTCGACTATGTGTTAGTTGATTATGTGGAGAATAGACTTAAAGATGCCATTTGGAGAGGTGATGAAGATTTTGTCGGAGATGGGTTTACAGATGCCATCCAGAGTGACCGTTGATAGAAACTGGGAGAAGTGTCATACTAAATCTTTGGTCGATTTATACTGAAACAACATATGTCTTTTGCCTGTTTTCAATTGGAAGAAATAAATATAAACCAGAAGAGGTTTTTTGTTTGGCAACTTCACTGGGGGAAGTAATCACAACTAGAAAAGGTCTGTTGATTGCCTATTTTTAACTGAAAGAAGTGAATCTAACTAGAAGAGGTCTTCGTCTTCCTTTCTTTAATCTGGAAGGAATAAATCTAACCAGGAGAGGTCTTTGTTCGCCTGTCTTTAATCTGGAAAAAATAAATCTAACCAGAAGAGGTCTTCGTTTGCCTGTCTTTAATATGGAAGAAATAAATCTAAACCAGAAGAGGTCTTCGTTCGCCTGTCTTTAATCTGGAAGAAATAAATCTAAACATAAGAGGTCTTTGTTTGCATGTCTTTAATCTGGAAGAAATAAATCTAAATCAGAAGAGATCTTCGTTTTCCTGTCTTTAATCTGGAAGAAATAAATCTACCCAGAAGAGGTCTTCGTTTGCCTGTATTTAATATGGAAGAAATAAATCTAAACCAAAAGAGGTCTTCGTTCGTCTGTCTTTAATCTGGAAGAAATAAATATAAACAAAAGAGGTCTTCGTTTACCTGTCTTTAATCTGGAAGAAATAAATCTAAAAAGAAGAGGTCTTTGCTTGCCTGTCTTTAATCTAGAAGAAATAAATCTAAAATAGAAGAGGTCTTTGTTCGTCTGTATTTAATCTGGAAGAAATAAATCTAATCCAGACGAGGTCTTCGTTCGCCTGTCTTTAATATGGAAGAAATAAATCTACCCAGAAGAGGTCTTCGTTCGCCTATCTTTAATTTGGAAGAAATAAATCTAAACAAGAAGAGGTCTTCATTTTCTTGTCTTTAATCTGGAAGAAATAAATCTAAACAAAAGAGGTATTCATTTGCATGTCTTTAATCTGGAAGAAATAAATCTAAACAGAAGAGGTCTTCGTTCGCTTGTCTTTAATATGGAAGAAATAAATCTACCCAGAAGAGGTCTTCGTTCGCCTATCTTTAATCTGGAAGAAATAAATCTAAACAAGAAGAGGTCTTCGTTTTCTTGTCTTTAATCTGGAAGAAATAAATCTAAACAAAAGAGGTATTCATTTGCATGTCTTTAATCTGGAAGAAATAAATCTAAACAAAAGAGGTCTTCGTTTGCCTGTATTTAGTCTGGAAGAAATAAATCTACCCAGAAGAGGTCTTTATTCGCCTGTCTTTAATCTAGAAGAAATAAATCTACCCAGAAGAGGTCTTCATTCGCCTGTCTTTAATCTGGAAGAAATAAATTAAACTGGAAGAGGTCTTTGTTCTCCTGTCTTTAATCTGGAAGAAATAAATCTAAATAGAAGAGGTCTTTGTTTTCTTGTCCTTAATCTGGAAGAAATAAATCTAAACAGAAGAGGTCTTCATTTGCCTGTCTTTAATCTGGAAGAAATAAATCTAAACCAGAAGAAGTCTTCGTTCACCTGTCTTTAATCTAGAAGAAATAAATCTAATCCAGAAGAGGTCTTCGTTCGCCTATCTTTAAACTGGAAGAAATAAATCTACCCATAACAGGTCTTCGTTTGATTTTTCCTGAAAGTAAGAGGGTTAATTGCATGCAAATGTATGCATGGCGTAATGATGCTCTCAGAATAAATGAGATTATGTTATATGCATTTCCATGTATGTGTTATGATGTATGAATGTGAAACATTAAAGTGCATCTTTGTCTGGAAAATAAATCCTTGACAAATTACTAGGGAGTATTGGGAACCTGAATCCCATACTACTGCTGGAGATGAAGAGTATGTGTATCTTCAACTTTGTTTAGAATGTTTCTGCTGTGGATCCAGGTTTTTTTGTTCGAGGAAATCCTGTAGGGAATGTTGATTTATGTTTGGAGAATAGAGTTTAGAAACCTTATTTGTGTATTACTATACTGGGGAATTATAACTTGACTGGGGAGAATGAAAGTTAACTGGTATCTGGTCGAATTCCAGGCTTTGTAGTAAATTTCTATGGATAGTAACGACTCCGTTGGGGATTGTAATAACTTTACTGGGGACAAAGGGGTTTTGTTCGTTTGATTTGTAATGGTCTGAGAGGAAGATTTGTACTGGGGAATTTGGTAGTTTGTTGGGGAAATAAATCATGTTGTGGAAAGTATTTTGAAGACCCTATTGGGGGGATGAATTCTTTTTGGAGAAGAACTCCGCAAGGTTTCTCTTGTAGTTTAGGACCAACTCAGCTGGGGAAATGATTGTCAGGAGACTGGAACTCCGGATGGATACTACATGAATTCAAATCCGTGGGGATAATTTTTTTGAAGTAACTCCGTGGGGGATATCCCGAATTCTTTAAGAAAATGTTTATTACCGTTTTTTAAACATACATTTGTGAACAGTTAATCATGTTCATATGCATATGTTCATTCAATTTTAGTCATTGGACGTTTTTGCACTCAAAACAGGAAAACAAAATGTTTGCATTTCAAAGTATATTGTATTGATATCTTGCCTATAAATAGGCGTTTTTGTACAAGGAGACATAGATCCTAGTAAGATGGAATCGTCGAAAGAATACAAAGTGAAAACAAAAATAATAGCCATGTGGAAGTTCTCTCATTGTGTTCCAACTCCACTATTGTCTCTATGTCTTCGAACACCATCCCTTGTTGTTGAAAGAAGTTGATTGAATTGATCTTACACCCAAGAACTTGGATCTTGGTAATACAGTTGGTTGTAGTGATTTCACGGGATGTAGTCATACGATTTAATCCTTAAGTTTTGTCTGGACCACCCTTTCAGGTTTTTAGCCCACCAGGATACCCTTGTTTGCCCAAGCCACCCTTTCGGGTTTTCGGCTTGCCGGGTGTATAATATTTTGTATATATCCCTAAGTTTTGCCTGAACCCTTTTGGTTCACCGGGATTCCCTTATTTTTGCCTAGGTATGTCAACCTAGCGGGTCATTTTTATGCGTAGTATTTTTTGACTATGTCTGCGTTTACAAGATGCGGAACATCTTCATCGTCCATAATAGTTAGCATCATGGCACCTCCAGAGAATACTTTCTTAACAACAAATGGACCTTTCGCAAGTGGGAGTCCATTTTCCCCTGGGATCTCCTTGTGGAAGAATGGTGCATTTTATTACCAAGTCGCCAGCCTGATACACTCGATGTTTGATCTTTTTGTTGAAAGCTTTGATCATACGCTTTTGATACACTTGACCATGACAAACAACAGACAGTCTTTTCTCGTCAATCAAGTTTAACTGATTTAACCTAGTCTTAATCCATTCGTCTTTGCCTAAATCCTCTTATTTCATAATCCTTAAGGAAGGAATCTGAACTTCCACAGGAAAAACAACTTCCATGCCATAGCCTAAGGAAAATGAGGTTGCCCCAGTAGATGTTCGAGCTGAAGTATGGTATCCATGGAGAGCAAACGGTAGCATCTCATGCCAGTATTTATAGGTCACCACTATCTTTTGCACAATCTTCTTTATGTTTTTATTGGCAGCTTCCACTATGCCATTCATCTCAGGTATGTAGGGAGAAGAATTGTGATGCTTGATTTTGAACTGAGTGCAGAGCTCCATAATCATAACATTGTTGAGATTGGTTCCGTTGTCAGCGATGACCCTTTTGGGGATACCATAACGGCATATGAGGTTATGCTTGATAAAGCGGGCTACAACGTTCTTGGTTACTGAGGCAAATGAAGTAGCTTCGACCCATTTGGTGAAGTAGTCAATGGCAACTAGGATGAAACAATGTCCATTAGAAGTTGTAGGCTTGATCTATCCAATCATATCTATGCCCCACATTGCAAATGGCCACAGAGCAGTCATGACATTCAAAGGAATTGAAGGCACGTGGACCTTGTCGGCGTAGATTTGACACTTGTGGCAAGTCTTCGAGTGATGGTGACAATCATTTTCCATAGTCGACCAATAGTAACCAGCCCTCAGAATCTTCTTGGCCATAGTGTGCCCACTAGAGTGAGTTCCAAAGATACCATCATGCATGTCCTTCATGATTTTCTCTGCCTCCTTCTTGTCCACATAACAGAGTAGAGTCGAATCGTGGTTAAGCTTATATAGAATCCCATTTCTTAGGAAGAATTTGGATGAAAACCTTCGCAAGAATTTCTTGTCGTTGATGGAAGTTCCTTCAGGATATTCTTGTGCTTCTAGATATCTCCTCACTTCATGGTACCATGGTTTCTCCTCGTCAGTGTCGATCTCACAACAGTGTGCAAGTTCGTCAAATCTTTCAATTTTAATTGTAGGAGCCTCGTTGTCCCACTTGACTTTGAACATGGATGACATTGTTGCTAAGGCATCCGCCAACTGATTTTCTTCTCTTGGAAAGTGTTCAAAGGTAACCTCCTCAAAGTATGGGATCAGGGTTAACACAAGCTCTTTATAGGGGATCAGATTAAGATGTTAGGTATCCCACTCTCCTTTAACTTGACTGATTACTAAAGTTGAATCTCCATATACGCTTAAGAATTTGATTCTTAGGTCAATGGCAGCCCTAAGACCCAAGATGCATGCCTCATACTCAGCCATATTGTTTGTACATTTGAAGCATAATGTGGCAATGAATGGTGTATAGCAACCTTCGGGAGAAATAATCATAGCACCAACTCCATTACCCAAAGCATTGGAAGCCCCATAAAAAACCATAGTTCATCGGGATCCTTATTCAGGTCCGTCATACGGCCCAGGCTTTTCACACTCAGTTATCAGCATGATATTCTCGTTCGGGAATTCAAAGTTCAGGGATTGGTAATCATCAACAGCCTGATGGGCCAAATGATCCGCTAGCACACTTCCTTTGATGGCCTTTTGTGTAGTATATCAGATATCATATTCAGTCAAGATCATTTGCTATCTAGCTATTCATCCGGAGAGAGCTGGTTTCTCGAAGATGTACTTGATAGGGTCCATCTTAGAAATCAACAAAGTGGTGTGAGTTAACATATACTGTCATAGCCGGCGAGCAGCCCATGCCAAAGTGTAGTAAGTTTTCTCGAGCAGTGAATATCTTGTTTCACAGTCGGTAAATTTTTTGCTCAGGTAGTATATTTCATGCTCTTTTCGGCCAGACTCATCATGTTGACCCAACACACACCCCATTGAGTTCTCTAATACAATCAAGTACATAATCAAAGGTCTTCCTTCAACTGGAGGCACCTGGATGGGAGGTTCTTGTAAATATTCCTTGATCTTATCAAAGGCTGTTTGGCTGTCGTCGTTCCATCTGACTACTTGATATTTCTTCAAGAGTTTGAAGATTGGCTCATAAGTAGCAGTCAAGTGAGATATGAATCGATCAATGTAGTTGAGTCGACCTAAGAAACCCCTGACCTCTTTCTCAGTATAAGGAGCCGATATTTCTTGTATGGCTTTGACTTTTGCAGGGCCGACCTCGATACCTTTTCCACTAATGACAAACCCTAAGAGTTTTCCAGATCTTACCCAGAAGGTGCATTTGTTAGGATTCAGCCTTAGCTTGTATTTCTTCAACCTCTCAAACAATTTATGTAAGTGATCAAGGTGTTCTTCCTCAATATGTGACCTTGCAATTATATCGTCCACATACACTTCTATCTCATGATGGACCATGTCATGATATAGAGATACGATAACTCGTTGATAGGTTTCCTCTGCATTCTTCAAACCGAAAGGCATGACCTTGTAACAAAAAGTACCCCACTGTGTAACAAAAGTGGTTTTCTCCATGTCTCTGGGAGCCATTTTGATTTGATTATAGCCAGAGAAGCCATCCATGAAGAAGAAGACTTTATGTTGAGCAGTGTTGTCAACTAAGACGTCAATATATGGTAGTGGGAAATCATCTTTGGGGCTTGACCTATTCAAATCTATATAGTCTACACAAATACATACCTTTCCATCCTTCTTTGGCACGAGGACCACATTTTCCACCCATTGGGGATATGACGTCACTGCTAGAAAACTTGCATTGAATTGCTTACCTCAGCTTTGATCTTTTCAGACATGTCTGGCCGCATACAACGAACTTTTTTGCTTGACTGGAGGACAATCTGCCTTTGTTGGTAGACAATGAAACAAAATGTCAGTATCAAGCCCCCACATATCTTCATATGAACAAGAAAACACCTCAACATAGTCATGCAACATCTGGATCAATCTGTCTTTGATACCGTCTTCCAAGTTGGCGTCGATCTTGACCTCTTTCTTATCTTCCTCAGTACATAGGTTGATCACTTCAACTTGCTCTTCATGTTGTTGAATGGTCTTCTCCTCTTGCATCAGATGTCTGGATAATTCCCCAGGTATTTCATAATTTCCTTCGCCTTCGTCTTAGGCTTGGTAGATTGGATGTCCAAAGTCATAGATGGCAATAGCAGAATCATTTTCAACGAGATCCGGAGTGGATGAGGATTTACAAATGCATATGTGTATATGTAAGATATATGGTGTAATACGGTGGCAGAACCGACTGTTATAATGGTTTTGTGTTTGTATTCGCAAATGTTGCAGTAAGCAAGAGTCGCCACCGACTTTTCTTTTATCCCACAAAGGAAAGGATGAAAAGAACAATACCTTTCGAGATTATTTCTGAGTAATGGGGGTAGATTATGGAAATGGAAGGTGTTAGCACCCTTTCCATCTGTAGTTACCTACGAGCTCTTAGATGCTAGCTCACTTGAAAATGCCTTGTGTTTGTGTGTTTGAAAAAGTATTTTGAAAAGAAGCCTTAGTGCGGCGAAATTTGTAATGTTTCTCGTATTGTTGAGAACCTATACAAAGTGTTTTTGAAAATATTTTTGGAAAGGAGTGTAGGTGTGGAAAATGTTTTGTTTTGAGCAAGCATATAAGAACTATCTACCTACTCGAAACGGTTTGTTCTTTTCCTCTTTTCCTTTAGACAGTGCTATCCTACTATTAGTGAGTAGGTAGCCCCATTGTTGGATGTTTGAGGGACAATCGAGGGTCATCATACACTCACAAAGGAAACTTGGCAAGATACCTTAGTAACACCCCCAAGGTTTTAAGATCATGTACCAAGGAAACATCGAAAGGGTCACTTTATGATCTTTAAACCAAAGGGTTGCCACTAAAATCCCTCATGTTCGAGAGTTGTGACTATTTTATTCCGAAGGCAACAAGTGGAGGTACCTTAGAGGTGCTCTTGTGCAAAGTGTTTTGTGTTTCAGTTATTGTTTATCTTTGATGTTAAGGTTTTCTAACATTTTGTTTTTAGATCTTGTCATACACGTCCTAGTTACTACACACACACACACACACACACACACACACACACACACACACACACACACACACACACACGCACACACACACACACATACACACACACACACACACACACACACATATATATATATATATATATATATATATATATATATATATATATATATATATATATATATATATATATATATATATATATATATATACATACATACATGTATAACTATAAGTGCGGAAAATAAAATGCGAGAAAGTAAAGGCCTACAACTATTACATCCCATAAGAAATTACATAATAGAAAAAATGTGAGGAAACGTAAACTACAACTATTACAAAATTACCCATGCGACCTATACATTTGTTTTCTAGAATTTAAATATCAAAGGAATAATTAAAAAATAAGTTAAAGGACAAAATAAAAAAACTAAAATTCTAAGCAAGAAAAAATGTTTTTGGTTTTTTTATGAGAAAAAAGAATTTTGTGTTAATAATAATTTAAATTTGATTTATGAAAATAAATTAATTATAAAACCCTAATTCTAATTAGTTAATTAATTAAAAAAGTGACTAAAGTAATTAATTAAAATTAATTTAATTAATAAAAACCTAAGTCTAAAGTTTTTATGAATTTTTTTATTAAAATATGATTGATTAAAAAAGAAAATAGTTAATTAAAACAAAAAAAAAAGAAATGAAAAATGGGCCTGTTGAGAACAAGTAAGTAGAGGTGTGAGGAAGGAGAACAATTGGCCCAAAACGGATGAGTCTAGGAGCTTTATTCTGATCCAGTATGGAACGCGTCTTGGGGTGCACCATGGTCATGATTGTTATTTCTGCCTCCATGCTTACATGTAAAACGTTAGAAAATTGCAGAAAATACATATAAATGAAACAAACATGTTTACATGGATTTAAAGTGTGAAAATCTTGAGAACACGAAACCTACCAACTTATTAACCGGAATCAATGTGAGGGAATTTTCCGGGGTTGATTTGCAAAGGATAATGATTGATTCTGACTCCTGGCCTTCAGAAGGACAATGAAAGGTTTGGATCGGTTTGAAAACCGCTGGAGATGCGAGATATGATTTTCACAATTTCTTCGAATTTGTAGAATTTGTTTTGGAGAGTAGGTGCAAAATTTTATGGTCTTTTGGCTTGAGTTGTTATGCAATATATAGAGGGATGATAAGAGCAAGTATGGCAAGAAAACAAAGCTTTCAAGGCCATGAGACAAAAATCCAACATATTGAAAGTTTTCCATATTTGAAAGTTTGCCATATTTGAATGATTATTGCCAAAAATGAAATATCTCTTGCCATTTTTGTTTGCTGCATGAACTTGGACATCTTTGGTGTATCTTTCGCGAATTTTTAGGCTTTATGATGGATCAAGCCAAGCCCATATGCACTAGCCAATTAGTTATAATTTTTTATTTGATTTAATTTATATTTAAATGAATAAAAATTCAAATAAATAAAAATAAAAATAAAAATAATGCATGGATAGATTTATAGGTCCTTGGACATATCATGAGTATGTTTGAACTCCAAAAAGTTAGGCCCAATAACTTAAAATCACAAATTTGCTCAATTGAGATTTCATGCATTTTCTTGAAAATTGTCCAACTTGATCATCAGTATGGATTTACATTCTTCTTACATACATCACAAGATGAGAACGAGGACAAGTGTTTCCCTTGTACTTCTCAAATTCCGAGACCTTAAACTTCACAGGTATCTTAACATTCAGGACCAAGCACAAATCATTCACATTCTGCCCGAACAATTCCTTTCCCCTGGGGGCCTTCATCTCCCTCTGCATCTTGTCAAACTGCTCTTGAAAATCATCCATTCTATCATAGAGACCCAAGTCTTCACTTTGTGGAGGAAAAGGACGACACATATCATCATTAGCAAATGGGACCACATTTACTAAAGGAGGTGCAGCAGGAGCAACATGCACCACAGGAGGTGCCGGAGTAACAGTAGTCTGAACAACTGGGGCATCTTGAGGACCAAGATTGAAACCTTCAGGCACAAAGTTCTCAGGCATTCCCCGTGGATAACCTTGAGGCATGCGATTCTGAACAACAGCTGGAGTAGCAGACACAGGAACAGTCAGAGCTTCAGTAGTAACCCCTACTTGTCGAGGCTGAACACTCGGTGGCTGATTCTGAGCAGCCACCAGAGATTCCATCAGAGCAGTAAGATTGGTCATGCCGGCCTTCAAAGCAGAAACTTCCTCGCGCATCTCTCGATTCTCTTGTTCTAAGTTGTCCATCTTTCTTCTAAAATTAGCTCGAGTGTTTTAGTGGTGAGACAACTTGCTGAACAAAGTAAAAAAGCTTGGTAAGACACCTGGATATGCATAAAAAATGCAAGAAATATGTGCAATATGATGCATGATATACAATGCACATGATTTATTTTATTATTAATGTTTCAAGGGACTTAAAGATTTATAGACACTTTATAAATATCAAAGTAATAACACATTTGAAATACTGAAATTTTTTACTATAATAACTTCAAAAATGGATTACAAGTTTCAACAATCCCAAGTACAAGATGGAAATAAAGTCTAAAACCCTAAGAAGTAAAGTTGATGGAGATCAATCTATATGCTGGCGCTTCCCTGTAAGCTTGGCGATCTGAGCCTTCAACCTCTGTTTTTCTTTCATCTATCTGGTGGAAACCTCCTTCCAATCACCTGAATCAGAAAGTGAGCAACTAGCATCTGACTGAGGTTTAGGAGAAAATAAATCCCCTTGCCTCTCCATCATCTCTACAGCCCGACTCTCAAGAATCTCAATCAAGTCGCCTTTCTCCTTCAAGTCTTCTATATAGTAAATCTCTAAAGTTTGGCACTTATTCTTCCAAGCATCCTTTTCCTGCTGCATCCTTACCAAAGCAAGTTGTAGTTCTTCTATATCATCCAATAAGGGAGGAGTGGTCTTCACAAACAAGTCAGGCATATGTGCTTCCCGAGAATACGACATCTTCAACTGAATAGCTCTCATTTGGACCCACTGAAGATAGGGCTCCAAAGAAACAGCTCCTCTAGGTCCCAAGTCTTTCCTACTCTTCTTGTGAATGTGACGCCAGGCCATTGCAATCTACTCCCTAGCTTCCTTATGGTCTTCTCCTTCCTTCAGGGAGAAACTACTCAAATGAATACTATTTTGTTTATCCCTCATCAGATAACCAAGTTGTCGTCGTGCAAGAACAAGGTTATCGTTAATTCCTCCCTTTGTACCAAGAAGAGGTACATTGGGGGAAAAAACCACAACTTTCGACAATCTCTACATCCTGGTAAGCTCTATGATACCAATCAATATCCGAGTGAGTAAGTGCCATGATCTTAGGAGCCCAACGGGGTTCCTTCCTGACATCCCATAAAGCATCAGACTGAGGCATATGAGAAATAAACCACCGGTACAACAGAGGCGTGTAACAAATAATCATCCCCCCATGATAAGAATTCTGAAGATGAATATAGTAATAAGAATCACCCAACAATGTAGGAACTGGGTTTCCAATCATGAAGATCTTGATAGCATTGACGTCAACAAACTTATCCACATTAGGAAATAAGAACAACCCATAAGCAAGCAGAGAAAAGATGGCCTTAAAAGAGACTGTACTCTTCATCCTGGAAAAGTAACGAGCTTTCTCCAATAAGAACTGAGCTTGTAATCCTGTAATCCCTTATTTAGTAGTCATATGGGCTTCAACCTCAGACTTCCCTAGATGGACTAAAGCAACAATCTCATGTGGTTTTAGCTCACCCTCCAAACCAGTAAAAGGAACACAATCGGTAATATGTAAATCCAACAGATAAGAATACTCCTCTAGTGTAGGCATCAACTGATAGTATGGGAAAGTAAAGCAATGATACATCGTATCATAGAACTGGACCAAGGTCGAGAGAATACACTCCTTCATCCTAATCTTCATGAGAGGAATGATGGATCCATACTTCTTTCGAAAATTTGCAGAACACTCAATCTCGGGAATTAGACTGATCAACTCTTCTATCTTGGGATCTTTGAAACTTTATTTTCCAGTCTTTCTTTTTCCAGGATCCATGGTCAAAAGGTACCTGAGATATTCACAAATGGTCAAATTTTAAGTCCCTTGAAATGAAATTCCTTCAAAAGATGCTTATGAGTGCATGGATGCATGATGCAACAATCACATACAAGATCACAAACATAGGGTTCATAGGTTCAACGTCACGATCTTGAGGTCGAAGGTACTACCCATAAGGTATGGTCTAAAAGTTATCACCTGCCGAACAAGGTTCTAGAGGTTCCCAGAGTCTACATCCTTCCTTCGGATATTACCAACTTCCCGATTATCTTGGTAATTAGTAATATCCTCAAGAAAAACTCGTCCAAGGATAGTATCGCGTGACAACTATTTTCGGATTACTCCGTCATAGCTTCTGCACTACACCTAAAAGGCCAAGATGGGTTAGGTATTCTACGGTCCTCAACTTCAGCAGGCTCCCATGTCAAAAGCAGTACGTCATCCTGATTACTCGGTAAACGAGACTACAGTCAAAGGGGCCTCCACTGAGTGAGGGATCTCATGCTTCCTTTTTTGGGATTACTCCCTCAAAGTTAAGGTGACTATACCGCCTGTCCTATCTTAAAGTTTGCCCAAGTCCGGGTATAGGACTTATAAGTAATCACCAAGCACCCTGAAAACCAGGAAAATCCAGGAAAACATATATATAATAAATAATATAACACATAAACACCAATAACACATATACAAATATAAACAAAGATAGGTTTAACCCACTTAGGGATGGATCAACAAGAGGTCAATCTGCCCCTAGTGAAGTCACCATTTTTTTGTAGCGGTAGAAATATTTAAGACTAAGTTATTGGATTGACTAGACTTATACAGATCAAAATAAAAATCGCCACCACGCTTTATTGTTTCCAATGGAATGAGAAAAGAGTGAGTAACCCAAAAAGAAGATGAAAGATTCAAGGTAAGGGGGTTGGTTATGCAAAGGGAAGGTATTAGCACCCTAAACATCTACGGTACTCCATAGGAACCTCTTTGAAAAATCTGTATATTTTGGCTATAAAATGTTGTATGTAAAGTAGTTGGTGGAGGTGAGAAAAGAAATATATTTTCTTATGAATTTTGCACCCGCCGCGGTTGCGAACCTTTAGTTCCTGCGTACCACCTTCCGTGCAATAGGGGATCCGGGTACACGTAGTCCATCCTTAAAATTTTTGAAACACAAGTGTGTAGGTTAATTTTATGAGATTAAGACATCGTCGTCATTGTCAGTGTGGAAAACACACTTACTACCTACAATCATGAGAAAGGAGAATTTGCATCATCTCAAAGTGGAGGATATGACTTGGATTTTAAAATCAACAATGCCTCGCTCAACACCCAAGTGGAAAATATCTCTCTTCACTATATATTATAGAAGTATAGTTGTTTGCATCACTACAAGGATTGACAAAATTCTAACCTTTTGAGAAAGGTTTGAAAATAAATAACCATAGTGGCAAAAAAATGGTTTGAAATGAGATTGATTGGCTTTTAGTCTTCTCACAAAAAAAATTTCAAGGTATTATTAAATTGATTGAAGTTTATTTATGAAAATGATTTTTGAAAATGCATGGACCTAAGTCCAAGTTTATTATGAAAGTGGTTCAAGCTTCAAAACAAGAAGATTTTTAAAAGGAGGAAGAAGATTTTTGAAATTAAATAAGATGGGAGGAGAAGAAGAGACCATCCTAAAGCATAAAGTAAAAGTTAGGGATAAGAACCATCTAAGCAACAAGAAGCCAATACTTGACACTATGAGTCAAGATAGAATTCCTATTCTTTGGATTAGAACCAAGAAAGCAAAGATACTAGACCTCTTGAGAGAACCAAACTTCAAGTGTATTAAGTCTTCACAAAAATTGGGCAGAGTAACGGCTGTATACGGGTGAATTCCTGATTACAAACAAAGAATGTATTCACAATAACCTGCACACAAAACCAACAAACAACCCAATGTCCTGAGGTAAACCTCAAGAACTCTAGACAAAATATCAATTAAGGTCACAAGGTCTCCAACATAGGCCAAAGTTTCCATCCCTAAGTCCAAGAATTCCAATACTCCATAATGCCAAGGATAGTACCCAAATAGTCCAAGTATCATCAAAGTTTTTTTTATGGTTCATGTTGATTATTAGGTGTCTTAAAAAAACAAAAGAAAATCTCAAGTGAGCAAAATAAAAATAACAAGAATAGTAAATGCTCAAGTGAGAAAAAATAAAAATGGTATGAAATGTAATGCTTAAAGTAAATGGTACATAAAACATAAAAATAAAAGCATAAAGTAAAACAATTTAATAATTAGTGGTTAGTTGGATGACCATCTTGAAACTTGCATTTGGAACTCATTAGAGGATTGGTAGAACCAAAGCCTCCACAAAACAAGTTGCATTTGCTTTTTGTCAAGTATATCACCCCTTTTGAAATCCTCAAAAGTACCATTTAATGATCAACGATGTTTAAGTGATCCGCGTTGACCAAAAGTGTTGTAGATCCATTAGAGGATTGGTAAACCAAAGCCTCCACACAATGAATCTCAAGGTTATTGGATCAAAGAGATCAAATTAACTTAGTTGGGCTTGCAAACATAGGTTTGGGTCACGATTGATCATTTATTCGAATCGGGACAAAATTTAGCGCTATGTTAAGCAATCGTAAGTGGACTTATATAGAAGTCGCACCTATTTTGAGGCCGGTCAATAGCAATCTATTCACCATTTGTTTTGAGACATGATATAGAGATCATGCTCCACTAACACTAAGTGCAATAAGAAAGAGATGAGATGAAGAGGGGTGGGGAAGAATATACAAACCACATTTGAATTAAATTTTAATCAAACTATTATTAAAATCATTCATCCATTTTTATGGAGTTAAACTCAACACCATTGATCCAATGATGTTAACAAAGTTCATGATAAAAAATTCAACCCAAGATCAGCCGGAAAATAACCACAAAATAATATTGCATTTAATATATACATAAAAAAAGGTTTTAAAAATGTTTTAAAATGGAAATAAGAAAGAAAAATATCAACTATATTCAAATTAATCAAGAAAAATTAAGTAAGACCATAGAAAAATCAGAAAAGGAATCAAATATTTTTATAAAATTTTTGGCAAATTTTATGAAAGTCATAAACTATTTTAAAACTAATTAAAATTGTTCAAACAAATAGAAAATAGATCAAAAATAGTAAACATTAATATAAAATTCCATAAAATTTTCAAAAAGGTCAGAAATATGTAAAATGATATTTATGAAATTTTTAGAATTAAAAAAATGCCAGAAAGTATTTTTAAAGTAATTAAAACAAAGAAAAAAATGCAAAAAATATAAAAAATATCAAATTTCAAAATGAAAATGTGAAAAAATAGTCACGAGATCAGAAATAATTCGAAGTATTTTTGTGAATTTTTTCATAATTTTTGGATAAAAAATAAAGGAGTTATGAATTTTTGAAAATTAAATCAATTAAAGTATAAAATCAGAAAATAAAATAAAACCAAAGAGATGTGGGCCATCAGATCATAGTCAAAAAGTGTTAGTAAGCAAATCCAATGGACTAGACGCGCTGTGCTTGATATGGACCTTAGTAAGATACACATATGATCAGAAAAAGGGCAACCAATGAAATTAAAACGTTTGGCACGCTATCATTGGCTGAGACGAGACATGTCATCGTCTTCAACCTCCAGCCACCCTACAATGGAGATTTTGTGAGATCTTTCAAATGTAAAAAATAGGATCCCAGACCAGTATCATTGGATTCGTCTCTTCAAGAGGATCCTAACACCACCATCGCGCCAAATTTATATAAGGTATGCAAAGAGATATGAATCAAAAACCCCGAAAATAGCGAGCACCTTCAATTTGAGATTTCTCTCTCAATTTTCAATGGATTTAAAAATTGTAATAAGCACAAGAATCCGGAGAAGGAGTAGAACATGTTAGTGCTTTATTTGGATCCAAATGGTGGAGAATTCTACCTTTTCGAAGTTTAAGAAAGAAGCTCTGAAACTGGACTTCTGTAGCTTGAATTATAGCTTGTTTTGCTTGGTTTAAGTGCTGGAGAGTTTGTATGATGCTTAAGGAAGATGAATGTGCAAAGAATTTTGGAAGAAAAGGCTTGAATCTCAAAAAATGATTTCAAAAATTTGAAGTTCGTGTGAGGTTTTAACAGAGTGTACTTGGCTCTCAAAGCTTGAGGAAATGAATGGGGGATGACCCTCTATTTATAGGGAATCAAATGGAATGTTCAAGCGTGTCAAATGATGAAGTTTGGAGGGAAATCGTGTGAACCCGATGCACGAGCAAAGTGTGATCTGATTTGCATCAAAACTCATCCAATCCTTGCGTTTTAAGGCTCTGATCCATTTTGGCAACTTGGTTAAACATGTTTAGATCACAAACGTGTGCTAATTTGATGTTTAGAGGCCAAAACATGAATTTCAAATTCTGACTTATGAAGAAACTTCAGCTCCAAGTTACCAAGTTCAATCTAATGACATTCTCAGCTCAAGGGGTCTTAAGGCGTGATTCTTGATGCTTTAGAAAGATGAGATTTCAAGCTTTGCAATGGAAAAATAGTGGAATCAAATGGATGCTTGAGCTGAAAGTTGCATTGAGTCAAAGTTGGGGAAAAAGGTTGACTTTATCATACTTAGAAATATTTCAAATTTTTCTTCAAAAGTGACCTATAATGATTTGCATCCAAACATGGCCTTCCACTTAGAATTTGCTCATGACTAAAAAATATGGCATGAAATAGACCTCTTGAATGACATTTTGAAACTTGAACCATTCAAAATCTCCAAAAATTGAGAGAGTTATGAATTGTTGAAGTTGGCAAAAAATCATGAAATGACCTATAATCTTTTGTATCCTTAGGGCATCTTCCATCCATTTTCTCACTTTGAACATAAAAGAAGGCATTAAGTTCACACCATCAAGATCATTATGGAAAAAAAGTGGACCCAAGGTGATAAAAATAGACCAAGTTATGATCATTTTAAGTCAAACATGGAAAATTGGGGGTTCATCTAGAAGACTTGTAATCTTTCTTCATCATCAAGCTTCTTCCACATGAAAACTCCTTGAAACTTTTGAAGTGATTTGTTAATAACCCTTTAAAGAGAAGGATGTATTTGAAATCACTCAAAAATACAAAAATATGTGCAAGATATACTTCTTTGAAGTTCAAAACCCTAGCTCCTAGATCAAGAAAATGCTTTGAGGAACTTTGACAATTTTGAACAACATTCTTGTACTAAAACTTTTGCTTTGTAAATAGAAGTTGTTGAGGATGATAATGATAACTCATAGCCACCAAAACCACTTCCATATCTTGAGAATTGAGAGAAATATGCACTTGTGACCAATGAGAACAAAGCCTTGTCCAAACATGACAACTTCTTCAATCAACCCCTTGTACCTTTGAATCAATCTTGATAACTTTGAAAGGTGGTGAACCAAGATAGACCTTGCCATGCCATTTCTTCCACCATAATTTTAATGATGAGATTTTAACTTCTCAAGCTTTATTGACTAGGGCATGGAAATAAACTCATGAACCCATGGATCAACTTGCTAAGCCACATTTCCTTTACCTACATTATTAACAAGTAAGACAAACCCACATTGCATTTTATTAATTAAAAATAAAATCAAGACAAAACATTCATGATCACAAAAGAAAACAAGTCAAGGTGCTTGGTGATTCCTTAAAGAGCAAAGCTAAAGATAGGGAGGAGAACCAAAAGCCCTAATGTGATCTTGTTGTAATTGAATCAACATGGTATGATGAAGGGGTCTTAGGGGAAAAAATTGGGGCACAACAACTGCCCTTATTTAAGTTTCTTCTATCCGGAGATAATAAGGTTAAAAATCTTTGTGTCGATGCGATCGAAGATACTTAAATATAAAACAAACCTTATTTATGGCCCTAAGATACCATGCAATGCTTGTGAGTATGAATGCATATGAACAATTTCAGAGGGACACAAAACACCACTGGGGATGTTGCAAAGGAAATAAAGATCAAAAGAGAAACCCGACCAGGAAAATAAATCACTAGTGAATCAAAAAGACCCTACTCATAGATGATGGTAAAAGGTCAAATAATACACCAACGTTTACCGAAGGCAAAACTACCAACGTTCACTGAAGGTAGAAAGAGAAGAGAAATAACAGCACCGACGTTCACTGACGGTGAACTACCAACATTTACTGAAGGTATAGATAAAAATCATCAATGTTCACTGACGATAAACTACCAACTTTCACTGAAGGTAGAGAGAAAATATACCATGACATCGCCGTTCACTGGCGATGAACTACCAACGTTCACTGAGGGTAGCAAAAAGATAACAATCACCAACTTTTACAGAAGGTGACCTACCAATCTTTCACTGAAGGTAGAAAGAGAATATATCATAGCATCTCTATTCACTAACGATGAACTACCTACGTTCACCGAGGGTAGCAAAAAGATAACAATCACCAGCTTTCACTGAAGGTGACCTACCAACTTTCACTGAAGGTAGAGAGAGAATATATCATAGCATCGTTGTTCACTGGCGATGAACTACCAACGTTCATTGAGGGTAGCAAAAAGATAACAATCACCAACTTTCACTGAAGGTGACCTACAACCTTTCACTGAAGGTAGAAAGAGAATATATCATAGCATCTCCGTTCACTGACGATGAAGTACCAACGTTCACTAAGGGTAGCAAAAAGATAAAAATCACCAACTTTCACTGAAGGTGACCTACCAACTTTCAGTGAAGGTAGAGAGAGAATATATCATAGCATCTCCGTTCACTGACGATGAACTACCAACATTCACTGAGGGTAGCAAAAATATAACAATCACCAACTTTAACTGAAGGTGACCTACCAACTTTCACTGAATGTAGAAAGAGAATATATCATAGCATCGTCGTTCACTGACGATGAACTACCAATGTTCACTGAGGGTAGCAAAAAGATAACAATCACCAACTTTCACTGAAGGTGACCTACCAACTTTCACTGAAGGTAGAAAGAGAATATATCATAGCATCGCCGTTCACTGACGATGAACTACCAACATTCACTGAGGGTAGCAAAAATATAACAAGTCTTTTCTCAAAATTCTGACGTTTCGCCTAGAACAGGTCTCAACTTCTTCTTTAACTGGGGTATTCTACCTGGAAAGTGTAATATATAAGCTGTCTCAAATAAAGAGACTACCACTTGCAAAGGTTTCACGATGAATTATCTCTATGATATTGAAAAGACTTTCCATTCACTGGAGTAATTTGACAAGAAACTACAAACTATCCACTCATAGTGAAGATAGCAAAAAAGTAGCATCGACTTTTTCAGGGAAGTACAAGTTACTCAAATAAAGAGACCTGTTGCCTGCTATTATGGAAGATTGTAAAATGATTATCTGGGGTAAATGTCATGACTTCACGGGGGAGGAAAATATAGCTTCATGGGGAAACAATATGGCTTCCTGGGGAAATGCCAATATTACTGTTGAGGAGATAAAAGTTTTCTCGTGCAAAATAGATGCACATTTTCAAACCAAAGCCCGAAGCCTGCAGAGATCCAAAGTAATAATATTGCTGGGAACCAAGGATTCAAACCAGAAATAAACTGGAGTGAAACAGTCAATCAAAATACATCTTTCGAGAAATAAACTTAAGAGGGAAACCCAAATCATCCAGACAAAGAGCTATACAAGAAGGCTGAAGCAAAAATATTCCACGAGGGATAACTCAGCGGGGAAATTGGAAAAATATACACTTTCTGCTTAAAGCCGACACTCTATTGAGGAGAGGACAACATAACTCTGCAAAACAGGGTAATATGTCAATAAACAAAATTAATGAATGAGTATGAGCAAGGATTTGCTAAATCTAAATATGCATGATGTATGTATGAATGTATGAGTGTATTCATGTATATGCTGAAAAAACAGACATATAACACTGGGGATAAATAAACAAAACCAACTCGGACACAAATAACACTCGGCTAAATCACATCCAAGATGAACATTCCATAAGAAAATAAGAACCCACTGAGGAAACAAAGTCCTACTGCACAGTTTAACTTCACTGGGAAAGGACATAATCCGGAAATAATCATATCATAACAAATCAATACAGATACAGGGACATAACATCCTTCTCCAGGCTTTACCGGGGAATATCACTCAGACATCAAATGGGAAAAACAAATGTTTCACAGTCCTAATTCCTAATAGGGATTGCAATACTGGTTTCAAATAAAGCAAACATAAACTATATCGGCCAAAACATCAATGGAGGAATTCGAGCCGACTTTAATGGAGAGATATCCTACAGACTTCACTAAAGGTAGATATTGCCTTATTATTAAGACATCAATGGGGAAACTCGTGCTGACTCCATTGGGGAGGTCAACACCGCATCGAAGGGAGGAAACCAAGATATGTTCTCCACTGGGGAAACCAGATACGTCCTTTAGTACTGGGAGTAAGCGTTGCACCAACTTCTCTGGGGAGAAAGTATAAAATCTCACGGGGACAACAACTTAGAGAGTTAATAAGTCAAACATCATAGCGAGAAATCAATCTTATGGGGATTTTAAATTAAACTCAACACTTGGCGAGTGAAAAACCCAAAAAGTTGATAACCAATTCAAACACTTCTTAAATAAAACACTGCCTTTGCCCGATTATCGGGCAATCAACAAAATGCAAATACCACTGAAAGGAGATACTTCGCAAATGAGTTAAACTCAGCATGCACGGGGAGAAAAGATTTCTATCAAATAAGCGAGGCCTTCACTATGGAAATGAGGAGTCAAAAATATAGAAAGAGGGAAAACTCATGGGAATTTTAAATCAGGCCCAACACTTGGCGAGTGAAAACCCAAGCAGTTAACAACTATCTCAACACTTCTTAGAAAATATACTGCCCTGGTCTAGTTTCCTGGGAAATAAATACCAAAAATAATGCCAATACTGCAGAAAGATCGACATTTTGTAAGAAGTTCCATCTCAGCACACCAAGGGAACAAGACCTTTCATCATATGAGGGAAAACTTCGTTGGGGAATCCGAAATAGAGATCTCAGACCAAGCAAACCCAAAAAATCAGAAAATGAACCAACACATGACTGGGGACACTGGGACCATAAACCGGATACGCACCTTACACCAATTGGTTTCGTCTTCAATATACAAAAATCATGCACATACCAGCGAAAACGACCTGAGAAAACCTTCCCGGGGGAAACAAAACTTCCCAAAATTATTGGAGTCCATCCATTCCTAGGATCACCATTTTTGTTTTCCTCTTGAATCACAAAATCTAAAGTAAAAGTAAGTTGTAAATTATTTTTGAAAAACAATTTTGTTATTTAATCTTTTCGCTTTGAAAATTATTATCAATAATAAATGGAGTCTTTGCAAGCTGAATAAAATAAGAAATACAAAGAATTGGGTAAAAGCTCAAATTTTAATGATAGAATGGTAGTCTGCGAATGGCGAGACTCCATGGATAATTACAAAGTTAGGAAAATGGTAATATATAATGGACAAGATATATTGAGATACAATGACCACTATTCCCTTTACCAACTTTTGAAATCCTGAGCAGCAGCTTCCGTTGAAGTATGGTGAGGATCCAAGAAGATTTTTGCTTCAATGATCAAGTCTTGTCTGATGTAGTTACTTTCCAATAAAGTCCTTAACTTTGTCCGAAGCTGCCCTTGCGGGTTTTCAACTTAGCGGGAAGTTTTATTCTGTTTATGTCTCTAATTTTTTCCTAGACCGCCTTTTCGGGTTTTCGGCCTACCGAGATGCTCCTTTTTGCCTAAGCCACCCTTTCAGGTTTTCTACTTAGCGAGCTGTTCTTTTATTTCTTTAGGCGAAGTATTTCTTGACTGCATCAACATTCATGGGACGTGGGGAACTTCTCTCCATCCATAGTTTCAAGAATTAATGCACCTCCAGAGAAGGCTTTCTTGACAACATATGGGCCTTCAAAATTGGGAGTCCACTTTCCCCTGGAAACAACGTTAAAAGACATGATCTTCCCGAGCACGAGGTTGCCTTCTTTGAATTCATGAGGTTTGACCTTCTCATCAAAAGCTTTCTTCATTCTCTTCTCTTCGATTAAATTCAATTGGTCAAACCTGTTCTGGACCCATTCAGCCTCTGACAACTTAGTTTCCATTATCACACGCAAAGAGGGAATCTCAACCTCGATTGGGAGTACCGCTTCCATTCCGTACACAAGGGAGAATGGGGTTGTTCCTGTTGAAGTGCGAACAAATGTCTGATATCCATGTAAAGCAAAAGGGATAATTTCATGCCAATCTTTATAAGTAACAACCATCTTCTGGATGATCTTCTTGATATTCTTATTAGCAGCTTCAACAACCCCATTAATCTTCGGCCTGTACGGAGATGAATTGTGATGGAAAATCTTGAATTCTTCACAAAGTTCTATCATCATCTTGTTGTTCAGATTCGAGCCACTGTCGGTGATAATCCTGCTTGGCACACCATACCGACATATGAGATTATTCTTAATGAAGTGCACTACCACCTGCTTAGTAACATTATCATATGAAGCAACTTCCACCCATTTGGTGAAGTAATCAATTGCTACCAAGATAAGACGGTGTCCATTGGAAGCCTTGGGTTCTATATTTCCAATCATGTCAATACCCCATATAGAAAAAGGCCACGGGGAAGAAATAAGGTTGAGAAGTGCCGGAGGCACATTAATCTTGTCTGCATAAATCTTACATTTATGGCACTTCTTTGCAAATTTGTAACAGTCAGATTCCATTGTCAGCCAATAGTAACCTGCCCTTAACATCTTTTTAGCCATCGAATGTCCATTGGAATGAGTGCCAAAGGAAACTTCATGAATCTCATGCATCAACATGTCTGCTTCGTGTCTATCCACGTATCTGAGCAAGACCATGTCATAATTTCTCTTGTACAACACATTTTCACTGAGGAAGAAGCTGCCAGCCGATCTTCTCAATGTCTTTCTATCTTTATTTGATGCGCCAATCGGGTATTCCTGAGTCTGAAGGAAATGCTTGATATCATAATATCAAGGTTTCTCATCTACTACCTCTTCTGCTGTAAATATATGAGCAGGCCTATCCATTATCCGAATGATAATTCGAGGTACATCATTCCAAGCATTTACTTGATACATAGAAGCCTGAGTTACCAGAGCATCCTCCATTTGATTTTCATCTCTAGGGATGTGATGGAATTTAACTTTATTAAATAAGGATAACAATCTTCAAGCATAATCTTTGTAAGGGATCAAGCCGGGGTGACGAGTGTCCCACTCTCCTTTAATCTGATTTATTACCAAAGCTGAATCGCCATACACATCTAGAATTTTAATTCTGAGATCAATAGCTTCCTCGAGATTCATGATGTAAGCCTCATATTCTTCCATATTATTAGTACAATCAAATGTCAACCTTGCAGTAAAAGGAATGTGTGATCCATGTGGAGTGACAATCACAACACAAATTTCTTTACCATAAGCATTCACAGCTCCATCAAATATCATACTCCAGCGAGATTCAGGATCAGGACCTTCCTTAGGCAATGGCTCATCACAATCCTCCACTTTTAGAAACATCACATCCTCATCAGGGAAATCATACTTTATAGACTGATAATCATCAACTGGTTGGTGAGCAAGGTAGTTTGCCAACATGCTACTTTTAATAGCTTTTTGAGTGCGGTATTCGATGTCATATTCAGATAACAGCATCTGCCTGCGGGAAATTCTCCCAGTAAGAGCAGTCTTTTTAAAAATGTACTTGATTGGATCCATTTTGGAGATCAACCAAGTAGTGTGATTCAACATATACTGCCGTAAACATTTTTCCGCCCAGGCCAGAGCACAATATGTCTTTTCCAGCATGGAATACCGCGATTCACAATCAGTAAACTTTTTACTGAGATGATAAATGGCGTACTATTTCTTTCCTGTTTCATCTTGTTATCCTAGAATACAGCCCATGGAATTATCTAACATTGTCAGATACATAATAAATGGTCTTCCTTCAACATGAGGGAGCAAGATAGGAGGTTCAAGCAGATATTCTTTAATACTTTCAAATGCCCTTTGGCAGTCATCTGTCCACACACAATCTTGATCTTTCTTTAACCACTTAAAGATCGGTTCGCACGTTGCAGTCATGTGGGAAATGAATCTGGAGATATAATTCAAACGACCGAGGAACCCTCTGACTTGCTTTTCAGTTCTCGGCGCTGGCATCTCTTGAATTGCTTTAAATTTATTAGGGTCAACTTCAATCCTTTTCTAGCTAACAATGAAACCCAACAATTTCCATGACCGAACACTGAAGGTACACTTATTTGGATTTAAGCGGAGACAATACTTCCTCAAACGCTGAAACAACTTCAACAAATATTCTACATGCGCTTCTTCAGTCTGGGATTTAACAATTATATCATCGACATATACCTCAATTTTCTTGTGCATCAGATCATGGAATATGGTTGTCATAGCCCTCTGGTACGTTGCACCGACGTTCTTCAACCCGAAGGGCATCACTCTGTAACATAATGTTCCCCAGGGTGTGATAAACGTTGTTTTTTCCACGTCCTCAGGAGCCATCCTTATTTGATTATACCCGGAAAATCCGTCCATGAATGAGAAAACTTTGAATTTTGATGTGCTATCCACTAACATATCAATGTGTGGTAATGGAAAATCATCTTTTGGACTAGCTTTATTTAGATCTCTATAATCTATGCACATGCGAACTTTTCCATCTTTCTTCGGTACAGGGAAAATATTGGCAATTCATTGAGGGTACACTGATGTCACAAGAAAACCGACATTAATCTGCTTTAGAACTTCCTCTTTGATCTTCACTTCCATATATGGGTGAGTTCTTTGCAACTTTTGTTTGATTGGCGGGCACTCTGGATTCAGCGGCAAATGGTGCTCTACAATATCTGTATCTAAACCAGGCATATCTTGGTAAGACCAAGCAAAAATATCCACATACTCTTTCAACATCCCAATCAACCTGCTCCTCAAATCAGGACGCAACAATGCTCCAATCTTGACTTCTTTCGGATCTTCTTCTGAACCCAAATTGATTACTTCCAATGGCTCTTTATATGTATGAATGGAATTCTCCTCGCGCTCGAGCAACCGTGAGAACTCTTCTGGAATCTCATCATAGTCTTTTTCTTCGGCCCTATACACAAGACATTCAAAGTTGGGAGAGGGTGCAGGGTCATTGTATTCAACAGGTTTTTAAATTAATCTGCACATATGATTTATGATTGCTTTTAGAAACTGACACATATAACAAGTGATCATGCAGATTGAATTTCAGTTATTATTTATTTTGAAAGGTTTTTTCTGATTACCATTTTCCAAGAAAAAGCAGAAAATTAAGACACAATTTGGGAAACAAAGACAACTTTTATTATTGATTTTAAAAATCAAAGCAAACAGATAAGCCCATACAATATTAATACTTTCACCTTGGGAAGAGCGAAAGCTTTTCAAAAAGATTAACACAAACAAATTACTTTGAAACATGTATTTAAGCGGGAACATCTGTGGTGATCCAGTTCTGAACCCTAACTCCGTGCGTCACATAATTTGGCATTTCTGGTTCGGCTTGATCTTCCATAATGGCATTAATCCCGGAAACAGTTGGATGAAGATAACCCCCGCTACAAAAGATGTCTTGATACTTTCCTGCAGCAGACTTTGGCTTCATGCTCTTACCTTTTTCATTCTTCATAGAGAACCCCAAGCCAACTCTATTCTTGTTTACAGGTGGATCCACAATCTGTTCCCAAACTTCACTATGGCCATCACGCACAACCTGTTGCGCATCCCTAAACGAAACCATATAATTCTCATTTCCTCTTATGTTATCAATGGATAAAGCTTGGAAACGGGTTCCAACAACAACTTCATCCGCCTCCACAATAATGAAAGAGGACAAATGAGATATCAATAATGCCCGTTCTCCATTTATAATTACCACTTTTCCTTCACGTACAAACTTCAGCTTCTGGTGTAAAGTCCAAGTGACAGCCCCTGCCTCATGTATCCACGGCCGTCCAAACAAGCAGCTATAAGCGGGTACAATATCCATGACCTGGAAAGTAATCTGAAACAAATGTGGGCCTATATGAATAGGCAAGTCCACTTCACCAATAACATATTTTCTGGATCCATCAAATGCTTTCACAATAATTCCACTTGGGTGCATGGGCGTTCCTTCAACTTCATAAGTGTGCTCATCGGTATAACATTCAATGCGGATCCATTATCAATCAACAGATTGGATAATGAATCATTCTTGCAGTTCATAATGATGTGGAGGGCCAGGTTGTGATTCCTTCCTTCACCGGGCAGTTCATCATCGCAGAAACTCAGGTTATTACATGAAGTAATATTCCCTACTACACTGCTGAATTGGTCTACAGGCATATCACTTTCCACGAAAGCTTGGTCCAATACCCTCATCAAAGATTCTCTGTGGGAAGAGAAGTTCATCAATAAAGCCAAAATAGATATTTTTGAAGGAGTCTGCAGTAGCTGATCTACAATTCTGTAGTCGCTCATCTTGATTATCTTCAAAATATCACCCACCTACTTTTCTAGCGTAGCTCCACTAGATTCACCCACTACCTTCTTGGGCTCAATATTTTCAACAATTTTCTTTCCAGTATTAACATCTCCATGAACAACTGGTGCAAATACACGACCGATGCGGGTCACTCTGCTAGTCTCAGCAATATTTCCCACATTAGGCATTGGCTGGATGGGAACTTCCACACCATCTTCTATAATTGTAGCATTATATTTGTAGGGTACATCCTTGTCTGACTTGTAGGGGACATGACCCGACAGGCTAATAACCAATGGAGAAATAGCTGGCTTGCGATGATATTCAACTTCAAAACGGGTAGGTGCATCAAAGCAAGGCACAATAACATTTACTCCCTCTTCAACACATTCAGTCATTACAGAGTCATCCCTGAAAAACAAATCTTCATCGAAGAAGAACTCATCTACGAAGGCATACTCATCATATGACTCTTCTTCAACCAAACAAACCTCAATCACATCAACTTCATGATAATCATCCCTTTGACCTGTAACCTTGATAGTTCCATTATCCAACAACAACTGAACACCTTTCCTTACAATTCAACATCCTTAGGAGTCTCGGCAGCAAATTCGGTAAGATCCATACTGATGTTATTCCTGACCAGCCATGTGGCGGAAAGTAGCATGCAATTGTACAAGATCCTCATTCATGTGTTCCACATCAAAGATTCTGAACTCTCCAGGACACCCAGAAACCATGTTTACTTCCTCTTCATACTCTTCCCTAGGCCTGATTATGTGGATGAGGCCCTCATCCATCATCTCCTGCAAATCAGCCTTTATCTTGTCACAACCCTGTATATCTGTACTGCAAATAGCACAACCGGCATGGTCATGCGTATAATAGCTAAATTCAGAGGTCTGCATGCATTTTTACCAAATCTCCTCTAACCAATTTAATATCAAATATCTGGAATTCTCCTGGACAATTGGCCACCATGTTCACAGCATTTGCCCCTCCATGCTTGGGTAGAGGATTGTCTTTCACATTACGGCCAACATCCTTGAAAGATAAGATACTAGACTTCACCAATTTCTGTACTTAAGTCTTCAAAGGATAGCAGTTCTCAACATTATGCCCTGGTGCTCCCTGATGAAAAGCACATGTTTGGTCTGCTTTATAATACCAAGGCAATGGTGATGGTACAACGGGAGGTGGTCGGGTCTGAACCAACTTATTTTGAATTAACACCGGGAGTAACTCTGTATAACTCATAGGGATAGGGTCATAACTATCCCTTCTATGATTATACCCTTGATTCCCCTGCTGGGATGGTCTTTAATAAGCAACAGTGGTTGGAGCTACACCAACAACTGGAGTAGCTGAGGCGACTTGCTCATGACGTTGATAATTTCTTCTAGGAGGATTAACTCTCCTTTCTTGCATGACAACATTTGTATCTCCTTCCTTCTTTTTGGCAAACCCATAGGACGGCTTCTTCGTATTTATAGAACTTTCACCCTTCGTTAGACGACCCTCTCTTACAACCTCCTCTAAGCAGATACCCATGCCTACCATTTCAGTAAAGTCACTTAGTGCACTCGCTACCATCCTCTAATAGTAGAAAGCACCCAGAGTCTTCAAGAAAATCTTAGTCATCTCCTTCTCTTCCATGGGAGGAATCACTTGGGAGGCTACCTCACGCCATATCTGTGCATATTCTTTGAATGATTCCCTGTCTTTCTGAACCATGGCCCTGAGTTGATCACGGTCAGGCGCCATGTCCATATTGTATTTGTATTGTCTGATAAATGGGACCCAAGTCTTCACTTGGTGGAGGAAAAGGACGACACGTATCATCATTAGAAAATGGGACCACATTTACCAACTGAGGCGCAGCGGGAGCAACATGCACCACAGGAGGTGCAGGAGTAATAGTAGTCTGAACAACTGGAGAATCTTGAGGACCAATATTGAAACCTTCAGGCACAAAGTTCTCAGGCATTCCCTATGGATAACCTTGAGGCATGCGATTCTAAACAACAGCTGGAGTAGTAGACACAGGAACAGTCGGAGCTTTAGTAGTAACCCTTGCTTGTTGAGGCTGAGCACTCGGTGGCTGATTCTGAACAGCCACCAGAGATTCCATCAGAGCAGTAAGATTAGCCATGTCGGCCTTCAAAGCAGAAACTTCATCGCACAACTCACGATTCTCTTGTTCTAAGTTGTCCATCTTTCTTCTGAAATTAGCTCGAGTATTATAGTGGTGAGACAACTTGCTGAACATAGTAAAGAAGCTTGGTAAGACACCTGAATATGCATAAAAAATGCAAGAAATATGTGAAATATGATTCATGATATGCAATGCACATGATTTATTTTATTATTAATATTTTAAGGGACTTAAATATTTATAGACACATTATAAATATCAAAGTAATAAAACATTTGAAATACTGAAAACATTTATTATAATTGAAAGAACAAGATTAGTTCTGACCTATCTCAAGAGTTTTGATGATAACTAAATTATACTTAAGATAATTTATACTCTGATGAATGTGTTTGAATGTCTCAGTTAATGTTCTGACAGAAAACATTCTGAAGTGCTAAGCAAAAATTATGTAGAAGTTCTTTGATAAAATAACCTTTTCTTCAAGCGCATCTGCTGACTCTGGTAAGACACTTTATTTGTTAAATATATCTTCTAACCTTTTGTAGGTTCCTTGCTTAGAAGATAACTTGAAAGCAAGCGCTGTTCAAAGTTCTTAGCAAGCAACGCACTGCCTAGAAGATGAGTGAAGCATGTTCTGACTTAAAGACATTGGAGCATATTCTGAAATAAGTTAAGATCAACTTGTCTTGTCAAAGCGAAGGAAATATGTTCTTACATTCTATCGTTTGCTCATTAATGCAAAGACGGCTGAAAGCACTCAAGTGCCTACAACTAGTTTCTTAGAAAATGGAATATTGCAAGGAAACACGCAAGAATTTAATGCTCTCCAACTTTTCTGAAGGCAACAACGGTCTTATTGTTCCTACTATAAATAGAAGGACATTTATTGCAAGCCAACAACTAAGTGAACCAATCAAATTTTCAAACAGAAGCAAGAAACTACGTGAAAGATCCTAAGCTCACAAACTCATTGTTCATACAATTTGTGCATTATATTCTAAGTGAAAAATCACAGTTGTGATATAGCTTGATTAGAAGCAAACTCTATCTCATTATCTGTAAAGATTAAACTCTTGTATTTGTTCCTTGAGAGACCAAGTTTGGTCAGATTTCTCAAGCAGACTAGGACTAGATTTAATTCTTAGTGGTGTTAGTCACTTGTAAGATTACTTGTGCATTGTTAGTCACAACAGTTGTTGTGTGTTTGTAATCAATTGATTATAGTGGATTAAGTCCTTGCTGAGAAAGGAGAAATCACCTTGGCGGGTGGACTGAAGTAGTTTGAGTTCAAATGAACCAGGATAAAAATAACTGTGTTCTTCCATTATTGTTTGAGCTTTATTTTGAAAACGAAAAGAGTCACTTATTCAACCCCCCCATTGTGGACCAATAATATCCTTCCCGTAGGATATTCTTTGCCATGGTATGTCCACTGGAATGAGTCCCGAAAGTACCTTCATGCAGCTCTGCCATGATCCTTTCTGCTTCATTCTTATACACACATCTCAGTAAGGTTGAATCATGGTTACGCTTGTAAAGGATGCCATTGCTGATGAAGAAATTCGCCGCGAACCTCCTCAGAAACTTCTTGTCATTAACAGATGCACCCTCGGGGTACTCCTGAGCTTCAAGATACCTTTTCACCTCCTGAAACCAGGGTTTATCTGCCACCTCTTCAGTCTCAATATCGCAGCAATGTGCAGGTTCATCCAATCTTTCAATGATAATCCGGGGAGCTTCGTTGTCCCAATTGACTTTGAACATAGAAGACATCGTAGCCAACGCGTCCGCCAACTGATTCTCCTCTCTAGGGAAGTGTTCAAAGGTTATCTCCTCGAAATGGGGAAGCAATGTTAACACATACTCCTTGTAAGGAATAAGGTTCGGGTGTTTCGTATCCCACTCTCCTTTGATCTGACTGATCACGAGAGCGGAATCTTCGAAGACACTTAGAAACTTAATCCTTAGGTCAATTGCTGCTCGAAGACCCATAATGCATGCTTCATACTCCGCCATGTTGTTGGTGCAGTTGAAACATAGTCGGGCGGTGAATGGAGTATGAGAGCCTTTAGGAGATATGATCACGGCGCCAATGCCATTACCCAAAGCGTTCGAAGCTCCATCAAAGTACATAGACCATCGGGATCCTTCCTCAGGTCCTTCATCCGGTCCAGGTGTCTCACAATCAGTTATCAACATGATATTCTCGTCCGAAAATTCAAAGTTCATAGACTGGTAATCATCCACTGCCTGATGTGCCAAATGGTCTGCCAATACACTTCCCTTGATTGCCTTTTGAGTCGTGTACTGGATGTCATACTCAGTCAAGATCATCTACCATCTCGCTATTCTTAAGGACAGGGCAGGATTTTCGAAGATATACTTGATTGGGTCCATCTTTGAAATTAATAGAGTAGTGTGAGTCAGCATATACTGCCTCAGCCGGCGAGCAGCCCATGCCAAAGCGCAACAAGTTTTCTCAAGAAGTGAGTATCGGGTCTCACAGTCGGTAAACTTTTTGCTAAGGTAATAAATAGCATGCTCTTTTCGGCCAAACTCGTCATGCTGACCCACACACACCCCATTGAGTTATCGAGCACTGTCAAGTATAAGATCAAAGGTCTCCTTTCAACTGGTGCCATCAGGATGGGTGGCTCTTGGAGATACTCTTTGATCCTTTCGAAAGCCGCCTGGCATTCATCGTTCCAATGTACTACTTGATCTTTCTTCAGCAGCTTGAAGATTGGCTCACAAGTAGCAGTTAGGTGCGAGATGAATCGGGAAATATAATTCAGTCGTCCCAGAAAGCCTCTGACTTCTTTCTCTGTTTTGGGAGCTGGCATCTCTCGTATGGCTTTCACTTTTGCCGGATCCACTTGAATACCTTTGTCACTTACGACGAAACCTAGCAGCTTACCAGATCTCACTCTGAAGGTGCACTTGTTCGGGTTTAACCTCAACTTGTACAATTTCAACCTGTCAAACAGCTTCTGTAGATGGTCAAGGTGTTCCTCCTCGGTCTGGGACCTTGCAATCATATCGTCGACGTATACTTCAATCTCTTGATGGATCATGTCATGAAACAAAGCAACCATGGAACGCTGATATGTTGCCCCAACATTCTTCAGTCCAAAAGGCATGACCATGTAGCAAAAGGTACCCCACTGAGTAACAAAGGTCGTCTTCTCCATGTCTTTGAGAGCCATCTTTATTTGTTTATAACTGGAGAAACCATCCATAAAGGAGAATACCTTATGCTGAGCAGTGTTGTCAACTAGAACGTCGATGTGAGGTAAAGGGAAATCATCCTTGGGGCTTGCCCTGTTCAGATCCCTGTAGTCAACACACATTCGAACCTTACCATCTTTCTTCGGCACAGGGACCATATTGGCCACCCACTGAGGGTAAGAAGTAACTGCTAGAAAACCGGCGTCAAATTGTTTCATAACCTCAGCCTTGATTTTCTCAGACATCTCTGGGCGCATTCGGCGAACCTTCTGTTTTACTGGAGGATAGTCTTCCTTGGTAGGCAGGCGATGAACCACAATGTCGGTATCCAACCCAGGCATATCTTCGTAAGACCAGGCGAAGATCTCAACATAGTCACGCAACATCTGAATCAACCGTTGCTTCATACTAAGCTCCAGGTTCGCACCGACCTTGACCTCTTTCTTGTCTGTCTCTGTACCCAGATTCACTGATTCCACCGGCTCTTCGTGCGGCTGAATGGCCCTCTCTTCTTGGAGTAACAGTCTTGCAAGTTCACCAGGCACTTCGCAATCATCTTCACCTTCGTCTTCGGCTAAGTTGATCGGATTTTCAAAGTCATAACTGGCAGTAGTAGTGTCGTTACCAGTGAGATCCATAGTGGATGTGGACCTGTATATGTGAGTGTGTGTAAAATAGCTGTTTTGCAATATATAATAAAGAAAAACAAGGAGCGCAAAATTTAAAATGCAAGAAACGTCCAATGCTTTTATTAATGATATATGAAAATGACACACATAAAGCCCTCACAAATGAAGCCACAGTGCCCCGGGTAAGACACTGGGCCGTAAAGTTTAAAACATTGTCTGTTACAAATTCAAAACAAAAGTTTCATTACTGGGTAACAAAAGTAATAGGGATGAAATCCTTTGCGGTCCAGTTGCTTGGTCCACCGTCGGTCGTAGGATAGATCCAGCTGTCGAATTCAGACTCTTCCGCATCATCTTCAATGTCATTCACTTACGAGTTGCTGATGAACACAGGAGGTCTTCCGATCCTTGCATTTCGAACAGCCCTTTGAGCTTCCTTCTCAATAGCAGCCCAGGCATCCTTTAAGGAAGCCATCCTCATAGGAGAATCTTCAATAACAGTCTCAACTGACGCCAGTGTCTGGGGAACCTCTTCAAAATGCTGGAACGGGGTCTCAATGAACTCCCCATCCATTTCTACATATCGGAACGAGTTGAGGTGGCTGACCATGTACTCTTCCTCCCCTTGCACTGTCATAATCTTCCCTTTGACCGGGTACTTCAGCTTTTGGTGGAGCGTTGAGGTTACGGCCCCGGCTTTATGGATCCATGGACGACCCAGCAAACAAGAATAAGATTGTCGAATGTCCATCACATAGAATGTAGAATTGAAGACCTGAGAACCAACATTAATTGGAATATCAACTTCACCGTGTACCATCCTCTTAGAACCATCAAAGGCCCTGACAACAATGTTACTTGGTTTCAGCTCCAACCCTTCACAATCCAACCGGTCTAGAGCTTTTTTAGGCAAGACGTTCAATGAGGAACCATTATCCACCAACACATGAGCAAGAGTAATGCCCCTGCATTCAATGGAGACATGCATGGCATCATTGTGATTCTTCCCTTTAGCAGTCAAGTCGGCGTCATAGAAACCCAACCCATTATCAATAGTCAAATTGGCCATGTAATCTGTAAACTGATCAGCTGACGTCTCTTGTGGTACATGGGCAGTCTTCAGAAATGTAATCAGAGCCTTGGCATGGGCCTCTGAGCATAACAACAGTGACAACATAGAAATCTTGGATGGGGTTTGCCCCAACTGCTCAACTATATTATAGTCACTCTTTTTAATGATCTTCAGGATCTCTTCCATCTCTTGCTTAGAAGCTTCAACAGTAATTATCTTCGGTGCCTCTGTCTGGGCAGGCACATTAGTGGTGATCTCTTTTCCCCGAGCGTCAGATGACTCGGCGAAAGGGGTAAGAATAGGAACTTGATCAGGAATAGTAGCAGGTACACTGGCAGGTGTAATAACAACAGGTCTTCGGGCAGTTGGCGGAGAGATATCTGGTGAGAAAAGGCTTCCGCTGCGGGTGACTTTAGCAGGTCCAACAATATTGCTGATGTTAGTATCAACAACCGACTCTTGCTTAAATCCATGAAAATAAACATCAGCCCCATAGTGCCAAGGGAAAGCTTTATCAGAAGTATAGGGGATGGGCCCCGGAACAGTGATGATCACAGGTGCGATTCTCAGAATAGATGTAATTCTAACAGGCTTCCTCGAGGGAGCCTTGGAAGAATTGTCGAAAATGGTAATGATGGCAACATCTTCAGTAAGAACCAGAGGAACAACAGTCTTCTCGAACAGAATTTCTTTACTATCCATCAGGTGTTGGACACCTGATTTCATAAGCGGACAACCATTAGATAGAGCAGAACACATACGACAACCTTTTTCACAGCCCGAAAATAAACCGGCTAGCGAAAGGTTCTTCTTTACAGTCAACAGAGGGGTAACAATATCATTCACAGAAACCACGAACAAATCTTCTTCTATAGCATTTACTCCATGCTTGGGCATAAGAGCAGTCACAACATTAGGCCTCTCGGGCGCCTCAAACTCAATCTCCTTCGCATCAATTAAGTCTTGTACCTTGTTCTTCAAAACCCAACAATCATCCGTATTATGCCCCGGGCTATCAGAGTGAAAAGCACAGCGGGCATTAGGGTTATACCTCGGTGATGTGGTATTTGGATTCTTCGGGGCTTCCTTTAGAACCACCAGATTAGTCTTCAGCAACTGTGGCAGAATCTGAGATAAGGGCATGCTGAGACAGGTGAATTGCCTTCGAGGTCTCTCATCCTTTTGTTGGTTGCTATACTGAGGAGCACCAGCAGGTTTTGAAATAACAACCGCATTCACAGCTTGACGGCGTTCATGTCTATTATGGTTTCTTGAACTGTAGACATCATTGGACTCTTTTTTGAATGGCTTCTTCTTGATGCTTGACGAGGCACCCTTCTGTATCTTACCAGCCTTAATACCAGCTTCTATCCTTTCACCGGTCAAAATAAGCTCTGTAAACCCAGACGAAGAGCTTCCAATTAGATGGTTGAAAAATGGACCCGACAGGGTGCCCAGAAACATGTCCACAAGCTCCCGATCAGCCAAAGGTGGTTGCACCCTTCCGGCGAGGTCTCTCCACTTTTGAGCATAATCCTTGAATCCTTCACCCGTTCCCATTGACATACCCTGGAGTTGGGTACGCGTAGGAGCAAGGTCGGAGTTGTACTGATACTGCCTGTAGAATAAGGTAGCCAAATCTTCCCAACTGCGGATACTGGCTCCGTCTAACTGATAGAACCACTCAAGCTGAGTCCCTGAGAGACTATCTTGAAATAAATGGATCCATAGGTTCTTATCAGCGGTGTACGGCTGAATCTTCCTCACATATGACCGGAGGTGCAGCTTCGGACAAGAAACTCCGTCATACTTAGCAAAGGCTGGTGCCTTGAATTTGTGGGGAATCACTACCCCAGATGATAGACCTAGATCTCTGAAGTCCAGACCAGACACCTTCTGAATTTCCATAGCATTCAACCGGTCTTCTAGTCGCTTGTATCTATCCTTAGCAGGAGGATACTGCTCTTCATCGTAGTCCGTCTCGTTGTCGGAGACCACAGGGCTAGCAACCCTCCTTTCCTCTTGACTACCTTTCCCTCCAGATGATGTGGTCAGATCAACTTCATTCTGTAGCCTGTTTCCAAACCTGTGCCCTGTGTTAAACAGGATGGTCCTCTTCTTCTTCTTCTTCTTCTTCTCTTTCAGAATCAGGGTCTTCAAGTCTTGCTGACCCTTAGCTAGATTCATGAATAGCTCTTGAAATTGGGCATTATGGGCCTGGAGGGCCTTGATGGCTTGCTCAGTTGAAGGTTCAGCAGACATGATGAATGCTGAAATAAACAGCGAAGAAGATAAGAGACTTGTAATGGGTACCTGTTTATGAAGTGCATGGGATGAAATGCGTATGATTATGATTTCAAAGACAATCGAGAGATTCAAATTTGTAAACAAGAAAGGAAACACACTTTATTAGATGAACTTTGGAATTCAAATTGTTCAACAAACTGCCCTTAAGGCGTTACAAGAATGGAAATACTGAAAAGTAAATAAAACTGGAAAGGGAAAACATCAAAGGTCAATCAACGCTCCCATGGTCTCTTCTTATCAGTGCGGACATAGTCGTTGAGAATCCCCTCGTTCTCTAACTGCCTAGTCAGCTTCTGGATCTTTCGTTCTTGCTCATTGAACTTCTCTCGGTAAGAATCTCGTTCATCCCTCAACTGCATCCAAGACCTTTTCAGTGCCCCAATGTCAGTGGGCATATAAGGATGGAGGATGGTTGGAAGAACCCCTTCTTCATTAGCAACTTCAAGAGTGACAGGCCGAACGGCTTCATATGGCATACCCAGCTTTTGGGCGCGGATACGGACCCATATGAGATATGGCTCCATTGGCAGAGAAGTCTTTGGGCCCAACTTATATGGATCGGATTGGTGAACTCTATCCCAAGCCCTTATAAATCTGCGACGCTGCTCGTCGCTATCCCCTTGAAAATCAAAGATGATATTAGGCATTAGCAGCTCGTGAGGTCCTTCTCTTCCGGCTCTTCCAAACTGACGGAGAGCTAAGCATGGGTTGTAAGAAATTCCCCCATGGGTTCCTATCAGTGGGATATTAGGATACTCCCCACAATGATCAATGATAGTCACCTCGTCCATACCCTTGAGAGTCTAAATGATGTCATTATGAGAGAGAGACATCACCCTATAAGCCCATCCCATTCCTTCTTTGTTCTTCAGCACTGACTTGGGAAGGTGCGAAATAAACCACCTTGCCAATAACGGAACGCAACACATCAAGGTTCCCCGCTTTCGGGCAGTACGAGCATAGAGCTGATGAAGAATGTCACCCAAGAGAGTGGGTACAGGATTCTGAGAGATGAAGATCTTTATCGCATTCACATCAAAAAAAGTTTCAGGATTCGGAAACAATACCAAGCCATAAATTAGAAGAGCCAGAATATCCTCGAAGGCCTTGAAGTCTAGACCATCCCAGAAATAGTTAGCCTTACCAACCAAAAACTTAGTCAGAAAGCCCTTTGCTCCACTTCTAGTCTCCCAATTAGCCATTACCTCCTCTTTAGTCAAATGAAGGGCTGCAACAATTTCTTCGGGCCTAAGGGTCTTCTCCCAACCAGTAAACGGGGTCTGCTCAAGAACAGAGATACCGAGCAGCTCAGAGAACTCTTCTAGGGTGGGAACCAGCTGATAGTCTTGAAAAGTAAAACAATGGTACAGCGGATCATAAAACTTGACTAGGACACTCATCATCTTCTCGTCCAATTTGGAGGTGACCAAACTGAGAAGAGAACCATGCCTCCTGATGAAGGAAGTAGTGTCAGGTATCTTGGCAACCAACTCTTTAAGCAAGGTAGGGACTTGGACAAAGTTGATCCGGATGGTATTCTTACGCATGGGCATCATGATGACCTACAAAACAGAACAAAGATGAATCCCTCCTATCTTTGAAATAGGTTAGTCCAATGCAAGATGTATGCAATGTTATGATGTCATGATGTCATGATAGTAGGCACGCCATAAGTATCCACAAATAGCAAACATGGTAAAGGCACAGAAGTCACACAAAAGAGCCCTTAGATTTCAGGCTGGCAAGGAGCTTAGGCACTACCCTCTTTCAGTTCAGTTGGTTTAAACCTGTCCTAAAAATAGTAACCGGGTTCTAGAGGATCTCAATATCACTGACTACCCTCAATCAGTCATAATTCCAGTTTAGCAACCTTTTCTTGCAGCCGGAATCATCGCGAGAGTTTAGTCACAATGAGTGTAGCATACTGCTACTGTTCTATGGCCAAGTTGGTAAAGTGCCACACCAATGTAGCTACTGCTTCAACCGTGTCGGTCTACACCGGACAGTTCCCTCACAGTTTATTGCTACTTACCTAAAGGGTATCCCCAGATCCGGGTTAGGATCTATAGTACTCCGATACAAACCCACAAATGTAAATCATACAAAGCATACAATTGAAAACACAATGATCTAATCCTAAGGTGCACCTCACTTATAGCTTCCCCAACAGAGTCGCCAGTTCTGTGATCGGTGGGAATAGAACTGACTGTTTTGGAATGCTGGTTCGCGTTTTGCGTTTGTTTTTGCAAAATGTCACGGTAAGCAAGAGTCGCCACCGTCTTTTATTTTATCCAACAAGGAAAGGAAAAAAGCACAGAAAAATTCCTTTTTCGAGATGTTTCTCGGGTTCGGGAGGTATATTATAGAAAGGGAAGGTTTTAGCACCCTTTCTATCTGTGGTTATCCACGGGCTCTTAGGTACTTGCTCAAAGTGTTTTCAAAATTGCTTTTCTTTGTGTTTGTGGGTTTGAAAGAAGTTTTTGTTTGAAACGTGTAAGTGCGAAAAGTTTTGTTTTGTTTTTAAAAGAGAGCAAGTACTTAAGAACCATCTACCTACTCGAAAAGGGAATTAAACTGTGCTAATGTCCTTTAGACAATGCTAGCCCACTATTGATGAGTAGGTAGCATCGTCGTTGGAGTTTTAAGGGTCAATTCGATTAAGGGACGTGTGGTCACTAAAGCAATGTTAGGACGCCTTAGCGGTAACCCTAATGTCTTAGATCATTTTTCCGAGGCAACCGTTTCGAGGCAACTATGATCTTTGGACAAGAGGGCGACCTCTAAAACTTCCTATACTCAATGACCACGTTCGAAGGCAACCAAGTGAGGTGTACCCTAAGAGTGGCATGTGCAAGTGTGTTATTTCGGTTAATTTATCTTTGTACATGTCATGGGTGAGCTATGTTGATTTTAAGTTCATACATTTGATCTTGTCATGCATTCCCTATTACCAAACATCTAACAGTTAATAGTGGCGGAATTTAAATTGCGGAAATTGAATCTAAACTATTACAAGGCGTCAGGTATTTACATCGCCAAAAACAAACCCTTTAATTTAAACTGTGGAAAGTAAAATAAAGCGATAAATAATTAAAGTCCTAATTAGAAGCTATTACATGCCGGAAGTAATTACAATATTGGATAAAATGATACGCGTGCGAGAAATTAAATCGGGCGAGTTTTTAGGGTTTTGACCCTTTTTGAAAGAAAACGTGTTTTTATTATTTTTTGAATTAAATGGAAATTAAATTAGGTCAAAATTAATTAATTAATAAAAATATTTTTGGGTTTTTGAATATTTAAGGAAATAAAATAAAATTGATTAAAATTACTAAAACCTAATATTCTACATTAATTTTAATTATTGCAAAATTGTTAATGTTATTTCCTAATTAAAACTAAATCAATTAAATTAATTTATTTACAAAAATAAAATGATGAAATTAATTTTAATAAATAAAAATAATATTTTTTTGTGTTTTGATTTTATTAAAAAAAATGTTAATTGGTTAATTTAAATAATAATAATAATAATTAAACAAAACAAAATAATAAAATGAAATTAAAAAAAAGAAAGAAATAACCAAATAGGGGGGTTTGGGCCCCAAATCAGGAGGTGAGATAGCAAGTCAGAGGCCCATTTGTGAGCAAGCCTTGTTGACTTTTGTAATCCTCCATAGCACGTTGACTGATGAACATGATGCACGCTCAATCTTGGCCCTTGGATTTGGCCTGAAGGCCATCTGGCAGGCATTGGAAGGGTGGTATATGGTAGACCACAACATTAGTTTTGCACTGGATTGCCTGCAAACAAAATTAAACAAATATATAGGGGACCTGGGATTCGAACCCAGGTCCCATGGGACTTTACAACAACGCCTTTACCAACTCAACCATTAAACTCAATTGATATAACATTAGAAATCAAATATAATATAAAAAAAACAAATAAATGTCAGAAATTAAAACAAAATACGCGTGAAATATGAATGGACGAATTGAGAAGAGACTCGTCATCGTCTTCTCCAATGGCTCCTGTATATTTTCCTGCGGATTCTTATCCACAGCAAAATCCGTGGCTTCGTCCTATAATGAATTCTAGGCCACAAAAATGCAAACGTAAACCATCATCATGCTCGCCTCTTCCTCATAAACTCATCCATGTCCATGTTTTGTTCCAATTTTCCCTGCAAAGCAAATGCCCTAAAACGAAACTCCAAAACCCTAGATTCGGGTATGGCGCTATGGCTCACGAAAACAAAATCAAATGATGCAGAAAGACTGGAAATTGAATGATAAGCATGATAGTACAAAAAATTTGCTCAAAAGATGCAGGAATATGGGAACACAATTTCGTGTACAGGGCCAATTTCAGAGAAGCTTACAGTGCGCTTGGGGACGTTTCAGGGCTCGTGAATGGTTTCTTTAGCTTCAGTGGACGTCAAGCAAGATGATAACGTGGAGTTTTTGCCTTGGAAACACCTCTAGGATCGATTTTAGATTCAAGCTTTTCAAGCTTTTTTCAAGTTTTGTATTTGTGATTTTGGCAGCTTTCAGGTCGTGTTCTTGTATGCCCTGTGTTGTATATGTAACAATGATTGTATTAGGTTAAAAATTTGGGCTTGAATCCATGTGAATTGATGAATTAAGATTTGATATGATCTTCCATTAACAAAGCTTCCAAAAATGTCCAAATCCAATATTTTGTGCATGATATGCCTTGGTACAAATTTGATTGTGCGCATCATGATAATTAAGACCTGTAATGATAAAAAAGATTCCAATTGATTAAGATTTGGATTTTATTTGATTTTAAATTGATTTAAAATGAATTAAATCAATAAAAATCAAATAAAATAGAAAAATTAATAATTGGCCATGAAACTGAAGATAGGGCACGTGTGTGGTGTGACAAGATTAAATCAAGTGGAAAAAAGTGGACCCATTTGTCAAAATTTGAAGTTTTAGGGATAGTTGACTTTTGGCAATTTTGGAAAAATGCCCAACTTCAACAATGCATAACTTCTTCAATTTTGAACTTTTGGATGTGTTCTTGGACTTTTTAGAAACCTTGAGATGTCCTATAACCAACCTTTTGGTCGCATCTCATTTTGATGTTCCATGTTCAAGTTATAAGCTTTGGAAAAAAAGGTGTTTTTGTTGACTTTCGAAAATGACCTATAATGTCCAAATTTGTAACTTTTTGTGAGTGAATTTATTGATCTTGGGGTATGAAGATGGATTGTAGGAAATTGCATTCTCTTCAAAATGAGCTTTGGATGGGTCATTTCTCATAAAGTATGAGAAAGTTATGCTTGGTCAAAGTTGAGTTGACTTTTCCTACAAAACCCTAATTTAGCAACTTTTGAATCTTGATGAATCTTGAGCAATCCTTGATGAATCATGATCAATCCTTGATCAAATGATGAATTATCCTTAAAAATGAGAATGTTGACAAAAAATATTGAGGTTTGACTATTTGTAGGTCACATTTGATATTTGCCCTAACACAGTCGATTCTTGGGCTTCTTGAGCAATTGACTGACCAAACTTTCTCTGCAAGGCTTGAAATTTTACATGGATGAACTTGAGAGAATATTAGGACATTGGGTAGCACTTGAGGCCATTTGGATGCAAGGACCTTGATGCAACACAAAACCCTAATTTGAGATTGACTGCTTTAGGAGGTGATTTGATTGTCCAACTCTTGAGCTATCTTGAGCAACTTGGGAGTTATTCTTGAAATGTCTTGGGAAATATGGGAGGGAAAATTTTGGGGTACAACACTAGGGATAAGAACCATCTAACCAACAAGAAGCCAATACTTGACATTATGAGTCAAGATAGAATTCCCATTCTTTGGATTGGAACCAAGAAAGCAAAGATACTAGACCTCTTGGGAGAACCAAACTTCAAGTGTATTAAGTCTTCACAAAAATTGGGCAGAGTAACGGTTGTATACGGGTGAATTCCAGACTAAAAACAAAGAATGTAATCACAATAACCTGCACACAAAATAAACAAACAACCCAATATCTTGAGGTAAACCTCAAGAACTCTAGACAAAATATCAATTAAGGTCACAAGGTCTCCAATATAGGCCAAAGTTTCTAACCCTAAGTCCAAGAAGTCCAATACTCCATAATGCAAAGGATAGTAACCAAATAGTCCAAGTATCATTAAATTTTTTTTTATGGTTCATGTTGATTATTAGGTGTCTTAAAAAAAGAAAAGAAAAGCTCAAGTGAGAAAAATAAAAATAACAAGAATAGTATATGCTCAAGTGAGCAAAAATAAAAATGGCATGAAATGTAATGCTTAAAGTAAATGGTACATAAAGCATAAAAATAAAAGCATAAAGTAAAACAATTTAATAATTAGTGGTTAGTTGGATGACCATCTTGAAACTTACATTTGGATATCATTAGAGGATTGGTAGAACCAAAGCCTCCACACAACAAGTTGCATTTTCTTTTTGTCAAGTATATCACCCCTTTTGGAATTCTCAAAAGTACCATTTAATGATCAACGATGTTTAAGTGATTCGCGTTGATCAAAAGTGTTGTAGATCCATTAGAGGATTGATAGAACCAAATCCTCCATACAATGAATCTCAAGGTTATTGTATCAAAGAGACCAAATTAACATACTTGGGCTTGCAAACATAGGTTTGTGCCACGAATGATCATTTATTCGAATTGAGACAAAATTTAGTGCTATGTTAAGTAATCGTAAGTGGAATTATATAGAAGGCGCACCTATTTTGAGGCCAGTCAATAGCAATCTATGCACCATTTGTTTTGAGACATGATATAGAGATCAAGCTCCAATAATACTTAGTGCAATAAGAAAGGAATGGGATGAAGAAGGGTGGGGAAGAATATACAAACCACATTTGAATTAAATTTTAATCAAACTACTATTAAAACCATTCATCCATTTTTATGGAGTTAAACTCAACACCATGGATCCAATGATGTTAACAAAGTTCATGATAAAAAATTCAACCCAAGATCAGCCAGAAAATTATCACAAAATAATATTGTATTTAATATATACATACAAAAAAGGTTTTAGAAATGTTTTAAAATGGAAATAAGAAAGAAAAATATCAACTATATTCAAATTAATCAAGAAAAATTAAATAAGACCATAGAAAAGTCAGAAAAGGACTCAAATATTTTTATAAAATTTTTGGCAAATTTTTTAAAAGTCAGAAACTATTTTAAAACTAATTAAAATTGTTCAAACAAATAGAAAATATATCAAAAATAGTAAACATCAATATAAAATTCCATAAAATTTTCAAAAAGGTCAGAAATATGTAAAATGATATTTATAAATTTTTTATAATTAGAATAATGTCAGAAAGTAGTTTTAAAGTATTTAAAACAAAGCAAACAATGCAAAAAATATAAAAAATATCAAATTTAAAAATAAAAATGTAAAAAAATAGTCATGAGATCATAAATAATTCAAAGTATTTTTGTGAATTTTTTCATAATTTTTAGATAAAAAATAAAAGAGTTATGCATTTTTGAAAATTAAATCAATTAAAATATAAAATCAGAAAATAAAATAAAACCAAAAAGATGTGGGTCATCAGATCATAGTCAAAATCCGTTATTAAGCTAATCCAATGGACCAGACGCGCTGTGCTTGATATGGATCTTAGTAAGATACGCATAGGATCATAAAAGGGTAACCAATGAAATTAAAACGTTTGACACGCTATCATTGGCTGAGACGAGACATGTCATGATCTTCAACCTCCAGCCACCCTGCAATGTAGATTTTGTGAGATCTTTCAAATGGAAAAAATAGTATCTCAGACCAGTATCATTGGATTCATTTCTTCAAAATGATCCTAACACCACCATCGCGCCAAATTTATATAAGGTATGCAAAGAGATATGAATCAAAAACCCAGAAAATAGCGAGCACCTTCAATTTGAGATTTCTCTCTCAATTCTCAACTGATTTAAAAATTGTAAGAAGCACAAGAATCAGAAGAAGGAGTAGAACAGGTTAGTGCTTTATTTGGATCCAAATGGTGGAGAGTTCTACCTTTTCGAAGTTCAAGAAAGAAGCTCTGAAACTGGACTTATGTAGCTTGAATTATAGCTCGTTTTGCTTGGTTTAAGTACTGGAGAGTTTGTATAATACTTAAGGAAGATGAATGTGCAAAGAATTTTGGAAGAAAAGGCTTGAATCTCAATCTGATTTCAAAAATTTGAAGTTCGTGTGAGGTTTTGACAAAGTGTGTTTGGATCTCAAATCTTGAGGAAATGAATGGGGGAATGAAACCCTATTTATAGGGAATCAAATGGAATGTTCAAGCGTGTGAAATGATGAAGTTTGGAGGGAAATCGTGTGAACCTGAAGCACGAGCAAAGTGTGATCTAATTTGCATCAAAACTCATCCAATCCTTGCGTTTTAAGGCTCTAATCCACTTTGACAACTTGGTTAAACATGTTTAGATCACAAACGCATGCTAATTTGATGTTTAGAGGCCAAAACATGAATTTCAAATTTTAACTTATGAAGAAACTTCAGTTCTAAGTTACCAAGTTCAATCCAATGGTATTCTCAGCTCAAGGGGTCTTAAGGCGTGATTCTTGATGCTTTAGAAAGATGAGATTACAAGATTTGCAATGGAAAAAGAATGGAATAAAATGGATGCTTGAGCTGAAAGTTGCATTGAGTCAAAGTTGGGGGAAAAAGGTTGACTTTCCATACTTAGAAATATTTCAATTTTTCTTCAAAAGTGACCTATAATGTTTTGCATCCAAACACAGACTTCCACTTGGAATTTGCTGTTGACCAAAAAAGATGGCATGAAATAGACCTCTTGAATGACATTTTGAAACTTGAACCATTCAAAATCTCCAAAAATTGGGAGAGTTATGAATTGTTGAAGTTGGCAAGAAATCATGAAATGACCTATAATCTTTTGTATCCTTAGGGCATCTTCCATCCATTTTCTCACTTTGCATATAAAAGAAGGCATGAAGTTCACATCCTCAACATAATTTTGGATAAAGATTGGGCTCAAGGCGATAAAAATTGACCAAGTTATGATCATTTGAAGTCAGACATAGAAAATTGGGGGTTCATCTGGAAGACTTGTAATCTTTCTTCATCATCAAGCTTCTTCCACATGAAAAATCCTTGAAACTTTTGAAGATATTTGTTAATAACCAATTGAAGAGAATTATGTCTTTGGAATCACTAAAAAATACCAAAAGATGAGCAAGATATACTTCTTTGAAGTTTAAAACCCTAGCTCCTAGATCAAGAAAAATGCTTTGAGGAACTTTGACAATTTTGAACAACCTTCTTGTACTAACACTTTTGCTTTGTAAATAGAAGTTGTTGAGGATGATAATAAGAACTCATATCCACCAAAACCACTTCCATATCTTGAGAATTGAGAGAAATATGCACTTGTGACCAATGGGAACAAATCCTTGTCCAAACATGACAACTTCTTCAATCAACCCCTTGTACCTTTGAATCAATCTTGATAACTTTGAAAGGTGGTGAGCCAAGATAGACCTTGCCATTCCATTTATTCCAACATAACTTTAATGATGAGATTTGAACTTCTCAAGCTTTATTGACTAGGGCATGAAAATAAACTCATGAACCCATGGATCAACTTGCTAAGCCACATTGCCTTTACCTACATTATTAACAAGTAAGAAAAACCCACATTGCATTTTATTAATTAAAAATAAAATCAAGACAAAACATTCATGATCATAAAAGAAAACAAGTCAAGATGCTTGGTGATTCTTCAAAGAGCAAAGCTAAAGATAGGGAGGAGAACCAAAAGCCCTAATGTGATCTTGTTGTAATTGAATCAACATAGTATGATGAAGGGATCTTAGGGGAAAAAATTGGGGTACAAAACAAGGCATGAAACTTGGCATGGATATCCTTGAGGACATATTAATAACCATGGAAATCAGTTGAGGCCTTTGAAACCCAAACTTCTTTGTGAAAAGTGAAACCCTAGTTGGAAGTCCATTCCTTAGGAGGAGAATTATGTCTGGTCAATTCTTAGTCAACCTTGAGCATTTAGGGACCTCTATGAGTATGTCTTGAATAAAATGAGAGGGAAAATTTTGGGGTACAATAGCTGCCCCTGTTTAATCTTCTTAAACCTGAAGAGTTAGATTGGCATGTCTGCCATTTGTAATCTGAAGGTGGAAGATGATTGAAAACTAGAGTGCCCAAAAATTTACACTCGTCTGTGCATGAAGTAACGTTGTTGGTTGATGATATCGGGAATGGGCTTATATATGCCATTTGGAGAAGATGAATGAGATTTGCCAGAGATGGGCTTATAGATACCATCCAAATTATATGTTGACTCCAAACTGGAAAAAGTATCAGAATAAATCTCGGGTTGATTTTATTTGAGCCAGAAGAGGTCTATGTATATGACTTCGTAAGAGAAGTATACTCGAATGAGTTTGTGTCTGATTGTATGCAGCAGATATGTTGGGGAGTTTTAGAATGAATCTATGTCGTGATTGTATCTGGAGATGTATTAAGTATGAGTATCAGAATGAATCCATATCTTGATCGTATTTGAACTGAAAGATGTATTTAATGAGTATCAGAATGACATCCGTATTTGGAGCGTATCTGAATTCTATCTGAAAGATGTACTGAATGAGTATCAGAATGACATTCACATTTGGAGAATATGTGAACTATATCTAAAAGATGTACTGAATGAGTATCAGAATGACATCCGTATTTAGAGCATATCTGAACTGTATCTGAAAGATGTACTGAATGAGTATCAGAATGGCATCTATATCTGGAGCGTATCTGAATTGTATCTGAAAGATGTACTGAATGAATATCAGAATGACATTTGTATCTGGAGTGTATCTGAACTGTATTTGAAAGATGTACTGAATGAGTATCAGAATGACATCCGTATTTGGAGTGTATCTGAACTGTATCTGAAAGATGTACTGAATGAGTATCAGAATAACATCTGCATTTGGAGCGTATCTGAATTTATCTGAAAAATGTACTGAATGAGTATCAGAATGAAATCCATATCTAGATCGTATCTGAATTATATCTAAAAGATGTACTAAATGAGTATCAGAATGGAATTTGTATCTGGAACGTATCTGAATCGTATCTGAAAGATGTACTGAATGAGTATCAGAATGACATATGTATTTGGAGTGTATCTGAACTATATCTGAAAGATGTACTGAATGAGTATCAGAATGAAATCTGTATTTAGAGCGTATCTAAGATGTATCTGAAAGATGTACTGAATGAGTATCAGAATGACATCCATATTTGGAGTGTATCTGAACTGTATCTGAAAGATGTACTGAATGAGTATCAGAATGACATCCGTATTTGGAGCATATCTGAACTGTATCTGAAAGATGTATTGAATGAGTATCAGAATAACATCCGTACTTGGAGCATATATAAACTGTATCTGAAAGATGTACTGAATAAGTATCAGAATGACATGTGTATTTGGAGCGTATCTGAATTGTATCTGAAAGATGTAATGAATGAGTATCAGAATGACATCCGTATTTGGAGCGTATCTGAACTGTACCTGAAAGATGTACTGAATGAGTATCAGAATGACATCCGTATTTGGAGCGTATCTGAAGTGTATCTGAAAGATGTACTGAATGAGTATCATAATGGCATCCGTATCTGGAGCATATCTGAACCATATTTGAAAGATGTACTAAATGAGTATCATAATGACATCCATATTTGGAGCGTATCTGGACTGTATCTGAAATATATACTGAATGAGTATCAGAATGACATCCATATCTGGATCGTATCTGAACTGTATCTAAAAGATGTTCTGGAATGACTATCAGAATGACATCCATATCTGGAGTGTATCTGAACCTTATATGGAAATGATAAACTGTTGACAATCTCTATCTGTTCGGGAACTAACCTGAAAAGACAAAGTAAGTTTTATGCAATGGCATGATGTAGGTATTGTATTACGTAATGATGCTCTCAAAATAAACAAGATTGTGCTATATGAGTTTTGTATGCATATGCTATGTCATTTGTAAATGATGTATGAATGTGAAATGTTATTGAGGTGGATTTGTAAACTCGAGCATCTTTGTCTGGGGAAAATAAATCCCTGACTGTTGCTGGGGATGAAGAGTATGTGTATATTCGATCTTCTAGGAATTGCTTCCACTGGGGATCCCTGCTTTCTTGTTCGAGGAAACTCTGCTGGGTAACATTGATATTTGCTCTTTGCTTGAGGAAACTATGTTGGATCGTGTTAATTCTTGCTTGGGGAGAAGAGTTTAAGAACATTGGATGTTCATTGTTCTACTGGGGAGTTTATACCTTGATTGGGAATATAAGAGATGGATAACCTTCCGGCTTGCTTGGGGAGGATAAAGTTTACTGACATCTGGTCCGGTTTCCAGGTTCCATAGAAACTCTCTGGGGATAGTGATGACTTCACTTGAGTGAAGGATTTTCCACTGATTTATGGTAGAAGCACACTCAAGCTGGGGAGTATTAGAATAAATCTATACCTTGATTGTATCTGAAGATGTATTAAATGGGTATTAGAATAATATCCGTATCTGGACTGTATCTGAACCATATCTGAAAGATGTACTGAATGAGTATCAGAATGACATCCATATTTGGATCGTATGTGAACTGTATCTGGAAGAGAAATCTGGAATGAGTGCCAGAATGAATCTGTGTTTTGATTTTATCTGTACTATATCTATAAGAGAAATCTAGAATGAGTTCCAGAATTAATCTGTGTCTTGATTGTATCTGCACTATATCTAGAAGATGATAAACTCTTTAGGGAAATAAACCCTATTGATGGAGAAGTACTCTCGTTGAGGAAACACCCTTATTAAGGAAATGAACTCTGCTGGAGAGCAGAAGTCTGAAGGGGGTTTTACAACCTTGGAGGAACAAGCTCAGCTGAGGAAGAGAAACTCCATGAACTGTACTGATTGAAACTCCGTAGGTTGGTGATATTTCCAGGAAGAAGATCATACTCCTTTACCCACCAGAGCGATCTGTCAGAGAAATTGAGGGGAATGTATGACTTTGTGAAGATTACTTTATGGAGATAATCTCATGGAATTGGCTCTGTGGGGGTCCTTGGAGACTTAGAACACACCTCAACTTCTAGAGCCCTTGGTGAATGCTGATCAGGGTGATAAGTCTTCTACTGATAGACCAGTGACGAGATGATGGGACATAGTCATACGCTTTAATCCCTAACTTTTGCCTCGAGTATCCTTTCAGATTTTCAGTCCACCGGGATACCCTTTTTTTCCCAAGCCGCCTTTTCAAGTTTTCGACTTTCCGAGTGTACAATTTTATTTTTATATCCCTAATTTTTTCCTGAACTCTTTTGTTCATCAGGATGCCCTTATTTTTGCCTAGGCCAGTTGTTGTACCCCAAAATTTTCCCTCTCATTCTTCAAGGCCTTTATCACAAGGATTTTCAAGGTTCAAGCTTGAACAAGTGCATTGGGATTTTCCAATACCAAAATTAAAAGGAAACTGTCAAAAAGGGAAAAAACAGATAAAAATAACATTTTGACAAATTTGGAGGAAAACAGGTCTCCTTCGATTCAGCACCCTTCGACTGACTCTTGACCTCCTTCGAATGCAACTTGGGTACATCCTTCGTTTGGATTAGAAACCTCCTTCAAATTCAACTTGGATTACATCCTTTGATTGACTCTTGGCCTCCTTTGAATGCAACTTCGATTCAGCACCCTTCGATTCAGAAGCCGGGAACTTCCCTCACGTTAAAAGGCAATGACTCTCTGTAAGCTTGTTTCGACCACAAGCTTCGACCAAGGCAATGAATCCCTTTATGTTTTTTTAATCCACATGCTTCATTTGGGAAATATGCTTCCTCCGAGCATGAGATTTCGATTTGGCAATATGTTTTCTTCGATACAAGCTTCGACTGGGCATTATCTTGTTTCGACCATAAGCTTCGACTGAGGCAAAGACTTCCTTTGAACAGTTGTGCTTCGATCTCACTCTTGCATTCGACTCAAGACCAAATCTCGTTTTCTAGGCTATGTTGCTTCCAAATCTTTACATAATCAGAGGCTTGTACAAGGGTTTTAAACTTTGTCTGTTAGATACTACTATTGTTGGTTAAAGGCTACATACTCTTTCTTTTCATAGAGAGTACTTTAGTTACAAAATCAGCTTTCAACCTGATTTTGGTCTGAGCACAAGCAAGGCCAGAAGCATAAGTCACATCTTCTGCACCCCAACTGGCAAGAGGTCCCCCACATGTACTTTCATGTTACAGTATTTTATCATTTATTTGTAAGGATGGCTTTGGACAACATGTCCATTCTTTCTCTATAAATAGAGGAACATTTACAAAGCAGGGGAGGATCTTTGGACCAGAGGAACGAATCCCCCAAATTTTCTCAAACACAAACACAAAACTCTCAAGTTCATTAACACTTGAGAAATCAAAAAAACCAGAATCTCAAACACTCACCTCTTTCGATTCTGAAGAACACCCCACACATAGAAGTTTGTTCAAACCCAAAGACAACCGTCTGTGACAACTCTTCGAACCAAAATCAAACCCCCTGTGACTACTCTTCAAATTCCAGAAACGTTCAGGTAGCAGTTCAAGTTCGAATCCCACACCCATTCAAAGCCTCCATCAAGGTAAGTCACTCTTACCCTTGAACCTTTCATTTCATGGCATAACATGTAAATAATCTTTTCGTTCGTTTCAAGCATGTATATACCATTGTTCCCTTCGTTTCCCCCCTTTTAACATATTTTTCAGAGCTAACCCTTTCGTTTTACTTTCTGTTTACCTGAACTTGCTTTAACTGTTAAACTGTTTACAAGACAAATACTAGAATGGCCTCAGGCCATGTTTCCATTTAATGCTTTAAATGAAAGAAACAAGAAACAAGAAATAGGAAACGAAGCTTCTGGCTTCTACCCTTTTTCTCCAGGTCGAACGAAAGAGACAACCAGGAGGCAAACCATGTCCAGTCGAAAGGCATTCCCTCACTACTTTCAACCTCCAGTCGAAAAAGACAACAAGGCAGAACCAGAAGGCTTCGCCATACACTGATTTCCAGGCCAATCGAAGGACAGGACCTCACTGGTGTTGGCCCCAATCAAAGGAGGCCAACAGAATGCAAGTCGAAGGATGATACTGCCTGGGTCGAAGGATCTCTTTTTTTATCTCTTTTTATCTTATTTTTGCCTTTACATTTGTATGCCTTTCAATATGGTTGTAATAGTGTAGGATTTATTTTTTGCACTTTTTATTACTTTTGTACAAATGCTAGTAATTAGGCGTGTATGGCAAGATAAAACCAACAAGTAGACAACCCCTAATCAAGACAAAATGCATGCAATCAAACACACTTTGCACACATGCACCCTTAGGGTAATTCCACTTATTGCCTATCGAAAATAGTCATGTCCCTCGAGCATGAGCGTTTTAGCAAAGACCCTCGATAAAAGATCGTAGTCCCTCGATGACCCTCGATGTTGCCTTTGGTAAACGATCTAGACCCTAAAATGACATCGCTAAAATGTCCCATATGTTGCCTTCTATGACTATACAAACGTCCCAACGCCCGTCCCTTCACATCCAACGATGGGGCTTCTTACCAAATCAATGGTAAGATAGCAACATCTAAAGGAGGAGGAAAAGCATTTCTAAGACCTTTTGAGTAGGTAGATTCGCTCTTAGTTACTCGCTTGCTCATAACAAAAACATTTTTACACCCACACTCTCATCTTTGAACTATTTTAGAAACAAACACTTCGTAGGCATTCTTATAGAAACGAGAACCATTACGAAGTTCCATTTTCAAAATAATTTAAAAAACACATCTCACAAAAACACTTTGAACTATTTTCGAAACAAACACTTTGTAGGCGTTCTCATAGAAATGAGAACCATTACGAAGTTCCATTTTCAAAATACTTTCAAAAATCACCACCACAAGCACACATTCAAACAAAAGCAAGTGATCTAACAAGTAGCTAAGAGCCCATGGAAAACCATGGATGAAAAGGATGCTAATACCTTACCTTTTCATAATCTACCCCCCGAACCCAAAAAACATCTCTAAAGGTCTTTCCTATGCTTTTTCACCTTTCCTTTTGGATAAAAGAAAAGTCGATGGCGACTCTTGCTAAACCGCAACATTTGCAAACACAAACGCAAAATCTCAAGTACGTTCTCCCACCGTATCACAAAATTGGCGACTCTGCTGGGGACAAAACTAAAAAAGTGGGGTTACCTTAGGGTTAGATCACCTTTACTTGCTTTCATTGTTTGATTTGTATGCTTTACATTTTGGTTCCTTGTTTGGGTTTGTTTTAAATCCTACACCTGGATTTGGGGACACCTTTTAGGTAAGTAGAAATAGACTGTGAGGGAACTGTGCGGGGTATACCGACATGGTTGAAGTAGTAGCTATGTTGATGTGGCACTTTGGTTGGTACTGGTAACCCTTGGGTCAAATCAAGGAGAGTACGGGGCCGCCGCATGGTGTCGTGAAGCATCAACTGACCGTAGAACCTTACTTGACCAACTTGGCCATTAGGACGTAGTGAGATGACCGGTTTTGGTGTAGAGCTGAAAATTGGTTGATAATCGATGCTACACTCATTGAAACTTGACCCCTGAGTTTTGTTCGGTTGCGAGTCAATTGCTTATTGAACGAAGCTTGTGGGAAAGGTTAGTGATATTGAGATCCCTTAGAACCCGATTATTATTAACTAGAACAGGTTGGGCCAACTAAACTTCAAGAGGGTACTTACCTACAAACTTCATGCAAGCCTAAACCTAAGGACTTGTCTGCTTTGTGTGAATATAATTATTTGTATATACACTTGCTTACTTTGCATACTTGTACATAACATCATAACATGATACCATAGCATTTTCAATAACCATTTCAAGGATCTCGAGGGTCTTTGATGCAGGTTGTGATGAACCAAACGTCTAGCAAGGGGCATGGGGATTTATTTTCCTTTGACCAAACACCGTCAAAGATCAAAGTACAACAAAATTGAGTCAAGGGATATGACCCACTCGATATGGTGAGCTTGACTCTTGAAGAAGGACTCTCAATGACACGAAGTTTCTTCAATCAAGCTGCAATCAAATTCTAACAGTTTCTTGTTTACCCCATGAGATCCTTGAAAACATTGCATATATATCATACATATCATTGCATAAAATGATTCATAAACAAGTCTCTCATCTCCTCCGCTGTTTATTTCAGCAATGGCTCTTGAACAAACTGTGAAAGATCTTCAAGCTCAAAACGCTCAGTTCCAACAAATGTTTCTGGCTATGGCTAAGGGGAAAGAGGACCTGAAAGCTCTCTTTCTCAAAGACAAGAAGAAAAATTCCAAGAAGTCAATAAGCGTCCTGAACTTGAGAAGAAGACCTGGAGGACCGGTTAAGAGAGCTCTAGATCTTTCAACTCCATCCAACACGGGGGATAGTCTTGAAGAAGACCACAATTTGGAGATTGATGAAGTTGAAGCCGACTACTCTGAGGAACAATATCCTTCCACTGATAACAAGTACAAACTATTGGAGGATCGCCTCAATGCTATGGAGATTCAACAGACACCTGGCTTGGATTTAGGAGACATGGGTTTGGTTTCTGGAGTGGTCATCCCACCAAAGTTCAAAATCCCTACCTTTTCCCCGTACGATGGAGTCTATTGCCCTAAGATGCATTTAAAGTCTTATGTCCGCAAGATTCAACCATACACAACTGATCCAAAGCTTTGGATCCATTTCTTCCAAGAAAGCCTGGTAGGGACTCAAATCGAGCGGTTCTATCAATTGGAGAGTTCTCGCATCCACACCCGGGAGGATTTAGCTGCTGCTTTTTACAAACAGTATCAGTATAATGCTGATCTTGCACCAACTCGTATGCAATTGCAGAACATGACCATGGGTTCCAACGAGAGCTTCAAAGGATACGCCCAAAAGTGGAGAGATCTGGCTGGTAGGGTGCAACCCCCTTTAACTGACAAGGAGCTGATTGACATCTTCATGGGAACTTTGACAGGGCCTTTCTTCAAAAACTTGATCGGAAGCTCTTCAGCCGGGTTCACCGAGCTAATACTGACCGGCGAAAGGGTCGAAGTTGGCATCAAAAGTGGGAAGATTCAAGAAGCTACGCCTTCTGATGTTCATAAAAATACCTACAATGGGAAGAAAGAGTCCAATGCTGTGTATGGTCAAAAGAGTCATCATGACCAACACATAGGATCAATCTTGATCTCTAACCCTACACCTGCTCAACAAAGGCAGGGGCATCAGCGTAAGGAGGTCGCGCCTAAAAGACAATACACTAAGATCAACATGCCGTTGGATCAAGCACTATAACACATGTTAAAGGCATAGCTGATTACATTAAAGGCTCCTCATCTGAACCCTAAGACTTCTTCTCCTAACTACAACCCGAATGCAAGATGTGCTTATCATTTTGGTAGCCCAGGGCATGACACAAATAACTGTTGGGCTTTGAAGAACAAGGTCCAAGACATGATTGATGCCAAGGAGATCGAGTTTGACCCTCCGAAGACTCCAAACATAATCACTCATCCTATGACGAATCATTGAAAGCTTTTGTTCATTTGAATTTTCAAGTTGTAATCTCTTTTGTTATTCAAACAATTATCTATTAATGTCAAACTTTGTTTTCATTAATGCATTGCATATGTTTGTCTTGATTTGATCCGCTCATTTTCATTACATTTAAACTATGCTTTTTACTCTCTTTATGACATTCAACTCTTGCTAAAAGTTACAAGCCTTTAGAGGGAGGATGACGAAAACAATACCGTAATCTCATACAGTATGCTTTTGGGCATACCTTGCTGACGATGTACATGCGTTCTTTCAAATCCTAAACACGGGAGTTATAAGGAAGATAATCCCTAGTCAACCCCTTCGAGCCAAAGAAGTAGAAGTTTTCTGTATACAAATTGAAACCTTTAATCAAAACCTGGGGCAGGGTAGTCTCTCAGTTAATTCAAACACGCGTTTAGCCGCAAACTCTCATCTCGTAATACAACGAATGACATCAAGAAACATTCCTCTGGAATCAAAAGACAGTGATGGTTCCCTATCACATAGGAAGTCATTATCACTCAAAAAGAAAAGCCCACTAAGTCAAAACCTACAAAGGAGACTTAAGAAAACTGGGGCATCTCGCTGACTGTAATCTCAAAACAGGAACAGTCAGGAAAAAATATGGGATAACAAATCAAAAGAAAGAGGTCACTACAAATCCTCAACAACATGAAAAAAAATGTTTCAAAAATGACTGCCTTCCAACAAACTTAACTTGTTTGAACCATCACCAAAATGTCATTCCAGACTCAATTGGAGTTCAAAACGTACAATTAACTGCGCTTAGGATTGAAGAACATCACGAAGAACGGGCGGGTACAAATACACTTTGAGCCTTTATCCTTTGTTTCTTAAATCGTGAACCAAGCCATGTTACAACCCTTCAAAAGTCCTAATTGAAACATGGGTTAGTTCGAAAGCATACTGTTACAAAAGGTATCCTGACTCCTGTAAGGCTTTACTCTAAACCTTGAGTTTGAATTTTTCTTACAAAATTTCTTTACTCCCTAAAACGCATTCTTCAAAACTTCAAGACAGGCATAAACTTTGCATTTATTTGAATATCACTGTTTGCATATGGCTATTTGTTTGACAGCGGAGAAATTCACATAATGAATATTCAGTGAACGAAAGCTCTCTCAGTGAACAAAATCACTTCAAGTGGGACGACACTTCCATTGACAAATCTCCTATCAACAAGGGGACATGACATGTCACTATCTAACACACCTGGGGCAGTACAGTCATGATTCCAGGAAACCTGTCAAGAAGTGCAGAGTAACCAGAGGCAGGCCTCTATCTCCGTCACTTGGGGCATTAAATGTCAATCCCGACAAAGGGTTACGTACATTCAAACATTTCCCGGCATGGCTACAAACACTCGCTACTAGGGGCAGTGACAAATCTCCCCAAAATCCTTCTCATAGGATGACTCCCAGCCAGAGTTTCAATCTCTGATAACCTCTTCCCAGCTAAGTCGACCTCAAGAATCCTCGAGGATTTTTCTCCAGTAAAGTCGCCGCCTCTCCAATAGACTGAGCAACAGGGTTTATTTCCAACAAACGGCAGGATTCTCTAGTTTGAGTTTGCCTCTCCGACTACTACAAATCAGAGGACCACAACCCCTCTTCCCCAGTAGATTACTCTACAATCCCCGCCGAGTTACTGTGAAACCTGGACCCGGCCAAATATCATTTCAACTTCGATTCCCCAGTAGAGCAACGGACGACTAAGACTCCTAAACTCTTCTCCCAAGCAGGAATAAACATGCTCCCCACAAAGTTTTCAATATCCCCCAGCGGATTTCTCCTCAAACAACCAAACAGGAATCCCCAATTGAAACATTCTAAGAAAAGTTTGAAGACACACATACTCTTCAATAGAAGTCCAGGATTTAACAAACTCCCCGACATTTGTCAAGGATTTATTTTCCCAGACAAAAATACATTCATAAACATTTCACATTTCATACCTCCTATTTACATACATGATAAAGTGCGTACGACACAATCTCATTTATTTTTGAGAACATCATGACATCATGCATTTCATACATCATGACATTGCATACATGCTAATGTTTTACCTTTTCAGGAAAAGGTCAATCAACAGATGGCTACCATCAGCCTTTTCAAGTTCCAGATTAATACCTATAACAAGCCAGGAAAACTATCTTTCTTTCTTAGGTCAGAGATTAATACCTGAAACCAGACATGACAACTATCTCGTCGACCAACCTTTTCAAGTTCCAGATTAATACCTGTAGCAAGCCAAGAAAACTATCTATGGACGACTGATTGTAGATTAATACTTGTAACAAGCCAGGAAAACTATCTACATGAAGAGATTGAAGATTAATACCTGTAACAAGCCAGGAAAACCATCTTTCTTTCTCAGGTCAGAGAATAATACCTGAAACTAGACATGACAAATATCTACTCGACCAGCTCAAACAACCCAACCTTTCAGATACAGTTCAGATAAACTCCAGATACGGATGCCATTCTGATACTCATTCAGATTCAGCTTCTAGATATAGTTCAGATATACTCCAGATACGGATGCCATCATGATACTCATTCAGATTCAGCTCCAAGATACAGTTCAGATACGCTCCAGACACGGATGTCATCCTGATACTCATTCAGATTCAGCTTTTTGATACAGTTCAGATACGCACCATATACGGATGCCATCCTGATACTCATTCAAAGACAACTTTCAGATACAGTACAGATATGCTCCAAACACGGACGCCATTCTGATACTCATTCAGATTCAACTTCTAGATATAGTTCAGATACGCTCCAGATACGGATGCCATCCTGATACTCATTCAGATTCAGCTTCAAGATACATTTTAGATACGCTCCAGACACGGATGCCATCCTGATACTCATTCAGATTCAACTTTTTGATACATTTCAGATATGCACCAGATACGGATGCCATCCTTATACTCATTCAAAGACAGCTTTCAGATACAGTTCAGATACGCTCTAGATACGGATGCCATTATTTTACTCATTCAGATTCAGACTTCAAGATACAGTTCAGATACGCACCAGATACGGATGCCATCCTGATACTCATTCAAAGACAACTTTTGATACAGTTCAGATATGCACCAGATACGGATGCCATTCTGATATTCATTCAGATTCAGATACAGTACGGATACGCTTCAAGCACTGACGCCATTCTGATACTCATTCAGATCCAGCTTTTGATGCAGTTCAAATATGCTCCAGATACGGATGCCATCCAAATACTCATTCATATTCAGCTTTCAGATACAACTCAGATACACTTCAGACATGGACGCAATTCTGATACTTATTCTTCTAATTTACAAATTACAATTCAACAAGCATTCTTGGATGGCATCTACAAGCCCATCTCCAACAAGTTTCTATCACCTCTCCAAATGGCATCTTTAAGCCCATTCTCTCTACCATCACATCACTGAGTGCAAATTTCTGGGCTCTCTAGTGTCCAATCATCTTCCACCTTCGAGTCACAAATGGCAAAACCCGCCAATCTAACTCTTCAGGTCTAAGAAAATTGAACAGGGGCAGCTGTTGTACCCCAAAATTTTCCCTCTCATTCTTCAAGGCCTTTCTCACAAGGATTTTCAAGGTTCAAGCTTGAACAAGTGCATTGGGATTTTCCAATACCAAAATTAAAAGGAAACTGTCAAAAAGGGAGAAAATAGATAAAAATAACATTTTGACAAATTTGGAGGAAAATAGGTCTCCTTCGATTCAGCACCCTTCGACTGACTCTTGACCTCCTTCGAATGCAACTTGGGTACATCCTTCGTTTGGATTAGAAACCTCCTTCGAATGCAACTTGGATTACATCCTTCGATTGACTCTTGGCCTCCTTCAAATGCAACTTCGATTCAACACCCTTCGATTCAGAAGCCAGGAACTTCCCTCACGCTAAAAGGCAATGACTCCCTATTAGCTTGTTTCGACCACAAGCTTCGACCAAGGCAATGACTCCCTTTATGTTTGTTTCAATCCACATGCTTTGTTTGGGAAATATGCTTCCTTCGAGCATGAGCTTTCAATTTGGAAATATGTTTTCTTCGATACAAGCTTCGACTGGGCATTAGCTTGTTTTGACCACAAGCTTCGACTGAGGCAAAGGCTTCCTTCGAACAGGTGTGCTTCAATCTCACTCTTGTATTCAACTCAAGACCAAATCTCGTTTACTAGGCTATGTTGCTTCCAAATCTTTACATAATCAGAGGCTTGTACAAGGGTTTTAAACTTTGTCTGTTAGATACTACTATTCTTGGTTAAAGGCTACATACTCTTTCTTTTCATAGAGAGTACTTTAGTCAAAAAATCAGCTTTCAACCTGATTTTGGTCTGAGCACAAGCAAGGCCAGAAGCATAAGTCACATCTTCTGCACCCCAACTAGAAAGAGGCCCCCCACATGTACTTTCACGTTACATTATTTTATCATTTCTTTGCAAGGATGGCTTTGGAAAACATGTCCATTCTTTCTCTATAAATAGAGGAACATTTACAAAGCAGGGGAGGATCTTTGGACCAGAGGAACGAATCCCCCAAATTTTCTCAAACACAAACACAAAACTCTCAAGTTCATTAACACTTGAGAAATAAAAAAAACCAGAATCCCAAACACTCACCTCTTTCGATTCTGAAGAACACCCCACACATAGATGTTTGTTCAAACCTAAAGACAACCTTCTGTGACAAATCTTCAAACCAAAATCAAACCCCTTGTGACTACTCTTTGAATTCCAGAAATGTTCAGGTAGCAGTTCAAGTTCGAATCCCACACCCATTCAAAGCCTCCATCAAGGTAAGTCACTCTTACCCTTGAACCTTTCATTTCATGGCATAACATGTAAATAATCTTTTCGTTCGTTTCAAGCATGTATATACCATTGTTACCTTCGTTTCCACCCTTTTAACATATTTTTCAGAGCTAACCCTTTCGTTTTGCTTTCTGTTTACCTGAACTTTCTTTAACTGTTAAACTGTTTACAAGACAAATACTAGCATGGCCTCGGGCCATGTAGCCATTTAATGCTTTAAATGAAAGAAACAGGAAACAGGAAATAGGAAACGAAGCTTCTGGCTTCTACCCTCTTTCTCTAGGTCGAACGAAAGAGACAACCAGGAGGCAAACCATGTCCAGTCGAAAGGCATTCCCTCACTGATTTCAACCTCCAGTCGAAGAAGACAACAAGGCAGAACCAGAAGGCGTCACCATACACTGACTTCTAGGCCAATCGAAGGACAGGACCTCACTGGTGCTGGCCCCAATCGAAGGAGGCCAACAAAATGCAAGTCGAAGGATGCTACTGCCTGGGTCGAAGGAGCTCTTTTTTTATCTCTTTTTATCTTATTTTTGCCTTTACATTTCTATGCCTTTCAATATGGTTGTAACAGTGTAGGATTTATTTTTTGCACTTTTTATTACTTTTTTTACAAATGCTAGTAATTAGGCGTGTATGGAAAGATAAAACTAACAAGTAGATAACCCCTAATCAAGACAAAATGCATGCAATCAAACACGCTTTGCACACATGTCCCTCGAGCATGGGAATTTTAGCAAAGACCCTCGATAAAAGATCATAGTTCCTCGATGAACCTCGATGTTGCCTTCGGTAAACGATCTAGTACCTAAAACGACATCGCTAAAACGTCTCATATGTTGCCTTCTATGACTATACAAATGTCCCAACGCCCGTCCCTTCACATCCAAGGATGGGGCTTCTTACCAAATCAATGGTAAGATAGCAACATCTAAAGGAGGAGGAAAAGTATTTCTAAGACCTTTTGAGTAGGTATATTCGCTCTTAGTTACTCGCTTGCTCACATCAAAAACATTTTTACACCCACACTCTCATCTTTGAACTATTTTCAAAACAAACACTTCGTAGGCGTTCTTATAGAAACGAGAACCATTACGAAGTTCCATTTTCAAAATACTTTCAAAAACAAATCTCACAAACACACTTTGAACTATTTTTGAAACAAACACTTTGTAGGCGTTCTCATAGAAACGAGAACCATTACGAAGTTCCATTTTCAAAATACTTTCAAAAATCACCGCCACAAGCACACATTCAAACAAAAGCAAGTGATCTAGAAAGTAATTAAGAGCCCATGGAAAACCATGTATGAAAAGGGTGCTAATACCTTCCCTTTTCATAATCTACCCTCCGAACCCAAAAAACATCTCTAAAGGTCTTTCCTGTGCTTTTTCACCTTTCCTTTTGGAAAAAAGAAAAGTCGGTGGCGACTCTTGCTAAACTGCAACATTTGCAAACACAAACACAAAACCTCAAGTCAGTTCTCCCACTGTATCACACCAATCAACCTAGCGGGTCTTTTTTCATGTGTAGTATTTTTCGACTATGTTTGCAATCACAGGGTGCGGAGAATTGTCACAGTCCATAGTAGTAAGTGTTGTAGCACTGCCAGAAAGATGTTTGCTTGATTTCACATGGCCCTTTGCTGGAACTCATGTTCAATGCCCCAAGTGATTCAGACAGAGGTCTTCCCCTGGATATTTGGCACTTTTGAGAGATTCCTCGAATCTTGACTCAACTGCCCCCAGACCAATTTAGACACCATGTTATACCCCTTAATTATGAAATGCATGTTACTGGAAATGTCTTTCCATCTAGGGTGATTCTGTCCATTGAGAGGATTTCTGTTCATTGAATTTATGTTGTGTAAATTTCTCTACTGTCGAACGATTAGTCATATTTAAACAGTGGCATTTAAAGAATGCAAAGCTTATGTCTGTCTTGAAGTTTAAAAAAAATCATTTTTAGTAAACAAAATTTGCAAGAATGCGATATCAACTCAGGATTTATAGCAAGCCTTACAGGAGTCAGGATACCTTTTGTAACAGTATGCTTTCGAACTAACCCATGGTTCAGTTAGGACTTTTAAGGGTTGTAGCGTGGCATGGTTCATGGTTTAAGAACAAAGGATAAAGTCTCAAACTTTATTTGTACCCAAATCATTCTTCGTGATGTTCTTCAGTCCTATACTCAATTAATTGTGTGTTTAGATCCCAATTGAGTGTGGAATCATTGCCCTGATATTCTGGTGAAGGTTCAGATACTGAAAGTTTTTTTTAGGAGGCAGTCTTTTCTTTTTTGTAATATTTGTTTGTTGAGGATTTTTAACGACCTTTTTTTTTATTATCCCCACCTTTTGCTTGAACTATTTCTTTTGTGGTTAAAGTCAGCGGGATGCCCCCGTTTTTTCTTAAGTCTCCTTCATAGGTTTTGACTTAGCGGGATTTTCTTTTGAGAGATAATGACTGCCTGTTTTTATGATTATGCGTAACCATCACCATCTTTGAAGGGGTGAAAAACACAAGAAGGGGGGGGTTGAATTGTAAAACTGGAAACTTAAAGCAAATGACAAGGTATTTTTATCCTGGTTCGTTTGATCTCAAACTACTCCAGTCCACCCGTTCAAGGTGATTTCGCCTCTCTCCAACGAGGTCTTAATTCACTATATTCAACTGAATACAAATCTGTTTTAGCAACTGCTAAAACCTTCTTGATTCAAACCACAATCCGGTTTGTCAAGGCAACACTTTCTTACAAAGGAATAATCAAATGTGTGTGAATGTTTCTACGAAAACTATATCACAACTGTGATGTTTACACAAATGAAGCTTAGAATACTAAGTTGCTAAACGCTAATAGAGTATCAGAGTTTGGTGGTTTAGCAAAACTTGTAGAGTGAAGATTAATGATCAGCTTTGTACGTGTAGAGAGTTTGGAAGCATTAGCCATTATAATCTTCAAAGCTTGGTTTATATAGCACTTTGAGAAGATGAACGTTGAAGCAAATATTCTTGATTCAATGCTATTTACAAGCTTTCCTTTCTTAGCAGATCTTGTCTAGAATGATGCCGTTGGTATTGATTAGCCTTCAATGCACAGTACCGTTGCTTCTTCAATGCACGATCTGGCTTGGCTCATTCTGATTCTGCTTTGCTGCTGATGAACTGATTTGATTCTGTATCAGAGTATTTTACGCGCAGTTCTGTTCATCAAGCTTCAGCATGTGCAAGCGTTGATCTTCTGATCTTGACGTTCTGATTCAGCAACTTCTGATGCTGATGCACAAACTCATATTCTGATGCTGGGAACGTGATCTTGCTTATTTTAATCAGCATATCTGCAAGTCAGAGCATAGTAATTTTAAGTAGCATATAATTCAATCATGAAATCTTTAACTACTATATCTTTTCACTTTGTTATCATCAAAACTTAATTATAGGGTACTAGATTCAAACATTGTTCTAACAATCTCCCCCTTTTTGATGATGACAAAAACTAGATATTTTAAATGAAAAATAACGTGAAAAGGTTATCAGATCTATGTATCAGAATAAGAAGTACGGAGAAGTTAGAGTTTAAGAAGTACTCCCCCTGAGTTTGTTACTTCCCTTTGATATGCGTGTTCTTCAGAGTCAGATCTTTTTATATCTTTGAGCATCAGATTGTAAGTCTTTGACTTATCAGAAAGCAGAGCTTCAGAGCTTTTCTTGTCAGAGCTTTGCTTCGGATCAGAGTGTTGGGTCGATCAGAGCTTCATATATCAGAACTTCATATTTGATCAGAGCAATTATGAGCTTCTAGTCTTCATTGTGTTCAAGAGCTTCCTTGTGCCTGTAGACTTAAAGACAAAACAGAAAAACATTTCAAGTAATAGAGAGTTAGAATGTTTGAGAGTTTCTGTCTAGTTATCCGTTATTGATTTTAAATATCATTCTTGTTCTCCCCCTTTTTGTCAGCAATCAAAAAGTGCTGGTGATGTGCTAAAATGATTTAGATCAGAAAAAACTAATAACATTAAAAATAGTTCAGAATCAGAGTAAAATAGCATTACAAACCATAGACAAAACATAGTCAAAAGTACATCAGAAAATAAGGAAAATATAGATAATGTCATGCATGAAAAAAATTTCAAGGTTGTGGGGGCATGCGTGAGAACTTGAAAAATAAAACGTTTTTAAGAGAGAGAAAAAAAATAATGATTGCAATTAACAAGCGTGATTACTTTTGCATTTAATGCTTGCTGATTTTGGGGGATTTGAGAAAGATACTTAAAACGGTTACCAGACATGTGTCTCAATGCACCCAATCAGCGCTTTCCTTTCTCAGAAACGTGCACGCGTTCTGCTTCAGGGATTTGCTGATGATTGGATGACACTTGTTTGATATAGTGATCAGCACGTCTTTCTTTTGAGATTAGACTCTCAGATCTTTAGACTTGCCTCTGATACAATCTGCATGTTCTAACTTTCTGAAACAAAGATTGATCAGAAGTTCACAGTAATATAATTACATTCAGAAAGATAGACATATGGAATTAAAGCATTTTCATTCTGGGCATACTTTCATGCTGAGATGTTTCAGAATGAAATTAAACCTATCTTCTGAAAGGGGTTTTGTAAAGATATCAGCCCATTGATGGTCTGTATCTATAAATTTTAAGTTTAAAATTCCTTTCTGAATATAGTCCCTAATGAAATGATGTTTTATTTCTATATGCTTAGCTCTAGAATGTAAAATAGGATTCTTACTTAAGCAAATAGCAGAAGTATTATCACAAAGAATAGGAATGTTACTCTCAAAGATCTGGAAGTCTTCAAGCTGACTTTTCATCCAGAGCATCTGTGTGCTGCAACCAGCTGCTGCTATGTACTCAGCTTCTGCTGTTGACAGAGCAATAGTTGATTGCCTTTTGCTGGACCACGAGATCAGATTTTCTCCCAGAAACTGGCAGCTTCCAGAAGTACTTTTTCGTTCCACTCTGTCTCCAGCAAAATCAGCGTCGCAGTAGCCTACTAAACTGTAATCACTAGATTTTCTATAAAACAAACCCAGATTAGTAGTACCTTTCAGATACTTGAAAATTCGCTTAACAGCTGTTAAGTGAGATTCTCTAGGATCTGATTGGAATCTAGCACAAATACATACGCTGAATAAAATATCAGGTCTTGAAGCAGTCAGATAAAGGAGAGAACCAATCATACCTCTGTAGACTTTCTGTTCTACGCTTTTGCTTACCTCTTCTCTTTCCAGAATGCACGTGGGATGCATTAGAATCTTTGATGGCTTACATTCTGAGAGGTCAAATTTCTTCAGAAGATCTCTGATGTATTTGCTCTGATGAATGTAAGTTCCCTCTGGAGTTTGATTGATCTGAATTCCTAGAAAGAACTTCAGTTCCCCCATGAGGCTCATCTCAAATTCTGCCTGCATACACTTAGCAAATTTTCTTCCAAGAGAAGGATTAGTAGAACCAAAGATTATATCATCAACATAAATCTGACAGACTAAAATGTCACTCTTAACTGTTTTACAGAATAGAGTGGTGTCCACTTTCCCTCTGGTGAACTCATTTTCAAGCAGAAAGTTACTTAGCCTTTCATACCAAGCTCTGGGAGCTTGTTTCAGACCATACAGTGACTTTTTCAGTTTGAAAACATGTTCTGGATGTTTGGTGTTTTCAAAACCTGGGGGTTGGTGAACATACACTTCTTCTTCTATATAACCATTTAAGAATGCACTTTTGACATCCATCTGATACAGAGTGATGCCTCTAATAACAGCAAATGAGATTAAAAGTCTGATAGATTCTAACCTGGCGACTGGAGCAAAGGTTTCTGTATAGTCTATCCCCTCTTGCTGACTATAACCTTGTGCAACCAGTCGTGCCTTGTTTCTGACGACTTCACCTTGTTCATTGAGCTTGTTTCTGAACACCCATCTTGTTCCAATGACGTTGAATCCTTTTGGCCTTGGAACGAGATCCCAAACGTCGTTTCTGGTGAATTGATTCAGCTCTTCTTGCATTGCCAGAATCCAGTCATTGTCCAGAAGTGCTTCATCAATAGAAGAAGGTTCAATCAGAGACACAAGTCCCATCAGAGTTTCTTCAGAGTTTCTGAGGCTTGCTCTTGTTCTGATTGGATCTTCCTTTCTTCCTAGAATAGATTCTTCTGGGTGATCCAAACTGCTTCTGGGAACTCTCTTCTGAGGTTGATCAGCAGCAGTTGTAGGATTTCTAGCATTGCTTCTTTCAGACGTTGAAGGAATGTCTGTGTTGAGAGCTTCTGATGACTTGTCTTCAGAACCTGCAAATTCAATTTCTATACCTGCAAGATTTTCATTCTGCTTTGACTTTTCAGAGTCAAGCTTGTCATCAAAACGAACACTGATTGATTCTTCCACAATCTGTGTTTCTGTATTGTATACTCTGTACCCTCTTGAGCGTTCAGAGTATCCTAACATAATACACTTCTGTGCCTTAGAATCAAACTTGTTCAAATAATTCTTAGTATTTAACATATAGCAAGTACATCCAAATGGATGAAAATACGAAATGTTGGGCTTTCTGTTCTTCCACAATTCATATGGAGTCTTTTCCAGAATAGGTCTTATTGAGATTCTATTCTGAATGTAGCACGCTGTGTTTATTGCCTCTGCCCAGAAAGTCTTAGCAACGTTTGTCTCGTTGATCATGGTTCTGGCCATTTCTTGCAATGTTCTGTTCTTTCGTTCTACAACTCCATTTTGTTGGGGAGTTCTAGGACAAGAGAAATCATGCAGAATGCCTTTGTCATTAAAGAATGACTCAAAATCTTTATTTTCAAATTCTCCGCCATGATCACTTCTGACTTTAACGATTCTAAGATCTTTTTCATTCTGAACTTGGTTACAGAAGGTAACAAACACAGAGTGTGACTCGTCCTTGTGTCTTAAGAACTTTACCCATGTCCATCTGCTATAGTCATCTACGATTACTAACCCATACTTCTTGCCACTGACAGAAGCAGTCTTAACTGGTCCAAATAAGTCAATGTGCAGAAGTTCTAATGGCTTAGAGGTAGAAACAACATTTTTGGATTTAAAAGATGGTTTTGCAAATTTGCCTTTCTGACATGCTTCACACAGAGCATCTGAATTGAACTTCAAATTTGGAAGTCCTCTGACCAGATTGAGTTTGTTAATCTGAGATATTCTTCTCATACTAACATGCCCCAATCTTCTGTGCCAGATCCACTGCTCGTTGTTAACAGACAGAAGACATTTTACGTTCTGACTCTTAAGTTCAGAAAGTTTGATTTTGTAAATGTTGTTTTTCCTCTTACCATTAAATAGGATAGTCCCATCTTTCTGACTAACAGCTTTACATGATTTTTGATTAAAGATTATATCATAACCGTTATCACTTAATTGACTTATGGATAACAAGTTATGCATCAATCCATCAACAAGCAGAACATTATTGATAGAGGGAAGATTTCCGTTACCTACAGTTCCAGAGCCAATTATTTTTCCCTTCTGATTGCCTCCAAAGCCAACGTGGCCTCCAGGCTTAAGTTCCAGGCTTTGGAACATATGCCTTCTTCCCGTCATGTGACGTGAGCAGCCAGAGTCCAGGTACCATGAGTGGTGTTTCTGACTTGCTGCTAAAGATATCTGCAACATGTATTATTTTATCCTTAGGTACCCAGATCTTCTTGGGTCCTGATTTGTTAGTCTTACCAAAACTCTGGTTGAATTTTGGTTTCACAAAGTGATTGCTACTAGTATATTTGATGTCATGTGTGTGACCATACACAAAGTGTGAATTTAGAGGAGTGTACTTAATTGTTAAATCCATGACATTTTTAGGTGTAGGATTCTTACCTAGGTATCCTATTCCTTTCCTGCCGTTTCTGCTAACTCCATAGATCATTGAAGCCATTTTGCTTCTATCTATGCTTTTAGCAAGGAACTTCTGGAAACTATGATCATACTCCTTGATGATCTCATCAGCGTTGCTGGGAGTTTCAGCAATTGGTTCCTTCTGAGAGTTTTGTAAAGAGTTTTCTAATTTCAAAATTTTATCTCTCAGCTCAGAGTTTTCCAATCTGAGACTCTCAGACTTATTAGAGTCAGATTCAAGAGTCCTTTTCAGGTCTCTGAATTTAGCTCTAATCTGCTGATAACGTTCCAGAATTTCATTTAGGCTTTCAGCAAGTTCAGCCTTTGTAAAATTAACAGCGAAGTTAGGGAATACCTCTTCTGTGTCTGATTCTGAGTCTGAGTCAGAAGCTTCACTGTCATCTTGAATGTTAGCCATAAGCGCTAGATTCGCCCTTTCATCATCTGATTCTGAGTCAGCTTCAGACGAGTCAGAGTCATCCCATGTGGCCATGAGACTTTTCTTCTTCTCTCTTCCAAACTTCCTTTTTGGCTTTTCCCTCTGAAGCTTTGGACAGTCACTCTTGTAGTGACCTTGCTCATTGCACTCGTAGCAGATGATGTCTTTTGTATTTGGCTTCTTGCTACCTGAGGAGCCTTCAGATCTTCTGTATCCAGAGGAAGAATCTGTCCTTCTGTGTCTGGAAGAAGACTCGTTATGATCAGATCTTCTGGGATTCCTGAACTTCTTTTGTCTTTGCTTCCACAGTTGGTTTACTCTTCTGGAGAGAAGAGAGAGCTCGTCTTCTTCTGATGAGGATCCATCAGATGTTTCTTCAACTGCCTGCAAAACTTTAGATTCAGATTTTCTGTTAGATTTCAAGGCTATAGGCTTACCTTGCTTCTGAGGCTCGTCAGCTTCCAGCTCTATCTCATGACTTCTGAGGGAGCTTATAAGTTCCTCCAGAGTGATTTTGTTGAGATCTTTCGCCAGCTTCAGAGCAGTAACCATAGGCCTCCACTGCTTGGGTAAACTTCTGATTATCTTCTTGACATGGTCAGCAGTAGAGTACCCCTTGTCCAGAACTTTGAGACCAGCTACCAGAATCTGGAATCTAGAGAACATAGTTTCAATGGATTCAGATTCTTCCATTTTAAACGCCTCATACTTCTGAATGAGCGCCAGAGCCTTTGTTTCCTTGACTTGAACGTTGCCCTCATGCGTCATTCTGAGAGAATCAAAGATGTTCTTAGCTGTGTCTCTGTTGGAGATCTTCTCATACTCAGTATAGGAGATAGCACTGAGAAGGATGGTTCTGGCCTTATGGTGATTCTTGAAATCACGCTTTTGTTGATCAGTCATTGATTTTCTATCAATCTTCTGACCAGTTGCATTCACAGGGTGCGTGTATCCATCTGTCACCATATCCCACAGATCAGCATCATGTGCTAGAAAGAAGCTTTCAATTCTGTCTTTCCAGTAGTCAAAGTTTTCTCCATCAAAGACTGGAGGTTTGCCGCTGAATCTGTCTCTATCCTCATTGTTGTCATTGCTGAAATGAGAGTTGTTTCCTGCCATAGTGTTTTTCTGATGCTGGATCTTTTACTGACACGGTTAAGTGTTTTAGCTCAGAACCAGGCGCTCTGATGCCAATTGAAGGGGTGAAAAACACAAGAAGGGGGGGGTTGAATTGTAAAACTGGAAACTTAAAGCAAATGACAAGGTATTTTTATCCTGGTTCGTTTGATCTCAAACTACTCCAGTCCACCCGTTCAAGGTGATTTCGCCTCTCTCCAACGAGGTCTTAATTCACTATATTCAACTGAATACAAATCTGTTTTAGCAACTGCTAAAACCTTCTTGATTCAAACCACAATCCGGTTTGTCAAGGCAACACTTTCTTACAAAGGAATAATCAAATGTGTGTGAATGTTTCTACGAAAACTATATCACAACTGTGATGTTTACACAAATGAAGCTTAGAATACTAAGTTGCTAAACGCTAATAGAGTATCAGAGTTTGGTGGTTTAGCAAAACTTGTAGAGTGAAGATTAATGATCAGCTTTGTACGTGTAGAGAGTTTGGAAGCATTAGCCATTATAATCTTCAAAGCTTGGTTTATATAGCACTTTGAGAAGATGAACGTTGAAGCAAATATTCTTGATTCAATGCTATTTACAAGCTTTCCTTTCTTAGCAGATCTTGTCTAGAATGATGCCGTTGGTATTGATTAGCCTTCAATGCACAGTACCGTTGCTTCTTCAATGCACGATCTGGCTTGGCTCATTCTGATTCTGCTTTGCTGCTGATGAACTGATTTGATTCTGTATCAGAGTATTTTACGCGCAGTTCTGTTCATCAAGCTTCAGCATGTGCAAGCGTTGATCTTCTGATCTTGACGTTCTGATTCAGCAACTTCTGATGCTGATGCACAAACTCATATTCTGATGCTGGGAACGTGATCTTGCTTATTTTAATCAGCATATCTGCAAGTCAGAGCATAGTAATTTTAAGTAGCATATAATTCAATCATGAAATCTTTAACTACTATATCTTTTCACTTTGTTATCATCAAAACTTAATTATAGGGTACTAGATTCAAACATTGTTCTAACAATCTTTTGTTTTGGAATGATACCTCTGACACTACTCGTCGTGTACGAAGGGAAAGCTTGTGATTGAGTGCACCATTGAATTAACTGAGTAACTACCCTGTCCCATGTTATGATTAAAGGTTTTAATTTGTGTGAAAAAGAAAACTCCTATTTCTTAGGCTCAAAGGGGTTGACTAGGGATTATCTTCCTTATAAATCCACTGTTTAGGATTTGAAAGAATGCCTGTACATCATCAGCAAGGCCTGTTCAAAAGCATGCTGTAGAGATTATGGTGTCATTTTCATCATCCTCCCTCTAAAGGCTTATAGTTTTTTAATAGAGAGTTGAATGTCACAAAAGTAAAAACATAGTAGAGTGAAAACAAATGGATTACTTCAAGAAAAACATATGCAATACATTAATGGAATATCAAAGTTTGACATAAAATAAATGTTCGAACAATCAAAAGAAAATTACAATTTGAAAATTCTAATGAACAAAAAGCCTTTTCGTCTGAACTTGTCACTTCAGATGGTGTACCTTTGAGGGATGGAAGAAGAATTCAGTCTGACCATCTTGTGTGAACTCCGAGCACCCCTTCGTCAATCAAGTCCTGAATCTTATTTTTCAATGCCCAACAGCTATTAGTGTCATGCCCCAGACTATTGGAATGATAAGTGCATCTCACATTAGGGTTGTACCGAGGAAAGGCGATGTTGGGATTCCGAGGAGGATCCTTCAATGTTATCAACTCCATCTTCAACATGTGTTGCAATACTTGAGCCGAGGACATGTTGATTTTGGTGAATTTACTTTTGGGCGCGTCTTGCTTACGCTGATTTCCTTGTCGTTGTTGTTACACTGGTGCTGGATTAGAGATCCGCACTTCCCCCACAAATTGGTTGAGATAACTCTTATTACAACCCTTCTGGTTATACACGGTACTGAACTCCTTCTTTCCGTTGTATGATATCTTTTGAGTACTTTCACCACTCCTGAGTTTATTTTCAACATGTTCTCGCATGAACATGTCACCCGATTCCCCATTTGCCAAGAGAGATTGATCGTTGATTAGGCCCCAAATTCTAGCAGTTTTCCCCAGACGGTCATATCTGTCCTGATGAAGCTTGTAATGAGAATCCTCAACTCTTCTTGTCCCAGAGCTAAATTTTGGATAAGAGCCATCTGACTATTCATCTGGATTCTCATCCTTTCCATCTCAGTTTGCAGTTATTCCAACTGGTCATCCTTGTTGTCGTTAGGATTTTTCTTGGTCAAGTTCGCAGCGAAGAGTGCTTTCAATTATTCTTGCCCCTTGGATAGATTTACGAACATTTTCTTGAACTAAGCATCTTGAGTTTGGAGACCTCTATCGTTTTGTTTGAGAGCCATTTTCCTTGCTAAAATAAACAGCGAGAAAATAAGAAACCTGTCTTGAGAATACCTGTTATGTAATGATATGCATGTAATGTTTTCAAGGATCTCGCGGGGGAAACACAAGAAAATGTTAGCAACTGAATTTGACTGCATCTTAGATTGAAGAACTTCGTATCGTTGAATGTACTTTTACAAGAATCAAGCTCACCATGTCGAGTGGGTCATAGCCACTAACTCAACACATCTTTCTTTGACAACATTGGTTAGAGGAAAATAAACTCCCTTGCCCCTTGCTAGACGTCTGGTTCATCATAACCTGCATCACAGGCCCTTTGAGATCCTTGAAATGGTTAACAAAATGCTATGGCATGATGTCATGATGTGTATGCTATGCACCAAGCAAAAGTGTAAGGTGACGTAAACAAGTAAATCTTGCAAGAAATCCAGGAACTCACGTCGTTAGGTAATGGAAACAAATAAGCCCTGCAAGGAGTTCAAGTTGTTAGATAATGAAAGAAAACAAGTCACATAAGTAGCCTTAGGTCCAGGCTTGCATGGAGTTTGTAGGTAAGTACCCTCTTGAAGTTTTAGTTGGCTCAACCTGTCCTAGTAATAGTAACCGGGTTCTAAGGAGTCTCATGTCATTGACCTTTCCGTCAGGGATTGTTTCAGCTCAAGCACCAAAGTATTACAACCGCAATATCCCTAAAGTCTAATCTCAATGAGTGTAGCATCGAGTATCAACCAATCTTTGGTCGGAACCAAAGCCGACTATCTCACTACTTTCTAATGGCTAGGATGAGTCAATTAAAGGTTCTAAAGGTCAGTTAGCGTTTAATGACACTATAAGGAAGCCTAATGTTATTCTTGACTGACTCAAGGAACATTAGTACAAGCCAGAGTGTCACGCTAATGTAGCTATCACTTCATCTATATCAGTCTACACCATACAGCCTCCATGATTTATTGCTACTTACCTAAAAGGTGCCCCAGATCCAGGTGTAGGATCTTTAACAATAACCCAAGCAACCCTTTAAAAATAAAGCATATGAAACGCACAATGAAAGCAATTAAAATGATCTAACTCTAAGGTAACCCCACTTTTTATGTCCCCAGCAGAGTCGTCAGTTCTGTAATACGGTGGCAGAACCGATTGTTATACTGGTTTTGCGTATGTATTCGCAAATGTTGTGGTAAGCAAGAATTGTCACCGACTTTTCTTTTATCCAACAAAGGAAAGGGTGAAAAGAACAGAAAAAGACCTTTCGAGATTATTTCTGAGTAAGGGGGGTAGATTATGGAAAGGGAAGGTGTTAGCACCATTTCCATCCGTATTTATCTACGGGCTCTTAGATGATAGCTCATTTGAAAATGCCTTGTGTTTGTGTGTTTGAAAAATTATTTTGAAAATATGCCTTAGTGCGGCGAACTTTGTAATGTTTCTCGTATTGTTGAGAACGTATACAAAGTGTTTTTGAAAATATTTTTGGAAAGGAGTGTAGGTGTGGAAAATGTTTTGTTTTGAGCAAGCATCTAAGAACTATCTACCTACTCGAAAAGGTTTGTTCTTTTCCTCTTTTCCTTTAGACAGTGTTATCCTACTATTAGTGAGTAGGTAGCCCCATTGTTGGATGTTTGAGGGACAATCGAGGGTCATCATACAATCACAAGGGCAACTTGGCAAGATAACTTAGTAACACCCCTAAGGTTTTAAGATCATGTACCAATGCAACATCGAAAGAGTCATTTTATGATCTTTGAACAAAAGGGTTGCCACTAAAATCCCTCACGTCCGAGAGTTGTGACTGTTTTATTCCGAAGGCAACAAGTGGAGGTACCTTAGAGGTGCTCGTGTGCGAAGTGTTTTGTGTTTTAATTATTGTTTATCTTTGATGTTAAGGTTTTATAATGTTTTATTTTTAGATTTTCCATACATGAGAAAACGTAAACTACAACTATTACAAAATTACCCGTGCGACTTATACATTTGTTTTCTAGAATTTAAATAGCAAAGGAATAATTAAAAAAGAAGTTAAAGGACAAAATAAAAAAACTAAAATTCTAAGCAAGAAAAAATGTTTTTGGTTTTTTTATGAGAAAAAATAATTGTGTTAATAATAATTTGAATTTTATTTATGAAAATAAATTAATTATAAAACCCTAATTCTAATTAGTTAATTAATTAAAAAAAAGTTATTAAAGTAATTAATTAACATTAATTTAATTAATTAACATTAATTTAATTAATAAAAACCTAAGTCTAATGTTTTTGTGATTTTTTTATTAAAATATGATTGATTAAAAAAGAAAGTAGTTAATTAAAACACAAAAAAGAAATTAAAAATGGGTCTGTTGAGAACAAGTAAGTGGAAGGGGTGTGAGGAAGGAGAACAATGGGCCCAAAACGGATGAGTCCAGGAGCTTTGTTCTGATCCAGTGGGGAATGCGCCTTGGGGTGCACCATGATTATGATTTTTATTTCTGCCTCCATGCTTACATGTAAAACATTAGAAAATTGTAGAAATGCATATAAATGAAACAAACATGTTTACATGGATTTAAAGTGTGAAAATCTTGAGAACACGAAACCTACCAACTTACCAACCAGAATTGATGTGAGGGCATTTTCTAGGGTTCATTTTCAAAGGATAATGATTGATTCTAACTCCTGGCCTTCAGGAGGACAATGAAAGGTTTGGATCGGTTTGAAAACCGCTGGAGATGCGAGATATAATTTTCATAATTTCTTCGAATTTGGAGAATTTGTTTTGGAGAGCTTTGGTGCAAAATTTTGTGGTCTTTTGGCTTGAGTTATTGTGAAATATATAGAGGTAGGAGAAGATCAATTATGGAAAGAAAACAAATCTTTCAAGGCTATGAGACAAAAATACAACATATTGAAAGTTTGCCATATTTTAAAGATTTCCATATTGGTATGTGTGATACGGTGGGAGAACTGACTTGGGTTTTGCGTTTGTTTTCGCAAATGTTTCGGTTGAGCAAGAGTCGCCACCGACTTTTTATTTTATCCTAAGGAAAGGTTAAAAAGCACAGCAAAAACCTTTGAGATGTTTTCTTGGGTTCGGGGAGTAGATTATAGAAAGGGAAGGTATTAGCACCCTTTCTATCCATGGTTATCCATGGGCTCTTAGTTACTTGCTTAGATCAACTTGCCTTAATTTTCAATTGTTTGAAATGGTGCTTTGTGTGTGTGTTTTGAAAATGTTTTGAAAAAGAGGCCAATGTGGTGGAAACCTTTGTAATGATCCATGTTGGGATGTATACAAAGGTGTATGTCTTTTGAAAAGGTTTTCAATTTTTTTGAAATTTGTTTTGAAAGTGTATTGATGTTTGGTTTGAAAAATAGGCAAGTGTTTTGTTTTGCAAATTGGCAAGTAATCAAGAGCTATCTACCCTAAATTTCTCAAAGATCTTTGCTACGTTTTAACCCTTTTAACAATTTTGTTCCACCATTGTATTTGGTGGACAATATTGTGTTAGGATGTGAAAGGGACGGGCGCGGGTCATCGTTTAGACCATGATTGCAATGGTGTCAAGTATCTTTGGGCAATTTTTCCTTTAAGGGACTTGATCATTTTTAGGCAACTTTCGAAAGCGTCATCGAGGGACTATGATCATTTGAATTTGTTTTGTTTTTGCCAAAGATACTCAACATGCAATATGGCCTATTTGTGAAAGGCAACAAGTGGATGTAACCCTAGGGGTGATAGTGTGCAAGTGTGTTTTATTGCATACAAGAGTTTTTCTTTGAATTAGGATTTTCTATTTCATTGATTTTATCTTGCCATACACGTCCTAATTACTAGCAATAAGAAGCGGAAATATAAAATCCTACGCTATTACAACAATTAGGGGGTGGGGATACACATTTGTACATGGGGGGTTCAACGAGAAAAATAGACAAAAAAGAAAATAGAAAAAAGCAAGATATAGGGAGAGAGAGAGGGAGCCAGCGCGCTGCTGAGAGGTCATCAGAAGTTCTGACTCAGATCCGCTGCCAGATGATCAACCTCTTGGTTAAACTGTATGAGTCAGAACTTCTGACCCTGGCACCTGCAAAACAGAAACCTGTTAGTGGGGAAATCAAAAGTTCTGACTCCCCTGCGCTGCAAAACAGAAGTTTGTTAGTGGAGAAACCAGAAGTTCTGATTCTGCTGGAAAGACAATAACTCTCAGAGGTTCTGATATTATTGACAGCAAAACAGGCTTCAGATGTGCTAACGTCAAAGTCAGCACTTTGCTTTTCCCTATACTAATCAGAACATCTGCAATTTTGTTGTTATTCCACAAAACAGGAAACATATTTGGAACAGATCCAGCAAATGTCAAAATGTTTCAGAGGGCAGAACCAACAAGGTCACAGGCAAGTCCTACACTGGCTCAGAACGTTCTGAGGTATGAAAATCCTCAGAATACAAACAGCAACAACATGATATTTACATTTGAGCATGCACAGCTGATGATGCTTAGTAGCGTGATGAAGGTCAGCAGGTGCTTACCTAGCTGTTGGAAAAGTTTGTGGATGAAAGCTAGCTTTTGGCTCTGGTGGTGTTCTGGACATATTCTTTTTGAAAAGGGTAGGTGAAGGTGTATGCGTATATAGGGTCAGAAGTTTGAATAGGGTTTTTGGTTCACAAAGAAAAACTGGGTATTGGATAAAGTTTGAAGGTGAGAAATTCAAAGTTATGAAGCAACTGGGGATTTTTGCAGAGTTTCACAACACTATCTTGCTAAGGGTTTCTGTTTCTCTCTTAGCAATTTTTCTGTTTCTTGAACGCCCTTTTTCAGTGGACAATGACTCTCTATTTATAGGCAAAGTTCTTGTGGGTGTCTTGAACATTAAAGCGCCAACAGAGTTTGAATTGTTCTTTGACAGAAATTCCTGTGAAGTTGTGATAACAGATAGACTTTAGCCTAGGCTGCAGCAGCAGGCGTGGATTAGAGTGAAGTGACCTCTTAAGTGGGCGGTGGCGTGTAGACCCATGCCAGAATCTGCATAAAGGCATTTTCCAAGCCACACGTGAAGGGATTACTTGGATGAATGTTCAGGAGTGGTTGGAAGCATTAATGAGCATTAAATGGTGATAAGACTTATCAACATCAATATTCTGGTAAGGGAAACGAAACTTTGAACCAGCAGTTCTGTTTCAACAAGAACAACGTAAACCATGCTCTGGCCTTGGCTTCCTGTTGTCTTATTAAGTTCTGGGGATTCTCCTGATTTCCTGATACGTTCCCTGGATTTGCTTATGGACCTCCTGGGCTTAGAGATTATGTATCAGTGTAACACCCACTCTTCTGACCTTTTCATCTTCTGATTTCAGCATGTTCTGAAAGAGCCTTCAGACTTCCTTGCTTCTTTTGCATTCTTTTAGCAAATTCTGGCTGAGCTTGCGTAACTGCTGAAAGAGTCATGTTCTGTCTGAGGCTTACATATTGAACCACGTTTACAACTTCTGATTGAGCTGATGTAGCTGCTGAAGAGCCAACTTCTGACTGCGCTGAGCCAAGCTTGCAACTTCTGACCGTTCTATCTGGAATGGGTCCAGAAGTTCTGAAGCGCTGATTTTTCTTAAACACTCATTTTTTAGTGAAAAGTTCCCAGTACTTAGAATTTAATTTGTCTTAAGCTAAAAGCGTTGTCTTTAGGGCTTGTGCGATCATCTTGCTCTTGTAAGTGGTTTGCTTGGGCAAAAATGACAATTCAGGATTTGGATTTGTCTCAGAGGGACTCTGAAAATCCAAGATGATTTCCTGAAGAAAGAGAGGGCAAATTTTGGGATACAACAGTTGCCCCTGTTCAATCTTCTTGAACCTGAAGAGTTAGATTGGCAAGTTTGCTTTTTGCGACTCGAAGGTAAAAGGAGATTGGACACTAGAGTACCCGGAAATTTGCACTCGCATAGTAGAGTATCAACGATGTGATGACGGGAATGGGCTTATAGATGCCATTTGGAGAGATGGTGGATAGGGAGATGGGCTTATGGATGCCATCTGAAGACGTGACAGAACCTTGTCGGGAATGGGCTTATAGATGCCATTTAGAGGTATTGATCGCATAAGAGATTTCTTAGCGAGAACCTGCGTACTTTGAGAAAGAAAGATGTTTCCTGGCTTGTTACAGGTGTTGATCTTCAATCTCTTCATGCAGATATGCCCTGGCTAGATACAGGTATCGAATCTACAATTAGTTGCTCACAGATGTGCCCTGGCTAGATACAGGTATCGAATCTGGAAAATGTTGTCTACAGATATGCCCTGGCTGGATACAGGAATCGAATCTGGAAAATGTTGTCTACAGATATGCCCTGGCTGGATACAGGTATCGAATCTGGAAAATGTTGTCTACAGATATGCCCTGGCTGGATACAGGAATCGAATCTGGAAAATGTTGTCTACAGATATGCCCTGGCTGGATACAGGTATCGAATCTGGAAAATGTTGTCTACAAATATGCCCTGGCTGGATACAGGTATCGAATCTGGAAAATGTTGTCTACAGATATGCCCTGGATGGATACAGGTATCGAATCTGGAAAATGTTGTCTACAGATATTCCCTGGCTGGATACAGGAATCGAATCTGGAAAATGTTGTCTACAGATATGCCCTGGCTGGATACAGGTATCGAATCTGGAAAATGTAAAAGATTGGTAGAGATGGCTTTCCTGGATGGATACAGGCGTAGACCTCTGACCTGAGAATGAAAGATAATTTTATGGCCTGTTACAGGTGTTTTAATATTCAAACTCTTCATGTAGATATGCCCTGGCTAGATACAGGTATCGAATCTACAATCAATCCCTCACAGATATGCCCTGGCTGGATGTAGGAATCGAATATGGAAAATGTGATAGTTGATAGTAATCACCTTGGATTGACTTCTCCTGAAAAGGCAAAACATCAGTTGTATGAAATGTCATGATGTATGAGATGCATGATGTCATGATGTCAAAATGAGACAGTGTTGTATGCACTTTATCATGTATGCAAGCAGGATGTATGGAATGTAAAATGTTTATGAATGTATTTTCGTCTAGGAAAATAAATCCTTGATGATTGGCTGGGGAATTAAATCCTGGGCTGACGTTGAAGAGTAGAGTTCTTCGTTTTCGCTAGGGATGATGGTTGCGAGAGAATACTGGTAGGAGAAGATAACTCTGTTGGGGAATAAACTTGTTGGAGAGATTACCCTGAGGGGAATTGCTCTGTGGGAGGAAATACTTCGTTGAAGTTTTAATGAGAGCTCCGCTGAGGATTTCAATGATGGACCCCGCTGGGGATAACAATGATAAACTCCGCTGGGGATTCTGTTGATAAGTTATGTTGGGGGACTTTGATGAACTCCGCTGGGGATAGGAAGAACCTTGCCGAGGGCGATCTTCCGTGGTGATTAGCTGAGGATAACCCAGTTATAAGCCCTTGTGAGGAATAACTTTGAATAAAGCCCGGGAGAGACGTCCGTACTCTGCAGGGGAATAGCTTCCAGAGTCTACCGGGGATAAGCTCCAAGACCTGCTGGGGATGTGGATTCCAATTTTCCTGGGGAAACTTTTCAGACTGTACTGAAAAAAAGGTTCCACTGGGGTGCCTGTATTCCGCCGGGGAACAATCTTAGATCAAGACTGCCGGGGATGCTTGCTGATGAATGCCTATACTCCGTTGGGGAACGTTGATATCTTCTGGGGATACCCAACTTCCTTTAGGCTAGCCGTAGACCAACTCTGCTTGAGGAGAGTACTGCTGACTTGCTAGGGGAACAGGGTGCCTATTGTAGGGCTGATGATAGACTAACTCTTCCTGGGGAGTGTATTGCTGAATCTTGTCTTACTTTGTGGGGAGTTGAAGTAATTTGGTCACATTCTTCAGTTGAACCTACCTTGGTACCTTGGCGGACAGAGCAACTAGACTGCCTGGACAACTTTACATTGCCCCCGTTTCTGATGTCACCTGTAATTGGTCTTTTTGTTTCGTATGCAAGTATTTATGAATTAGCAATTTAATGTCAAATGCATATATCAAAAATGAACATTGGACGTTCTTCGTAAGACAAAACAGAAAAAGGGAAAACAATTGGCAATTTGTTTGGAAAAGTGAATTTGTATTGATTTTGAAGTTTGCCTGTAAATAGGCGTTTTTGGTACAAGAGGCTGACGTCCTAGTAAGAGAACGCCGCCAAATAACACAAAGTTTATACAATTTTGAAAAGGAAACAAAACAGCTATGTGAACAATATTCCCACTGGGTTCCAACTCTGCTATCGCCTTTATGTCTTCAAGCGTCTTATCACTTTGCTGCTTAGTTAAAGATGAAGCTGATTGATCAATGCCGAAGTCTGAGCCCGATAGTTGATGCCGAATTCTGGATGCAAGGTGATCCAGTGAGACATAGTGTTACGCTCTATCCCTAACTTTTGCCTGGACCGCCCTTTCGGGTTTTCAGTCCACCGGGATACCCATTTTTGCCCAAGCCGCCTTTTCAGGTTTTCGACTTGCCGGGTGTACAGATTCTTTTTCATTTCATCCCTTATTTTTGCCCGAACCCTTTTGGTTCGCCGGGAAGCCCTTATTTTTTCCTAGGTATGTCAACCTAGCGGGTCTCTTATTCATGCGTAGTATCTTTTTACTATGTCTGCATTGGCGGGGTGAGGAAGGTCGTCACCATCCATGGTGGTTAGAATCATGGCTCCTCATGAGAACACATATTTAACCACAAATGGCCCTTCGTACGTAGGGGTCCATTTGCCCCTGGGATCACTTTGAGGAAGGATGACGCGCTTGATTACCAGATCCCCAACTTGATACTCTTGTGGTCTGACTTTCTTGTTAAATGCCCTGATCATCCGTTTTTGGTACGTCTGACCATGACAGATAGCGGTGAGTCTCTTTTCGTCAATTAGGTTTAATTGATCAAGTCGAGTCTGTATCCAGTCATCTTCACTCAAGTTTGCATCCTTCATTATCCGGAGAGAGGGTATCTGGACTTCAATTGGCAAGACTGCCTCCATGCAATAGACCAAGGAAAAGGGTGTTGCACCGGTTGACGTCCTTGCTGAGGTACAGTACCCATGAAGAGCAAATGGTAACATTTCGTGCCAATCTTTGTAGGTCACTGTCATCTTCTGCACGATCTTTTTGATATTCTTATTAGCTGCTTCTACAGCCCCATTCATCTTCAGCCGGTAAGGAGAAGAGTTGTGGTGCTGTATCTTGAATTGCTCGCAGAGCTCAGTGATCATCTTGTTGTTAAGATTGGTACCATTGTCTGTAATGATTCTTTCCGGGACTCCGTACCGACAGATCAGGTTATGCCGAATGAAACGTGCCACGACGCTCTTGGTTACCGTGGCGTAGGAAGCTGCCTCAACCCACTTCGTGAAGTAATCAATCGCTACCAAGATGAAGCGATGCCCGTTGGATGCCGTCGGTCGGATCTCGCCGATCATATCAATGCCCCACATTGCAAAAGGCCAAGGTGCTGTCAGGACGTTTAGAGGAACCGGAGGGATATGCACCTTATCAGCATAGATCTGGAATTTATGACAAGTCCGAGAATATTGGTAACAGTCGGCTTCCATTGTGGACCAGAAATATCCTGCCCGAAGGATTTTCTTTGCCATGGTGTGTCCACTGGAATGTGTTCCGAATGTACCTTCATGTACTTCTACCATGATCTTCTCTGCTTCAGCCTTATCCACAAAACGCAGTAAAGTTGAATCATGGTTTCGTTTGTAGAGAATGCCGTTGCTGAGGAAGAATTTTGCCGCGAACCTTCTCAGAAACTTCTTATCATTGACAGACGCACCTTCAGGGTATTCCTGAGCTTCCAAGTATCTCTTCACCTCATGATACCAGGGTTTTTCGGTTACCTCTTCGGCCTCAAGATCGCAGCAGTATGCAGGTTCGTCCAACTTCCAGATAATGATCCGGGGAGCCTCGTTGTCCCATTTAACTTTGAAAATTGAAGACATCGTAGCTAGTGCGTCCGCTAACTGATTCTCCTCTCTTGGGAAGTGTTCAAAAGTTATCTCTTCAAAGTGGGGAAGCAAAGTCAACACATACTCCTTGTAAGGAATAAGATTTGGGTGTTTCATATCCCACTCGCCTTTGATCTGATTGATCACGAGAGCGGAATCTCCGAAGAGACTCAGAAACTTGATCCTTAAGTCGATTGCAGCTTGAAGACCCATGATACATGCCTCATATTCTGCCATGTTGTTGGTGCAGTTGAAACACAACCGGGCGGTGAGTGGAGTATGAGTACCTTTAGGGGATATGATCACAGCGCCGATGTCGTTACCCAAAGCGTTCGAGGCTCCGTCAAAATGCATAGACCATCGGGATCCTTCCTCAAGTCCTTCATCCGGTCCAGGTACTTCGCAATCAGTTACTACCATGATATCTTCGTCCGAAAATTCAAAGTTCAATGATTGGTAATCTTCCACAGGTTGGTGTGCCAAATGGTCTGCCAATACACTTCCCTTGATTGCTTTTTGAGTTGTGTATTGGATATCATATTCTGTCAAGATCATTTGCCATCTTGCTATTCGTCCAGATAGAGAAGGCTTTTCGAATATGTACTTGATTGGATCCATCTTTGAAATCAACAGAGTAGTGTGAGTCAACATATACTGTCTCAGCCAGCGAGCAGCCCATACCAGAGCGCAGCAAGTTTTCTCGAGTAGTGAGTACCGAGTCTCACAGTCGGTAAACTTTTTGCTCAGGTAATAAATAGCGTGCTCTTTTCGGCCAGACTCGTCATGCTGCCCCAGCACACACCCCATCGAGTTGTCAAGTACTGTCAAGTATAGTATTAGAGGTCTCCCTTCCACTGGTGGCATAAGAATGGGTGGCTCTTGGAGATATTCTTTTATCTTTTCGAAAGCGGCCTGGCATTCATCGTTCCAACGTACTACTTGATCTTTCTTCAGCAATTTGAAAATTGGCTCACAGGTAGCAGTTAAATGCGAGATGAATCGGGAAATATAATTCAGTCGTCCTAGGAAGCCTCAGACTTCTTTCTCTGTCTTGGGAGTCGGCATCTCTTGTATGGCTTTCACCTTGGCAGGGTCCACTTGAATACCTTTATCGCTTACAATGAAACCTAGCAATTTTCCAGACCTCACCCCAAAGGTGCATTTGTTTGGGTTCAACCTCAGCTTGTACAACTTCAGTCGGTCAAACAGCTTCCGCAGATGGTCAAGGTGTTCCTCCTCTGTTTGGGACCTTGCAATCATATCATCGACGTATACTTCAATCTCATGGTGGATCATGTCATGAAATAAAGCAACCATGGCACGTTGGTAGGTTGCCCCAGCATTTTTCAACCCGAATGGCATGACCTTGTAGCAGAAGGTGCCCCACTGAGTAACAAAGGTAGTCTTTTCCATATCTTCAGAAGCCATCTTGATCTGATTATACCCTGAAAAACCATCCATGAAGGAGAACACCTTGTGCTGAGCAGTATTGTCAACAAGAACGTCGATGTGAGGCAGAGGGAAATCGTCCTTAGGGCTGGCCCTGTTCAAATCCCTGTAGTCTACACACATTCTGACTTTACCATCTTTCTTTGGCACTGGAACCACGTTGGCCACCCATTGAGGATAAGAAGTCACTGCTAGAAACCCGGCATCAAATTGTTTCATAACCTCAGCTTTGATTTTCTCGGACATCTCTGGGCGCATGCGGCGGACCTTCTGTTTTACAGGAGGGCAGTCTTCCTTGGTAGGCAGATGATGAACTACAATGTCGGCATCCAAACCGGGCATGTCTTCGTAAGACCAAGCAAAGATTTCCATGTAGTCACGCAGCATCTGGATCAATCATTGTTTCACACTGAGCTCCAGATTGGCACCAATCTTGACTTCTTTTCTATCTGTCTCAGTACCCAGGTTTATCGTCTCCACTGGCTCTTCATGCGGCTGAATGGCTCTCTCTTCCTAGAGTAGTAGTCTTGCGAGTTCACCAGGAACTTCGCAATCATCTTCACCTTCGTCTTCGGCCAAGTTGATCGGATTTTCGAAGTCATAATTGGCAGTAGCAGAGCTGTTACCAGTGAGATCCAGAGTGGATTGGAACCTGTATAAGTGAGTGTGTGTAAATATAGCTGTTTTGCAATATATAACACAGAAAGAAAAAGAGCACAAGATTTGAAATGCAACAAACGTCCAATGTTTTGATTAATGATATATGGAAATGTCATACAAAAAGCCCTCACAAATGGAGCCACGGTGCCCCGGGTAGGACACCGAGCCAATAAAAGTTTCAACATATTGTTTGTTACAAATTGAAAACAAAAGAGTTCATTACTGTGTGATAAATGTAATAGGTGTAAAATCCTTTTCCGTCCAGTTGCTTGGTCCGTTGTTGGTCTTCGGATAGATCCAACTGTCAAATTCTGCTTCCTCTACGTCCTCCTCGATAGCATTCACTCTTGGGTTGGTGATGAACACCGGAGGCTTTCTGATCCTTTCTTTGCGAACAGCCCTCTGAGCCTCTGCAGTGAAGCCCAGCCCAAACTTGTCGGTCTTTTGAGTGAAGTCAGGAAGTTGACCCCAGTTTGCGCACTTGCTTTTCTCGATTACAGCCCGGGCATCCTTCAAGGAAGCCATCTTCAAAGGAAAGTCCTCTTCAATCACTGTTTCAGCTGACGCCAACGTTGGAGGTACCTCCTCAAAATGTTGAAAGGGGGTTTCAATAAACTCCCCGTCCATCTCGATATACCGGAATGAATTCAGGTGACTAACCATGTATTCCTCCTCTCCCTGCACGGTAACAATCTTCCCTCTGACAGGGTATTTGAGCTTCTGGTGTAGAAAGGATGTTACGGCCCCAGCCTTGTGAATCCAAGGTCGACCCAACAAACAGGAATAAGATGGACGAATATCCATCACGTAGAACGTTGAGTCAAAGACTTGGGAACCCACACAGATAGGAATGTCTACCTCACCGTGCACCATCCTCTTAGAACCGTCGAAGGCTCTAACAATGATGTTACTAGGTTTCAATTCCAGGCCCTCACAATCCAACCGATCTAAGGCCTTCTTGGGCAATACATTTAGGGAAGAACCGGTGTCCATCAACACGTGTTCAAGAGTAGTGCCCCTGCATTCTATAGAGACATGCAGGGCATCATTGTGGTTTTTTCCTTTGGCGGTCAAATCGACATCCGAGAAACCCAAACCATTGTCAGCTGTCAAATTAGCCACACAGTCAGTGAACTGATCTGCAGATGTCTCTTGCGGCACATGGGCCGTTTTCAGAAATGAAATCAGGGCCTTGGCGTGGGTCTCTGAGCATAGCAACAATGATAGCATAGATATTTTGGAGGGGGTATGCCCCAGCTGTTCAACGACATTGAAGTCACTCCTTTTAATGATTTTAAGGATTTCCTCCATCTCTTGCTGGGAGGCTTCAACAGCGGTCTTTTTTGGTGCCTCCGTCCGGGCAGGCAAATCGGTAGCAACTTCTTTGCCCCGAGCATCAGAGGACTCGGCGGCAGTAGTAGACACAGGAACTTGATTTGGAACATGCACACTTGCGGGTGTGATGATAAGAGGTTTTCGGATAACTGGTGGTGCAATGTCAGGCGAGAAGAGCCTGCCACTGCGAGTAATTTTGACGGGACCAGTGATGTTACTGATACTGGTACCGGTGTTGAACTCCTGCTTCACTCCAAGCACATACACGTCTGCCCCATAGTGCCATGGGACAACCTTGTCAGACTCATAGGGGAGGGGCCCCGGAACAGTAATGGTAATGGGTGCAACAGACATAATTTGGACTGGCTTCCTCGGGGGAGCCTTGGTAGGATTGTTGAAAATTGTGACGACGGATACTTCTTCAGCGGAAATAAACGGAACATCAGTTTTCTTGAACAAAATTTCTTTGCTATCCATCAGGCTTTGGATGCCTGACTTCAGCAGCGGACAACCGGTAGGGATAACAGCACACAGGAGGCAACCCTTTCTACAACCCGGAAATAAACCGGCCAGCAGTAGGTTCCTCTTAACAGTCAATAGAGGGGTAGCAACATCATTCACCAAAACAGCATACAAATCTTCCTCAACGGCATTTACTCTATGCTGGGGCATAGGAGCAGTTACAACATTTGGCCTCTCAGGTGCCTCAAACTGAATTTCCTTCGCATCGATAAGGTCTTGAACCTTATTTCTCAAGGCCCAGCAATCATCAGTAGTATGCCCGGGGCTATCAGAATGATAAGCACAACGGGCATTTGGGTTGTACTTAGGAGATGCAGTATTTACGACCTTCGGAGCCTCTTTGGTGGTCACCAAGTTGGTTGATAACAGTTGCGGTAAGATTTGTGACAAGGTCATACTCAGCCGAGTATACTGCCTTTTGGGCCTCTCACCCCTTTGTTGATTGTACTGCTGAGGAGCAGCAACAGGCTTTGAAATTACTAAGGCATTAACGGCTTGGCGGCGTTCTGGCTTGACTTGTCTTCTAGGACCATAGACAGCACTAGCTTCCTTCTTGAAAGGTTTCTTCTCAATACTTGCTGAGGCACCTTTCTGTATTTTTCCTGACCTGATGCCAGCTTCTATCCTTTCACCCGTCAGGATCAAATCCGTAAACCCAGCGGAGGAATTACCAACCAGATGATTGAATAATGGACCAGACAAGGTCCCTAGAAACATGTCAACCAGTTCACGGTCAGTCAGAGGAGGTTGCACCCTGCCAGCCAAATCTCTCCATTTTTGTGCATATTCTTTGAACCCTTCGCCCGTTCCCAGTGACATACCCTGAAGTTGGGTACGCGTGGGAGCGAGGTAAGAATTGTATTGATATTGTCTATAAAATGCAGTAGCCAAATCTTGCCAATGTCGGATACTGGTTCCATCTAGCTGATAGAACCACTCAAGCTGTGACCCCGAAAGGCTATCTTGGAAGAAGTGGATCCAAAGGTTTTTGTCTGTCGTGTAAGGTTGGATCTTCCTTACGTACGATCTGAGATGCAACTTTGGACAGGAAGCCCCGTCATATTTTGCAATGGCAGGCGCCTTGAACTTGTGTGGGATCACTACCCCAGAAGATAAACCAAAATCTCCGAAATCCAGCCCCGACACATTTTGAATCTCCATGGCACTCAAGCGGTCCTCTAATTGCTTGTATCTGTCAGCAGAAGGAGGGTATTGTTCGTCATTGTAGTCCGTCTCGTTGTCAGAGACGGCAGGACTAGGAGCCCCTCCCCCTTGGGGTCTGTCTTTCTCTGCAGAGGAAGTAGTTGGATCAGCCTCGTTATGGAGTGTGTTCCCAAACCTGTGTCCAGTATTGAATAACGCAGTCCTCTTCTTCTTCTTCTTCTTCTTCAAGAGCAGAGCCTTCAACTCTTGTTGACCTTGGGCCAAGCTCATGACCATCTCTTGAAACTGGGCATTCTGGGCCTGGAGGGCCTTGATTGCTTGTTCACTGGATGATTCAGGATTCATGATGACTGTTCAAAATAAACAGCGAAGAAGATTAAGCAACCTGTAGAAAAAGGGGTACCTGTTATGCACATGATGCATGAGATGCTATCTATGCAATGCATTCAAGGATTTTAGAAATTCACAAATGTTGCAGACAAAAAGAACGCACGTCATATTAATAAGAAGAAATTTGTTAGTACATAAGTGCCCCATGGGTCAAATATTACAAAAACAACTTCTCAAGGTAAAAAGACGTTGCGCATCCTCTTTGGCGCAATGTAGGTGTTAAGGGCCTCTTGCTCATGGAGTCGGCGGGTGAGCTCTAGAACCTTCTTCTCGCTGGCGTAGAAGCTGGCTTCAAAAGTGTTCCGTTCCTCCTTGAGTTGGATCCAACTCTTCTGCATCTCCTCCCACGATGTAGGCATGTCAGGATGTAGGATGGTGTAGGGAACCTCTCCTTCCTTGACGGGCTCTTTAATCACAGGGAGAACATAAGGATAAGGCATCATTAGACTCTGGGCTCTGGTTCGTACCCACTTGAGATAAGGCTCAAGAGGGATGGAATTCTTGTGCCCCAGTGTCTTGCTGTCAACCTTGTTGGGCATCCTCCAAGCTCTGATGAACCTCTGGCGAAGTCCTTGCGCATCGTTGTCGAAGTCAAAAACTAGGTCAGGAATCAACATGTCGTGAGGGCCATCTCTTCGTGCATATCCAAATTGCCTTAAAGCTAGGCAAGGGTTGTAGGTAATGCCCCCTCTAATGCCAAGTAATGGAACATTAGGGACCTCTCCACAATGATCGACGATGATGACATTTTCTCTGGACCGAGAACACCAATGTACATCAGAGTGAGTAAGAGTCATCAACCGTTGGGACCACCTTGAGCCTTGGTCATTCTTCAAGACAGATTGTGGAAGGTGCGAAATAAACCACCTTGCAAGGAGAGAAGTACAGCACATGAGAACACCCCTCTTTCTCATTGTTCGTGTGTAAAATGAGTGAAGAATGTCCCCAAGCAATGTTGGTATTGGATTTCTGGACAAGAAGATCTTGACGGCGTTGACATCTACGAGCTGGTCAGGATTTGGGAACAACACCAACCCATAGATATGGAGTGCCACAATTTCTTCAAAGGCTTATAGGTCCAATGAATTCCAACACTCTTGTGCCTTTTCAAACAAGAATTTTGCTAAGAAGCCTTTGACACCGCTTCTAGTTTCCCAATGCCCCTTGATGCCGGATGGCTGTAGATGTAGTGCTCGAGCAACATCTTCAGGCTTTGGTTCCTTTTCCGTACCGTTGAAAGGTAGTTGATTAAGGATAGGAATTCTCAAGAGTTGAGAAAACTCCTCCAAAGTGGGCACCAACTGGTAGTCGGGGAAAGTGAAACAGTGGTGAAGAGGGTCAAAGAACTGAAATAGCACTTTCATCATGTCCTCTTCAATGTTGGTGTTGACTAAGCTGAGCAGTCTACCATGTCTTTCACTGAAGGATGAGCTTTCCGGAATCCTTGATGTGAGCTCCTTGAGTTGAGGAGAGATTCTCACAAGGTTGACTTGGATGGTTTTCCTACGAAGAATTTCCATGACCTACAAAACAAGAACAAAGATGAAGATCTAAACCCTTGAAGTGGTTAGTAAATGCATATGATGCTTTATGATGTTCATGATGTATGCACAAGCATATGTACAAGCAATTCACACCAAACCCTAGTTTCAGGCTTGCATAGGGTTTCATAGGTAAGTACCCTCTTGAGTGTAGTTGGCTTAAAATCCTGTCCTATAAATAGTAACCGGGTTCTAAGGAGCTCAATATCATTGGATTGTTTTCATTGTTCATTGTTTTGGTTTAGCCACTTAACTAGCGACCAAAATATTCCAAGAAAACAACCCTCAATGAGTGTAGTATCGAGTATCTACCAACTTCGGACTGCACCAAAGCCGGTCATCTCACTACCCCTAATGAAAGGCCAAGATGGTCAAGTAAGGTTCTAGGTCATTAGTGCTTAGTGACATCACTCAGCGGCCCCGTACTCTCCTTGATTGAACTCAAGGGTTACCGGTACTCACAAATATGTCGCACTAATATAGCTATTGCTTCAACCGTGTCGGTATACCCCGCACAGTTTCCACAACGTATTGCTATCTATGAATGTTTCCTAAAATCTGGGTGTAGGATTGTAAACCCAAACAAGAGAGCCAATATATAAAGCAATCAAAACAAACAATTAGTCATGCAAGAGGGTGATCTAAGCCCTAAGGTTACTCCACTTAAAAGAACATCCCCAGCAGAGTCGCCAGTTCTGTGATACGGTGGGAGAACTGACTTGGGTTTTGCGTTTGTTTTCGCAAATGTTTCGGTTGAGCAAGAGTCGCCACCGACTTTTTATTTTATCCTAAGGAAAGGTTAAAAAGCACAGCAAAAACCTTTGAGATGTTTTCTTGGGTTCGGGGAGTAGATTATAGAAAGGGAAGGTATTAGCACCATTTCTATCCATGGTTATCCATGGGCTCTTAGTTACTTGCTTAGATCAACTTGCCTTAATTTTCAATTGTTTGAAATGGTGCTTTGTGTGTGTGTTTTGAAAATGTTTTGAAAAAGAGGCCAATGTGGTGGAAACCTTTGTAATGATCCATGTTGGGATGTATACAAAGGTGTATGTCTTTTGAAAAGGTTTTTAATTTTTTTGAAAGTTGTTTTGAAAGTGTATTGATGTGTGGTTTGAAAAATAGGCAAGTGTTTTGTTTTGCAAATTGGCAAGTAATCAAGAGCTATCTACCCTAAATTTCTCAAAGATCTTTGCTACGTTTTAACCCTTTTAACAATTTTGTTCCACCATTGTATTTGGTGGACAATCTTGTGTTAGGATGTGAAAGGGACGGGCGCGGGTCATCGTTTAGACCATGATTGCAATGGTGCCAAGTATCTTTGGGCAAATTTTCCTTTAAGGGACTTGATCATTTTTAGGCAACTTTCGAAAGCGTCATCGAGGGACTATGATCATTTGAATTTGTTTTCTTTTTGCCAAAGATACTCAACATGCAATATGGCCTATTTGTGAAAGGCAACAAGTGGATGTAACCCTAGGGGTGATAGTGTGCAAGTGTGTTTTATTGCATACAAGAGTTTTTCTTTGAATTAGGATTTTCTATTTCATTGATTTTATCTTGCCATACACGTCCTAATTACTAGCAATAAGAAGCGGAAATATAAAATCCTACGCTATTACAACAATTAGGGGGTGGGGATACACATTTGTACATGGGGGGTTCAACGAGAAAAATAGAAAAAAAAGAAAATAGCAAAAAGCAAGATAGAGGGAGAGAGAGAGGGAGCCAGCGCGCTGTTGAGAGGTCATCAGAAGTTCTGACTCAGATCCGCTGCCAGATGATCAACCTCTTGGTTAAACTGTATGAGTCAGAACTTCTGACCCTGGCACCTGCAAAACAGAAACCTGTTAGTGGGGAAGCAGAAGTTCTGACTCCCCTGCGCTGCAAAACAGTTTGTTAGTGGAGAAACCAGAAGTTCTGATTCTGCTGGAAAGACAATAACTCTCAGAGGTTCTGATATTATTGACAGCAAAACAGGCTTCAAATGTGCTAACGTCAAAGTCAGCACTTTGCTTTTCCCTGTACTAATCAAAACATCTGCAATTTTGTTGTTATTCCACAAAACAGGAAACATATTTGGAACAGATCCAGCAAATGTCAAAATGTTTCAGAGGGCAGAACCAACAAGGTCACAGGCAAGTCCTACACTGGCTCAGAACGTTCTGAGGTATGAAAATCCTCAGAATACAAACAGCAACAACATGATATTTACATTTGAGCATGCACAACTGATGATGCTTAGTAGCGTGATGAAGGTCAGCAGGTGCTTACCTGGCTGTTGGAAAAGTTTGTGGATGAAAGCTAGCTTTTGGCTCTGGTGGTATTCTGGACAGATTCTTTTTGAAAAGGGTAGGTGAAGGTGTATGCGTATATAGGGTCAGAAGTTTGAAAAGGGGTTTTTGGTTCACAAAGAAAAATTGGGTATTGGATAAAGTTTGAAGGTGAGAAATTCAAAGTTATGAAACAACTGGGGATTTTGGCAGAGTTTCACAACACTATCTTGCTAAGGGTTTCTGTTTCTCTCTTAGCAATTTTTCTGTTTCTTGAACGCCCTTTTTCAGTGGACAATGACTCTCTATTTATAGGCAGAGTTCTTGTGGGTGTCTTGAACATTAAAGCGCCAACAGAGTTTGAATTGTTCTTTGACAGAAATTCCTGGGAAGTTGTGATAACAGATAGCCTTCAGCCTAGGCTGCAGTAGCAGTCGTGGATTAGAGTGAAGTGACCTCTTAAGTGGGCGGTGGCGTGTAGACCCATGCCAGAATCTACATAAAGGCGTTTTCCAAGCCACACGTGAAGGGATTACTTGGATGAATGTTCAGGAGTGGTTGGAAGCATTAATGAGCATTAAATGGTGATAAGACTTATCAACATCAATATTCTGGTAAGGGAAACCAAACTTTGAACCAGCAGTTCTGTTTCAACAAGAACAACGTAAACCATGCTCTGGCCTTGGCTTCCTGTTTTCTTATTAAGTTCTGGGGATTCTCTTGATTTTCTGATACGTTCCCTGGATTTGCTTCTGGACCTCCTGGGCTTAGAGATTCTGTATCAGTGTAACACCCACTCTTCTGACCTTTTCATCTTCTGATTTCAGCATGTTCTGAAAGAGCCTTCAGACTTCCTTGCTTCTTTTGCATTCTTTTAGCAAATTCTGGCTGAGCTTGCGTAACTGCTGAAAGAGTCATGTTCTGTCTGAGGCTTACATATTGAACCACGTTTACAACTTATGATTGAGCTGATGTAACTGCTGAAGAGCCAACTTCTGACTGCGCTGAGCCAAGCTTGCAACTTCTGACCGTTCTATCTGGAATGGGTCCAGAAGTTCTGAAGCGCTGATTTTTCTTAAAAACTCATTTTTTAGAGAAAAGTTCCCAGTACTTAGAATTTAATTTGTCTTAAGCTAAAAGCGTTGTCTTTAGGGCTTGTGCGATCATCTTTCTCTTGTAAGTGGTTTGCTTGGGCAAAAATGACAATTCAGGATTTGGATTTGTCTCAGAGGGACTCTGAAAATCAAAGATGATTTCCTGAAGAAAGAGAGGACAAATTTTGGGGTACAACAGTATGATTCTTGCCAAAAATGCAATATCTCTTTCCATTTTCATTTTCTGCATGAACTTGGACGTCTTGGGTGTATCTTGCACAAATTTTTGGGCTTTATGATGGATCAAGCAAAGCCCATATGCACTAGCCCATTAGTTTTCATATTTGATTTGATTTAATTCATATTTAAATGAATAAAAATTCAAATGAATAAAAATAAAAATAAAAATAAAAATAATTCATTGATAGTTTTAGAGGTCCTTGTACATATCATGAGTATGTTTGAACTCCAAAAAGTTAGGCCCAATAACTTAAAATCACAAATTTGCTCAATTGAGATTTCATGCATTTTCTTGAAAATTGTCCAACTTGTGCACTTCATAACTTGCTCAAATTTCATCATTTTGAAGATGATATTGGACTTTTTGGAAAGCCTTAGATGTCCTATACACTTTATCTTTTAATCATTTTTGCATTTGGAAACATTATCTTGATGTAAGTTGCCTTGACAAAAAGTGTTTTTTGTTGACTTTCTGAAAATGTCCTGTAATGTATGAGATCACATCTTTCAAATGATGCATCTTTTGGACTTGAGAATAAAAGAAAAGTTGTAGGGAATTGAATTTTATTCAAAATGGGATTTGTTTGGGGAAAATTTGATGAATCATGTGAAAGTTATGCCTGGTCAAAGTTCAGTTGACTTCTCCTAAGGAAACCCTAATTTGGCAATTCTTGACTTTTGATGATTTGAGATCTTTCCTTGGGAATCATGATCAAACCTTGATAAAATGATGAATATCACTTCAAAATATTGATGTTGACCAAAAATATTGAAGTTTGACTGTATGTTGACCATAGTTGACTTTTTGACCAATATAGTTAATTTTCAAACATTTGAGCCATTGACTGAGCAAACTTGTGATGCAAGGCATGAAACTTGGAATGGATATCCTTGAGGAAATATTAGGAACCATGGAAATCACTTGAGACATTTGAAACCCAAACTTATTTTGTGAAAAGTGAAACCCTAGTTGGAAGTTCATTGCTTAGGAGGAGAATTTGTCTGGTCAATTCTTAGTCAACCTTGAGCATTTAGGGACCTTTATGAGTATGTATTGAATAAAATGAGAGGGAAATTTTTTGTGTAGAACACATGGATATTTTGAAAATGCAATAAAGTGAAAGAAAGACAATGAGCATAAAATTTGAATGCAAAAGAGTCCAATGTTTTTTTCATTAAATGATCATATGGCATATGAAAATGAACAAACCCTTAACAAATGGACCATGGTGCCCCGGGTATGGCACATGGCTTAAAGTCACTGTTTCAAAAAAATTACAGACATATTCTTTAAATAAAACAATAAATGGTAATTACTCCTTATTGAAGGAGATGATAATGAAATCCTTGGCACGCCAATTGTTGAGTCCTTCCTCGACAGTCGGGTAGATCCAGTCATAAAAATCACAAACGTTGTCAGAGTCTTCAAGAGCATTCACTTCATGACTACTGATGCGAAGAGGTGGTTTTCCTATGCGAACATGTTTGACCTCCTTTTGAGCTTTGGCAGTGAAACCCAACCCGCACTTATCTGACTTAAACGAAATGTCAGGGAGTTCCCCCAAATGGTACAACCTCCATATTAAATCACAACACGAGCATCTTTGAGGGAAGCTACCCTAGGCATATCTTTAACAGCTTTTGGAACATCAAGAGTAGCTTTGGAAGCAGCGGCCATGGGAGAGACCACTTTGAAGACTTGGCAACGAGTTTCTATGAACTCTTCGTCCATCCCAAAATACTTAAATGAATTCAGATGGCTAACCATAAACTCTTCTTCACCATAGACGATAATGATCTTTCCCTTGAATGGATATTTCTGCCCCATGTATCTAGGGGCGTCCAAGTAGGAAAGACTAGGCAGGACGGATGTCCATCACATAGAAAGTCGATTTGAAAGTTTGTGAACCAACTTTGATGGAGAGGTCAATCTCTCCATGTACCATCCTCTTTGATCCATCGAAAGCCCTTACCACTATGTCACTTGGCTTCAACACTAAACCCTTGCAATCCAACTGATCTAGGGCACCCTTGGGTAAGACATTTAAAGAGGACCCAGTGTCTACCAATACATGGGTTAGAGTGGTTCCTTTGCATTCAATGGAGACATGCAAAGCCTTGTTGTGATTTCTTCCGGCTGGAAATAAATCACTATCCGAGAATCCCAATCCATTATCGACAGTCAAACTCGCTACAAAATTTTCAAACTGATCGGCTGTAGTCTCTTGAGGAACATGAGCCTTCTTCAAAAAATTTATCAAGGCTTAAGCATGCGCATCAGAACAAAGTAATAAATAAAACATAGAAATCTTAGAGGGGGTTTGCCCCAACAACTCTACTATCTTATAATCACTTTTTCTTATAATCTTCAAAGTCTCCTCCATCTTTTGAGTAGAAGGTTCCTCAATAATAATGTCTTTGGCAGGCGCCTCCATCCTGGAAGGCTCACTTATCTTTTATTTGCCCCTAACATCAGTACTAGGTTTGTCAACAGTAATGCAAACAGGTGCAATTGTGGTGGTTGGAGGTAAAATGTTAGGAGATAATATTCTCCCTGTCCTTTTCACCTTGCTAGAGCAAACAATGTTGGTAATATCAGAAGTCTTGTCTTCATAAATCTAGGAGTCTTGTCTAATACCATGGTAGTATACTTTAGCGCCATAGTTCCAGGGCACCACTTTATCAGAAGAATGAGGGACTGGCCCAGGAGTAGTAATTATTAATGGAGCTATCTTTGTTTCATTGGTAATCTTAATAGGACCCTTTGAAGTGATCCTAATAGGCTTGTTAGAGATAGTGATGATGTATATGTCTTCAATTTCTTGAGGTAAAACTTCGGTCAAACTTTTTACGGATGGAGTTCTTTCGAATAGGATCTCATGGATGTCCATTAGGTGTTGGACACCTCTTTTCATCCATTCACAACCATTGATTTGCACAACACAGTAATAACAATCTTTAAGGCAACCAGGGAAAACACAAACTTTCAACAAATTATCTTTGACAAACTTTAGTGGAATGGTTAAGTCATAAATAGAGGAAACAAAAGCAGTATCTTCAATAGCGTTGACACCTTTTCCATGGTTTGGAATAGGTACAGTGATCACATTTGAAGTTGGATGAGGATCAAATTCAATGGTCTTGTTGTCAATGAGGTCTTGGATCTTGCATTTTAATGCCCAACAATGACCAGTGTCATGTCCGGGACTATTGGAGTGGTAAACACATTTAGTGTTCGGGTTATGCTTTGGAGATGAAACATTGGGATTTGAAGGGGGGTCATGCAATGTTACAAAATTAGCCTTCAACAGGTGTTGTAGGACTTGAGATAGTGACATGTTGATCCTTGTAAGTTGTCTTCTTGGAATATCAGGTCTTTGGTAGCTAGCTTATTGTTGTGGTCTTTGAGTAGAGGTCGGATTGGAGATTAGAACTGCATTTACAAATTGACGATGGTCCTTCTTGATATGTCCCCTTGACCCATACACAACATTAGTTTCTTTTTTAACTGTAAAATGTTTCTTCACAGTATTTGATGTAGAGGCAGAGGCCATGGGAATCTTTCCACTTTTAATCCCTCTCTCAACCCTTTCACCAGTCAAGATTAATTTAGTGAAACCAGATGATGAGATCCCAATTAGAAAATTGAAAAATGGTCTAGTCAGTGTTCCCATGAACATATCTACCAACTCCCTATCAGTCAATGGTGGCTGCACCCTACCTGCCAGGTCTCTCCATTTTTGCGCATATTCTTTGAAACCTTCGTTGGAACCCATGGTCATTCCTTGTAATTGCACCTAGTTGGCACCATATCAGCATTATACTGATATTGACGATAGAAGGAAGTGGCCAAGTCCTCCAAGGTATGAATGTTGGAACCCTCTAACTGGTAAAAACCACTCCAATTGAGTCCCAGATAGACTCTCTTGAAAGAAGTGCACCCACAACTTCTTATCAGTGGTATGTGGCTGAATTTTATGGACGTAAGATCTCAAGTGAAGCTTCGGGCACGAAACACCATCGTAGTTGGCAAAGATTGGAATCTTGAATTTGTAGGGGATTGCCACCCCAGGAACCAAACCCAAATCACAAAAATCTAGATCAGGCACAGCTTGAACTTCCATGGCCTTCAATCTGTCCTCCAGTTGCTTATACTTGTCTTCAGCCGGTGGATATTGTTCGTCAAAAAAGTCCTCATCCTCAGAGACTGGATTGTTACCACCCCTATGACGGGTTCTCCTTATATCTTCATCCTGATTCTCATCCTCCTTGAATGACTCTTCTACCACTTGAACTCGTCGAACGGGGCCCTTAAATCTCTTTCCCATGTTGATCAAAGCCTTCTTCTTGGTCTTCTTCTTTGCAACCAGAAGTGACATCAGTTTTTGCTTCCCTTTCGCAAAGTTGAGCAAGGTTTCTTGAAATTGAGAATTTTGTGTCTGCAAGTCCTTCATAGTCTGCTCAAGACCCATCTTACTGAAATAAATAGTAGAAAGATGAGGAAACTTGTGTTGTAAAACCTGCTTATGTTATGATGCATGTAATGTGAATGCAAATGTTTTCGAGGACATTTAAGATTTAAATTTGTTTAAACAAAGAAGGAACAAACATTGATTATATTAATAAGTTCAAAATGGTTTTACAAAAATTCCTTTTGGTCTTACAATGGAAGAATAAAAAATAATACAAAATAACTCCTAAAACAAAAAGGACTCAAGTTTCCCATGAGCACATCCTCTTTGGTGCAATGTAGCGTTAAAACTTTACTCTTCATGAAGCTGTCTCATGAGCTCCAAAACCTTCTTCTCACTTAGGTAGAATTGGGATTCAAAGGTGTCTCGCTCCCCTTTGAGTTGAATCCACAATCTCTGCAACTCCTCAGGGTAGTAGGCATGTCAGGATGAAGAATAGTGTAAGGAATATCTCCTTCGGTAATAGGCTCCATGATGATAGGTAAGATGGCAAGATACAGCACCATGAAGCTTTGGGCACAGGCTCGCACCCACTTGAGATAAGGCTCCAACAGAATAGAATTCTTACTCGCCAAAGTTTTTCTATCAACTTTGTTCACCATGCCCCAAGCTGATACAAATATTTGATGATAACCTTGGGCGTTGTCCTTATAGTCAAATACAATTCCTTGAACAAGCGCGTCATGAGGGCCATCCCTCCGAGTGTACCCAAACTGTCGTAGAGCCAAACAAGGATTATAGGTGATACCTTGCATAATGCCAAAGAGAGGGACATTATGGAATTCTCCATAATGATCAATGATGGTGACATCCTCCAAAGATTGAGAGCACCAATGGATATCCGAGTGCGAGAGTGACATCAACCTTTGAGACCAACTCATACCTTGTTCGTTCTTCAAAATAGATCGAGGAAGGTGCGAAATAAACCACCTAGCCAACAAAGGAGTACAACACATAAGAATTCCCCTTCTCTTCATGGTGCGAGTGTGAAGAGAGTGCAAAGTGTCTTCATGTAAGGTAGGCACCGGGTTGCGAGATAGAATTTTTTTACCACATTCACATCTATAGTGGGTCCGAGTTAGGAAATAGTACCATCACATAGATTAGAAGGGCCATAACCTCTTAAAAAGCTTTCAAATCCAAAACATCGCAATATTGTTGAGCTTTCTCAAATAGAAACTTGGCTAGAAAACCTTTAACACCACTTCTTACTTCCCAATTTGCCACAATGTCAGACCGTTGCAAATGTAAAGCTAGAGCAATCTCCTCAGGTCTTGGGTCTTTCTCAATACTGGTGAAGGGTAATTGATCAAGAATAGGTATTCCCAAGAGTTGAGAAAACTCTTCTATGGTAGGCACCAATTGGTAATCAGGAAATGTAAAGCAATGGTGTTTAGGGTCAAAGAATTGAAAGAGTACCCCGATCATTTGTTCTTCAAAATTTGAGGTAGCCAAATTGGCGAGACGACCATACTTCTTGGTGAACGGAGAATCATGGGGAACCCTTGATGCTAACTCCATGATTTTAGGAGGCACTTTCATAAAGCCGATTCAGATAGTCTTTCCGCGAACAGAATCCATGTCCTACAAAACAAAGATAACTCCCTAGGTCCTTGAAATGTTTAGTGCAAATGCTATGGTATGATGTCATGATGTTATGTATAAATAAGCATATACAAACAAATCAAACAAGTTCTTATGTTTAGGCTTGCATGAGGTTTCATAGGTAAGTACCCTCTTGAAGTTTAGTTGGTTCAACCTGTCCTAGAAAGTAATCGTGTTCTAGGGAATCTCAATATCACTGATCTTTCTTCATTGGGAATTGTCTCAGCATAAACAATCTTTTCTTGCGGCCGAAATATCCCAAAATTCCAATCTCAATGAGCATAGTATCGAGTATCAACCAATTTTCAGCTTTCTACCGAAACCGGCTATCTCACTACTTCCTAATGGCCAAGTTGTTCAATTAAAGGTTCTAAGATCAGTTAGTGCTTCATGACACCACACAACAAGCCCATATTCTCCTTGATTCAACACAAAGGATACCGGTACCCACAAATGTGACACACTAACGTAGCTATTTCTTAAACCATATCGATCTACATCGTACAGTCTCCACAATCTTTGCTACTTACCTAATAATGTTCCCAGATCTGGGTAGAGGATCAATATAAAACCCAAATAAGGACCCAAAATGTAAAGCAAACAAGTCAAACAATGAAAGCATTTAAAGGTGATCTAGTCTCTAAGGTAACCCCACTTTATATTTCCCCAACAGAGTCACCAATTTTGTAATACAGTGGGAGAAATGACTTGGGTGTTTTGCGTTTTATTGCAATTATTGCGGATAGCAAGAGTCGCCAACGACTTTTCTTTTATCCAATAAAGGAAAGGGTGAAAAGAACAGGAAAGACCTTTTGATAATTTTATTTAGTTCGGGGGGTAGGTTATGAAAAGGGAAGGTGTTAGCACCCTTTTCATCTGTAAATATCTACGGGCTCTTAGTTTCTAGCTCACTTTTGAAATAATTTGTTTGAAAATGTGTTTGTGATGGTCTTGAAAGTATTTTTGAAAGTTCCTTCGTTTAGGCGAACTTTATAATGATTCTCGTCTCTATAAGAATGCATACAAAGTGTTGACTTTTGAAAATATTTCATTTAAAAGTGTTGGTGTGTTTGAAAGATATTTTGAAAATGGTTGTGAGCAAGAAACTATGAATGTTCTACCTACTCAAAAAGTCTTAGTTCTTTTCCTCCTCCTTTAGATATTTCTATCTTACTATTGATTGATAAGAAGCCCTATCATTGGATGCGAAGGGACAACCATGGGTCATTGTATAGTCATAGAAAGCAATATCGTAGGATACCTTAGCAATTTGTCGTAAGGGTCTAAGATCGTTTATCGAAGGCAATATTGAAGGGTCATCGAGAGACTATGATCTTGTTTTTCATAGTTTTTGCTAAAGTATCCCACGTTTGCGTAACATGACTATTTTATCTTTAGGCAACAAGTGAGGTTAACCCTAGAGGTGCAAGTGTGCAAAGTATTTGTTTTCATGCTCTTTGTATCTTGAATTAGGGTTTTCTATTTGTTGATTTTATGTCTTGCCATATAAATCCTAATTACTAGCATTTATATTAAAAGCGATAAATTGAGGTAATGTAAAATTCTACGCTATTACATCATTTGGGGATGGGGGTACAGATTTACAAATGGGGAGATAAGAGAAATTATACCTAATTACTATTATAACCATATTGAATGATGTCAAATATATGTACAAGAATGTAAAGGCAATATGTAAGGAAAAATGAAATTGTTTGAGTTTGAGTTTTTAAAAGAGGGTTTAACTTAATTAAATTAAAAAGAAAAATAACTAATTAGTCTAAGTTAATTTAAGAAAATTAAACCTAATTTATTTTGAGAAAAGAAATTGAATTAATCAAGAAAGCAATTTTTTAGGGTTTTTATGAAATGGTTTTATCTTAATTAAACTAGTAAAAAAAGTTAACTAATTAAAAATCCTAAGTTCTAAATTAATTTTAAGCAAAAAAGTAAATAAACTTAAGTCAAATATTAATTTATTTAAGAAAAATAATTTGTTAAAGAAGTATTTTTGGTCTTTTTAAAAGAAATAAAATAAAAGTATTTTAATATATATAAATTATTTTTTGGGTTTTTTTAATAATAAAAAATAAATAACAATAATAATTATAATAATAATAAGAATAAAATATAAAAATTAAAATTAAATGTCAGGGGGGTCTGAAATTTAATTTGGGAGTTTAGAAGTAAAAACAGTTTTGTTTTGGGGCCCAATGTGATTTTTGTTTAGAATCAGAAAACAAGGAAACTAAAACAATGGGCTGCGTTGTAGCTAGTAGATAAGGGGTAATGATCAGAAGAAAAAAAAGACTAAGCCCAAAGACTTAGGGCCCAACGCGCTTGTTTGTAACAAAAAAAAAACAAAGAAAATGTTAGGAAAAAGGGCAGCGCTGGGGCTCGAACCCAGGCCCTTGGAAATAACGCGCGTGTTCTCTACCATTGGGGTGGTTATACATCCGGTGATTTATATCAAACCATAAATATATATTATAGAACCAGTTCTAAGGATAAACTTTATCTTCTTCCTCGCGCCAGCCAGAGCCTCTACAACTCATTCATTTCTCAACCATTCTCAAAAGTATGAACATCAAACTTGTTAGAAATTTTACCATGATTCCAGAAATATAAATAACTTAAATAATAGATCAAAGATGAGTATAAATTTTGAATGGTACCAAATCTAACCTAATTTTTTCATAAATTTCAAGCTTAAAATTCTCACTACTCAAGCAATATAAATGAATTCTAAGGACATGGTCAGCTTCAAGGAAATGATGTCTACATTTTATCTTTGAAAATGGAAAATCTAACAATGCCTATATTAAGAGACTAAAAATAAAAAAACTTACCTCAAAACTAGATATCGTGTTTTGAGTTAGATCTCACTTCAAGGTGTTTTAATGATCTGGTTAGCTTCCTTGAACCTCCAGGAAGTTATTCCAATAGTTGCTTTAAGCTGAGAGTGCTTGAACTGTTCTAGAGAAGTCCAAGTGCAGACCTCTATTTTTGAAAATGGAAGATGGTAATGGAGGTGTTACAAAAGTGTAAAAGGTATTGGGATGGCTTATATTTGAAGTAAGGAAGCTTTTGAAATGGTTTGGCCAAGAAACGCACGAGTGCATTTGACGATGGAAGTTTTTGGCCAGATTCTGCACAACAATGGCAGTTTGTATGTAATATGAGTTTATGAGAGTTTTGGGATGCTTGAGGGCTTGTGCATTTGTGTTATCTCTTTCAAATAATGCTTATATTTATAGGCAAGAGGTTTTGGATGTTCAAATAATCAGATTCAAAGAATCACATGTTATGGCTAGGTTACTTGATTTTGAAGCAAAGTTGACAAACATATTTCCAAGACATGATACAAGGATATCTAGAGTGGTTATAATCTTTAAAAATGTTTCTTATGTCTTGTAGATGGAGTGTGTTAAGAATGAACAAGTGCAAAGCTCACGGAGAGTGGACTTTGTGATTAAAGTCACTTTACAAGAATAACAATGTTACTTTGTGCCAAAAATGTATGAATCTTGGACAATGGTTCAAATGATTGGATCAAAGCTATAACAGTTGTGTAAACATTAAATTATGGAGTGATTAGAAAGTTAGAAGCCTGCAAAGCAATATTGGTGCATCATGGTTTGAGATTTGATCAAGTGTTCATCACAAATTTGACTTGTAATTTAAGTTTGAAACCCTAACTTCATCTCTTCGATTCTCCTAGCTCAAGAATGGTCTCATTGAGTTCTTGGACATTTTGGAAACCTTGGAACATCCTCTACAACCTTCATGTTTTTCAATTTTTAATAATAAATTCTAACTATGTGAAAAAATGCCATGAAGTTGGTACCAAAAATCTTCCTAACTAGGTAAAATTTTCTCTAAGTGTTTTTATACAAAGTGCATGACTTTGTGAATTCATAACTCAAAATTTAAGCACTTATAGAACTTGATCATTAAATCAAAGTTGTATATCTAATCAAGATATACAACTTTCATGTTGAAAATTTTCTTTTAATCATCTTGCATCTTGGTGAAAAGTTGGCATGAAGTCATGAAAAAGTAAGACTTAAAACACTTAGAAAATTTTCTAAGTCTTGAAAACATTGAATTTTCAAAATGAATTTTGACTTTCTTGATTATCAAGTTTCATGTTTTTGAATGTCTTGATGAAATGTGATCTTTAAAACTCAATTTTGATCAAAAAGTCAAAGTTTGACTTTTGGTGTATAAGTTGAGTTTTCATCAGTTGACTGAATTTCAACTATCAATCAAATGATCTTCAGAAATGTCTTGAGCCATAAAATTAGGTCAATATGTTGTATTTTAATCCTTGCAATTATTCTTCAAACCATTGGATCATGTATTAGGTCAAAACCCCTTGATCAGTCAAATACAGTCAAAACCCTAATTTTGACCATTTTTCCCTTTTGGTGATTTGAACAATTTTCTTGGGGAATTGGGACCCAAACTTGATCAATTGATACATATGACTTCAAAATGTTTATATTGGTCCAAAATCTTGAATTTTGATTGTAGGTTGACCATAGTTGACTTTTTACTTAATATAATTGATTTTAGGTCATTTGTTCAATTGACTGAGCAATTTTATGATTCAAGACTTGAAACTTGATATGAGCAATATTGAGGGTCCATAATTATCCATCAAAGTCATTTTAAGTATTTGGAGTCTAATTTTCCTTGTGCAAACTCAAACCCTAATTTGAGGTATCAGTGTGGAGGAGATGGCTTGACCTAGTCAATACTTGTGCAACTTGAACTTTTGAAGATCTTTGTGAGAAATATCTTGAGAAAAGAGAGGGAACATTTTGGGATACAACAATCATGTATAATGTTTTGTGGATGATAATTATGAGTGAATATTCAAGTTTGATTGTACTATCCTCAATGTTTATGTGCCATTTGTCATACCCCAAATTTGTCCGTCCTTTATTTCTATGATAAAAAAAATCTCCAACATTGGTTTTATAATATTCTTGGATTTTTATAAATGTTTGCTTTCAAATCTATTTAAAAATATAATAGTTTACTTTCAAATTATTTCTATTTTAAAGAAAATAACGAATATTTTCTTATGGGGGTTTAAAATTTATAAAGAGGGGTTTATCTTATAAAGAAATTAATGGGTCTTTCTAAATTAGAGAAGACCCATGTAGATTGTTGAAATTCATTCATTTCGTAAGGGGGGGGGGGTGTATCTGTTAAAGCACGTTAGTCCATTTCAAATGCTAAAGGAGGGGGGTTTGCGCTATTGAGAAAATCTTGGGCCATTTCTAAATCAAAATGGCCCATTTTTGTTTTGAAGGTGTGTAAAACAAATCATTTTTTTGTTAAAGCCCAATATTAAAAAAAAACAGCATGGCCTATTTCAGTTTTTGGATTTGTTTTGAAAAAAATGGTTTGTTTTAATTATAACATTATTATTATTATTATTAACATTACCATTATTTTGTTTTAATTAATTATATTGATACTTATTATTATTATAATTAATTATTGCACTTTAAACTTAGTTAAAAATGGTTTTGTTTTTGTTAAAAGAAAAAACGTGAAAGGCCGATCCATTTTTCATGGTCCATTTCCAAAGCACGAAACTAATAGGCCTAGTTCAGTTGAGAAAAAAAAAGCTTGTTTCGAAAAAGAAACAAGTACTGTACGAATTAAACAAAAGCAACGCAGGTTTTAGAAACAATTGTTGTATGAATTTAATCGGAAAAAAAACTTTCTTTATTTTTAACACCTACTGTTCAAATCATAGGCAAATCAAATGATGAAATCAAATCTTAAATTCAAATTCTTTCCGGAACAATCTTAAACAAAAACAAAAACAAATCAGAACCTTATGTGAATTGCAAATAGAATCAAGAGCAATTACAACAATATCAAACAATTCCTTATTTCTAAAAGTAACGACGATTTCATTAATTTTATTCCCTAATCTAAATCCTAAAAATTTCTATAAAAAACATCAACTAAGAACAGTACAGGGAGGTGTGATACAGTGGGAGAACTGACTAGGGTGTTTTGCGTTTTATCGCAAATGTTGCGGTTAGCAAGAGTCGCCACCGACTTTTCTTTTATCCAAAAGGAAAGGTGAAAAAGCACAGGAAAGACCTTTGAGATTATTTCTTGAGTTCGGGGGGGGGGGGGGGGGGGGTAGATTATGAAAATGGAAGGTATTAGCACCCTTTTCATCCATGGTTTTCCATGGGCTCTTAGTTAGTTTCTAGATCACGTGCTTTGTGTGGTTTTGAAATTATTTTTGAAAAGAGGCCATTGTTTAGGAAAACTTATTAATGATTCTCGTTCGTAAGAATGTATACAAAGTGTTTGATCTTTTGAAAATGTTTTCAAGTTTTGAAAGATATTTTGAAAGTATTGGTGTTTCTTTTGAAAATAGCAAGGATGTTTTTGTTTTAAAATGGAGCAAGTAACTAAGAACAATCTACCTACTCAAAAGTCTTTTCATGTTCATTTCCTTTTTCCTTTGACATTGTTATCTTACCATTGATTTGGTAAATAACCTTATCTTTGGATGTAAAAGGGACGGGCGTGGGTCATCGTATAACCATGATTAGCAATTTGGCAAGGTATCTTAGCACTTTTCTATAGGGACTAAGATCATTTTGAAAGGCAACTTTTGATAGCGTCATCGAGGGACTGTGATCTTGTATTTTTCTTGTCTTTGCTAAGATACCTCACATGCGTAATATGGTCATTTTTGTAAGGCAACCAAGTGGATTTACCCTAGGGGTTCCTGTGTGCAAGTGTATTGATTTTCACACTTTGTTAGTCTTTGATTAGGGTTTGCTATTTGTTATTTTTAGTCTTTCCATATAAAACCCTAATTACTAGCATTTGTATCTAAAACGATAAATTGCGGAATTTAAAATTACTGCGCTATTACAATACTTAGGGGAGGGGGTATACAAATTTATAAATGGGGAATATTGGAGGGAATTTAAATCTAAATAAATATTACAACCATATTGAAATTGAATAAATGTACAAAATAAAGATAAAAATGCAAGAATATAAATGTAAAGAAATATGATTTTTGTTGTTTTTTTATGAAAAGGTTTTTCTAACCTAATTAACTAAAATAAAATAATTAACTAAAAATAAGAAAATTAAGATTAAGTTAGTAGAATAAATTAATTTAAGGAAAGCAAGTTTTTTAGGGTTTTTTTTATTTATGAAAAGGTTTTTTTAAATTAGTAAGAAAATAATATGGATATTAAAAGAAATCTAAGTTCTAAATTGATTTTAAAAGAAAATAATATAATAAATAAACCTAAGTCTAAATATTTATTAATTAAAAAAAAGAATTTAATTTATTTAAGAAAATGTTTTTAGCCCTTTTGTTTTTTATAAGAAAATAAAATAAATAAGTATAAATAATAAATAAAATATTTTTGGATTTTTTTATTAATAAAAATAAAAATAATAATAATAATAATAATAATAATAATAATAATAATGGTAATAAAAATATTAATGGTAATAAAATATTAAAGAAGAAAATAAAACAAAAAAAATAAGAAAAAGAAAATAATAAAAGAAATTGGGCCAGGGGGTGCTGAAGTAAGTCAGGGGTTAGTAAAAGAAAAAAATCATCAGGCCTAAGTTCGAAGCCCGTGAGTTGCTTGTTTGGAAACAAAAAAAGTGAAAAATTGTGAGAAATGAAAAAGGTAGCGCACTGGGTGTTGAACCCACGCCCTCTTGGTTACCAGCGCGCTGCCTTACCACTGGGGTGCCTATACATCCGTTTATTAAAATGAAATGATAAATACATAGCATAACATGCTTCTAAGGCCAGTACTTCATCTTCAACCTTCAGCCAGCCATAGCACCTTTAACTTCTTCATCTCTCTTGCAGTTGGAGTCGTGTATGGAGTTTGAGCAACCTTTGAGATGGCCTGATGATTTCTGTAGCTTGCCTGGACCTCCTTGAGTGTGTACCAATTCCTACTTTTCTTTGAGGATGGCTGAAACTCTCAACTCAAGTCAAGTTGTAAGCTTCAGTTTTGAAAATGGTGGATGGTGATGGAGGGGTTACAGTCAGGAAACAGGGGCCTGGATCACTTTGATATGATGTATATTAAGTGTTTGGATAGTTAAAACTCAATACACACAAGTGGATTTGGAGATGGCTATGTGAGGTTCAAAATTGTCAAGTTATGGCAGGTTCTGTGTTGCAGAGTGCTTGGGAGTGTTTTGGGGTCCTTGAAATCACGTGTTATGTTGTAAACAACTTGTGCATAAGTAAGGAAAAGGTTAGAGTACTTGAGGAGGTCAGAAGCACAGGATGTAGAGTTATAGCTATGTTACTTGATTTTGAAGAAAAGTGACAATATGGTTTCAAGGCATAGTACAATCATGGCCTGAGTTTATGGGAGGCTCTAGACATGTTGCTTTTGCATTTGACATTGCTTATGATCAGAAGGAACAAGTGCAAAGCTCTATGCATTGACTTTGTGATTAAAGCTTCTTTACAAGAATGGAATGGTTACTTTGTGCCATAAATGGAAATGTAACTTGGATAAAGGCTCAAGTGCTTGGATTAAAGCTCTAACAGATGTGTAAACATTTAATTATGGAGTGACAAACAAGTTTAAGGCCTGCAAAGCAAAGATTATGCAGCCTGGGCTTGGATTTGAATTTTTGTTCATCATGAAATGGCTTGTAATTTAAGTTTGAAAACCCTAACTTCATCTCTACGATTCTCCTTGCTGAAAAATGATCTCAAGGAGTTCTTGGACATTTTGGAAATCTTGTAATGTGCCCTACATCCCCTCTTTGAATCACTTTTTAAAATTCCCCTTGGAACTATATAAAAAAGTACCATGAAGTTAGGTCAAAATCCTGACCAAAACTAGGGCAAAATTTCACTGTGTTCAATTTCAAGACCATGACTTTATGAATTAATAACTTGAGATATAAGAACTTTTAGAAGAAGTTGTGTAAAGCAATGTTGTATATATCATGAATATATACAACTTTCATGTTGAAAGTTTCTTCTGAATCATCTTGCATCATGGTGAAAATTTTGCTCAAAGTTGTGAAAAAACATGAAGTTTTAAACACTTAAAAAAATTTCTAAGTTAGCAAAATTTGACTTTTCAAAATGAAATATTGACTTTTTTTATTTCTTGATGAATAAGTTTCATATTTTGACATGTTTTGATGAATTGTGATCTTTGACATTTGATTTTGACCAAAAAGTCAAAATTTGAGTTTTCAATGTACAATTGACTTTTGATCAGTTGACTGAAAATTCACTATCAATCCAATTGATCTTGTGCAATTTTTTGGGTCATGCCATTAGGTCAAAATGATGCAATTGAACTCTTGAGATCATGCTTCAAACTAATTGACCATTTTCTAGGTCAAAAATCAGAAATTGTGTTTCCTCAATCAAAACCCTATTTTTGACCATTTTGTCCTTTTGATGATTTGATCAAAATTCTTGAGGGATTATGGTCCAAACTTGATCAAATGATACATATGAGTTTATAATGTTGATGTGGATAAAAAATTATGAAGTTTGACTGTAAATTGGCCAAAGTTGACTTGTTCCCCAATACATCTGATTTTTAGGTCAACTGCTCAATTGACTGAGCAAAAGTGTGATCCAAGGCTTGAAACTTGACATGAGTAATTTTGGGGGTCCATAGTGATCCATTAAAGTCATATGAAGCATTGAAAGTCCAACTATCCTTGTGCAATCTCAAACCCTAATTTCAGTAATCAGTGCTTAAGGAGGTGTCTTGAGTTGATCAACCCTAGTGCCGTCTTGAACCAAGAGAGATCTTTGTGAGAGAATAATTGATAAGTGAGAGGAAAAATTTTGGGGTACAACATCTGTCCCTGTTCAATCTTCTTAAACCTGAAGAGTTAGATTGGAGGATTTGCCATTCGTGACTTGAAGGTGGATGATGATTGGACACTAGAGTGCCCAGAAATTTGCACTTGAGGATGTGATGGTTGATGGTATAGGGAATGGGCTTAAAGATGCCATTTGGAGAGGTGATGGAAAGTTGTTGGAGATGGGCTTGTAGATGCCATCCAAAAATGATTGATGAACCATATCTGCAAGCTGGATCTGAATGAGTATCAGAATGGCATCCGTGTCTGGAGCGTATCTGAACTGTATCTGGAAGTTAGATCCGAATGAGTATCAGGATGGCATCCGTATCTGGAGCATATCTGAACTGTATCTGAGAGAGAATCTGAATGAGTATCAGAATGGAATCCGTATCTGGAGCGTATATGTACTGTATCTGAGAGAGAATCTGAATGAGTATAAGAATGGCATACGTATCTAGAGTGTATTTGTATTGTATCTGAGAGTTGAATCTGAATGAGTATCAAAATGTCATCCGTGTCTGGAGTGTATCTGAACTGTATCTGAGAGAGAATATGAATGAGAATCAGAATGGCATCTGTATCTTTAGTGTATTTGTATTGTATTTGAAAGCTGAATCTGAATGAGTATCAGAATGGAATCCGTGTCTGGAGCGTATCTGTACCGTATCTGAGAGTTGAATCTAAATGAGTATCATAATGGCGTCCATGTCTGGAGCGTATCTGAACTGTATCTGAGAGAGAATATGAATGAGTATCAGAATGGCATCCATATCTGGAGTGTATCTATACTGTATCTGAAAGTTGAATCTGAATGAGTATCAGAATGGCATCCGTGTCTGGAGCGTATCTGAACTATATCTGAGAGAGAATCTGAATAAGTAACAGAATGGCATCCGTATCTGGAGCGTATATGTATTGTATCTGAGAGAGAATCTGAATGAGTATCAGAATGGCATTCGTATCTAGAGCGTATCTGTACTGTATCTGAGAGGTGAATCTGAATGAGTATTAGAATGGCGTCCGTGTCTGGAGCGTATCTGAACTGTATCTGAGAGAGAATCTGAATGAGTATCAGAAAGGCATCCGTATCTGGAGCGTGTCTGTACTGTATCTGAAAGCTAAATCTGAATGAGTATCAAAATGGCATCCATGTCTGGAGCGTATCTGAAAGTTCAGCTGGTCGTGTAGATAATCGTCCTGACTTGTCTCAGGTATCAATTTCTGACGTTTGTAAATTGTTGATGATAGCTATCTGCTGACTGATCTTTCCTGGAGAGATGAAAGATTAGTTGTATGAAATATCATGATGTATGAAATGCATTGCATAATGATGTTCTCAATAAAATGAATGAGATTATGTTGTATATGTTCGTGTTGTCAATGTCATGACGTATGGATGTGATGTATAAGCATATAAGCTATGTTGTTGTAATACTGTTAGATTAGGGAAAATAAATCCCCGACTGCTGTTGGGGACGGGGAGTGTAAGTCTTCAAGTTTTGAAGTGCTGATGAGTTGATGAGCTCCCATTTGTTAGAGAAATAAACTCTATTGTAAGGGAAACACCGTGTGCTGCCTGTGAAATTTGTTGGGGAATCTTGAGAAATTGGACGACCTTTACTAGGGAGTAATAAACTGGAGGTTTTGTTCTACTAGGGATTAAGCTGCACACTGTGGGGAATTTTATAGAATAGTCTAAAGATATTATCCTATTTCTTAAAGCCATTAGTGATTGTCTTCTATTTTTTGCTCATTTGTAAACAATAGTTATGTTCAAATGCATATGCTCAAAAATAAACCATTGAACGTTTTTGTAAACAAAATACAGGAATTAAAGAAAAAAAAATAGTTTTGTACTTTCAAAGGAGTATCTTTGTATTAACTTGAATAAGTATTTTGTACAATGATACGAACATCTTAGCAAGAGAATGTCGTCGTAAAAAAATGAAAATTTGATACAAAGAAAAGATAGCTATATGCAATAATCCCATGGGGTTCCCATTCTGCTATAGCCTTCGTGTCTATGAGCGTCTTGTCCACTTGCTGCCTTGTCCAAAGTTGGTTGGATTTATCAGAACCGCTGAGTTTGTCAGTCGAAGCCAAAGGTTGTCCGTAAAGGTGATCCAACGGGACATAGTCGTACACTTTAATTCCTTAACTTTTGCCTGGACCGCCCTTTCGGGTTTTCATCCCACCGGGATACCCTTTTTTGCCCAAGTCGCCCTTTCGGGTTTTCAAATTGTCGGGGGTATAGATTTTTTTGTTTTTATCCCTAATTTTTGCCCGAACCTTTTTGGTTCGCCGAGATGCCCTTGTTTTGCCTAGATGTGTCAACCTAGCGGGTCTCTTATGCGTAGTATCTTTTGACTATGTCAGCGTTCATAGGGTGTGGCAAGTCGTCACCATCCATAGTGGTCAAGATCATTGCTCCACCAGAGAATATGCTTTTGATCACAAACGGTCCTTCATATGTAGGAGTCCATTTTCCCCTGGGATCACCTTGCGTCAGTATGATGCGCTTGATCACCAAATCCCCGACTCGATATACTTGGCATCTGACCTTTTTATTGAAAGCCTTGATCATCCGTTTTTGATACATTTGACCATGATAGACAACAGTAAGCCTTTTCTCATCAATTAAGTTCAGTTGATCAAGTCGAGTTTGGATCCAATCGTCTTCATTCAACCCTGCATCCTTCATGATTCTCAGAGAAGGGATCTAGATCGCAATAGGCAAGACAACTTCCATACCGTATACCAGAGAGTAAGGTGTTTCCCCGGTTGATGTGCGTGTCGTGGTACGATAATTATGGAGAGAGAATGGTAGCATATCATGCCAGTCTTTGTATGTGACTGTCATTTTCTGTATGATATTTTTGATGTTCTTATTTGCGGCTTCGACAACACCATTCATCTTTGGCCGGTAAGGAGAAGAATTATGGTGCTGGATCTTGAATTGCACACACAGTGCGCTGATCATAGTGTTGTTGAGATTCGTACCTTTGTCAGTGATGATCCTCTCTGGGATACCGTACAGAAAGATGAGATTCTGTTTGATGAATCGGGCGACAAATTTTCTTGGTAACTAAATCGAAAGAAGCCGCCTCAACCCACTTTGTGAAATAGTCAATGGCCACCAAGATGAAGCGGTGTCCATTAGAGGTTGTTGGCTTGATTTCCCCAATCATATTGATGCCCCAAATAGAAAAGGTCCAAGGAGCCATCAAGACATTCAAAGGAATCGGAGGTATGTGCACCTTGTCATCATAGATATGACACTTGTGGCAGGTTCGAGAGTGTTGATAGCAATCCGATTCCATGGTAGACCAGTAATAACCTGCCCGTAGGATTTTCTTTGCCATCATATGCCCACTGGAATGTGTGCCAAAAGTGCCTTCATGTAGATCAACCATGATCTTCTTTTCCTCAACCTTGTCCATACAACAGAGAAAAACAGAGTCGTGGTTGTGTTTGTAGATAATTCCATTACTAAGGAAGAACTTAGTAGAGAATCTCCTTAATAACTTCTTGTCTTTGACTAAAGCTCCTTCCGAATATTCTTGAGCCTCGAGATACCTCTTGCCTTCGTGGAACCAAGGCCAGTCCACTACTTCTTCAGTATTGATCTCATGACAGTGAGTTGGTTCATCCATTCGTTCAATGGTGATCTGGGGAGCCTCGTTATCCCATTTAAGTTTTAACATGGATGACATTGTGGCTAGCGCATCCACAAGTTGATTTTCTTCTCGCGGGAAATGCTCGAAGGTAATCTTCTCAAAGTGTGGGATTAATGTCAACACATGTTCTTTGTAGGGGATGAGGTTAGGGTGCTTCGTGTCCCATTCTCCTTTGATCTGGCAGATGACCAAAGCTGAATCTCCGAATACACTTAAGGACTCGATCCCCAAATCTATGGCAGCTTTGAGACCAAACATGCACGCTTCATATTTTACCATGTTATTCGTATAGTTGAAATAGAGTCTTGCAGTAAAGGGAGTATGACATCCTTCTAGAGATATGAGTACAACACTGATGCCATTGCCGAGTGCGTTGGATGCCCCATCAAAAAGCAATGTGCATCAGGATCCTTGTTCAGGTCCGTCATATGGTCTGAGTTCTTCACAATTGTTTACCATCATGATGTCTTCATATGGGAATTCGAACTTCATGGACTGGCAGTCATCCATAACTTGATGAGCAAGGTGATCGGCTAGTACACTTCCCTTTATTACTTTTTGGGTAGTATACTAAATGTCATATTCCGCCAGGATCATCTGCCATCTCACTATTCTCCCAGAGAGGGCAGGCTTCTCGAATATGTATTTTATTGGATCCATTTTGGATATCAATAAGGTACTATGGGTCAGCATATACTATCTTAGCCGGCGAGCAGACCATGCCAGAGTGCAACAAGCTTTCTCGAGCAATGAATATCTTGTTTCACAGTCGGTAAACTTTTTGCTCAGGTGGTAAATAACATGCTCTTTTCGGCTAGACTCGTCATGCTGCCCCAACACACACCCCATTGAATTTTCCAAAACAATTAGATACATAATCAAGGGTCTTCCCTCGATTGGTGGCATCAAAATAGGATGCTCTTGTAGGTACTCTTTGATCTTGTCGAAAGCAGTTTGGAATTCATCATTCCATTTGACTATTTGATCTTTCTTCAATAATTTGAAGATTGGTTCACAAGTAGCGGTCAGGTGAGAAATGAATCTGGAAATGTAGTTTAACAGTCCTAAGAATCCTGACTTCCTTCTCAGTACGAGGAGCAGGCATTTCTTGTATTTCCTTCACCTTGGTAGGATCCACTTCGATACCTTTACCGCTGACGAAAAATCCTAGGAGTTTACCAGACCTTACCCCAAATGTGCATTTATTCGGGTTCAACCTCAGCTTGTATTTTTTAAGTCTCTCAAACAGTTTCTGCAAATGGTCAAGATGTTCCTCTTCAGTTTGAGATCTGGCTATCATGTCGTCAACATATACCTCTATTTCATGATGTATCATGTCGTGAAATAAAGCTACCATGGCACGTTGATAGGTTGCCCCAGCATTCTTCAACCCGAAGGGCGTAACCTTGTAACAGAAAGTGCCCCACTGTGTGACAAATGTCGTTTTATCCATGTCCTCAGGTGCCATTTTGATTTGGTTGTAGCCTGAGAAACCATCCATGAAGGAAAACACTTTATGTTGTGTTATATTGTCAACCAAAATATCGATGTGGGGAAGTGGGAAATTATCCTTAGGGCTTTCCCTATTCAAATCTCTGTAGTCCATGCACATTCGTACCTTTCCTCCCTTTTTAGGTACGGGAACAACATTGGCGACCCATTGCGGATAGGAGGTGACGGCCAAAAATCCAGCGTTGAATTATTTCATGAATTCCACTTTGATCTTCTCTGACATGTCAGGTCGCATGCGACAGACCTTTTGTTTTACAGGAGGGCAGTCTTCTTTTATCGGTAGATGATGTACCACGATATCTGCATCAAGTCCTGGAATGTCTTCATACGACCAGGCAAAGACCTCAACATAATCATGTAGCAACTAAATCAGATGCTTCTTAACACTGGGTTCCAGATTGGCACCCACCCTGACTTCTTTCTTGTCCTCTTCGGTACCTAGGTTAACTGTGTCCATTGGTTCTTCGTGGGGCTGAATGGTCCTCTCTTCTTGTTGTAGCAACCTGGCTAGTTCCCCTGGCACTTCACAATCTTCCTCACCTTCGTCTTCGGCTTAGTAGATTAGATTTTCAGAGTCACAAAAGGCCATAGCAGAATGGTTACCCATGGGATCCCGAATGGATGTACATCTGCATTTTGAATGTGAGTGTGTGTAAGAGTATAGCTATCTTTGAAATAAATAAAAAATGTAAAAAAAGAAAGACAAAGAACACAAATTTTGTATGCAAACACGTCCATGATTCATTGATGATATATGAAAAATGAGGTAACAACCCTTACAAATGGACCGCTGTGCCTCGGGTAAGACACAAGACTTTAAAAGTCTGAATTGTTTAATTATTACATATCCGACAAAATTTAAAGATAATTACTGTTGGATAAAAGTACACCCACCTTCTTCTATCACTGCCTTAGCATCTTTCAGAGAAGACATCTTTAGTGGCGGTCTTGTAATCTTTGGGATTTGGGAAACAGCTTTGGTCACTGCCATGGTTGGTGGGACTTCCTCGAAATGCTGAAACAGAGTTTCAATGAATTCACCATCCAATTCCACGTATCTGAAGGAGTTTAAATGACTGACCATATATTCCTCTTCTCCATGGACAGTAATGATCTTCCCCTTGGTTGGGTATTTCAACATTTGATGTAATGTAGAGGTGACAGCACCCGCATTGTGAATCCATGGTCGGCCCAATAAGCAGGAGTAGGAAGGGCGAATGTCCATCACGTAAAAAGTTGAATCAAACGTTTGGGTTCCAACTTTTATGGGGATGTCCACCTCCCCATGCACCATTCTCTTTGAACCGTCGAAGGCCCTTACCACTATATTGCTGGGTTTTAAGGTCAAACATTCACAGTCGAGTCTATCAAGAGGCTTCTTAGGCAGTACATTCAAGGACGAACCAGTATCAACCAAGACATGGGCCAAGGTTGTGCCCCTGCATTCGATAGATACATGAAATGCCTCGTTGTGCTTCCTCCCTCTAGGTCTCAAGTCAGCATCAGAAAAGCCTAAACCATTATCTGCGGTCAAGCTGGCCACAAAGTCTTGGAACTGATTAGCAGAGTTTTCTTGTGGTACATGGGCAGTTTTGAGGAATTTCACCAAGGCCTTCTGTGATACGGTGTCCAGAACCGGGACGTGTTTCCCTAATTTTTTAGGAAATTTTCTGGTTTGCATTTTGCGTTTGTATTCGCAAAATGTCGCGGTAAGCAAGAGTCGCCACCGACTTTTATTTTATCCAACAAGGAAAGGAAAAAAGCATAGAAAAATTCCTTTTTCGAGATATTTCTGAGTACGGGGGGTAGATTATAGAAAGGGAAGGTATTAGCACCCTTTCTATCCGTAGTTATCTACGGGCTCTTAGGTACTTGCTCATCATTTTCAAAATTCTTTTCTTTGTGTTTGCGTGCTTTGAAAAGTTTTTGTTTTGACTTCGATTTAACTTATGCTTCTGTCTTCAAGAGTGTAATGAAGTGTTTTGAAAACTTTGTTTGTAAAAGAGTGTAAGTGTGAAAAAATTGTTTTGATTGAGCAAGTACTTAAGAGCTAATCTACCTACTCGAAAAAAGAATCGTTCTATGTTCATTTCCTTTAGACAGCGCTATCCCACTATTAGTGAGTAGGTAGAACCGTCATTGGAGTTTTGAGGGTCAATTCGAAAGGGACGTACGGTCACTAAAGCAATGTTAGGACGTCTTAGTAATAACCCTAACGTATTAGATCAATTATCTGAGGCAACAATATCCGAGGCAACCTTTCCGAGGCATCATTTATCTTTGTACAAAGGACGACCGCTAAAGCAACCTATACTCAATGACTGTTTACCGAAGGCAACCAAGTGGGAGTGTACCCTAGGAGTGCGCATGTGCGGATGGTTCAATTTTAGTTTATTTATCTTTGCACATTTAGGGTGATCTAATTGTTTTAAAATTAGTCATACATTCTTGTCATGCATCCTATTATCATACATCTAATAGTTAATAATTTGTGGAATTTAAAATGCGGAATTTAAACTACGCTATTACAAGGCTTCGGGTATTTACATAGTCAAAAACAAACCCTTTGAAAATAAAGTGATAATGAAAAGTAAAAGCCCTAATTAAAACTATTACAAACTGTGAGCAGATACAATAATTGGGTAATAATAGTAATAAAGCCTGCGATGAAAATTAGATCGACAAGAAACTAGGGTTTTGACCCTCCTAACCAAAAGAAAAATGTTTTTGTTGTTTTTAATATTTTTTAAAGAAAAGAATTAAGTTTTTCTAAATTAAATATAAAAGTTAATTAGTGATTAAATTAATTAGTGAAAATAATTACATGACCTATTTTTTATGTTTTTGATTATTTTAGGAAGAGAAAATGGTTAAATTTGGAATAAAAACCCAATTATTCTAATTAATTTTAATTATGTACAAAAGGAAATTAAAGTTATCTAAATTAATCAAACCTAACTAAATTAATTAATTTTTTTTAATAAAAATAAATATTCTAAATTTAATTGGATAGAAAAATATTTTTGTGATTTTTTTTTATAATAGAAAATAATTTAATTGGTTAGTAAATAAATAAATAAAATTAAATGAAATAAATAAAATATAAAAGAAAATAAGAAGAGAGAATGAGCCTGAAAAGCAGCTTGAGGGGGTGTAAATAGTCAGATCTGTGCCCAAAAAGATGAGGTCTACATTGACTTGTGAGATCTAGTGTTGCGCGTTTGACTTGTCTTTGGTGCACCTTCAGATGATGGCCATCAGATTTGGTCATATGACACTTGGCTAGCTAGATTTGGGAGGATGTATGGTGGACCTTGAGTTTGTACATGCATGAGATCTCCAGAAAGGAATTGAGAAAAAACACAAATGTTGGAGGTAGGGGTCGAACCCTTAACCTCAAGCACTCCCACGCCTTAACACCAGCCTGGCTGCCACTGGGCCAATTGCTTCTGTTGACATAATAATGCAAAATAAAAAACAAATATTAAAAATGCCATGTAAGTCAAATCCACGCGCGAAATTTTGAACGAGCCAACGGAGGGGCGTCACACAGTCGTCTCCTTCCTTGGATCCGTTGGTAAAAGTTTCAAACTTTTACCTACGGACGTTCATTCGTAACTATTGACAAGGCTCGTTCCCAAATCTTCCATGGGCCATATAAATGACATCTAATGCCATGGTTAGACTCGTCTCATCCTTCTGAATGTGATGGTACCTTTCATCAAGGCTATTTTTTCCTGTAAACAAAAATCCTAATTCAGAGCTACAAACCCTAACAATGGTGAAATCGAATGTAGGCCATATAAATGCAATTAAACCATACAACAAGCTTGCATATGTCTCATAGATCAAGAATATGTGATTAATTTATTCTAACAATGCCTAAATCGTGCTAACCGATTTCAAGAAACAAGCAAGGTCGTGATGGACTTACAGTGCGATACATGGCTTGAAAATGCTTGGTCTGGATTGCTTTAACTTGCTGAGACTCCCAGGAATTGATTGGGATAGGCAAAGAGTCTTGTATTGGCCTCTAAGTACAAATTCGATTCACCACTTTTTCTTGATTTTTTCAGTTTTGATTCTCGCTCATGCGCCTGTTTCTCCCCTAGTTTTGAGTCTGCACGTCCTCTATATGTATCAAGGAAGGGATTAGGGTTGATAACTGATATCAATCTTCCTCCATCAATGAATTGGATTCTTGATTTGATTCACTTTGAAAACTTTCCAAAATTGGCATATTTCAATCTTTTTGTTCACACCATGCCTTGATACGAATTTGATTACTTGCTAGCTGTAATTGAAACCTGAAATAAGCACTAAATCTTGTGTTTTCAATATTTTGGATTTTATATGATTTGTTTTGATTTAAGATGAATTAATTCAAATAAAAATCAAAATAAATAATAAAAACATGATAAGGACAAGTGGAAAGGGCTAGAGCTCGTGGACTATGTTGCCAACTCAAAACAAGTGAAAAAGATTGGGCCCATTTGGCAAAAATTGAAGTTTTAGGGATAGTTGACTTTTGGCAATTTTGCAAAAAAGGTCAACTTAACCAATGCATAACTTCCTCAATTTGGACTATTTGGAGGTGTTCTTGGACTTTTTAGAAAGATTGAGATGTCCTCTAATCAACCCTTTTGGTCTCATCTCAATTTGATATTCCATGTTCATGTATGAAGCTTTGACAAAAAAGGTGTTTTTGTTGACTTTTCAAAATGACCCATAATGTCCAAATTCATAACTTCTTGTGAGTGCATATTTTGAACTTTGGAGCTGAATATGGATTGTAGGTAATTGCATCCTCTTCAAAATGAGATTTGGATTGGTCATTTCTCATAAAGTATAAGAAAGTTATGCTTGGTCAAAGTTGAGTTGACTTTTCCTACAAAACCCTAATTTAGCAACTTTTGAGTCTTGATGAATTATGAGAAATCCTTGATGAATCATGATCAAACCTTGATCAAATGATGAAATATACTCCAAAATGAGGATGTTGACCAAAAATCTTGAAGTTTGACTGTATGTGGGCCACAATTGACTTTTGCCCTAACACTGTCGATTTTCAGGCCTTTGAGCAATTGACTGAGCAAACTTCCTCTGCAAGGATTGAAACTTGACATGGATGATATTGAGAACATATTAGGACAATGTTGAGAATTTGGGGTCTCTTGGTCTCAAGTATCTTGATGCAACATGGAACCCTAATTTGAGGTAGACTGCCTTAGGAGAGAACTTGTCTGGCCAACCCTTGGACTACCTTAAGCAACTTGAGGATCTTTCTTGAAATGTTCTGAGAAATATGGGAGGGCAAATTTTGGGGTACAACAGCTGCCCCTGGTCAATCTTCTTAAACTTGAGGATGTAGATTGGCTTTCGTGCCTTTCGTGGTCCGAAGGTGGAAGATGATTGAACACTAGAGTGCCCAGAAATTTGCACTCGCATGAAGTGGTGTCCGTATTGCAATATTGCGAATGGGTTTATCGATGCCATTTGGAAATTGCTGACGAGGTGGATGGGCTTAAAGATGCCATCCGAAGGAGTGTCGATCGCATAAGAGATTCCTTAGCGAGAGCTTGTATACCTGTCGTTGAGGAAGATTCCGCTGGGGAAAGTTGATCTCTGTCTTGGGAGAAATATAATTTTAGGAGCTTCAGTCGTCTGTTATTTTGTTGGTGAGTCGTCTCTGTTTGAATTTTAGGAACTTCGGTCATCCGTATTCTATTGAGGGACCATCTCTGTTGAATTTTAGGAGCTTCATTCATCCGTATTCTACTGAGGAACCATCTTTGTTGAATTTTAGGAACTTCGGTCATCCGTATTCGACTGAGGAATCATCTCTGTTGAATTTTAGGAACTTTGGTCGTCCGTATTCGACTGAGGAATCATCTCTGTTGAATTTTAGGAACTTCGGTCGTCCTTATTCTACTGAGGAAACATATCTGTTGAATTTTAGGAACTTCGGTCATCCATATTCGACTGAGGAATAATCTCTGTTGAATTTTAGGAACTTCGGTCGTTCGTATTCGTCTGAGGAATTATCTCTGTTGAATTTTAGGAACTTCGGTCGTCCGTATTCGACTGAGGAATCATATCTGTTGAATTTTAGGAACTTTGGTCGTCTGTATTCGACTGAGGAATCATCTCTGTTGAATTTTAGGAACTTCGGTCGTCCGTATTCTACTGAGGAAACTTCTCTGTTGAATTTTAGGAACTTCGGTCGTCCGTATTCGATTGAGGAATCATCTTTGTTGAATTTTAGGAACTTCGGTCGTCCGTATCCTACTGAGGAAACATCTCTGTCGAATTTTAGGAACTTCGGTCGTCCGTATTCAACTGAGGAATCATCTCTGTTGAATTTTAGGAACTTCGGTCATCTGTATTCGACTGAGGAATCATCTCTGTTGAATTTTAGGAACTTCGGTCGTCCGTATTCGACTGAGGAATCATCTCTATTGAATTTTAGGAACTTCGGTCGTCCGTATTCGATTGAGGAATCATCTCTGTTGAATTTTAGGAACTTCGGTCGTCTGTATTCTACTGAGGAACCATCTCTGTTGAATTTTAGGAACTTTGGTCGTCCGTATTCAACTGAGGAATCATCTCTGTTGAATTTTAGGAACTTCAGTCATCCGTATTCAACTGGGGAGTTAAACTATTATTCAGTCGTACCTGGGCTTCACAGCTTGATTTTTGTGAGAATTTGATTGTATCTTTCCTGAAAGGTAAATGTTAGCTGTATGTAATGCATGATATGTATCAAGCAATGATGTTCTCAAAATAAATGAGATTGTGTTTGTATGATGCGTATATGCATGTGTCATGATGTATGGAAATGCAATGTTTTTATGATATCCTCTAGCTGGGGAAAATAAATCCCAGACTGCTGTTGGAGAAAAGAGTTGAATTCTTCATTTCCGCTGGGGAATAGTGAATGAAGATGTTTGTGAGAATAAACTTGCAGGAGAGGATAACTTCGCTAGGGAATAAACTGATGAGGAAACGACTCTGTGGGGAGGACATATTCTGCTAGAGGACCTGTTGATTAGGAGAAGTAACCTCGGCCGGGGATGAATTACCGTTGTTGGTGATAATGAAACCTGTTGGGGATTGAATTTCTGCTTGTGAAAGGAATGAACTCTGCTGGGGAAGATTTTCCAGTTGCGACTTTACTGGGGATAACTTTTTAGACTCTATTTGGGATGACTTTTTAGACTCTACTGGGGACAATCTTCCAGAGTCTACTAGGGATAATTCTCCATACTCCACTGGGGATAATTTTTTCATACTCCACTGGGGATAATTTTTCCGTGATGATGGTGGATAACTATGCTTGGGGGGAATATTGCCGACCCATTCGTGGTTGTGAGCCTCAGTTGGGGAGAGTTAACACCACTGTCTTCTTCTTACTCTGCGGGGAGTGAATATACCTTTAATCGTTTTCTCCAACTAGGTCTATCCCTATACCTGGTGGATAGAGCAATTGTATGGTTCAGACATTTATTATTTGCCCCTGTTTCTGATATTACGAGTAATCGTCTTTTGTTTCGCATGTAAATATTTATGAGCAGTAATTATTGTCAAATGCATATATCAAAAATGAACATTGGACGTTCTTGCAAAACAAAACAGAAAAAGAAAATAATTTGAAATTTATTTGCGAAATGAATTGTATTGACTTTGAAGTCAGCCTGTAAATAGGCGTTTTTGTACAAGAGGCCGACGTCCTAGTAAGAGAACACCGCCGAACAATAGAGTTTATACAATTTGTGAAAAACAAAGAAAAACAGCTATGTGAATAATCCCATTGGGTTCCAACTCTGCTATTGCCTTTATATCCTCGAGCGTCTCATCACTTTGCTACTTGGTTGAAGGTAGATCAGATTTGTTAGTGTCGTCCGAGCTTGATAGTCGATACCGAAGTCTGGTTGCAAGGTGATCCAATGAGACATAGTGTTACGCTTTGATCCCTAATTTTTGCCTGGACCGCCCTTTCGGGTTTTCAGTCCACCGGGATACCCTTTTTTGCCCAAGCCGCCTTTTCAGGTTTTTGACTTTCCGGGTGTACAGATTTTTTCATTTTCATCCCTTATTTTTGTCCGAACCCTTTTGGTTCGCCGGGAAACCCTTATTTTTGCCTAGGCCAGTCAACCTAGTGGGTATTTGATTATGCGTAGTATCTTTTCACTATGTCTTTATTGACGGGGTGAGGAAGTTCGTCACCATCCATGGTGGTTAGAATCGTAGCTCCTCCTGAGAAAATGTTCTTAACCACAAATGGCCCTTCATACGTAGGGGTCCATTTGCCCATGGGATCACCTTGAGGTAATATGATGCGCTTGATTACCAGATTCCCAACTTGATACTCTTGTCGTCGAACTTTCTTGTTAAATGCCTTGATCATCCGCTTTTGATACGTCTGACCATGACAAATAGCAGTAAGTCTCTTTTCGTCGATTAAGTTCAGCTGATCATGCCGGGTCTGGATCCAGTCATCTTCGCTCAAACCTGCATCCTTCATAATCTGAAGAGAGGGTATCTGAACTTCAATGGGCAAGACGGCCTCCATGCCATATACCAAGGAATAGGGTGTTTCCCCTGTTGACGTTTGCGCTGAGGTACGACACCCATGAAGAGCAAACGGTAACATCTCATGCCAGTCTTTATATGTTACCGTCATCTTCTGCACAATCTTCTTGATATTCTTATTAGCCGCTTCAACAGCCCCATTCATCTTCGGCCGGTAGGGAGAAGAGTTGTGATGCTGTATCTTGAACTGTTTGCAGAGTTCGGTAATCATTGTATTATTGAGATTTGTACCATTGTCTGTAATGATCCTCTCCAGTACACCGTATCGACAGATCAGATTGTGTCGAATAAACCGTGCCACGACGTTCTTAGTTACTGTAGCAAAGGAAGCTGCCTCAACCCACTTCGTAAAGTAATCAATTGCTACCAGGATGAAACGATGCCCGTTAGACGCAGTAGGTCTGATCTCACCAATCATATTGATGCCCCACATTGCGAAAGGCCAAGGAACTGTTAAGACGTTCAAACATACTGGAGGTATGTGCATTTTATCAGCATAGACTTGACACTTGTGACAGGTCCGAGAATGCTAATAACAGTCGGCTTCCATGGTGGACCAATAATATCCTGCCTGAAGGATTTTCTTTGCCATGGTATGTCCATTGGAATGAGTCCCGAAAGTACCTTCATGTAACTCCGCCATAATCCTTTTTGCCTCGTTCTTATCCACACAACGCAGTAAGGTCGAATCATGGTTATGTTTGTAAAGGATACCATTACTGATAAAGAACTTCGCCGCGAACCTCCTAAGAAACTTCTTATCATTAATAGATGCACCCTCAGGGTATTCTTGAGCCTCAAGATACCTTTTTACCTCATGAAACCAGGGTTTATCTGCTACCTCTTCAGTCTCAATGTCACAGAAATGTGCAGGTTCGTCCAACCTCTCAATGGTAATCTGGGGAGCTTCATTGTCCCAGCTGACCTTGAACATAGAAGACATCGTAGCTAGCGCGTCCACTAACTGATTCTCTTCTCTAGGGAAGTGTTTAAAGGTTATCTCCTCGAAGTGTGGAAGCAAAGTCAATACATACTCTTTGTAAGGAATAAGATTTGGGTGCTTCGTATCCCACTCGCCTTTGATTTGACTGATCACGAGAGAGGAATCTCCGAATACACTCAAGAACTTAATCCTTATGTCAATTGCTGCTCGAAGACCCATGATGCATGCTTCATACTCCGCCATATTGTTGGTGCAGTTAAAACATAATCGGGCGGTAAACGGAGTATGATAGCCTTCAGGAGATATGATCATGGTGCTAATTCCATTACCCAAAGCGTTTGAAGCTCCATCAAAGTACATAGACCATCGGGATCCTTCCTCAAGTCCTTCATCCGGTCCAGGTGTTTCACAGTCAGTCACCAACATGATGTTCTCATCCGGGAACTCGAAGTTCATAGACTAGTAATCATTCACTGCCTGATGTGCCAGATGATCTACTAACACACTTCCCTTAATTTCCTTTTGGGTCGTGTATTGGATGTCATACTCGGTCAAGATCATCTGCAATCTTGTTATTCTTCCGGACAAGGCAGGCTTTTCGAAGATATACTTGATTGGATCCATCTTTGATATCAACATAGTAGTGTGAGTCAGCATATATTATCTCAGCCGGCGAGCAGCCCATGCCAGAGCACAACAAGTTTTCTCAAGCAGTGAGTATTGGGTCTCACAGTCGGTAAACTTTTTGCTAAGGTAGTAAATAGCATGCTCTTTTCGGCCAGACTCGTCATGCTGCCCCAGCACGCACCCCATTAAATTGTCGAGTACTGTCAAGTATAAGATCAAAGGTCTCCCTTCAACTGGAGGCATCAGAATAGGTGGATCTTGTAGATATTCCTTGATCCTTTCGAAAGCGGCCTGGCATTCATCATTCCATCTTACCACTTGATCTTTCTTCAGCAGCTTGAAGATTGGCTCACAAGTAGCAGTTAGGTGTGAGATGAATCGGGCAATATAGTTTAGACGTCCCAAAAAGCCTCTGACTTATTTTTCTGTTCGGGGAGCTGGCATTTCCTGTATAGGCTTCACCTTTGCAGGATCCACTTGAATACCTTTATCGCTAACGACGAAACCCAGCAGCTTGCCAGCCCTCACTCTGAAGGTGCACTTGTTCGGGTTTAACCTCAGCTTGTACAACTTCAACCTATCAAATAGCTTCTGAAGATGGTCGAGATGTTCCTCTTCAGCCTGAGATCTTGCAATCATGTCATCAACGTATACCTCAATCTCATGATGAATCATGTCGTGGAATAAAGCGACCATGGCGCGCTGCTACGTTTCCCCGACATTCTTCAATCCAAACGGCATGACCTTGTAGCAAAAGGTACCCCATTGAGTAACAAAGGTTGTCTTTTACATATCCTCGGGGGCCATTTTAATCTAATTGTAACCGGAAAAACCATCCATAAAGGAGAAAACCTTATGCTGTGCGGTGTTGTCAACCAGAACATCGATATGAGGCAGAGGGAAATCATCCTCGGGGCTTTCCCTGTTCAGATCCCTATAGTCAACACACATTCGAACCTTACCATATTTCTTAGGCACTGTAACCACGTTGGAAACCCACTGTGGGTAAGAAGTAACTGCTAGAAAACCCGCATTAAACTGTTTCATAACCTCAGCCTTGATTTTCTCAGACATCTCCAGGCGTATTCGGCAAACTTTCTATTTCACTGGAGGACAATCTTCCTTAGTTGGCAAGCGGTGAACCACAATATCGGTATCCAACCCAGGCATATCTTCATAAGACCAGGCAAAGATCTCAACATAGTCACGCAGCATCTGTATCAACCGTCGCTTGACACTAGACTCTAGATTTGCACTGATCTTAACCTCTTTCTTGTCTACCTCTGTACCCAGATTTACTGATTCCACTGGCTCTTCATGGGGTTGTATGTCCCTCTCTTCCTGAAGTAACAATCTAGCAAGTTCCCCAGGCACCTCACAATCATCCTCACCTTCGTCTTCAGCTTGGTTAATTGGACTTTCGAAGTCATAACTGGCAGTAGCAGAGTCGCTATCAGTGGGATCCAGAGTGGATGTAGACCTGTATATGTGAGTGTGTGTAAGACAAATAGTTGTTTTTCAAGATAGAAAAGAAAAACAAGGAGCGTAAAATTTATAATGCAAGAAAACATCCAATGCTTTTTATTGATGATATATTGAAATGACACATAATAAGCCCTCACAAACAAAGCCACGGTGTCTCGGGCAAGGCACCGGGCCGTAAAGTTTTAAATTGTCTGTTATAAAACTCAAAACAAAAGTCTTATTATTGTGTAATAAAAGAAATGGGCACGAAGTCCTTTGCCTCCCAATTTCTTAATCCACCGTCGGTAGTCGGGTAAATCCAGCCGTCAAAATCTGACTCTTCATCATCATCCTCAATTGCATATACTCCCGCGTCATGTTTTGGAATAGGAGTCGTTATGACATTAGGTTTTTTCGGCGCTTCAAACTCAATCTCCTTAGCTTCAATCAGATCCTGCAATTTATTCTTCAAAGCCCAATAGTTGTTCGTATCATGCCCTGGGCTATCGGAATGATAGGTGCATCGGGCATTTGGATTATACAGCGGTGATGTAGTACTGGGATTCTTTGGAGCCTCCCTCAAAGTCACCAAGTTGGTTTTCAACAGTTGTGGCAGAATTTGAGATAGAGTCATACTGAGTCGAGTATTCTGTCTTTGCGGTCTCTCTATTCTTTGTTGATTGTTGCATTGTGGGGCAACAACTGGTCTTGATATAACTATCGCATTAACTGCTTGGCGGAGCTCAGGTCGGTTTTGGCTCCTCGAGCTGTAAACTGCACTAGATTCCTTCTTGAAAGGCTTCTTCTCTGTGCTTGACAAAGCACCTTTCTGTATCTTGCCACTTTTGATACCGGCCTCAACTCTCTCCCCAGTCATTATTAATTCAGTGAACCCAGACGAAGAACTTCCGATCAAATGATTGAAATAGGAACCAGACAAAGTCCCAAGAAACATATCCACCAACTCCCTATCATCCAGAGGGGGTTGTACTCTTCCAGAAAGATCTCTCCACTTCTGAGCGTAGTCCTTAAAACCTTTGCTCGCACCCATAGACATACCCTGAAGTTGAGCACACGTGGGAGCAAGGTCGGCATTATACTGGTATTTCTTGTAAAAAGCAGCAACAAGGTCCTCCAAGTTGCGGATATTAGCTCCTTCCAGTTGATAGAACCATTCAAGTTTAGTCCCTGACAGACTATCTTGAAAGAAATGAACCCAGAGGTTCCTATCAGCAGTATATGGTTGAATATTTCTAACATACAAGCGGAGGTGTAACTTCGGACAGGATACCCCATCGTACTTAGCAAAGACAGGCGCTTTAAACTTGTGTGGGATCACCACCCCAGATGCCAAACCCAAATCTCCAAAGTCCAGACCAGGGACTTTCTGGATCTCCATTGTGCTTAACCGGTCTTCAAATTGCTTATATCTATCCTCGGCAGGAGGATACTGGTCTTCATCAAAGTCTGTGTCATTGTCAGAAACCACAGGGCTAGGACCCTTCCTTTCTTCTTGATTCTCTCCCCCTCCAGATGAGTGAGATAAATCAGCTTCTGGTCTTAACCTGTTCCCAAATTTGTGACCCATATTCAGGAGGACCACCTTCTTCTTCTTCTTCTTCTTCTTCTTCTTCTTCTTCTTCTTGTCCTTCAAGATAAGAGTCTTCAGATCTTGTTGACTCTTGGCCAAATTCAGGAACATTTCCTAGAACTGGGCATTTTGTGCCTGAAGATCTTTGATAGCTTGACCGGAAGATATTTCAGAAGACATTTTGTGCTGAAATAAACAGCAAAGGAGATGAGAAACCTGTAATGGCACCTGTAATGATGTGTATGATATGCATGCAATGTTTTCAAGGATCTCGCGGGGTAAACAAGAAATTGTTAGAATTTGATTGTAGCTTGATTGAAGAAACTTCGTGTCATTGAGAGTCCTTCTTACAGAATCAAGCTCACCATATCGAGTGGGTCATAGCCCCTGACTCAAGATCCTTTGATAACATTGGCTAGAGGAAAATAAATCCCCTTGCTAGATGTCTGGTTCGCCATGACCTACATCACAGACCCTTGAGATCCTTGAAATGGTTAGTATGATATTCCATGTTATGTTATGATGCATGGTGTCATGATAAAACACACAATAAGTATAGCAGGTAACAAACATGGTAAAGGCACACAAGTCACACAATAGCCCTTAAGTTTAGGCTTGCATGGAGTCTAGGTACTACCCTCTTGAAGTTCAGTTGGGTTTAACCTGTCCTAATAATAGTAACCTGGTTCTAGAGGTTCTCAATATCACTGACCATCCTCCATCGGTCATGGTTTCAGCTCACATAATCTTTTCTTGCAGCCGGAACTATCTCGAGAGTATGGTCTCATTGAGTGTAGCATCTCACTACTTCCTATGGCCAAGTTGGTCAATTATAGGTTCTAAGGTCAGTTGATGCTTAATGACCCATATAACAGCCCCATACTTTCCTTGTTGCTCCACAAGGGATATCGGTACCAACTAATGTGTCACACCAATGTAGCTACTGCTTCAACTGCATCGTTCTACGCCGTACAGTTCCCTCACATTGCTACTTACCTAAAAGGTGTCCCCCAGATCCGGGTTAGGATCTATAGTAACTCTGATACCAAGCCCACAAAAATAAAGTAATCAGATCAAACAATAGAAGCAATATGATGAACTAATCCTAAGGTATACCCCACTTATAATCCCCACCAGAGTCGCCAGTTCTGTGATACGGTGGCCAGGACCGGGACGTGTTTCCCTATTTTGTTAGGAAATTTGTTAGTTTGCATTTTGCGTTTGTATTCGCAAAATGTCGCGGTAAGCAAGAGTCGCCACCGACTTTTATTTTATCCAACAAGGAAAGGAAAAAAGCACAGAAAAATTCCTTTTTCGAGATATTTCTGAGTACGGGGGGTAGATTATAGAAAGGGAAGGTATTAGCACCCTTTCTATCCGTAGTTATCTACGGGCTCTTAGGTACTTTCTCATCATTTTCAAAATTGTTTTCTTTGTGTTTGCGTGCTTTGAAATGTTTTTGTTTTGACTTCGATTTAACTCTTGCTTCTGTCTTCAAGAGTGTAATGAAGTGTTTTGAAAACTTTGTTTGTAAAGGAGTGTAAGTGTGAAAAATTTGTTTTCATTGAGCAAGTACTTAATAGCTAATCTACCTACACGAAAAAAGAATCATGTTATGTTCATTTCCTTTAGACAGCGCTATCCCACTATTAGTGAGTAGGTAGCACCATCGTTGGAGTTTTGAGGGTCAATTCGAAAGGGACGTACGGTCACTAAAGCAATGTTAGGACGTCTTAGTAATAACCCTAACGTCTTAGATCAATTATCTGAGGCAACAATATCCGAGGCAACCTTTCCAAGGCAACATTGATCTTTGGACAAAGGACGACCGCTAAAGCAACCTATACTCAATGACCATTTGCCGAAGGCAACCAAGTGGGAGTGTACCCTAGGAGTGCGCATGTGCGGATGATTCAATTTCAGTTTATTTATCTTTGCACATTTAGGGTGATCTAACTATTTTAAAATTAGTCATACATTCTTGTCATGCATCCTATTATCATACATCTAACAGTTAATGATTTGTAGAATTTAAAATGTGGAATTTAAACTACGCTATTACAAGGCTTCGGGTATTTACATAGCCAAAAACAAACCCTTTGAAAATAAAGCGATAATGAAAAGTAAAAGCCCTAATTAAAACTATTATAAACTGTGAGCAGATACAATAACTGGGTAAAAATAATATAAAGTGCGCGATGAAAATTAGATCGACGAGAAACTAGGGTTTTGACCCTCCTAACCAAAAGAAAAATGTTTTTGTTGTTTTTAATATTTTTTAAAGAAAAGAATTAATTTTTTCTAAATTAAATATGAAAATTAATTAGTGATTAAATTAATTAGTGAAAATAATTACATGACCTATTTTTTATGTTTTTGATTATTTTAGGAAAAGAAAATGGTTAAATTTGGAATAAAAACCTAATTATTCTAATTAATTTTAATTATGTACAAAAGGAAATTAAAGTTATCTAAATTAATCAAACCTAATTTAATTAATTAATTTTTTTTAATAAAAATAAATATCCTAAATTTAATTGGATAGAAAAATATTTTTGTGAATTTTTTTTATAAAAGAAAATAATTTAATTGGTTAGTAAATAAATAAATAAAATTAAATGAAATAAATAAAATATAAAAGAAAATAAGAAGAGAGAATGGGCCTGAAAAGCAGCTTGAGGGGGTGTGAATAGTCAGATCTGGGCCAAAAAAGATGAGGTCCACATTGACTTGTGAGATCTTGTGCTGCGCGTTTGACTTGGCTTTGGTGCACCTTCAGATGATGGCCATCAGATTTGGCCATCTGACACTTGGCTGGCTAGATTTGAGAGGATGTATGGTGGACCCTGAGTTTGTACATGCATGAGATCACCTGAAAGGAATTGAGAAAAAACACAAATGTTGGAGGCAGGGGTCGAACCCCTGACCTTAAGCACTCCCACGCCTTAACACCAGCCTGGCTGCCACTGGGCCAATTGCTTATGTTGTCATAATAATGCAAAATAATAAACAAATATTAAAAATGCCCTGTATGTAAAATCCACGCGCGAAAATTTGAACGAGCCAACGGAGGGGCGCCACGCGGTAGTCTCCTTCCTTGGATCCGTTGGTAAAAGTTTCAAACTATTACCTACGGACGTTCATCTGTAGCTATTGACAGGGCTCGTTCCCAAATCTTCCATGGGCCATATAAATGACATCTAATGCCGTGGTTGGACTCGTCTCATCCTTCTGAATGTGATGGTACCTTTCGTCAAGGCTAATTCTTCCTGTAAACAAAAACCCTAATTCGAAGCTACAAACCCTAACAATGGTGAAATCCAATATAGGCCATATAAATGCAATTAAACCATACAGCAAGCTTGCATATGTCTCATAGATCAAGAATATGTGATTAATTCATGCTAACAATGCCTAAATCGTGCTAACCGATTTCAAGAAACAAGCAAGGTCGTGATGGACTTACAGTGCGATACATGGCTTGAAAATGCTTGGTCTGGATTGCTTTATCTTGCTGAGACTCCCAGGAATCAATTGGGATAGGCAAAGAGTCTTGTATTGGCCTCTAAGTACAAATTCGATTCACCACTTTTTCTTGATTTTTTCAGTTTTGATTCTCGCTCATGCGCCTGTTTCTCCCCTAGTTTTGAGTCTGCACGTCCTCTATATGTATCAAGGAAGGGATTAGGGTTGATAACTGATATCAATCTTCCTCCATCAATGAATTGGATTCTTGATTTGATTCACTTTGAAAACTTTCCAAAATTGGCCTATTTCAATATTTTTGTTCATTCCATGCCTTGATACGAATTTGATTACTTGCTAGCTGTAATTGAAACCTGAAACAAGCACAAAATCTTGTGTTTTCAATATTTTTGATTTTATATGATTTGTTTTGATTTAAGATGAATTAATTTAAATAAAAATCAAAATAAATAATAAAAACATGATAAGGACAAGTGGCAAGGTTAGAGCTCGTGGACTATGTTTCCAACTCAAAACAAGTGAAAAAGATTGGGCCCATTTGGCAAAAATTGAAGTTTTAGGGATAGTTAACTTTTGGCAATTTTGCAAAAAAGGTCAACTTCACCAATGCATAACTTCCTCAATTTTGACTCTTTGGAGGTGTTCTTGGACTTTTTATAAATCTTGATATGTCCTATAATCAACCCTTTTGGTCTCATCTAAATTTGATATTCCATGTTCATGTATGAAGCTTTGACAAAAAAGGTGTTTTTGTTGACTTTTCAAAATGATCTGTAATGTCCAAATTCATAACTTCTTGTGAGTGCATATTTTGAACTTGGGAGCTGAATATGGATTGTAGGGAATTGAATCCTCTTCAAAATGAGCTTTGGATGGATCATTTCACATAAAGTATGAGAAAGTTATGCTTGGTCAAAGTTGAGTTGACTTTTCCTACAAAACCCTAATTTAGCAACTTTTGAGTCTTGATGAATTATGAGCAATCTATGATGAATCATGATCAACCCTTGATCAAGTGATGAAATATACTTCAAAATGAGGATGTTGACCAAAAATCTTGAAGTTTGACTGTATGTGGGCCACAGTTGACTTTTGCCCTAGCACAATCGATTTTCAAGCCTTTGAGCAATTGACTGAGCAAACTTCCTCTGCAAGGCTTGAAACTTGACATGGATGGTCTTGAGAACATATTAGGAAAATGTTGAGAATTTGGGGTCTCTTGGACTCAAGTATCTTGATGCAACATGAAACCCTAATTTGAGGTAGACTGCCTTAAGAGAGAGCTTGTATGGCCAACCCTTGGACTACCTTGAGCAACTTGAGGATCTTTCTTGAAATGTTTTGAGAAATATGGGAGGGAAAATTTTGGGGTACAACACCTTCGCATGAGCCTCAGAGCACAACAATAAAGCCATCATGGAAATCTTTGATGGAGTCTTCCCTAGCTGTTCGACTACGTTGTAGTCGCTTCTCTTTATAATTTTCAGAATTTCTTCCATCTCCCTTTTGGAGGCCTCATGGATAGATATTGTTTGCGCCTTCATCTAGAAAGGCTCACTCAGAATTTCTTTGCCCCGAGTTTCGGTTGTCTTGGCGGTAGGAGTGTTAGTAGGTGTAACTATTGGAACTGTAGTAGTAGTGTCAACAGGAACAAAAACAGGGATGATCACAGGATCGATGACAGTCTTCGGAGGAGCAATCTCTGGAGAGAAAATTCTTCCACTTCGGGTTATCTTGCTGGTTCCCGCAATGTTACTGATGTCAGGGTCAGCTTTCTCAAGAATCTAGTCTTCATCAGCCAGCCAATCTTGCTTGACACTGTGATAGTAGACGTTGCCCCCATAGTTCCATGGGACAATTTTATCTGATGAGTACGGGATTGGACCTGGCATAGTAATTATCAGTGGAGCTACTTTAGGAACAGATGTAATCCTAACGGGTCTTTTTGTGGAGACCCTGGAAGGATTAGCGGAAATGGTTACTATTAAAACATCTTTGTAAGAAACGGTTGGAATGGGAGTTTTTCATCACAGCCCGAAAATAAACTGGCCTTCAATAGATTCTTCTTGATGGTCTGGAGAGGAGTAACAAGTTCATCAACAGTAGAAACAAAAATATCATCCTTAACAGCGTTAACACCGCGGCCATGCTTGGGCATAGGAGCGGTGATACCATTCGGGATTTCAGGAGCATCAAACTCAATTTCTTTTTCTTCAAGAAGGTCTTGCACCTTGTTTTTCAAAGCCCAATAGTTGTTAGTATCATGGCCTGGACTTTCTGAATGGTATGTGCAGCGAGCATTAGGATGGTAGTGAGGAGAGGTTGTGTTAGGATTCTTCGAATCTTCCTTCAAAGTTACCATATTAGATCTCAACAAATGTGGAAGGACTTAAGATAGACTCATATTAATCCTAGTAAATTGTGTTACTGGTCTTTCTGTTCTAGGCTGATCGTTCCTTTGTTGAGTAGGTGCAGGCTTAGGGATCATAACAGCCCCCACCATTGGATGATGTTCAGTTCTATCTTGATTCCTTTGAGGATACACAACACCAACTTCTTTCTTCCCAATAAATGGTTTTCTTACAGCAGCGGAGGATGTGTCTTTTTGGATCTTCCCAATCTTAATCCCAGCTACCACTCTTTCCCCGGTCAAGATTAATTTAGTGAAGCCTGCTGAGGAGCTTCCTATTAAATGATTAAAGAAAGGACCGGACAAGGTACCCAAAAACATGTCTACTAGTTCGCTTTCGGAAAGGGGAGGCTGGACTCTTCCTGCTAGGTCCCTCCATTCTTGGGCGTAGTCTTTGAAACCTTCACTTAAAACCATAGCCATACTCTAGAGTTGAGTACGGGTGGGAGCAAGATCTACGTTGTACTGATATTGTTTATAGAAAGAAGCGGCAAGGTCTTCCCGATTGTGGACATTGGCCCTTTCCAGTTGATAGAACCAATGAGGTTGAGGTCCGAATAGACCGTCTTGGAAGAAGTGGACCCGTAAATCTCTGCCAGCAGTGTGAGGCTGTATCTTCCTCACATAGGATCGAAGATGCATTTTGGGACACAAAACTCCGTCGTATTTAGAAAATATTGATGCCTTGAATTTTGGTGGAATGATAATACCATACACCAGACCTAGCTCCTCAAAGTCTAGCCCGGGCACTTTCTGGATTTCCATTGCGTTTAGTCGTTCTTCCAGATGTTTGTATTTTTCGTCGGCCGGGGGATACTGATCTTTAGAGCAATCCTCTTCTTCTTCCTCTTCATACTCTTTCTGGAAAACCTCTTCCTTGCATTTCCCGTCTTGATTATCTTTTTCACCGGATGACGTTGCAAAGTCTAGGGTATGTCTTGCTTGTCCTTAGAATCTTCTTCCCATATTCAGAACTCCGGTTACTTTCTTTTTCTTCTTCTTTTCTTCAATCAGCAAGGTTTTCAGATCTTCTTGTCCTTTGGCTAGAGTCAGGAACACCTACTGAAACTGAGCATTCTGTGCTTGGAGTCTTTTACTGTCTGCTCGAGATTCATCTTACTGAAATTAGGGATGTCAGTTTGGACCTGTTAATGGGGATCCCCGCGGGGAACGCCCCGTTCGGGGCCCCAAAGATGGGGAATTTTCCCCCGTGGGGGCGGGGATGGGGAGAAAAATTCCCCCGAGAGCATTTCGGGGACGGGGACGGGGAATACACCCCCCGCCCCGCGGGGACCCCGCCCCGCCTATTATTTTAATATAGTTAATTTAATATATATATTTTAGATTAGGTTTTTTAGTCATTTCCTTTATGTTTATTTATAAAAATAAATAAATAAATATTCATGTATTTATTAAGAGAGAGAAATGTAAATATTAGACCCTAAAAAAGTTGAAGCGTTTCATTTTCTTCTGCCAGACATTTAGAGTCTCACACGTTAGACTCCTTTTTTTCTTCTCCAGTCAAATCTCCATTCATCTTCCTCTTCCAATTCCATCTTCTCTATTTGGTGTGCTTCCATTATTCACAGCTCTTACAATTTCATCAATAAGGTTTGATTTTCATAAATTTGTTCATGTAATTATTTATAGGAAAAAATAGATTATTTCTCTTTGATTCTCATAAATCTGTTTATATTATTGTTTATAGAAAAAAGTAGATTGTTTCTCCTTGATTCTCATAAACATGTTCATGTAATTGCTTATAGGAAAAGTTGATTATTTTGATTAAATTTAAATTAAATTGTTTAGAAATTTTAGAGTTATCAAATCATTTGCATATTAAAAAATATAAAATAATCAAAAAATTACTCATTTTTATCTCCTTTTAAATATTTTTGTGTTCATTTTTTATCTATACTATGCATTTGTAATTAAAATAATGTCGTCAGTTTTTCCTTAAAAAATATTAAAATATACTTTTCCTATTTTTTATTAATATATCACACTATAATTTAATTTTCTATATTAAACAAAAAAATATTACTTTTTAAATGAATCAATATATCATGCTATCACGGTATCACCCATAAAAAAGGTAATTTACATATTAGTGTTGATTACCTTTTAGTTTTTAAAGTATTTTTTTAAGTAAATATAATTATTGATTGTTTACTTTTCGTAGGAAAAAGAAAGTCATATCTAATTGTGGAATGAGGAAGAAGACCTTGCAAGGAGAAGTTGGAAAGAGAGACATGATTGATCATTACTTGTTTGGATATTTTGCTTAATATTTTAGTTTATTTATATGTAACTTTGTTTTAAGTATTTTGATATTTCTACTTTACGTGTGTTATCAATTGAGCAAATAGAGATATGCTGACTTTTGCTTTTAGTTGACTTATTATGAAGTATTTTTTAGATTTTCAAGCATACTCATGATGCTAAATTTTATAATTATCCCTTATTAGTTTTGATGAAGTATAGTTTTTTAAGCATAATTATGTTGTTGGATTTTTTTAGTTGTTTAGGCATATTGTTACTTTAAAAAGTATTATAGTTCATTTTGTTGAATTTTATAGCATTTTATAGAAATTTATAAAAAAAATATTATTATTTTGTGTTCCATTAGTATTTTTAATAAAAAATAATAAATGTCAAATACTAGTATTTTTTAATAACATAATAAATATGTGAATTCTTTGTGCTTTTTATTTTTATAGAAAATATAAACATTTTAAAAAAATAAAATATTAATGAATAAATGTAGGATCTATGGGGATCCCCGCGGGGAACGGGGATCCGCGGGGAACGGGGATGGGAATAGAAATTCCCCCGTGACGGAGATCGGGGACGAGGACGGGGAATGAATTTGATGGCGGGGAAAAAGATGGGGAAGTGTCCCCCCGGCCCTGCACCGCCCCATTGACATCCCTAACTGAAATAAATAGTAGAAAGATGAGGATACTTGTCGTAAGAAACCTGCTTATGTTATGATGAATGGTAAATGCATATGCAATGATTTCAAGGAAAATAGAGATTTAAAATTGCTTTAGACGAAAAAGGAACACACGTTATATTAATAATTCAAAGCTTGAGTAAATCATGCCTCTTTCGGGCTTACAAAGAATTACAAAAACTCTAAGATAAAAAAAGTTGTAAGCATCCTCTTTGGTGCGATGTAGGCATTCGGGCTCCGCTCCTCTTGAATTTTCTTAGTGAGTTCCAAAACCTTCTTCTCAATGGCGTAGAATTGGGCTTCGAAAGTGTCTCACTCCCCCTTAAGATTTATCCAATCCCTTTGTAAGTCTTCAAGAGAGGTGGGCATGTCAGGATGCAGGATAGTGTATGGAACATCTCCTTCCACAACAGGCTCTATGATTACTGGGAGAATGGAAGGGTAAGGCATCATAATATTTTAAGCACGAGCTCGGAACCATTTGAGGTAAGGCTCAAGAGGGATGGAATTCTTATTCCCCAATGTCTTGCTACCTACCTTGTTCAACATCTTCCAAGCTCGGATAAATATCTGGCGATGACGTTGATCGTTGTTCTCGTAGTCAAATACCAAACCTTGGATGAGCATCTCATGCGGGCCATCTCTTTGAGCGTAACCAAACTGTCTTAAGGCTAAGAAGGGGTTGTAGGTGATACCTCCCCTAATGCCAAGTAAAGGGACATTAGGGAATTCTCCACAACGGTAGACAATAATAACATTCTCTATAGATCGGGAACACCAATGAATGTCTGAATGTTTGAGCATAATCAACCTATGTGACCACCTTGAACCTTGCTCGTTCTTCAATACAGATTAGGGAAGATGCAAAATAAACCATCTTGCCAAGATAGGAGTACAACACATAAGGATACCTCTTTTCCTCATAGTGCGAGTGTAAAAGTAATGTAGGATGCCCCCTAGCAAAGTAGGCATCGGGTTATGAGACATGAAGACTTTGACGGTGTTCAGATCTATGAGTTGGTCGGGATTTGGAAACAAAACCATCCCATAGATGAGGAGAGCCATAATTTCCTCAAAAGCTTTCAAATCTAAAGAGTTCCAACAGTTTTGGGCTTTCTCAAACAAGAACTTTGCTAGGAAACCATTGACACCACTCTTTGTTTCCCAATTAGTTGTGATATCAGATGGTTGCAATTGTAGAGCTTGAGCAATCTCTTATGGCTTTGGATATCTTTCCATACCGTTAAAAGGTTTTTGATTGAGAATGGGAATCCTCAAGAGTTGGGAGAATTCTTCCAAAGTTGGCACAAGTTGATAATCAGGAAATGTGAAGCAATGGTGTAAAGGATCAAAGAACTGAAAGAGCACCTTCATCATGTCTTCATTAGTGTTGGAAGTGACCAAGTTTAGTAGGAGACCATGTCTTTCGGTGAATGGAGAATTTTCAGGAATCCTTGACGCTAACTCTTTAAGTTGAGGAGGGATCCTTACAAGATTGACGTGAATGGTTTTCCTGCGAATAGAAGCCATGTCCTACAAAACAGAACAAAGATAAATGCCAAGATCCTTGAAATGGTTAGTGAATATGAGTATGATGTTATGATGTTTATGATGTTATGTACAAGTAAATATATACAAACAAATCAAAAAAGTCCTTAGGTTTAGGCTTGCATGGAGTCTCATAGGTAAGTACCCTCTAAGGAGCTCAATATCACCAGTTTGTTTCTTTGGGCATTGTTTCAGCACAAGCCTCTTTAATGGCGACCGAAATATCCCAAAAAACCAAACCTCAATGAGTGTAGTATCGAGTATCTACCAACTTCGAACTGCACCAACGCTGGTCATCTCACTACGTCCTAATGGCCAATTTGGTCAAGTAAAGGTTCTAAAAGTTCATTAGTGCTTCATGATATCACTCAGTGGCCCCGTATTCTCCTTGACTACTCAAGGGCTACTAGTATCCACAAATATGTCACACTAACATAGTTATTGCTTAGACCATGTCGATATACCCAGCACAGTTTCCACAACATATTGCTACTTACCTATAAGGTATCCCAAATCTGGGTAGAGGATTCAAACCCAAACAAAGAACCATAATGTAAAGCAAACAAGTCAAACAAAGAAAGCAAGTAAATGTGATCTAACCCTAAGGTAGCCCCACTTTTAGAATTTTCCCCAGCAGAGTCGCCAGTTCTGTGATACGGTGGGAGAACTGACTTGGGTGTTTTACGTTTTATCGCAAATGTTGCGGTTAGCAAGAGTCGCCACCGACTTTTCTTTTATCCAAAAGGAAAGGTGAAAAAGAAAAGGAAAGACCTTTGAGATTATTTCTTGAGTTCGAGGGGTAGATTATAAAAAAGGGAAGGTATTAACACCCTTTTCTTCCATGGTTTTCCATGGGCTCTTAGTTACTTGCTAGATCACTTGCTTTTGTTTGAAATCGTGCTTTGTATGGTTTTGAAAGTATTTTTGAAAAAAGGCCATTGTTTAGGAAAACTTTGTAATGATTTTCATTCGTAAGAATGTATACAAAGTGTTTGATCTTTTGAAAATCTTTTGAAGTTTTGAAAGATGTTTTGAAAGTGTTGGTGTTTGTTTTGAAAATAGCAAGAATGTTTTTGTTTTAAAATGGAGCAAGTAACTAGGAACAATCTACCTACTCAAAAGTCTTTTCATGTTCATTTCCTTTTTCCTTTGACATTTTGTATCTTACCATTGATTTGGTAAATAACCTTATCTTTGGATGTAAAAGGGACGAGCGTGGGTCATTGTGTAACCATGATTAGCAATGTTTGAAGGTATCTTAGCACTTTTCTTTAGGGACTAAGATCATTTTGAAAGGCAACTTTTGATAGCGTCATCGAGGGACTATGATCTTGTATTTTTCTTGTCTTTGCTAAGATACCTCACATGCGTAATATGGTCATTTTTGTAAGGCAACCAAGTGGATTTACCCTAGGGGTGCTTGTGTGTAAGTGTATTAATTTTCATGCTTTGTTAGTCTTTGATTAGGGTTTGCTATTTGTTGTTTTTAGTCTTTCCATACAAAACCCTAATTACTAGCATTTATATATAAAGCGATAAATTGTGAAATTTAAAATTACTACGCTATTACAATATTTAGGGGAGGGGGTATACAAATTTATAAATGGGGAATATTGCTAGAATTTAAATCTAAATAAATATTACAACCATATTGAAATTAAATAATGTACAAAATAAAGATAAAAATGCAAGAATATAAATGTAAAGAAATATGATTTTTGTTGTTTTTTTATGAAAAGGTTTTTCTAACCTAATTAACTAAAATAAAATAATTAACTAAAAATAAGAAAATTAAGATTAAGTTAGTAGAATAAATTAATTTAAGGAAAGCAAGTTTTTTAGGGTTTTTTTTTTATTTATGAAAAGGTTTTTTTTAAATTAGTAAGAAAATAATATGGATATTAAAAGAAATCTAAGTTCTAAATTGATTTTAAAAGAAAATAATATAATAAATAAACCTAATCCTAAATATTTATTAATTAAAAAAAGAATTTAATTTATTTAAGAAAATGTTTTTAGCCCTTTTGTTTTTTATAAGAAAATAAAATAAATAAGTATAAATAATAAATAAAATATTTTTGTATTTTTTTTATTAATAAAAATAATAATAATGGTAATAAAAATATTAATGGTAATAAAATATTAAAGAAGAAAATAAAACAAAAAAAAATAAGAAAAAGAAAATAATAAAAGAAATTGGGCCAGAGGGTGCTGAAGTAAGTCAGGGGTTAGTAAAAGAAAAAAATCATCAGGGCCAAGTTGGAAGCCCGGGCGTTGCTTGTTTGGAAAAAAAAGTGAAAAATTGTGAGAAATGAAAAAGGTAGCGCGCTGGGTGTTGAACTCACGCCCTCTTGGTTACTAGCACGCTGCTTTATCACTGAGGTGGCTATACATCTGTTTATTAAAATGAAATGATAAATACATAACGTAACATGCTTCCAAGGCCTGTACTTCGTCTTCAACCTTCAGCCAACTAGAGCACCTGTAACTTCTTCATCTCTCTTGCAGCTAGAGTCGTGTATGGAGTTTGAGCAACCTTTGAGATGGCCTGATGATTTCTGTAACTTGCCTGGACCTCCTTGAGTGTGTTCTAATTCCTACTTTGCTTTGAGGATGGCTGAAACTCTCAACTCAAGTCAAGTTGTAAGCTTCAGTTTTGATAATGGTGGATGGTGATGGAGGGGTTACAGTCAGGAAACAGGGGCCTAGGTCACTTTGATATGATGTATATTAAGTCTTTGGTTGGTTAAAACTCAATACGCATGAGTGGATTTGGAGATGGCTATGTGAGGTTCAAAACTGTCAAGTTATGGCAGGTTCTGTGTTATAGAGTGCTTGGGAGTGTTTTGGGGTCCTTGAAATCGTGTGTTATGTTGCAAACAACTTGTGCATAAGTAAGGAAAAGGTTAGAGTACTTTAGGAGGTCAGAAGCACAAGATGTAGAGTTATGGCTATGTTACTTGATTTTGAAGAAAAGTGACAATATGGTTTCAAGGCATAGTACAAGCATGACCTGAGTTTATGGGAGGCTCTAGACATGTTGCTTTTTCCTTTGACATTTCTTGTGATCAGAAGGAACAAGTGCAAATCTTTATGCATTGACTTTGTGATTAAAGCTTCTTTATAAGAATGGAATGGTTACTTTTTGCCATAAATGGAAATGTAACTTAGAAAAAGGCTCAAGAGCTTGGATTAAAGCTCTAACAGCTGTGTAAACATTTAATTATGGAGTGACAAACAATTTTGAGGCCTGCAAAGCAACGATTATGCATCCTAGGCTTGGATTTGAATTTTTGATCATCATGAAATGGCTTGTAATTTAATTTTGAAAACCCTAACTTCATCTCTTCAATTCTCCTTGCTCACAAATGATATCAAGGAGTTCTTTGACATTTTGGAAAGCTTGTAATTTGCTCTACAACCCCTCTTTGAATCACTTTTCAAAATTCCCCTTGGAACTATATGAAAAAGTTCCATGAAGTTAGGTCAAAATCCTGACCAAAACTAGGGCAAAATTTCAATAAGTGTTCAATTTCAAGACCATGAATTTATGAATTAATAACTTAAGATCTAAGATTTTTTAGAAGAAGTTGTGTTAAGAAATTTTATAGATATCATGGAGATCTACAAATTTCATGTTGAAAGTTTCTTCTGAATCGTCTTGCATCATGGTGAAAAATTTGCTCAAAGTTGTGAAAAAACCTGAAGTTTTAAACACATAGAAAAATTTCTAAGTTAGAAAACTTTGACTTTTCAAAATGAAATCTTGAATTTTTAATTTCTTGATGAATAAGTTTCATATTTTGACATGTTTTGATGAATTGTGATCTTTGACATTGGATTTTGACCAAAAAGTCAAAGTTTGACTTTTCAGTATATAGTTGACTTTTGATCAGTTGATTGGAAATTCACGATAAATCTAGTTGATATTGAGTAATGTTTTGGGTCATGCCATTAGGTCAAAATTATGAAATTGAACTCTTGAGATCATGCTTCAAACCAATTGACCATTTTCTAGGTCAAAAATCAGAAATTGCCTTTGCTCAGTCAAAACCCTAATTTTGACCATTTTTCCCTTTTGATGATTTGATCAAAATTCTTGAGGAATTGTGGTCCAAACTTGATCAAATGATACATATGAGTTTATAATGTTGATGTGGATAAAAAATTATGAAGTTTGACTGTAAATTGGCCAAAGTTTACTTTTTCCCCAATACAACTGATTTTTAGGTCAACTGCTCAATTGTTTGAGCAAAAGTGTGATCCAAGGCTTGAAACTTGACATGAGTATTCTTGGGGGTCCATAATGATATATGAAAGTCATATTAAGCATTTAAAGTTCAATTATCCTTGTTCAATCTCAAACCCTAATTCCAGTCATCAGTGTTTAAGGAGGTGTCTTGAGTTGATCAACCTTAATGCCGTCTTGAACCAAGAGAGATCTTTGTTAGAAAATAATTGATAAGTGAGAGGGAAAATTTTGGGGTACAACAGGAGGAAATTGACAGAAGGAAAAAAATTACAGAGGACGAAAGAAAAATTACATAGGAGAGATCATTACAGAAACGATGAAACTTACAGAGGAAAAATTTGGCAGAGAAAAGAAGGTTACAAAAAGAGAATTCATGGAGAAGAAGGAGACTCTAGCTCTCGTTGCGCCGCTGTCAACTTGCATACATCATTGCTCTGGGCCGATCTAGGGTTTCAACATCTGAAACCCTAAGATCCCTTCAATCGCCACCGCGACACTATCTCCATCGTTGCACCTGCAAATCAAAGAAGGAGAAGGATTAGTGGCTAGACCGAAAAAATCAGGGGAAGGAACGAAATCACATAAAGTTTCACGGCTAGACGGTAAGCCTACAAACCACTAGATTTTTTTTCTTTATTCTCTTGATCTATGTTGTTGTTGGGAGATTAGAGTTCTGATTTATGGATTTATAGGTTTTGCTTTGTTGTTGATGGAAGGAGATTGAGATGATGGGAGCGAGAGAGAAGAAGAACAACGAGAGAAAGGAACGAGAGAAGATAGGTGTGAAGAGAGAGAGAGAGACAGAGAAAGAGAGGGACTTGAAAAATGATACAAAATTGGAAGAAACAAAAATATAATACACTCCATCTGTGTCCCTGCATGAGAGAAACGTGGCCACTTACAGGCCACGTGATTGGTTGTTAAACAATGATCAGGTGCTCCCGTCTTCCAGTACTCCCTCAGTCAACATGATATCATGGTCGTCCTTTACCTTTACTTTTGATCAACGCCCCTGAGTTAAACTCAAGGAGTCATACGATCCCCATCGAACGATGGTAATGATGCAGCCTACAATAAGACAGTGCGCTCACCCATACAAAACTCAAGTGGACCCATAATTATTCTGGGCTTGTTATACTAATTCCTGGCCAAAAACCCATTCCTTAATCGCACCCCAGTATTTCCTTCTTACTATTTTTCAGCTTTAGTTAACACCCCCACGTCTTTAAATTATTTTCTTTTTATTTTACTATATTTATTATTTTTATATTTTCTATTTTTTATATTTATAAATTATAATATTATATTAACTATTATTTATATAAATCATATTATTTTTCTAAACACATACAAATATATTTTATTTATTGCATTAAATTATTTCCTTTAATGATTTATTTAAATAAAATATTTTCATAATTAATACTTAAAAAATATCCAACCAAACACCAAGTCATTTTTCTTAAATAAATTAATTCAACAATTAATTTTCGAAAAGGAGTACGAAGCATATTTTAATTAACTACGCACTTGGTACAAAATCTCCGCTATTCACACACCCAGACTAAGTACAACGAGAATTAAAATATCTACGTAATCCATAATAAACATAAACCAACTGCGAACTACGAATTGAGATTCTGATTCCTCATAAGAGGATATGTAAGCATACGACTAAAAGCGTGGCGAGTTTCCCTAATAAAATATTAAAACCCTATTTCCTTAAAAGCATGCTTCTAAACCTAGTATCCTTGTGAACAAGGTAGATGAGGGGTTCCTAACACCTCCCTTCGTCTGGAACCGAATCAACAACCTAGAATCTCTAACTTTTAGGGTTAACCTTTATATTCTCTTCCTTAGGATAAAAATTAAGGGTGACAACTCTGTATTTAAAACCAGTTACAACAGTTGGCTACTCTGCTGGGGATTCCACCCTAGGGTTTAGGATCTTTCTCTCGGTTTAGGGTTGTAAGGTTTTATTTTTATTTTCTATATTTATTTTATTCAATTATTTATTTATTTTTGTTTACTATATTGTTGTTATTGTTATTCATCTATGGTGGGATTTTATTATTGCAATAATATTTTTCAAAACCTTTAGAAAGAAGGTTCGTCTATTAGCCAAGGGGATACATCATCCCTATGCATTTATGTGACGACTTTGCCTAGAGTCGGTGGAATTCTGCAAAAGGAATATGTATCAAGAGACATGCTCTTGGGAGATAAGACTTTGGAATGAAACCTATGACTCTTTGTATAACCGTAAAACAAAATCTCATGGTGAGATCTTGTATGACCTTAGTGACGAAAAGTTTGGTCTACAACAAGGCTCCACCTAAGGGAGGCCCTTGTTCCTTTACCCTTTGGTGTTATCCATGATACCCTTAAGGAATCCACCTTTTGGGGAGGGTAGAATATCCGTATTCCAAAACTAGGAACCTTCATGCTAAGGATGCCTTTCACATCCCACTACAATCCCTAAGCCCACAAGGTTTATCTTTTCGTCTATTAATTTAGCTCATATGGCTTCCTTCTATCTATTACAATCTCTAGCCTGTAGAGATTTCCTTTGTTTATTATAATCCCTAGTATGTAGGGATCCCCTTTTGTATGCCACCGCCCTTAGAATCTTAGGATCTTGACATCTATAAGGAAACTTCCCACGAAGAACGTCCTTGCTAGTGCATGCCATGTGGCCTATATCAAGCCATGGTATTTTGTGACTGTTGGTTGGTCACCATGTGATTTTCTTCTATGTTACTCCCTCGAGTCCGACCTTTACCTTAACTATCCATTGGACTATCATAATTCCTAACCTGCAGGAATTCCCATCCCTCTGTTACAATCCCTAGCTTGTAGGGATTCCTCTTCATCTTTCATTGCCCATAAACCTTGAGGAGTTCTTGTCTGTCTCAATCCGAGTTAGTGAAGGTCCATAATCCTTAAGGAGTTCCTATCTGTCTCAATCTCTGAGTCAGTATAAGGTGTCCTTATTTCCATGTCTACCACTAAACCCGTATAGGGTACCCTTACGTTTACCCTCATACTACGTTTGTGTCACATTGCATATCCAAAAGCCAAAAAATGATTTTGCATACCCATGCATTTTTGTACATTCATACATTTGCAGGTCATGCATTTCCACCTTCTCCCTTGGTCCTATCAATCCAGCCAACAAATTTACCGATGCTCAAGAACAAAGTCCAAGCATTTCAATAAAATCTTAGATTGGTAAAAGGTCAAACGTTAGAGATTCAAAGGAGCTTGGTCCTATAAATCTTATTGTGGAGAGAAGGCAGACCTTCACTATACAAGCTGTTGTACCCCAAAATCTTCCCTCCTTTTTCTCAAGACATTTTCTCACAAGGATTTTTAAAAGGGCAAGTTTACATAAGTACAATTGGATTTTTGGCTTTCATGCATCAATTCGAAGAAGAGAAAGTTTTCCTTGATTCATAAGCTTCGATTGGGCATCTAAAAATCCTTCGAGCAAGCTTTGTTTCACAAGCTTCAATTGGGCATCTAAAATCCTTTGAGAAAGCTTTGTTTCACAAGCTTCGATTGGGCATTTGGCCTCTTTCAATGTAAGCTTGGTTCACAAGCTTCGATTGATAATTTGGCCTCCTTCGTTACAAGCTTGGTTCGCGAGATTCAATTGAGCACGCGGCCTCCTTCGATCAAGTTTAAATTCACAAAGCTTCGACTGAGCATTGGCTGCTTCAGGTTTGCTTTCGACCCATAAGGCAAACTCCCCTTCAACTCGCCTTTGATCCACAAGGAAAAGGACCCTTCAACTTGCCTTCTATCCACAAGGCAAAGGCCCCTTCAACTTGCCTTCAATCCACAAGGCAAAGGCCCCTTTAACTTGTTTCAATTCACAAAGCAGTGGCCTCTTGCATGGAAGCTTCGATTGAGCATTGGCTTCTTACGTGTCTGCTTTGATCCACAAGATAAGTTCTTCCTATGTGCTTGCCTTCAATTCATAAGGAAAAGGCTTCCTCTTCATGCTTGCCTTTGATTCACAAGGCAAGAACTTCTTTCATGCGTTCTTCGATTCACTAAGCAGTGGCTTCCCTCATGCTGCCCTGACTCCACCTTTAAAAACCCTTCAACACACAATTTTCTACACTTTGATACATAGTATGGTCCATTCAAAGAAGCATTCAAAAGGTCCATTCAAAGAACATTAATTTGGTGGATTGGAGATACATGCATATGGTCTATTCGAAGAACACACATGTGGTCCATTCTAAGAACATACATGTGGTCCATTCGAAGAACACACATGTGGTCCATTCAAAGAACACACATGTGGTCCATTCGAAGAACACACATGTGGTCCATTCAAAGAAAACACATGTGGTTCATTAGAAGGAGACACAAGTATTGAAAACAAGTTTTTCTTTGTCTTTTGATGAGTCTGGTTCAAGATGCTTGCTGACCAAAAGTCATACATGTTGCCAATCCCAAGCCTCCTACACAATTACATTCATGACAAAATAAGCTTTGACTGGCCATAATGAAGTATTTGATTGGGCTGGTTGGGTATTTTAAGAGCCATCGAAAGGAGCAATTCAGAGCCAATCAAAGAACAAGGCACGGAGGCATTCGAAGGAGTCAGGGAGTGAAACATGTCCAGGTTCATCCTAAAACCCAAAAGGGTAGGAATTCATTAAAAATCGAAATCCTTTAATTTGTCTGATTTTTCCTTCAAAGCCTGGTTAATGGCTGTCCCTTTCCATTTCCATCCACCTCTATCCCCTATAAGTACAGGCTTAAAGATACATTGTCAAGAACATGAAATAACGAAAGAGTCAAAGAAAAACCACTGATCAGCCAAGCGGATTCATTGGCCATTAAAACACTTTTACGACACTCATAGAAGCAGCCAGACAAGCACACGCATTGCTTGCACACAAGAAGTCTACCAGGCCCTTACACGAGTAAATCCATGCCCAGGTTCATAGATCGAAGCCTTTCCGGTTGGTAAGGATTCACAAAAATCAAAAACTATATTTCCAGACCCTTTAAATACATGTTGTTTGCATATTTGCACTGCTAATGTAGTTTATGTTTATATGAAAATATCATACGTAAGGTAACATGCAGGAATAAGATCATGCCATCGAAGGGCATGATTTGAATTTTCCTTTCGAAGCTCATGATATAGGAATTTTCAAGCCAAAAACACCCAGATTCGAATTAGGGGCAGGAAGGATAAGGTGTGCGTTTGTGCATATAGGGGTTTCGATCCCTGCCTCTTGTAATGATTTTTCTGTTTGTTTTCTTGCAGACTCAGTACCCTCCCCAGGCAATCCATCAGACACTTGCAACAATATCCTTCGCTGGATCGAAAGCCACATCCTTCCCTGGATCGAAGGATAACATCCTTCACTGGATCGAAGGATAACATCCTTCACTAGATCAAAAGTCATCTCCTTCTTTGGATCGAAAGACTATTTTGTATTTTTATTTTTGTGTTGTTCATTTCTTTTAATGGTTTTCCTCTTTAAATCAACATTAAATCAAAAAATCAAAAAAATTAGGTTCTAGTCCTTTTTTATTAAAATTAATTTCGTTAATTAATTATTAATTACTTAAACATTTTTTATAAATTAAAATTAAGTAGATTTAGATTTTTACTTTTCTTTTATTAAATAAAAACAAAACAAAACAACAAAAAGATTTCCTTTCATTTAGGATTAGACATTATTTTCAATTCGCGCGCGTTTTTTCTTTCTTTCTTTATTTTCATATTAATGTACTTGCTCATGGGATGTAACAGAAATTAACTAGGACTCTTTTACCACTTTTCTTTATTTTTCCCAAGTTTTTAGACTATGTAATTAATCCCCTTCCCCGAAGCCATGTAATAACGTAGCTTTAATTTCTGCACTTTAAATTCCTGTATAAATATTAATTGTTAGATGTATGTTAATAGGTTTGTATGATAAGAGATAAAACAAATGCTAGCAAACCTAAACATCAAGATAAATAACTGAACATAACACACTCTCACATGCGCACCTTTAGGGTACTCCCACTTTGGTTGCCTTCGGAAAAGTAGTCACAATTCTCGAAACATGAGAGATTTTAGTGGCTACCCTATGGTTTAAAAGATCATAAGTCCCTTGATGACCCTCTAGACGTTGCCTCGATAAAATGATCTTAAAACTCTAGGGTAGTTACTAAGATTTCTTTCCTAGTTGCCTTCGTGACTATATACGTCCCTTCGAATGTCCCTCAAACATCCAAACAACTAAGCTACCTACCCACTAATAGTAGGATAGCATTGTCTAAAGAAAAGGAGGAAAAGAACGAATCTTTCGAGTAAAGTAGATAGTTCTTAGATGCTTGCTCAAAAACAAAATTTTTATACTTACACAAAACAACTTTCAAAAACATTTTCAAAACGCTTTATCAACACTCTTGAGGACTGATACAAGAGTTATCATAAAGAAACTTCCTTACTATTGGAAGTTCAAAAATACTTTCAAAAAATGCAAAGCACAAGGTATTTCAAAATGAGCTAAGCATCTAAGAGCCCGTAGATAACTACGGATGGAAAGGGTGTTAACACCTTCCCTTTCCATAATCTACCTTCCTTACTCATAAAACTCTCGAAAGGTCTTTTTTGTTCTTTTCACCCTTTCCTTTATTGGATAAAAGAAAATTCGATGGCAACTCTTGCTTACCGCAACATTTGCAAACACAAAATGCAAAACCAATATAACAGTCGGTTCAGCCACCGTATCACAAAAGCCTATGCAATGCCTAAGTTTCAAATTTCATTGGTGATTCCCCCATTGCCCTACCACATAATTGGTATACCCGAAAAGGAGTCAAGGGTCACCCCCATACTTTGACAAATCCAAGAACCAAAAAACATCTACCAAAATCAAGTGGGTCAAGCGAAGAAGCTCGTTCATGGGATTATCAAACTTATCAATTTCAATTTGTATTCTCCAAGTTGGTAAGTTGTATTTGGTGTAAATTTGTATATTTTGGCTAGTGATTCAAATAAAATTAGCATGCATGTTTTGAAATCAATCCATTCATTTCAATCTTCTATCACTTTCCATATATAATTAACAACTTTTCCATTTCGCTTTTCACTTTTTCAAATTTTCTTTAACAAACTTCGAGGGAGAATGACGAAAATTAAATAACAAAAATTTGCTAACGTATGCTTTCAATGGTAAGACCGAGATGAAAATGTAAGGTATTGTTTCAATCCCTAAATAGTGGAAAGATAAGGAGTTAATCTATAGTCAACCCCCTCAAGCCAGAAGTTGGAATTATTTCTATTTTCTAAAAAACCTTAATTTCAACCAGGGGCAGGGTAGTCTTTCAATTAATTCAATGGTGCATTCTATTCTCAAGAGAATCAAATGATCTAAGCAAAGGTTCAAGCACATCATCTTTCTCGTTCACATCAACAAAGATTTAGGAAGCAATCAATAAAGATAAAGTTCACATTATTTTATTCCTCAATACATCATTCAAGATCGAGGAAACAATAAAGACGAAGCTTACAACAATCAGCATGACAGTCACAAGTGTTCAACATCAAAAAGAAAAAAGAAATTCAGGAAAATTAAATCCCACTAAGTCAAGTAAAAACAAAAAAGAAACTTGACTTAGGCTAAAGTCAGTGCATCTCGATGGACCAAAAAATTCAAAAGAATCGATCCATGCAAAAATAAGGGATTTAAAACAAATAAATTGAAGAATAAACTTGTGACTGCCACCTCAAGAATCATCAAGGCTTCTCATCATCTGCACGACTATGAAATTTCTCTTGGAGAATTGAATGCATTTGTTTCATTAATTGGATTCGGGATTGGAGAACACCAAGGAGAATGGGGTGGGTTAAAATAAATTTTGAGCCTTATATCCTTTGTTTCTTAAACCACGAACAAAGACCATGTTACAACCTTTAAAAGTCCTAATTGAAGCGGGGTTAATTATGAAATCATACTCGACAAAGTTTGTGTTAAATTGACTCCTATGTTTGTTAAATTATTGCTAACTACTTCACTTCTTTGAATCTCCATCTCTAGTCATCCATTTCTATTCAAACTTCGATTTCAAAACTTGAATGTGCATAAAATAGAATTAATTTTCAAAGTGTACAATTTTATCTACGAATCAATACTTAGTTTTGTACCCCAAAATTTTCCCTCTCATATTTCTCAAAACATTTCAAGAAAAAATTCTCAAGTTGCTCAAGGAAGTCCAAGGGTTGACCAGACAAGCTCTTTCCTAAGGCAGTCTACCTCAAATTAGGATTTCATGTTGCATCAAGATACTTGAGTCCAAGGGATCCCAAATTCTCACCATTGTCCTAATATGTTCTTAAGATCATCCATGTGAAGTTTCAAGCCTTGCAGAGAAAGTTTGCTCAGTCAATTGCTCAAAGGCCTGAAAATCGACTGTGTTAGGGCAAAAGTCAACTGTGGCCCACATACAGTCAAACTTCAAGATTTTTGGTCAACATCCTTATTTTGAAGTATCATTCATCATTTGATCAAGGGTTGATCATGATTCATCAAGGATTGCTCACAATTCATCAAGAACCAAAGGTTGCTAAATTAGGGTTTTGCAGGAAAAGTCAACCCAACTTTGACCAAGCATAACATTTGAAGATGTGAAAAACACAAGAAGGGGGAGTTGAATTGAAAAAATTAAATCAAAAGGCTTAACAACACAATATTTTTATCCTGGTTCGTTTGATCGCAAACTACTCCAGTCCACCCGTCAAGGTGATTTCGCCTTTCTCCAACGAGGTCTTAATCCACTATTCTCAAAGGATTACAACAGCTACTTTAACAACTGTTAAAGTCTTCTTGAGTACAACCACAATCTGGTTAATCTCAAGGAACTTCTTTTACAAATGATTGAACAAGTGTGTGTTGTTGTTTTCTTACAAAACTGTATATCACAACTGTGATAATTACACAAAATAAGCTTGGAATAAAATGAATTTGCTAAAGCTTTGAATATGTGTGGTTTGGATAGCTTGGCAAATTGTTGAGTGCGTACGTACGTGCTTCTTTTCACAAGAAGACCTGTTTATATAGGCAAGCAAGGATACGTTGTCCATAAAGCAGGTTTTAATGATAATAACACACTTTCATTTTGTAGAAGATCTTTGTCTGAAGAAAGCCGTTAGAATTTAATTCTGTCTTGAATAATCAGTAACGCTTCAGAGTCTTCTTAGCAAAATTGCTGATAACGCTTTCAGAGTGTTGATGACATGGTAAGGATGTCTTTGATCAGAGTCAGAGTGTATTTGTTTAGGCGCAGATTCTGGTCATCAAGCTTCAGGGTATAGCACATATTTCTGATCTTCTAATGCTGATTCCATTCTGATGTTGATTCCATCAGAACTTTTGCATATGCAAAACATAATTTTTAAGGAGCATAATTGTTCTTTGTATATATCTTTGGAATAATTTATTCTTTGTATTTTTTTATCATCAAAACTCTAATCAAGGGTTGTAGAATCAAACTATGTTCTAACAATCTCCCCCATTTTGATGATGACAAAAACCATATTTTTCAATTAAGAATAAAGAATAAAAAGTATAGAATTAAGAAGAAAAACTCCCCCTGAGTTGATTACTTCCCCTTTAATTCCATGAGTCTTTGAGCATCAGAATCTTACTGTATCTTTCATCAGAGTTTTGTACCTGTTCAAGCTTTTCAAAAGAGAAAAATTAAGTAGATAAGAATGTTTGAGACTTATGTCTCAGTAATTCGTTATTTGAAAATATCTTATTCTTTCTCCCCCTTTTTGTCAGTTATCAAAAAGAACATATAATCAGAGCCAAAAGGGTTTATATTGAAATCAGAATCAACGATAATAAGTTCAGAACAGCAGCAATGTAGAAAATATTACAGATAAACAAATTTTAAAACAAAGGAAAATCTAAGAGGGAGGAGGAAGACGCGTGAACAAAGCTTCCAACAAGCCCTTGATCTGGATGTTGGTGTCCTCTTGTTTGGTTAACATGCTCTTAATTTCCGAAATTTTGTCATCCTATTTATCCATCCTTTCCTGCATAATAATATCAGATCTCTTCAGTTCTTCCAGAGTCTGCCTTTCATAGGAGGAAGCTTGAGAATATTCAGTAACTGGATGCTTCTCAGAGCATTCTGCAATGTCATCTTTTTGATCCAGTTCTTCTGCAGGAATCACCTGTTCTTGAGTATCAGTCAGAATGAGATCTTGACTCTGGTTGAACTTTGTCTGTTGGACGATGTTCTGACCAGGGAGAATTGTCCAGAGGGAGAACTTCTTCCTTGAGAAGCTGGCTTAGAACTTGATCTTCAATTACTTTTAGCAGATTACTAAAGTTCTGTTGAACTTGTCCGTAGCTCTGATCTTGCATCTTATAAGTTTCAGAATTTACCCATTTTCTGAAACTTGTCCAAAGATAATCTAAAGCAGCAGGATTAATCATCTCAAGACTAGCTTGCTTCAGGGAAGTTATCCACTTCTGCATTTCTGTTTCAAATATCAATAAACTAGTACCAACATCTGGTGTAGGTTTAGATGGTTTTGGTTTTGGAATGGCTGTTTTGTGGGTTATGGCAGCAAGGCATTCAAAAACAGTTAAATAATGACAGTTTTGGCGTTGTCATTTGGATTGTTCTTTGGTGAGGGAGTGGGAGAGTCTGGAATGATTGTTGGACTAGTTGGGGAGTTTGGTGGAGTTGATTCTAGTGAAGAGGGAATTTGGGGAATATCCAGAATGGTCAGGGGCATACGGATGGCCAGAGGTTCAGTGATTCCAGGAATGGGAATGGGATCAAAATCAACATTTTGGTTGGATTGGACGTGATGAGGTTCTGGTTCACAGGATTCAGAAGGTTGGACCTTAGAAGTTTTAACTTCTGGTTGTGATAGTTCAGGTTGTGGAGAAGGTGGATGAATTTATGGTTGAGGAGATGGGGGTAGTGGTATTTCTGGTTGTGGAGAGAGGGAAGTATCTGGTTGTGGTTCTTCTGGAGTGGTTTCAGAGTTTGTATTTTCTGGTATGGGAGCAGAAATATTCTGGTCAAAGGTTTCAATATCTGACAGAACTTTTGCAAGTTTTGGTTGAGTTGTTTCAATAATTGGATTGATAGGTAGTGAGTGAGATCCTCTAAGAGTTAAATTTTATGAGGGGTCAAACTCAATGTCAAAATCATCAAAGGTTTGAGGGGTAGGAATTTCTGAATGGGTAGGTAAAGGGCCAGATGTTGATAAAGATACTGAATCTAAAACAGTTAGAGAAGAAGGATTACCTCTCTTTTTAGCAGCTTTGGGAGTCCGCTGGGATAATCCTTCTGCTGTTGCCTTCCTTTTCTTGTTCTTCTTCAGCACAACTTCTGGGGCCGCCTGTTGCAAGTCCTGGATGTTTAACCCTGGTGCAGTGCCATCTGCCTTGAATGCATCCAAGTATCTGACGATGATCTCAAGCTTGGAATCAATTTCTGAGAACATGGGAAAGTCATCCAGAGGGATACTTCTGCTGGTGATTGTTGCAAAATAAGTAACATTGGGTTCCTTCTTGATGTTCTCAATAATCTTCATCTTCTTCAGATTCTTCGCATTCAAAGGCTTTCCAACAGTTTCCTCTAAAGTGCTGATTTCATGTGCTTCTGTTAGATGATCTATCAGCCTATTCTCTGTCAAAATATCTGATATGAGCCTTCCAAGGGTTATCCAGTCCCTTTTAGTGCGCTCATCTTCTCTAGTCTCCTTAACACTAGTCCTCAGATGATTGAACAACAAGTGAGCCAGATTCACCTTAGTCTTCTGGGAGATGAAGTAGATCAGAAACTGCTGATCAATGTTGATGTAGTCAGGAGAGCTGGTTGGCTTCCTGTGGTTTATGCATCCCAGAATAATCTTAGCCCATATTCTGTGATGGTCCTTCAGATCCCTTATCTTGTTGGAGGGAAGACCCAGAGTGAAAATTTCTCTAGCAATTAAAGCGACATCAGCACATCTTTCTGCCATGTCTATACATCTTACGCCACCACCATTGTAACCTATCAATCTTGCAATAAGGTCTTCAGTTATGACTATCTTCTTCCCCATTACATACGAAGTAACTTGATGGTTGGAGGATGAAGCATGAATCCAATATTCCTTCACAAGGATTGGGAACTTTGGACCTACCAGACGGTCAAAATACCTGTTCCATCCTTGAGCCCTTACTTCTTCAGAAAGATTGAACCCATTTTCTTGAAGACTGTTAAAGTCCACAATCAATTCTGAGAGTACTTATAGGTTGTCAATGGGCGTGAGAAGAGTTCTGAATGTTTCTTCATATTGCTTTGTGGATTCTGTTCTCTGAGTATTGGTATTAGGAATGCTTGAGGAAGCCATGTTCACACAAAAATTTGAGACGAAAATGAAGGGGTTTTGAAATATGCAAACTGAAAACAATTATATTGTAGAGAAAGTGAAAGTGAAAGAGTGTAAAGAGTGAGAAATGTGTTTAAATAGATTTTGAAAACGTAAACTGCAAGAGAGAGAGAAATAAATTGTAATGATTATAAGCATTAATGACAGCTGATTTTGGGGGATTCAGAAAGATATTGGAACGGTTACCCATGACATGTGTCTCAATGCATCCAATCAGCGCTTTTGACCTTTCAGAAAAATGAACGTGTGTTCATCCTCAGAAGGTAGCTGATGAATGGATGACAACTGTTTGCTTATGTGAATAGCACACTTCTATCCTTGAAATGAAACACTCAGATCTTCATGGATAGATTCTGATACAATCTGGACTTCTAAAATTCTGAAGGCAGGTTGATCAGCAGTTCACAAAAAATAACAAAAATTCTGAGGATTAAGATATGTAAATAAAACAGTTTATTCTGGGCAAAGCTTCATGCTGAGATGTTTCAGAATGAAGTTAAACCTATCTTCAGAAAGAGGTTTTGTAAAGACATCATCCCATTGATGGTCTGTGTCAATGAATTTTAAATTGAGAATCCCTTTATGAATATAGTCCCTAATAAAATGATGTTTTATATCTATATGCTTAGCCCTAGAATGCAAAATAGGTTTTTTACTGAGACAAATGACAGAAGTATTATCACAGAGGATAGGGATGTTACTCTCAAATATATTGAAGTCCTCAAGTTGACTTTTCATCCAGAGCATTTGCGTGCTACATCCAGCTGCTGCTATGTATTCAGCTTCTGCTGTTGATAGAGTTATTGTGGATTGTCTTTTGCTGGACCATGAGATCATATTTTCTCCCAGAAACTGGAAGCTTCCAGAAGTGCTTTTACGTTCTACTCTGTCTCCAGCAAAATCAGCATCACAGTATCCTACTAAGCTGTAATCACTTGATTTTCTATAAAACAGATCCAAATTAGCAGTACTTTTCAGATACTTGAAAATTCGGTTAACTGCTGTTAAGTAAGATTCTCTAGGATCTGATTGGAATCTAGCATAAATGCAAACACTGAATAGAATGTCAGGCCTTGAAGCCGTCAGATAGAGAATTGAACCAATCATACCTCTGTAGACCTTCTGTTCTACCTTTTTACTTACCTCTTCTTTTTCCAGAATGCACGTGGGATGCATTGGAATCCTTGAGGGCTTACATTCTGAGAGATCAAATTTCTTCAGAAGTTCTCTGACATATTTGCTCTGATGAATGTAAGTTCCTTCTGGAGTTTGATTAATCTGGCGAATGGAGCTAAGGTTTATGTATAGTCTATCCCCTCTTGCTTACTATAACCTTGTGCTACCAGTCGTGCTTTGTTTCTGATGACTTCACCTTGCTCGTTCAGTTTGTTTCTGAACACCCATTTTGTACCAATGACGTTGAATCCTTTTGGTTTGGGAACCATATCCCATACGTCATTTCTTGTGAATTGATTTAGCTCCTCTTGCATTGCCAGAATCCAATCATTGTCCAGAAGTGCTTCATCAATTGTTGTTGGTTCAATCAGGGAAACCAGTCCCATGAGGGATTCTTCAGAGTTTCTGAAGGTAGATCTTATTCTGATTGGATCTTCCTTCCTTCCTAATATTGTTTCTTCTGGGTGATCAATGCTGCTTCTAGATGGTCTTTTCTGGAGTTGATCAACAGAAGGTGTTGGGTTGCTTGCAGTGACTCTTTCTGATGTTGAGGGAGTGTCTCTGTTGAGAGCCTCTGATGAGTTGCCTTCAGTACCTATGAGTTCAACTTCCATACCTGCAAGGAATTCATTCTGCTTTGACTTTTGAGAGTCAAGCTTATCATCAAACCGAACACTGATTGACTCTTCAACAATTTGTGTTTCTGTATTGTATACACTATACCCTCTTGAGCATTCAGAGTATCCTCACATAATACATTTTTGTGCTTTAGAGTCAAACTTTTTCAAATAATTTTTTGTATTCAAAATAAAACATGTACATCCAAATGGGTGAAAATAAGAAATGTTGGGCTTTCTGTTCTTCCACAATTCATATGGAGTCTTTTTCAGAATAGGTCTTATGGAGATTATATTCTGAATGTAACAAGCTGTGTTTATTGCTTCTACCCAGAAGATCTTAGCTACGTTAGTCTCGTTGATCATGGTTCTGGTCATTTCTTGCAATGTTCTGTTCTTTCGTTCTACAACTCCATTTTGATGGGGAGTTCTAGGAAAATAGAAATCATGCAGAATGCCTTTTTCATTAAAGAATCATTCAAAATCTTTATTTTCAAATTCTCCACCATGATCACTTCTGACTTTGACGATTCTAAGATCTTTTTCATTTTGAACTTGGTTGCAGAAGGTAACAAACACAGAGTGTGACTCGTCCTTGTGCCTTAAGAACTTTACCCATGTCCATCTCCTATAGTCATCTACGATTACTAAACCATACTTCTTGCCACTGACTGAAGCAGTTTTTACTGGTCCAAATAAGTCAATGTGCAGAAGTTCTAATGGCTTAGAGTTGGAAACAACGTTTTTGGATTTGAAAGCAGGTTTTGCAAACTTACCTTTCTGACATGCTTCACATAGAGCATCTGAATTGAACTTCAAGTTAGGCAGTCCTTTGACCAGATTGAGTTTGTTAATCTGAGATATTCTTCTCATACTAACATGTCCCAATCTTCTGTGCCAGATCCATTGCTCGTTGCTAACAGACAGAAGACATTTTACATTCTGACTTTTCAGTTCAGAAAGTTTGATTTTATAAATGTTGTTTTTCCTCTTTCCATTAAATAGGATAGTCTCATCTTTCTGACTAACAGCTTTGCATGAATTTTGATTGAAGATTATATCATAATCGTTATCACTTAATTGACTTATGGATAACAGGTTATGCATTAATCCATCAACTAATAAAACATTACTTATAGAGGGAAGATTTCCATTACCTACTATTCCAGAGCCAATAATATTTCCCCTCTGATTGCCTTTAAAGCCTACGCGGCCTCCAGGCTTAAGTTCCAGGCTTTGGAACATATGCCTTCTTCCCGTCATGTGTTGTGAGCAGCCAGAGTCCAGATACCATGACTGGTGTCTTTGCTTTGCTGCTAAAGATATCTGCCACATGTATTATTTTATCCTTAGGTACCCACATTTTCTTGGGACCTGATTTGTTAGTTTTACCAAAACTCTGGTTGAATTTTGGTTTGATAGAGTAATCACTACTTGTATATTTTATGTCATGTGTGTGCCCATATATAAAGTGTGAATCAAGTGGAGTACGTTTTATAACTAAATCCATGGCATTTTTTGGTGTAGGAACCTTACCTTGATAGCCTATCCCTTTTCTGCCATTTCTGCTAACTCCATAGATCATTGAAGCCATTTTGCTTCTGTCTATGTTTTTAGCCAGAAACTTTTGAAAGTTGTGATCATACTCTTTGATGATCTCATCAGCATTGCTAGGAGTTTCATGGATTGTTTCCTTCTGAGAGTTTTGCAATTGGTTTTCTAATTTTGAAATTTTATCTTTTAACTCAGAATTCTCCAATTTGAGACTCTCAGTCTTATCAGAGTCAGAAGCAAGATTTCTTTTTAGGTTTCTGAATTTGACTCTGATCTGTTGATACCTTTCCAGAATTTCATTAAGGCTTTCAGCTAGTTCAGCCTTAGTAAAGTTGATAGTAAAGTCAGGGAATACCTCTTCTGTATCTGATTCTGAGTCTGAACCAGAAGCTTCACTGTCTTCAGAGACATTTGCCATGAGAGCTATCTTTGCTCTTTCATCATCTGATTCTGAGTCAGCTTCAGATGTATCAGAATCATCCCATGTAGCCATGATACTTTTCTTCTTTTCCTTGCCAAACTTCTTTTTGGGCTTCTCCTTATGAAGCTTTGGGCAATCACTTTTGTAGTGCCCTTTCTCGTTACACTCATAGCAGATAATGTCTTTGTTGTTTGGCTTTCTGTATCTTGAAGAGCCTTCAGATCTTTTGTGTCCATAGGAGGATTCTGACCTTCTGTATCTGAAGGAAGATTCATTCTGATTTTTTGATCTTCTGGGATTCCTGAACTTCCTATGCCTCTGCTTCCACAGTTGGTTCACCCTTCTGGAGAGAAGAGACAGTTCATCTTCTTCTGATGAGGATCCATCAGAGGTTTCTTCCACAGCCTGTAAAACTTTGGAGTCATATTTTCTTTTAGATTTTAAAGCTAATGGCTTACCTTGCTTTTGAGGTTCATCTGCTTCTAGCTTTATCTCGTGACTTTTGAGGAAGCTGACAAGTTCCTCCCGAGAGATTTTGTTGAGATCCTTGGCTAGCTTAAGCGCTGTGACCATTGGCCTCCACTATTTTGGCAAGCTTCTGATGATCTTTTTAACGTGATCAGTAGTGGAATATCCTTTGTCAAGAACTTTTAGACCAGCAACGAGAATTTGAAATCTTGAAAACATAGCTTCTATTGATTCACTATCTTCCATCTTGAATGCCTCATACTTCTGAATAAGCGCAAGGGCTTTGGTTTCTTTGACTTGAATGTTGCCTTCATGCGTCATTCTCAGAGAATCAAACATATTCTTGGCAGTTTCTCTGTTTGATATTTTCTCATATTCTGAATATGAGATGGCGCTGAGAAGAATTGTTCTGACCTTGTGATGATTTCTGAACTCACGCTTTTGCTGATCAGACATCAGTTTCCTATCAATCTTCTGACCACGTCCATCCACTGGGTGCGTGTATCCATCAGTCACCATGTCCCACAGATCAGCATCATGGGCCAGAAAGAAACTCTCAATTCTGCCTTTCCAGTAGTCAAAGTTTTCTCCATCAAATACTGGTGGTTTGCCACTTAATCTGTCCCTTTCTTCATTGTTGTCATTGCTGATGTTTTGACTTGGTCCTGCCATTCTGTTTTTCTAACACTGGATCTTGTACTGACACGGTTAAGTGTTGAAGCTCAGAACCAGGCGCTCTGATGCTAATTGAAGATGTGAAAAACACAAGAAGGGGGGGTTGAATTGAAAAACTTAAATCAAAAGGCTTAACAACACATTATTTTTATCCTGGTTCGTTTGATCTCAAACTACTCCAGTCCACCCGTCAAGGTGATTTCGCCTCTCTCCAACGAGGTCTTAATCCAGTATTCTCAAAGGATTACAACAACTACTTTAACAACTGTTAAAGTCTTCTTGAGTACAACCACAATCCTGTTAATCTCAAGGAACTTCTTTTACAAATGAATGAACAAGTGTGTGTTGTTGTTTTCTTACAAAACTGTATATCACAACTGTGATAATTACACAAAATAAGCTTGGAATAAAATGAATTTGCTAAAGCTTTGAATATGCGTGGTTTGGATAGCTTGGCAAATTGTTGAGTGCGTACGTACGTGCTTCTTTTCACAAGCAGACCTGTTTATATAGGCAAGCAAGGATACATTGTCAATAAAGCAGGTTTTAATGATAATAACACACTTTCCTTTTGTAGAAGATCTTTGTCTAAAGAAAGCCGTTAGCATTTAATTCTGTCTTGAATAATCAGTAACGCTTCAGAGTCTTCTTAGCAAAATTGCTGATAACGCTTTCAGAGTGTTGATGACATGGTAAGGATGTCTTTGATCAGAGTCAGAGTGTATTTGTTTAGGCGCAGATTCTGGTCATCAAGCTTCAGCGTATAGCACATATTTCTGATCTTCTAATGCTGATTCTATTCTGATGCTGATTCCATCAGAACTTCTGCATATTCAAAACATAATTTCTAAGGAGAATAATTGTTCTTTGTATATATCTTTGAAATAATTTATTCTTTGTATTTTGTTATCATCAAAACTCTAATCAAGGGTTGTAGAATCAAACTATGTTCTAACAACATTCTCATACTTTATGAGAAATGACCCATCCAAAGCTCATTTTGAAGAGGATGCAATGTTCTACAATCCATCTTCATCTCCCAAGTTCAAAATATGCACTAACAAGAAGTTATGAATTTGGACATTATAGGTCATTTTGAAAAGTCAACAAAAACACCTTTTTTGTCAAAGCTTCATACGTGAACATGGAATACCAAATTGAGATGATACCAAAAGGGTTGCCTAGAGGACATCTCAAGCTTTCTAAAAAGTCCAAGAACACCTTCAAAGAGTCAAAATTGAGGAAGTTATGCATTGGTAAAGTTGACCCTTTTTGCAAAATTGTCAAAAGTCAACTATGCCTCAAATTGCAATTTTTGCTAAATGGGCCTAACTTTTTGCACGTGTCTTGAGTTGGTAGCATGGTCCATGAGCCCTAGCTATTTCCACTTGTATTTATCTTATTTTTATTATTTATTTTGATTTTGATTTGAATTAAATCAATTTTAATCAAAACAAATCATGAAAAAATCTAAAACATTGAAACCTCAAGATATTGTGCATGTTTCAGGTCCTATATCCAGTTGGCAAGTGATTGAATTCGTGCAAGGCCTTTGTGTGCACAAAAAGATTGAATTTGGCCTATTTTTGGAAGGATCTTCAAGTGAATCAAATCCAAATCAAAATCTATAATGGAGAAAGATTGAGATCATGTTTTCAACCCTAATTCATTCCTTGGTATATAGTACACAATTGCATACCTAAAGGACAAGGTGAGAGAGGCGCACAAAGTCAGAAAAAACTTGAAAAAATCAAAGAAAAGTGGTGATTCAATTTTATACTTCCAGGAACTTTCAAGGTCCTCTAGCCATCCCAATCGCCTCCTGGGATCACAAGCAAGCGAAACCAATCAAGAACAAGGAGTTTCCAGCACTATAACTCACTATAAGTCAGCCACGACAATGGCTTTTTCTTGAATTCGAATTGCATAATTTTGACATCTATAGCCTGAAATAATTATATATTCTTGCTCCTTGAAACATTTCCAAACTATATATAATATTTAATAGCGTTTTTGTGGATTGTATCAAGATTTGCCATTGTTAGGTTTTCTTGGTTCGTTTTAGGGTCTTTTCATACAGGACCAATTGGTCTAAACGGGGAAGACCATTGTGATCAGCGGATCAAACTCAATTGATCCATGGTCTTGAATTTTATTTATATTGCTCGTATGTAATTTCTGAGATGCACAGGGTTACAGTTACAGCGCCATATCCGTAGGTAAAGGTTCTGAGTTTTAAACGACAGATCCAGGGAAGAAGACGATAGCGTGTCACCACTTTACTGGCCGGTTTAAATTCTGGCGCGTTTATTCTGGCCAGAAACCCATAATTTTGATCTGTTTGTTTGTTCTATTATATTGTTAAACTAACACCCAGCGCAGTTGGTCAGAAGAAGGAAGTCAAAAATTCATGATTCTGGGTTCGATCCCAGGCGTGATCCTCTGGCACTTTTCCCCTTTGTTTTCACCTGTTCCAGCGCCTACATCTGCTGGAGATTATCCTCTGATTTCATCAAGTAGGACTAGACCGAGCGTCCCTGGGCATTATCCTCTGGATCCATCAGTCTCAGCCAGATCCAGCACATCTCATCTTCTGACAGTCACAATCTGCTGGATCCACTATCTGGGAGTAGGCCCAGTACCACCATCCTCTGGACCATCATCTTCTGGACCTTCATCCTCTAGACCACCATCATCTTCTGGATCATCATCCTCTGATCAGAGCCGCTGGCAGTGGGCCCTTGGGTTATTTCTTTTACTTTTTTTTATTATCCTTTTTCAATACTAAAATAATTTCTTTTTTAACCAATCAAAAATTCATAAAATCAATTTTTCACCAAATTAGGTTTAGATTTTATTTTTTATCAAAAATTAATTTAATTTAATTAGTGAAATTTAATTTTAAGGTAATTTTAATTATTTTTGTGAATAAATTAAAACAAACTAGAAAATTAGGTTTTATTTGATTTAACTTTTATTTTATTTTCTTAAAAATAACCAAAAAAATATTTTTTCCTTTAATTAGGTTAGACGGGGTCAAAACCCTAATTCTCTCTCGTTCTCGATTCATCGCGCGTGCTTTATATTTTTTACCATATTGATGTAATTGCTCACAAGTTGTAATAGATTAATTAGGACTTTTTACTTTCGTTTATCGTTTTTTACGGGTTGTTTTTGGCTATGTAATTAATACCCGAAGCCTTGTAATAGCGTAGCTTATTTTCCGCACTTTAAATTCCGCAAATATTAACGGTTAGATGTATGATATTAGGGATGCATGACAAGAATGTATGTAAACTTTAAAACAGTTAGCAAACCCTAAATGTGCAAAGATAATAAACCTGAAATTGAATCACTCGCACATGCGCACTCCTAGAGTATACTCCCACTTTGGTTGCCTTCAGTAAACGGTCATTGAGTATAGGATATTTTAGTGGTCGCTCTTTTGTCTCAAAGATCAGAGTTGCCTCGGAAAGGTTGCCTCAGAATTGTTGCCTCGAATATTGATCTTAAGACATTAGGGTTATTACTAAGACGTCCTAACATTGCTTTAGTGATCGTACGTCCCTTTCGAATTGACCCTTAAAACTCCAACGATGGTGCTACCTACTCACTAATAGTGGGATAGCGTTGTCTAAAGGAAACGAACATAGAACAATTCTTTTTTCGAGTAGGTAGATTAGCTCTTAAGTACTTGCTCAAACAAAACAAACTTTTTCACACTTACACTCTTTTTTTTCAAACAAAGTTTTCAAAACGACTTCGTAACACTCTTGAAGACAGAATCAAGGGTTAAATCGAAGTAAAACAAAAACTTTTCAAATTACACAAACACAAAGAAGCAATTTTAAAATGATGAGTAAGTACCTAGGATCCCGTAGATAACTACGGATAGAAAGGGTGCTAATACCTTCCCTTTCTATAATCTACCCCCCGTACTCAGAAAAGCTCGAAAAAGGAATTTTTCTGTGCTTTTTTCCTTTCCTTGTTGGATAAAATAAAAGTCGGTGGTGACTCTTGCTTACCGCGACATTTTGCAAACACAAAACGCAAAATGCAAACCAACATTCCTAAAACAGTTCCGATTCTGCCACTGTATCACAGAACTGGAGACTCTGCTGGGGAGTAAATAAGTGGGGTATACCTTAGGAATAGTTCATCATATTGCTTCTATTGTTTGATTTGATTGCTTTATCTTTGTGGGCTTTGTATCGGAGTTACTATAGATCCTAACCTGGATATGGGGAACACCTGTTAGGTAAGTAGCAAAAAACTGTGAGGGAACTGTACGGCATAGACCGATACGGTTGAAGCAGTAGCTACGTTGATGTGGCACATTAGTTGGTACCGGTATCCCTTGTGGAGGAACAAGGAGAATACGGGGTTGCTATATGGGTCGTTAAGCATCAACTTACCTTAGAACCTATAATTGACCAACTTGGCCATAGGAAGTAGTGAGATAGCTGACCTCAGTATAGATCTGAGAACTGGTTGATACTCGATACTACACTCATTGAGACTATACTCTCGAGATAGTTCCTGCCGCAAGAAAATATTGCGTGAGCTGAAACCATGACCGATGGAGGATGGTCAGTGATATTGAGAACCTCAAGAACCCAATTACTATTATTAGAACAGGTTGAACCAACTGAACTTCAAGAGGGTAGTACCTAGACTCCATGCAAGCCTGAAACTTAAGGGCTATTGTGTGACTTGTGTGCCTTTACCATGTTTTTTACCTGCTATACCTGTTGTGTGTTTTATCATGACATCATGCATCATGACATAGCATCCATATTTCATTGTACTAACCATTTCAAAGATCGAGGGGATTTATCTTTGTTCTGTTTTGCAGATTATCGCTTCCATACACAAAAATACCATTCGAGTCAACTTCGTGCAAATACATGCTCAGCTCAGAGAGTTAGTCTCAAAAGTTCCTGATACTTCTTCATTTGTTAGAAGACATGGTCATCTCCTTAGCCTGGTCACTTCAAGGTTGGATGAGAAAATGATGAGCGTGTTGTTCCAGTTCTTTGATCCGTTGCATCATTATTTCACCTTGCCGGATTATCAGCTAGTCCCTACTTTGGAGGAGTTTTCTGACTTATTAGGCATATCCATCCTCGAGTAGACACCCTTCACAGGTTTGGAGGAGCTTCCTAGGCCAGAGGATATTGCTTCATCCCTACATCTAAAAAGGGTTGATGTAGTGACCAACTGGGAGACTCAGAGCGGGGTTAAAGGTTTCTTGGCTAAGTTTTTGATGGATCAAGCTCAACAGTTCTGGGATAACTTGGATTTTCAAGAATTTGAAGACATCTTGGCTCTCCTCATCTACAACTTGGTTCTTTTCCTGAATCCAGATTCTTTTATAGATGTGAATGCGGTCAAGATCTTCATGTCTCGTAACCCAGTGCCTACTCTTTTGGGTGATATCCTACATGCCCTCTATACTCGTACTTTGCGAAGAAGGGGGATTCTCATGTGTTGCACGCCGCTGCTAGCGAGGTGGTTTATTTCGCACCTCCCCAAATCTGTATTGAAGAACGAAGAAGGGTTAGGTTGGGCTTACATAATCATGTCCCTTGCCCATACGGACATTCTTTGGAGTTCTAAGGATATGGAAAGGGTAGCTGTCATTGATTGATGTGGGGAATACCCTAATGTCTCGTTGCTTGGAATTAGAGGGGGAATAACCTACAGTCCTTGCTTGGCTCTACGAAAGTTTGGTCGTGCACGTAAAGACGGTCCTCATGAGCTACTCCTTACAGATATTGTCTTTGACTACAAAGGGGACGTGGATGAGCATCGCCGAAGGTTTATATGAGCCTTGGGCAGGGTGAACAGGTCTGACCCACAAGAGCTAGGACCGAAGACTTCTCTCCCGATGCAACCTTATCTCCAGTGGGTTCGAGCCCGTGCTCAAAATCTGGGGATGCCATATGAAGCTGTTTTGCCGGTGATTGTAGAGCATACTAATTAAGAAGGTATTCCTTATACAGTCCTTTATCCCTACATGCCTACTGATCTTGGGGCATTGAAGAGAGCTTGGATCCAGTTGAAGAAAGAAAGGGATACCTACAGGGAAAAGTATCATGAACAGGAAAGGAAGATCTTGAAGCTCACGAGGCAGCTTGAGAATGAAAGGACAATCAACGATTATGTCAACACGAAGGGAAAATGATCATGGGATTTCTGATGTCTTTTATTGTTTCTAGTTAGATTTGCTTTTCAGTTTATTTCTTTTGTAACGCCTTAAAGGCATTTGTTAAACATTTTACAAGTCTAATCTAATAAAGTTTATTATTTCTTGGTTTGAAAATTTAAATCTCCCAAAGTCTTTAAAATCATTTCATACGCATTCCATTATCATGCACCTCATGACAGGTACCATTACAGGTTTCTCATCTTCTTCGATGTTTATTTCAGCACAAAATGTCTTCTGAAACACCTACCGATCAAGATATCAAAGCTCTTCAAGCACAAAATGCTCAATTCCGGGAGATGTTCTTGAACTTGGCCAAAGGACAACAGGATTTGAAGACTCTCATCCTGAAGGACAAGAAGAAAAAGAAGAAGAAGAAAGTGGTTCTGGTGAATATGGGTCACAGAATTGGGAATAGGTTACGACAGGAAGCTGATCTGTCTCATTCATCTGGAGGAGGAGAGAATCAAGAGGAAAGAAAGGGTCCTAGCCCTGTGGTCTCTGATAATGACACTGATTTTCATGACGAACAGTACCCTCCTGCTGAGGATAGGTACAAACAACTTGAAGACTGTCTGAGTGCTATGGAGATTCAGAAGGTTCCCGGTTTGGACTTCGGATATTTGGGGTTAGCATCGGGGGTGGTGATCCCTCACAAGTTTAAAGCTCCGGTTTTTTCTAAGTACAATGGAGTGTCCTGTCCAAAACTCCATCTTCGCTCATACGTCAGAAAAATTCAACCCTTCACTGTTGATAGAAATCTCTGGGTTCATTTCTTTCAAGATAGTCTGTCAGGGACTCATCTTGAATGGTTCTATCAATTGGAGGGAGCTAATGTCCACAACTGGGAGGACCTTGCTGCTTATTTTTATAAGCAATACCAGTTAAATGCCGACCTTGCCCCCACACGTAGTCAACTTCAGGGTATGTCTATGGGTACAAGCGAAGGTTTTAAGGACTATGCTCAGAAGTGGAGAGATCTGGCTTGAAGAGTCCAACCCCCTCTGTCTGATGGGGAGTTGGTGGATATGTTTCTTGGGACTTTGTCTGGTCCATATTTCAATCATTTGATCGGAAGTTCATCGTCATGGTTCACTGAATTGATAATGACTGGGGAGAGAGTGGAGGCTGGTATCAAAAGTGGCAAGATACAGAAAGGTGCGTCATCAAGTACAGAAAAGAAGCCTTTTAGGAAAGAAGCTAGTGCAGTTTACAGCTCGAGGAGCCAAAACCGACCTGAGCGCAGCCAAGCAGTGAATGCGGTAGTAATATCAAGACCTACAGTTTCCCCACAATGCAACAATCAGCAAAGAGTCGAGAGGCCGCAGAGACAGTATACTCGGCTCAGTATGACTTTATCTCAAATTTTACTGCAGTTATTGAAGACCAACCTGGTAACTCTGAGGGAAGCTCCGAAGAATCCCAGTACCACCTCTCCGCTGTATAATCCGAACGCCCGCTGCGCCTATCACTCTGATAGCCTAGGGCATGATACCAACAACTGCTAGGCCTTGAGGAATAAGGTGCAAGATTTGATTGATGCTAAAGATTGAGTTTGACACACCAGAAAAGCCTAATGTCATGACTGCTCCTATGCCCAAGCATGGAGTAAATGTTGTGGACGATGATTCATTTGTGACCTTTGTGGAAGACATCTCTACTCTGTTGATGACAGTGAAGAAGAATCTATTATCGGCCGGTTTATTTTCGGGTTGTGGCAAAGGTTGCCACCTATGTTACATCCTGCCTGCTGGTTGCTATTTACTGAAATCAGGTATTCAACGCCTGATGGATAACAAAGAGATCTTGTTCGAGAAAACTTTGATTCCGTTGATTCCTGTTAAAGATATTTCCATCATAACCATTTCCGCCAATCCTTCAAAGGCTTCCTCGAGAAATCCTGTTAGGATTACATCTGTTCCAAGAGTTGCTCCATTAATCATTACAATTCCTGGTCCTATCCCATACACTTCAGATAAAGCTGTCCCGTGGCACTATGGGGTCGATGTGTATTATCATAGGATCAAACAAGACTTGGAGGTTGAAGAGGTTGATGCTGATATCAGCAACATTGTCAGATTTAGCAAGGTCACCAGAAGTGGAAGACTCTTCTCTCCTGAGATTTCCCCTTCGACTGTTCAAAAGCCTGTTTTCATTCCATCCGCCAATACATCAGCTACTGTTCCGATTCTTACACCAGTTATCACCCCTGTCGCCGAGTCATCTGACACTCGGGGCAAAGAAGTTATAGGTGAGCCTGCCCGGACGGAGGCGCCTAAGAAAGTAATTGTTGAAACCTCTAGGCAGGAGATAGAGGAAATTATGAAGATTATCAAGAAAAGCGACTACAATGTAGTCGAACAACTGGGGTAAACCCCGTCGAAGATCTCCATGTTATCCTTATTGTTTTGCTCGGAAGCCCATGCAAAGGCTTTAATTTCTTTCCTTAAAACTATGCTTGTGCTGCAGGAAACATCTGTTGATCAATTCAAAGACTGTGTAGCTAGTTTGACCGCTGACAACGGGTTGGGTTTCTCCGACGCAGATCTGACTGCCAAGGGAAGAAATCACAATGATGCTCTGCATGTCTCGATCGAGTGCAGGGGCACTACTTTGGCCCACATACTGGTGGATAATGGGTCCTCATTAAATGTTCTACCCAAGAAAGCATTAGACCGACTAGACTGTGAAGGGTTGGTTTTGAAGCCAAGTAATATTGTGGTTAGTGCCTTTGACGGGTCCAAAAGGATGGTGCACGGGGAGGTAGACGTCCCTGTTAAGGTTGGTTCCCAGACTTTTGCGTCTACGTTCTATGTGATGGACACTCCACCGTCTTATTCTTGCTTGCTAGGTCGCCCATGGATTCATAAGGCTGGGGCAGTGACTTCTACGCTCCATCAGATGTTGAAATATCCAGTGAAGGGGAAGATTGTTACAGTACGAGGGGAAGAGGAGTACATGGTGAGTCATCTTAACTCCTTTCGGTATGTGGAGATGGATGGGGAGTTCATTGAAACCCCGTGCCAGAACTTTGAAGAGGTCCCCCAGACTATGGCGTCGACTGAAATTGCTGCTGACAAACCTCCAATGAAGATGGCTTCCCTCAAGGATGCCAGGGCTGTTATTGAAAAAGGTGGGTGTGGAAATTGGGGCCAACTCCCTGACTTTGTACACAAGACTGACAAGTTTGGTTTGGGTTTTACTGCAGAAGCTCAAAGGGCTGTTCGACGTGCGTGAATTGGAAGACCTCCTATGCGCATCAGTAATCCGGGAGTGAATGTAATTGGAGATGATGAAGAAGAGTCAGATTTCGACAATTGAATTTACCCGGCTATTAACGGTGGATTGAACAATTGGACGGCGAAAGACTTCGTGCCCGTTTCTTTTATTACACAGTAATAGACTTTTGTTTTGAGATTTGTAACAGACAATTTGAAACTTTATGGCCCGGTGCCTTTCCCGAGGCACTGTGGCTTTGTTTGTGAGGGCTTATTATTTTTCATTTTCATATATCATCAATAAAACATTGGACGTTTTCTTGCATTACAAATTTTACGCTCCCTGTTTTTTTTTTTTCTATCTTGCACTTTATCAAAATAGCTATTTGTCTTACACACACTCACATATCATAATACAGGTCCACATCCACTCTGGATCCCACTGATAACGACTTTGCTACTGCCAGTTATGACTTCGAAAATCCGATCAACCAAGTCGAGGATGAAGGTGAGGATGATTGTGAAGTGCCTGGGGAGCTTGCTAGACTGCTACTTCAGGAAGAGAGGGCCATACATCCGCATGAAGAGCCAGTGGAATCAGTGAATTTGGGTACCGAGGAAGGTAAGAAAGAGGTCAAGATAGGTGCAAATCTAGAGTCTAGTGTCAAGCAACGGTTGATACAGATGCTACGCGACTATGTTGAGATCTTCGCTTGGTCTTACGAAGATATGCCCGGGTTGGATACTGATATTGTGGTACACCGCTTGCTAACCAAAGAAGACTGTCTTCTAGTGAAGCAGAAAGTTTGCCGAATGCGCCCAGAAATGTCTGAGAAAATCAAAGCTGATGTCATGAAACAGTTTGATGTCGGTTTTCTAGCAGTTACTTCTTACCCGCAGTGGGTTGCCAATGTGGTTCCGGTGCCCAAGAAGGATGGTAAGGTTTGAATGTGTGTGGACTATAGGGATCTGAACAGAGCGATCCCTAAGGATGATTTCCCATTGCCTCACATCGACGTTCTGGTTGACAACACCGCATAGAATAAGGTTTTCTCTTTTATGGATGGTTTTTCTGGTTACAATCAGATTAAGATGGCTCCCGAAGACATGGAGAAGACAACCTTCGTTACGCAGTGGGGCACCTTTTGTTACAAAGTAATGCCTTTCGGGTTGAAGAATGTTGGGGCAACTTATCAACGTGCCATGGTCGCTTTGTTCCACGACAAGATTCATCATGAGATTGAGGTTTACGTTGATGACATGATTGCAAGGTCCCAAACTGAAGAAGAACACCTGGACCATCTCCAAAAACTATTCGACAGGTTGAAGACGTAGAAGCTGAGGTTAAACCCGAACAAGTGCACCTTCGGGGTAAGGTCTGGTAAGCTACTAGGTTTCGTTGTTAGTGATAAAGGTATTCAAGTGGATCCCGCAAAGGTGAAGGCTATACAGGAGATGCCAGCTCCCAGAACAAAAAAGGAAGTTAGAGGCTTTTTGGGACGTCTGAATTACATTACCCGGTTCATTTCGCACCTGACTGCTACTTGTGAGCCAATCTTCAAGCTGCTGAAGAAGGATCAAGTGGTAAAATGGAATGATGAATGTCAGGCCTCTTTCGAAAGGATCAAGGAATACCTCCAAGAGCCACCTATTCTGATGCCTCCAGTTGAAGGGAGATCGTTGATCTTATACTTGACAGTACTGGATAATTCAATGGGGTGCGTGTCGGGCAGCATGACGAGTCTGGCCGAAAAGAGCATGCTATTTACTACCTTAGCAAAAAGTTTACCAACTGTGAGACCCGATAATCACTGCTTGAGAAAACTTGTTGCGCTTTAGCATGGGCTGCTCGCCAACTGAGACAGTACATGCTGACTCACACTACCCTATTGATATCAAAGATGGATCAAATCAAGTATATCTTCGAAAAGCCTGCCTTGTCCAAAAGAATAGCAAGATGGAAGATGATCTTGACTGGGTATGACATCCAATACACGACCCAAAAAGCAATCAAGGGAAGTGTATTGGCAGATCATTTGGCGCATCAGGCCGTGGATGATTACTAATCCATGAATTTCGAGTTCCCAGATGAGAACATCATGTTGGTAACTGACTGTGAAATACCTGGATCGGATGAAGGACCCGAGGAGGGATCCCGATGGTCTATGTACTTTGATGGAGCTTCAAACGCTTTAGGTAATGGCATTGGCGCCGTGATCATATCTCCTAAAGGTTTTCATACTCTGTTTACCGCCCGATTATGTTTTAACTGCACCAACAACACGGCGGAGTATGAAGCGTGCATCACGGGTCTTCGTGCAGCTATTAACCTAAGGATTAAGTTCTTGAGTGTGTTCGGAGATTCTTCTCTCGTGATCAGTCAGATCAAAGGCGAGTGGGATACGAAACACCCAAATCTTATTCCTTACAAGGAGTATGTATTGACATTGCTTCCACACTTCGAGGAGATAACCTTTGAGCATTTCCCCAGAGAGGAGAATCGGTTAGCGGACGCGCTAGCTACCATGTCTTCTATGTTCAAGGTTAGATGGGACAATGAAGCTCCCCAGATTACCATCGAGAGATTGGATGAACCCGCACATTGCTGTGATATTGAGACTGAAGAGGTAACATATTAACCCTGGTTTCACGAGGTAAAGAGGTATCTTGAGGCTCAGGAATACCCCGTGGGTGAATCTGTTAATGATAAGAAGTTTCTGAGGAGGTTCGCTGTGAAGTTCTTCATCAGTAATGGTATCCTTTACAAATGTAACCATGACTCAACCTTACTGCGATGTGTGGACAAGAGCGAGGCGGAAAGGATTATGGCAGAGTTACATGAAGGTACTTTCGGAACTAATTCCAGTGGACATACCATGGAAAAGAAAATCCTTCGGGCAGGATATTATTGGTCTACTATGGAAGTCGACTGTTATCAATGTTCTCGAACTTGTCATAAGTGCCAAGTCTATGCTGATAAGGTGCATATACCTCTAGTTCCCCTGAACGTCTTGACAACTCCTTGGCCTTTTGCAATGTGGGGCATCGATATGATTGGTGAGACAGACCTACTGCGTCTAACGAGCACCGTTTCATCCTGGTAGCTATTGATTACTTTACAAAGTGGGTTGAAGCAGCTTCCTTTGCTACAGTAACCAAGAATGTCGTGGCGCGGTTCGTCCGACATAATTTGATCTGTCGATATGGTGTACCAGAGAGGATCATTACGGACAATGGTACAAATCTCAACAATATAATGATCACTGAGCTCTGCAAGCAGTTCAAGATACAGCATCACAACTCTACTCCCTACCGACCGAAGATGAATAGGGTTGTTGAAGCGGCTAATACGAACATCAAGAAGATTGTGCAGAAGATGATGGTGACATACAAAGACTGGCATGAGATGTTACTATTTGCTCTTCATGGGTATCGTACCTCAGCGCGTACGTCAACAGGGGAAACACCCTATTCTTTAGTGTATGGCATGGAGGCAGTCTTGTCCATTGAAGTCTAGATACCCTCTTTTCGGATTATGAAGGATGCAGGCTTGAACGAGGATGATTGGATCCAGACCCGGTTTGATCAGCTGAACTTAATCGATGAAAAGAGACTTACTTCTATTTGTCATGGTCATACATATCAAAAACGGATGATCAAGGCATTTAACAAGAAAGTTAGACGACAAGAGTATCAAGTCGGCGATCTGGTGATCAAACGCATCATACTGCCGCAAGGTGATCCCAGGGGCAAATGGACCCCTACGTACGAAGGGCCATTTATGGTTAAGAACATTTTCTCAGGAGGAGCTATGATTCTAACCACCATGGATGGTGACGACCTTCCTCACCTCGTCAATGCAGACATAGTGAAAAAATGCTACGCATAATCAAAGACCCGCTAGGTCGACTGGCCTAGGCAAAAATAAGGGCTTCCCGGAGAACCAAAAGGGTTCGGGCAAAAATAAGGGATGAAAAGAAGAAACTGTACACCCGACAAGTCGAAAACCTGAAAAGGCGGCTTGGGCAAAAAAAGGGTATCCCGGTGGACTGAAAACCCGAAAGGGCGGTCCAGGCAAAAATTAGGGATCAAAGCGTAACACTATGTCTCATTGGATCATCTTGCAACCGGACTTGGATATCGACTATCAAGCTCGAACGGCACCGATCAATCTAATCTACCTTCAACCAAGTAGCAAAGTGATGAGACGCTCAAAGACATGGGGGCAATAGCATAGTTGGAACCCAGTGGGATTGTGCACATAACTGTTTTTCTTTGTTTTTCATAAATTGTATAAATTCTATCATTCGGCGGTGTTCTCTTACTAGGACGCCAGCTTCTTGTACGAAAATGCCTATTTACAGGCCAACTTCAAAATCAATACAATTCATTTTCACAAAGAAATTTCAAATTGTTTTTCTTTTTCTGTTTTGGTTTGCAAGAACGTCCAATGGTTCATTTTTGATATATGCATTTGAAAATAATTGTTGCTCATAAATATTTACATGTGAAATAAAAAACGATTACTCGTAATTTCAGAAACAGGGGCAAATAAGAAATGTCCAGACCTTACAGTTACTCTGTTCACTAGGTACAAGGATAGACCCAGCTGAAGAAAATGACTAAAAATGCATACACTCCCAGCAGAGTAGGAAGTACCAGAATACAATATTATCAACTCTCCCCAGCTGAGGTTCGCAATCACGAATGAGTCGGTAAGATTCTCCCCAAGCAGAGTTCATTTATCACCAACAATGGAAGACCATCCCCAGTGGAGTTTATTTCTTCCACAAACAGAAACTTTATCCCCGACTGAGTTTATCATCACCAGCACCGGAAATTCATCCACAGACGAGGTTATTTCTCCAAAGTCAGCGGATCTTCTAATAGAGTATATCTTCCCTACAGAGTCAGTCTCTCACCAATGTATTCTCCAGCGGGATTATTCTCCCAATCATCTTTGGTCATTATCCCCAGCGAGCGAAACTCTCTATATTCTCCAGCAGCAGCCAGGGATTTATTTTCCCCAGCTAAAGAACATCATAAAAACATTACACATCCATACATCATGACATGCATATACGCATCATACAGCACAATCTCATTTATTTTGAGAACATCATTGCTCGATACATGTCATGCATCATGGCATTACATACGACTAACTCTTTACCTTTCAGGGAAAAGATACAATTAAATTCTCACAAAGTTCAAGCTATGAAGCCCGGGTACGACCGGATAATATATTGATTCCCCCATCATATTGTGAAGCCCGGAGAACGACCGGATAACAGTATCAGAATATCGCGAAGTCTGGACCCGACCAGATAGTGGTATCTTTTAAACAAGCTATGAAGCCCGGATTCGACCGGATAATAGTTTAATCCCCAGCAAGTTACTGTGAAGCCTAGATTACGACCAGATAGCAGTCCGAGACACCATGAAGCCTGGATTACGACCAGATAGTGGTATATCATAAACACAAGCTGTGAAGCCCAGAGTCGACCAGATAGCAGCTTAACAAGTTATTGTGAAGCCTGGATTACGACCAAATATCAATACAAGACCATGAAGCCTGGATTACGACCAGATAATGGTAGAAGATGTTGTGAAGCATGGATTATGACCAGATAGCAATGCAAGTTTCTGTGAATCCTGGATTACGACCAGGTAGCAGCCAAGAGTACTACGAATCCTGGATTACGACCAAATAGTTGTATATCTTTAATGCAAGTTATGAAGCTTGGGTTCGACTGGATAGTATCTTGATTTCCCCGAACACCATGAAGCCTGGATTTGACCAGATAATGGTATATTACATTGTGAAGCCTGGATTACGACCAGATAGCGGTAAAAAGACATTAAAGCCTGGATTATGACCAGATAACAGTGAGGGACACTGTGAAGCTTGGATTTCGACTAGATAGCAGTTCACCCAGCCAACTACTATGAAGCCCATAGTCGACCGGATATTAGTAGGCCTTAAGATCAAATGGAAGCTCGGATGCGACTGGATAACCACTTGATTTCTTCTGAAGCCTGGATTTCGTCCAGATAAGAAGTAAGGTATTGTGAAGCCTGGATTCGTCCAAATAACAGTACAAGACACCATGAAGACTGGATTCGACCAGATAGTGGTTTGAAACATCGTGAAGCCTGGATTATGACCAGATAGCGGTACCAGATATTGTGAAGCTTGGATTTCGACCAAATAGCAGTTTACTTGGACAAATACTACGAAGCCTAGAGTCGACCGGATATTAGTGCGCCCTAAATTCAAGTTAAAGCCCGAATGCGACCGGATAATAACTGAATTCCTTCTGAAGCCTAGATTACGACCAGATAAGAATTAATAAATTGTAAAGCCTAGATTACGACCGGATAGCAAGTTTAATCTCATCTCCCCAGTAAGTCACTGTAAAGCCTGGATTACGACCAGATAGTAGTCGATCTTATCACTATGAAGCCTGGATCACGACCAGATAGTAGTTTATTTTCTCCTCTTCGACCAAGAGATGATTCCCCAGTAGAATAACGAATGACTGAAGATCCTAAAATTCAACTTTTCTTCTCAAGACAAAGAACAGCATTCCCCAGCGGAATCTTCCTCAACAACAGGTATACAAGCTCTCGCTAAGGAATCTCTTATGCGATCGACACTCCTTCAGATGGCATCTTTAAGCCCATCTTCTGACATCTACCTCCAAATGGCATCTATAATCCCATTCCCGACATCACAAGACAAATACAACTTCATGCGAGTGCAAATTTCTGGGCACTCTAGTGTTCAATCATGTCCCACCTTCAGATCACGAAAGACAGACAAGCCAATCTAAATCTTCAGGTTTAAGAAGATTTAACAGGGGCAGTTGTTGTACCCCAAAATTTTCCCTCTCATATTTCTCAAAACATTTAAAGAAAAAATTCTCAAGTTGCTCAAGGAAGTCCAAGGGTTGACCAGACAAGCTCTTTCCTAAGGCAGTCTACCTCAAATTAGGGTTTCATGTTGCATCAAGATACTTGAGTCCAAGGGATCCCAAATGCTCACCATTGTCCTAATATGTTCTCAATATCATCCATGTGAAGTTTCAAGCCTTGCAGAAAAAGTTTGCTCAGTCAATTGCTCAAAGGCCTGAAAATCGATTGTGCTAGGGAAAAAGTCAATTGTGGCCCACATACAGTCAAACTTCGAGATTTTTGGTCAACATACTCATTTTGAAGTATCATTCATCATTTGATCAAGGGTTGATCATGATTCATCAAGGATTGCTCACAATTCATGAAGAACCAAAGGTTGCTAAATTAGGGTTTTGTAGGAAAAGTCAACCCAACTTTGACCAAGCATAACTTTCTCATACTTTATGAGAAATGACCCATCCAAACCACATTTTGAAGAGGATGCAATTTTTTACAATCCATCTTCAGCTCCCAAGTTCAAAATATGCACTCACAAGAAGTTATGAATTTGGACATTATAGGTCATTTTGAAAAGTCAACAAAAACACCTTTTTTGTCAAAGCTTCATACATGAACATGGAATACCAAATTGAGATGAGACAAAAAGGGTTTCCTAGAGGACATCTCAAGCTTTATAAATAGTCCAAGAACACCTTAAAAGAGTCAAAATTGAGGAAGTTATGAATTGGTGAAGTTGACCCTTTTTGCAAAATTGTCAAAAGTCAAATATGCCTCAAATTGCAATTTTTGATAAATGGGCCTAACATTTTGCACTTGTCTTGAGTTGGTAGCATGGTCTACGAGCCCTAGCTCTTGCCACTTGTATTTATATTATTTTTATTATTTATTTTGATTTTGATTTGAATTAAATTAATTTTAATCAAAACAAATCATGAAAAAATCTAAAACATTGAAACCTCGAGATATTGTGCATGTTTCAGGTGCTATATCCAGTTGGCAAGTGATTGAATTCGTGCAAGGCCTTTGTGTGCACAAAAAGATTGAATTTGGCCTATTTTTGGAAGGATATTCAAGTGAATCAAATCTAAATCAAAATCTATAATGGAGAAAGATTGAGATCATGTTTTCAACCCTAATGGTAAAAATCAAAGTCAGAAAAAACTTGAAAAAATCAAAGAAAAGTGGTGATTCGATTTTGTACTTCCGGGAACTTTCAAGGTCCTCTAGCCATCCCAATCGCCTCCTGGGATCACAAGCAAGCGAAACCAATCAAGAACAAGGAGTTTACAGCACTATAACTCAATGTAAGTTAGCCACGACAATGGCTTTTTCTTGAATTCAAATTGCATAATTTTGGCATCTATAGCATGAAATAATTATATATTCTTGCTCCTTGAAACATTTCCAAACTATCTATAACATTTAATTGCGTTTTTGTGGACTGTATCAAGATTTGCCATTGTTAGGTTTTCTTGGTTCGTTTTAGGGTCTTTTCATTAAGGAACAATTGGTCCAAACGGGGAAGACCATTGTGATCAGCGGATAAAACCCAGTTGATCCATGGTCTTGATTTTATTTATATTACTCTTATGTAATTTCTGAGATGCACAAGGTTACAGTTACAGCGCCATATCTGTAGGTAAAGGTTCTGAGTTTTAAACGACAGATCCAGGGAAGAAGGCGATAGCGTGTCACCACTTTACTGGCAGGTTTAAATTCTGGTGCGTTTGTTCTAGACAGAAAACCATAGTTCTGATCTGTTTGTTTGTTCTGTTGTATTGTTAAACTAACACCCAACGCAGTTGGTGAGAAGAAGGAAGTCAGAAATTCATGATTCTGGGTTCGATCCCAGGCGTGGCCCTCTGGCACTTTTCCCCTTTGTTTTCACCAGATCCAGCGCCTACATCTGCTGGAAATTATCCTCTGATTTCATCAAGCAGGACTAGACCGAGCGTCCCCTGGGCATTATCCTATGGATCCATCTGTCTCAGCCAGATCCAGCGCATCTCATCTTCTGACAGTCACAATCTGCTGGATCCACTATCCGGGAGTTGGCCCAGTACCACCATCCTCTGGACCGTCATCTTCTAGACCTTCATCCTCTGGACCACCATCATCTTCTGGATCATCATCCTCTGATCAGAGCCGCTGGCAGTGGGCCCTTGGGTTATTTCTTTTACTTTTTTTTATTATCCTTTTTCAATACTAAAATAATTTCTTTTTTAACCAATCAAAAATTCATAAAATCAACTTTTCACCAAATTAGGTTTAGATTTTATTTTTTATCAAAAATTAATTTAATTTAATTAGTGAAATTTAATTTTAAGGTAATTTTAATTGTTTTTGTGAATAAATTAAAACAAACTAGAAAATTAGGTTTTATTTGATTTAACTTTTATTTTATTTTCTTAAAAATAACCAAAAAAATATTTTTTTCCTTTAATTAGGTTAGACGGGGTCAAAACCCTAATTCTCTCTCGTTCTCGATTCATCGCGCGTGCTTTATATTTTTTACCATATTGATGTAATTGCTCACAAGTTGTAATAGATTAATTAGGACTTTTTACATTCGTTTATCGTTTTTTACGGGTTGTTTTTGGCTATGTAATTAATATCTGAAGCCTTGTAATAGCGTAGCTTATTTTCCGCACTTTAAATTCCGCAAATATTAACTGTTAGATGTATGATATTAGGGATGCATGACAAGAATGTATGTAAACTTTAAAACAGTTAGCAAACCCTAAATGTGCAAAGATAATAAACCTTAAATTGAATCACTCGCACATGCGCGCTCCTAGAGTATACTCCCAATTCGGTTGCCTTCGGTAAACGGTCATTGAGTATAGGATATTTTAGTGATCGCTCTTTTGTCTCAAAGATCAAAGTTTCCTCGGAAAGGTTGCCTCGAAATTGTTGCCTCGAATATTGATCTTAAGACATTAGGGTTATTACTAAGACGTCCTAACATTGCTTTAGTGATCGTACGCCCCTTTTGAATTGACCCTTAAAACTCCAACGATGGTGCTACCTACTCACTAATAGTGGGATAGCGCTGTCTAAAGGAAACGAACATAGAACAATTCTTTTTTTCAAACAAAGTTTTCAAAACGACTTCGTAACACTCTTGAAGACAGAAGCAAGGGTTAAATCGAAGTAAAAAAAACTTTTCAAATCACACAAACACAAAGAAGCAATTTTAAAATGATGAGCAAGTACCTAGGAGCTCGTTGATAACTACGGATAGAAAGGGTGCTAATACCTTCCCTTTCTATAATCTACCCCCCGTACTCAGAAAAACTCGAAAAAAGAATTTTTTTTCTGTGCTTTTTTCCTTTCCTTGTTGGATAAAATAAAAGCCGATGGTGACTCTTGCTTACCGCGACATTTTGCAAACACAAAACGCAAAACGCAAACCAGCATTCCTAAAACAGTTCTGGTTCTGCCACCGTATCACACTTAGCATCAAAGAGATTTCAAAATTGGTTTAATCAAAAGCGATATGTTCCAAGGAGCTCCTAACCAGGGGAAAAGCATCTAAAGTAGAACCCTATAATCATGATTGTAGCGGTGAAAATCAGAGATCAAGCTATTAATTAACTTGACTCACAAATAAGAAAGAGTCGCCACCGCGCTTTATTATTTCCAAGGGAAAAGGGAAAAGTGTGAAATAAAACCCATAAATATGATAAATAAGTGAAATACTAAATGTAAAGAAAAATACAATGCATTTGAAAAGATCGAATGTTCGGGGGTTGGTTATACAAAGGGAATGTACTAACACCATATGTATCTATAGTATCCTATAGGAACCTTTTAAAATATCTATATTTTTGGTTAAAAAGTTTGTTTGCAAAAAGGATCGGGGATATGAGAAGTTTTGAAAATGCAACGACTTAATATCGAGGTTTTGACTTAAAAGGGTGTAAATTTGAAAATAGAATTTTAAATGTTTTAACTAATGGGAAACAAATATGATGGACAAAATATAAAGACTCACAATGACATAAAGTCAACGAGACGATCATTTCCCTTGGATTCAAACACAAAGATAATAATCAGATGAAGACCAGACAAGAACCATGCATCAGATAAAAATTGATAGTAACCATAGTCCAAGGATTAAAGATCCAATTTTAGGTTTTTTCTTTATTAAGTGGCTTATAACAAGAAAAAGAAAATAAGAAGCTCAAGTGAGCAAAGAAAAGATAAATGCTCAAGTGAGCAAAGAAAAAAAATGCATAAAGTAAAGAAAATAAAATGCTATAGATGATAAATGGCATAAAAGTAAAGAGAGGAAAATATAAAATGCAGAAATATAAATGATATTAAAGTAAAGTTAATACAATATAAAGTCAATAATCTGATTTGAGATAAGTGTAACTTCATATGGAGCATAAAATGTATGTACCCATACATGTTAGAGAAATGACACTTTGAAGTTCATTCTCTTATACATGTAGTACAATTAACAAACATGGAGGATCAAGAAAAAGTCAAGAAAGATACATTATGACAAACTTATCATCAATCACAAGTATCTTGAATGATCAAAGGACCATTTAGAGGTAGATTGGAAATGATGAAAGTTCATCAAATATCCAACAAGCTTAGATGAACTAAATAAAACTCAAATGCTTTCCAAATTGATCTAAATAAAAATAAAAATAAAAATAAAAATAAAATAGATAAAGAACAATAAGATGATGTCTATAATAAAAATAGTATAAATGTCACAACTTTGTTAATTTTCATGAAATTAAACAAATGAATAATGAAAATTTATCTACTCAATCTTACAACCAAGGAGGACACATTCTCAAAATAAGTAAAAAAATAACAAAAAATTACAGAAAAAATTAAACAACAATAAATTATTTTTGCTTTTGGAGATTCAATAACACTTTTCAACTCTTGATTTTGAATCAATGGAGTTTTCTTACAAAATGGTGATAAATATAGTATTAAATAAATAAATAAAGAGTAAAAATGCAATAAAATTAAATAAAGAACAAGTATAATAGCCTATCTATTCAATAAAAAAAGAAATGACTTGAAAGAAAATGAAGAGAAAAGAAGAAGAAGAGAGTTTTGACTTAGTTTAGTGAATGATTTGTGGTATTGTTCCCTCAAGTGAAAGACAGAAATGTCTTATTTATAGGGTGAATGAGGTGGGAGTATTGATGTAGCAATCCATGTGACTTTATGAGAATGGTTCTTGGGCATTGATAAGTCCAAGTTGGCAATCCATGTGAAGTGTGAGAATGATTCTTGGCCACTGATAAGTACAAGTTGGCAATCCATGTGAAGTGTTTGTACTACATTATAGTGGTCCCAACTTTTCTTTATTGACACAAAAAAACAAAAGGACAAAATAATAATAATAACAATAAAAACTAAAAGTGTTAGTAATAATAATAAATACAAAATAGAAAATAAAAGAGATATTAAATTAATTATTTCTGATTTTTTTCTTGAATTAAAATAAATGAAAATATAAGTGCAAATTAAAAGATAAAAAATAAAATACATATAAGAAAGTAAAAGGACTTATATAAATTTTTCTAGATTTTTTTGAAATAAATGATGCCAATATATAAATTTAAATTAATAAAAGAATATATTTTTGATAATTTTTTAGTAAAGGGGTAAAAATAGTAAATAAAAAAAAATAACATGATCCTAAGTACATTTTCTGTGATTTTTTAAATGAAAAAGAAATCATGAATAAAACACAATAAAAATCAAATTCCACTAAATTCATAAACGACTTCTAACATTTCTATTTTTTGTGGCTTTTTAAAGCATATTCAGCTCTTGACTTGTAAAAAGAAATTGTAGATGATGTCAAGGAGAATCATATGCAAAAAGAACTGCTCAAAAATGTCGAAATTTGAAGAAGTTATAAAATTTTGAAATCTAACTCAAGATGGAAAATTTTGAAATCTAACTCAAGAAGTAAATTTCCAACTCAGTATCAAAGGTGGAAAATCAAAAAAGATGATGACTCACAGATGACGATAAACTACCAACTGAATAGTTGAAGGTAGAAGATCAATAAGATACTGACTCACAGATGACGACAAACTAACAACTCAATGGTCGAAGGTAGGATCGGAAAAGGTACCGACTCATAAATAATGGTAAACTACCAACTCCATAGTTGAAGATAGAAGATCAAAAAAGATACTGAATCAAATATGACGGTAAACTACAAACTCAATAGATGAAGGTAGAAAAATCAATAAGATACTGATTCACAGATGACGATAACTACCAACTCAATAGATGAAGGTAGAAAATTAAGAGATATCGACTCACAGATGACGGTAAACTACCAACTCAATAGATGAAGGTAGGAAATATAATGAACCTTTCCACGATGAACGGATTCTAGATTCTTCTTTCTCGAGTCTTCCACTTGAAGAGAATAATATACAAACTTCTCTGCGGGACTTTTTCGGAGAGATACCATTTGTTGTTGATGAGCAAACTTCTCAAAAGAGATACCATTTGTTGTTGATGAGAAAACTTCTCAAAAGAAATACCATTTATTGTTGATGAACAAACTTCTCCAAAGAGATACCATTTGTTGTTGATGAGCAAACTTCTCAAAAGAGATACCATTTGTTTTTGATGAGCAAACTTCTCAAAAGGGATATCATTTACTGTTGATGAGCAAACCTCTCAAAAGAGATACCATTTGTTGTTGATGAGAAAACTTCTCAAAAGAGATACCATTTTCTATTGATGAACAAACTTCTCAAAAGAGATACCATTTGTTGTTGATGAGAAAACTTCTCAAAAGAGATATCATTTGTTGTTGATGAGCAAACTTCTCAAAAGAGATACCATTTGCTGAATAAACCTCCCCAAGAACCTGGTCACAAGCCACCAACTGGTCTCAGTTTTCTAATAATGAACCTCCCCAAGAACCTGGTCATAATCCACGAATTGGTCTCAGTTTTCTAAACCTCCCCAAGAACCTGGTCATAAGCCACGAACTGGTCTCAGTTTATTCTTAATCAAGTCTTCCACCTGATAAGGATAATACACAAACTTCCCCATAGGAATTTTCCTAAAAGATGTCATTTTCTGAGTAAACCTCCCCGAGAACCTGGTCATAAGCCATGAACTGGTCTCAGTTTCTTCTTAATCAAGTCTTCCACCTGATAAGGATAATACACAAACTTCCCTGTGGGACTTTTCCCAAGAGATGCCGTTTGCTGAGTAAACCTCCCCAAGAAACTGGTCATAAGCCACGAACTTGTCTCAGTTTCTTCTTAATCAAGTCTTCCACCTGATAAGGATAATACACAAGCTTCCCCATGGGACTTTTTCAAATAGATGTTGTTTGTTGAGTAGAACTCCACAAGAACCTGGTCATAAGCCACGAACTGGTCTCAGTTTCTTCTTATTCAAGTCTTCCACCTGATAAGGATAATATACTAACTTCCCCATGGGACTTTTCCGAAGAGATTTCATTTGCTGAGTAAACCTCCCCAAGAACCTGGTCATAAGCCACGAACTGGTCTTGGTTTCTTCTTAATCAAGTCTTCCACCAAATAAGGATAATATACAAACTTCCCCATGAGACTTTTTCGAAGAGATTTTGTTTGCTGAGTAAACCTCCCCAAGAACCCGGTCATAAGCCAAGAACTGGTCTAAGTTTCTTCTTAATCAAGTCTTCCGCCTGATAAGGATAATACATAAACTTACCCACAGTACTTTCCTAAAGAGATACCCTTTGCTGAGTAAAACTCCTCAAGAACCTGGTCATAAGCCACAGACTGGTCTTAGTTTCTTCTTAATCAAGTCTTCCACTTGAAAAGGACAATATACAAACTTCCCTATAAGACTTTTCCAAAGAGATGTTGTTTGCTGAAAAATCAGACTTGATATGTTGGAGATAAACAAAGTGCTCATAAAGAGACTGCCATTTTCCATGAGGTAAAAGTATGCTGGAAATACACAAGCTGCTCAAATAAAGAGGATGCCACTTACTGTCAGACAAAAGATTTCAATATAGTGTTATAAAGACACTGCTGGTAATGAGAATCAAAAAATTCATCAGGGATAGACAAATTGCTCATGAAGAGACCGCCATTTACCATAAAAGAGGAAATCCAGAAATAATCAAGCTGCTCAAATAAAGAGTCTATGATTTTATTATCATGTTGAGATTCCATAAGAGTGTTGCAACAACACTACTGGCGCACAAAGTTCATCTTCAGTGGAAACCATGAATAGAATCTTCCTGAGGAGACAAAAGTATTTACAGACGCAAAATAAATGCACTCTCAATCTAGGTTTCACAGCCTATAGAAATCCACATGGTAACATCTGTAGGAGACGAAGCTCAATCCAAGAACAAAATGAAGAGAAATAGTCAAACAAGACTCTACCAGATGAGGAATAAACTTAACTAGGACTTATCCTATCCTGAGAAGAAAGGAAGGCTAAAACAAAAACTCTTCCACGAGGAATAAACTCAGTGGGGAATTAAAAAGGATGCACACTTCCTGCTTAAGTTGTCACTCTATTTGGAAAGATGAAATAAGTTACTCGGGGATAAACACAACCAACGGAGATGGACCCAAAAACCTAGAGAAATGCAAATGTGCATGAATGATGTAATTGTGATGAATAAATGAAATTTCATGTATATGCTGACAAAACAGACAAAATAGATAAACTGGAGATGAAAAGACATCACAGTACAAACAGATACTCTACTAATCTCGACAAGATGGGAACATTACTGGAGACAGAACAAAAGCCATCAACGAAGCATATTTCTATTGTAAGGCTCTAATCTCTCCGGAGAGGAAGATATTTTTCGAGAGAAAACCCAAAGTCCAATCTTCTAACATCAATAATCCATTGAAAGGATAACAACATAAACTCTACTGCAGCTGGAGAAAAATCTTGCTTAGCTGGAACTATTGGGGAACATTATCATCTGATAATGTGTACAAAGTAGATCACACATCTTGACAAATTCAGATTTCCCCTGGAACTAATTTTGGATGCCCCAATTTTACTGCTGATAAACTACATGATGCATGACAATTTTGGAAAATAACTTCACTTCTTAAATGCCCCAAGTTACATGGTTTACGAGAAAAAATTGTCTCAAGAGGATTTTACAAAAGACCTGGCATCCAAAATGCCCCCAATGTCTTCAAACTCTTGTAGAGATTTGTTAAATCTTGATGTGACTGCCTCATATTGACTTTATTTGACACAACAAAGTCCTCAACTTTGCCCCATGAGGGTAAACAAGCAACGAAAGCATCAACGAGGAAAGCAACCTACCCATGCTTAAAGTCTTCAGGCGACATGCCCCTGAATATGATCATTCTTGAAATGATTCTCCAATTACTCCATATCGTTTCAGGCCTTAAAATATTAAAATCACCATTGGTGCTTATATGTAAGCTTACTTGATATTAAGCAAATGTTTTACAAGCAGAAAAAGTTCATTTTGAGAATGAAAATTCTAATACAACATTTATGTAGGTCTTGAAGATTTTTGAAAAGATGTTGCAAAGTGTGAATGAGTGCATTATTTATTTTGTATGAAAGATAACAAAAGGATATGATACCAACACAAATATTTTAGCCAAACTTATGGGAGTCAGGAACGCTATCTCGTTGGAGTATGCTTTTGAAATAAGCCATGTTTCAATTAGGACTTTTGAAGGTTGTAATGTGGCTTGGTTCACTATTTTAAGAAAAAATATTTTAAGGCTCAAAATTTATTTCGTGCCCACCCCCTTCATGATGTTCTTCAATCCTATATTCAATTAATTTGATACGAGCACTCGTCTCTCAAGAGGAAATAGCTGATGGTTGGTGAATCACTGGCATTCTTTGGACACAACAAACACTCACTTTTATCTCACGACTTTGTTCTTTACTGAGGATTTTTCTTTGTAATCCTTTCTTTGCAATTTTTTTCCCTATCTTTTGCCTGAGCTAATTCTTTCGAATTGATAATTTAGCGGGATGCCCTAATTTTTGCTTAAGTCGCTCGTTTTCAAGTTTTTGACTTACCGGGCTTTTTATTTTTCTTTTTCATTTCCTATTCATATTACTTTTTCTTTCCTTTTGAACATGTCACGTGACCTCGAGTCATTTTTTACTGGTTGAAAGAATTGTGACTACCTGATTTCTTGGTAGACGAGAGATAACTGTTGTGGTATCCTCCTTGGTTGATCTCCTAATGTGCGAGAGATACCCATTGGGATATCGTCTTCTTTTGATGCACACTACTTATAGGCAAATATTGACCATTATGATTTTTACTTTCCTCATCCTTTTGAAGGATAACCATTATTGTATCCTTGGACGCGTACTCTTGATGAGATTTGAATACTTAATCAGATTAACTGAACACTACCTTGCCCCGGGTTAAAAATTGAGGGTTTTTATGAATAAAGAAGAAACTCCTGCTTCAAGGCTCAAAGGGGTTAACGAGAGTTTCACTCCCTTATATCTCCGGTGTTTGGGGATTTGAAACAATGCTTTTACATTGTCAACAAGGTTTTATCCAAAAGCATACAACCAGAAATTTTGCGTTTTAAATTTGTCATCCTCCCTCCAATCTCTGACTAGGCAAGATAATGGGTGACAAGTTGGTATCATAAAGCAATTTAAAATTGAAAACAAATACGAGTGAAACAAATTAATTTCTTCAAGACAAACATACTCGTTGTATTATCATTATCATTCAAATGCAAACAATTTCTTACATGCAAACAAAACTTTAACAAACATGAAAGATTACAAAAAGTAGAAATGAGTTAATAATCTGGGAAGGCTCTCCACCTGGACTTGCACTGAAGGAAACATTTCCCAAAATTTTGGAACTACCAACAACAGAGATTCATTCATGCTTCGCTAACGAATTATTTTGAACATTAGGGCCAATGTCCTTAAATGACAAGATACCGCCTCAGACCAACCTATGAACTTTTACCTTCAAAGAAAATCAATCTTCCAAATCGTGCCCAAGAGCATCCAGACGAAAGGCACATGAAGCATCAGCCTTATATCCTCTTGGCAGTTTTTCAGAAACAATTGGTCGAGCTCGAGTCTGAACCAGATTCTTCTTCAACAAAGAAGGATATAACTTTGTGTATGTCATTGGAATTGGATCAAATCTCATCTTCCTCTAATGACCTTTCCCTATATTACCTTGTTGAGGTGTCCTCTGATATACAATAGCAGTCAGAGCCACATTGACGATTGGAGTCACATAAGCAACTTGTCGATTCCTATTATGAGATCTCCCTTGCCTACCACGAAGTATATCGCATGAGTCTTGCTCTTTATCTTTGGAAGAACTATCACTATACTTCTTACCACCATTTGACGAGTCCCCATATTTAGATAAGCGGCCTTCATGGACAACTTCCTCTAAACGGACTCCCATGCTTACCATTTCAGTGAAATCAGTGGGAGCACTTGCAACCATATTCTCATAGTAGAAGGAATTGAGAGTTTTCAAGAAGATATTTGTCATTTCTTTCTCTTCTATTGGAGGGATCACCTGGGCGGATACTTCATGCCATCTCTGTGCATATTCTTTAAATGAATCTTCATCTTTCTGAGTCATCTCTCTTAGCTGGTCATGGTCAGGTGCCATAAATATGTTGTACTTATATTGTTTGATAAAAGCTTCACCCAAATCTTTCAATATGCGGATGTTGCTACTGTCCAATCCCATATACCATTTCAAAGTAGCACTAGTTAAACTATCCTGGAAGAAATGAATAAGCAAATGTTGGTCATCCGTATGAGTGGACATCCTTCTGATATACATCACCGGGTGGTTATGGGGGAAAGAGTTTCCCTTGTACCTCTGAAATTCTAGCACCTTAAACTTCGCTGGAACTTTTACGTTAGGAACTAAGCAGAGTTCACGGTGTTCTATCCAATCAACTTTTTCCCTCTGAGGGCCTTTATCTCTTTCTGCATTTCAATGAATTGGTCCTGAAAGTCATCCAATCGGTCATATAATCCTACACTTTCACTTGGTTGAGGAACAAGACAATAAACTTCATCATTAACAAACGGCATGACATTCACCGTAGGAGGTGCAGTGTAACGAATCTCATTTTTAGCAGCAGGAGTAACATGCACCACAGGAGCTGCATGAATAACAACAGCTTGAGCATCAGGATTATAACCTTTTGGCATGAAGTTTTCGGTCATTCCCCACGGGTAACCCTGAAGCATATAATATTGAGCAACAGTAACTGGAGTAACAAAAGTGGGAACCGACGGAACCTCGGAAGCAATAGTTGTCTGTTGTGGCTGAGTAGCATGAGGAGACAGATGAGCAGGTGGTGGATAATTCTGAGCAACCACCAAAGATTCCACCAAGGCAGTCAAATTGGTCATACCAGCTCTTAAAGTAGTAACTTCTTCGCACAACTCGCGATTCTCTTGTTCAAGATTTTCCATCTTCTCTTAGCACGAGCGTTGTACTACGGGACCAAAGCAAAAATAAGACTCGGGAATGACTTTCGAAAGTGAAACAAAAATGTAGAATGATGCATGATTATGCAAATGGTAAGTTCAATTCATTTCTAAGGACCTCAAATTTTGATTCAAGCTTCAAGCGAGAAATGATTAACAAAAAATGTGACAAATAAGTTTAATACAAAGTTAAGAGCCTAAAGGCTACAAAATACAAAGCCAAAAGATCCCAATCAACAGACCTGGCGGTGATCATCAAAAATCATAAACCCTAAGATGTTTCCCCAAAATCTACATCAGCAAGGGTACCCCAAAATAGATTCTCATTACTCCGCTCTTGGGCCCTTCTAAAGATCTCATTCGTTTCTTCGATCTTTGGTCTCTCAATTAGATCATTGATGAGTACATCCCTTATATTGATAATGCTTTCCAAATGTTCAACCTCTTCTTGAAGTTGAAGGCCGTAAAAAATCTTCTTTTTAATCTTTATCTTCAGACTTCGTGACCTCAACTTGAACTAGCATCCAAACATTGTAACTGGTGGTACTCCTCTTGCTAATGTCCATTTATGAGTAATGAGCTTGATACGAGAATCAAAATAAAGTTCCTTAGAATGAAATGACCATGTATGTCACAAGCATGTCATGATGTTTATGAATGCATGAATGTATGGCTATGCAAGAAACACATACAAGGTTCAAAGGTTTAACGTCACGAGCATGGAGTCAAAGGGTGAGAATCCACTACGCCAAAAATTGCTTTTTGCAGCGCCTCTACTAAAGCGCTTATTGAAAAAGCGCTGCCATAGCCTTCACAAAAAACAAAATTAAAAAAAAGGGAAACCTACGAAGGCGCTTTTTTAAAAGTGCTGGCATAGGTGGGGGATACGAAAGCGCTTTTTAAAAAGCGCTGTGGTAGGTCAAATAAAAATATTAATAAAAATGAAATAATAGGGTTATGAAGGCGCTTTTTAAAAAGCGCTGTGGAAGATTGGCCTTTGAAAGCGCTTTCAAAAGCGCTGGCATAGCTGGACCTATGAAAGCGCTTTTACCCTAAAAAGCGCTGGTAAAAGCCCCCCTATGAAAGCGCTTTCGAAAGCGCTGTTATAGCTTATGAATAAATTAAAACATCAAAATAACATTATTCATTCTTTTCTCTTCTTCAAACGCGCGCACAGTACAATAGCTCTTCTTCTCTTCCGTTCAGACATTACTAGGGTTAGGCTTTTGTTCGTATTCTCTTTGATTTTGCGTTTATGGTTTTGTAAATTCTTTTTCTGATTTGGTTATTATACTTTCTTCTGTCTATGATTTTGCGTTTAGGGTTTTGTAAATTCTTTTTCTGATTTGGTTATTATACTTTCTTCTGTCTAAATCATAGCTTTCAATTGAATTCTGTGTTTCTGTCTAAATCAAATGCAAATTCACCACATCATAGCTATCAATTGAATTCTGTGTTCCAGAAAACCCATTTGTCACTTTTGATGATGTTTGGCTATTGCTAAATGATGCCCGTCTTATTTATAGCTGCAGGTAAATGGAAACCCATTTCAATTGTTTTCAACAACAAACAAGCTAAAGCTCTCAAGATTTAAGGTATCACTATCTTTTGATGCTTCACTAAGTAAGTCATTTGTGATGGATGTCAAGGAAACTTGTGTATTTTTATACTCTTCATTCAAAAGTTTCTTCAAACAGAAATTCATTATTGTTAAAGAATGCTGTCCATGACATGAGAGATCCACATGGTATTGTCTTGAAACAATCAATTTAGAAGTTAGAACCTTACTAGTATTACTGATTTGTAAGCATACTCACTTGCCCTCGAATGTGTGAGAATATATATACGAAAAGAATCTTACATTACTCTACTATTAATGTTAGAATATCTTAGTTTATCTCATAGGATCAGTTAACTAAATCGATTCAATATAACTAGCTTATCTCCCTCAATGCTCAGTCTAGCTCAATAAATATTAACCTTTTTATATTGATATCTTTATTTTCTTTTGTGGTAGATTTCTTACTGGAAACCTTCTCACTGGACCAATACCGCCTACTTGGAGGAAGAATACCTACGTGTGAGTTATCTTAGAATTTTTTGTTATAAGTGAATGTTGGTCTAAGGTTATTTCACGCACTTTTGTATCATCGACATGACTATAGTGTAGACTAATGTAGTTTTACATATGACCTTGTAGTTTGAATAATAGCTTAGCTTCTAATGTCATTGTTCTTGTTGACACCGTTAGCATAGTCTTGTAGTTTGAATAATGGCTTAGCTCTTCTGTTTAAACACCCCTATTCAAAATATCCTGGAATTCATGTAGGGCAATATCTCTTCTGTTCTGTGGATTTGAATCCCCTGCATTCATTAATACTACAGTCACCTGCGGTTAGTGTAATATAAAGGTCAATTTTGTCATTGCCTCTTTTAATTTTATCTCTCTTTAAATATTGTTTTACTCTTTTGCACTAAATTTAGAATACTGCAGTCATATGTGACTACAGTGAATCCATATCTCTGTTTTGGCCCTACTTATAATAGAAAATAATTCAATTATACTGTCACACTCACACAATTCTAATGATCAATTGAAAATAATATTTTCTCTCACAAAATACACTAAAATTATTCTCTTTTATTTAAATAATTTGATAAGTACTTTTTAATATAAAACTATTAGGAGCTAGTCATTACAAGAGAGTCAAAAACAGAAAAGGTTTAATCTCCAACTATATTGATGACCACTTATAAAGTCATATTTATTTGTATTATTTAGGAGGAAAAAACTCAACAGGACGTATCAGTTTGTGTTGGTGGTGGTAGGTACATGAAATGAAATAATAGAATACTATGTCTTTCTGAAATCCCAAGAAGCTGCTAGCTATCCTGAAATGCAAGTTTTGTTTTCTTACTATAAAAAGCAATTTGGTCCCAAAATAATTGGGGTCAATGGGCCACACTTTGTCTAAATGAAATGGGAGTAATTCGGAATTCAAAAAATACATTTAGATTTTGAATTTTAAAATTTGGATAGGCTTGAAATACACTACTGCTTCAGTAAGTGGTGTTTAGCATATGGTCCAAGTATGATTGTGTTTTCTTATAGCGCATACGCAATTAATGGATACACATTTTATACCAAAGAACAGGATGATAAAAGTACTATACAGAATAGTGGTGTTACCTTGGTAGCTGAAGCGATGCACATATCAAGTGCGAATGACTTAAACCCGAAATTTGCAAATCTGTCATATTTTGGGGTTATCGAGCGCATTTTGTTGTTTGATTACGGGAAGTTTCAGATTCCTGTATTTGATTGCAAGTGGGTTGAAAATAATAATGGCGTACGAATGGATAAGTCAGGATTTTTGCAAGTGGATCTCAATAGGGTGGGGTACAAAGATGAACCTTTTATTCTAGCCTCTCAGGCTAAACAAGTGTTCTATGTCAATGATCCGACAAGTACGAAATGGTCTATAGTGCTTTTGTCTAACAAAGTAATTGATGAAAACATTGGAGATCAAGGTGATATTGGCGTTGGCATTGAATCTTGTACAAGAAACGATCAAAATGAGAATGAACCTTGTACTAGAGATGATCATAATGAGGGTATTTGGATCAATCCAACCATCCGAGTTGTTAACAGAAGCGTAAAATATATTGCTACCAAGAAAAGAAAGAGACGTTAGTGAAAAAGGTATTATTATAATTATAGCCTAATATTGTAAGTAATATGTGAATAATGTTTTGAATTTTTGGCATATCTTTTGAACCGTTTTGAATTTTTGCGAATGTGCTTGTGCTTAATTAGTAGAACAATGTTTCCGGAGCTGATGGTGAGGTTTATTTCTTGCAAGTTTGGTTTTTTAGCATTTTATTCAATTTTGAGTTCCTTTAGTGCTATTCATATCTTTTTCGACTATCCATTTTCATGTAGTGTACTAATGTGCTTGTTTGACTTTTGTTACAGGTCTAATGGCTAGCAATGAAGAAAACCCGCAAGGAAACCAACAAGAAAACCCACCAGGAAACCAACAAGATCATGAAAACTCACAAGAAACAAATCATGCAGCGGATGATACTTCAGCAAATGATGTTGCACGAGGCATCACCATAATGCGTGAAATCATTCGTGCTAGAGATAAGGGAGTGAAATATAATGTAGATTGGAATCATTCAAATCAAGTAGTTGGGGTTAATGCTTCAAAATTCACAAGCTACGTTGGTACACTTGTTCGTATGCATGTGCCAATCTCCATATCTAGATGGAATGCGAAACAATGTGAAGCATTGAAGCAAGGAAAAGAAATGTTTTGGGAAGATGTTAAGGTATGTATGTTATATGGTTTATATGGTTATATGTTTATAAGTTTATAAGTTTATATGGTGTATATGGTTTTTAAACTACTTATATGTTTATATGGTTTATATGGTTTTTAAATTACTTATATGTTTATATGGTTTATACGCAGCGGTCTTTTAACGTTCCAGATGAGCGTAAAGGCTTCGTACTTGGGTTGGCCGGGAAAAGATTTAGAGGGTGGAAAAATCTGTTGACGAACACCTATCTTAAGGATGACAAAGGAAAGTGGCTGGAAGAGTTCCCGGCCGGAAGGCCAGAAAAGTATAATCTTTTCATTAAACAAGAAGATTGGACTGAGTTTATTAGACAAAGAGATGACGAATTCCGGCAAAAGAGTGCCAAAAATAGTGAGAGAGCATCAAAGCCCGCGTACCCATACAAAAAAGGGCGTTTGGGATATGCGCGCTTAGAGGAAAAAATTGTAAGTAATAAATAGAAATGATATGTTCTTATTAATTGTCTAAATGTGTTGTATTTGACGATCTAACCGTTTGTTTCTATGCATAGTTAGAGGAGACGAAAAGTGATGAAACCTCACTTCCAGCACATTTGCTGTGGAAGGAAGCCCGTGTGGGCAAGAATCAAGCTGTTGATCCAAGTGTTCTAAGAATTTATGATGAATGCGTAAGTATAACATTGTGTCTTTAATTAAATCAAATTTTTATGACTATTTAATTGATTTTTTTATCTCCATTATTTTCAGGAGACATTGTCACAAACGGAGTCCACCGGTGACGACCAGGATACGAGGAGCGTACTTAGTAAAGCACTGAATGTTCCTGAGTATTCCGGTCGGGTTAGGGGTAAAGGTCACGGTGTGACTCCAACCTCTTTCTACCAGCATCATCGGAAAAGAAATCCTACCAATGCAGAAGTGATGAATGTACTTATGGAATTACAAGCAAAAGTCAATGCATTGGAAAGAGATAAAGAGGTATTAATGAGGGAAAAGGGCAATGCGGCAATGGCGAAAGAAACTAGTGACAACGCTAGTATCAACCGTCAGAATAAATTTCCTGAGGTAATTATAAATATATTGATAAATCTCTATTGTTCAAGTTTCTCATTTTTATTCCACCTCTTTCTATTATTGAATTAAAAGTAATATGTATGCATATTGGTTTAGGGCATTTCATCTTGCCAACTATACGTAATGGCATCAGATTATCACCTTGTTGGCAAGGGAAAAGTGTACAACACTTTGGGAGATTTAATTCATAATACACCGATCCCGGCTGGACACCTGAGAGTATCAGTAGATTATCCTATTGATCCCGATGCGTTGGTACCGGTACCTGACGTGGCCTTGGATATAAGCTCGGTGCGAGACGCAGTAGGGTCGTTTGTTGCATGGCCCTTGGACCTCATTTTCATTGATGATGAGGTATGTTTAAAACCGTTAATATGAATCATTTAGATTTCAAATGTCAATTCTGAACCGTTAAGTTAATTATTTTTTAATATTAGCCTCCTACAAAACCCGCTAATAAGGGTAAGGAGATTTTGTAGCAAGGCGGCGAGTCTATGGCATCAATTCCAGAGGTACACTTAAATTGTTTATTATATGATATGAATTTAAAACTGAACGATTTTATAATTTACCTAAGTTATATGATTGTTAGGTATCTGCGAAAGTGTCACAACAAGTGACCCAGCCTGTTCGTAGCAGACCACCCCCGAAAAAGTCAATGCATAAGGGGGGAAGAGGCGGGGGAAGAGGCGTTTTTGTACCTCGATATCGGAATACACTTGGAGTACTTTTGGAAACCTCAGATTTGAAGTCAGGTGGTATTCGTACAATCCTTATGGATGCAGATATCTTTGGTCTTGACTGCCAAGAAACGATAGGAATGGACGAAATGACTGAGATTATGACGCATGGTGAATTAGGCATCGGCAATGTTCACGCATACATCCGGTATTCCGATAAATATATCATTTAATTAGTTGAACAATTTATTTACACATTTCAATGAAAATAGTCTAATGTTTATATGTTTTTATTTAAGGTTGTTGTACGATAAAAAAATGCGCGAGACTGTATTGGCAAGACGCTTCCATTTCTTGTCTGCCCATATTGTCAGCAGAGCGACAATTGTCAGGGAACCGGGTTCAGTTAGGGAGTACTTAGTGAATCGATACACGGCCTACGTCGGCAACCCAGATAGCTTATTTATTTTGCCGTATAACACTGTTCCAGTGGGGTGAGTTTTTCATTTATTCTAATATATCTTTGTTTATTTTGCGTAGAAACTTTTCTTCTAAACTGTTGCTTAAATTTTTAGAAAACACTGGTTGTTGTTGGCTATCGATCCGATTAAAGAAGTTGTGTACTTTCTGAATTCGGTAGACGGGGAATGGACTAACTATCCCGCTATGAAGGAAACTGTTGATCAGTAAGTGAGATCGTTCTAACTATTCGTGTATATTTATATATTTAATTATTTCTGTGAGATTGATCTAAATATATGTTTTTATTTTCTTAGATCAATACAAATATTTCGTAGTCAAAGGGACGCACAGGTACCCCGGAGTAAATCATCAAATATTACTTGGATCAAAGTGCAGGTACAAAATTAGTTGCTTATAATAATAATGTTACTTGATAAAATTACACGACAACTATAAAATATATTATGTTTTTCTATGCAGTGTCCGTTACAGAATAACGATGTAGATTGCGGATACTTTTGCTTGAGGTTTATGAAAGAAATCCTTCATAAAAATCAAGTAGAGATTCCAAGCACGGTATGGATTTATAACTTAGAATAATTTTGTATGATTTCTACATTTAATAACATCATGCATATACTGAAGTAATAATTTCTTATGCAGTACTTTGATGACCTCTATACTATGTCGTACACGAAAGTTCAAGTGGAAGAAGTCAAAGAGGAAATATGTCAATTTTATGTTGAAAACAGATTATTCTGATGGGTATGAATAAAATATTATTGTACGTGTTAGTTTGATTGTGTTGGAGCCTTTAATATTGTTTGTTTAATTTACCGTGTTGTTCATATTCATACTTTGCAGGATGACGACCGTGTCGGTGGAGCATTATTTTCGATGTAATTATATATGATTTAGTTACATATGTATATATATATGGTTACAAATTAACACGATACTTTGTATGTGATTTAGTTATGGTTACAAATGTATATATGGTTACAAATTTAGTTATATATGATTTAGTTACATATATATAGATAAGGAGTGAATATTATATGGTATACCGGTTTCTGTTAATATAATACCGGTTTCTGTGAATATTATAAGGATTGAATTACAGGTTAAATTATTGGACCAAAAAAAAATTACAGGCCGCACAGGGAACCTCAAATTATAGGTTTCACTTTAAAAAATTTGTATGAGCTACGAAAGCGCTTTTGGCTAAAAAGCGCTTTCGTAGGCAGGATAAATAAAAAAAAAATTAAATAGAAACCCCCTATCAAAGCGCTTTTTATGGAAAAAGCGCTGTGAAAGACCCCCCTATCAAAGCGCTTTTTCCATAAAGCGCTGTAAAAGCCATGATAAATAAAAAAAAAAATTAAATAGAAACCCCCTATCAAAGCGCTTTTTATGGAAAAAGCGTTGGGAAAGACCCCCCTATCAAAGCGCTTTTTCCATAAAAAGCGCTGTAAAAGGCCTGATAAATAAATAAAAAAATTTTAAATAGCACACCTATCAAAGCGCTTTTCAAAAAGCGCTGGGAAAGACCCCCCTATCAAAGCGCTTTTTAAGGAAAAAGCGCTGGGATAGGTCCACCTACGACAGCGCTTTTGGCCAGAAAAAAGCGCTTTCGTAGCCTACGCCAGCGCTGGCTACAGCAGCGCTTTTAAGCGCTTTTAAAGGGCAAAAAAAAGCGCTGTGAAAGCCCATTTTCGTAGTAGTGATCAACCTGCAAGATATGTACTAAGGGTTTATCACCTGCCGAACAAGGTTCTAAAAGGTTCCCAGAGTCTACATCTTTCCTTCGGATATTACCAACGTCCCAATTTTGAAAACAATATGAGCAAGTACCTAAGAGCCCGTGGATAACCACGGATAGAAAGGGTACTAATACCTTCCCTTTCTATAATCTACCCCTCGAACCCGAGAAATATCTCGAAAAAGGAATTTTTCTGTGCTTTTTTTCTTTCCTTGTTGGATAAAATAAAAGTCGGTGGCGACTCTTGCTTACCGCGACATTTTGAAAAAACAAACGCAAAACGCAAACCAGCATTCCAAAAAACAGTCAGTTCTTCCCACCGTATCACAGAACTGGCGACTCTACTGGGGATTGATAAGTGGGGTGTACCTTAGGATTAGTTCATAATGTTTTCAATTGCTTGATTTGTATGCTTTAGCTTTATGGTTTTGAATCGGAGTTACTATAGATCCTAACCCGGATCTGGGGATACCTTTTAGGTAAGTAGCAATAGACTGTGAGGGAACTGTACGGCATAGACCGATACGGCATATCCCTTGTGGCACAACGAGGAGAATATGGGTCTTCTAAGGGGTCATTAAGCACCAACTGACCTTAGCACCTATAATTGACCAACTTGGCCATAGAACAGTAGCAGTATGCTACACTCATTGAGACTAAACTCTCGCGATGATTCCAGCCGCAAGAAAAGGTTGCTAAACTGGAATTATGACCGATCGAGGGTGGTCAGTCATATTGAGATCCTCTAGAACCCGGTTACTATTTCTAGGACAGGTTTGAACCAACTGAACTGAAAGAGGGTAGTACTTAAGCTCCTTTCCATCCTGAAATCTAAGGGCTCTCTATGTGACTTGTGTGCCTTTACCATGTTTGCTATTTGTGGATACTTGTGGTGTGTTTTCTATCATGACATCATGACATCATGACATTGCATGCATCTGGAATTGGACTAACCTATTACAAAGACAGGAGGTATTCATCTTTGTTCTGTTTTGTAGGTCATGGCACCCATGCGTAGAAACACCATTCGGATCAACTTTGTCCAGGTTCCCACTCAGCTTAAGGAATTGGTTGCAAAGATTTCAGATACTACCTCCTTTATCAGAAGACATGGTCACCTCCTAGGTTTGGTCACTTCCAAATTGGGCGAGCAGATGATGAGTGTCTTAGTCCAATTTTTTGATCCATTGTACCATTGCTTTACTTTTCCGGACTACCAGTTGGTCCCTACCTTGGAAGAGTTCTCTGATCTGCTTGGTATCTCTATTCTGGAGCAGACCCCGTTCACAGGTTGGGAGAAGATCCTTAGGTCGGAAGAGATTGCTTCAGCCCTCCATCTGACAAAGGCTGAGGTAATGTCTAATTGGGAAACTCGTAGTGGAGCAAAGGGCTTCTTGACTAAATTCTTGGTTGGTAAAGCTAATCAGTTATGGGACAGTCTAGACTTCCATGCATTTGAAGACATTCTGGCTCTTCTCATATATGGTTTTGTGTTGTTTCCTAACTCAGATGCTTTCGTCGACGTGAATGCATTGAAGATCTTCATATCCGGTAATCATGTGCCCACTCTCTTGGGTGACATTCTTCATTCTCTTTATGCTCGTACTGCTCGGAGGCGGGGAACCCTTATGTGTTGTGCTCCATTGTTGGCGAGGTGGTTTATTTCTCACCTCCCCAAATCAGTTTTGAAGAACAAGGAAGGCATGGGTGGGGCCTATAGGATTATGTCTCTCTCTCATAATGACATCATCTGGACTATTAAGCGCATGGAAGACGTGGCTATTATTGATCGATGTGGGGAATACCCCAATGTTCCACTGATAGGAACCAATGGAGGGATCACTTATAATTCGTGCTTGGCTTTACGTCAATTTGGGCAAGCAAGAAGGGAAGGACCTCATGAGTTGCTAATGCCTAGTATTGTCTTTTATTTCCAAGGGGATAGTGATGAACAACGCTGCAGATTCATAAGAGCTTGGGATAGAGTGCACAGGTCTGATCCGCACGAGTTGGGTGCGAAGACTTCTCTTCCAATGGAGCCATATCTCCGATGGGTTCGAATCCGTGTCCAAAAGCTGGGAATGTCGTACAAAGCCGTCTTGCCTATAATTGTTGAGGTTGCTGATGAAGAAGGGGTTCCTCCTACCATCCTCCATCCATACATGCCTACTGACATAGGGGCATTAAAGAGATCTTGGATGCAGCTGAGGGAAGAACGAGATACTTATAGAGAAAAGTATCATGAGCAAGAGCAGAAGATTCAGAAGTTGACAAGACAGCTGGAGAACGAGCGGATCCTCAACGACTACGTCAGCACCAAAGACAAACGAACATGGGAGCGCTGATTGTCTTTTGATTATTTCTAGTTTTGATTTATTTTTCAGTATTTCCTTTTTTTGTAACGCCTTAAAGGCATTTGTTGAATAATTTAATTCAAAGCTTATCTAATAAAAGTGTGTTTCTTTTTTTTGGTTTACGAACTTGAATCCCTAAAGTCTCTGAAATCATATCATGCACATATCATTCCCATGCACCTCATAACAGGTACCCTTACAGGTTTTCTCATCTTCTTCGTTGTTTATTTCAGCATCATGTCTTTTGAACCATCAACTGAACAAGCAATCAAGGCTCTACAAGCCCAAAATGCCCAGTTCCAGGAATTGTTCATGAGTTTGGCTAAGGTTCAGCAAGATCTGAAGACCCTTATCCTGAAAGAGAAGAAGAAGAAGAAGACCGTCCTTTTTAATATGGGTCGCAGATTCGGAAACGACTTGCGAGAAGAGGTTGATTTGACCCACTCATCTAGAGGGGGAGATAATCGGGAAGAAAGGAGGGCTCCTAGCCCTGTGGTTTCTGACAACGAGACTGACTTCGACGAAGACCAGTATCCTCCGGCCGAGGATAGATACAAGCAACTGGAAGACCGGTTGAGCGTGATGGAATTTCAGAAAGTGCCTGGTCTGGACTTTGGTGATCTGGGTCTGTCATTTGGGGTGGTGATTCCCCACAAGTTCAAAGCACCGATCTTCGCTAAATACGATGGGGTTTCTTGCCCAAAACTGCACCTCTGTTTGTATGTTAGGAAGATTCATCCATACACCGCTGATAAGAACCTCTGGATCCACTTCTTTCAAGACAGTCTCTCAGGGACCCAACTTGAATGGTTTTACCAGCTGGAAGGAGCTAGTATCCGCAATTGAGAAGACTTGGTTGTTGCTTTCTACAAGCAGTACCAATACAATGCCGACCTCGCTCCCACGCGTACCTAACTCCAGGGTATGTCTATGGGTGCGGGTGAAGGTTTCAAAGATTATGCTCAGAAGTGGAGGGACCTCGCTGGAAGAGTGCAACCACCCTTGGCTGATGGAGAGCTAGTGGATATGTTTCTGGGGACCTTGTTTTGTCCGTATTTCAACCATCTGATTGGAAGTTCTTCGTCCGGGTTTACAGATCTGATTATGATCGGGGAGAGGATTGAGGTTGGTACCAAATCTGGTAAAATACATAAGGGTACTTCATCAGGCACCGAGAAGAAGCCTTTTAAGAAAGATTCGAGTGCTGTTTACAGTTCAAAAAGTCATAATAAACCTGAACGTCGCCAAGCTGTTAATGCGGTGGTTATATCAAGACCTGCTGGTGCTCCTCAGTGCAACAATCAATCAAGGGCCGAAAGGCTACAAAGACAATTCACTTAGCTCAACATGACTTTATCCAAAATTTTGCCACAATTATTGAAAACCAACTTGGTGATTCTGAAAGAGGCCCCGAAGACTCCCAACACTACATCACCCATGTACGATCTGAATGCCCGTTGTGCTTTTCACTCTGGTAGCCCGGGGCATGACACGGATAACTGTTGGGTCTTAAAGAACAAAGTACAGAACTTAATTGATGCTAAGGAGATTGAGTTTGAAGCACCTAAAAGACCTAATGTTGTGACCGCTCCTATGCCCAAGCATGGAGTGAATGCTATAGATGAAGACTCGTTTGTGGTTTCTGTGAAAGACATTGTTACTCCCTTGATGACTGTGAAGAAGAAACTTTTGTTAGCCGGTTTATTTCCAGGCTACGACGAAGGTTGCCATATGTGTTCCATCCTACCTACTGGTTGCCATCTTTTGAAGTCAGGTGTCCAATGCCTGATGGATAATAAAGAAATTATGTTTGAGAAGACTCTTGTTCCTTTGGTTCCTACTGAAGAAGTTGATATAATCACCATTTTCGACAATTCTTCCAAGGCTTCCTCGAGAAAGCCTGTTAGAATTACATTTGTTCCAAGAATCGCACCGTTGATCATCACTGTCCCTGGGCCTATCCCCTATACATCCGATAAAGTTGTCCCTTTGCATTACGGGGCTGATGTATATTATCACGGAGTTAAGCAAGATTTGAATGCTGAAGAGGCTGATATTGACGTCAGCAATATTGTTGGACCTGCCAAGGTCACCCGCAGCGAAAGACTTTTCTCCCCCGAGATCTCTCCACCAACTGTTCGGAAGCCTGTCGTTATTACACCTACCAGTGTACCTGCTACTGTCCCTATTCAAGTTCCAATTCTTACCTTTGTTGCCGAGTCATCTGACACTCGGGGCAATGGGACCACCGATGAGCCTTCCCGGACGGAGGCGCCGAAGAGGATTACTGTTGAAGCCTCTAGACAAGAGATGGAGGAAATTTTGAAGATTATCAAAAAGAGTGACTACAATGTAGTCGAGCAGTTGGGGAAAACCCCATCCAAAATCTCTATGTTGTCACTATTGCTATGCTCAGAAGCCCATGCCAAGGCTCTGATTGCTTTCCTGAAGACTGCACACGTACCGCAAGAAACATCAGTTGATCAGTTTAAAGATTGAGTGGCTAGTCTGACTGCTGATGATGGGTTGGGTTTCTCTGACACCGACTTGACTGCTAAGGGGAAGAATCACAATGACGCCCAGCATGTCTCCATTAAATGCAGGGGCACTACTCTTGCTCACGTATTGGTAGATACTGGATCTTCGTTGAATGTGTTACCTAAGAAAGCTCTAGACCGGTTAGACTGTGAAGGGTTGGAGCTGAAACCAAGCAACATTGTAGTCAGGGCCTTTGATGGGTCTAAGAGGATGGTGCATGGAGAAGTGGATATTCCGATTAAGGTTGGTTCTCAGGTTTTCGCATCTACATTCTATGTGATGGTCATTCGGCCATCTTATTCTTGTTTGCTGGGTCGCCTGTGGATCCACAAAGTTGGGGCAGTAACCTCAACGCTCCACCAGAAGCTAAAGTACCCAGTGAAAGGGAAAATTGTGACAGTACAAGGAGAGGAGGAGTACATGGTGAGCCACCTCAACTCTTTCCGATATGTAGAGATGGACGGGGAGTTCATCGAGACCCCATTCCAGCATTTTGAAGAGGTTCCCCAGACGCTGGCATCAACTGAAACTGTTGTTGAAGATCCTCCAATAAAGATGGCTTCCTTAAAGGATGCCCGGGCTGTTGTTGAGAAAGGTGGGTGTGCAAATTGGGGCCAACTCCCTGATTTTGCACATAAGACTAACAAGTTTGGTTGGGTTTCACTGCAGAAGCTCAAAAGGTTGTTCGGGATGCACGGATCGGAAGACCTCCTCTATTCATCAGCAATTCAGGAGTAAATGCCATTGAAGACGATGTTGAAGAGTCTGAGTTTGACAGTTGGATCTATCCCACTGCCGATGGTGGATTGAGCAATTGGACGACAAAGGACTTCGTCCCGATTTCTTTTGTTACCCAGTAATGAGACTTTTTGTTTCGAATTTGTAACAGACAATGTTTTAAACTTTATGGCCCGGTGTCTTACCCGGGGCACCATGGCTTCATTTGTGAGGGCTTTATGTGTGTCATCTACATATATCATTAATAAAAGCATTGGACGTTTTTTGCATTTCAAATTTTGCGCTCCTTGTTTTCCTTTATTATATATTGCAAAACAGTTATTTTACACACACTCACATATACAGGTCTACATCCACTATGGATCCCGCTGATAACGACTCTGCTACTGCCGGTTGTGACTTCGAAAGTCCGATCAACTTAGTTGAAGACGAAGGTAAAGATGATTGCGAAGTGCCTGGTGAACTTGCAAGACTGTTACTCCAGGAAGAGAGGGCTATTCAGCCACATGAAGAGCCCGTGGAATCAGTGGATCTGGGTACAGAGATAGACAAGAAAGAGGTCAAGATCGGTGCAAATCTGGAAGCTAGTGTCAAGCAACGTTTGATTCAGATGCTGCATGACTACGTGGAGATCTTTGCCTGGTCTTATAAAGATATTCCTGGTTTGGATACCGATATTGTGGTTCACCGATTACCTACCAAGGAAGATTGTCCTCCTGTGAAACAGAAAATCCATCGAATGCGCCCGGAGATGTCTGAGAAAATCAAGGCTGAAGTGATGAAACAATTTGATGTAGGTTTTCTAGCAGTTACTTCCTACCCACAGTGGGTGGCTAACATGGTTCCAGTGCCGAAGAAGGATGGTAAAGTTTGAATGTGTGTTGACTATAGGGATCTGAATAGGGCAAGCCCCAAGGATGATTTCCCTCTGCCTCATATCGACGTTCTGGTTGACAACACCGCACAGCATAAGGTCTTCTCCTTTATGGATGGCTTCTCCGGTTATAATCAGATTAAAATGGATCCCGAAGACATGGAGAAGACAACCTTTGTTACTCAATGGGGTACCTTTTGCTACAAGGTCATGCCTTTTGGATTGAAGAATGCTGGGGCAACATACCAGCGCACCATGGTCGCTTTGTTCCATGACATGATCCATCTGAGATTGAGGTATACGTCGACAACATGATTGCAAGATCCCAGACTGAAGAAGAGCATCTGGACCACCTTCAAAAGCTGTTTGACAAGTTGAATTTGTACAAGCTGAGGATAAACCCAAACAAGTGCACCTTCGAGGTGAGATCTGGTAAGCTGCTGGGTTTCGTCGTAAGTGATAAAGGTATTCAAGTGGATCCTGCAAAGGTGAAGGCTATACAGGAAATGCCAGCTCCCCAAATAGAGAAAGAAGTCAGAGGCTTTCTGGGACGTCTGAACTATATTGCCTGATTCATCTCACACCTGACTGCTACTTGTGAGCCAATCTTCAAGCTACTGAAAAAGATAAAGTGGCAAGTTGGAACGATGAATGTCAGGCCTCTTTCAAAAGAATCAAAGAGTATCTCCAAGAACCTCCTATTATGATGCCGCCAGTTGAAGGGAGACCTTTGATCTTATACTTGACAGTACTCGATAATTCAATGGGGTGCGTGCTGGGGCAGCATGACGAGTCTGGCCGAAAAGAGCATGCTATGTATTACCTTAGCAAAAAGTTTACCGACTGCGAGACCCGATACTCGTTGCTTGAGAAAACTTGATGCGCTTTGGCATGGGCTGCTCGCCAGCTGAGACAGTATATGCTGACTCACACTACTCTATTAATATCAAAGATGGATCCAATCAAGTATATGTTCGAGAAGCCTGCCTTGTCCGGGAGAATAGCGAGATGGCAGATGATCTTGACTGAGTATGACATTCAATACACGACCCAAAAAGCAATCAAGGGAAGTGTGTTGGCAGACCATTTGGCACATCAGGCAGTGGATGATTACCAGTCTATGAACTTTGAATTTTTGGATGAGAATATCATGATAGTGACTGACTGTGAGACACCTGGACCGGATGAAGGACCTGAGGAAGGATCCCGATGGTCTATGTACTTTGATGGAGCTTCAAAAGCTTTGGGTAATGGCATTGGCTCCGTGATCATATCTCCTAAAGGATCTCATACTCCATTCACCGCCCGACTATGTTTCAACTGCACCAATAACATGGCGGAATATGAAGCATGCATTATGGGTCTTCGAGCAGCAATTGACCTAAGGATTAAGTTCTTAAGTGTTTTCGGAGATTCTGCTCTCGTGATCAGCCAGATCAAAGGCGAGTGGGATACGAAACACCTAAATCTTATTCCTTACAAGGAGTGTGTGTTGACGTTGCTTCCCCATTTCGAGGAGATAACCTTTGAACACTTACCTAGAGAGGAGAATCAGTTGGCGGACGCGCTGGCTACGATGTCTTCTATGTTCAAGAAATTGGGACAACGAAGCTCCCCAGATTATCGTTGAAAGGTTGGACGAACCTACACATTGTTGTGATATTGAGACTGAAGAGGTAGCAGATAAACCTTGGTTTCATGAGGTGAAGAGATACCTTGAGGCTCAGGAATACCCCGAGGGAGTATCTGTTAATGACAAGAAGTTTCTGAGGAGGTTCGCGGCGAAGTTCTTCAATAGTAATGGTATCCTTTACAAGCGTAACCATGATTCGACCTTACTGCGATGTGTGGATAAGAACAAGGCAGAAAGGATCATGGCAGATTTACATGAAGGTACTTTTGGAACTCATTCCAGTGGACACACCATGGCAAAGAAAATCCTTCGGGCAGGATATTATCGGTCCACAATGGAAGCCGACTGTTAACAGCATTCTCGGACCTATCACAAGTGCCAAGTCTATGCTGATAAGGTGCACATACCTCTAGTTCCTCTGAACGTCTTGACGGCTCCATGGCCTTTTGCAATGTGGGGCATTGATATGATCGGCGATATCAGACCTACCGCATCCAACGGGCATCGTTTCATCTTGGTAGCTATTGATTACTTTACGAAGTGGGTTGAAGCGGCTTCCTTTGCTACTGTAACCAAGAACGTTGTGGCACGGTCCATTCGGCACAACCTGATCAGTCGATATGGTGTACCAGAGAGGATCATTACAGACAATGGTACAAATCTCAACAATAAGATGATCACCGAGCTCTGCAAGCAGTTCAAGATACAGCATCACAACTCTTCTCCTTACCGGACGAAGATGAATGGGGCTGTAGAAGAAGCTAATAAGAACATTAAGAAGATTGTGTAGAAGATGACAGTGACATACAAAGATTGGCACGAGATGTTACCATTTGCTCTTCATGGGTACCGTACCTCAGCGCGGACGTCAACGGGGGCGACACCCTATTCCTTGGTTTATGGCATGGAAGTCGTCCTGCCCATTGAAGTTCAGATACCCTCTCTTCGGATTATGAAGGACGCAGGTTTGAGCGAAGATGACTGGATTCAGACCCGACTTGATCAGTTGAACCTAATCGACGAAAAGAGACACATCGCTATTTGTCATGGTCAGACGTGTCAAAAACGGATGATCAAGGCATTTAACAAGAAAGTTAGACGACAAGGGTATCAAGTTGGGGACCTGGTTATCAAGCGTGTCATTCTACCTCAAGGGGATCCCAGGGGAAAATGGACCCCTACTTACGAAGGGCCATTTGTGGTTAAGAACATTTTCTCAGGCGGAGCTATGATTCTAACCACCATGGATGGTGACGACCTTCCTCACCCCGTCAATGCAAACATAGTGAAAAGATACTACGCATGATCAAAGACCCGCTAGGTCGCCTGGCCTAGGCAAAAATAAGGGCTTCCCGGCGAACCAAAAGGGTTCAGGCAAAAATAAGGGATGAAAATGAAAAAAAATTGTACACCCGGCAAGTCGAAAACCTAAAAAGGCGGCTTGGGAAAAAAAGGGTATCCCGATGGACTGAAAACTCAAAAGGGCGGTCCAGGCAAAAATTAGGGATCAAAGCGTAACACTATGTCTCATTGGATCACCTTGCAACCAGACTTCGGTATCAACTATCAAGCTCGGACGGTACTAATCAATCTGATCTACCTTCAACCAAGTAGCAAAGTGATGAGATGCTCGAGGATATAAAGGCAATAGCAGAGTTGGAACCCAGTGGGATTATTCACATAGCTGTTTGTTTAGTTTTTCACAAATTGTGTAAATTCTATTATTCGGCGGCGTTCTCTTACTAGGACGTCAGCCTCTTGTACAAAAAACGCCTATTTTACAGGCCAAACTTCAAAATCAATACAATTCATTTTCATAGAAATTTCAAATTGTTTTTCCTTTATCTGTTTTGTTTTGCAAAGAACGTCCAATGTTCATTTTTGATATATGCATTTGACATTAATTGCTGCTCATAAATATTTACATGCGAAGCAAAAGATGATTACTGGTAATATCAGAAACAGGGGCAATAAAATTGTCCAAATTGTACAGTTGCTCTATCCACCAGGTACAAATATAGATTCAGCTGAAGAATATGGCTAAGGTACTTTCACTCCCCACAGAGTAAGAAAGAGACTGTAATGTTAACTCTCCCCAGCTGAGACTTGCAACTGTAAATGAATTGGTGATATTCTCCCCCAAGCAGAGTTTATATACCATCGACACTGAGAAGGTTTAATATCCCCGACAGTCTTTATATTCCCCAACGGAGTATAAGAATATCCCTGGAAATCTTAATATTTCCCAGCGGAGTATAAGAATATTCCCCGACAGAGTACAAGATATCCCCAGTGGAGTCTGAAATTTTTCCCAGCGCAGTCTGAAAAAGCTTTCCCAGTGGAGTTTGGAGAATAATCCCCAGTAGAATTTGGAAGATTGTCCCAAGCAGAGCTCAAATGATTATCCCCATAAGAGTCTAAAAGGTTGTCCCCAGTGAAGTCGCGACTGAAAGAACATCCCCAGCGAAGTTCTTTCCTTTCACAAACAGGAATTCAATCCCCAACAGGATTCAATACCACCAGCAACGGTAATTCATCCCCAGCGGAATTTATCGGTGGAATCCTCAGCTAAACATCTCTTCCCCATAGAGTAATCTCCTCATCAGTTTATTCCCCAAAGGAGTTATTCTCTCCTACAGGTTTATTCTCACAATCATCTTCATCCCCTATCTCCAGCGAAAATGAAGAATTCAGCTCTTCTCTCCAGCAGCTATCCGGGATTTATTTTCCCCAGCTAAAACATTATATTTCCATACATCATGATACATGCATATACGCATCATACAACAGGATCTCATTTATTTTGAGAACACCATTTCTTGATATATATCATGCATTGCATACGACTGACCTTTACCTTTCAGGAAGGATGCAGTTAAGTTCTCAGCTATGTCGAACTACTGACCGGTTCTTAAATCTCAACTGAATTAGCCTCGGTTGAATTACAGATAAGGTTCTAAATCTCGGCAAAGTTCCTCCGTCGAAGTGTGGATGAGTTCTTAAATCTCAACAGAATTATCCTCCGTTGAAGTACAGACAGTTCCTAGATCTCGATGAAGATGTCTCCCTCAGTCGAAGTACTGACCGGTTCTTAAATCTCAACTGAATTAGTCTCGGTTGAATTACAGATAAGGTTCTAAATCTCGACAATTTTCCTCCATCAAAGTGTGGACGAGTTCTTAAATCTCAACAGAATTATTCTCCGTTGAAGTACAGACAGTTCCTAGATCTCGATGAAGATGTTTCCCTCAGTCGAAGTACTGACCGGTTCTTAAATCTCAACTGAATTAGTCTCGGTTGAATTACAGATAAGGTTCTAAATCTCGACAATTTTCCTCCGTCGAAGTGTGGACAAGTTCTTAAATCTCAACAGAATTATTCTCCGTTGAAGTATAGACAGTTCCTAGATCTTGATGAAGATGTTTCCCTCAGTCGAAGTACTAACCGGTTCTTAAATCTCAATTGAATTAGTCTCGGTTGAATTACAGATAAGGTTCTAAATCTCGACAATTTTCCTCCGTCGAAGTGTGGACGAGTTCTTAAATATCAATAGAATTATCCTCCGTTGAAGTACAGATAGTTCCTAGATCTCGATGAAGATGTTTCCCTCAGTCGAAGTACTGACTGGTTCTTAAATCTCAATTGAATTAGTCTCGGTTGAATTACAGATAAGGTTATAAATCTCGACAATTTTCCTTCGTCGAAGTGTGGACAGGTTCTTAAATCTCAACAGAATTATCCTCCGTTGAAGTACAGACAGTTCCTAGATCTCGATGAAGATGTTTCCCTCAGTCGAAGTACTGACCGGTTCTTAAATCTCAACTGAATTAGTCTCAGTTGAATTACAGATAAGGTTCTAAATCTAGGAAATTCTCCTCAGTCGAAGTACTGACCGGTTCTTAAATCTCAACTGAATTATCCTTGGTTGAATTACAGATAAGGTTTCCCCCCATTTGAACTACAGACAAGTTCTTAAAAATCAGCAGAGATATTCTCTCGGTTGAAGTACAGGAAAGTTCCTAAATCTCAACAAAGATCAGGCTCCCCAGCAGAATCTTCTACAACAACAGGTATACAAGTTCTCGCTAAGTAATCTCTTATGCGATCGATACTCCTGCAGATGGCATCTTTAAGCCCATCCTCCCGTCGGCAATTTCCAAATGGCATCTGTAAGCCCATTCCCGACATCACCAGGCTGATACCACTTCATGCGAGTGCAAATTTCTGGGCACTTTAGTGTTCAATCATCTTCCACCTTCGGATCACGAAAGGCACGAAAGCCAATCTACATCCTCAGGTTTAAGAAGATTGAACAGGGGAAGCTGTTGTACCCCAAAATTTGCCCTCTCATATTCTCCAAGACATTGCAAGAAAAATCTCCATGTGGCTCAAGGTTGCTCAAGAGTTGGACAGACAAGCTATCTCCTAAGGCAGTCAACCCCAAATTAGGGTTTTGTGTTGCATCAAGATCCTTGAATCTAAATGACCTCAAGTGCTCCCCAATGTCCTAATATGTTCTCAAGGTCATCCATGTCAAGTTTCAAGCCTTGCAGAGGAAGTTTGCGCAGTCAATTGCTCAAAGGGTCCAAAAATCGATTATGATAGGGCAAAAGTCAATTGTGACCTACAAACAGTCAAACCAAAGGATTTTTTGTCAACATTCTCATTTTGAAGGATATTTCATCATTTGATCAAGGTTTGATCATGATTCATCAAGGATTGCTCAAAATTCATCAAGACTCAAAAGTTGCTAAATTAGGGTTTTGCAGGAAAAGTCAACTCAAATTTTGACCAAGCATAACTTTATCATACTTTATCAGAAATGACCCATCCAAAGCTCATTTTGAAGAGAATGCAATTTCCTAATCCATATTCATACCCAAAGATCAAAAAATGCACTCACAATAAGTTACAAATTTGGACATTATAGGTCATTTTTGAAAGTCAACAAAAACACCTTTTTTGCCAAAGCTTATAACTTGAGCATGGAATATCAAAATGAGATGATACCAAAAGGGTTTGTTAGAGGACACCTCAAGCTTTCTAAAAAGTCCAAGAACACCTCCAAAAGTTCAAAATTGAAGAAGTTATGCATTGTTGAAGTTGGACATTTTTGCAAAATTGCCAAAAGTCAACTATCCCCAAAACTTCAAATTTTGTCAAATGGGCCCATTCTTTTCCACTTGATTTGAGCTTGCATCATTTCCCACGTGCCCTAGCTTCAGCCATGAGCTCATATTTCATTTTTCTTATTTAATTTGATTTTTTATTGAATTTATTCATTTTAAATCAAATAAAATCATAGAAAATCCAAATAATTAAAAACTCTTGATTTATTGATTGTTTTAGGCTTTGTTTACAGCTAGCATCATCATGGAATTCGTATCAAAGCAATTCATGTGCAAAAAGATTGAATCAAGCCAAATTTGGAAAGGTTTAAAGAGGAGATCAAATCAAATTCAAAGGCATTGATATGGGAAGATTTGATCCATAATTTCTACCCTAATACACCACATAATACATAAGCAAGCAAAGGAAATCGAAATAAGGGTTGGCAATTGTAGAGAGGCAGAACAAGATTTGAAAAAAGTCACAGAAAGCTTGAGATTGAAATCATAGCTAGAGGCATTTTCAGAGGCCAAGACCTGTCCCAATCGATTCCTGGGCATTCACTCAACCTATCCGAATCCAAAGCAAGCTTGTTCATACGCCCAAACGCGCTGTAAGTGTCACGAAACCCACCTCTGTTCTTGAAATCGTAACTCCCCATTCTTGCATCATTTGAACAAACTAAATATATATATTTGTAATCCTCGCAACATTTCCAAGCTATGTGCATCATTCAATTTTGTTTATCTGACCTGTAATGCAAAACACCATAGCTAGGGTTCTTGGAGCTTTTTTAGGCGTTTTCTTTTCAGGAACAATTGGCCATCAAGAAGGGTATGGTTGTGACCGGAAGAGTGAGACGAACACAACCATGCCCTTGGAATTCATTTTTGTGGCCTGAGAGGAATTTTGAGATGAACAATGTTATAGCTACGGACTTCTGTCCGTTGGTATAGGCCTGTGTACTTTTGGCCACGGACGACAGGTTGAAGACAATATGTGGCGTCCATTCATTGCATCATTCAAATAGCGCGTGTTTTTTTATAATTTTTTTGGCCATTGACTTGTTTTATTTTATTATATATTATTTGCATTATTATAACAAACAGATCATCATGGCGTAGTGGCAAAGCAAGCAACGTACATCCTTCAGGACCTGGGTTCGAATCCCAGGTCCCCCACTTTCCTTAATAATTTTGCTTTTCAGATAATCACATGCATATTCAAGCTTGCAGTATACCATGCGCCATCAATCATCCAATGGCCAGATGGCCAAAGGCCAAATCTGAGAGTCTAAGGCTGAGGGTCCACCATAGGCAAAGTCCACGCATGCTCACCAGATCTCAAAAAGTCAAACAAGGGCCAGCGTTTTGGGCTTCAGAATTGCCATCAGCACCCTCATTTCAGACCCAAACCCCTCTCTCTTTTATTTTATTTACTTTTCTTTATTAATTTGTTTTTTATTATTTTTATTTCATTTACTAACCAATCAAAAAATTCTTTTCTTTATCAAATAAAAAACCACAAAAAATATTTTTATTCAATCAAATTTTTATTTTTATTAATAAACACTAATTAATTAATGTAGGTTTTAATTAGAATAACTTTAACCTATTTTTTTTAAATAATTAAAATTAAATTAGATTTAATTAGGATAATCACTAACATTAATTATTTTATTTTTCTTTCTTAAAATAACAAAAACCCAAAAATAATTTATTTTTTTAATTAATTTATTTATTAATTCAATTTAGTAATTAATTTAGGATTTATTTCTTTCTTAAAATAAAAGCAACAAAAAGATGTCTTCTTTAATGGGTCAAAACCCTAATCATGCGCTCGACTTAATTTCCCGCACGCGATTTACTTTTTTTATCCAATAATGTACTTGCTCCCAGATTGTAATAGTTGAATAAGACTTTTATTTATTTTTTACTGCTTTATTTATTTTTAAAGGGTTTGTCTTTGGTGATGTAAATACCCGATGCCTTGTAATTTAAATTCCGCATTTTATTTCCGCAAAATTATAACTGCTAGATGTTTGATAATAGGATGGCATGACAAGACTGAATGTTTTAACCTAAAATCAACTTAGATCACCTTTAACATGTACAAAGATAAAAAAATTAACTGAAAACGACACACTCGCACATGCGCACTCTTAGGGTACACCCCACTTGGTTGCCTTCGTACACGGTCATTGAGTATAGGTCACTTTAGATGTCGCCCTCTTGTCTAAAAGATCATAGTCGCCTCGAAACAGTTGCCTCGGATATTGTTGCCTCAAAACAAATGATCTAAGACATTAGGGTTACCGCTAAAGCGTCCTAACATTGCTTTAGTGACCGTAAGTCCCGCATTTGAATTGACCCTTAAACTCCAACGACGGTGCTACCTACTCATCAATAGTAGGATAGCATTGTCTAAAGGAAATTAGCATAGAACGATTCCTTTTTCGAGTAGGAAGATAGTTCTTAGATACTTGCTCTTTCAAAAACAAAAACTTTTCACACTTACACTTTTCGAACAAATTTTTCAAAAACACTTCATACGCTCTTAAGGACAGAAGCAAGAGTTAGATCGAAGTTTCAAAACAAAAACTTTTTCAAACCCACAAGCACAAAGAAAATAATTTTGAAAACAATATGAGCAAGTACCTAAGATCCCGTGGATAACCACAGATAGAAAGGGTGCTAACACCTTCCCTTTCTATAATCTACCCCCCGAACCCGAGAAATATCTCGAAAAAGGAATTTTTCTGTGCTTTTTTCCTTTCTTTGTTGGATAAAATAAAAGTCGGTGGCGACTCTTGCTTACCGCGACATTTTGCGAAAACAAACGCAAAACGCAAACCAACATTCCAAAAAACAGTCAGTTCTTCCCACCGTATCACACTTGGGACACGACCGGATAACAGTACAAGATACTACGAAGCCTGGAATCAACCAGATAGTGGTATATCTTAAATTCAAGCTATGAAGCCCGGAAATCGACCGGATAATATCTTAATTTCCCCAAATTACTGAAGCCTGGAGCACGACTAGATAACAGTATACGACACTGTGAAGTCTGGAGCCCGACCAGATAACAGCAAGAGACACTGTGAAACCTGGAGCACGACCAGATAACAGTATGAGGTAATGTGAAGCTTGGAATTTGACCATATAGGAGTTTACTCGGCCAATTACTATTGGAGCCTGGAAACGACCGAATGTTAGTATGCCTTAAATTCAAGTTGAAACCCGGATGCGACCGAATAACCACTTAATTTCTTCTGAAGCCTGGAACACGACCAGATAAGAATTGAGAAATTGAAAAGCCTGGAGCCCGACCAGATAGAAAATGTAATCTCATCTCCCCATTAAGTCACTGTAAAACCTGGAGCACGACCAGATAGCAGCCAGTCTTATTATCCTTAGCAAATCATTGTAAGGCCTGGAGCACGACTAGATAGTAGTTCATTTTCATCTCCTCGACTAAGTGATGATTCCCCAGTAGAGTAACGGACAACTGAAGCTCCTAAAATTTTATTTCTACCAAGACAGAGACCAACATTCCTTAGCAGATTCCTCCTTAACTACAGGAACAGGAATTCTTATCACAAGAATATCTCGGGAAAATCAACATCCTCTAGATGGCATCTTTAAGCCCATCTCCGATGATTCTTCGTCATATCTTCCGGATGGCATCTTTAATTTCATCTCCAGTGACCTTCCGTCATCTCCTCCAAATGGCATCTGTAAGCCTATTCCCGATACTACCTACACAGTCAAGTACCATCTCACACCAGTGCAAATTTCTGGGCACTCTAGTGTTCAATTATCTTCCACCTTCAGATTACGAAAGGCAGAAAACCAATCTACATCCTCAGGTTTAAGAAGATTGAATAGGGGAAGCTGTTGTACCCCAAAATTTTCCCTTTCATTTTACTCAAAACATTCCCATTGAGGTCCTCAACTTGCTCAAGGATGCCCAAGAGTTGACCAGACAAACTCTCTCCTAAGGCAATGTACCTCAAACTAGGGTTTCCATTTTCATCAGGGTGTGGGAACTCCAAAGGTCCAAAATTCCTTCCATTCTCCCAATATGTTATCAATATCATCCATTTCAAGTCTCATGCCTTGCACAAGAAGTTTTCTCAGTCAATTACCCAGATGCCTGAAAATCAACTATACTAGGTTAAAAGTCAACTATGGCCCACATACAGTCAAACTTCAAGATTTTTGGTCAACATCAACATATTGAAGTGATATACATAATTTGATCAAGGTTTGATCATGATTCCTCAAGGAATGCCCCAAATTCATCAAAACCCAAAAGTTGCTAAATTAGGGTTTCATAGGAAAAGTCAACCAAACTTTGACCAGGCATAACTTCTTCATACTTTATTAGAAATTTTCCATCCAAGGATCCTTTTGAATAAGATGCAATTCCCTACAATTCATCTACATCCCTCAATTTCAAAATATGCACTCATCAAAAGATATGAATTTCTACATTATAGGTCCTTTTGAAAAGTCAACAAAAACACATTTTGGGTCAAAGTTTCTTACATGAACATGGAAGATCCAATTGAGATTAAACCAAACGGGTTGTTTAGGGGACATCCTAAGATTTCTAAAAAGACCAAGAACACCTCTCTAGGGTTAAAATTGAGGGAGATATGTATTGTCAAAGTTGACCAATTTTTGGAAATGTGCATGAAGTCAACATTGATCAAAATGATTTTTTTTTTATAAATGGGCCCATGTTTTCTTGTTTGAAACTTGTTCCTAAGATGGACCACGACCCCTGATCTTATCCACCTATTATTTTATTATTTTTATTATTTATTTTGATTTTTTATTCATTTAAAGAAAAATAAGTCAATTTAAATAGTAGAATAATCAAATAAAATCAAAGATTTGATTTTATGAGCATATTATGAGTCCATGGACAGCTAGCAAATCAAAAAATTAGTGCAAGAGCCAATTGATTGGAAAAGATCTTAATTTGGTCTATTTTGGAAACAAATCATACAAGACAAAGAATGAAATCAAATCTCCATAATTTGCAAAGATATGATTAGTTTTTGTTGACCTAATTCATTCCAATATAAGGACATAACTTTCTCAAGGCAAAAAAAAAGAGGATTGGGGTCGTGAAAGAAGGAGGACAGGTCTCAAATTTTTGTCAAAAAAAGTGCAGGTCGATTTCGATTCTACAGGCTGTTTCAAGCAATTCCAAGGCCAGCAATCCATTCCTGGACATCTTCTGAAGCCATTCCAATCATCCTCAAGCCTTAAAACCTTCAGAAATCACACCTCACAGTGCCACGATTTGCATCTTTTTTCAAGATTCGTTTTCAATGATTTATCCATCATAAACATGTTTTGATCATATATCCATGCCTGCTATCATATTTGCAATGTTTTTGATTGGTTTGATTGAAGTTTAAGTGTAGGAATGGCATGATGCCATTGTTAGGGTTTTAAGGTCCCAAATTGGGAATTCTATATAAAGGCGAAATTGGACAAAATTAGGGGTACTATCATGCTTAGGAGATGATTTGCAATTGATTCATGCCTTTGGTTTAATTTATTCTGCTTGTGTTGTGTTTTTGAATTTTGCAGGTTTTTAGTTACGAACAAAATCCGTCACTACAACCTATAGTGACGAAAAAATGCCGTAGGTATAAGTCCATACCTAAAACGACGGTTCTGCAAGGAAGATGATGATGTGTCCAAGCATGATTGGGCAATTCAAATCTTGTGCGCTTTCTTTATCATAATGACTCATATTTTATTATATTATTTGTTATTCGTTCTTATTAACAATAAAACATGTAGCCCATTGGTGAAGCGCGCGTTGGAAAGTGGAGAGGACCTGGGTTCGATCCCAGGTCCTAGCATTTTGTTATTTTCCTAACATTTTATTGCAGATTCTGTGCACAACCCCTTCCAGGCGCCCACTATACACCCTGATCTCAACCATTGGATTCATCATCAATCCAGATCCAACGCCCAACGCTCAAGTCATACCATGGACCATCAGAAAGAGTATCACACTGGATCTAGCGTGTTGACTGGACTGAGCAAAGGATTTGGGCTCAATGAAATTCAAGCGTCACACCTCCCATTCAGCTTTCATCACAGGCCCAAGTTCTTTTTCTCTTTTCTTTATTTCTTTTTTAATTATTTATTAATTACTTCTTTTACAAAAATAACACAAAAATTATTTCTTTTTTTATTTAAATTAAAAAATCACAAAAACATAAAAATCATTTTTTTTCATAAAATATTTTATTTCCTTAATTAATTAGTTTAATTATTTAGGGAAATTTAATCCTTTTTTCATAATTTAAATCAATTAGAAATTAGGGTTTAATTTTGTACATAACCTAATTTTTTCTCAAAAAATAACCTAAAAATTTTCTCAATTAGATTTTCTAGGTTTCTTAATTTATTCTCGCATTTAATTCGCCACGCGCATTTTTATTTCCTTTTTTTAATTATTGTAACTGCTCCGAGTTTGTAATAGTAATTAGGGTTTCAATTCCGCATCTTTATTTTCAGTCCAAAATAATTATGTATCTGCAAAAGCCCTATAATAGCTAGGACTTTAACTTTCCCGCATTTTATTTCCGTAAACTATAAACTGCTTAGATGTAAGTTAATAACATTGTATGGAAAGACAAACTAAAAATTACTACAATAGAAAACCCTAAATATGCAAAGATAATTAACTGAAAACATACACTCGCACATGCTCACTCCTAGGGTTTACTCCACTCCAGTTGCCTTCGGTAAACGATCATGAAGTATAGGGTTTGTTAGTGGTTGTCCTCTAGCCCCGAAAGATCTAAAATGAACCATTCGAATGTTGCCTCGGAAAAAATATCTTTAAGGCTTTAGGATGATTACAAATATTTCCTAGCATTGCTTTTGTGATCGTATTTGTCCCTTCGAATGTCCCTAAAAAACTCCAACGACGATGCTACCAATTTCTCAATAATGGGATAGCATTGTCTAAAAGGAAAACGAACATACCTTTTTCGAGTAGGTAGATTAGTTCTTATATACTTGCTCAAACAAACAAAAACTTTTTCACACCAACACTTTCCCAAACAAAGTTTTCAAAAACAACTTCGTAACACTCTTGAGAACAGAAACAAGGGTTAAAACAAAGTAAAACAAAACTTTTCAAAATAAGCACACATAAGCAATTTCAAAATGAGCAAGTACCTAAGAGCCTATGGAAAACCATGGATAGAAAGGGTTCTAGCACCTTCCCTTTCTATAATCTACCCCCCGTACTCATAAACATCTCGAAAAAGGTTTTTTCTGTTCTTTTTCCTTTTCCTGATTGGATAAAATAAAAGTCGGTGGCGACTCTTGCTTACCGCGACATTTTGCAAATAAAAAACGCAAACCAGTATTAACAGTCGGTTCTGCCACTGTATCACACTAACCCTAGTGTGATTTCCTCTCACATCTTTTATCGTTGGACAACAAGAACCAGAGTCGTTTGCATCGTAATCACCATCTATCTTTCGTGTCACGATTTGCATTGTCATACTGTTCAACTTTTTTATCACGATTTAACGTTCATCTTTGCATATTTCCTATATGATCAAAATGTTGCGAGTGATGAATCTACGATTCAACTTCTTTTTAATATTTTAGGTACCCTTTGCGTATTTCTTTAAATTTTAGAAATCTTTTCTTCCTTCATGATCCTAAAATCTATCCATTCCTTTGCGCATATTTCAATAGTTTCTTTGAGGTTCATATAACTTGTAAGAACAAGATTTGGTTCTGCATATAATCTCTGAATTTTGATGATAACAATACATATATGTGTAACAAGAGTTGTTTCTCATATTTGTGTTAACTTATATTCTCTATAATACAAGATTTGTTTCTTATTATTGTGTTAGTTCTATCATTGTTGTATACACAAGAGTTATTGCTCATATTTGTGTGTAAACATTTGTTCTTCACTGTGGTGTTAAATCTACTTTATAGAGGTATTCTTGTAAACACTATTTGATTGTAATTCTTTCTAGATTTATTTCTTCAAGTGACTAAGGTTTAGCCATAATTACTTGTGAGGGCTAAGGTGTTTTTCCAAACTCTTAGAGTTTGTTCTAATCTTTCTAGATTATTGGATTAAGTCATTTTCTAAGGAAAAATCACCTTGGCGGGTGGACAAGAGTAGCCTTTTCTAAGGTTAACTTGTATAAACCAAACATGTCATTTTTCTTTCTTGCTTAGTTATCATTGTTTGTTTGTGAGAAGCATCTCCAAAAGAAATATTTTTGAAAACCCTAATTCATACCCCCAATTCTTGTGTTTTTCTCAACCTTAAATTGGTATCAGAACTCCGACTCTATTATTAATTCTCAAATCAAACACTTAACTGTGTAGAGAGATCCAGTGTGAGAAAAACTTCCATGGTTGCTGCTCATACAAACAAAATAGATGGTTATAGTACTAAGCCTCATATTTTTTATGGATAAAATTTTGACTATTGGAAATATATACTAGAAATTTTCTTTCTAGGCTATGATGCTGATCTTTAAGATCTTATAATTTTTGGTTAGGAAGCACTTGTATATGCGATTAGTATTCCCATTCCCAGAAACAAAATGAAGGATGATCAAACGTCTGTGCTCAAGAATCATCATAAAGATAGAACTATTCTTCCAAACATTATATCTCACAATGAATATATGAAGATCACTAATAGAGAAACAGCGAAAGATATTTTTGATTCATTGAAAATGACACATGAAGGTAACACTCAAGTTAAGGAGACTAAGGTGCTAGCCTTATTCCAAAAATATGAAACCTTCAAGATGGAAGCAGATGAAACTATTGAAACTATGTTTTCAAGGTTTCAAACTTTGGTCATAGAACTTAAAGTTTTGGACAAGGGCTATTCTACAGCTGATCATGTTAAAAAGATTATCAGAAGCCTTCATAAGAAATGGAGACCTACGTGAACTGCTTTGAAGATGTCTAAGGAACTAAACACTTTGGTATCTCGAAGAGTTGGTTAGCTCCATTAGAAGTAATGAAATATATATAGAGGAAGATAAGCCTCATAAAAGAAGTAAGTCTGTTGCTCTAAGGTGAAGTCAGAAACCAGAAAAGTGCAAAGTGTTCAAAGCTGAAGAAGTAGAAGATTTTGAAGATGATCCTCCTGATGACGAAGATGAACTGCCCCTTCTTTCCATAATAGTCAAGAAACTTTGGAAGAAAATTAAAAGTAACTTTATAAGACCCATAAGCAGAGAAGATCATTCAAAATCATGTGTAAGAGGAATAGCAAGAAAAGAAGTTACTTGCTACAAATGTAAAGAGCCAAGACACTACAGAAATGAATGTCTAAAGCTTCAGAAAGAAAGAAACAGACAAGAAAGCTTCAACAAGAATGCCTTCAATGGGAAGAAGAAATATCCCATGGCAACATGGGATGCATCAGACTCTAAAGGATCAGATTCTGATGAGGAGCGTGCTAATGTAGCATTCATTGCTACTACATTAGATGGAAACAAATCAAAATCTTAGTCCGACTTAGAAGAGGTAATTTATGAACTCTCTCATGATAAACTAGAATTATGTTTATCTGAATCTCTAAGTAGGTATCAAAAACTTCAACTAAAATTCAAGAACGTTCATGAACATGAAGTTGAAGAATATGGTAAGCTAGAGAAAGAAGTTTCAAAACAAAAAGGAGACATCTTTATTTTAGAAAAAGAAATGTCTTTTTTTAACAAAAAAATGTTTAAAACTTGAAGAAACTATTTCTAAAGCATCTCCATCTTCTGAAACTGTCTTATTCAAATATGATAAGTCATTTCAGAAATTATTGAACAACATCATAGATAGAAGAAAAATGGCTTCCATGATCTATGGTGTTAGTCAGTATGGGAAAAGAGGAATTGATTATGATTCTGATGAAGATATTTAAGAAAATAAATCATTCTCTCTGTTTTCATATTTATATCCTTATGCACAAACACAAATAATAAATGTCGCACAAAAACCCAAAGTCATTAGAAACTCTGTGAAAACTAACTCTAAAGGATCCAAAATATTATGGGTACCAAAAGACAAAATAGTGTATGTTGTAGATATTACATGAAGAGCTGAATCACTAGACTTGGCACCTGAACTATGGTTGCTCACAATATATGATGGAATGAAAGCCTATATTCCAAAGCTTGGAACTTAAAGATGATTGATTTGGTTGTTTAGGTGGAGATTAGAGAGGGAAGAATAAAAGAATTTGGAACATCTTGTTCTGGGAATGGACTAAAGGATCTAAGAACAAGCACTTCAAAGAATGATTTTTCTAGAAAAGACTAAGTCTTATCTGTAATACGGTGGGAGAACTGACTTTACTGGTTGTGTTTTTATCGCAAATGTTGCGGTAAGCAAGAGTCTCTACCAACTTTTCTTTTATCCAACAAAGGAAAGGGTGAAAAGAACAAGAAAAAACTTTCAAGATTATTTTATGAGTAAGGGGGGTAGATTATACAAAGGGAAGGTGTTAACACTCTTTCCATCCGTATTTATTTACGGGCTATTAGTTGCTATCTCACTCTGAAAATGCTTTTTGTGTAAGTGTGTTTTGAAAATATTTTGAAAAGACGCCTTAGTGCGGTGAACTTTGTAATGTTTCTCGTTTCGGCGAGAACGTATACAAAGTGTTTTCACGTCTTTAAAAATATTTAGAAAAATAGTTTATGTATGTGTGAGAAACCGTTTTGTTTGAGCAAGCAAATAGGAGCTATCTATTTACTCGAAAGGTTTGTTCTTTTTCTATTTTCCTTTAGACAGTGCTATCCTACTATTAGTGAGTAGGTATCCCTATCGTCGGATGTTTTGAGGGACTAGCAAGGGTCATCGTACAGTCATAAAGGTAACTAGTAAGATATCTTAGTAATTACCCTAGGGTTTTAAGATCATTTTACAGAGGCAACATCGAAAGGGTCATCGAGAGACTTATGATCTCTTAAACCAAAGGGTAGCCACTAAAATCTCTTGCATTCGAGAATCGTTACCGCTTATTCCGAAGGCAACAAGTGGGGAAACCTTAGAGGTGCGCATGTGCGACTGCGTTGTGTTTCAGTTAAATTTATCTTTGAATATTAGGTTTGCTAATGTTTGTTTTTTAAGTATTTTCATACAAACCTATTTGCATTCATCTAACAGTTAATTGTATAAGTATGGAAAATAAAATGCGGGAATTTAAAGGCCTACAAACTATTACATCCCATAAGCAGTTACATAATAGAAAACAAATGCGAGGAAATGTAAACTATGACTATTATAAAATTATCCGTGCGACCTATACACTGTTTTTTAGAATTTAAATAGCAAAAGAATAAATAAAAAGAAATTAAAGAACAAAATAAAAGAACTAAAATCCTAAGCAAGAAAATGTTTTTGGGTTTTTTTTATGAGAAAAAATAATTGTGTTAATAATAATTGGAATTTGATTTATGAAAATAAATTAATTATAAAATGTTAATTCTAATTAATTAATTAATTAAAATTAATCTTAACAAAACAAAACAAAACAAAACAAAGAAACTAATTCTAATATTTTTGTGGTTTTGATTTTAATGATTTTTGTAATAAAAGGAAATTAATTGAAAAAATAAAAATGTAAATTAAACAAAATAAAACAAAAAGAAATAGAAAAAAAAGATGGGCTTGCTGTAAGAAAACTGGGGGTGAGAATCTGAAATTTTCTAAGCCCAACTTGGTTGGACCCAACAACTGCGTATGATTTGGTGTGCATAGCCCTTGAGGTTCTATGGTAGGAGCGCATCCTTGAGAAGTTGGATCTGAAACTCAAAAGTTCTTGAGCCCTAATAATGGCATCCTACAATCGAAGCACTTAAACTCACGTGTGATACGTTAGGTCCTTTCCAAACATTGATAACAACATGGATGTATGCATAAAATTAATTTAAATCGTATAATGAAAGAGTTTAGGATCTAGAATTTTTACCAAAAAACTGTGGGCTTGGTGTGGCTATTCTGGCATGTTTGAGAGTGAGCTACGAATATGTATGGCCTCCTGGAACCTTCAGGAAGATGGTACAAGGCATGAAATTACTCGAATATGGCCGGAAATTGCAAACTTCTTTGAAAAATGTGAAGAATTCGGGTAAGCTTTTGGAGAGCTTTTTGAAGAGGAATTTCATGCTCCCTTTGGGCTTGCGATGCATTGTATTTATAGAGTTATGAGAAAAAGCAAGTGTGGCAAGAAACAAAGCTTTCAAGGCCATGCGACAAAAATCCAACATATTGAAAGTTTGCCATATTTGGATGATTCTTGCCATTCTTGATGCTGCATGAACCTGGATAATTTTTTGTTGGTCTTTGCACGAAATATTGGGCTCCATGATGGGTCAATTCAAGCCCAAATGCGCTAGCCCATTATTTCTTGTATTTTTAACTAATTTATTTGATTTAATTCATATTTAAATGAATAAAAGTTCAAATAAATAAAAATAAAAATCACAATAGTGCATGGTTAGGTTTAGAGGTCCTTGGGTATGTCACAAACATGTTTGAACCCTAAAAGTCATGTTCATTAACCTAAAAATGCAATTTTTCTCAAAGTTGACTTAATGCATTTCTTGAAAATTGCCCAACTTGTGCACCTCATAACTTGCTCAATTTTTACTTTTAAAGTTGATCTGGGACTTTTTAGAAAGCCCAAGATGTCCCCTTCAATCTATATATTGATAATTTTGCTTTTGAAGATATCATCTTGATGTAAGTTGTCTTGACAAAAAGTGTCTTTTGTTGACTTTTGAAAATGACCTATAATGGATGAGATCATATCTTCCAAATGAAGCATTTTTTGGACTTGAGAACAAAAGAAAAGTTATAGATAATTAAATTCTATTCAAAATGGGATTTGTTTGGGCAAAATTTGATGAAGAATATGAAAGTTATGTCTGGTCAAAGTCTAGTTGACTTCTCCTAAGGAATACGTAATTTGGCAATTCTTGACTTTTGATGATCTGAGGGCTTTCCTTGAGGAATCATGATCAATCCTTGATAAAATGATTAATATCACTTCAAAATGTTGATGTTGACCAAAAATCTTGAAGTTTGACTGTATGTTGACCATAGTTGACTTTTTGACCAATATAGTTGATTTTCAAGTATTTGAACCATTTACTGAGCAAATTTATGATGTAGGGCTTGAAACTTGACATGAACCTTGTTGAGGACCTATGAATAACTATTGAAGCCACTTGAGACCTTTGCAACTGAAACTTCTTTGAGGAACTCAAAACTCTAGTTGTATACCCCTTGCTTAGGAGGAGGTTTGACTGGTCAACCCTTGAGTATCTTGAGAACCTTTGAAAGCATGTCTTGAGAAAAATGGGAGGGAAAATTTTGGGGTACAACAACTTCCCCTGTTCAATCTTCTTAAACCTGAAGAGTTAGATTGGCATGTCCGCCATTCTTGACTTGAAGGTAGAAGATGATTGAACACATAAGTGCCCAGAAATTTGCACTCGCCTGCGCAAGAGGTAACGTTATTGGTTGATTGTACCAGGAAGGGGCTTATAGATGCCATTTGGGGAGGTGATGGAGAGTCGTCAGAGATGGGCTTATAGATGCCATCCAAAGTAATTGTTGACTTCAAACTGGAAGAAGTATCAGAATAAATCTATGGTCGATTTAACATGAGCCAGGAGATATCTATGCTTGTCTGCAACTGGAAGAAGTATCAGAATAAATCTATGGTTGATCTAATATGAGCCAGAAACTATTTGCGACCATCTTCAAATGGAAGAAGTATCAGAATAAATCTTTGGTCGATTTAATCTGAGCCAGGAAAGGTCTATATTTTCCTTCAATTGGAAGAAGTATCAGAATGAATCCATGGTCGATTCACTCTGAGCCATAAGAGGTCTTTACTTGTCTTTAACTGGAAGAAGTATCAGAATAAATATTTGGTTAATTTAATCTGAGCCAGAACAAGGATCCGCTGGAAGAAGTATCAGAATAAATCTTTGGTTGATTTACCCTGAGCCAGAAGACATTTATGTCCGACTTCGACTGGAAGAAGTATCAGAATAAATCTTTGGTTGATTTAATCTGAGCCAGAAGATGTCTCTTTGTCTTTAACTGGAAGAAGTATCAGAATAAATCTTTGGTCGATTTAATCTGAGCCAGAAAAAGGAACAGTTGGAAAAAGTATCAGAATAAATCTTTGGTCGATTTACCCTGAGCCATAAGATATTTATGTCCGACTTCGACTGGAAGAAGTATCAGAATAAATATTTGGTTGATTTAATCTGAGCTAAAAGAGGTCTCTTTGTCTTTAACTGGAATAAGTATCAGAATAAATCTTTGGTCGATTTAATCTGAGCCAGAAAAAGGTCAGCTAGAAGACGTATCAGAATAAATCTTTGGTTGATTTACCCTGAGCCAGAAGATATTAATGTCCGACTTCGACTTGAAGAAGTTTTAGAATAAATCTTTGGTTGATTTAATCTAAGCCAGAAAAGGTATCTTTGTCTTTAACTGGAAGAAGTATCAGAATAAATCTTTGGTTGATTTAATCTGAGCCAGAAAAAGGTATGTTGGAAGAAGTATCATAATAAACCTTTGGTCGGTTTAATCTGAGCCAGAAGATGTTTATGCTCGACTTTGACTGGAAGAAGTATCAAAATAAATCTTTGGTAGATTTAATCTGAGCCCGAAAAGGTATCTTTGTCTTTAACTGGAGGAAGTATCAGAATAAATCATTGGTCGACTTAATCTGAGCCAGAAAAAAGGTCTACTGGAAGATGTATCAGAATAAATCAATGGTCAATTTAATTTGAGCCAGCGACTATGTACGACCGTCTTCAATTGGAAGAAGTATCAGAATAAATCATTGGTCGATTTAATATGAGCCAGCGACTATGTACGATCGTCTTCAACTGGAAGAAGTATCAGAATAAATCATTGGTTGATTTAATCTGAGCTAGAAGAGGTCTCTATTGTATTTTAACTGGAGGAAGTATCATAATAAATCATTGGTCGATTTAATTTGAGCCAGAAAAAAAGGTCTACTGGAAGAAGTATCAGAATAAATCAATGGTTGATTTAATCTGATCCAGAAGAGGTCTTTGTTGTATTTAACTGGAAGAAGTATCATAATAAATCATTGGTCGATTTAATATGAGCCAGAAAAAGGTCTACTGGAAGAAATATTAGAATAAATCATTGGTCGATTTAACCTGAGCCAGAAAAAAGGTCTACTGGAAGATGTATCAGAATAAATCAATTGTCAATTTAATTTGATCCAGCGACTATGTACGGCCATCTTCAACTGGAAGAAGTATCAAAATAAATCATTGGTCGATTTAATCTGAGCCAGCGACTATGTACGACCGTCTTCAACTGGAAGAAGTATCAGAATAAATCATTGGTCGATTTAATTTGAGCCAGAAGAGGTCTCTGTTGTCTTTTAATTGGAGGAAGTATCAGAATATATCATTGGTTGATTTAATCTAAACCAGAAAAAAGGTCTACTGGAAGAAGTATCAGAATAAATCATTGGTCGATTTAATCTGAGCCAGCGACTATCTACGACCGTCTTCAACTGGAAAAAGTATCAGAGTAAATCTCTGGTCGATTTATTTTAAGCCAGAACACGTTTTCCTTGATAAGATTGCCTGGTCCTACCAGTAGTTGATGATGTTGGTCTTGTTGATTGATCTTTTCCTAAAAAGGTAAAGAGTTAGTAGTATGCAATGTCATGATGTATGAAATGCATTACGTAATAATGTTCTTAAAATAAATGAGATTGTGCCACATGTGTTTTGTATGCATATGCTATGACATTTGGTAACTAATGTATGAATATGTAATGTTAATGAAGTGCATTTGTAAACTTCTGCGGCATCTTCGTCTGGGGAAAATAAATCTCTGACTATCGCTAGGGATGAAGAGTATGGGTAATCTTCTGGGAATTGTTTTCGCTGGGGATTCCTACTTGTTGTTTGAGGAAACTCCATTGGGGAACATTGATTTCTGCTCTCTGAGGGAACCTTGCTGGAGAGTGTTTACTCTTGCTTGTGGAAGAAGAGGTCAAAACTTTGGTTGTTTTTTTTGCTCTACTGGGAAGTTATGATTCCTTGTATGCCCTGATTGGGGATAACATCGATGGATAACTTTCTGGCTCGTCTAAGAAGGATAAGGTTGACTGGCATCTGATCCGATTTTAGATTTAGTAGAAACTCTCTGGGATAGTAATGACTTCACTAGGGAAGGGAGTTTTACCGGTGACTCATGGCTATCTGAGGAAAAGACTCAAACTAGGGAGATTGGACCTCATTGGGGAAATAAACCCAATTTATGGAAGTCTAGACTCTGCTGGGAAGTAAACCCTATTGATGGAGGAATATTTCGCTGAGGGGAACTCTTTGCTGAGGAGAATGAGCTCTGCTGGAGAGAAGTAGTCTGCAGAGGCTTTTACAGTTTTTAAAACTTACCTGGGGAGAAGAATTCCCATAAAATGTAATGATTGGGATCCCGTAGATGGGCAATATTACTGGGAACAAGACTACACTCCTTTTCCTCCCAGAGAAATCAACTGGGAAAATTGTGGGGAATTTATGACTTTATGAAGATTACTTTGTAGGGATAATCTCTTGAAGCGGCTCTGTGAGGATTCATGGAGACTTGAACACACCTCAACTTCTAGAGCCTTTGGTGAATGTTGATCAGGGCGATAAGTCTTCTACTGATAGACAAGTGACGAGATGACGGGACATAGTCACACGCTTTAATCCCTAACTTTTTCCTGGACTGTCCTTTCAAATTTTCAGTCCACCGAGATACCCTTTTTTGCCCAAGCCGCCTTTTCAGGTTTTCGACTTGCCAGGTGTACAATTTTATTTATATATCCCTAATTTTTTCCCGAACTTTTTTGGTTCTCCGGGATGCCCTTATTTTTGCCTAGGTCAATCAACCTAGCGGGTCTTTTTTTTCATGCGTAGTATTTCCTGACTATGTCCGTGTTCACAGGGTGCAGATAATTGTCACGGTCCATAGTAGTAAGTGTTGTAGCACTTCCAGAAATATGTTTGCATGATCGCACGTGGCCCTTTGGTGGAACTCATGTTCAATGCCTCAAGTGATTCAGACAGAGGTCTGCCCCTGGCTATTTGGCACTTTTGAGAGATTCCTCGAATCTTGCCTCGACTGCCCCCAAATCAGTTAGACACCATGTCATGTACCTTGATTATGAAAGGCATGTTAATGGAAATGTCTTTCCATCTGAGGTGATTCTGTCCATTGAGAGGATTTATGTTCATTGAATTTCCGTCGTGCAAATTTCTCTGCTGTCAAACGATTAGTCAAATGCAAACAATGGCATTGCAAAGCTTATGTCTGTGTTGAAGTTTTAAAAATGCATTTTTAGTAAACAAACAAAATTTTGTAAGAATATGAATTCAACTCAGGATTTATAGTAAACCTTACAGGAGTCAGGATACCTTTTGTAACAGTATGGTTTCGAACTAAACCATGCTTCAGCTAGGACTTTTAAGGGTCGTAGCGTGGCCTGGTTCACAGTTTAATAAATAAACGATAAAGGCTCGAAATTTATTTGTACCCAACCCCTTCTTCATGATGTTCTTCAGTCTTATACTCGGTTAATTGTGTGTTTAAGTCTCAATTGAGTCTGGAATCTTTGCCCTGATATTCCGGTGATGGTTCAGATACTGAAAGTTTATTTTGAGGAGGCAGTCATTTTTTGTAATATTTTATTTTTGTTGAGGATTTGTAGTGACCTCTTTTTTTATATTTTATTATCCCTGCCTTTTTCCCGAACTGTTTCGTTTGTGATTACAGTCAACGGGATGCCCCAGTTTTTTTCTCAAGTCTCCTTCATAGGTTTTGACTTAGCGGGTTTTTCTTTTGAGAGATAATAACTGCTTGTTTAACGATTATGTGGAACCATAACCATCTTTTGTTTTGGAATGATACCTCTAACACTACTTGTCGTGTACGAGGGGAAAGCTTGCGATTGAATGCACCATTGAATTAACTGAGAAACTACCCTGCCCCGGGTTGTGATTAAAGGTTTCAATTTGTGTGAAAAAGAAAACTCCTACTTCTTAGGCTCAAAGGGATTGCTATGGATTATCTTCCTTATAACTCCACTGTTTAGGATTTAAAGAACGTCTGTACATCATCAGTAGGGTCTGTTCAAAAGCATAATATATGAGATTATGTATTGTTTTCGTCATCCTCCCTCTAAAGGTTTAAGCTTTTAATCAAGAGTTGAATATCACAAAAAGGAAGTAAAAGCGTATTTTCAGTAAAGTGACAACGAACGGATTAATTCAAGACAAACATATGCAATGCATTAATGGAATAACAAAGTTTGACATGAAATAAGTGTTTGAACAATCAAATGAAATTTTAATTTGAAAATTCTAATGAACAAAAAGCCTCTCTGTCTAAACTTGTCACTTCAGATGGTGTGCCTTTGAGGGATGGCAGAAGAATTCAGTATGAGCATCTTGTGTGAACTCCAACACCCCTTCGTCGATCAAGTCATGAATTTTATTTTTCAATGCCCAACAAATATTAGTGTCATGCCCCGGACTATTGGAATGATAAGTGCATCTCATATTAGGGTTGTACCAAGGAAAGACGATGTTGGGATTCTGAGGAGGATCCTTCAATGTTATCAACTCCATCTTCAACATGTGTATAAATACTTAAGCCGAGGACATGTTGATTCTGGTGGATTTCCTTTTAAGTGCATCCTGCTTACGTTGATTTCCTTGTCGTTTTTGTTGCACCGGTGCTGGATTATAGATCTGCACTGCCCCCACAGATTGGTTGAGATCACTCTTATTACGACCCTTCTGGTCGTACATGGTACTAGACTCCTTCTTTCTATTGTATGATCTCTTTTAAGTACTTGAAGATGCAGTCCCCTGAATTTCACCGCTCTTGAGTTTATTTTCAACATGTTCCCGCGTGAACATGTCACCCGGTTCCCTGTTTGCCAAGAGAGATTGATTGTTGATTAGGCCCCAAATTCTAGCAGTTTTCCCCAGACAATCGTATCTGTCTTGACGAAGTTCGCTGATGAGGATTTTTAACTCTTCTTGTCCGCGGGCTAAATTTTGGATAAGAGCCATCTAACTACTCATCTGGATTCTCATCCTTTCCATCTTAGCTTGCAGTTGTTCCACCTGGTCATCATGGTTATCTTCAGGATTTTTCTTGGTCGTGTTCCCAATGAGGAGTGCTTTCAATTCTTCTTGCCCTTTGGATAGATTCAGGAACATTTCCTTGAACTGACCATCTTGAGTTTGGAGATCTCTATCGTTCTGTTTGATAGCCTTCTTTCTTACTGAAATAAACAATGAGAAAATGAGAAACCTTTATTGAGAATACATGTTATGTAATGACATGCATGCAATGATTTCAAGGATCTCACAGGGTAAACACAAGAAAATGTTTGAATTTTGATTGCATCTTTAACGGAAGAACTTCGTATCATTGAATGTCCCTCCACAAGAATCAAGCTCACCATGTCGAGTGGGTCATAGCCTATGACTCAAGTTATCATGCTTTAGTCTTTTGACGGCATTGTCTAGAGGAAAATAAATCCCCTTGCCCCTTGCTAGACGTCTGGTTCATAATAACCTGCATCACAGGCCCTAGAGATCCTTGAAATGGTTAACGAAATGTTATGGCATGATGTTATGATGTGTATGCTATACACCAAGCAAAAATGTAAGGTGATGAAGACAAGTGAGTCTTTCAAGAAGTCCAGGTTATTGGATAATAACTACAAATAAGTGCTGCAAGGAACTCACATTGTTAGATAATGAATACAAATAAAACACTGCAAGGAGTTCAAGTTGTTATATAATGAAAGAAAACAAGTCACACAAGTAGCCTTAGGTTCAGGCTTGCATGGAATTTTTAGGTAAGTACCCTCTTGAAGTTTTAGTTGGCTCAACCTGTCCTAAAAGAAGTAACCAGGTTCTAAGGAATCTCAATATCACTGATCTTTCTTCACCGGGCATTGTTTCAGCTCAAGCGATCTTTTCTCGTGGCTGAAATATCCCGAAAGTTTGATCTCAATGAGTGTAGTATCGAGTATCAACCAATCCTCAGTTTTATACTGAAGCCGATTATGTCACTAATTTCTAATGGCCAAGTTTGTTCAACTAAGATTCTAAGGTCAGTTAGTGCTTTATGACACCACATAGCGGCCATGTATTCTCCATGATTCAACATAAAGGATACCGGTACCAACATATTTGTCACACTAATGCAGCTATCGCTTCAACCATATCGGTATATACCGTACAACCTCCACGGTCTATTATTGCTTACCTAAAAAGTGCCCCAGATCCGGGTATAGGATCTATACAAGAATACCCAAACATAGACCCGAATTGTAAAGCAAGCAAGTCAAACAAGTTAAGCATTTTAAATATGATCTAGCTCTAAGGTAACCTCACTTTTAGTTTTCTCCCCAGCAGAATCGCCAGTTCTGTAAGACGGTGGGAGAACTGACTTTATTGGTTGTGTTTTTATCTCAAGTGTTGCGGTAAGCAAAAGTCGCTGCCGACTTTTCTTTTATCCAACAAAGGAAAGGGTGAAAAGAACAGGAAATACCTTTCGAGATTATTTTCTGAGTAAGGGGGTAGGTTATGGAAAGGAAAGGTGTTAGAACCCTTTCCATCCGTAGTTATCTACGGGCTCTTAGTTGCTAGCTCACTTTGAAAATGATTTTTGTGTAAGTGTGTTTTGAAAATATTTTGAAAAGATGCCTTAGTGCGGTGAACTTTGTAATGTTTCTTGTTTAGGCGAGAACGTATACAAAGTGTTTTCATGTCTTTAAAAATATTTAGAAAAATAGTTTATGTATGTGTGAGAAACCGTTTTGTTTGAGAAAGCAACTATGAGCTATCTACTTACTCGAAAGGTTTGTTATATTCCTCTTTTCCTTTAGACAGTGATATCCTACTATTAGTGAGTAGGTAGCCCTATCATCGGATGTTTTGAGGGACTAGCAAGGGTCATCGTACGATTACAAAGGCAACTAGTAAGATATCTTAGTAATTACCCTAGGGTTTTAAGATTATTTTACCGAGGCAACGTCGAAAGGGTCATCGAGGGACTTATGATCTCTTAAACCAAAGGGTAGCCACTAAAATCTCTTACATTCGAGAATTGTGACTGTTTATTCCGAAGGCAACAAGTGGGGAAACCTTATAGGTGCGCATGTGCGAGTGCTTTGTGTTTCAGTTAAATTTATCATTGAATATTAGGTTTGCAAACGTTTTTTTTTTAAGTCTTTTCATATAAACCTATTTTCATTCATCTAACAGTTAATTGTATAAGTACGGAAAATAAAATGCGGGAATTTAATGACCTACAATTGTTATATCCCATAAGCAGTTACATAATAGAAAAAAATGCGAGGAAATGTAAACTACAACTATTACAAAATTATCTGTCCGACCTATACATTTGTTTTCTAGAATTTAAATAGCAAAAGAATAAATAAAAATAAATTAAAGAACAAACTAAAAGAACTAAAATCCTAAGCAAGGAAATGTTTTTGGTTTTTCTTATGAGAAAAAAGAATCTTGTGTTAACAATAATTGGAATTTGATTTATGAAAATAAATTAATTATAAAACCCTAATTCTAATTAATTAATTGAAAAAGTTATTAAAAATAATTAATTAAAATTAATCTTAACAAAACAAAACAAAGAAACTAATTATAATATTTTTGTGGTTTTGATTTTAATGATGTTTTTATGATTTTTTTTAATAAAAGGAAATTAATTGAAAAAAGAAAAATGTAAATTAAACAAAACAAAACAAAACAAAAATAGAAAAAGAAAAGATGGGCTTGCTGTAAGAAAACTGGGGGTGAGAATCTAAAATTTGCTAAGCCCAACTTGGTTGGACCCAACAATTGTGTATGATTTGGTGTGCATAGCCCTTGAGGTTCCATGGTTGGAGCGCATCCTGGAGAAGTTGGATCTGAAACTCAAAAGTTCTTGAGCCCTAACAATGGCATCCTGTAATCTAAGCACTTAAACTCACGTGTGATACGTCAAATCCATTCCAAACGTTGATAACAACATGGATGTATGCATAAAATTAATTTAAATCGTATAATGAAAGAGTTTAGGATCGAAAAATTTTACCAAAAACCGGTGGGCTTGGTGTGGCTGTTCTGGCGTGTTTGAGAGTGAGCTATGGATATGTATGGCCTCCTGGAACCTTCAGGAAGATGGTACGAGGCTTGAAATTACTCGAATATGGCTGAAAATTGCTATACGAAATTGCAAATTTCTTTGAAAAATGTGAAGAATTCGGGCAAGCTTTTGGAGAGCTTTTTGAAGAGGAATTTTGTGCTCGCTTTGGGCTTGCAATGCATTGTATTTATAGAGTTAGGAGAAAAGCAAGTATGGCAAGAAACAAAGCTTTCAAGGCCATGAGAAAAAATCCAACATATTGAAAGTTTGCCATATTTGGATGATTCTTGCCATTCTTGATGTTGCATGAACATGGATAGTTTTTTGTTGGTCTTTGCATGAAATATTGGTCTCCATGATGGGTCAAGTCAGGCCCAAATGCGCTAGCCCATTATTTCTTGTATTTTTATCTAATTTATTTGATTTAATTCTTATTTAAATGAATAAATATTCAAATAAATAAAAATAAAAATTACAATAGTGCATGGTTAGGTTTAGATATCCTTGGGTATGTCATAAACATGTTTGAACCCTAAAAGGTATGTTCATTAACCTAAAAATACAATTTTTCTCAAAGTTGACTTCGTGCATTTCTTGAAAATTGCCTAACTTGTGCACCTCATAATTTGCTTAATTTTCATCTTTTGAAGTTGATCTTTGACTTTTTGGAAATCCCAAGATGTCCCCATTCAGTCTCTAGGTTGATCATTGTTTCTTTTGAAGACATCATCTTGATGTAAGTTGCCTTGACAAAAAGTGTCTTTTGTTGACATTTTGAAAATGACCTATAATGGATGAGATCTTATCTTCCAAATGAAGCATTTTTTGGACTTGGGAGCAAAAGAAAAGTTGTAGATAATTAAATTTTATTCAAAATGGGAATTGTTTGGGGAAAAGCTGATGAAGCATGTGAAAGTTATGCCTAGTCAAAGTTCAGTTGACTTCTCCTAAGGAAACCCTAATTTGACAATTCTTGACTTTTGATGATTTGAGGGCTTTCCTTAATGAATCATGATAAATACTTGATCAAATTATGAATATCACTTCAAAATATTGATGTTAACCAAAAATCTTGAAGTTTGACTGTATGTTGATCATAGTTGACTTTTTGACCAATATAGTTGATTTTCAAGTATTTGAACCATTTACTGGGCAAATTTATGATGTAGGGCTTGAAACTTGACATGGACCTTGTTGAGGACCTATGAAGAACTATGGAATCCACTTGAGACCCTTTCAACTCAAACTTCTTTGAGGAACTCAAAACCCAAGTTGTAGACCCCTTGCTTAGGAGGAGGTTTGACTGGTCAACCCTTGAGTATCTTGAGAACCTTTGAAAGCATGTCTTAAGAAAAATGGGAGGGAAAATTTTGGGGTACAACATTATCCAAATAAGTGTCTCTAATAATTTAAGGAAAACATTGTTAGAACAAGATTCACAATCAAAATATCTGAGGGAAGGCGTTTAGAATTGGTGTCTTCATTAGATCCAACTTCTTATCAAGAATCCTTTCTAATGACACATAAATTATGGTTATACAGAACAAGTTAAAATAGCTATCCATAATTGATAATTCAATTTCCCATGTTCTGGGTAACTTACGATTTGTCAAAGATGAACATCTCAAATTAATTACATATGCAACAAGAAGTTCACTCTCAGCATAAGAGTTTTCCATTCATTTTAAAATCGAAGGTACACATCTCTCTAAATGATATCTTCTAGGTTAAGATCCTAAAATAAATCTTTGTTATTAGAATCTTCCCTGTTTAAAATAATCCTTTAATAAAAATGTTGTTAGATCTTGGAATCTAAAAGGATTACTCTTGTATTAAATGTTTGTTCAAGTGTGTACACCAAATCTCCTGTCTAACTACATCAGTTACTTAGTCTCTTAAAATATTATGATTGACGTGTTAGGTAAAATAACTCATTGGAAATAACAAATGTCAGCATGCCTTATTCTTTTCATACTCATTTTGCCTTTATCTCTTCCTTTTGATTGCCTTTAAATTTTTTATTATCCCTATTTCTTTGTTTTTCATTTATTAATCTATCTAAAACAAGTTTATTATGTATTTGAATGTATCATTTCTCTTGTTTATCACGTCTCCTCTCCATTTATTTAAGGGTCTCATATCTCATTATATCATCCATCCTCTGTATGATCGGTGGGAATGAGAACTGACCGTTTTGGAATGCTGGTTCGCGAAATGTCGCGGTAAGTAAGAGTCGCCACCGTCTTTTATTTTCTCCAACAAGGAAAGGACAAAAGCACAGAAAAATTCCTTTTCGAGATGTTTCTCGGTTCGGGAGGTAGATTATAGAAAGGGAAGGTGTTAGCACCCTTTCTATCTGTGGTTATCCACGGGCTCTTAGGTACTTGCTCACTATGTTTTCAAAATGTTTTTTCTTTTCTTGTGTTTGTGGGTTTTGAAAAAAAGTTTGTTTTGAAAACTTCGATTTGACTCTTGTATCTGTCCTCAAGAGTGTATGAAGTGTTTGTTTGAAAACTTTTGTCAGAAAAGTGTAGGTGCGAAAAGTATTTTTGTTGTTTTGAAAGAGCAAGTATCTAAGAACCTCTACCTACTCAAAGAAATTAAGTTGTGTAAATGTCCTTTAGACAGTACTATCCCACTATTGAGAAGTAGGTAGCACCGTCGTTGGAGTTTGTCGGGTCAATTCGATTATAGGGACATGTGGTCACCAAAGCAATAGTAGGACGCCTTAGCGGTAACCCTAATGTCTTAGATCGTTTTATCTGAGGCAACTTGGATCTTTAGACAGGAGGGCGACCTCTAAAACACCCTATACTCAATGACCACGTCGAGGCAACCAAGTGAGGCGTACCCTAGGAGTGGCATGTGCGAGTGTGTCAGGATTCAGTTAAAGATTATCTTTGCACATGTTATTGTGAGCTACTGATTGATTTTATTTTTAGAGAAGTCTTGTCATGCATAATTAATTAACATACATCTAGCAGTTTAAATATTGCGTGAAGTAAATTGCAGAAAGTAAAGCCACGCTATTACAAGGCGTCGGGTATTTACATCGCCAAAAACAAACCCTTGGAAAAAGTAAATTGCGAGAAAATTAAAGAAAGCGATAAAAAGTCCTAATTAACGCTATTACATCCTCGGAGCAATTACATAAATATGATCAAAAATAATATGCGCGAATAAAAATTGAGTCGGAGAAGTCCTAGGGTTTTGACCCTTTTTTGAGAAAGAATGAGTTTTTGTCCTTTTTGCATTTAATCAAACCTAATTCTAATTAATTAAATAAAAGAAATATTTTTTAAGTTTTTTATGTTTTTTATGAAAATAAAATAAAATAAAAAGATGATTAAAATTGTCAAAAGAAACCCTAATTCTATGTTAGTTTTATTTATTGTGAAAAAGTTAAAACTAACCCTAATTAACTAAATAGATTAATTATGTATTTATTTACAAAAATAACTAATTAAATAAAAATATTATTATTTTTTATGTTTTCTGGATTTATTATGAAAAATGTTAATTATTTTTGGTTAGTGAAAATAATAATAATAGTTAATAATAAAAGAATTAAATAAATAAATATAAAGTAAAAAGAAAAAGAATAAACCCAAGGGGGGGTGTTGGCCCAATAGAGAGGTTAATCTGGAAATTTGAAGGCCCATTCGTTTCAGCCACGTTTGACTTTCTGACTCCTCCATGCGCCTGGTTGACTGGGAGTACCATGATCATTCAACCCTGACCACTGGATTTGTGCCTGGAGCCATATGGCGCTTGGATGTCTGGAGGTACATGGTAAACCTGCTTTTGGAACCTGCATGTGATCATATAGGAAAAAATAGAAACAAGTGTTTTGTGGGACCTGGGATTCGAACCCAGGTCCCAATGCTTATTGGATGCTTGGCCAACCACTCCAACCAACGCGCTTCAATTGATCTTATAATAGCCAACAATTAATATATTGATAAAACAAATAATATGTAATAAGACAAAAACACGCGCGCCTTTTTTTGAACTGACCAATGATGTATCAACACCTAGTCATCTTCCTCGCTGAACCTGTAAAAAAAATGTTAGATAGCGGGGGTTTTTAACCCCCACAAACTGCAATAAGGAAAAATAGTGATTAGCCCTGTGATTTACATAAATGTTTCGCGATGGTCCCTTTGTTTTCGTCTGGTCTCAACGAGTTCAATCATGGGTCTCACAAGGCTTAATTTTTCTTGTATTGCAAAGCCCAAATTTGAAAGCTTATGAACCCTAGGATTCGCCCATGGTAACTTGTGATTCTGTACACTATAATTCAATTAACTTATGCCATTAGCTTCATATGGATTCAAGCAATGCAAAACAAACAATAAATCATGTTAAATGCGCATGAAATAGCCAATACGATTCTGAAAATAAGAAGCAAATTGTGGTTCTGTTCTTAGTGATTCTTTGAGCTTCAGCGTGTGATTTCAATTGTAAATCACTCCTGACACTTCCAGCAACGTGTTTGAATCAATATAAGGCCTTGAATTGGCTTGGAACACAAGAATCAGTTTTGACTTTTCTTTGAATTTTCTTGAATTGGTTATGGCTTTTTCTGCAGCTCTCTCACGTGTGCATGATCAGGGTTTGCTTGTGTATTTATAGAGGAATGGAATTAGGTCAGAATCTTGCACAAAAATCCATTGGAATGATGATTGAATATTTGACTGGAAATCACATCTTTTTGAATCTTCATGATTGGAAAAAGTTTCCAAATTTGGAGATATTGCATCTTTGACTTGGTGCACGGAATTGCTAGCCTTTTTAGGTCATACTTGCTTCACAAAAAGATTGAAAAATCACATCTATGTATTTTCCTACAATTTAAATTAATTAAATGAATTAATATTGATTAAAAATCCAATTAATTAATAAAAATAAGAAAATAAATTCCATTAAGCTTGATGGGTCGTGCATAAGTCATGGATGAAGTTTCAAGAAGAGATTTGAGGCCCATTAGCAAAAATAAGGTGTTTTGAGCAAAGTTGACTTTTGCAAATTCATGAAAATTTCCCAACTTCTCCAATGCATATCTTGCTCAATTTTGATCATATGAACATGTTTTTGGACATTTTGGAAAGGTCTTGAAGTCCTCTAGCCAATGCCTTTGGTCCCATGTCATTTGCATTTACCAATCTCAAGTTATGGCCTTTGACTTAAAGTGCATTTTTGTTGACTTTTGATTTTGACCTATAATGTAGAAATTGATAACTTTTTATGAGAGCATTTCTTGGACTTGGAGTGTGAATATGCATTGTAGGAAATGTCATCCCCTTCAAAATGAGCATTGGATGGGATTTTTCTGACAAACCATGAAGAAGTTATGCCCTGGTCAAGATACAGTTGACTTTTTTACTGTCCAAATATAGTAACTTTTTGCATCTTGATGATTTTTTAGCCATTCTTGTGGAATCATGATCAAGACTTGATCAAATGATGATTGTGGACTCAAAAATAAGATGTTGACCAAAAATTCTGACTTTTGACTACAAAATGACCATTTTGCCCCTGTAGTTGACTGTAGGTCAAATGAGGCTTTTGACTGTGCAAATTGACACTGTGAGTCTTGAAACTTGGCATGTAGGTACTTGAGGATGCATATAGGCCTATGAGACTTGATTGAACCATTGAAAACCCCAAATTCCTTGAAAGAACCAAAACCCTAATTTCAGTTGTCTTAGGAGGTGGTCTGACTGTACACCTCTTGAGCCATCTTGAGCAATTTGAAGATCATATCTTGAGGAATATGGGAGGGAAAATTTTGGGGTACAACAGTTTCCCCTGTTCAATCTTCTTAAACCTGAGGATGTAGATTGGCTTGCGTGCCTTTCGTGATCCGAATGTAGAAGATGATTGAACACTAAAGTGCCCAGGAATTTGCACTCGAATGGTGTGGTATCAGCAATATGATGTCGGGAATGGGCTTACAAATGCCATTTGGAAAGATGATGGATAGGAGGATGGGCTTATAGATGCCATCTGGAGATTGTTGGTAGGTAGTTTTGTCTTCGTTGACGGGTTGCATCAGAAACATGAGTGACAGAATGACATTCGAACCTGGATCGTATCTGGACTTTACTTGAGAGAGTGACAGAATGACATCCGAATCTGGATCATATCTGAACTGTATTTGACATTGAGATCTGTGTGAGTAGCAGAATGATTTCCGTGTCTGGAACGTATCTGTGTTGTAACTGGGATATGGATAAGTGACAGAGTGACTTCTGTGTCCGGAGTGTATCTGCACTTGAAGTTGATAGTTGAATCTGAATGAGAAATAGAAGGGCTTCCGTATCTGGAGCATATCTAGTTTGTGTCTGATTGCTGACGTCTGAAGGAGTAGTAGAATGACCGCCGTGTCTGGGGTATATCCATACTGTATCTGAATGAGTGACATAATGACATCCGAATCCGGATCGTATATGGACTGTCTCCTTAATGAATCTGGAATAAGTATCAGAATGTCGCCATATATGGGTCACATTTGAACTGTCTCTGGAAGGAATCTGGAATAAGCAATAGAATAGCATCCGGGTCTGGAGCATCTCTAAGCTGTCTCTGAAAGTTTGAATCTGAATAAGCAATAGAATAGCATCCGGGTCTGGAGCATCTCTAAGCTGTCTCTGAAAGTTTGAATCTGAATAAGCAATAGAATAGCATCCGGGTCTGGAGCATCTCTAAGTTGTCTCTGAAAGTAAATCTGAATAAGCGATAGAATAGCATCTGGGTCTGGAGCATCTCTAAGCTATCTCTGAAAGGAAATCTGGAATAAGTATCGGAATGTTGCCAAATCTGGGTCACATCTGAACTATCTCTAGAAGGAAATCTGGAATAAGTATCGGAATGTCACCAAGCCTGGGTCACATCTGAACTATCTCTAGAAGGAAATCTGGAATAAGTATCGGAATGTCGCCAAATCTGGGTCACATCTGAACTATCTCTAGAAGGAAATCTGGAATAAGTATCGGAATGTCGCCATGCCTGGGTCACATCTGAACTATCTCTAGAAGGAAATCTGGAATAAGTATCAGAATGTCGCCATGCCTGGGTCACATCTGAACTATCTCTAGAAGGAATCTGGAATAAGTATCAGAATGTCGCCATATCTGGATCACATCTGAACCATCTCTAAAAGGAATCTGGAATAAGTATCATAATGTCGCCAAATCTGGGTCACATCTGAACCATCTCTAGAAGGAGTCTCGAATAAGTATCAGAATGTCTCCATATCTGGATCACATCTGAACCATCTCTAGAAGGAGCCTAGAATAAGTATCGGAATGTCGCCATGCCTGGGTTACATCTGAACTTTCTCTAGAAGGAATCTGGAATAAGTATCGGAATGTCGCCAAGCCTGGGTCACATATGAACTATCTCTAGAAGGAAATCTAGAATAAGTATCGGAATGTCGCCAAATCTGGGTCACATATGAACTATCTCTAGAAGGAAATCTGGAATAAGTATCGGAATGTCGCCATGCCTGGGTCACATCTGAACTATCTCTAGAAGGAGTCTGGAATAAGTATCAAAATGTCGCCATATCTGGGTCACATCTGAACTATCTCTTGCTCAATGGAGTAAATCGATGAGGTTATAGAACTGGTCTGTACTATGACAGAGGAGAACATCAAGATCTAGGAATTGACTCGTGCTCAATGGAGTATACCGTTGAGGTTATAGTACTTATCCACCCTATGATGTAGAGAAGCTGTCGAGATTGAGAACCTTATCTGAACTTCAACCGAGGATAATCCGATTGAGATTTAAGAACTGGTCAGATCTTCGAATAAACTGAGAACTTAACTGTATCTTTCCTGAAAGGTAAAGGTCAGTCACATGCAATGCATGAGATGGATCAAGCAATGATGTTCTCAACATAAATGAGATCATGTGATATGATGCGTATGTGCATGTATCATGATGTATGGAAATGTGATGCTTTAGCTGGGGAAAATAAATCCCGTATAGCTGCTGGAGAAATAGAGTTGAATTCTTCGTTTCCGCTGGGGATGATGACGAAGGTGATTGTGTGAATAAACCTGTAGGAGAAGATGACTCTGTTGGGGGATAATCTTCTGAATATGGCTGGGAAAATAGCTCCACTGGGGGTGTCTTGTATTCCGCCGGGGAACAATCTTTTATTTCTGTCGAGGAATATTAAGAACGCCCGGGATGGTTGCTGAGAAATGTTTGTATACTCCGTTGGGGAATATTAAGACTTGCTAGGGATATCCAACTTTCTCAGGACTGATGGTAGACCAACTCTGCTTGGGGGAGAGTATTGCTGACTCCTTCGTGGTTGCAAGTCTCAGTGGGGAGAGCTTCCATTACTGTCTTACTCTGGGGAGTGAAGGTATCTCGGTCAATTCTTCAGCTGAACTTACCTTTGTACCTTGGTGGACAGAGCATTTTGTACAGTTCGGACAATTTTTATTGCCCCAGTTTCTGCAGGAGAAGAAGGCCTATGGGGTGCTTGATAACTGTCGATCGACAAATCTTCTTCTGGTAGGCAAGTGACGAGATGACGGGACATAGTCGTACGCTTTGATCCCTAACTTTTGCTTGGACCGCCCTTTCGGGTTTTCAGTCCATCGGGATACCCTTTTTTTCCCAAGCCGCCTTTTCAGGTTTTCGACTTACCGGGTGTACAGATTTTTCATTTTCGTCCCTTATTTTTGCCCGAACCCTTTTGGTTCGCCGGGAAGCCCTTATTTTTTGCCTAGGCCAGTCGACCTAGCGGGTCTTTGATTATGCGTCGTATTTTTTTGACTATGTCCACGTTCTCAGAGCGCAGGGAGTTGTCACGGTCAGTAGTGTTGTGTTTCCATACTACCAGAAGATGTTTGATCGTGCAAGATTCGTCGTTGGAATTCATGTCCCATGCCCCACGTGATTCAGACGGAGATCTGCCCCTGGCTATTTGGCATCTTGAGCGATTCCTTGAATCTTGACTTGACTGCCCCAGATGATGGACAATGCTCATGTCGTGTCCCTTGATTGGAAGTGTTTTTCCACTTGATGTGACTCTTCTTATTGAAAAGGTTTTTGTTCACAAGATATTCATCGTGCGAATTTCTTTGCTGTTCGAACAAATAGTCATATGCAAACAATGTTATTCTAAGAATGCAAAGCTTATGTTTGTCTTGAATTTTTTTGAAAATGCATTTTTTAATAAAGCAAGTGAATTTTGTTAAATGTGATGTCAACTTAGGATTTTACAGCAAGCCCTACAGGAGTCAGGATACCTTTTGTAACAGTATGCTTTCGAACTAACTCATGCTTCAGCTAGGACTTTTAAGGGTTGTAACATGGCCTGGTTCACGGTTTAAGAAACAAAGGATAAAGGCTCAAAATTTATTTGTACCCACCCGTTCTTCGTGATGTTCTTCAATCCTAAACTCAGCTAATCGTGCATTAGATCTTGTTTGAGTCTTGGCTCTAATATTTCGGTGATGGTTCGGATACTGATAGTTTATTTTGACCAGGCAGTCATTTCTTTTTGTTGAGGGTTTGTAGGACCTCTTTCTTTTCGATTTTGTTATCCCTGTCTTTTGCCTGAACTGTTTCTTTTGTAATTACAGACAGCGGGATGCCCCAGTTTTTTGTAAGTCTCCTTCATAGGTTTTGACTTATTGGGCTTTTATTTTGAGAGATAATGACTGCCTATCTTTATGATTATTCGGAACCATCACTGTCTTTTGTTTCGAAAGGACTCCTTTGATGTCATTCATTGTGCATCTGGATCAACTGAGAGAACTACCCTGCCCCAGGTTATGATTAAGGGTTTTAATTTGTGAAAAGAAAAACTCCTACTTCTTTGGCTCAAAGGGGTTGACTAGGGATTATCTTCCTTATAACTCCACTGTTTAGGATTTGAAACAATGCATGTACCTCATCAGCGGGGTCTATTCAAAAGCATACTGTAAACGTTGTGGTATCGTTTTCGTCGTCCTCCCTCAAAAGGCTTAGAATTTTTTAATCGAGAGTTGAACATCACAAGAAATGAAAGCAATTTGAATATAGTGAATACGAATGGATTAATTCAAAACAGACATATGCAATGCATTGATAAAGTAATAAAGTTTGACATGAATAAATGTTTGAACAATCAAAAGAAAATTACAAATTGAAAATTCTAATGAAACAAAAGCCTTCAATGATTTGGCGTAGGATCAGTGATCAAACTTGATCTCCTTGGCATCAATCAAGTCTTGGATCTTGTTCTTCAGAGCCCAACAGTTGTTTGTGTCATGTCCCGGACTGTCAGAGTGGTATGCACACCTTTCATTGGGATGATAGGTAGGAGCGGAAGTGTTTGGATTCCGGAGAGGAGCCCTTAATGTAATCAGCCCTGCCTTCAACATTTGCTGTAGCGCTTGAGTCAGTGACATGTTGATCTTAGTGAATTGTCTTTTAGGTGTGACCTCCTTACGTTGATGCCCCTGTCTTTGTTGAGCAGGCGTAGGATTAGAGATTTGGGTTGTCCCTACATGTTGATCATGACGACTCTTTTGACTGTACGCTGCATTGGACTCTTTCTTCCTATTGTAGGGATTTTTCTGAGCATCGGAAGGTGTAGCTTCTTGAATCTTCCCACTTTTGATGCCAGCTTCAATTCTTTCACCAGTCAAGATAAGGTCTGTGAACCCGGCTGAAGAATTTCCAATCAAATGGTTGAAGAACGGACCAGACAGGGTCCCCAAGAACATATCCACAAGTTCACGATCCGTTAGAGGTGGCTGCACCCTTCCAGCAAGGTCTCTCCACTTTTGAGCATACTCTTTAAATCCTTCACCCGTCCCTAGTTACATACCCTGGAGTTGGGTACGCGTAGGAGCGAGGTCGGAATTATACTGATACTGCTTATAGAACGCAGTAGCCAAGTCTTCCCAGTTGCGGATACTGGCCCCATCCAGCTGATAGAACCATTCGAGTTGAGTCCCTGAAAGACTATCCATAAAGAAATGGATCCACAAATTCTTGTCAGCAGTGTAAGGTTGGATCTTCCTTACATACGACCGGAGGTGCATCTTTGGGCAGGAGGCTCCGTCATATTTGGCAAAAGCAGGTGCCTTGAACTTATGGGGAATCACCACCCCAAAGGATAAGCCTATGTCTCCGAAGTCCAACCCGGGCACATTCTGTATCTCCATAGCATTTAAGTGGTCCTCCAGCTGTTTGTACCTGTCCTCAGTAGGAGGGTACTGTTCATCATTATAATCCGTCTCGTTGTCGGAGACCACGGGACTAGGAACCCTTCTCTCTTGGGGACTGTCTTTGCCTTCAGATGAGGTAGTCAGCTCAACCTCATTCTGTAATCCATTCCCAAATATGCGTCTAACGTTGAACAAGACGGTCCTCTTCTTCTTCTTCCTCTCTTTCAGGATCAGAGTCTTCAAATCCTGTTGACCCTGGGCTAGGCTCATAACCAACTCTTGGAACTGGGCATTCTGGGCCTGGAGGGCCTTGATAGCTTGTTCAGCGGAAGGTTCAGTGGACATGATGATTGCTGAAATAAACAGCGAGAACATGAGAAACCTGTAAAGGGTGACCTGTTATGCAATGATATGTATATATGCAATGCTTTCAAGGATCTCGCGGGGTAGACAAAGAAACTTGTTAGAATTTGAATTTTGCAGCTTGATTGAAGGAACTTCGTGTTGCTGAGAGTCCTTCTTCAAGAGTTAGGCTCACCATATCGAGTGGGTCATATCCCCTGACTCAAGTCATCATGTTTTGATCTCTAGATGACATTGGCTAGAGGAAAATAAATCCCCTTTGCCCCTTGCTAGACATTTGGTTCATCATGACCTGCATCACAAACCCTTGAGATCCTTGAAATGGGTTAGTCCTTATGCAGGATGTATGCGATGTTATAATGGTATGATGTCATGATAAAGGCACACCACAAGTATTCACAAAAGGCAAACATGGTAAAGGCACACAAGTCACACAAGAGCCCTTAGATTTCAGGCCAGCATGAAGTTTAGGTACTACCCTTTTTCAGTTTCGGTTGGTTAAGACCTGTCCTAGAAATAGTAATCGGGTTCTAGAGGATCTCAATATCACTGACTACTCTCAATCGGTCATAACTCCAATGCAGCAACCTTTTCTTGCAGCCAGAACCATTGCGAGAGTTTAGCCTCAATGAGTGTAGCATACTGCTATTGTTCTATGGCCGAGTTGGTCAATTTAAGGTTCTAAGGTCAGTTGGTGCTTAATGACTCCTCAGAAGACCCATATTCTCCTCGTTCCAACACAAGGGTTATCGGTACAGACCAAGGTGTCACACCAACGTAGCTACTGTTTCACCCGTGTCGGTCTACGCCGGACAGGTCCCTCACAGTTTATTGCTACTTACCTAAAGGGTATTCCCCAGATCCGGGTTAGGATCTATGAAACTCCGATGCAAGCCCATAATATTAAAGCATTCAAGGCATACAATTGAAAACATAGAATGATCTAATCCTAAGGTACACCTCACTTATTAAGATCCCTAGCAGAGTCGCCAGTTCTGTGATCGGTGGGAATAAGAACTGACCGTTTTGGAATGCTGGTTCGCGAAATATCGCGGTAAGCAAGAGTCGCCATCGTCTTTTATTTTCTCCAACAAGGAAAGGACAAAAGCACAGCAAAATTCCTTTTCGAGATGTTTCTCGGTTCGGGAGGTAGATTATAGAAAGGGAAGGTGTTAGCACCTTTTCTATCCGTGGTTATCCACGGGCTCTTAGGTACTTGCTCACTATGTTTTCAAAATGTTTTTGCTTTTCTTGTGTTTGTGGGTTTTGAAAAAAAGTTTGTTTTGAAAACTTCGATTTGACTCTTGTATCTGTCCTCAAGAGTGTATGAAGTGTTTGTTTGAAAACTTTTGTCAGAAAAGTGTAGGTGCGAAAAGTATTTTTGTTGTTTTGAAAGAGCAAGTATCTAAGAACCTCTACCTACTCAAAGAAATTAAGTTGTGTAAATGTCCTTTAGACAGTACTATCCCACTATTGAGAAGTAGGTAGCATCGTCGTTGGAGTTTGTCGGGTCAATTCGATTATAGGGACATGTGGTCACCAAAGCAATAGTAGGACGCCTTAGCGGTAACCCTAATGTCTTAGATCGTTTTATCTGAGGCAACCGTTTCGAGGCAACTTGGATCTTTAGACAGGAGGGCGACCTCTAAAACACCCTATACTCAATGACCACGTCGAGGCAACCAAGTGAGGCGTACCCTAGGAGTGGCATGTGCGAGTGTGTTAGGATTCAGTTAAAGATTATCTTTGCACATGTTATTGTGAGCTACGGATTGATTTTATTTTCAGAGAAGTCTTGTCATGCATAATTAATTAACATACATCTAGCAGTTTAAATATTGCATGAAGTAAATTGCGGAAAGTAAAGCTACGCTATTACAAGGCGTCGGGTATTTACATCGCCAAAAACAAACCCTTGGAAAAAGTAAATTGCGAGAAAATTAAAGAAAGCGATAAAAGTCCTAATTAACGCTATTACATCCTCGGAGCAATTACATAAATATGATCAAAAATAATATGCGCGAATAAAAATTGAGTCGGAGAAGTCCTAGGGTTTTGACCCTTTTTTGAGAAAGAATGAGTTTTTGTCCTTTTTGCATTTAATCAAACCTAATTCTAATTAATTAAATAAAAGAAATATTTTTTAAGTTTTTTATGTTTTTTATGAAAATAAAATAAAATAAAAAGATGATTAAAATTGTCAAAAGAAACCCTAATTCTATGTTAGTTTTATTTATTGTGAAAAAGTTAAAACTAACCCTAATTAACTAAATAGATTAATTATGTATTTATTTACAAAACTAACTAATTAAATAAAAATATTATTATTTTTTATGTTTTCTGGATTTATTATGAAAAATGTTAATTATTTTTGGTTAGTGAAAATAATAATAATAGTTAATAATAAAAGAATTAAATAAATAAATATAAAGTAAAAAGAAAAAGAATAAACCCAAGGGGGGGGGGGGGTGTTGGCCCAATAGAGAGGTTAATCTGGAAATTTGAAGGCCCATTCGTTTCAGCCACGTTTGACTTTCTGACTCCTCCATGCGCCTGGTTGACTGGGAGTACCATGATCATTCAACCCTGACCACTGGATTTGTGCCTGGAGCCATATGGCGCTTGGATGTCTGGAGGTACATGGTAAACCTGCTTTTGGAACCTGCATGTGATCATATAGGAAAAAATAGAAACAAGTGTTTTGGGGGACCTGGGATTCGAACCCAGGTCCCAATGCTTATTGGATGCTTGGCCAACCACTCCAACCAACGCGCTTCAATTGATCTTATAATAGCCAACAATTAATATATTGATAAAACAAATAATATGTAATAAGACAAAAACACGCGCGACTTTTTTTGAACTGACCAATGATGTATCAACACCTAGTCATCTTCCTCGCTGAACCTGTAAAAACAATGTTAGATAGCGGGGGTTTTTAACCCCCACAAACTGCAATAAGGAAAAATAGCGATTAGCCCTGTGATTTACATAAATGTTTCGCGATGGTTCCTTTGTTTTCGTCTGGTCTCAACGAGTTCAATCATGGGTCTCACAAGGCTTAATTTTTCTTGTATTGCAAAGCCCCAATTTGAAAGCTTATGAACCCTAGGATTCACCAATGGTAACTTGTGATTCTGTACACTATAATTCAATTAACTTATGCCATTAGCTTCATATGAAGTCAAGCAATGCAAAACAAACAATAAATCATGTTAAATGCGCATGAAATAGCCAATACGATTCTGAAAATAAGAAGCAAACCGTGGTTCTGTTCTTAGTGATTCTTTGAGCTTCGGCGTGTGATTTCAACTGTAAATCACTCCTGACACTTCCAGCAACGTGTTTGAATCAATATAAGGCCTTGAATTAGCTTGGAACACAAGAATCAGTTTTGACTTTTCTTTGAATTTTCCTGAATTGGTTATGGCTTTTTCGGCAGCTCTCTCACGTGTGCATGATCAGGGTTTGCTTGTGTATTTATAGAGGAATGGAATTAGGTCAGAATCTTGCACAAAAATCCATTGGAATGATGATTGAATATTTGATTGGAAATCACATATTTTTGAATCTTCATGATTGGAAAAAGTTGCCAAATTTGGAGATATTGCATCTTTGACTTGGTGCACGAAATTTCCAGCCTTTTTAGGTCATACTTGCTTCACAAAAAGATTGAAAAATCACATCTTTGTATTTTCCTACAATTTAAATTAATTAAATGAATTAATATTGATTAAAAATCCAATTAATTAATAAAAATAAGAAAATAAATTTCATTAAGCTTGATGGGTCGTGCATAAGTCATGGATGAAGTTTCAAGAAGAGATTTGAGGCCCATTAGCAAAAATAAGGTGTTTTGAGCAAAGTTGACTTTTGCAAATTCATGAATATTTCCCAACTTCTCCAATGCATATCTTGCTCAATTTTGATCATATGAACATGTTTTTGGACATTTTGGAAATGTCTTGGAGTCCTCTAACCAATGCCTTTGGTCCCATGTCATTTGGATTTACCAATCTCAAGTTATGGCCTTTGACTTAAAGTGCATTTTTGTTGACTTTTGATTTTGACCTATAATGTAGAAATTGATAACTTTTTATGAGAGCATTTATTGGACTTGGAGTGTGAATATGGATTGTAGTAAATTTCATCCCCTTCAAAATGAGCATTGGATGGGATTTTTCTGACAAACCATGAAGAAGTTATGCCCTGGTCAAGATACAGTTGACTTTTCTACTGTCCAAAAATAGTAACTTTTTGCATCTTGATGATTTTTGAGCCATTCTTGTGGAATCATGATCAAGACTTGATCAAATGATGATTGCGGACTCAAAATAAGATGTTGACCAAAAATTCTGACTTTTGACTGCAAAATGACCATTTTGCCCCTGCAGTTGACTGTAGGTCAAATGAGGCTTTTGACTGTGCAAATTGACACTGTGAGTCTTGAAACTTGGCATGTAGGTACTTGAGGATGCATATAGGCCTATGAGACTTGATTGAACCATTGAAAACCCCAAATTCCTTGAAATAACCAAAACCCTAATTTCAGCTGTCTTAGGAGGTGGTCTGACTGTACACCTCTTGAGCCATCTTGAGCAATTTGAAGATCATATCTTTAGGAATATGGGAGGGCAAATTTTGGGGTACAACACTCTATATTCTCTCTCTCTCTCTCTCTCTCTCTCTCTCTCTCTCTCTCTCTCTCTCTCTCTCTCTCTCTCTCTCTCTAAAAATCACTCATATTCTTCATTCTTGTTAAATCTCTCTTCCATTTTTCTGCGTGTCTCTAATAACCTTTCGCAAAAACGAGAACCTTCTTGAAGTCATATATGAATAAAAAATCAATCTTCTTCATCTTAGTGAAAGAGAGTTTGCTTTAAGTATCACTCTAACCATACACTTTCAAGATTGGTCAAAATACTTCACCATGTTGCATGGACCCATCTACACAAATCTTGTTAAAGAATTATGGAAACATGCTTCTGTCATGTGTGAAGGATGTTCCATTTCATCTTGTATTTTTGGTGTCCCCATCACCATCACTCCATTCTCGATTGCTATTGATATTGGCTGTGAGAACATTGGCTTCACTGTTGAACAAGTTAAGGTTCAATATTATCTTGCGAAGGAGATCGTTTCCCTCCATAACATGTTAACCAGTTAAGAACATATTAATCCTGAAAATATTCTTCCCATTCCCAAAGCATGCCTTAAGCTATTGTTAACCAATTTTTGTCCTCGTGAAGTTAACAAAAACATTATGTTTCACGATGATCAAACTTTCCTATTTCTCACGGTCAATCAAATACGGATAAATTTACCTCAAGCTATCTTCAATTTTATGAAAAAATCAATTACTGTCTCCAGAAATCACAATGAGTCCTACATACCTTTTGGGAGAGTTCTATCTGAAGTCTTCTTTAAAGAAGGGATTGTTGAAATTATCCGGAGAAACGGTCCAGAAAATGGTTTGTTGAAGAAAAAGTGTAAAGTTTTTGATGATTAATAAGAAGTCGTAATGTTTACAATTTTGTATCTGTGTCGTTTAAACGTATCGTGTCTGTTATCCTTTTCCATTAAATGAATAAAATTTTGTTGCGTGTTAACTCTTTCATAATTTTTTATATAATGTGTGTTAACAAATCTCTGTATTCATCTACTTTTAATGAAATAGACGTTGATTTACCTATTGTTCGGAAGTTGTAAACTTTATGAAAATATGGTAATCAAACTTTTTTGCTTCAGAAGTTGTGAACTGTATGGAAGCTTAACAAAGATATTATGTTACTTTGCATTCATTTAAGAAGTCGTGGACTATCTGAAATAATATTAACGTGTCCTTCAGCAACGTTTGATCCATTATCACATGACTGTTCATAAGTTATTAATTGTCTGAAAGTCTTTGTAACCTGGTTACATGTTATCAGATTATGATACTCTAGAAGTCGTGAAATATCTGGTAGTATAGTAACTCTGTTAATAACCAAGTTGATTCAAAGGTTGTGAACCATTAAGAGGACATGTTCAAAAGACACGGCCAATCAAGAAATAATTCAGAAGCAGAATATATTTCAGCGTCACTGTGCAGTATTCAGATGCTCTGAATGAAATATTTTATTCTAAATATTATTTATTTGTTTCTTGATACTTCTACATGATAGAAGGTGTCTTGATAATTTACATCTCTAGTCATGTTTGACTTTGAGAATTTCAACCTCGAGCAGTGAATATTTTTTTGAGATTAGATAAAACCTTTACGTCTTACTCATATCTGTTCTTTTTCAAGAAAAATAATAAGACTTATTTTGTTGAAAACTGAAAAAGATAGCACGATTTTTTCAGTTTGTCTTCTTGTGTTATCTCTTTATGACAAATCATCTTGAAAATAACAACTATCTTTTATTCTTCTCAGTCTTTTACTTACTTATTTATTATCTTGAGTCTTTCAAATTTTGATTGACAGTTGATATAGATTAACTTTCTTGTTAGTCATATTTTTCCTTCTTCTATTTATTCGTTTGGTTGTTATCTTCTTCTTCATTCACCATCTTTTTCATCTCAACTCTCCTTCTCTCCAAACTCTATGTGTTCGTCATGTCGTCAAAAACCTTCCACGGTGACAATAACCTCTTGGACGTGATCAATGAAAGACGCCCAAACTCTTTAGGAGTTGGTCAAAACTTTCATCTTGGCATTCATGTTCAACAATGGAATAACTATGTAGCCATGTTTAGGGGACCCATTTATCCAAACCTAGTAAAGGATTTATGGTTGTATACCTTTGTCACTCGTGACAGAAATGCAATTGAATCTAGTATCTTCGGTTTGCTTGTCCTCATCTCTACCTCCTCTATTGTTGAAGCTATTGGTTGTGCCCAACCCAATATCACAACTGACCTAGCATCTATCAGATGCATCCCTAATGCATAAATGTTTCATATATTTGATATTTCTTCTGGTTTCGAACCAACTAACCCTAAAAAACTTTTGCCTCTCTCTAAGGATTGGTTTTGTTTTGTTCTAACCAACCTTCAACCATGAGGTGTGAACAAGGATTTTTTGTATCACGATGACAAACTCTTAATTCTTTGTTTGCTCAAATATGTTCCGATCAATCTGCCTAAGACCATCTCCAACTATCTGAAAGAGTCAGTGGCTATCTCCAGAGAAAAAACAAATTCTTCATCCCGTATGGAAGAGTCTTATCTAAAATACTATACAATGCAGGGATTGTACAAGTTGTTCGTCGAATCAAAGTTGGTCCTGATACTGCTCTGGTAGATAAAAGGTGTGAAACTTTTGGAGATCAGATATTTGGATGAGTGCCTCTTGTGTCTTTCTCTTGTCATTGTCTGTTGTCTTCTTGTTCCGTTGTTTTTTCTTTGTTGTACTCCTTTTATCATCAATCGATTTTTTTTTGTTACAATAATAGATAAACATGCTAATTATTTTTTATCACAACTGAATTTTTTTTATATATCTTTTTTATTATGACAAAAAGGGGGAGAAAGGTAGTGATGATTTTGATATATCTAATTATTTATAATCCCATTGCTTACATTCTAACATCATAAATATGCAAGATTGTTTTGAGAATGTTGTTTCAAGAACAAGCTGATAAGTAGTTTAGAAGGTTCTGATAAGGAACTTCTAGTGTCTCAAGGATTCAAATCAATCAAGATCAGATATAGAACTTTTATCGTTTAGAAGGTTTTGATATAAAAGATCTATTGAAAAGAATTTCTGGTGAAGTCAAGCTCTGATAAGCGTTAAAAAGGATCTTATTCTTTAATCAGGCGATAAGAAAGATAACAATGCTCAACAAGCCCTTTCATTTCTAAAGATTGTTAATTCTTTAACTCAAGGGGAAATTATTTATCTCAGGGGGGAGTTCCTATAAACTTACTCTATATTTTGATTGATATTACCTTGTAAAATGGTTTCATCAAAATACATGGTTTTGTCATCATAAAAAGGGGGAGGTTGTAAGAACAAGATTTGGTTCTGCATATAATCTGAGTTTTGATGAGAACAATATATATTTTATGTGTAACAATTTTGGTATCTAATAGTACTTTAAAGTGTGCAGATAAAACATTTATATTGATTCAGGATTGTTGTCTGAAGAATCATCAAAATGTGTTTAGCTCGCTTTAGAAAGAATATCGTTTAAAATTTTGAAGAAATATCAGCAGTTCTGATGAATATTGAATGTTCGACAGAAATGGAACCGCGTGTACTTCTCCAGATAAGTTGTTGCTTGGATAAGTCTAGTGTGTTTAGAAAATAATCTACAGTGAGATCGGATACAAAGCTTTTGCTACAACGGTAAAAAAAACAAGATAAAGTGCTTCTCAGATAAATCGTTTGCTTCAACGCTCAGATATCAAGAAACTGTTTGTCAGATAAGTTGTTGCTATATATCTGAATGCTAGGTTCTAGTTCTGAAGACTTGACTAACTTTGGGAACACTACAAAGAAATATCTTCTGGAATATTCATCTCTTCATATAAGAATCATTCCATCAAAAGATTGAAAGAACAAAGACATGATCTCTTATGCGCTCTCTTACTACTTCAAATCAAAAGTATCTCAAAAAGAAGAAAAGATCAGAAACTTATGCAAGAAGTAAACAGTACAATGGTGCAACACCTTTTCCGTTATTTATGGTGAACGCAATGTACAGAAGAATTTTTTGTATGCTCCTAGTTTCCCACATTCATACGTGTAATACGGTGGGAGAACTGACTTGGTTTTGCATTTGATCGCAAATGGTGTGGATAGAAAGAGTCGCCACCGACTTTTATTTTATCCAATAAGGAGAGAGTGAAAAGAACAGGAAAGACCTTGATAGATTTCGAGTTCGGGGGTAGATTATGAAAAGGGAAGGTATTAGCACCCTTTTCATCTGTAATTATCTACGGGCTCTTAATCTCTTAGCTCACTTTGAAAATTTACTTTTTGTGTGTGCTTGAAAAATATTTTGAAATTTGAACTTTGTAACGATTCTTGTATCGATCCTCAAGAATGCATACAAAGTGTTTTGAAAATATCTTTGAAAGTGTTTGTGTAAGATGTTTTGTTTTTGTGAACAAGCGATTAAAAGTTCTACCCATTCAAGGTCGTTCTTGTACTTTCCTCCTCCTTAAGATAGTGTTATCCATACCATTAGTAAGTAGGAAGCCATATCGTTGGATATGAAGGGACAGGCATAGGGTCGTCGTACAGTCATTGAAGGAAACTGGTAAGGACGCTTTAGCAATTTTCATAAGGGACTAGATCACTTATCGAAGGGCAACGTTGAAAGGGTCATCGAGAACTACAACATTTGATTCGAGGGAATTTTCTAAAGCGTACCCACTTTCGAGGGACATGACTGTTTTTATTCCGAAGGCCACAAGGGAGGTTACCCTAGAGGTGTGAATGTGGAAATGTACTCAATTCAGTTATTTTATCTTTAGAGTTAGGTTTTTTTAACGATTCATTTTATTCTTTCCATACAACCCTAGTTACTAGAAGTAATATGATAAATATAGAAAATAGTAAAGTGTGGAAAGTAAAAGCAGAAAAAATAAATCTAAACCTATTACATCGCTTCGGGGCAGATACATAATAGAAAAGTGCGGAAAGTAAACCTAACTATTACATCCTGGAAAATAGTTACATAATGTGATATGGTGGCAGAACCGACTGTTATACTGGTTTTATGTTTGTGTTCGTAAATGTCGCAGTAAGCAAGAGTCGCCACCGAATTTTATTTTATCCAAATTAAAGAAAGGGTGAAAAGAACAGAAAAAGACCTTTTCGAGAATTTTCTGAGTAAGGTGGGTAGATTATGGAAAGGGAAGGTGTTAGCACCCTTTCCATCCGTAGTTATCTACGGGCTCTTAGATGCTTAGCTCATTTTAAAAGTGCCTTGTGCTTTGTGTGTTATGAAAAATATTTTGAAATGCCTTAGTGCGGCGATTTTCTTTGCAGTAACTCTTGTATCATTCCTCAAGAGTGCTGACAAAGAAAATGTTTTTGAAAGTTTTTTTGAAATGTGTAAGTGTGAAAAGTTTGTTTTATTTGAGCAAGCATCTAACAGTTATCTACTTGTACTCGAAAAGGTCATTATTTTCCTACTATCCTTTAGACAGTGCTATCCTATTATTAGTGAGTAGGTAGCCCTATCGTTGGATGTATTAGGGATATTCGAAGGGACGTACAGTCATAAAGGCAACATGTAGAGACGCTTTAGCCATTTTTGTGTAGGGACTAGATCATTTACCGAAAGGCAACTGTAGGGTCATCGAGGGACTATGATCTTTGATTTACGGGTCTTTGCTAAAGCGTCCCTGTCTCGAGGGACATGACTGTTTTATTTCCGAAGGCAACCAAAGTGGGGTACCCTAGAGGTGTATATATGCAATTGATTCAATTCAGTTTATTTATCTTTGTTATTAGGTTTGCTAACACTTTATTTTCAGTCTTTCCATACAATCCTATTTACTAACAGTAATATTGTACAGAAAATATAAAGTGCAGAAAGTAAATCCTACGATATTACATCCCATGAGCAGTTATAATATTTAGAAGAAAAAAATGCGAAAAGATAAACTAACTATTACAAAATCAAATGTGCGACCTATACATTCTTTCTAAAATTTAAATAACAAAACAAAAATAGAAAAAATAAGAAGAGATTGTTTATAAAGAAAATCCAATGTCCTAAAAAGCCTAAGTATTAAGAAAAATATTTTTGGTATTTTTTGTGATTTGATTTTAATATTTAAGACCTAAGTCTAAATTAATTACAAATTAACTATGAAATAAATACTAAAACATGATTAAGTTAAATTAAATTTATTTATGAAAATTAAATTAATTAAAAGAAAAGAACTAAATCTATTTTTTTGTGATTTTATGATTTTCTGATTTTATGAATTTTTTTGATAAAAAAGAATTAATTGAAATTAAAAGAAAATAAATAATTAAAGCAAAAAAAAAAAGAATGGGCCATGTTTTAAAGAAAATGGGGGGGATGCGCTAAGAAAAATCCCAGGCCCATTAGCAAGAGAGCCCAGACGCTGGAGAAAAGTCTTCAGAATCATGTGTATCTCTCCCATGAGGCCTATCGTGGGTTTGGATTGAAAGTCCTCGTATCATAGAATCCAAAGCTCAAAAAAGCTTATATCCCTAACCATGGCATCTTGCGCATAGGATGTTCATCTGCGCATGCGGTCGTCCTAACCTGTTCTAAATGGTCTCACAAACACATATCAATGCACAAAACTAATTTATATGACATGAATAGACAGTTTGAGATTCAAGAAATTTTACCAAAACCGGTACGATTGGATGTGAGAGTTTTAGACGTGGAAGGGCTTGGTTATGAGCCTAGTTCAACTCTTGGGAGCCTCGGGGAGATGAACGGATCCTTTGTTTTACTTGAGAGCACCTGGAAGTGTGGTTAAGAATTTTGTAACTTTGAGAAATTTTTGAGAACTGTGTAGAGCTTTGTAGCAATGATTTTTTTGTCTCATTTGCTCATGTCTTGGTCTTGTATTTATAGAGGAATAAGAGGGTTAGCAAAGATGGTAAGAATCCACCCATAACGGCCTTCTTTCAAACCAAAATCAAACACATTAAAAACGTTCCAAAAATGCAAATCCTTGCCCACTTTGAGGTGCAATGCACCTGGCCTCCTTTGCACGAAATTTTGGAGCCAAAAATAATTCAAACCATACGCCCATATTGCCATAACCAATATTTACTATTTTATGCAATTTTATTTAGTTTTTATTTGATTTAATTCATATTTAAATGAATAAAAATTCAAATAAATAACAATAAAAAAATGCATGGATAGATTTAGAGGTCCTTGGACACACCATGGATATGTTTGAACTCCAAAAACTTAGGTCCAATAACTTTAAATCACAAATTTGCTCCATTGAGATTTCATGCATTTTCTTGAAAATTGCCCAACTTGTGTACTTCATAACTTGCTCAAATTTCATCTTTTAAAGATGATCTTTGACTTCTTGGAAAGCCCAAGATTTCCTCTACACTTTCTCTTTTAATCATCTTTACATTTGAAAACTTTATCTTGATTTAAATGGTCTTGACAAAAAGTTCCTTTTGTTGACTTTCTGAAAATGACTTGTAATGTATGAGCTTGTATCTTTCAAATGGTGCATTTATTGGACTTGACGACAAAATATAAGTTGTAGGGAATGAGTTTCTATTCAAAATGAGCTTTTGTTTGGGAAAATGGATAAATTATGTGAAATTTATGCCTGGTCAAAGTTCAATTGACTTTTCCTATAGAAATGGATCGGTGTAATGGGAGTATTACACCCATTGGGAGTATTATTTTTGGATAAAACACACTGTATTATTTTTGGCAACTTTTGACTTCTGATGAATTGAGAGTTTTCTTGATGAACCATGATCAACCCTTGATCAAATGATGAATGTGACTTCAAAATCTTGATGTTGACCAAAAATCTTGAGGTTTGACTGTATGTTTGCCACATTTGACTTTTTGTCCAATATAGTTAATCTCCAGTCATCTGAGCCATTGACTGAGAAAACTTGTGATGAAAGGCTTGAAACTTAGTACGAGGTTACTTAGAGACATATAAGAAACCATGAAATCCACTTGAGGCATTAAAAATCCAATCTTCCTTGTGAAAAGTGAAACCCTAGTTATGGATCCATTGCTTTAGGAGGAGAATTTATCTGATCAATTCTTGAGTAACCTTGAGCAAATGAAAATCCTAGGAGAATGTCTTGAATAATGGGAGGGAAAATTTTGTGGTACAACAATATGCTATCATTGTAGCAAGCGGCTTGGTGAAAGTGACGTTTTCCAACAGTCTTCTTTTCTCAGCCTATACAAAGGGATTACTACTTCTTTAGATAAAAACGATCAATGAACAATAAAAAAAATACTCAAAGAAAATCATCAAAAGATACCCGCAAGTGACTAACAACCTATAAGAATCGCAAGTCCTAGACTTCTTAAGGATACATACCTACCCGGTCCCTTAAGGAATATCAAACAATAATCAACCTGATTATTACAATGCACAAGCTACCCGCAAGTGACTAACAACCTCTAAAACTTGCAAGTCCTAGACTTCTTAAGGATACAGACCTACCCGGTCCCTTAAGGAAAATCAAATAATTGTTTGAATACAAGTTTTATTTATAAGAATATTGCTTCTACACAAGCTGAATATGTAAACTATTTTAAGAACAATGACTAAAAAATACGAAAGCTATGAACAACACTTTTTGCGTGGATATTTCGTTGATTGGCAGATTTCTCTCTTAGTCTTCAAGCCTTTATATAGCTAATAAAATAATATATCCATTGAGGGTTACTCTTGGGATTTCTAGAAACATTGGTAGCTTGAACAGTAATTTGGGGGACTAGATCGTGCGACGCTTCTGTCCTTTCATGGTAGTGGAATGAAACGTTGATTGTGCATGTACTATTTGTACCACGTTAATATTATCTTCTTTCCTTCTGCACTTCAGAGGCTTCTGCGAGAATAATTTTAGAAGTGAGAACATAACACAAGGTCATCATAACTTCAAGTCTTCAGAGTCTTCAGAATAGCGTCTTCAAAGTCTTCAGCACTTGGTTGTGAGAACTTGGAACCTTGGGTCTTTAGAATCTTTAGAACTTCTGTCTTTAGAGTTTTTAGCAATTGGTATTTAGAACCCTTATCTTTATAACCTTGGGTCTTTAGAAACTTTAGTATTTAGCATTTGGACTTGAGTAGAAACTTCTAACTTCAGATCTTGTGGTTGTTTCTTTAGAACCCGATGTCTTCAGAAACATGAGTCTTCAACATCTGAGCTTAAGTAGAAACATCTGTCTTCAAATATTCTGACCGGTTTCTTTAGACAAACATCAGATCTTACACTTCATAGACTTCTGGAGTATCTTGCTACTGTTCAACAAAACTTGGATAGCGCAGAAGCGGAACTAATTCTCTTCTAATGTCTTGGCCACGTTATCCATCAGAAGCAGAACCTGTTTGTTAAGTACTCAACAATAACAGACATTAGAGTATCAAAATTGTTCATACAAACATACTCATATGTTATCATCAAAACTCAGATAATATTGCATAACTAAATCTTGTTCTCACAATCTCCCCCATTTTTAATATGACAAAACTATGTATTTTGTAACACAATTTTGTTCATATAATCAGAAAAAGTGAAAATATAAAGGTAAGGAGTACTTATCCTTTTTATGATACTCCCCCTGAGTTAATAACATGATGAATATCGAATATCGTGACTCTGAACCATTTAATAAAACTCCCCCTGATTCCATTAGATTAGATATCGAGATCTTGAGAGTCTTGACTTTGGATGCCAATGGAAAAATTGAGATCTTGATGCCAATAGAATAGTTAAGATCTTCATTTCTTATAACTTATTCTTATTGAATCTTAACTTTAGATGCCAATGAGAATGAAACAAAATTGAAATCTTGAAACTTTAATGTCACTAAGACAACTTCCAGATTCTCAATTCTTGGAGTCTGATTCCATATTTCACTTCTTGGAGTCTGATTATGAATTGAAAAACATCTTTAGAGTTTGAAGCCAATAGGTTAGACATAATCCTTGCATAATTCTTTCAGATCTTTGTTTTTAATCATAGTTCTAATGATTCCTGAAAAAGAAAAACAATTCTAACAGAAACAGAAGTTTAGCTAGGTTAGAATGTGCGCAGCTCTTTTCAGAAAACACTTTCCAGAACTTGATTATTTAAATCAAAATTATGTCCATTTAATTACTACCCCTTTTTGTCATAATCAAAAAGGTAATTATGTGTGAAAAACATAAAAACCAGAAGAAATAACAAGAAAAGATAAGAAGTTTCATTGATATTCGAAGGAGATTACAACAGAAGTGGACATAGACAGAGAAAGCTATCTAAACTTCAAACACATCACAACTCTCATCAAATAGAGCATTGCCTCTGATGAATGGATTTCTTTGAACAATTTCAATTATACCTGCTAATTCAAACAGTTCAGACAATACACGTCCATACAGAATGAATGATTTTTTAGAGTTCCTGGATGCCAAGATTAATAGCTTCAGATGATTGAATATTATTACTGAAAGATGAATTGGAATACTCTTGCGAAGGAAATAAAGAAAACACATATCCCTAGGAAAAACTTTATCAAGAACTTCTCTTCTGCGATGAAGATTTTTCAACAAGAACTTAAACCAGATTTTTGCACGTGGTTTCAAATGATCTGAATTAAGGGGATCATATCTAAATAAAGAGTTAGGAACATTTGGAAACATGTCAACATTCATGCAAGAGTTGGGTAAAGGTGGACTCTGGATGTATTAATCAATGGAGGAGCGAGTGATGGTAATCAGAATACCAAAAATGTAAGAATGAATGGCGTTTTCATCAGGACTGACAAAAACATGAAGCCAAAAGTTATTTAAGAGGTTAGGAAAAATATGACCTCTCAGAATTGTTGCATACCCAGACCATACTTGACTTTCAATAAACTCGTTGATGAAACCATTGTTGGACACATAGTTAGGTCTTTTCTCTTTGATTACCTCGAGAAGATTTTCATCTCCTTGAAAGGTTCTAACAGCCATGATGTGCAGACAAGATCAAAGAGAAAAGATGGTAGAAGATGATACAATGATTAGGACTTGATGAATGACTATAGATGAGAGGAGATATAAATAGTCAGTCAAGTAGTTCACGAGGTAAGACGACTGAAACACACAAATGAAGTCATGGAATACTAAAAGAAGGAAATGAAAAGAGAAGTAGATCAATCGTTAAGATGGGAGAACACGAAAACATTTAATTAGAACATGACAGGGAATATCAGACAAAGGCATAGGGGTATGACATGAAACGACTGATCCCAAGACATAGTGAAAAGGAGTAGTTAAATAAATGTAATCATGTTTAATCAGTTTCAAGAAAAATAATTGCTCGTGCATGACCTAGGTAGAGTGTGATAGACACCAAGTCTATTTAGGTAATGCATTTGATATTCTCAGCATCTGGAAAACCATAAAGATTTTCATCCGATCAGGAACATTTCTGACTGAAACATCTTCTGATGACTGAGATAAGACAAATTAGAAGTCTTTTGTTTTAAGTCAGAATTTTATCCCTTCAGACTATGAATAAAACACGTTTAATTCAAATGACATCTTACTCTGGACATAGACCCATTTTCATATTCTTTAAAATAAACAGAAATCTATCTTCGGCTAAGGGTTTGTAAAAATATCAGCCCACTGATGGTCTGCATCTATGAATTTCAAATATAGGATCCCTTTCTGAACATAGTCTCTAGTAAAATAATGTTTGATTTCTATGTGTTTAGCCCTATAGTGTAGGATATGATTCTTACTTAAGCAAATAGCAGCAGTATTGTCACAAAAGATAGGAATGTTACTCTCATAAACCTAATAATCTTCTAGATGATTCTTCATCCATAACATCTGAGTACTGCATAATGCTACTGAAATGTACTCTGCTTCTACTATTGAAAGAGAAATTGTTGATTGCCTCTTGCTTGACCATGAGATCAGATTCTTTCCTAAAAACTGACATTTTCCGGAAGTACTCTTCCTCTCTAGCTGATCTCCAGCGTAGTCTGCATCATAGAAACCAAAAATAGAATACTCTGATGTTTTATCATACATCAAGCCAAGATTAGAGGTTCCTTTTAGATACCTTAGAAATTCTCTTAAAAACATTTAAAAGAGATTCCCTAGGATCAGATCGGAATCTATCACAATGATGAACACTGAATAAGATATCAGATCTAGATGCAGTCAGATATAGAAGTGGGCCTATCATACCATTATAGAGCTTCTAAAAAACCTTTCCACTTACATCTTCTTTCTTCAAAATACATGTTGGATGCATTGGAGTCTTTTCTACATTGCAGTCTATCATGTTAAATTTCTTCAGAATTTCTTTAGTGTACTTACTCTGATGTATGTAAGTAGCCTCTGGTTTTTGGTCAATATGGATTCCCAGAAAGAACTCCAGTTCTCCCATCATGCTCATTTCAAATTCAGCCTGCATTAGCTTAGAGAATTCCTCGCAGAGGGATGGATTAGCAGAACCAAAAATATTATCATCAACATAAATTTTAACAATTAGAATATCATTTTTGAATTTTTTGCAGAAGAGTGTGGTGTCAACCTTTCCCCTAGTAAATTTATTTTCTAGAAGAAAATTACTCAATTTGTCATACCAAGCTCTGGAAGCTTGTTTCAGGCCATAAAGAGATTTTTTTAGTTTAAAAACAAAGTCTGATTTCTTAGAGTTTTCAAAGCCAGGAGGTTGTTTGACATACACTTCTTCTGAAATATAACCATTCAAAAATGCACTCTTAACATCCATTTGATAAAGGATAATGCTATGATTGACAGAAAAAGAAACTAACAACCGAATAACTTCTAACCTGGTGACTGGTGCAAAGGTTTCTGTATAGTCTATCCCTTCTTGTTGACTATAACCTTGTGCAATCAGTCGTGCTTTGTTTCTGATAAATTCACCCTTCTCATTTAGCTTGTTTCTGAATAACCACCTGGTTCCAATGACGTGGACACATTTAGGTTTCTGAACAAGATCCCATACATCATTCTTTTAGAATTGGTTCAATTCTTCTTTCATATCCATAATACAATCTTTATCTAGAAGGGATTCTTCAATAGATGATGGTTCTATTAAAGAAACTAAACCCAAGAGCACTTCATCAGAAGGTTTGAGAGCTGATCTTGTTCTAACTGAAGCCTCTTTACTTCCAAGAATAAGGTCTTCAGGATGAGAGCATGTGATTCTGTTATTCCTTGGTTGAGGTTGATTAAAATAACTATCAACAATATTAGAAGAAGGATTTTCTCATTCTTTATCTTCTCGAATCTTCTCCTTTGGTTCAGTGAACATTATGGTTATATCTGCAAGTTTTTCACACAACTTTGACTTTTCGTAGTCAAGCTTATCATCAAATCTGACATGGATTGATTCCTCCACAATTCATGATTTTGTGTTATAAATTCCGAAGCCTTTAGAGCGTTCTGAGTATCCTAGTAGTTGACACTTTTGTGCCTTGGAATCAAACTTACCAGATTCTCTTTAGTGTTTAACATATAACAAGTACATCCAAATAGATGGAAATAGGAAATGTTGGGCTTTTTATTCTTCCACAATTCATAAGGAGTCTTACTCAAATTAGGTCTTATGGATATTCTATTTTGAATATAACACATTGTATTCATTTCTTCTGCCCAAAAGTGCTTAGCCATCTGAGTTTCTTGAATCATGGTGCGAGCCATTTCTTGCAGTGTTCTATTTTTACATTCTACAAACCCATTTTGTAATGAAGTTCTAGGACAATAAAAATCATGTACTATGCCATTTGAATCAAAAAGTTTTTCAAAATATTTATTTTCAAATTCTCCACCATGATCACTTCGAACTCTGACTATTTTGCAATCTTTTTCATTTGCACTTGGAACAGAAGGAAGCAAATACAAAGTATGAATCATCCTTGTGTTTCAAGAATTTTACCCATGTCCATATGCTATAATCATCGACTATGATAAGTCCATATTTCTTACTATTGACATAAGTAGTTTTCACTGGTCCAAATAACTCAATGTGAAGAAGTTCTAATGGCCTTGTATTAGAAATAATCTTTTTAGCTTTGTAAGAGTTTTTTGTAAAATTTCCTTTCTGACAAGCTTCACAAAGGGCATCTGAAGTATACTTCAGATTGGGCAAGCCTCTGACTAATCCAAGTTTATTTAGTTGAAAAATCTTTTTCAAGCTAGCATGACCTAGACGTTGATGCCAGACCCATTGCTCTTCTTGAATAGTCAGAAGACATTTTACATTTTGATTTTACAAATCTAATAATCTCACTTTGTAAATATTGTTCTTCCTCTTGCCATTGAACATAACTAAGCCATCATTTTGACTAACAACTTTGCAAGATGTTTGATTAAAAATTATGTCATAACCATTGTCACTATTGACAATAAGTTATGCATCAAACCCTCGACTAAAAGAACATTATTAATAGAAGGGAATTTACCATTACCAATTATTCCAGAGCTGATGATCTATCCCTTTTGATTGCTTCTGAACCCAACAATGCCTCCAGACTTAAGTTCCAAATCTTGGAACATATGCCTTTCACCTGTCATGTGTCGCGAGCATCCACTATCCAGGTACCATGACTGGTGTTTCAGTGGCGCCATCAAGGAAATATGAAATGTAGATTACATGATCCTTAGGTACTCACTTTTTAGGTACTCTTTTGTTAGAAGTTCTAGAGGTTCTGACACCTTTGGACTTTTGTGCAACAGGATAATCATGTGAAATTTGTGTTGATACTTTGGTTTAGAAGTTTCCTTTTGTGTTTGTGTTTGTGCTACAGTAGTATCAGAACCTTCTTATTCTGGACATTTCAAATTCGTGCCAGCAAGCACGAAATATTCAAAAAGAGGTTTTAGTTTGACATTAAGAGTCTCATCAATTTTCTTTGATGGTCCTGAATATCCCAAGCCTCTGCTTCCATTTCTACTAACATCATAGATCATTGAAGCCATTTTGCTTCTATCTATGCTTTTAGCAAGGAATTGTTGAAAATCTTTATCATATCTGATTACTTTGTCAATAACAGATGTGTTAGATAAAATCTCTTCTTCTAATCAAGACACTTTACTTTTCAGAGCGATGTTTGATTTTTCTAAAACAAATAGTTTTTCATTTAAGTCAGAAATATTTTGCTCATCTATAGTAGTGTTCTCAGAAGTAGCTACAAAACTCTTTTTCAAGATTTTGTATTTACTTAGAAGAGATTGACACCTTTTTATTAATTCAGATAAGCCAATTTCAAGTTCAGAGCTAGATAAGGAAGAAAGTACGTCTTTGTCGTCATCAGAGTCTGACTCATTATCAAGTGTTAGTTCGTCTTCTGTTGTTTCTTCAACTGTGCAAGTTCTGGCCATGAGTGCCTCATTTGCATACTCTTCATCGTAATTTTCATCTTCTGATTCAGAATAATCCCATGTAGCCATGAGACCCTTCTTAGCTTTGTAATCCTTCTTAGGCTTCTTGTCTTTCTTAAGCTTTGGACAATCATTTTTGTAATGTCCTAGCTCGTTGCATTCAAAGAAAGTAACTTCTTTTCCAGAAGCATTCCTCTGACCGAAAGTGGATTCACCTCTTCCATATGTCCTTTTGACCTCTGGACTTTCTTTGTTTTTGCTTCCAGATTTGACTTATTCTTCTGGTTATCAGAGAGAGTTCATCATCATCATCTGAATCTTCTTCTGATTCTTCTGATTCTTCCTTAGCTTGATAAACCTTGGTTTTCCCAGAAGTAGACTTTGAAGAAACTGATTTTACCCTCTTTTGAGGTTCATCTTGTTCCACCTCTATTTCATGACTTCTTAAAGAGCTAAGCAACTCCTCAAAAGAGGTGTTGTTCAGATCCTTTACCAATTTTAAAGCAGTTACCATTGGTCTCCATTTTATAGGCAGACTTATGATAATCTTTTTAACATGATCTATGGTGGAGTAACCTTTATTCAGAATCTTATTCCTGCCACAAGAGTCTGAAATCTTGAAAACATCGTTTCCACATATTCGTCGTCTTCCATCTTGAAGGCTTCATATTTTTGAATTAAGGCCAAAGCCTTTGTTTCTTTTACTTGTGTGTTGCCTTCATGTGTCATCTGATGAGAATAAAAGATAGACTTTGCAGTCTCTCTTTATGTGATTTTCTCATATTCATTATATGAAATAACACTTAGAAGAATGGTTATTGCTTTGTAGTGATTTCTACATTTTTCTTCTGTGCTTCTGCCATTGCACTTCTGGAAATCTTATGACATTTATCGTCTACTGGGTGAGTGTAGCCAACAACTACCAAGTCCCATAGATCCAAGTCATATGCCAGAAAATAACTTTCTATTCTATCCTTCCAATAGTCAAATTTCTCCCCATCAAACATGGGAGGTTTTGAACTATAGTGATCTCTATCATTATCCCTATGAACAACGCTTTGTGCGTGGATATTTCGTTGATTGGAAGCTTTCTCTCTTAGTCTTCAAGCCTTTATATAGCCAATAAAATAATATATTCATTGAGGGGTACTCTTGGGATTTCCAAAAATATTGGCAGCTTGAACAGTAACGTGGGGGACAAGATCGTGCGACGCGTCTGTCCTTTCATGGTAGTGGAATGAAACATTGATTTTAGCATGTACTATTTGTACCACGTTAATTTTATCTTCTTTCCTTATGCATATCAGAGGCTTCTGCGAGCATGAGTTTAGAAGCGAAAAAATAACACAAGGTCATCAGAACTTTGGGTCTTCAGAGTGTTCAGAATAACGTCTTCAGAGTCTTCAGCACTTGGTTGTGAGAACCTTTTCTTGGAACCATGTGCCTTAGAACTTCAAGTATTTAGAATATTTAGAACTTTTGTCTTTAAAGTCTTCAGCTCTTGGTCTTTAGAACCCTTATCTTTAGAACCTTGGGTCTTTAGAAACTTGAGTCTTTAGCATCTAGACTTGAGTAGAAACTTTTGTCTTCAGATCTTCTGACTGTTTCTTTAGAACTCGTTGTCTTCAGAAATATGATTCTTCAGCATCTGGACTTTAGTAGCAACTTTTATCTTCATATCTTCTGACTGGTTTCTTTAGACAAACATTGGAGCTTGCACTTCAGAGCCTTCTGGAGTGTCTTTGTACTATTTAATAGAACTTGTGTAGTGCATAAGCGAAACTAATTCTCTTCTAATATCTTGGCCAAGTCATCCATCATAAGCAGAACTTATTTGTTAAGTACTAAACAATAACAAACATTAGAGTATCAAAATTGTTCATACAAACATACTCATTTGTTATCATTAAAACTCAAATAATATTGCAGAACCAAATCTTGTTCTCACATTGTATACACAAGATTTGTTGCTCATATTTATGTGTAAACATTTGTTCTTCAGTGGTGTTAAATTTGCTTTATAGAAGCATTCTTGTAAATATTGTTTGATTGTAAATCTTTCTAGATTTATTTCCTCAAGTGACTAAGGTTTAGTCAGAATTACTTTAGAGGGCTAAGGTATTTTTCCAAACTCTTAAAGGTTATTGTATTATTTCTAGATTATTGGATTAAGTCCTTTTCTAAGGCAAAATCGCATTGGTGGGTGGACAAGAGTAGCCTTTTTAAGGTGAACTCGTATAAACCAAACGTGTCACTTTTTTTTCTTGCTTAGTTATCATCGTTTTTTTGTTAGAAGCAATTGCAAAAGAAATAGTTTTGAAAACCTCAATTCAAACCCCCATTTCTTGTGTTTTTCTCAACCTTCACAACTCTCTCTTTTACATCTTTATTAAGATTGTGTGATGGATCATACCTTGTTTTTGGTTCCAAAGCATATCCATTGTAGGTTATTGAGTTCACTGAGTAAAACAAGAATTTGTTATTTTTTTTGAAATAGACAGGACTAATTTAAGTATGTTATTGCAAAATTAATTGAAACCCCTCTTATATAAGAATTATGTTCACACCGCTAGGCGACGATAATTCACCAATTTTGTCATCTCGATTTATTTTATTTTCTTGGAGGTGGTTCCATGGAAGATTTTTCATCCAATCTTTGAGACTTGAATTAGTCTATTTTGTATAGCAGCAATAACAACAACAACATAAGTAGCAAGAGCAACATAAACATTGTAGTAACAATAACAACACAATAACATAAGTAGAAACAACAACAACAATATCAATAACAGCAACAACAAAAACAACAGTATCAACAACACCATGAACAATAATGAAAATAACAACAACAACAAACAACAACAACAATAACATTAACAAAATAATATTTATATTTGCTCGCCATTTTTCATTTTTTTTTAAAATATTTTTTGTAATTTTATATTTTAACTATTTTCATCTTTTTTATGACTTTATTAGATATTACCAGTAAAAAAACCAATTTTGAGATTTTTTTATTTAAAATTATATAATTTTGACAATATTTTTAAATTTTTAATAATAAATAATTATTTTACAATAATTTAAAATTAAAATCTAGAAACTTTTATTCACATGTTGAAAGGAGAAAGGAGAAAGAGAAAATTTAAAAAAAAAGTATGAATTGAAAGAGAAGTTATTAAATGAATTTTTAGAAATGACATATTTTTTTTAAGATCCTAAAATATTATTATTTGTATTTTAATTTATCAATAATTTAAAATTATTATATTAAATTATTGATAAACTAATAAATAATTTATCAATAATTTTTTTATTCTAATTTTTTATCATATGAAATTATTACTAATTTCTTAATAAAATAATTATACACATATATGGTAATTTTATATTAAAAAACAAAAATTATTTTTATAATATTTTTATAGAAATTACAACTAATATATAAATGACGCCTATAAATGATTTAAGAATTTATATTAAAAAAATTAAAATTTTTATTACGCTTAATTTTAGTCATATTGACTCGTTGGTTGTGATGAGATGTCTCCTAACTCAGACACTGAAACACATTTCAGTGTATTCTTTCTTAACCGTAGTGCGATTTCCTTGCACATCTTTTGTTGTTGCACAACTAGAATTAGAGTCGTTTGCGTCGTAATCGCCATCCATCTTCTCGTCACGGTTTGCATTGTCATTCCGCTCAACTTTTTCATCACAATTTAACATTCATCTTTGCATATTTCCTATCTAGTCAAGATGTTGCGAGTGATGAAACTACGAAGCTAGCTTTGGCAATTGCGCTTATCCAGTCTCAAATCTTCAACTCCTTTTTTAGTATTTTCGGTAACCTTTATGTATTTCTTTAAATTTTAAAAATCTTCATTTATTCCTTCATGATCCTAAAATATATCCATTCCTTTACGCATATTTCAATTATTTCAATTGCTTTTGTCGTCTACCTTTGTGAATGATTCTTTGAGATTGTGTGATGGATTAAATCTTGTTTTTGTTTCCAAAATGTATACATGGTAGTTTATTGAGTTCACAAAGTAAGTCATGAATATGTTGTTTTGTTTGAAATAGACCGGGCAATTTTAAGCATGTTATTATAAAATTAATTGAAACTCCTCTTATGTAAGAATTATGTTCACACTACTGTGCGGCGATAATTCACCAATTTTGCCACCTCGTTTTATTTTTCTTTTCTTTGTGGTGGTTCCGTGGTAGGGTTTTCATCGGATCTCTAAATCTTGAATTAGTCTGTTTTGTATAGCAGCAGCAGTAACAACAACAATAACATAAGTAGCAAGAGCAACAAGAACGTAGTAGTAACAACAACAATAACAGTAACATAAGTAGAAATAACAACAACAACAATATCAATGGCAGAAAAACAAAAACAACGGTATCAACAACAACATCAACAACAATAATACAACAAGAATATCATCATCAACAACAAACAACAATAACAATATCAATAACAAAAAAAAACAGTAATATCAACAACGGACAATAACAACAACAACAAAAACATCAACTGCAACAACAACAAACAACAATAACAATAACAACATTAAAAATAACAAGAGTAACAACACTTATAGCTATTAAAGGGTAATTTAGTATTTTTCTATATTTGCAAGTTTATCCTCTTTTAGGGTCTATGTTGTATTCTTATCTTTGCTATCTTTGTGTATAAATATGTGTACCTAGGTATCATTAATATTATTCAATTCCTTTACCAATCATTAGCAGCTGTCATTCTATATTTCTCTCTTCTTCCTTAATTTCATCACCTTGCACCAACAATTGGTATCTAGAGCTCTTGGTTGTTCCGAATTTCTGGGAAACACTGGTGAAAGTGAGCTATGTGTTTGATTTTGGTTCTTGATTTTTGTTGAATCTTGAACAAAATTTGAATAGAATCACACTGATTTTGTGGGTTTGGGAAACACTGAGTGAGATCTAAGATTTGTGCAAGGTTTAAGATGAGTGGAGGCAGTAGTTTGAACACTAAACTTCCAGTTTTTGATGGAAAAAGCTGGAACAGATGGATGAGATAGATGCGTGTGTTGTTTGGTGCTCAAGATGTTCTGGATCTTGTTACCAATGGTTATGTTCCAGTTGCAGCAGATACTACTGAAGAACAGAGATATGCAGAAAGAGCTACGAGGAAGAGGGATCAGAAAGCTCTGTTCTATATCAGTCATTGTATGGATGAATGTGTGTTTGAGAAGATTGCTCATTCGACTACGTCGAAAGAGGCATGGGATATACTGGTCAGATGTTACGGTGGTGACGCATCAGTGAAGAAGGTGAAGCTTCAGTCCCTGCGAAAGCAATATGAGAATCTCAACATGAAGAACAGTGAGAAAGTTTCTGAGTATATCTCCAGAATGATTCTGATCACTAATGAGATGAAGGCTTGTGGAGAAACACTTTCTGAACAGGTAATCATAGAGAAGATTCTGAAGTTGCTTACTCCTCAGTTTGATTACATTGTTGTTTCTATTGAACATTCTAAAAATCTGGAAACCATGAGAATAGAAGAGTTGCAAAGCAGTCTAGAAGCCCAAGAGTTGCGTCTGACTGAAAGAACTTCTGAGAGGGAAGTTGAGCAAGCTCTGAAGGCTTCTTTTGTCAAGAAGGACCATAAGCAGAATAGACGTGGTGATAAATTCCAGAAGTCAGAAACCTCAACTTTTGATGAAATGAAATATCAGAAGGGAAAGGAAAGGTATGACAAGAAGAAGGTTCAATGTTACTGTTGTAAACAGTTTGGCCATTTTGCCAGAGATTGTAGAAACAAAGCAAGGAAATCAGAAGAAGCAAATATAGTCAGAGGAGATTCTGATGATGAACCTGTGCTACTGATGGCTTCTGATTCTGATGGAAAGTGTTCAGAAGATTGGTGGTATATGGACACTGGCTATTCAAACCACTTGACAGAGAACAAACAATGGCTGATAGACTTTGACTCCAGAAGCAGAACAAAGATCAGATGTGCTGATGATAAGTATCTTAATGCTGAAGGTATAGGAAATGTCAGAGTCAGAGTGAAGAATGGAAAAACATTATGATCAAAGATGTTTGGTATGTTCCTAGAATTAAAAGCAATCTGATGAGTGTGGGTCAGCTCATTGAGAAAGGTTTCTTAGTTGTTATGAAGGACAACCTCTTGACGTTATATGATTCCAATCAGAAGTTGATTATGAAGTTTGAGCAGGGAAGCAACAGAACATTCAAGGTGAATGTAGAAACAGCTGAAGCAGACTGTCTTAGTGCAGAAGGCGTTGAAGGTGACAGTAAGTTATGGCACAAGAAGTTGGGGCACTTGAACTATATAAGCTTAGGGCATCTAAGTTCTAAGAGGATTGTACATGGAATTTCGAAGATTGTGAAGCCTGAGAAGTCATGTGAGATATGCATGAAAGTCAAGCAACCCGGATTTCCATTTGCATCAGAAGTAGCCCCCAAAGCGAAGCATGCTTTAGGAGTAGTATATTTTGATGTGTGTGGACCATTTCCAGTATCTTCATTTGGAGGAAACAAATTTTTGTGTCTTTTATGGATGAGTTCACAAGAATGACATGGGTAACACTCATCAAGTTCAAGCATGAAGTGTTTACTGAGTTTCAGAAGTTCAAGGTGAAGGCCGAGAAGCAGAGTGGTCAGAAGTTGAAGATTCTGAGAACAGATGGTGGAGGTGAGTATAACTCTACATAGTTCCAGAAGTTCTATGAGGAGAATGGAATAAAACATGAGGTTACTGCTCCATATACTCCTCAGCACAATGGTCTTGCTGAAAGAAGAAACAAAACTTTGCTTGATATGTCCAGAAGTATGCTGAAAGAGAAGAAGCTGCCTCACATGTTATGGAGAGAAGTTGTTGCCACATCAGCATATGTTCTGAATAGGTATCCAACGAAGAAGATGAAGGAAATTGTTCCTTTAGAAAAGTGGACTGGAGATAAGCAAAGTGTTAGCCATTTGAGGGTGTTTGGTTATGTATGTTACAAACACGTTTCATAAGCTAGAAGACAGAAACTGGATGATAGAAGCAAAGTAATGTTACTGGTGGGTACCACGGTACAAGTGCTTATAAGCTTTATTGTCCATAAACTAACAAAGTTGAAATCAGCATAGACGTTATTGTGAAAGAGTCAGAAACATGGGATTGGAACAAGTCTCAATCAGATTCTGGTGTAGCGCCAACACCAGAGTTAGTTTCTGAAGATTCTTCAGAAAGTTCTGAAGACGAGTCAGAGTCAGAAGATGAATCTGATTCTGAAGACTTTGAAGATGAGTCAGAATCTCGGGGAGATTCTGATAGTGGATCTGATTTTGATCCAGATTCTGATGATGATCCAGAATCTGGTGGTGATTATATTTTTGGAAGGGAAAACTCTGAAGACATAGGGTCTGGAGGACAAGCTTCAAGAATTAACTCTGAAGGTGGTAATTCTGAAGGAAGTAATTCTGGATAAGGTCCAGAAGCTAGCACTGTTCCAAGTTCTGGAGAAGCTTCAAAACAAGTTCAGAGGCCACAGAGAATCAGACAAATACCAAGTAGGTTTGCAGATTTTAACATGTTGCATGACACTGAAGTAGATTCTGAAGGAGAAGTCGTTCAATGTGCCATGTTAGTAGATTCTGAACCAGTGGATATTGAAAAAGCTCTCAAGAAGAAAATATGGTTGAATGCCATGAAGGAAGAACTTGAGGCTATTGAAAGAAACAAAACTTGGAAGTTGACAAAGCTTCCAGAAAAGAAGAAAGCCATCAACGTCAGATGGGTTTTCAAGGTGAAACTTAAGCCAGATGGATCAATTGGAAAACACAAAGAGAGACTAGTGGCTAGAGGATTTCTTCAGAAACCTGGGCTAAATTACTTTGAGGTGTTTGCGCCTATAGCTAGACATGAAACAATCAAACTGGTGATGGCTTTAGCTGCAAACAAAAATTGGTCTTTGATACATCTGGATGTGAAGTCTGCATTTCTGAATGGTCCATTACAAGAAGAGGTATATGTGTCACAACCTCCTGGATTTGTGAAAAAGAATTAGGAAAGGATGGTATACAAGTGACATAAAGCCTTGTATGGATTGAAACAAGCGCCCAGAGCTTGGAATCTGAAAATTGATTTGTTTTTCAAGAGGCAAAAGCTTCAGAAATGTGAGATGGAATATGGCGTGTATGTGCAGCATTCTGGTGGCAATGTGATTCTGGTGTGTCTATATTTTGATGACATATTGCTAACAGGAAGTTGTCCAGAAGATATAATCAAGTTCAAAGAAGTTCTGATGAATGAGTTTGAGATGACAGATCTGGGAAATATGGTATATTTTCTAGGAATGGAGATTCTGTACTCAAAGAAGGGTATTATTCTACATCAGCTGAAGTATGAACTTGAACTTCTGAAGAGATTTAAGCTACAAAATTGTAAAGTTGCTGTGACACCATCAGAAACCAATCATAAATTGGATTCTGATTCTGATGGTGATTCTGTGGATGCTACGACCTTCAAACAATTGGTTGATTCTCTCAAGTATTTGTGCAATATCAGATCTGACATTTTCTGTGTAGTTGGAATGGTTAGCAGATTCATGAGTAAACCGAAGTGGTCTCATTACCAAGCTGCTGTCAGGATTCTGAGGTATATCAAGAGAACTCTGAAATATGAAGTGTTATTTCCTTCTAGAAGAAAGACAGAACCAGAATTAGTGAGTTATTCTGATTCTGATTGGTGTGGAGAGAGAGTTGACAGAAGAAGTACTTCTGGTTACTTGTTCAAGTTTCTGGGAGCTCCTATTTCTTGGAGTTCCAAGAAACAGTCTGTTGTGACTCTGTCAACGTGTGAAGCTGAGTGCATTGCAGGTGTTGTAGCTGCATAACAAGCTGTTTGGCTTCTGAATCTTTTTGAGGATTTGAAGATTGAGATAGAGAAACCTATGAAGTTGTTGATTGATAACAAGTCTGCAATCAATCTTGTCAAGAATTCAGTGTTGGATGGAAGAAGCAAGCATATTGAGACGAAGTATCACTTTCTTAGAAGTCAAGTGCAGAAATGAGTGTTAGAAGTTCTGCACTGTAGCATCCAGAAACAGCTGGCAGATGTTTTGACGAAGGCAATCAAAACAGACCAATTTCTTCATTTGAGAAATGAAATTGGTGTTGTTAGTTTCTGATAGATACTAAATTAAGAGATGATATTAAAGGGTAATTTAGTATTTACTATATTTGGAAGTTTATCCTCTTTTAGGGCCTATGTGGCATTCTTATCTTTGTTATCTTTGTGTATAAATAGGTGTACCTAGGTCTCATTAATGTTATTCAATTCCTTTACCAATCATTAGCAATTGTCATTCTATATTTCTCTCTTCTTCCTCAATTTCATCACTTTGCACCAACAATAACAGCACCAATAAGAAATATCTATGCTCTAAAAAAAATTAATGACAACTATAATAAATATTATATATTATGTAACAAAATGAACAATGACATGTGAGATTGATTTAATAACTGGCCAAATAAAAAAGCCATTGAACAAAATTCTAAGTTTACAATCTCATCACAATAATAAATTTCTTATTAAGCATGTAGTTAAAACTTTGATCTTATAATTCATTCAAATGAAAAACTAGCATTTAAAAGTAAGATCAAGATAACATATTATTTTCTAGTGAATCATAGATAGAATCCAGCTCCGCCTCATTCTCTACCCTTGTTGAGTTACCAATATCTACAACAACAGTAGCACTGGAGGAGACTCCTCCACTGTTAACATCACCATAAAAAGGAGAAAAACCAGGAGAAGATCCTAAAGCAGCCGTTGTTAACGACGGTATCGGAACTTGTTGCCATGTTCCATATCTTGATGGTGAATATTCTTGAGGTTGCTGCCATAACATATTGTTGGGAAGTTGTTCTATAGGAGAATTATTGTTTTGCCATAATGCTGATGGTGATTTAAATAATGCATTTTGGTTTTGGTTGTGATGAGTAGAAGAAGAAGCACCACCATAATTAAATCCTGGAGAATATCCATAGGAATTGTTGGATTCCATAATATTTTGAGCAATTCTAATGTGTTGCTCTAGATTTTCTCTCTTCAAATATTGTCTATATTTCTGCCAATCAATAATAATATACTAATGTTATTCATAACAATTAATAAAAATTACAAATTAAAAGTCAAACAAAAAATCTATTTTTTGAAGAAAAAAAACTTAAATATTGAAAAATAGATTTATTGGAAAATTAAAAGGAAAAGTCAAATAAAAAAATACCTGCAAATGACTAGCAATATGGCCTCTAGTCAATCCATCCACATTCATTATTTCTTGAATTTTCTTTGGTACAGCCCCTGAAAAAAAGTTAGTAAGTAAAAAATTCCACAATAAGGAAAAAATAAAAATAAAAAATATTTTTTTTCAAAAAAAAATAATAGAAAAAAAACAGCAATAATAAATAAAGAATCATACTATCAGCACCGAGTTCAGTCACTGCGTCAATAAATTTTTTATGCAATTCTGGTGACCATGCTAAACGTGACTTCTCTGTTTGCGGCTTATATTTACGAGTTTCAAAATCTTCTGTTATTAAATAATCATCCCCTGAATTTTTGTTACCTTGTACATTCATTTTCCCTTGTTTTTTATTTTCTTTCAAAACATTTCTTGCAACATGTTGCCACATATTTTTGATTTGGTTCTCATTCAAAGGTTTTATCCAATAATCACAAGCTCCTTTTACAATGCTCTTCATCACAGCATTTGTTGATCCATCAACACACATCACTGCACATAAATATCACATATATAAATTACAATGTTGCATTCATAAGTGTTTCATGTAATATAATAATATAGTTAATGATAAATGTTTGCTTACTAATAACTGGGATCTTGATTTCTTGTGTGACATGTTGCAAAAATTCGTAGGAATCCATTTCAGGCATTTGAGCTTCAATTAGTACCATATCAAAACAATCATTTGTATTTGTCAAAAGATCCAAGGCCTCGGAAACCTTAGAGCATGTCTTAACTGAAGAAACAAACATAAAAAATAAGTACCAAGACAAATCTATGTAGAAAATTTAAAACCTTAAATTTACATTTAAATATGTGACATGATAGATAAATAAATTTACAAACCTTGGTAGTGGAATTGAAAACACGTTTTTTCAATAGCATTAAGAAGAGTGATGTCATGGTCTATTACAAGAACCCTAAGATTAGCTGGAAAATGTTGAGGAAGCCCATATTTCTCGATAGAAGGCGTCATTGTGAAAGAAAAGAAACCAATAGTAATTTGTAAAGTGAAGTGTTGAAACTCAAGAAACTACAAAGAAAACAAAGTGATACTTTTTATTTTTATGATAATATGAGAATAAATATGATGGTAATAAGGGTTTAAATAACTTTTAGGAATAGTTGGTAAAAAAATATAATTGGATTTGATCTAAATTGGGAAAGTGTATCGAACCTTCTTTTTAACATTCATTAAACTTGACTCAAAATTTGCCCTATTCGCTTAATATTTCAAATGTTAAAAAAATAATTGTCATATCAGGAAAATAATATTTTACTGAATTATTAAACATATATAAAATTTAAAAAAAATAAAAATAAAAAGAAAAAAGATATAATAAAAGATAAAGCAATAAATTATTTTGCTTTAACGGATACATGGGTTGAACGTTGACTGGTTGATTAAAATTCAATATAAAATTTTTAAAAAATAATATTTAGAATTTGATGGGAAAAAATCAGGTTATGTTTTATTTTGAAAAACAATGAACCAAACAAATTACAGAAATGATCTTTTTTTAGAATATTGTATATTATATTGCATCCAAAAAAGGACACGTGGTATCACAGAAAAATATATATACAAAATAAACATAAATAAATAAATAAAACAACTGTCAATATAAAAAAAGAATTTAATCGGAATATATTGATAATGTAAAGAAATTTTACACAGTCAATAAATTATTATCTAGATTATAAATTATATTTTTTTATATAATTATTTATTAAATAAAATTAATGAAGGATTGTGATGTACAGATTGTGCAAAAAATTTGTATTGTAATTAATCCTTAAAAAAAATAGTGTAATGTGTTTTACACTATAAAAAACACATCTATTGACCTTCTAGTAATGTAATAAATATTATATAAAAGAATCTAATGTATATTTAAGAAAATTTATTATTTAAATTTCATAAATTTTAGACAAATTTTCTTAGGTGATAAATTCAAGCTCTTCATAATCTTATTTTTAAAATTGGTTTAAATGCAGTTCTGACCATTCTATTTATATTTTTCTGAACTTGTGAGTCTTCGTTTTTAAAATTTAACATTTTAGTCCTCAAATATATTATTTTTTGACATTTTTTTAGCTCCCCTCCAAAAATGCATATGTGACATATAGGAATGTTGAGTTGTTCAAATGGCCTTGGTGCCACGTATTTTAAGCCTATTATTTAATTATTTTTTATTATTATTAATTTCTGAAAAATATTTAATTATTAACTGAAATGATTGTATTTATAAACCCATATCCTCTCATGCGCAAAGATAATTCTCTATTGCCCTAACCCTTTCCTGCCCTAATCCTCTCTTGCGCAACGATCTTCTAAACCCAGATTTGCAAAGATCTTCATCTTCCACCGTTCGTCCAAGCAGCAGCGAAGATGAGCAACATTCCACCCATTCCATCATGTTCGACAGGAAAAGAAGATGTTTGTTTATGTATGAGATATGCTCTTTGAACTCGTTATTTTTCCTCATCTTGTTTTCACCATGTTTTGTACAGTATTCTGATGGAAAGTTTGTTATTTATTCAGACCATCTCAAAATCATTGCATTAAGATAAGATTTCATCATAGGGGAAAGTTAGGAGAGAGTCCTGTTAAATGGTATGTTGATGGATTAGTGTCTGAATTGGATTGGAAGTGGGATACAGATTACATGTCGTATATGGATTTAAAAAATCTGGTAAAGGAGGAGGGATATAGGAATATCAAGTGTATATGGTATTGGAACCCCAAGTATAGCTTTAGTCGTGGCCTTAGACCCCTAAATTGTGATCGTGATGTTTTTAAGTTGGCTGAGGATATTAAGGGTTTTGAATTGGTGGATGTGTATGTTGAGAACTTAATAGAAGTGACTCTTGTTGGATAATGTTGATGGCTGTCTAAACTATGTCGATGATGAAGTTGACTCTGATGTTGAAATTATAAGTAATCATGATGAGGCTGAAGTTGAAGTTGGAAGTAAACCTATTGAGGCTGAAGTTGAAGTTGGAAGTAAACCTGTTTGGAATAGATGACAGTGATGACGGTGATAATGAATATTATATTGTAAGTGAGGGTGAGATAAGTAGTTCTAGTCATGAGGCTAATGGGCATGATACTGAAAGTGACAATGTTGAAGAGCATGTGGATTTGGATTGGACAAATGTCATTCATTGTGATGAGGCTGGTGATAAGGCTATAAATTATGAGGATGGTGATGATTCTGATGTGTTGCATACACCTAATGAGAGTTGCAGTGATGAGGAAGAAGAGAAGTTTCCTTCTTTTAAAAATGACTCCTCAAAGTTTGAGCTAGGTATAGAGTTTAGTAACAAATAAAAGGTTCATGAGGTTGTGGCAGACTATGCTTTGAAGATGAACAAAAATGTTTACGTTAAGAAAATTGATGCAAGGAGGATGGTGATGAAATGTATAGAAGGATGCAATTTTCACATGAGGGTTAGTAAAAGGGCTGGGAATCAATTTTGGCAAGTAGTTAGTTTAGTTGATGAACACAACTATTCTAGAACTCCAAATAACAGGATATGAAGCTAGCAAGATTGATTGCTCAAGCTATTGATAGATAGGGAGTGGAGTTGTCACATGATCAGGCATATATAACTAAAAGAAATGCTATGGATTTGTTACAAGGTACTGTTATGGATCAATTCAACCATTTGAGAAGCTATGCCCAAGAGTTACTGAAATCTAACCCTAATAACAGTGTTGTGATCAAACGTTCTCCATCAAATGCAGATCATTGGACTCCTACATGGCATAGTGATGATGACATGAAAATATATGGTATGACTAATGGAAGAGACACATATGTTGTTAATCTAAAGAAACAGACTTGTGCATGTAGGAAGTGGGATTTAACGGGCATCCCTTGCAGTCATCCTATGACATGTATGTGGCAAATCAAGAGAAAACCTGAAGAATATCTTTCTCAATATTACAGGTATCAGTTAAACACTAACTGGGTTATGTTAATGGCAATCTGACTGGTTTATGTTTAATTGCAATCTGACTTGAACATTTACTCACACATTATTTACCCTACTAATGGTCCACAACTGTGGCCTTTGGATGAGCAGTCCATTGTGAATCCACCAGTTATGAGAAGGGTTATAGGTCGTCCAAAGAAAATGAGAAACAGGACTAACGATAAACCAAATAATCCCCGTGTTCTTCCTAGAAGATTGGCAATTGTCACTTATCATAAGTGTGGAGCAATGGGTCACAACAAAAGAACTTGTGAGGGAAAGAGGGCTGCTGAAAGAGCCATTCTAAAAAGTGGCAATAACTAGAAGTCTAAAAAGGGTGGCCAAGAGAAGAAGAAAAAGACAACTCAAATTGAGATTGGAAGCTCATCACAAGCCCCTCCACCTACATAACCATCTCAGCAGTAGTGTTATATAAATATTTATTGTTGGTTTGAATATCTTTTGTAATGTAATACTCAAGTATTATGAGCAATGATAAAGTATCTTTTTTTAGTTTGGGTACCTTTTGGTTAACCAGTAATGAACAAGTACCATAGTTAAGTTGTAATGTTATTATGGTATTATGTTTAATGAACAAGTTTTATGGTTAATTTGTGTTGTTATTTTGGTACATTTTATTATCTGTCATGAAAGCATTAATGAATTGGATGTAGGATATAACAAACTGTTATCTGTTATCTGTAACCTCAAAACCATTAAAAATGACCTATAATGAACATATGAATCTTGATACATTTGGAACAACATTGATATAACTGATACAATTGGAACAAAATGATACAACATTCATATAAATCTTGATATAACAAACTGAAATTACATTTGGAACTACATTGATATAACTGATACAATTGAAACAAAATGATACAACATTCATATAAATCTTGATATAACGAACTGAAATTATATTTGGAACAACATTGATATAACTTATACAATTGAAACAAAATGTTACAACATTCATATAAATCTTAATATAATAAACTGAAATTACATTTGGAACAACATTGATATTACATTAACGGATACATTTGGAACAAACTGAGACAAAACATTGAACAACATTTGACATCCTAATTCATTACAAATCCTACAACTAGTCTTACTACCAACACAACAACCATAGAAATCGATAACTTCAAATACTTTATCTCAGTCTTCAAATTCCTGATCTTCTTGTTCAATTCATCTTCTTAGATCTTTCCTGCATCAATTTTGAACTTTGCAATATTTAGTCTCTGGTTCAATGTTGAAATCATGTCTTTTTCTCTAGGGCCTATCTCTTCATCATACCAAACAAAATGATTGCATCGCTTACACCCCTGAATCTACATAAATTTACATAAGAAATTTACAGCAATTCTCAGTGATAACTGGTGAAAATTACAGATGGAATTTACATAAATTTAGATAGCTTATAACCTTATACATCACACACCCGTAAAAACAGCGTCCTGGGTTAGCATTAGTCCATGATGTCATCAACCGTGCATCAAGACCACATCTATATTCGTCATGGACGGAGGGAGATTTGGTTCAACTACTTGCTTCAGAATGCCGAGACATAGTAACTGAAGAACGAACGAAGCTGAAGAACGAACGTCGTTTATTGCACGAAGCTGAAGAACGAACGCAACTTATTGCACGGAGCTGGAGAACGAATCTGAAGAACTAAGATGAAGATGATTTAAGGATTCAGTAGAAGATCTTTGTGCCAGAAAGGATTATGGCAGAAAAGAATTAGGACAATAGAGATGTTCAGTTAATAATAATTAAATATTTTAGAAATTAATAATAATTAAAATAATTAAATAATAAGTTTAAAATAGGTGACACCAAAACCATTTGAACCGTTCAATATTTCTATGTACCACATATATATTTATAGAGGAGGCTAAAAAAATATCAAAAAATAATATATTTGAAAATTAAAATATTCAATTTTGAAAACCGAGACTCAAAAATTCAAAAAAATATAAATAAAGAGATTAATGTTGCATTGAATCTTTAGAGTTTAAATATTTTCAATTTTTATATTTTAAAAGGCTCCCGTTCCAAGCCAAACATACCTCTCCCCTCTTTTATTGCCTGACACGTAAGCTAATTTTGTTATTTTTTCTTTTCATAATTTATTATATACATTTAATTATATTATATTAATATATTAAATTATACTAACTCATTTTCTCTCTTCACAATTTTATGCAATTCTATTTTGCCAATTAAAATAAAATACATAACAATTTTTATTAATGAAGATATTAAAACACATGGCAAATATTTGTCATAGATAATTATTAGAAAAGGAATACTATTAGTATTGATAAGTATAAGAAAATCATCATAAATATGCATGAGTGACTCATAAAATGGACAAATATTTGTCACTTATTTATATAAAAAATGTGACAATTATTTTCATTTTTTGATAAAGAAAAATATAGAAAAATATTTGTCTCTTTACACAAATATTTTGTGAGTCAAAATAAAATGCATGTCAGCAAAAGTTGTAAAAAATATAAAACTATACTTGTTATTTATATATAGTTATTGGATAAATATTTATTATTAATATATAAAAAATTGTGTGACAAATATTTGTCATTCATAAATATAAAAAGAATTTTTTTTTTAAATTAAAACTTCATTGAAGAGGAAAAGGAAATAAAAATAGAGGGGATCAAACCAAAACCTCTCAAGGGAAAAGAAATCTAATTTTGGGGTAATCAAATTTGTTGAACAAAAAATCATCTCAAACATTCTTGATTACATGTGTATATCAAGAACTAATCTTATTAGATAAATCTAAGCTAGCAAGAACATCAGTACAAGAGTTTATATATATATATATATATATATATATATATATATATATATATATATATATATATATATATATATATATATATATATATATATATATATATATATATATATATATATATATATGAGTTATCATTAAACTATAATTTTTTAAGTTGACAATTCAACCAACGACTTTTGATAAATCAAAGGATAAGGGTTGAATTGTGGAACGCCCTAGCCATAAATAAAGAGTCAGACTCAATCTAAAGGTTGTTTCGATTCTTGTCAAAAGTCTTTAATGGCCATACTAACTCCCATGAGTTCCGTCAAAAGAGCATTACTTTAACCAATCAAGTGAGAGAAAGAACCAATATGATCACCATGAGAGTTTCTAAACATGACACCACAAGCGCATAAGGAAGGGGTCTCAACTGCCATACCATCAGAATTGCCTTTGATCCAACCAAGTAAGGGAGGCTTCCAAATAACATCTATATTCTCCTTTAGCTTAGGTTGATTAAGGTTGATGTTGAAATTTTTTAGAATAGAAAAGTCATCAATTCTTAAAGGGCCACTGACTTTAGAATTGTTTCCAACTAAAGTCAACAAGCTAGCAATGTTTAGGGTACAAGCTTTCCAATTAGCAATGCTGACATCAAACCTAGCTTTATTTCTAGCATTTCAAACCTAAGACAAGACAAATTGAATGCTAGTTGTCATACCCCAAATTTGTCTTATCCCTTTTTAAGACGTATCTGGCTTATGCATGTCCATCAATAGGTCATCTAGCATTGCATATATCATTAATAACCATGGGATCAAGGTATTTCTTTCCAAGAAGCCGCACAAAAGAGATTGTTCAGTCATATAGTGCAACAAGGCAAAACTCTGGTTTTCGAGATTTGAATGTATTACGGGTGATTCACAAGCCATTAAATCAATGATCAATCAAGATATCATTGTGTCAAGCTCTCATGAATTTCAATATACTCTGAATTGCAAAGAAATTGGGTGTTTCAGTGGATTTGAGACGACGTATATCAGAAAAAGTGCTTTCACTGGTTTGAGCTCAGAAATTGACAACTTGTGATCTAGATATTATTTTGAGTTGATTCCTCGAGCATTGGATTTGTCTCGGTGTTTTCTCCATTTATTTTTTCAAGTCGGAAGCCAATTATGTGCAGAACATCTCCAAATAATTTGATTTCCTCGAAGCGGTACTTGAATTTAATGACTGGTTATTTGTTTCTCAGACGTTGGGAAATTCGTATATTTCATCTGATTCGGTATTTTCATTTGATTCTTCAAGCATTGAGATTGTTTTGAATTCCTTGTCATTTCTCATGTTTGGGTTGAAGGTTAATTTTGTGCAGAGAACCTCCATAAATTTTATTTCTTTGAAGACAGTATATGAATTTAACTGTTGGTCTGTCATCTCGCAAGCAATCAGAAATTCATAACTCCTGATCAGAATACTATTTCGGAATTGTTCTCGAGGAGTCAGAATCGTCTTTTTATCTCCATCAACTTTCGTGTTCAGATCGAAAGCCGATTCTTTGAGGAGAATCTCTAAACATGGGGGTACTTTGAGAGAAAACAATGGAAAAACGGTAAAAATACTGTGTTGATCGTTATTTTCTCGGACGTTCGAAAATTCATAACTTTTGCTTGGAGAGATGTTTCTTAGTCGTTCTTTTTGGGGAATATCCATCTTGATTTTACCTTTGTTTTGTATATTCGAACCGAGAGCTGATTCCTTGAGGAAAGTCTCGGGAATTATGGTTTACTGGAGATTTTGTGGTGCAGAACTGGAATTTCTAATTACCGATTCCCGACATTTTAAAAATTATAACTCCTTCTATTTTTATCGTATTGAGACGGTTCTTTTGATATAATTTCAAAAATAATTCCAGCTATGTTTTCTCTTCAGACTCCACATGCAAACGATATTCTGAAGGCTTCCATTTTTGGCCTGTTTCGCATATGACACAAGTGAAAAAACTGCAAGTTGAGAAATTTTGTCTGACACAGTGCCTGAGAAACTTCGATAATTCATAACTTTCTCGTCGTTTATCCGATCGATCCTATTATTTCGGCATCGTGTCACAAATTTTGTAATCTTGGATTTTCATGTTGAGCTCGATCCGAGATTTCACATATATGATGACGTGGCATTTTGTGGTCGTGTTATGCTTACGTTGTCAAATTGAGGCCCAATCCAATTACACATCCAAGACCCAATTCATTCACACTATATATTCTCAAAATCAGATTTTTTGTCTCATAATTCACCAATTCACAAAAACACCAAAAAACTCACTCTATATTTGCTCCAAGATCAAACTCTATTCTCTCAATTTTTCTCTCAAGAACAAAAAACAACTTCAATAACTTTTTGAAATTCAATTCAAGCTTCAAGCAAGATCTCTCTCTCTCTCTCTCTCTCTCTCTCTCTCTCTCTCTCTCTCTCTCTCTCTCTCCTCTCTCTCTCTCTCTCTCTCTCTCTCTCTCTCTCTCTCTCTCTCCTCTCTCTCTCTCTCTCTCTCTCTCTCTCTCTCTCTCTCCTCCATGCCGGAACTCCCTCCACTGCCAGACTGCCACCGCTCCAACCGTCGGAAAATCCGGCGAAACTCCCTCCTCTAAGACCGCGACCGCGGACCTTTCCCTCTCACTGATTCCGCACGATATTCGCGCCTTCCCCACCTTCATTCGCGATTTTGATTCTCGCGATCTCTTCATCTCAACCTCCTCTTCAACTCTACGGTGGGTTTTCTATATTTAAGCGCTTTTTTGAATAAGTGATTCTTAAATAAGCACTTTTGGTAATTCTTGAATTGAGCTTTAATTAAGTGTGAATTGGAATTAAATTGTGGATTTGTGAATTGATTTGAGATCATATTGTGGAAATCCGGAATCGGCTAGTAGAAATAAGTGCTTATGTAATTAAGTGATTTTCATAAAAGTGATTATTCAAAAATTAAAGTGTTGGAGCTTTTGGATAATTAATTTTAAATCTAAAATTAACACGTGAAATCAATTTACATTGATTCTTGAATATGCAAATTCATATGTTATGTTCCATAAGCTTACTTTAATTACATAATCTCGTATATGTGTTTTTCTTAATTCTACCGTACATGTTATTTCTCAATTGTAATTGTTGTGACTTGTGGTGATTAAAGATGAGCGTTGATTGTTGTTTAATTACATAGTTGATACAAGTTTGGATCTATAATTCGGTAAAAAGCACTTAAACTTAAAAAAAAAATGAATTTCTAACTTAATGTCATTTATGGAATTAATTGTGAGACTTTGTTGTTTATCACATGTTGACATAATTTCCAAGTCTATGCACAAATAAACTCTTATTTTCAATACAAAAACGTAGAGTTTGGAAATTAAATCAACACTTAATTTTTGTGCATTTTCATACGTTTTGGATGTTTTTTGAACATAAAGTCACACATTGCTTAATCGTTAACGCTTGAGACACTTGGATTACACGTTTGGATAGTGTTTAAAGCGGATTTTCATGGTTTCGGATGAAATTCCCACCGATTTACATTTTTACGGTGTTGCTGTCCCGTTTTGGAAGTACCTCTTCCGCTCTGAATTAAGAAAAACCACACATTTTTGAGTTCCTTGGCACGTTTAGATGTAACCACGCAATTTTTGTTTGATTCCGTGACAATTTTTCGGACACCTAATTTTGTAAATAATGTGTTTTAAGTAATTTTAGTGCAGATTTTTCTTGCTCTGGTTTCATATATTGTTTACTTACTTTTGGTATTTCGTTTGGAAACCTTTGTGATTGATTTGGCTCGATTCTGGTTTCGTTTCGGATGTATTTTGTGATATGCATGCGCGGCTGTCCGGTTTCATATTCTTGTGTTGCAACACATGTTTGCATTGTATTTCTTCATGTTTTGACCATGCTTTGACTTGTGATGCGAATGTGCAACTCTATTTCCGCTTCCTTTTTATTTTTGACTGGTTTGTTGACTTGTGCAAGGTACACTGTGAGAGCTTTCAATCATGTAACAAAATGGTAGTTATGTGATAGAAAAGCATTTGGCTTATGCTCGCTTCTGATGCAATACGCCTTGTTCCTCATTTCATGAGAAATACTTATTGTTCATTATTTGTCTAGATATTACTCTGCTTGTGTAGTTTTATCTTGTGGAGGAACTCTATTATGTGATGCATCTGCGGCTCGCATTGTACCATCATTTTTTCTCATTGTTGGATATCATTTCCTACTCTTGTGCTTTCTTGGTGAAGCTTTCTCGACATATTCCTAGTTTCTCCTTGCTTTCGTCTGCATATTGATGAACTTGTGTTCAATTGGTAGCTTACAATATTCTTTATCCCTTGCACCTTTTACCGCATTTTACCGCTTTTTGATGCCATGAGAAGTAGGACTAGAGATGTATGACGGGGACTTCTATTGCTGATCATGTAAGGAACCCCTTTGGTTTATTTAAAGACCTGTTTAAGGCAATTCCACATTTGTGTGCTACTTGTGTGTGATTTGTTTAAATCCATAGCTTTGATGTAGGCATTATGTAGTGTGTTGACGTTTGTGCCCCAAAGACCTCAAAGAAGGCGCCCATTCCCATTTCTCCATTGATAAGTCCTCAAAAGGAGGTGAGCAGAGAGGGTTCACAATCAACCCCTTCATTTCTTGTGTGTCACCCTTAGCTCGTGACGTACCATGACGCTTTGGAGTTGTGCTATTCTTGTTATCAAGTCGTTAGGTGGAAAAGGGATCCACAATCGATACCCCCGCACTTTGTCGGGAGTTTGCATTGATCGATGTTGACACTCCGTACTTGTTCATATCGTCGTCTATCTCCTATCTTGATTCGTGATATCTTGGTTAGGTATTAAGTCGCTTCGGACATCACTTTTTCCTCTTTCTCTTCTTGCCTGGTAATACAATGTCATGGTACAGATACTTTGCTCCTACAGATAGCTTGTTTTCCTCGGTTGATATGACCCCTTGGCTAAAGCTAGCTTGTTTTCCTTGGGTGATATGACCCCTTGGATAAAGCCTTTCCCCCTTTCTCTCCTTTACCTACCTTGATTCGTGATATCATGGTTAGGACTATTGGCTTGAGTCAGTTTTCACCACTCATGACATGCGTGTGCTCTCGTGAGCTTGTTGATTGCTCGTTTGCTTTCACTACTTATTTGATTGCTCGTATATTTTCTTGCTTTCTATGCCATGTTCCCTTAGGATGCACTTTTTTCTTTTCATATGCGAGCTAGACCTTAGGTTGCAAACCTTGCATGCTAACATTAGGTAGACATTTCCCTTTTGTTAAACCCAACCACAAGATCATCATTGTATGATAACATTAGGGGCAGTACTAGGTTAGTCTCCCTTAGATGTTTTCTTTCTTTTTGCATCCTTGCATTTAAAACTAAAACCTTATTTTTTCCTTTAAAATCATAAAAATACTCTCTAACAACAAAAACCCTTTTCAAGATAAAAAACACAAGCCAACTCAAAACATTTTTGTTTGCCTGTGGCACTTTTCTCTTTTAAAACTCTTTTTAATAAGCAAGTGTGTTTTATCCATTCCAATACGAAATGAACGACTTAGGCCTCTCGTCGAGCAAAACAAGTCAATGGTCCTACATTTGGATTGACTAACACATTATTTGCATAAAAAATACAAAACAACTCAGAACATGTGAGCCGAACTACGATGCTCTTAATTTCCCATTGCATGAAGGAGTACGTATGCACTAGGTTGCGGGGCCTAGGCGAGCAAAACTTTGTAAATATTCCTTCTTTTCCCGTATTTTATTTCGCATGCATCCCTTTTAGTAGTAACCTTTAGACATATATTTTTACACACCCTTATATTAGAACAAATGAAAGTGGATCCTGTGGAGTACCACAGACGTGTGAGGTGCTAATACCTTCCCCTCGTGTAAGCGACTTCCTTACCCGTTCTTTTGGTTGCATGACCATCTTATCCATTTCTTTGGGATTCTCTCGATATCTTCCCTTCCTTCGAGATAAATAGAGTTTGGTGGCGACTCTGTGTGTTTTTTTTTGCGGCGCGACACCAACCATAATGACAATTTTACCTTGATTTGACCAACTCTTATTAACGAGCTTCCAACAATCCTAAATTTTGTGAATGGTCTGGTTACTGTTGAAACTATGAATCAACTAATTCCATATTTTTACCACAAAACACAATCGAAGAAGAGGTGATGAGGGGATTCCTCCTTGAGAAGGCAAAGAGGACATTGAGGAGAAAAATATAAACCTCTTTTGTGTAATATCTCATCAGTAGTAATGGCATTATGAAGTAATTTCCAAAGGACAAAGACCTCGAGAGAGGAATGGAAATGTTCCATAAAGAGTTGCTACAACTGACAAAGTCCTTGCACCCTTGGTAGAAAATGTAGGCATGCTTCAAGGTCAGGATATCATAATCTAAATGCTTCCACATACAAGTGTCTAAAGTGTCCTCCATGTGAATGTTGCAATTGGAAATCCTGTTAAGAAGGTCAGGGAAGGCCAAGAGAAGGTTATGAGGAAGAGACCAATTATTGTTGGCAATGTAGTCAGCCACACAAACCTTTAAGTGCTTGTGATAAATTTAAGGGACCTTATAAATGGAGGCAAGAGGTGGACCACACCACCAATCGAGCCATAAGTTAACCTTTTTACCATTTCCAATAAGCTAAATAGTATTGCCCATAATACTCTTAAACTGACCTTTGATACCACTTCAAATAGAAGAACTAATGTTGTTGGATATTGGTCTACCATATCTTAGGACCCGCTCCCTGAGAAGAATAACCCAACTACTATCCTCACTAAGAAAGTTCCAACAATGCTTCAGTTTAGATGCCTTATTCAGATTTCTAAGAGATCTTAGGCCAAGACCCATTTCCTTGAAGGGTTTGTAACATTTATGTCAAGAAATAGTGATAAACTTTCTTTTGTCCACATCACCACTCCACAAGAAGTTTATGAACAATTTTTCCAAGTCTTTGAAAAGCTTAACAGACCAGTCATAGATTTTTAAGGAGTAAAGGATAATGATATAGGCCACAGATTTGATGAGTTGAAGTCTTCCTTCCATAGAGAGTGGGGAGGCCTTCCAAGATGTCAACTTAAGCTTGACTTTGTCAATAATATATTGTAAATGCTTAGCTTTAGGTTTACCCTTAAAGATAGGCACTCCCAAATAAATGAAAGGAGGATGAGTAATAGTGAATCCAGTCATATCAGCCAACATCTTGTATTTATTGAGAGTCATGGCTCCAGCATAAATAAGAGACTTAGAGAAGTTGCAACTTTGACTAGAACGCTCTGCATAACTAGTGAGAAAAGAGTTGATGGCCCTAGTGGAATTAACATTACCTTTTTAGAAAACCATAATATCATCAGCAAAAAGAGTGTGGGAAGGAACTTTGTAATTCCTGGTGCCTTTGATCAAACTCACAGAACCAGAATCAACCAAGTTAGAAATGCCTCTACTCCAGACTTCTTCGGCAAGACATAATATGAGGGGTGAGAGTGGATCGCCTTATCTCACCCTATTAATACATTGAAAAAAGCCTACTTATTTACCATTCAAACTAATAGAGAGGAAAGCTCAATTGAGAATAGTTTTGATCCAGCTACAAAAAGCGGAACTAAAACCAAATTTGTCTAACACTTTAAGAAGGAAAGGCCAGTGCAAAGAATCAAAATATTTAGAAGGTTACCAGCATAATCTTTGTTGTTGAGAAGGTTGGTAGCTTCAGAAGTAAGGCATATGTGGTTTCTTATTTTCTTACCATGAATGAAGCCATTTTTCTCTTTGGAGATGATTTTAGGGACAATGCAAGTAGTATGTTAGCAAGAATTTTGGTGATGATTTTGTGCTTGAAGTTTTCCAGGGCAATAGGTCTGAAGCTCTCCACTTTGATATCTCCCTTGATATTGGGAATGAGAACAATGGTGTTGGAGTTGTAATATGGAAGATTCCAGTTGTTGTACCCCAAAATTTTCCCTCTCATTTATCAAATAATCTCTCACAAGATCTCATTTGGTTCAAGACTATGCTAGGGTTGATCAGCCCAAGACACCTCCTCAAGCACTAATGACTGAAAATTAGGGTTTAAGATTGCACAAGGAAAAATGAACTTTTAGTGCTCCATATGATTTTCATGGATCATTTTGGACCCTCAAGATTTCTCATGTCAAATTTCAAGTCTTGAATCACATTTTTTTCCAGTCAATTGATCAGTTGACCTAAAATCAGCTGTATTGGGGAAAAAGTTAATTGTGGTCAATTTACAGTCAAACTTCATAATGTTTTATCCATATCAACATTATAAACTCATATATGTCAATTGATCAAGTTTGGAACATAATTCATCAAGAAATTTGATCAGATCATCAAAAGGGTAAAATGGTCAAAATTAGGATTTTGACTGAGGAAGTGTAATTTCTGATTTTTTGACCTAGCCAATGATTGTTTAGTTTAAGTTATGATCTCAAGGTTTCAAATAATTAATTTTGACCTAATGGCATGGCTCAAAACATCTCTCAAGATCAATTGATTGATAGTTGATTTCCAGTCAACTGATCAAAAGTCAACTATACACTGAAAAGTCAAACTTTGACTTTTTGGTAAAAATCAAGTCCCTAAGATCACGATTCATCAAAACATGTAAAAATATGAAACTTTTTTATCATGATATCAAAAAGTCAAGATTTCATTTTGAAAAGTCAAAATTTCTAAACTTGGAAATTTTTCTAAGTGTTGGAAATTTCATATTTTTTCATAACTTTGAGCCAAATTTCCACCATGATGAAAGATGATTAAAAGGAAACTTCCAACATGAAAGTTGTATATATCAATGAGATATAAAACAATTTAGAACACAACTTCTCCTATAAATGCATGGATTTCAAGTTATTATTTTGTGAATACATGTTCATGAAACTTGGAAACTTAGTAAAATTTTGCCCTAGTTTAGGCAGGATTTTGACCAAACTTCATGGAAATTTTTCACATAGTTCCAAGATGAATTTTCAAAAATATCCAACATAGACGTTGTAGAGTATGTTACAGGCTTTCTAAAATATCCAAGAACTCATTGATATCATACTTGAGCAAGGAGAATCGAAGGCAAGAATTTAGGGTTTTCAAACTTGAATTACAAGTCATTTTGTGAAGAACACATGAACCAAATCCATGCTAGGCTGCATAATCTTTGCTTTGAAGGTATCAAAATTGTTTTCCACTCAATAATTAAATGTTTACACAGCTGTAAGAGCTTTGATCCAAGCATTTGAGCCATTATCCAAGTTGCATTTCTATTTATGGCACAAAGTTACCATTCCATTCTTGAAAAGTTGCTTTAATCACAAAGTCAACTTGTCTTAAGCTTCTAACTTGTTCTTTCTGAACACACAACCCCTATAAACCAAAAGCAATGTGTCTAAGGCCTCTTGGAACTCAGAACATGCTTGCACAATACTTGGAGATTTGTCTTTTCACTTTTTCTTCAAAAGCAAGTTATAGAGCCAAAGGGCTAAACCTCAGAAGTCTTGAGTGCATTTGATCTAAAACCTTTTCCATACATATACACAAGTCTATTACAAGAAAAGGCACGATTGAAAACACTCCCAAACTCCCTGAAAACTCAGATTGCACAAAAACTCCATTGTTGTGCAGGACCTGACCAAAAACTCCCATCTCTCAAACCACTCGTGAGTTTCCTCTCCCAATCATCTCAAAAGCTTCCTTACTTCAACTACAACTCATCCAAATCCTTATTCCTAAACTATAACACCATTTTCACCATTGTCCAAGCTCAAAAGCAAAGCATTGCAGTTGGACTTCTCCAGGACATTTCAGCCACTCTCAACTCAAACTAAGCATTGCATTAGCTTCCTAGGGTCTCAAGGAAGCTAAGCTGATCATTGCAGCACCTTGATTCAAGCTCAAAATCATTTCACGATTTCCAGTTTTGAGGTATTTTTCTTGAACTTCCATCTTCTCATTTAGGCATTGTTAGGCTTACATTTATGAAGATAAAATATATATATCATTGCCCTAAAACTATACATGTCCATAGATTTCATTTATGTTGCTTGAGTTGGAAGAATTTTAAGTTTGAACCTCTGAAAATATTTAGGTCAGAATTTGGTACTGTTAGAAATTCTAGTTCATCTTTGAGAATTAGCTTAAGTTATTTACATATTCAGAATCGTGAGGAAATTTCTAACAAGTTTGATATTAGAAGTTTTCTGAATGGATGAGAAATGAATGAGTTACAGGTTCTCTGGCTGGAGGTTGAATATGAAGTTCATTCAGGACTTGATTTATATTATATATTTGTTGTTTTGTTTATATGAACGGATGTATAGCCACCCCAGTGGTAAAGCGCGCGCCTGTTAACCTTTGAGACCTGGGTTCGAGTCCCAGTGGTACCCTTTTGTTCATTTTTCAAAATTTTTACTATTTTTTTTGATTCCAGACAAGCGCCTGGGCCTCCAAACATTTAGGCTTTTGTTTTTGCTTCTTCTAACCTACTAATTGCTTTTGCACCCCTGACCCATTTTCTCTTATCATTTTCTTTCTTTTTTATTTATTCTATTTCATTTATTTTTTCTTTGTTTATATTTTTATCATTATTATTATTAATATTGTTTTTATTTTACTAATAAAAACTCCAAAAAAATATTTTTATTTATTATTTACACTTATACATTTTATTTTCTCTATAAAACAAAAAGACTATAAAACATTTCTCTTAATAATTAATTTCTTTTTAATAATTAATATCTAGACTTAGGTTTAATTATTTATTTTATTAATTAAAATTAATTTAGAACTTAGGTTTATTTTAATTAATTAATTTTCATATTATTTTCCTTTATTTAAAACCTTTTCATAAAAAAAACCTAAAAACATTTTTTAACTTAATTTCCTTCTTAATTAATTTAGGTTTAAATTTTGTTTATTTTTCATTAATTATTTTCTTAATTAGGTTTAGGCTAAAACCCTTTCATAAAAAATCAAACAAAAATCATTTCCTTTTTCCATTTATATTCTTGCATTTTTATTTTCAATTTTATACAATATTAAATATAGTTGTAATAGTTAATTAGGTTCGATTTTCTTGCAAAATCCTCATTTGTAAATTTGTATACCCCCTCCCTAATGATGTAACATCTTAGTATTTTTACTTTCCGCAATTTATCGCTTTATATAAATGCTAGTAAATTAGGATTTGTATGGAAAGATAAAATCAATAAGTTAGCAAACCCTAATTCAAGATAACCAAGCATGTAAATCCAACACATTTGCACACTTGCACCCTTAGGGTAATTCCACTTTGTTGCCTTACTAAAATGGCCATGTTATGCACGTGAGATATCTTAGCAAAAAGCAATAAAAAATACAAGATCATAGTCCCTCGATGGCGCTATCAATGTTGCCTTTTAAAATGATCTTAGTCCCTTAAAGAGAAATGCTAAGACATCTTACAATATTTCTATCATGGCTATACGATGACCCACACCCATCCCTTTACATCCAAAGATAAGGCTTCTTAACAATCAATAGTGAGATAGCAATATCAAAGGAAGGAAGAAATGAACAAAGACTTTTGAGTAGATAGATTGTTCCTAGTTGCTTACTCATTTTCAAATCAAACATCCTTGCTAATTTTCAAAACCAACACCAACACTTTCAAAAACACTTTCAAAACATTTTCCAAACATGAAAGATTTTCAAAAGATCAACACTTTGTATACGTTCTTACAAACGAGAACTATTGCAAAGTTTGCCTAAACGATGACGCCTTTTCAAAATACTTTCGAAAACCACACAAAGCACATTTTCAAACAAAAGCAAGTGATCTAGCAAGCAACTAAGAACCCATAGATAACTATGGATTAAAAGGGTGCTAACACCTTCCCTTTTCATAATCTACCCCCCGAACTCAAAAAATAATCTCAAAGGTCTTTCCTGTTCTTTTCATGCTTTCCTTTTGGATAAAAGAAAAGTCGGTGGCGATTCTTGCTAACTGCAACATTTGCGATAAAATGCAAAATACCCAAGTCAGTTCTCCTACCGTATCACAGAACTTGCGAATCTACTGGGGATAACTTAAAAGTGGGGTTACCTTAGGGCTAGATCACCTTTATTTTCTTTTATTATTTGATTTGATTGCTTTACATTTTGGTTCCTTGTTTGGGTTTGTTTAAATCCTCTACCCGGATTTGGGATACCTTATAGGTAAGTAGCAATACATTGTGGAAACTGTGCGGGGTATACTGATATGGTCTAAGCAATAGCTACGTTAGTGTGACATATTTGTGGGTACTGGTAGCCCTTGAGTAGTCAAGGAGAATACGAAGCCGCTGAGTGATGTCATGAAGCACTAACTAACTTTTAGAATCTTTACTTGACCAACTTGTCCATTAGGACGTAGTGAGATGACCGTCTTTGGTGCAGTCCGTAGTTGGTAGATACTCGATACTACACTCATTGAGGTTTGGATTTTTGGGATATTTCGGTCGCTGTGAAAGAGGCTTGCATTGAAATAATGCCCGAGAAGACAGACCAGTGATATTGAGATCCCTTAGAACCCAACTACTATTTATAGGACAGATTTGAGCCAACTAAACATTAAGAGGGTACTTACCTATGAGACTCCATGCAAGCCTAAACCTAAGGACTTGTTTGCCTTGTTTGTATATATTTACTTGTACATGACATCATAAACATCATAAAATCATACTCATTCTCACTAACCATTTCAAGGATTTTTGGGATTTATCTTTGTTCTGTTTTATAGAACATGGCTTCTATCTGCAGGAATACTATCCATGTCAATCTCGTAAGGATTCATCCTCAACTTAAAGAGTTAGCATCAAGGGTCCCTTAGAATTCTCTATTCACCGAAAGACATGGTCACCTCCTAAACTTGGTTACCTCCAACACTGATGAAGATATCATGAAGGTGCTCTTCCAATTTTTTGATCCTCTACACCATTGCTTCACTTTTCTCGATTATCAACTTGTGCCTACTCTAGAAGAATTCTAACGACTCTTGAGGATTTCCATCCTTAATCAACTACCCTTCAATGGTGGGGAAAGAGATCTAAAACCTGAGGAGATTGCCCAAGCACTACACTTGCAACAATCTGATATCACAACTAATTGGGAAACAAGGAGTGGCGTCAAAGGTTTCTTAGCCAAGTTCTTATTTGAGAAAGCTCAAGATTGTTGGAACTCCTTGGACTTACAAGCTTTTGAAGAAATTGTGGCCCTTCTCATCTATGGGATGGTTTTGTTTCCAAACCCTGGCCAACTCATAGATGTAAACGCTGTCAAAATCTTCATGTCTCACAATCCAGTACCTACTTTGTTGGGGGATATCCTTCATTCTTTACACTCTCGAACTATGAGGAAAAGTGGGATCCTCATGTGTTGCACTCCTCTCTTGGCAAGGTGGTTTATTTCGTATCTTCCCTGATCTGTGTTGAAGAATGTGATCGGTGGAAATAGAACTGACTGTTTTTTAAGTTGGTTTGCGAAATGTCGCGGTAAGCAAGAGTCGCCACCGTCTTTTATGTTCTCCAACATGGAAAGGACAAAAGCACAGCAAAATTCCTTCTTTGAGAATGTTTCTCGGTTCGGGAGGTAGATTTATAGAAAGGGAAGGTGTTAGCACCCTTTCTATCCGTGGTTATTGTAGCGGTGAAAATCGGAGATCAAGCTATTAATTAACTTGACTCACAAAAGCAAGAGTCGCCACCGCGCTTTATTATTTCCAAGGGAAAAGGGAAAAGAGCGAAATAAAACCCTAAAATATGCAATGTAAAATAATACTTAAAAGTAATAAAAATACAATGCGTTTTTGAAAGAGATCGAGAGTTCGGGGGTTGGTTATACAATGGGAAGGTATTAGCACCCAATGCATCTGCGGTACTCCGCAGGAACCTTTTGAAATATCTGTTTTTTGGTTAAAATTGTTTGTTTGATTAAAATGGTTCGTTTGGCTAAAAATCGGTGTTGGAGAGATTTTGAAGATACGACGACCTAGTGTGGAAGTTTTTGACTTAAAAGGTGTGAGTTTGAAAAATGGGGTCTTTTGGGGAATTATCTTGAGTTTTGCAAAATAGTAAACAAGCAAAAAAATGAATGAAGGGGTTCGCGCAATCGTATGAGATGTGTTCGATGACATGAAGTCAACAAAGTTTAAATCTTTTCCTTGGAGTTAAAACCACAGACGGATAAATAAGCTAAGAGTATGTCAAACCTTAGGTGAAAATAAATCACAAGCCGACAGCATCAAAAAAACCTGATGTGAGATAATACTCCAAGCATCAGATAAAGCGCAAAGGCGGTGGATAAAGCTCACGATATCGGATAAGAATCCCTGCATCACAAGAGATATACCAACAAATCTAACAACACGGGAAACTTATGTGCGTCCGCACAATTTTCAGAAGTTAGTTGGAATTGGAAATAAAATCACAATGCGATGAAAATAATATTTTTAAAACCTGAATTTATTTACAAGTAAAATATACAGTCAAAATATTATGTACAAGTATATATTTACAGTACCAAATATTAAATAAAATAGTAGAATATAATAAAAGGTAAAAGGGAGAGGTATAGGAATTGTGGATGCGCTATATGAGAATGAGTGCTTGAAATAGATTTTTTGGAAACCTTCACAGTAACAAACGCGTTAGTAGCATAAGCGGTATAAAAATTAAAATGAATGAAATTGCAACAAGATTTGAATTTATGTTAGTAATCACAAAGTATAAAAATAAAAATGAACTTGTATGATGCATATGAACAAATGAATATTTACATAAATCAAAATCAAGAATTCATGATATTGTTCAATGTAAACACACACAAAAAAATCAGCATTATCAAAAGTTAGACAACAACAAATTATGCATAAAAAGCTCATGAAAATTAATTTTCAAGTGATTCAAAACTTATGTACAAACACTAATATTAAACCAACAAACTTTATGAATTGAATTCAATTTGAAACATCATCAAAACAAATTTTAAAATAACTTAAACAATAAAACAACATCAACACCGACAATTCCAAATTAATCAATGCCAAAATTACATTAAGTCCAAAAAGTGATGAAAATAAGTTTGGAGTGCAAATTTCAACAAGGATAAATCCGGGCAGCAACTTGACAATATGTCGGTGCTCCAAAATCAAAGAAAAGTCTCAAATTCAACTTGAACAATTTAATCCAATTTCAATATCATTTTCAATACTTGAATCAACTTAAGTTAGAAGATAATGTCATCCTTGAAATTCAAAGCTAGATTCAACAACCAAAATTGACATCAATAATTTCGAACAAATGCTTAGACAACAACCACAAAATCCAATTCAACACACACCTTATGTAATTCAACAATAATAACATGACTAAATCATTAACTTCTTGAACACCAAATTACTAACCAATCATCATCAAATCAAAACAAACTCAACAAAGCAAAATCAACAAAACAATTGATGTCATCACCAAACTATGCATAATTTCAACAATACCGATTTCATGTTTTATTCAACAAAAGTAAATAAGAAATTACTAAAAAAGGGGGTAGAGTTTTACCGCCACTGCAGAAAACGTTATAGCTTGTGAGCGAAAACCGAGTTGCAATGTCGATAGAAAATAAACTCGCCCCAATTGATCCATCCAAGCATTTCTTGGTAGAACCCAAATTGAAAGCAAAGTCAAGTATGCTACTAATCCAAATCGCATAATTATATGTGACCTTGCCGGTAGAATAACTAGAACCAAAATCCATAACAATTTGACCCTTGGATCAATATAGTGAAGAAACGTGGTGGGGGAAGAAACAAACTGTCCAATGGGACTAGCGGTAGCGCTTGAAATCAATCTGAAAACTCTATCAGCGGCAAAAGAGCCAGTGGGAATCCACTTAGACCACTTTGGTGATTGAGCATTATCATCTTTTGACGAAGCTTTGATTCTAAGAAGAATCGTTTTTCTCTTCAGCTTCGGTTTACACAAAAGGGTTTTCTTGGAAACGGGGATTGCATAATGGCATTTTGGGAAAATCACGCCATTTGAATTCGGTGGTGGTGGTGGTGGGTTAGTGCTGGTCTTGACAGCACAAAATCTACGTTCACGAGTGTATGTATCCCCTAGAACCATGATTGTAGCAGTTGCAATACCATCATGACCTCCATTCCAACACTCTCCTATATTGGGGCACTGTGCTTCTTCACAAACAGTATTGAGTTTGAAGTGAGAGATAGATTCCTTAACTTGAGAAAATATTTCACCCTGAAGAGCTTTATGTCTCAACTATTGAGGCTTCTTTACATTGGGGTCTCTCCCGGTGAATGGACCCAACCCACCTGGATAGGGACCGCTCTTGGTCGCTGATTCCATTGGCTTCGACACCTCGCATCCAACTGTGAAAGTAGAAGAAGCATAGCAAGATTTAGGAGATGGAATCGAGGAGAAGGGAAATGAACAAAGATGGAAAAGAGATTAATGAAACATTGAAATATGCAGACGGAGAGAGAGGGAAATGAATTGAGAGTAAAGATGGAAGGATTAGGCGTGGATATGATGATGTGAGGTGAAAGCTGGTGTTTTGTTTGTATCTCTTTTTTCCTTTTTTTTGTTTTTCCCCACTTAACAAAGAAAAGAAATAAGTGTTTATATAGACAGATCAAGAGGAAATTTTCACTTCTGTTTTGCAATTCATTGGCTATTTTTGGATCGATCCATCATTCTCTCTAACAACCAATCAGAATAAAGCACAGTTTAACAAATAATTTTTTATGACCAAAAAGCCCTCTAAAAATAAAAAAGAAGTAAAAATCTGAAAGTATACAAATTAATGCAATTTAAAATATTTTTTATTTTATTTTCTAAATAAAAAAGAGACTCGAAAATGACTAAAAGACGGTAAAAAAATGGACAAAAATCTATCCGAAAAAATGAAATGAACACATTAAAATAAACTACGCGTCTCAAAGATAAATGAAAAAAAATATTAAAATGATCAAAATCGAAATAAAATGATAATTAAAATATCAAGCTAAACAGGCGTTTACGGTTAAAAACGAGACTTCGAACTGTACTGAAAAAATAAAGCGAGCATACCGTCATAATCTACGTGAAGCGCAGATTCATAAAATGAACGGTAAAAGGTGAAAACTTGAAATATTTTCTCGCTAATTTCCCGCATAGTGTCGAATCGCTTTTAACAGTCTGTCTATAAAACCGAAATATTTTTATTATCAACATATAAATTACTTGGAGCAATGCAAGAAAATAGTAAAGAGATAAAAATGAATGAAGTGAAATGTCGGGTACTTTACAGCTGAAAGACGATGCAAACTTTGATTTAAACTGACTTTTTCTGATCAACTTAAATACGACTAATGATGTAAAATGTGATGAATGAAGATATTTACTAATGATTGTGACCAAATGACAAAATATGGTATGAATGTGCGACTGAAAAACATATTAGGGGCGAAATCAAGGGTGCAACGGTGTGCCTTGATGAATCAGTCTTCGAGAATCCACAATCAACCGTACTTCTGGCTTGGGAGACTCAAAACCTTAATTGAGGCGCGACACCTGATGCTCTTGATTCAGACCTGTCTCTGCACATGAAACAAAAGAAAACACGAACATACACCTTTGTATGCGATTAGAAATTAGTGGTACATATGCTAAAAATGTTCAAAACACTTGACAATCTTCGCATAGTCAAAGCTCGAAGGTGAGACGTTAAAACCGACCGTATTTAGTGACCTTGGCTTATGTTTAAAAATGCAAAAATAAATACGGGATCTTAGGTCAAAAATTGGGGTACAACAGCTGCCCCTATTTAAGTTACTTCTATCTGGAGATATGAAGATTGGGAGCTTCATTTCGACGAGATTGAAGGGACTTAAATATAGAATACACAATTTTTGGCCTTAAGATAACGCGATTGTGTTTACGATATGATATGAATGTGATGTTTTGAATTTTATGGGGAATGACGCCATATGAGACAGACTATGCTGGAGAAACCAAGCACATTATACAGTAATCCCACAGAGGAAGAGGTTGTAACTCCACTGGGGAAACAGAGTCACAAACTTCAAATGAGAGACCCTTGAATGATTTACATCAGTGTTGAGACTGGAAGAGAGATGATTTACATCAGTACGAAGACTGGAAAAGAGATGATTTACATCAGTACGAAGACTGGAAAAGAGATGATTTACATCAGCACTGTGACTGGAAAAGGAAATGATTTACATCAGTACGAGACTGGAAAACAAAATGATTGACATCAGCACTGTGGCTGGAAAACAAAATGATTGACATCAGCACTGTGGCTGGAAAACAAAATGATTGACATCAGCACTGTGGCTGGAAAACAAAATGATTGACATCAGCACTGAGACTGGAAAATGATTGATATCAGCACTGTGGCTGGAAAACAAAATGATTGACATCAGCACTGTGGCTGGGGATAAACATCTCTGATTTCTGAATTTTACCAAGAACGGTAACACATTTCTTCTTTAACCAAGATATCGCTTGAAAAGGATAAAATAACAAACTTCCCCACGGGACTTTTCCGAAAGGGATGCCATTTGCTGAGTAAACATTATTGTTGGGGATACACAAGCTACTCCAATAAAGAGGCCGCCACTTGCTTCCTTTCAAAGGTGTCAATAACATACAAGCTGCTCATGAAGAGACCGCCACTTGCTGTCTTCAAAGAATATTAGAGCACACAAGCTGCTCATGAAGAGTCTGCCACTTGTTGCCAAACAAACCACAAGCTGCTCATAAAGAAGCTGCCACTTGCTGTCTTCAAAGAATATTAGAGCACACAAGCTGCTCATGAAGAGTCTGCCACTTGTTGCCAAAAACTCACAAGCTGCTCATAAAGAAGCTGCCACTTGCTGTCTTCAAAGAATATTAGAGCACACAAGCTGCTCATGAAGAGTCCGCCACTTGTTGCCAAAAACCCACAAGCTGCTCATAAAGAAGCTGCCACTTGCTGTCTTCAAAGAATATCAAAGCACACAAGCTTCTCATGAAGAGTCCGCCACTTGTTGCCAATAACCCACAAGCTGCTCATCAAGAAGCTGCCACTTGCCATTTTCAAGGGAACAATAACACACAAGTTGCTCAAATAGATAAGCTGCCACTTGATGTCTTCCAAAAATACTAACGTACAAGCTGCTCATGAAGAAGCTGCCACTTGCCATTTTCCGTACAAGCTGCTCATGAAGAGACCGCCACTTGCCGTTTTCAAAAAGTGTTGATAACATACAAGTTGTCCATGAAGAGACTACCGCTTGCTGTTTTTAAAAGTGTTGATAACATACAAGTTGTCCATGAAGAGACTGCCGCTTGCTGTTTCTTTTCAAAATTACCAATAACACACAAGTTGCTCATGAAGAGACCGCCGCTTGTTGTTTTCTTTCAAGGTATCAATAACATACAAGTTGCTCATGAAGAGACCGCCGCTTGATGTTTTCTCAAGAGAAAAATAACACACAAGTTGCCCATGAAGAGACCGCCGCTTGTTGTTTGTCAAGAGTATCCGTAACACACAAGTTGCCTCATGAAGAGACTACCGCTTGCTGTTTTTCAAAAGTATCAATAACACACAAGTTGCTCATGAAGAGACTGCCGCTTGCTGTTGGTCAAGAGTATCCATAACACACAAGTTACCTCATGAAGAGACTGCCGCTTGCTGTTTCCCAAAAAGATACCCATAAAATATCGTGAAGATATTGCTGGAGGAGAGAACCAATAATTTCATCGGGGATGGACAAACTGCTCATGAAGAGACCGCCATTTGTCGTAGAGAAATCAGAAATAATCAAACTGCTCAAATAAAGAGTCAGTCGCTTGTTGTCATGTCGATATTCCAGAAGAAGGTTGTGATAACACTGCTGGGGGATAAAGTTCATCTTCAATGGGGAACCATGAATAAACCCTTCTTGAGGAGACCAAGTATTTACATTGCGAAATAAATGCACTTTCCATCTAGGTTTTACAGCCTAGAGATATCCACAGGGTATCATTCACAAGAGACAAAGCTCAATCCAGGAATAAACTGGAGAGAAAACAGTCAAACAAGACTCCACCCAATGAGGAAACAACTCAAATGGGGATTTATCCTATCCAGATATGGAAAAGGAAAGCTAAAGCGAGATTCTTCCACGAGAGTTAACTCAGTGGGGAATTAGAAAGGAGGCGCACTTTCTGCTTAAGTTGGCACTCTACTTGGAAAGATCAAATACATTATTTGAATAGACACAACCAAGGTATACGTACCCAATGACATCAACAAATACAACTGTGTATGCATGATGCAAGTGTGAATGAATAAATGAATGTCATGTATATGCTGACAAAACAAACAGGGGAGATAGACAGGAAATGATAAGACATCACAGTATAACTCGACACTCGGCTAATCTCAACAGGATGGGAACATTACTGGAGATAAAACACAGGCCATCATTGGAGCAAGGTCCTTTTACAAGGCTTAAATATCTCTGGAGAGGAAGATATTTTCAGGTAGAAAACCCAAAGTCTAGTCTTCTATTGCAAACAATCCATTGAAAGGATAACAACACAAACAAAGTTTCAGCTGGAAAGAAGTCTTGCTTAGCTGGAGATACTGGGAACACCACCCTCTGATAATGTATGAAAAACATATCTTGACAAATCTGGATTGCCCCCTGGGATTAATTTTGGATTCCCCAAGTTTACTGCTGATAATCTGCGTGATGCACGACAATTCTTGCGAATAGCTTCACTTCTAAAATCCCAAGTTATCTGGTTGATGGGGAGAAATCGTCTCAAGAGGATTTTACAAAAGACCTGGCATTCACCATGCTCTGGTGTCTTCAAACTCTTAGAGGAATTCATCAAATTTCGACGTGATTGCCCCGGATTGACTGTAGTTGACACAACAAAGTCTTCAAATTTTGCCCCAAAAGAGTAAACAAGTTGGGAAAGCATTAATTAGGAGAAGCAACATGTCCGTGCTTAAGGTCTTCAGGTGACATGCCCCTGCATATGATTTTTTCTTGAAATGATCCGCCAATTACTCAACAGAGCTTCAGGCCTTAATAACAAACTCATCACTGGTGCTTATGTGAGCTTCCTTGATATCAAACAAATGTTTTGCAGTTAGAAAAAGTTTACAATGAAAATGAAAATTCTAATGCAACAGTTATGTAAGTCTTGAATATTTTGAAAGATATCGCACAAATTTTGCGAGTTAGAACATCATTTATTTTTGTATAGGAAAAACATATGATACCAACATAACTATTTAGAACATTCATGGGAGTCAGGAACACTATCTCATTGAAGTATGCTTTCAAAATAACCTTGCTTCAATTAGGACTTTTGAAGGTTGTAACGTGGTCTGGTTCATGGTTTTTAGAAAAAAAGATTTTAAGGCTCAAAATATTTGGTGCCCACCCATTCTTCATGATGTTCTCCAACCCTATGTTCAGTTAATTCGACATGAGTGTTCATATCTCAAAAGGATTTTGTGACGGTCAAGGAAACGACGAGGCTTTCGGAGTAGAAACCACCCTCATGTCTTCGTGTTTGTAGTCACCAATTTGTTCTTTGCTGAGGACTTTTCTTTGCAGTCCTTTTCTTTGCAATTTTTACTTTCCCTAACTTTTGCCTGAACTAATTCTTTTGAATTGATAGTCCAGCGGGATGCCTTAATTTTTCCTAAGTCACACGTTTTCATGTTTTTTGACTTAGCAGGCTTTTTCTTTTTCTCGATTTTTTGACTTTTTGAACAAAATGTGTAACATTAGCTTGTCTTTGTTTGTCGAGAGGATTGTGATTGCCTCGTTTCTTGATGAATGAGGGTTAACATTATGATTCCACATCTTCTGGCTTCATTATACATGAAAGATAGCCCTCGTAGTTTCTCTTCAAAAAACATCTTCCTTATGAATTTTGAACACTCAGTCAGATTAACTAAAAACTACCCTGCCCCAGGTTAAAATTCAAGGTTTTTTCGTATAGAAAAGAAACTTCTGCTTCAAAGGCTCAAAAGGGGTTAGCAAGGGATTATCTTCCTTATATCTCCGGTGTTTAGGGATTTGAAACAATGTCTGTACATCATCAGCAAGATTTTATCCAAAAGCAAACAACCAGAGATTTTGTATTCTTTAGATCATCATCCTCCCTTCAATCTCTGCCTAGGCAAGAGAATGGGCAACAAGTTGGTATCATAATGCAAAAAGAAATTTGAAATTTGAAAACAAATATGAGTGAAACGAATGAATTTCTTCAAGACAAACATACCCATTGTATTAAGATAATCATTCAGATGCAAACAAGTTCTTACATGCAAACAATGTTTTGATAAACAAGAAAAATTACAAAAAGCATGAATAAGTTAATAATCTAGGAAGGCTTCCCACCTGGACTTGAATTACCGAAAACATCCTTCAAAACTCAGAGTGACCATCAATCGTGTTTACTCTTCGGCACATGCTTGATTTGAACTTCAAAACCAACGTCCTTGAATGACAAGATACCACTTCTGACCAACTTCTGAACCTCAATCTTCAAAGAAAAGCAACCCTCCAAGTCGTGCCCAGGAGCACCTTGATGAAAAGTACAAGCCAAATCAGCTTTGTAGTACCAATGTATCTTCTCAGAAAGCTTCGGTGGAGGTCGGGTCTGAACCAAATTCCTCTGCATCAGGATAGGGAACAACTCTGTATAGATAATTGGAATTGGATCAAACTGGGTTTTCCTTTGATTAGGAACTTGCTGATTCTGTTGATGAATAGGAGAAACATGATGATTCTGACGATGATTATTTCTTCCTCTGGTTCTCTTCTTGGAAAAGTTATTATCAAACTTCTTCACACCATTAGCTGAGCTACCATCCTCATATGAACATCCCTTCCCGACATCTTCTTCTAGACGCACTCCCACATTCACCTTGTCAGGAAAGTCATTAGGTGCATTAACCATCACCTTCTCATGAGAGAATGATTTTAGAGTTTCAGTGAATGCTTTTATCATCGCTTCCTCCCTCCTAGAAGGATTGACTTGGGCGGCAATCAGAATTTCAACCAAGCCAGTTAAGTGCTCCACACTAGCTTTCAAAATAGTCATCTCTCTACGGAGTTCAGAAACCTCTTGCTTGATATTCTCCATTGTTCTCTTAGCGCGAGTGTTGTACTGGTGAGACCAAAGGAAAAATAAGACTCGGAAAAGGACCTTTGAAAGTGAAACAAAAAATGTAGAATGATGTATGGTATGCAAAAGAGAGTTTTTATTTGATTTTCAAAGAACTCAAGATATTAAGTTGTAAACATCAAAGTATGAAGATAGAAGATGAATTTTAAATTGGCTCCAAACATTGATCAAGTTATCATCAAGATCAATCATCCATTTTGGTGGATTAGGGTTTTCGCCCTATCAACACCCAAGATCAATTGAGCTTGACGAAACTTGTGATGTTTACAAAGAAAGACCTCCAAATTCCTTCAAAGTCAAGTGAAAAGGGTTTTATGGATGCATGAATGCATGGCTATGCAACAACCACAAGCAAGGTCACAAATAAAGTCGAAAGGTTCAACGTCACGAGCATGGAGTCAAGGTAAGGAACACCCCCAAGGTATGATCTAACGGTTTAATCACACTTGTAGAACAAGGTTCTAAGAGTTCCCGGAGTCTACATTCCTCCTTCGGATATTACCAACATCTTGATTACTCAATAATCAGCAATATTCTCAAGAGAAACTCATCCGAGCGTAGCATCGCGTAACAATTACTTCCGGATTACTCCGTTATAATCTCCGCGCTACACCTAAAAGGCCAAGATGGGTTAGGGTTCTACGGTTCTCAGCTTCTCTGGCTCCCAGGTCGAAAATAATAATGTCTTCCCGATTACTCGGTAAACAAATATTACGTTCAAAAGGGCCTTCCACTGAGTGGGGGATCTCATGCCTCCTTCTTTGGGATTACTCCCTCAAAGTTAACATGACTATACCGCTCGTCCTATTCCTAAGTGTAACTTAGTCCGGGTATAGGACTTGTCCTTTGTAAATATTATCAACACCCAAATAATCATAATATATACATATAATCAAACAATCAAATAATGATAAAACAGATAAAACAAATTAGGCTTAACCCACTTAGGGATGGACCAGCAAGAGGTCAATCTTCCCCAGCAGAGTCGCCAATTCTGTAGCGGTGAAAATCAGAGATCAAGCTATTAATTAACTTGACTCACAAAAGCAAGAGTCGCCATCGCGCTTTATTATTTCCAAGGGAAAAGGGAAAAGAGCGAAATAAAACCCTAAAATATGCAATGTAAAATAATACTTAAAAGTAATAAAAATACAATGCGTTTTTGAAAGAGATCGAGAGTTCGGGGGTTGGTTATACAATGGGAAGGTATTAGCACCCAATGCATCTGCGGTACTCCGCAGGAACCTTTTGAAATATCTGTTTTTTGGTTAAAATTGTTTGTTTGATTAAAATGGTTCGTTTGGCTAAAAATCGGTGTTGGAGAGATTTTGAAGATACGACGACCTAGTGTGGAAGTTTTTGACTTAAAAGGTGTGAGTTTGAAAAATGGGGTCTTTTGGGGAATTATCTTGAGTTTTGCAAAATAGTAAACAAGCAAAAAAATGAATGAAGGGGTTCGCGCAATCGTATGAGATGTGTTCGATGACATGAAGTCAACAAAGTTTAAATCTTTTCCTTGGAGTTAAAACCACAGACGGATAAATAAGCTAAGAGTATGTCAAACCTTAGGTGAAAATAAATCACAAGCCGACAACATCAAAAAAACCTGATGTGAGATAATACTCCAAGCATCAGATAAAGCGCAAAGGCGGTGGATAAAGCTCACGATATCGGATAAGAATCCCTGCATCACAAGAGATATACCAACAAATCTAACAACACGGGAAACTTATGTGCGTCCGCACAATTTTCAGAAGTTAGTTGGAATTGGAAATAAAATCACAATGCGATGAAAATAATATTTTTAAAACCTGAATTTATTTACAAGTAAAATATACAGTCAAAATATTATGTACAAGTATATATTTACAGTACCAAATATTAAATAAAATAGTAGAATATAATAAAAGGTAAAAGGGAGAGGTATAGGAATTGTGGATGCGCTATATGAGAATGAGTGCTTGAAATAGATTTTTTGGAAACCTTCACAGTAACAAACGCGTTAGTAGCATAAGCGGTATAAAAATTAAAATGAATGAAATTGCAACAAGATTTGAATTTATGTTAGTAATCACAAAGTATAAAAATAAAAATGAACTTGTATGATGCATATGAACAAATGAATATTTACACAAATCAAAATCAAGAATTCATGATATTGTTCAATGTAAACACACACAAAAAAATCAGCATTATCAAAAGTTAGACAACAACAAATTATGCATAAAAAGCTCATGAAAATTAATTTTCAAGTGATTCAAAACTTATGTACAAACACTAATATTAAACCAACAAACTTTATGAATTGAATTCAATTTGAAACATCATGAAAACAAATTTTAAAATAACTTAAACAATAAAACAACATCAACACCGACAATTCCAAATTAATCAATGCCAAAATTACATTAAGTCCAAAAAGTGATGAAAATAAGTTTGGAGTGCAAATTTCAACAAGGATAAATCCGGGCAGCAACTTGACAATATGTCGGTGCTCCAAAATCAAAGAAAAGTCTCAAATTCAACTTGAACAATTTAATCCAATTTCAATATCATTTTCAATACTTGAATCAACTTAAGTTAGAAGATAATGTCATCCTTGAAATTCAAAGCTAGATTCAACAACCAAAATTGACATCAATAATTTCGAACAAATGCTTAGACAACAACCACAAAATCCAATTCAACACACACCTTATGTAATTCAACAATAATAACATGACTAAATCATTAACTTCTTGAACACCAAATTACTAACCAATCATCATCAAATCAAAACAAACTCAACAAAGCAAAATCAACAAAACAATTGATGTCATCACCAAACTATGCATAATTTCAACAATACCGATTTCATGTTTTATTCAACAAAAGTAAATAAGAAATTACTAAAAAAGGGGGTAGAGTTTTACCGCCACTGCAGAAAACGTTATAGCTTGTGAGCGAAAACCGAGTTGCAATGTCGATAGAAAATAAACTCGCCCCAATTGATCCATCCAAGCATTTCTTGGTAGAACCCAAATTGAAAGCAAAGTCAAGTATGCTACTAATCCAAATCGCATAATTATATGTGACCTTGCCGGTAGAATAACTAGAACCAAAATCCATAACAATTTGACCCTTGGATCGATATAGTGAAGAAACGTGGTGGGGGAAGAAACAAACTGTCCAATGGGACTAGCGGTAGCGCTTGAAATCAATCTGAAAACTCTATCAGCGGCAAAAGAGCCAGTGGGAATCCACTTAGACCACTTTGGTGATTGAGCATTATCATCTTTTGACGAAGCTTTGATTCTAAGAAGAATCGTTTTTCTCTTCAACTTCGGTTTACACAAAAGGGTTTTCTTGGAAACGGGGATTGCATAATGGCATTTTGGGAAAATCACGCCATTTGAATTCGGTGGTGGTGGTGGTGGGTTAGTGCTGGTCTTGACAGCACAAAATCTACATCCACGAGTGTATGTATCCCCTAGAACCATGATTGTAGCAGTTGCAATACCATCATGACCTCCATTCCAACACTCTCCTATATTGGGGCACTGTGCTTCTTCACAAACAGTATTGAGTTTGAAGTGAGAGATAGATTCCTTAACTTGAGAAAATCTTTCACCCTGAAGAGCTTTCTGTCTCAACCATTGAGGCTTCTTTACATTGGGGTCTCTCCCGGTGAATGGACCCAACCCACCTGGATAGGGACCGCTCTTGGTCGCTGATTCCATTGGCTTCGACACCTCGCATCCAACTGTGAAAGTCGAAGAAGCATAGCAAGATTTAGGAGATGGAATCGAGGAGAAGGGAAATGAACAAAGATGGAAAAGAGATTAATGAAACATTGAAATATGCAGACGGAGAGAGAGGGAAATGAATTGAGAGTAAAGATGGAAGGATTAGGCGTGGATATGATGATGTGAGGTGAAAGCTGGTGTTTTGTTTGTATCTCTTTTTTCCTTTTTTTTGTTTTTCCCCACTTAACAAAGAAAAGAAATAAGTGTTTATATAGACAGATCAAGAGGAAATTTTCACTTCTGTTTTGCAATTCATTGGCTATTTTTGGATCGATCCATCATTCTCTCTAACAACCAATCAGAATAAAGCACAGTTTAACAAATAATTTTTTATGACCAAAAAGCCCTCTAAAAATAAAAAAGAAGTAAAAATCTGAAAGTATACAAATTAATGCAATTTAAAATATTTTTTATTTTATTTTCTAAATAAAAAAGAGACTCGAAAATGACTAAAAGACGGTAAAAAAATGGACAAAAATCTATCCGAAAAAATGAAATGAACACATTAAAATAAACTACGCGTCTCAAAGATAAATGAAAAAAAAATATTAAAATGATCAAAATCGAAATAAAATGATAATTAAAATATCAAGCTAAACAGGTGTTTACGGTTAAAAACGAGACTTCGAACTGTACCGAAAAAATAAAGCGAGCATACCGTCATAATCTACGTGAAGCGCAGATTCATAAAATGAACGGTAAAAGGTGAAAACTTGAAATATTTTCTCGCTAATTTCCCGCATAGTGTCGAATCGCTTTTAACAGTCTGTCTATAAAACCGAAATATTTTTATTATCAACATATAAATTACTTGGAGCAATGCAAGAAAATAGTAAAGAGATAAAAATGAATGAAGTGAAATGTCGGGTACTTTACAGCTGAAAGACGATGCAAACTTTGATTTAAACTGACTTTTTCTGATCAACTTAAATACGACTAATGATGTAAAATGTGATGAATGAAGATATTTACTAATGATTGTGACCAAATGACAAAATATGGTATGAATGTGCGACTGAAAAACATATTAGGGGCGAAATCAAGGGTGCAACGGTGTGCCTTGATGAATCAGTCTTCGAGAATCCACAATCAACCGTACTTCTGGCATGGGAGACTCAAAACCTTAATTGAGGCGCGACACCTGATGCTCTTGATTCAGACCTGTCTCTGCACATGAAACAAAAGAAAACACGAACATACACCTTTGTATGCGATTAGAAATTAGTGGTACATATGCTAAAAATGTTCAAAACACTTGACAATCTTCGCATAGTCAAATCTCGAAGGTGAGACGTTAAAACCGACCGTATTTAGTGACCTTGGCTTATGTTTAAAAATGCAAAAATAAATACGGGATCTTAGGTCAAAAATTGGGGTACAACAGTTATCCACGGGCTCTTAGGTACTTGCTCTTATGTTTTCAAAAATTGTTTGCTTTTCAAGTGTGTGGGTTTTGAAAAAAGTTTCGTTTGGAAAAAATTTCTAAGTAACTCTTGTATCTGTCCTCAAGAGTGTATGAAATATTTGTTTGAAAACCTTTTGAAAGTGTAGGTGCGAAAAGTTGTTTTGTTTGTTTGAAAGAGCAAGTACCCAGGAGAATCTACCTACTCTAAGGAATTAGGCTGTGTAAGAGTCCTTTAGATAGTGTTATCCCACCATTGAGAGGTAGGTAGCACCGTCGTTGGAGGTATTCGGGTCAATTGGATTATAGGGACAGTGTGGTCACCAAAGTAATAGTAGGACACCTTAAAAGTAACCCTAATGTCCTAGATCCTTTTTATCCGAGGCAACCGTTTCGAGGCAACTGGATCTTTAGACAGGAGGGCGACCTCTAAAACACCCTATACTTGACGACCACGTTCGAGGCAACCAGTGAGGCGTACCCTAGGAGTGGCATGTGCTTGTGTGTTGTTTTTCAGTTAAGGTTATCTTGTACATGTTATTTGTGAGCTACGGATTGATTTTATTTGTCATACAAGTCTTTCATGCATTTTTTAACAGTTAGGAGTGCGGAAAATAAAATGCGGAAAAGGTAAATCTAGCTATTACAAGGCGCGGGTCTATACATCGCCAAAAACAAAAACCCGTTTTGAAAATAAGAATGCGAGAAATAGTAAATAAAGAGATAAACCTAATTAACTATTACATTTCCGGAAGCAGTTACATAAATATAATCAAAATAAATAAATACGCGCGAATAGAAATTTAATCGGGAACGTCCTTAGGGTGTTGACCCTTTTGAGAAAGAATTGAATTTCGTCCCTTTTTGCAATTAATTAAGAAACTAAACCTAATAACTAATTAATTAATTAAAAGAAAAAAATGTTTTTTTTTTGTATCTTTATGTTTTTTATGAAATAAAGTAAAAAGAAATTAGAAGTAAAAAGTTAGAGAAAACCTAAGTTCTAAGTTGATTTTATTTATTATGAAAAGATTAAAATTAAACCTAAATTAAACTAAATTAATGATGTTTAGAAGTTATTTACAAAAAATAAAAGTGTGAAATTAATAGTAAATGAAATATTTACATTTTTTTAGTTTTTGAATTTTTATTGTGAAAAATGTTAATTATGTTAATTATGTTAATTTTGGTGATAATAATAATAATTAGAAAAAATAATTAATAACTAAATTAGTAAATATAAAACAAAAAGAAAAAGAATGAACCAAGGGGGGTGTTGGACCCTTAGGGAGGTGAATCTGGAAATTTAGGCCCATTAACTCAAGCCTGCGTTGACTTCTGGGATTTGCTGAGCGTTCATTGACTGGGTAGCATGGTGGTCAGCACCTCAGGGCCATTGGATTTGTGGCTGTGGACACATGGCACGCTGATGCATGAGGGCATATGGTGTTTGTTGTTTGGAAGACTGCATAGGAACATATTAGAAAAAATATTAACAAGCCTTTGGGGGACCTGGGAATCGAACCCAGGTCCCAATGATGCATAGCCAACACACTTAACCATTCCAACCACCTGCGCGCGTTTGTAAGTATAATGAGAAACAAATATTATAACAAATAACAAAACGCTAAACTATGAAGCACAAAACGCGCGCCATTTTTTGAATCGTCCAAACACAAAGCAGCACGTCATCATCTTCCTCCTTTCGCCTGTAAGATAAAAATGGTTAGTGGGGGTTTTTAACCCCCACAAAACAACATGAGAAAAAAAATAACGATTAGCTCTGTGTGCAACATAAATTGTTCGCGATGATGGATTTAAGTTCGTCTGGATGCAACGATCTCAACCATAGGCATTATGAAGCCTAATTTTTCCTGTATGGGAAAGCCCCAATTCAAAAGCTTGAAAACCCTAAGATTCATCCATGGTGGTTTGCGTTTCAGGGCATCTCAATGCAATTGAACCATACCATTAGTTTCCTATGGACTCATACAACACAAAACAAGCAACAAATTATGTTAATGATGCATGAACAATGAATTTCGATTCCAAGAAAATTGTGCAAACCGTGAGTTCGTGTGGGGCGATTCCTTAGGCCTGAGCGCTTGGTTTTGATTCCAAAAGACTCCTGAGAGTTCCTGCAAAGTGTTAGAAACGAGAAAAGGATTTGAATTGCCTTGGAAGGTGGATTTCAGTTTTGACTTTTTGCTTGATTTTTTTGAATATGGTTTGGCCGTTTGTGCAGTGCTTGGATCGTGAATGAGGTATGGCTTCCTTGCATATGTATGTATGAATGAGAATTAAGTGATATGATGAGCCTTAACCTTGTGCAATTATGTTTTGGATTTTGTTTGACCACCATTAAAGGACATTCCAAACTTGGTTCAAATTTTGAATTTTAATGCATAAATAAGCTTGGCACGATTTTGGCAGCTAGCATATGACACATAAAAGTCATTCAAATCAAAAGATGTTATTTAATTAATTTTTTTGATTTTATTTGAATTTTATGGATTTAAAATGAATTAAATCAACAAAAATTAAATAAAATAGAAAATTAATGTTTAATCTTGAAATTAATCATGGGACACGTGTATGGCATGACAAGGCTGAATCAAGTGGAAGAAAGTGGGCCCTTTTGTCAAAAAATGAAGTTTTAAGGATAGTTGACTTTTGCCATTTCACAAATATTTCCCAACTTCTCCAATGCATATCTTGTTCAATTTTGATCATATGAACATGTTCTTGGACATTTTGGAAAGGTCTTGAAGTCCTCTAACCAATGCCTTTGGTACCATGTCATTTTGATTTACCAATCTCAAGTTATGGCCTTTGACTTAAAATGCCTTTTTGTTGATTTTTGAAAATGACCTATAATGTTGAAATTGATAACTCTTTGTGAGAGCATTTCTTGGACTTGGAATGTGAATATGAGTTGTAGGAAATGTCCTCCCCTTCAAGATGAGCATTGGATGGGATTTTTTCTGATGAACCATGAAAAAGTTATGCCTTAGTCAAGTTACAGTTGACTTTTCAGCTGTCCAAAAATGGAAACTTTTGCATCTTGATGATTTTTGAGCCATGCTTGTGGAATCATGATCAAGAATTGATCAAATGATGATTGTGGCCTCAACATAAGATGTTGACCAAAAATTTTGACTTTTGACTGTCAAATGACCATTTTACCCCTACAGTTGATTGTGGAGCAACTAGGGCTTTTGACCGTGCAACTTGACCTTGTGAGCCTTGAAACTTGGCATGTGGATGCTTGACAATGTGTATAGGCCTATGGGACTTGATTGAGCCCTTGAAAACCTCAACTTCCTTGCAAGAACCAAAACCCTAATTTTGACTGGCTTAAGAGGATGGTTTGACTGTGCAACCCTTGAGTAGACTTGAGCAAATTGAGATGATGCTTGTCAAAACTTTGAAGAATATGCCTGTTCAATCTTCTTAGACTTGAGGATGTAGATTGGCTTGTGTGCCTTTCGTGATCCGAAGGTGGCATATGATTGAACACTAGAGTGCCTAGAAATTTGCACTCACATAGTAGAATATCAACAGTGTGATGGTGGGAATGCGCTTATAGATGCCATCTGGAGATGTGATAGAACCTTGTCGGGAATGGGCTTATAGATGCCATTTGGAATTGTTGGCAGGTAGATGGGCTTATAGATGCCACCGGGGGTGTCGATCGCGTAAGATATTCCTTAGCGAGAACTTGCGTACTTGAGAAAGAAAGATAATTTCATGGCCTGCTACAGGTGTTGATCTTCAAACTCTTCATGCAGATATGCCCTGGCTAGATACAGGTATCGAATCTACAATCAATTGCTCACAGATGTGCCCTAGCTATATACAAGAATCAAATCTGGAACTTCAAAAGGTTATTTACAGACGTGCCCTGGCTAGATACAGGAATCGAATCTCTAAACTCTTCATGCAGACATGCCCTGGCTAGATACAGGAATCGAATCTACAATCAGTTACTCACAGATATGCCCTGGCTAGATACATGAATCGAATCTGGAATTGGTCGTCTATAGATATGCCCTGGCTAGATACAGGAGTCGAATCTCTAAACTCTTCATGTAGACATGCCCTGGCTGGATACAGGTATCGAATCTACAATCAAACACTCACAGATTAGCCCTGGCTAGATACAGGAATCGAATCTGGAATCGGTCATCTACAGATATGCCCTGGCTGGATACAGGAGTCGAATCTCTAAACTCTTCATGCAGACATGCCCTGGCTGGATACAGGAATCGAATCTGGAATTGGTCGTCTACAGATATGCCCTGGCTGGATACAAGAGTCGAATCTCTAAACTCTTCATGCAGACATGCCCTGGCTGGATACAGGTGTCGAATCTACAATCAGTTACTCACAGATATGCCCTGGCTAGATACAGGAATCGAATCTGGAATTGCGACAGTTGATAATAATTATCTTTGGATTGACCTTTTTCCCTGAAAAGGCAAAACATCAGTTGTATGCAATGTCATGATGTATGGAATGATGTCATGATGTTCCGAGATAGTGTAGTATGCACTTTATCATGTATGTAAGCAGGATGTATGAAATGTGAAATGTCTATGAATGTATCTTTGTCTAGGAAAATAAATCCTTGACGAATGCCGGGAAGTTAAATCCTGGGCTGATGTTGAAGAGTATAGTTCTTCGTTTCCACTGGGGATGATGATTGCAAGAATAAACCGGTAGGAGAAGATGACTCCGTTGGGGAATAAACTTGATGAAAGAGATTACTCTGCGGGGAAACACTCTGTGGGATGAGATGCTTCGCTGAGATTTTGATGATAACTCCGCTGGGGATTTCGTTGAGAAGTTTTGTTGGGGAATTTGATGAACTCCGCTGGGGGATGGGAAGAGCTTCGCCGAGGACGATCTTTCCGTGGTAATTAGCTGAGGATAACCCAGTTATAAGCTCTGGTGGAGAATAACCTTTGAATAAAGCCGGGGAGATGCGTTCGTACTCTGCAGGTGATAAGCTTCCAGAATCTACTGGGAATAAGCTTCCAGAATCTACTAGGGAGGACTGATTCAACTCTCCTGGGGAGACTTTGGACTGTATTGGGGAAGTGGCTCCACTGGGGTGTCTGGTATCTCGCCGGGGAACAATCTTATATTAAGACTGCCGGGGATGCTTGCTTAGGAACATCTGTATACTCCGTTGGGGAATATTGAGATTTTCTGGGGATACCCAACTTCCTTAATGCTGACAGTAGCCTAACTCTGCTTGGGGAGAGTATCGCTGACTTGCTGGAGATATTGTGCCTTTTCGGGGCTGATGGGAGATCAACTCTGCTTGAGGAGAGTATTGCTGAAATCTGTCTTACTCTGTAGGGAGTGGAGGTATCTAGGTTACGTTCTTCAGCCAAACTTACCTTGGTACCTTGGTGAACAGAGCAACTAGATCACTTAGACAACTCATTATTACCCCTGTTTCTGATGTCACCTGTAATTAATCCTTTGTTTCATATGCAAATATTTATGAGTTAGCAATTAGTGTCAAATGCATATATCAAAAATGAACATTGGACGTTCTTTGCAAAACAAAACAGAAAAAGAAAAACAATTGGCAATTTTTCTGGGAAAGTGAATTTGTATTGATTTTTGAATTTTCCTGAAAATAGGCATTTATGTACAAGAGGCTGACGTCCTAGTAAGAGAACGCCGCCGAACAAGAGAGTTTATACAATTTTGTGAAAAAGGAAAACAAACAGCTATGTGAACAATAATCCCACTGGGTTCCAACTCTGCTATCGCCTTTATGTCTTCAAGCGTCTCATCACTTTGCTGTTTAGTTGAAGATGAAGCTGATTGATCGATGTCGTTTGAACCTGATAGTTGATACCGAATTCTGGATGCAAGGTGGTCCAATGAGACATAATATTACGCTTTATCCCTAACTTTTGCCTGGACCGCCCTTTCGGGTTTTCAGTCCACCGGGATACCCATTTTTTCCCAAGCCGCCTTTTCAGGTTTTCGACTTGCCGGGTGTACAGATTTTTTTTCATTTCATCCCTTATTTTTGCCCGAACCCTTTTGGTTTGCCGGGAAGCCCTTATTTTTGCCTAGGTGTGTCAACCTAGCGAGTCTTTAATTCATGCGTAGTATCTTTTTACTATGTCTGCATTAGCGGGGTGAGGAAGGTCGTCACCATCTATGGTGGTTAGAATCATAGCTCCTCCTGAGAAGACATGTTTAACCACAAATGGCCCTTCGTACGTAGGGATCCATTTGCCCCTGGGATCACTTTGAGGAAGAATGATGCGCTTGATTACCAGGTCTCCAACTTGATACTCTTGTCGTTTGACTTTCTTGTTAAATGCCCTGATCATCCGTTTTTGGTACGTCTGACCATGACAAATAGCAGTGAGTCTCTTCTCGTCAATTAGGTTCAGTTGATCAAGCCGAGTCTGGATCCAGTCATCTTCGCTCAAACCTGCATCCTTCATTATCCGGAGAGAGGGTATCTGGACTTCAATAGGCAAGACTGCCTCCATGCCATAGACCAAGGAAAAAGGTGTTGCCCCTGTTGACGTCCTTGCTGAGGTACGGTATCCATGAAGAGCAAACGGTAACATCTCGTGCCAATCTTTATAGGTTACTGTCATCTTCTGCACAATCTTCTTGATATTCTTATTAGCTGCTTCTACAGCCCCATTCATCTTCGGCCGGTAGGGAGAAGAATTGTGGTGCTGTATCTTGAATTGCTCGTAGAGCTCAGTGATTATCTTGTTATTAAGATTGGTACCATTATCCGTAATGATCCTCTCAGGTACACCGTAGCGACAGATCAGGTTGTGCCGAATGAACCTTGCCACGACGTTCTTGGTTACGGTAGCATAGGAAGCTGCTTCAACCCACTTTGTAAAGTAATCAATCGCTACCAGGATGAAGTGATGCCCGTTGGATGCCGTAGGTCTGATTTCGCCGATCATATCAATGCCCCACATTGCAAACGGCCATGGTGCTGTCAAGACGTTCAGAGGAACGGGAGGAACGTGCACCTTATCAGCATAGATCTGGCATTTGTGACACGTCCGAGAATGTTGGTAAGAGTCAGCTTCCATTGTGGACCAGAAATATCCTGCCCGAAGGATTTTCTTTGCCATGGTATGTCCACTGGAATGTGTTCCGAAGGTACCCTCATGCAGCTCTGCCATGATCCTTTCTGCTTCAGTTTTATCCATACAACACAGTAAGGTTGAATCATGGTTTCGTTTGTATAGAATGCCATTACTGAGGAAGAACTTTGCAGCGAATCTTCTCAGGAACTTCTTGTCATTGACAGATGCACCCTCGGGGTATTCTTGAGCTTCCAAGTACCTCTTCACTTCATGATACCAAGGTTTTTCAGTTACCTCTTCAGCCTCAAGATCGCAGCAATGTGCAGGTTCGTCCAATTTCCAGATAATGATCCGGGGAGCTTCGTTGTCCCATTTGACTTTGAACATAGAAGACATTGTAGCCAGCGCGTCCGCCAACTGATTCTCCTCTCTTGGGAAGTGTTCAAAAGTTATCTCTTCAAAATGGGGGATCAATGTCAACACATACTCCTTGTAGGGAATAAGATTTGGGTGTTTCGTATCCCACTCGCCTTTGATCTGATTGATCACGAGAGCGGAATCTCTGAAGACACTCAGAAACTTAATCCTTAAGTCAATTGCAGCTTGAAGACCCATGATGCATGCCTCATACTCCGCCATGTTGTGGGTGCAGTTGAAACATAACCGGGCAGTGAGTGGAGTATGAGTGCCTTTAGGGGATATGATCACGGTGCCAATACTGTTACCCAAAGCGTTTGAGGCTCCGTCAAAGTGCATAGACCATCGGGATCCTTCCTCAGGTCCTTCATCCGGTCCAGGTACTTCACAATCAGTCACTACCATGATATTCTCGTCTAGAAATTCAAAGTTCATGGACTGGTAGTCATCCACTGCTTGGTGTGCCAAATGGTCTTCCAATACACTTCCCTTGATTGCTTTCTGAGTCGTGTACTGGATGTCGTATTCTATCAAGATCATTTGCCACCTTGCTATTCTTCCGGACAAGGCAGGCTTTTCGAAGATGTACTTGATTGGATCCATTTTAGAAATCAATAGAGTAGTGTGAGTCAACATATACTGTCTCAGCCGGCGAGCAGCCCATACCAAAGCGCAGCAAGTTTTCTCGAGCAGTGAGTATCGGGTCTCACAGTCGGTAAACTTTTTGCTAAGGTAATAAATAGCGTGCTCTTTTCGGCCAGACTCGTCATGCTGCCCTAGCACACACCCCATTGAGCTGTCAAGTACTGTCAAGTATAAGATTAGAGGTCTCCCTATAACCGGTGGCATAAGAATGGGTGGTTCTTGGAGATACTCTTTGATTCTATCGAAAGCGGCCTGACATTCATCGTTCCAACGTACTACTTGATCTTTCTTCAGCAGCTTGAAGATTGGTTCACAGGTAGCAGTTAGATGTGAGATGAATCGGGAAATGTAGTTTAGTCGTCCCAGAAAGCCTCTGACTTCTTTCTCTGTCTTGGGAGATGGCATCTCTTGTATGGCTTTCACCTTGGCAGGGTCCACTTGAATACCTTTGTCGCTTACGACGAAGCCTAGCAATTTTCCAGATCTCACCCCAAAGGTGCACTTGTTTGGGTTCAACCTTAGCTTGTACAACTTCAGACGGTCAAACAGCTTCTACAGATGGTCAATGTGTTCCTCCTCAGTTTGGGACCTTGCAATCATATCGTCGACATATACTTCAATCTCATGATGGATCATGTCATGAAACAAAGCAACCATGGCACGTTGGTAGGTTGCCCCAGCATTTTTCAACCCAAAAGGCATGACCTTGTAGCAAAAGGTGCCCCACTGAGTAACAAAAGTGGTCTTCTCCATGTCTTCAGGAGCCATCTTGATCTGATTATAACCGGAGAAACCGTCCATGAAGGAGAATACCTTATGCTGAGTAGTGTTGTCAACCAGAACGTCGATGTGAGGTAGAGGGAAGTCATCCTTGGGGCTCGCCCTGTTCAAATCCCTGTAATCAACACACATTCTGACCTTACCATCTTTCTTCGGCACTGGAACCACGTTGGCAACCCATTGAGGGTAAGAAGTCACTGCCAGAAAACCGGCGTCAAATTGTTTCATAACCTCAGCTTTGATTTTCTTGGACATCTCTGGACGCATACGGCGGACCTTCTGCTTAACCGGAGGGCAGTCTTCCTTGGTAGGCAGGTGATGAACCACAATGTCGGTATCCAACCCAGGCATGTCTTCGTAGGACCAGGCAAAGATTTCCACATAGTCATGCAGCATCTGAATCAACCGTTGTTTCACACTGAGCTCTAGATTGGCACCAATCTTGACTTCCTTCCTGTCTGTCTCAGTACCCAAATTTACCATTTCCACTGGCTCTTCATGTGGCTGAATGGCCCTCTCTTCCTGGAGTAACAGTCTTGCAAGCTCACCAGGCACTTCACAATCCTCTTCACCTTCGTCTTCGGCTAAGTTGATCAGATTTTCGAAGTCATAACTGGCAGTAGCAGAGTCGTTACCAGTGGGATCCAGAGTGGATTGGAACATGTATAGGTGAGTGTGTGTAAATATAGCTGTTTTGCAATATATAATAAAGAAAGAAAAGGAGCGCAAGATTTGAAATGTAAAAAACGTCTAATGCTTTTATTAATGATATATGAAAGTGACACACAGAAGCCCTCACAAATGACGCCACGGTGCCCCGGGTAAGACACCGGGCCATAAAGTTTCAATTTATTGTCTGTTACAACTTTAAAACAAAGGAGTTCATTACTGAGTGACAAAAGTAATAGGTATGAAATCTTTCGCCGTCCAGTTTCTTGGTCCACGGTCAGTCGTTGGGTAGATCCAACTGTCGAACTCAGATTCTTCCGCTTCGTCCTCAATAGCATTAACTCCTGGGTTGGTGATGAACACAGGAAGTATTCCAATCCTTGCCTTACGCACAGCCTTCTGAGCTTCTGCAGTGAAACCCAAGCCAAACTTGTCAGTTTTCGGAGTGAAATCAGGAAGTCGGCCCCAGTTTGCACACTCACCCTTCTCGATCACAGCCCGGGCATCCTTTAAGGAAGCCATCTTCAAAGGAGGGTCTTCAATCACTGTTTTTGCTGCTGCCAAGGTCTGAGGCACCTCTTCAAAGTGTTGAAAGGGGGTCTCAATGAACTCCCCATCCATCTCTACGTACCGGAACGAGTTGAGGTGGCTAACCATATATTCCTCTTCCCCTTGGACTGTTACGATCTTCCCTCTGACCGGGTACTTAAGCTTCTGATGTAATGTGGAGGTCACAGCTCCAGCCTTGTGGATCCATGGACGACCAAGTAAACAAGAATAGGATGGACGAATGTCCATCACATAGAAAGTTGAATCAAAAACTTGAGAACCAACCCTGATTGGAATGTCAACCTCACCATGTACCATCCTCTTCGACCCGTCAAAGGCCCGGACAACAATGTTACTAGGCTTGAGCTCTAAACCCTCACAATCCAACCTGTCTAGGGCCTTCTTGGGTAATACGTTCAATGAAGAACCGGTGTCTACCAACACACGGGCAAGAGTAGTGCCCCTGCATTCAATGGAGACATGCAGGGCGTCGCTATGGTTCTTTCCCTTGGCAGTCAGATCAGCGTCAGAGAAACCCAACCCATTATCAGCAGTCAAGTTGGCCACACAATCGGTAAAGATCGGCAGACGTTTCTTGTGGCACGTGGGCTGTCTTCAAGAAGGCAATCAAGGCCTTGGCATGGGCCTCCGAACACAACAATAGTGATAGCATGGAAATCTTAGATGGGGTGTGCCCCAGTTGCTCAAAGACGTTGAAATCACTCTTCTTGATAATCTTGAGGATCTCTTCCATCTCTTGCTTGGAAGCCTCAACAGTGGTTGTCTTTGGTGCCTCCGTCCGGGCAGGCACATCAGTAGCAATCCCTTTGCCCCGAGCGTCAGATGACTCGGAAACAGGGGTAGAAACAGGAACTTGGTCAGGCAGGGAAGCGGGCACACTTGCAGGTGTGATGACAAGAGGTCTCTGAATTGTTGGTGGCGCAATATCAGGCGAGAAGAGTCTACCACTACGAGTAACCTTGGCAGGCCTAGTGATGTTGCTGACACCGGTACTAGTATCAAACTCTTGTTTTACTCCCAGAACATAAACATCTGCCCCATAGTGCCACGGGACAGCTTTGTCAGATTTATAGGGGATGGGCCCCGGAACAGTGATGATGATAGGAGCAATCTTCTGTGTAGACATGATTTTAACAGGCTTCTTTGAGGGAGCCTTAGGAGGGTTGTTGAAAATAGTGACAATAGAAACTTCTTCGGTAGGGACAGCAGGAACAACAATCTTCTTGAATAAAATCTCTTTGCTATCCATCAGGTTTTGGACGTCTGACTTCAGCAAAGGACAACCAGCAGGTGAAACAGCACATAGAAGGCAACCTTTACTACATCCCGGAAATAAACCGGCTAGCAACAGGTTCCTTTTGACAGTCAACAACGGAGTAACAATCTCATCCACAGAGGCCACATATGGGTCTTCTTCCACAGCATTCACTCCATGCTGGGGCATGGGAGCAGTCACAACATTGGGCCTTCCGGGCGCCTCGAACTGTATTTCTTTAGCATCAATAAGGTCCTGATCCTTATTCCTTAGGGCCCAACAATCATCGGTAGTATGCCCCAGGCTATCAGAGTGATAATTGCAGCGGGCATTGGGGTTGTACTTCGGAGAGGTTGTGTTCACTACCTTCGGAGCTTCTTTGACAGTTACCAGATTGGTCGACAGTAGTTGCGGCAATATCTGTGACAGGGTCATACTAAGCCGAGTGTACTGCCTCTTGGGTCTCTCACCCCTTGGTTGGTTATATTGCTGAGGAGCAGCAGCAGGCTTTGAGATTACCACTACGTTGACGGCTTGGTGGCGTTCCGGTTTGTTCTGTCTCCTTGGACCATACACAACACTAGCTTCCTTCTTGAAGGGCTTCTTTTCAGTACTCGAGGAGGCACCTTTCTGTATCTTCCCCGACTTGATACCAGCTTCGATCCTCTCACCAGTCAGGATCAGGTCTATAAACCCAGCAGAGGAATTACCAATCAGGTGATTAAAGAATGGACCAGACAAGGTCCCCAAGAACATGTCCACGAGTTCACGATCAGTCAACGGTGGCTGCACCCTGCCAGCCAGGTCTCTCCACTTTTGCGCGTACTCCTTAAAATCTTCACCCGTTCCTAGTGACATACCCTGGAGTTGGGTACGCGTAGGAGCGAGGTCAGAATTGTACTGATACTGCTTATAAAAAGCAGTAGCCAAGTCCTCCCAGTTTCGAATACTGGTTTCATCCAGCTGATAGAACCATTCGAGCTGAGCCCCTGAAAGGCTCTCCTGGAAGAAATGGATCCATAAGTTCTTGTCTGCAGTGTAAGGCTGGATCTTCCTTACATAAGAATGGAGGTGCAGCTTAGGACAGGAAGCCCCATCGTACTTCACAAAGGCAGGTGCCTTGAACTTGTGAGGGATCACCACCCCAGAAGATAACCCTAAGTCTCCAAAATCCAACCCAGGCACACGTTGAATCTCCATAGCATTTAACCGGTCCTCCAGCTGTTTGTACCTGTCCTCAACAGGAGGGTATTGTTCATCATTGAAATCTGTCTCGGTGTCAGAGACCCCGGGACTAGGAACCCCTCCCTCTTAGTGACTGCCTTCCCCAACAGATGGAGTAGCCTGATCAGCCTCATTCTGCAGTGTATTCCCGAGCCTACGTCCAGTGTTGAACAACACAGTACTCTTCTTCTTCTTCTTCTTCAGGAGCAAAGCCTTCAACTCCTGTTGCCCTTGGGCTAAGCTCATGACCAGCTCTTGAAACTGGGCGTTCTGGGCCTGGAGGGCCTTGATAGCTTGTTCAGTAGTTGGTTCAGGATTCATGATGATTGAGTGCTGAAATAAACAGCGAAGAAGATTAAGCAACCTGTAGAAAAAGGGTACCTATTATGCACATGATGCATGATATGCTATTTATGCAATGCATTCAAGGGTTCGAAAGTTCAAATTCGTTGTAGACAAAAAAGGAACACACGTTGTATTAAGAAATAATCTGTTCAGTACATCAGGGCCTCATGGGCAAAACATTACAAAATAATTAATCCCAAAAGACACTGCACATCCTCTTTGGAGCAATGTAAGTGTTGAGAGTCTTTTCCTCGTGAAGTAGACGGGTGAGCTCCAAGACCTTCTTCTCACTGGCATGTAGACTGGTTTCAAGAGAATTCCGTTCTTCCTTGAGTTGGATCCAGCTCTTTTGCATTTCTTCCCAAGATGTTGGCATGTCAGGATGTTGAATGGTGTAGTGCACCTCTCCTTCCACAACTGGCTCTTTGATCACAGGAAGAACATGAGGATATGGCATTACCAGCTTCTGGGAGCGGGCTCGTACCCACTTGAGATAAGGCTCCAGGGGGATGGAGTTCTTGTGCCCCAGTGTCTTACTATCTACCCTGTTGGGCATCCTCCAAGCTCTGATAAATCTCTGGCGAAGTCCTTGTGCATCGTTGTCGAAGTCAAAAACTATGTCAGGAATCAACATGTCATGAGGGCCATCCCTCCGAGCATATCCAAACTGTCTCAAAGCCAGACATGGGTTGTAAGTAATACCTCATCTGATTCCAAGTAAATGAACATTAGGAAACTCTCCGCAACGATCAATGATAGTGACATTCTCTCTGGACCGAGAACACCAATGTATATCAGCATGTGTAAGAGTCATTAATCGTTGTGACCATCTCAAACCCCGCTCGTTCTTCAAAACTGATTGTGGAAGGTGCGAAATAAACCACCTTGCCAGGAGAGGAGTGCAGCACATGAGAACACCTCTTTTTCTCATGGTTCGAGTGTAACATGAGTGAAGGATTTCCCCAAGCAATGTAGGTATAGGATTCCTGGACATGAAGATCTTGACAGCATTGATATCTATAAGCTGATCTGGATTCGGGAACAACACCAAACCATAGGCAAGGAGTGCCACAACTTCTTCAAAAGCTTGTAGGTCAAGGGAATTCCAACATTCTTGGGCCTTCTCAAATAGGAACTTGGCCAAGAATCCTTTGATACCACTTCTGACTTCCCAGTGCCCCTTGATGTCAGATGGTTGTAGGCATAATGCTTTAGCAACCTCTTCAAGTTTTGGTTCCCTTTCCGTACCGTTGTAGGGTAGTTGACTAAGGATAGGAATCTTCAGAAGCTGGGAAAACTCTTCCAAGGTAGGCACCAATTGATAATCCGGGAAAGTAAAACAGTGGTGCAAAGGGTCAAAGAACTGGAATAACACTTTCACCATATCCTCTTCAATGTTGGTGTTAACCAAGCTGATGAGTCTACCATGCCTTTCACTGAAGGAAGAGTTCTCGGGAATCCTGGATGTAAGTTCCTTAAGCTGAAGAGGGACCCTTACAAGGTTGACCTGAATTGTCTTTCTGCGGATAGTTTCCATGTCCTACAAAACAAGAACAAAGATGAAGATTCGAACCCCTGAAGTGGTTAGTAAATGCATATGATGCTGTATGATGTTATGATGTTATGATAAGGACACACCACAAGTATTCACAAAAGCAAACATGATAAGGCAAACAAGTCACACCAGACAGCCCTTAGAGTTTAGGCCAGCATGAAGTTTGGGGTACTACCCTCTTGAAGTTGGTGGGCTCAAAACCTGTCCTATCAAAAGTAACCGGGTTCTAAGGAGCTCAATATCATTGGGTTGTTTTCTATGTTCATTGTTTTGATTTAGCCACTGAACTGGCGATCAAAATATTCCAAGAAAACAACCCTCAATGAGTGTAGTATCGAGTATCAACCAACTTCGGACTGCACCAAAGTTAGTCATCTCACTACCCCTAAAGAGGCCAGGATGGTCAAGTAAGGTTCCTAAGGTCAGTTGATGCTTCACGACACCACGCGGCGGCCCCGTACTCTCCTTGACTTGACTCAAGGGTTACCGGTACTCACCAAAGTGCCACATCAACGTAGCAAACTGCTTCAACCGTGTCGGTATACCCCGCACAGTTCCCTCACAGTTTGTTGCTACTTTCTAAAAGGTAACCCCCAGATCCGGGTTAGGATCTATGAAACTCCCAAAACATGCCCACAATATTAAATCAAGAAAAGCAAGCAATTGAAAACATGATAATGAACTATTCCTAAGGTACACCTCACTTTATATTTCCCCAGCAGATTCGCCAGTTCTGTGATCGATGGAAATAGAACTGACTGTTTTTTAAGCTGGTTCGCGAAATGTCACGGTAAGCAAGAGTCGCCACCGTCTTTTATGTTCTCCAACATGGAAAGGACAAAAGCACAGCAAAATTCCTTCTTTGAGAATGTTTCTCGGTTCGGGAGGTAGATTTATAGAAAGGGAAGGTGTTAGCACCCTTTCTATCCGTGGTTATCCACGGGCTCTTAGGTACTTTCTCTTATGTTTTAAAAAATTGTTTGCTTTTCAAGTGTGTGGGTTTTGAAAAAAGTTTCGTTTGGAAAAAATTTCTAAGTAACTCTTATATCTGTCCTCAAGAGTGTATGAAATATTTGTTTGAAAACCTTTTGAAAGTGTAGGTGCAAAAAGTTGTTTTGTTTGTTTGAAAGAGCAAGTACCCAAGAGAATCTACCTACTCTAAGGAATTAGGCTGTGTAAGAGTCCTTTAGATAGTGTTATCCCACCATTGAGAGGTAGGTAGCACCGTCGTTGGAGGTATTCGGGTCAATTCGATTATAGGGACAATGTGGTCACCAAAGTAATAGTAGGACACCTTAGAAGTAACCCTAATGTCCTAGATCCTTTTTATCCGAGGCAACCGTTTCGAGGCAACTGGATCTTTAGACAGGAGGGCGACCTCTAAAACACCCTATACTTGACGACCACGTTCGAGGCAACCAGTGAGGCGTACCCTAGGAGTGGCATGTGCTTGTGTGTTGTTTTTCAGTTAAGGTTATCTTGTACATGTTATTTGTGAGCTACAGATTGATTTTATTTGTCATACAAGTCTTTCATGCATTTTTTAACAGTTAGGAGTGCGGAAAATAAAATGCGGAAAAGGCAAATCTAGCTATTACAAGGCGCAGGTCTATACATCGCCAAAAACAAAAACCCGTTTTGAAAATAAGAATGCGAGAAATAGTAAATAAAGAGATAACCCTAATTAACTATTACATTTCCGGAAGCAGTTACATAAATATAATCAAAATAAATAAATACGCGCGAATAGAAATTTAATCGGGAACGTCCTTAGGGTGTTGACCCTTTTGAGAAAGAATTGAATTTCGTCCCTTTTTGCAATTAATTAAGAAACTAAACCTAATAACTAATTAATTAATTAAAAGAAAAAAAATGTTTTTTTTTGTATTTTTATGTTTTTTATGAAATAAAGTAAAAAGAAATTAGAAGTAAAAAGTTAGAGAAAACCTAAGTTCTAAGTTGATTTTATTTATTATGAAAATATTAAAATTAAACCTAAATTAAACTAAATTAATGATGTTTAGAATTTATTTACAAAAAATAAAAGAGTGAAATTAATAGTAAATGAAATATTTACATTTTTTTTAGTTTTTGAATTTTTATTGTGAAAAATGTTAATTATGTTAATTATGTTAATTTTGGTGATAATAATAATAATTAGAAAAAATAATTAATAACTAAATTAGTAAATATAAAACAAAAAGAAAAAGAATGAACCAAGGGGGGTGTTGGACCCTTAGGGAGGTGAATCTGGAAATTTAGGCCCATTAACTCAAGCCTGCGTTGACTTCTGGGATTTGTTGAGCGTTCATTGACTGGGTAGCATGTGGTCAGCACCTCAGGGCCATTGGATTTGTGGCTGTGGACACATGGCACGCTGATGCATGAGGGCATATGGTGTTTGTTGTTTGGAAGACTGCATAGGAACATATTAGAAAAAATATTAACAAGCCTTTGGGGGACCTGGGAATCGAACCCAGGTCCCAATGATGCATAGCCAACACACTTAACCATTCCAACCACCTGCGCGTGTTTGTAAGTATAATGAGAAACAAATATTATAACAAATAACAAAACGCTAAACTGTGAAGCGCAAAACGCGCGCCATTTTTTGAATCGTCCAAACACAAAGCAGCACGTCATCATCTTCCTCCTTTCGCCTGTAAGATAAAAATGGTTAGCAGGGGTTTTTAACCCCCACAAAACAGCATGAGAAAAAAAATAACGATTAGCTCTGTGTGCAACATAAATTGTTCGCGATGATGGATTTAAGTTCGTCTGGATGCCACGATCTCAACCATAGGCATTATGAAGCCTAATTTTTCCTGTATGGGAAAGCCCCAATTCAAAAGCTTGAAAACCCTAAGATTCATCCATGGTGGTTTGCGTTTCAGGGCATCTCAATGCAATTGAACCATACCATTAGTTTCCTGTGGACTCATACAACACAAAACAAGCAACAAATTATGTTAATGATGCATGAACAATGAATTTCGATTCCAAGAAAATTGTGCAAACCGTGAGTTCGTGTGGGGCGATTCCTTAGGCCTGAGCGCTTGGTTTTGATTCCAAAAGACTCCTGAGAGTTCCTGCAAAGTGTTAGAAACGAGAAAAGGCTTTGAATTAACTTGGAAGGTGGATTTCAGTTTTGACTTTTTGCTTGATTTTTTTGAATATGGTTTGGCCGTTTGTGCAGTGCTTGGATCGTGAATGAGGTATGGCTTCCTTGCATATGTATGTATGAATGAGAATTAAGTGATATGATGAGCCTTAACCTTGTGCAATTATGTTTTGGATTTTGTTTGACCACCATTAAAGGACATTCCAAACTTGGTTCAAATTTTGAATTTTAATGCATAAATAAGCTTGGCACGATTTTGGCAGCTAGCATATGACACATAAAAGTCATTCAAATCAAAAGATGTTATTTAATTAATTTTTTTGATTTTATTTGAATTTTATGGATTTAAAATGAATTAAATCAACAAAAATTAAATAAAATAGAAAAATTAATGTTTAATCTTGAAATTAATCATGGGACACGTGTATGGCATGACAAGGCTGAATCAAGTGGAAGAAAGTGGGCCCTTTTGTCAAAAAATGAAGTTTTAAGGATAGTTGACTTTTGCCATTTCACAAAAATTTCCCAACTTCTCCAATGCATATCTTGCTCAATTTTGATCATATGAACATGTTCTTGGACATTTTGGAAAGGTCTTGAAGTCCTCTAACCAATGCCTTTGGTCCCATGTCATTTTGATTTACCAATCTCAAGTTATGGTCTTTGACTTAAAATGCCTTTTTGTTGATTTTTGAAAATGACCTATAATGTTGAAATTGATAACTCTTTGTGAGAGCATTTATTGGACTTGGAATGTGAAGATGAGTTGTAGGAAATGTCCTCCCCTTCAAGATGAGCATTGGATGGGATTTTTTCTGATGAACCATGAAAAAATTATGCCTTGGTCAAGTTACAGTTGACTTTTCAGCTGTCCAAAAATGGAAACTTTTGCATCTTGATGATTTTTGAGCCATGCTTGTGGAATCATGATCAAGAATTGATAAAATTATGATTGTGGCCTCAACATAAGATGTTGACCAAAATTTTTGAATTTTGACTGTCAAATGACCATTTTACCCCTACAGTTGATTGTGGAGTAACTAGGGCTTTTGACTGTGCAACTTGACCCTGTGAGCCTTGAAACTTGGCATGTGGATGCTTGACAATGTGTATAGGCCTATGGGACTTGATTGAGCCCTTGAAAACCTCAACTTCCTTGCAAGAACCAAAACCCTAATTTTGACTGGCTTAGGAGGATGGTTTGACTGTGCAACCCTTGAGTAGACTTGAGCAAATTGAGATGATGCTTGTCAAAACTTTGAAGAATATGGGAGGGAAAATTTTGGGGTACAACAAAGAACAAGGAAGGTTTGAGGTGGTCCCATAGGTTGATGATGCTCAGACATTCAGATGTTCATTGGTGTTCTCGATCCTTGGAGAATGTTACTATAGTCGACCGTTATGGAGAATTCCCTAATGTCCCCTTGCTTGGCATTAGAGGAGGTATCACTTACAACCCTTGCTTATCCTTAAGACAATTTGGTTATGCCCGAAGGGATTGTCCACTTGAGATGCTCATCCAAGGAGTGGTATTTAACTACGTGAGCGACAATCAAAGCTACCGTCGGAGATTTATCCAAGCTTGGAGGATGGTAAGCAAAGTGGATAGCAAGACGCTGGGACACAAGAATTCCATTCCCCTTGAGCCTTACCTAAAGTGGGTACGAGCTCTGCTCAGAAACTTGTGATGCCTTATCCTTCCATCTTACCAGTCATCATGGAACCTGTGGTTAAAGGAGATGTCTCGTACACTGTCCTTCATCTAGACATGCCTACCTCTATTGAAGACTTGCAAAAGGGTTGGATTCAGCTAAAGAAAGAAAGAGATACTTTTGAAGCTCAATTCTATGCTAGTGAGAAGAGGGTCTTGGAGCTTACGAAGCAGCTACAAGAAGAGCAAATTGTGAACGCCTATCTCGCGTCGAAGAGCACAGTGGTTTCACCGAATTAATCTTAACCGGTGAAAGAGTTGAAAGCGGCATCAAAAGTGGAAATATCTCTGTGGCATATGCCTCCACTTCCAATCATGTCAAGAAAATTTTTGCTGCAAAGAAGTAAATCAATGTTTTGTACGGGGCAAAGGCCCGTACCAAGAAGAATGATCATCCGTCTGTTAATGCTATCTGAATTTCCAATCCAACTCCTACTCCAAGACCATATGCTAATCACCAATGTTTTGAAACTCCAAGAAGATAATTTACGAGGTTGGGCATGTCATTATCTCAAGCCTTACAACATTTTCTCAAGGCTAATTTAGTGACATTGCGCGATCCACCCACCAACCCTGATACCTCTTCACCAAAGTATAATTCGAACGCTAAATGTGCTTACCACTCAATCAGCCCCGGGCATGAGACTGACCAATGTCGGGCCTTGAAGAACAAAATCCAAGATTTGATCGAGAACAAGACTATTAAGTTTGATCCTCCTCCGACTTCGAATGTAATCATTGCGCCTATGCCGAAGCATGACAAGGGTGTTAATGCTATTGTAGATACAATTTTTGTTGCCTCTATTAAAGACTTGACTACTCCGCTGAATATCATAAAAAAGAATCTGTTGAAAGTTGGGATCTTCCCCGTCTGTATAAAAGACTGTATTTTCTATACCCAACAACTCAATGGATGCAAAGGGCTAAAGAAAGGCATTCAACGCCTGATGGATAGCCATGAAATTCTATTTGAGAAGACCCCACTTGCTAAAAGTTTGACTAATAAATGTGAAGAACTCTCCATTATTACCATCTCAAACAAGCCTCTTAGGATCACCTCCAAAGGTCCTATTAGGATTTCAAATGAACCAACTGTTTCTCCCTTAATAATTACCAATCCCGGACCAATTCCCTATTCTTCAAACAAGGCAGTGCCATGGAACTATGGTGTTGAGGTGTTTTCTCATGGGATTAAACAAGACGTTTGGATTGAAGAAGGTAAGGCTGATGATGTTGATAACATAACTGGCTCAAGCAAAGTAACCAGAACTGGGAGAATAATTTCACCCAATATCTCACCACCAGTTGTTACAAAGGCGCCCATCCATATTACTGCTGCCAAGCCAAGTACTGATACAAGGGGGAAGGAGAAGGTTGTTGAGACGATCGTGACAGAAATACCCGTAAAGGATGTTGCTGATGGAGAACCTTCTGCTCGTAAGATGGACGAGATCTTGAAGATGATAAAAAGAATCGACTTTAAGATTGTGGAATAGTTGGGGCAAACCCCTTCTAAGATTTCAATGCTGTCATTGCTACTCTGTTTCGATGCCCATGCTCGGACATTAATCAAATTCCTAAAAAAGGCTCATGTCCCCCATGAGACAACAACAGACCAATTTGAGAATTGTGTGGCTAGCTTGACGGCTGATAATGACTTGGGATTTTTAGATGCTGATCTAACACCGCTTGGGAAGAACCACAATAAAGCTCTACATGTTTCTGTCGAGTGCAAAGGGACTACCTTAGCACATGTGTTGTTCGACACTGGTTCGTCTCTAAATGTACTACCCAAGGGGGCGTTAGACCGTCTAGACTATGAAGGTTTAGTCTTGAAGCCAAGTGATATCATTGTAAGGGCGTTCGATGGATCAAAAAGGACTGTTCATGGGGAGGTAGATCTTCCAATCAAGGTAGGCTCCCAAATCTTCAATTCCACCTTCTACATTATGGATATCTGTCCTGCCTATTCTTGTTTGTTGGGTCGCCTATGGATCCATAAAGCTGGGGCAGTAACATCGACTCTCCATCAAAAGCTTAAATATCATGTCAAGGGAAGAATTGTCACCGTCAATGGTGAGGAAGAGTTTATGGTGAGCTACCTTAACTCATTGAAATACGTAGAGATGGATGGAGAATTAATTGAGACCCAGTGTCAAGCCTTTGAAGTCGTACCACCGATGGTTGCTGCTACCAAATGTTCCTCTGATGAGTCTAAAGTTGTTAAGGCCATGCCAAAGATGGTTTCAGTCAAAGATGCTCGTGAGGCAATTGAAGAAGGAAGGTATGATACTTAGGGACAACTCCTCGATATCCCATTCAAAGCGGACAAGTTTAGTTTAGGCTTCACCGTCGAAGCTCGAAAGGAAGTGAGGCGTGCTCGTGCAGGAAAGCCACCTCTCCGCATTGGAAGCCATGAAGTTAATGATGTGAGTGATTCAGATGAAGAAGCTGTATTTGAAGATTGGGTGTATCCAACTACAACGGAGTTGAAGAATTGGCATGCAAAGGACTTCGCTCCCATCTCCTTCCTTGAGGAGTAATATACTTGTTATTGCTTTTCTTTCAATTCAAGAACATTTTGTCTGTAATATTAAACAATGACTTTTAAGCCATGTGCCTGGCCCGGGGCATTTTGGTCCATTTGTCAACGGTTTTATTTATGTTCATCTAATCATATGATCATTCAATACAAATCATTGGACTCTTTTTGCATTCAAATCTTTGTTGTTCATTGTCTTTTTGTTCCTTCAAATATATTTTTCAAAATAGCCATGTATCTTACATGCACACACACACATTCTTGCAGGTCCTCATCCACTCTGGATCCTATTTCCAATGACTCTACTATTGCCGATTATGACTTTGAATGTCCAATTAACCAAGCCGAAGACGAAGGTGAGGAAGATTGTGATATACCGGGAGAACTCTCCAGACTTTTATTACAAGAGGAAAAAGCTATTCAGCCGCACGAAGAGTCAGTTGAAGTCATCAATCTGGGTACCGAGACAGACAAGAAGGAAATCAAGATCAGCGCTAACTTATAAGATAGTGTCAAGAGAAGGTTGGTTCAAATGTTGCATGACTATGTGGAAGTATTTGCTTGGTCTTATGAAGATATTCCAAGGTTGGATACCGACATCGTAGTTCATCATCTGCCGACAAAAGAAGGCTGTCCTCCCGTCAAACAAAAGGTTTGTCGCATGAGGCCTGATATGTATGAAAAGATCAAAGCTGAGGTGATGAAACAATTTGATGTAGGATTCTTAGTTGTGACATCCTACCCCCAATGGGTTGCCAATGTGGTTCCAGTTCCAAAGAAAGACGGAAAAGTTCGCATGTGCGTAGACTATAGGGATCTGAATAGGGAAAGCCCCAAAGATGACTTCCCTCTACCACACATTGATGTCTTAGTCGATAATACTGCTCAGCATAAAGTCTTCTCTTTCATGGACGGTTTCTCCGGCTATAATCAGATAAGGATGGCTCCCGAAGACATGGAGAAGACCACCTTTGTTACGCAATGGGGCACCTTTTTCTACAAGGTCATGTCGTTCGGATTGAAAAATGCAGGGGAAACATATCAAAGAGCTATGGTAGCTTTGTTTCATGATATGATCCATCATGAAATAGAGGTATATATGGATGATATGATTTCCAAATCACAAAATGAAGAGGAACATCTCGATCACCTGTACAAACTATTCGAAAGGTTGAAAAAGTACAAATTGAGGTTGAACCCTAACAAGTGCACATTTGGAGTACGATCTGGAAAGCTTCTAGGTTTTGTTGTTAGCAATAAAGGCATTGAAGTTGATCTTGCCAAGGTAAAGGCTATCCAAGAAATTCCAGTCCCCCACTATGAAAAGGAAGTTAGAGGATTCTTGGGTCGTCTCAATTACATCGCTCGCTTCATATCTCACTTGACTGCTACTTGTGAGCCAATCTTTAAACTCTTGAAGAAAGATCAAGAAGTCAAATGGAATGATGAATGCCAAGCTGCCTTCGAAAAGATCAAAGAATATCTACAAGAACCTCCCATCCTCATGCCTCCGGTTGAAGGAAGACCCTTGATCATGTACTTGACAGTACTAGAGAATTCTATGGGGTGTGTTTTGGGCCAACATGACAAGTCTGGCCGAAAAGAGCATGCTATTTATTACCTGAGAAAAAAGTTTACCGACTGTGAAACCCGATATTCACTACTCGAGAAAACTTGTTGTGCTCTGGCATGGGCTGCTCGCTGTCTAAGATGGTATATGTTGACTCATACCACTCTGTTGATTTCTAAGATGGACCCAATCAAATACATCTTTGAGAAACCTGCCCTTTCCAGACGGATAGCCAGATGGAAAATGATCTTGACTGAGTACGACATTCAATACACTATGCAAAAAGCCATCAAAGGAAGCATACTAGCATATCATTTGGCCCATCAAGTTATGGATGATTATCAGTCAATGAACTTCGACTTCCCTGATGAGAACATCATGCTGGTAACCGATTGCGCGAAACCTGGACCGTATGACAGACCTGAACAAGGATCCTGATGGATTATGGTCTTCGATGGCGCTTTCAATGCTTTGGGTAACATAATTGGCGCTGTGATCATCTCTCCTGGAGGTTTACACATTCCTTTCACTTCCAGAATATGCTTTGATTGCACGAACAACATGGCCAAATACGAAGCGTGCATTTTGGGTCTGAAAGCTGCCATTGATTTGAGGATCAAGCATTTGAATGTGTTTGGGTATTCCGCTCTAGTGATTAGCCAAGTAAAAGTAGATTGGGACACTAAACATCCTAATCTCATCCCTTACAAGGAACGTGTGCTATCCCTAATTCCCTACTTCGAAGAGATCACTTTTGAGCACTTCCCTAGGGAAGAAAATCAGCTGGCCGATGCCTTGGCAACAATCTCTTCAATGTTCAAGGTCAGATGGGACAACGAAGCCCCTATGATTACAATTGAAAGATTAGACGAACCCGCACATTGCTGTGAGCTTGACACTGACGCAGAAAAGCCATGGTACCACGAGGTAATGATATATCTTGAAGCACAAGAGTATCACGAGGGAGCATCCATCAATGACAGAAAGTTCTTACGAAGATTTTCAGCCAAATTCTTCCTAAGTAACGAACTATTATACAAGCGCAACCATGAATCCACTATACTTCGATGTGTGGACAAGAAAGAGGCAGAAGAAATTATGGAAGATATGCACGATGGTCTCTTTGGTACTCACTCAAGTGTACATACTATGGCTAAGAAAATCCTAAGAGCTGGCTACTACTGGTCAATAATGGAGACTGATTGCCATCAACATTCAAGAACTTGTCATAAATGCCAAATCTATGCTGACAAGGTCCATGTGCCTCCTATCCCTTTAAACGTCATGACCGCTCCGTGGCCATTTGCATTGTGGGGCATTGACATGATTGGAGAAATCAATCCCACCGCTTCCAATGGACATCACTTCATCCTGGTCGCTATTGATTATTTCACCAAATGGGTCGAAGCCACCTCGTTTGCCTTAGTCACCAAGAATGTGGTAGCCAGATTCATCAAACACAACCTCATCTGCCGCTATGGTATCCCCGAAAGGATCATCACCGACAATAGGACTAACCTCAACAATGCTATGATTACTGAGATTTGCACTCAGTTTAAGATCATGCATCACAATTCTTCTCCATATAAACCTAAAATGAATGGCGCAGTCGAAGCGGCCAATAAAAACATTAAGAGGATTGTGCAAAAGATGGTAGTAACCTATAAGGAATGGCATGAGATGTTACCTTTTGCTCTACATGGCTACCGTACTTCAGCTAGGACATTAACTAGGGAAACTCCTTTTTCCTTAGTCTATGGCATGGAAGCTGTTCTTCCAGTGGAAGTTCAGATTCCCTCGGTAAGGATTATGAATGAAGCAGGCTTAGGCGAAGACAAGTGGATTTAGACGAGATTGGATCAGCTGAACTTGATCAATGAGAAGCGACTGGCTTCTATTTGTCATGGTCAGACGTACCAAAAAAGGATGATAAAGGCTTTCAACAAAAAGATCAAGCCTCGAGTATATCAAGCTGGCGATTTGGTGATAAAGCGCATCATTTTGCCACAAGGAGACCCAAGAGGCAAATGGACTCCCACCTACGAAGGGCCATTTGTTGTCAAGAGATTGTTCTCTGGCGGTGCCATGATGCTGACTACCATGGGTGGTGAAGACTTCCCACATCCTATAAACGCGGACATAGTTAAAAAAAATACTACGCGTAAGAGACCCACTAGGTTGACACACCTAGGCAAAATAAGGGCATCCTGACAAACCTAAAGGTTTGGGCAAAAATTAGGGATATATGCAAAAGATTGTACACCCGGCAAGTTGAAAACCCGAAAGGGAGACTTGGCAAAAATGGGTATCCTGGTGGGCTGAAAACCCGAAAGCGTGGTCCAGGAAATATTTAAGGATTGAAAGCGTATAACTATGTCCCGTGGAATCACCACAGTCAACTTTATCACCAGGGTCCGAGTTCAAACGGTCCAAGATCAATCCAATCAATTTCTGTCAACGGCAAGGGGAATTCGAAGACATTGGGGCGATAATAGAGTTGGAAGGAAATGAGATCATGCCACATGGCTATTTGTTTTTGTTTTCAATTTTGTTCGACGATTTCCTCTTACTAGGATCTCCGTCTCTTTGTACAAAAATGCTTATTCATGGGCAAAATATCAATACAAATATATTTTGAAGTGCAAACTTTCTGTCTTTGTTTTGAATGCAAATTTGTCCAATGACTAAAATTGAACGAACACGTGCATATGAACATAATTAAAACTGTTTGGCACATATGACCTAAGCAGTAACAAGCACCTCTTTAATGTATATGGAATATCCCCACATAGTTATCTCATTAACGTCATCCTCAACAAAGTTACCCACAAAGTCTCTTTGCATAGGATAATCTCCAACCATAGTCTCAATCTCATGGCATCTCTCTCCCCAGCTAAGTTAATCCTACAATTAGAAGCCTTGTGAACCTCTTCCCCAAAGAACTCGCCTCGTCATCAGTTCATCAGGTATTCTTCAACAGGGTTTATTTCCCCAACAAACAATGAGATAACATAACTCCCCAGCCGAGTACAAAATTCCCCATCTTAGTCTATCTTCCCCAACTGAGCATGTTATCCCAAGCTAAGTCTGTCCTCCCCGACTGAGTCTACATTCTCTAGCTTGAGTTTTTCTTTCAGACTATTGCAAATCATAGGTCCATAACCCCTAATCCCTAGTAAAGTCGTCAACAAAACATTTACTATCTCCAAAAGATGATATGAAGCCTGGACCCGACCAGATATTAGTACAATTTTTCAGATTACTATGGAGCCTGGACCCAACCAGATAATAGTCCACTTCTCAAGTCACTATAGAGCCTGGACCCGACCAGATAATAGTACTACTTTCAGAATACTATGAAACCTGGACTTGACCAGATAATAGTTTAACTCTTCAAAGATATTGAAGAACCTGGACCCAACTAGACCAAGGTTTAACTTCTTTTCCCCAGTAGAGTTTGCCTCTACCCCAACAAGTTACTGTGAAGCCTGGATCCGACCAGATATCAGTTTTTCAACTTTATCTTTTCAAGTAAGCTATTGTGAAACCTGGATCCGACCAGATAGAAATTCCCCTCAGAAGTTCGTTGTGAAACCTGGAATCCGACCAAATAACAATTAAGTTCCCCAAGCAACATAATGTAAATCCTGGACCCGACTAGATATCAGTTCAACTCTATCATTTCAAACTAGTTTATTGTGCACCCTGGACCTGACCAGATAGCAATTAACTTCATCCACCTCAAAACCTATGAAGCCTGGATCCGACCAGATATTAGTTCAACTTCGTCCTTTCTAGAAAGTTAATGCAAAGCCTGGAATTCGACCAGATAATAGTTAGCTTCCTTATCCCCAGCAAGTTGTTGTGAAGCCTGGATCCGACCAGATAACAATTCAATTTCAAGAAATTTTATGTAAAGCCTGGAATCCAACCAGATAACAGTTAATTTATTCTTCCCCAGTAAGTTACCGTGAAGCCTGGATCTGACCAGATAGCAGTTGACTTCCTCATCCTCAACAAGTTGTGAAGCCTGGATCTGACCAAATAACAACTGACATTCAAGAGATATTCCCCAGTGGAAGCATCCTTTCAACAAAGTTTGAAGATATGTATACTCTCCATCCCCAACGATAATCCGGGATTTAGCTTCCCAAAATTCCTCAACAGCAGCCAGGGATTTATTTTCCCGGACAAACATACATCTCACATTCATACATCATAGCATATACATACGAAATGCATTTAGCATGATCTCATTCATCTTGTGAACATCGTGCATACATATGTGTTTTACTAACCCTTTTTCCACAGGTGAAACATCAAGTTTTAGTATAAATCGACCAAAGATTTATGCTGATACTTCCTCCAGTGTTTACCACTGTTCCTCCAAATGGAATCTATAAGCCCATTCCCAATACATCTTCGAGTGAAAATTTCTAGGCACTCTAGTGTTCAATCATCTTCCACCTTCAAGTCACGAATGACGGATCTGCCAATCTAACTCTTTAGGTCTAAGAAGATTGAACAGGGGCAGCTGTTGTACCCTAAAATTTTCCCTCTCATTTATCAAATAATCTCTCACAAGATCTCCTTTGGTTCAAGACTACACTAGGGTTGATCAGCTCAAGACACCTCCTAAAGCACTAATGACTGAAAATTAGGGTTTGAGATTGCACAAGGACAAATGGACTTTTAGTGCCCCGTATGACTTTCATGGATCATTTTGGACCCTCAAGATTGCTCATGTCAAGTTTCAAGTCTTGAATCACATTTTTGCCCAGTCAATTGATCAGCTGACCTAAAATCAGCTATATTGGGGAAAAAGTCAATTGTGGTCAATTTACAGTCAAACTTCATAATTTTTTATCCATATGAACATTATAAACTCATATATGTCAATTGATCAAGTTTGGACCACAATTCCACAAGAAATTTGATCAGATCATCAAAAGGGCAAAATTGTCAAAATTAGGGTTTTGACTGAGGAAGTGCAATTTCTGATTTTTGACCTAGCCAATGATTGTTTGGTTTAAGTTATGATCTCAAGGTTTAAAATACTTAATTTTTAACTAATGGAATGGCTCAAAACATCTCTCAAGGTCAATTGATTGATAGTTGATTTTCAGTCAACTGATCAAAAGTCAACTGTACACTGAAAAGTCAAACTTTAACTTTTTGGTCAAAATCAAGTCCCTAAGATCACAATTCATCAAAACATGTCAAAATATGAAACTTGTTCATCATGAAATCAAAAAGTCAATATTTCATTTTGAAAAGTCAAAATTTTTAAACTTAGAAACTTTTCTAAGTGTTGGAAATTTCATATTTTTTCATAACTTTGAGCCAAATTTCCATCATGATGCAAGATGATTCAAAGGAAACTTCCAACATGAAAGTTGTAGATATAAATGATATCTAAAACATTGTATAACACAACTTCTCCTATAAATTCATTGATTTCAAGTTATGATTTTGTGAATACATGTTCATGAAACTTGGAAACTTAGTGAAATTTTGCCCTAATTTAGGCAGGATTGTAACCTAACTTCATGGAAATTTTTCACATGGTTCCATGATGAATTTTAAAAAATGTCAACCATAGAGGTTGTAGAGGATGTTACAAGCTTTCCAAAATGTCCAAGAATTCATTGAGATCATACTTAAGCAAGGAGAATCAAAGGTAATAAGTTAGGGTTTTCAAACTTGAATTACAAGCCATTTTGTGAAGAACACATGAACCAAATCCATGCTAGGCTGTGTAATCTTGGTTTTGCAGGCCTCAAACTTGTTTGTCACTCCATAATTAAATGTTTACACAGCTGTTAGAGCTTTGATCCAAGAATTTGAGCCATTATCCAAGTTGCATTTCCATTTATGGCACAAGTTACCATTCCATTCTTGAAAAGTTGCTTTAATCACAAAATCAACTTCTCTTGAGCTTCTAACTTATTCTTTCTGCACAAAAAACTCCTATAAACCAAAATCAATGTGTCTAAGGCCTCTTGGAACTCAGAAAATGCTTGTATAATACTTGGAGATTTGTCTTTTCACTTTTTCTTCAAAAGCAAGTTATAGAGCCAAAGGGCTAAAATTCAGAAGTCTTGAGTGAATTTGATCTAAAACCTTTTCCATACATATACACAAGTCTATTACAAGCAAATGCACGATTGAAAACACTCCCAAACTCCCTAAAAACTCAGATTGCACAAAAACTCAATTGTTGTGCAGGACCTGACCAAAAACTCCCATCTCTCAAACCACTCGTGCGTTTCCTCTCCCAATCATCTCAAAATCTTCCTTACTTCAAATACAACTCATCCCAATCCCTGTTCCTAATCTGTAACACCATTTTCAATATTGTCCAAGCTCAAAAACAGAGCATTGCAGTTGGACTTCTCCAGGCCATTTCAGCCACTCTCAACTCAAGCTAAGCATTGCATTATCTTTCTAGAGACTCAAGGAAGCTAACCTGATCATTGCAGCACCTTGATTCAAGCTCAAAATCATTTCACGATTTCCTGTTTTTAGGTGTTTTTCTTGAACTTCTATGTTCTCATTTAGGCATTGTTAGGCTTGCATTTGTGAAGATAAAATGCATATATCATTGCCCTGAAACTATACATGTCTATAGATTTCATTTATGTTGCTTGAGTAGGGAGAATTTTGAGTTTGAACCTCTAAAAATATTTAGGTCAGAATTTGGTACTGTTAGAAATTCATGTTCATCTTTGAGAATTAGCTTAAGTTATTTACATATTCACAATCGTGAGGAAATTTCTAACAAGTTTGATGTTGGAAGTTTTATGAATGGATGAGAAATAAATGAGTTACATGTTCTCTGGCTGGAGGTTGTAGATGAAGTTCATTCAGGACTTGATTTATATTATATATTTGTTTTTTTTATATGAAAGGATGTATAACCACCCCAGTGGTAAAGCGCGCGCCTGTTAACCTTTGGGACCTGGGTTCGAGCCTCAGTGGTACCCTTTTGTTCATTTTTCAACATTTTCACTCTTTTTTTGATTTCAAACAGGCGCTTGGGCCTCCAAACATTTGGGCTTTTGTTTTTGCTTCTTCTAACCTACTGACTGCTTTTGCAGCCCTGGCCCATTTTCTCTTATTACTTTCTTTCTTTTTTATTTATTCTATTTCATTTATTTTTTCTTTGTTTATATTTTTATCATTATTATTATTAATATTATTTTTATTTTACTAATAAAAAATACAAAAAAATATTTTTATTTATTATTTACACTTATACGTTTTATTTTCTCTATAAAACAAAAAGACTAAAAAACATTTCTCTTATAATTAATTTCTTTTTAATAATTAATATCTAGACTTAGGTTTAATTAATTATTTTATTAATTAAAATTAATTTAGAACTTATGTTTATTTTAATTAATTAATTTTTATATTATTTTCCTTAATTTAAAACCTTTTCATAAAAAAACCTAAAAACATTTTTTAACTTAATTTCCTTCTTAATTAATTTAGGTTTAAATTTTGTTTATTTTTCATTAATTATTTTCTTAATTAGGTTTAGGTTAAAACCCTTTCATAAAAAATCAAACAAAAATCATTTCCTTTTTCCGTTTATATTCTTGCATTTTTATTTTCAATTTTGTACAATATTCAATATGGTTGTAATAGTTAATTAGGTTCGATTTTCTTACAAAATCCCCATTTGTAAATTTGTATACCCCCTCCCCTAATGATGTAATAGCTTAGTATTTTTACTTTTCGCAATTTATCGCTTTATATAAATCCTAGTAAATTAGGGTTTGTATGGAAAGATAAAATCAACAAGTTAGCACTTGCACCCTTAGGGTAATTCCACTTTGTTGCCTTACTAAAATAGCCATGTTATGCATGTGAGATGTCTTAGCAAAAAGTAATAAAAAAATACAAGATCATAGTCTCTCGATGACGCTATCAATGTTTCCTTTCAAAATGATCTTAGTCCCTTAAAGAGAAATGCTAATACATCTTACAACATTGTTATCCTGGTTATACAATGACCCACACCCGTCTCTTTACATCCAAACATAAGGCTTCTTACCAATCAATGGTAAGATAGCAATATAAAAGGAAGGAAGAAATGAACAAAGACTTTTGAGTAGGTAGATTGTTCCTAGTTGCTTGCTCATTTTCAAATCAAACATCCTTGCTAATTTTCAAAACCAACACCAACACTTTCAAAAACACTTTCAAAACATTTTCCAAACATGAAACATTTTCAAAAGATCAACACTTTGTATACGTTCTTACGAACGAGAACTATTACAAAGTTTGCCTAAACGATGGCGCATTTTTAAAATACTTTCAAAAACCACACAAAGCACATTTTCTAACAAAAGCAAGTTATCTAGAAAGCAACTAAGAGCCCATAGATAACTATGGATGAAAAGGGTGCTAACACCTTCCCTTTTCATAATCTACCCCCCGAACTCAAGAAATAATCTCAAAGGTCTTTCCTGTTCTTTTCAGCCTTTCCTTTTGGATAAAATAAAAGTCGGTGGCGAATCTTGCTAACCGCAACATTTGTGATAAAACGCAAAACACCTAAGTCAATTCTCCCACTATATCACACCAGTCCTCCTCTAAGAATTGAGCAACAACTTTAGTGACATCCTGACCAATGATGTCCCAATAGGTTTGATTGAATATAGCTCCAAATCCATCAGGACCAGGAGCACTATCCTTGTCCAGGTTTATACCAGCTTCCTTGATTTCCAAATATGAAGGCAATAGAGCGAGAATTTTGTTAGTATCCTCATTAATAAAGGTAGGAATGGTCTCCTTAATTAATCCATTATCCTGTAAAAAGAGTTATTGTTAAACATATTTTGATAGTGATTCAGAATGTTATTTTCTATAGTTCCCATATCAGTAGCATCAACATCATTAATGGAGAAAGCATGAATTAAATTGGTATTCCTTTTTATGGCAGCATATATTGGTGTTTCTATCATCATTGTTGAACTAGTTCACCCTAGCTTTTTCTTTCCAAAAATTCTCTTCAAAGCTAAGAGCCTCATTGAGATTTTTATGAGCTTCATTTTCTTGTTGGTGCAGAATATTAGAGTTACCATGGGACATCATGGAAAATTTAACATTAGCAAGATTTTCTTCAACAATTTTGACCATGTTTTGCACATTACCAAAACAATTCTTATTCCAATTTTTAAGGGCGGCTTTAAGAATTGTAAGTTTCTTATCCAAAATGTACATAGGGCAACCATAGATTCTAGTACTCCAAGTTTGAGAGATTAAGTCCTTGCAATCATTATGATTAGTCCATATTTTCATGAACTTAAATTGAGAAATAAACTTAACATCATTAAAATTAAAGTTAAGAAGAATGGGACAATGATCTGAGTTGTTTTTGCACAAAGTGTGACAGGAGGTTGTGCAACAGGTGTAACACCCCGATTTCTTTGAATTATTTTATTTAAATTAATTAGGTGATGTGATGTGTTTGTGTGCTTTAGCGAGTCTTTAGTTGTGTTATGATGTATTTGTTGGGAATTCGATGCCTTAGAAATTATTGGAGTTAAGATAATAGGGATGTATGACGAAAAGTGTAGAAATATAAGGTGTGGAGAGATAAATAGTTTATTAGAATTATTTGATTTAGAATATTAGATTTAATTCTATGGTATAATAATTAATTAAATTATTAGTAGAATAATAGAATTATTATTATTTTGGGATTAATTAAATAATCATTTAATTAGGGAAGGGCAAGGTTGGAATTATGATGTAGGGGTCATAAGGTCAGTGTTGGGATAAAATAGAATTAAGAATAGAGAAGAGAAAAACACAACGTAAAAAACAGAGAAGGTTTATAGAAGAGAGAAGAAGAAAAAGAGGCTAGGGCAGGAAGTTTCATCGTGAGAGTCAAGAACTTGCAAATCCAAGGTAAGGGTGAGATTCTAACTCTATAATATGTTTCATACTGGTGGAGCATGGTAATGATTAGGTTCTATGATTGTGTGTTCTTGATTTCTCACTATTTTTCTTTATGGGGTTTTATCTATTGATGAATTCCTTTGATATATTTTTGGTGTGTAACTGGTGAAATTGATGATGTAAATTGAGTTGGATTGATGGACATTGTTTGTGAATAATTGGTAGTATTAAAAGATATTATTTTGGTGGAAAATTAGAAGTTTGGTTTTTGAAACAATGAAATTCATATTTTGAAAAATCTCAGATTTTTGGGTCCTGCATCAAGTGTAAGGGGTTACTGCGTAATCGATTACCCTGTGCAATTTTGGGCGAAATAGGCAAAATATGAAGGTGTAATCGGTTAGTGGCTGAGAGGTAATCGGTTACCTAACTGGACAGAGTCACAATATTTTGAGTTACAAGGGTATAACTGGTTACCCTCTTGGAAGTAACCGGTTACCATTGAAGCTATCATTTTTTAAAAACTTGAGAATTCAATAATTTTTTACCTGGGTGTCCGTTTGACACGCCATTTTGACCGCTGGAAAGATAAAAATATTTCTATAATATGATAATAATTTTTATAACAGTAGGTGAATTATTTAAGGAGAGGAAGTGTTGTACCCCAAAGTTTCCCTCTCATTTTATTCAAGACATACTCCTAGAGGTCCTCAAGTGCTCAAGGTTGACCAAGAATTGACCAGACAAATACTCCTCCTAAGCAATGGATCTCCAGCTAGGGTTTCATTTTTTATAAAGAAGGTTTGGTTTCAAAGGCCTCAAGTGATTTCCATGGTTCCTAAGATGTCATCAACAATGCTCATGCCAAGTTTCATGCCTTGTGTGATACGGTGGGAAGAACTGACTGTTTTTTTGGAATGCTGGTTTGTGTTTTACGTTTGTTTTTGCAAAATGTCGCGGTAAGCAAGAGTCTCCACCGACTTTTATTTTATCCAACAAGGAAAGCAAAAAGCACAGAAAAATTCCTTTTTTCGAGATTTTTCTCGGGTTCGGGAGGTAGATTATAGAAAGGGAAGGTATCAGCACCCTTTCTATCCGTGGTTATCCACGGGCTCTTAGGTACTTGCTCAAATGTTTTCAAAAATTTATTTCTTTGTGCTTGTGGGTTTGAAAAAGTTTTTGTTTTAAAACTTCGATTTAACTCTTGCTTCTGTCCACAAGAGTGTAATGAAGTGTTTTGAAAACTTTGTTCGAAAAGGAGTGTAAGTGTGAAAAGTTTTGTTTTTTGAAAGAGCAAGTATCTAAGAACCATCTACCTACTCGAAAAAGGAATCGTCCTATGATAATTTCCTTTAGAAAATGCTATCCCACTATTGATGAGTAGGTAGCACCGTCGTTGGAGTTTGAGGGTCAATTCGAATGAGGGACATACAGTCACTAAAGCAATGTTAGGACGCCTTAGTGGTAACCCTAATATCTTAGATCATTTGTTTGAGGAAACAATAACCAAGGCAACCATTTCGAGGCGACTATGATCTTTTTAGACAAGAGGATGACCTCTAAAACGACCTATACTCAATGACCACGTACGAAGGCAACCAAGTGAGGTGTACCCTAAGAGTGCGCATGTGCGATTGTGTCGTTTTCAGTTTATTTTTATCTTTGTACATGTTAAGGGTGATCTAATTTGATTTTAAGATTAACATTCAGTCTTGTCATACAAACCCTATTATCAAACATCTAACAGTTATAATTTGCGGAAATAAAATGCGGAATTTAAATTACAAGGCGTCGGGTATTTACATCGCCAAAGACAAACCCTTTGAAAAAATAAAATAAAGCGATAAAAATTATTAAATGTCCTATTTAACTATTACAATCCGGGAGCAAGTACATTATTGGATAAAAATAAGTAACGCGCCCGGGAAATTAAATCGAGTGTGAATTTTTGGGTTTTGACCCTTTTGGTTAAAAAACATGTCTTTTTGGTTTTTTGTTGTTTTTAAATTAAGAAAGAAATTAAACCTAAGTTAATTACTAAATTAAATTAAATTAATTAATTAAATGAAATTTTTTTTTGGAGTTTTTGATTATTTAGGAAAGAAATTAAAAATGATTAAATTAGTGGTTAATACCTAATTAAGTCTAATTAATTTTAAATATTTGCAAAAAATGTTTTAAAGTTATTCTAGAGTTAAAACCTAAATTAATTAATTAGGGTTTATTAATAAAAAATAAAAGTTAAAATTTGATTGGATGAAAAAGGTATTTTATGATTTTACTTGATAAAAAATAATTTTGTGATTGGTTAGAAAATTAAATAAATAAAACAAAACAATTAATAAAACAAAATAAAATAAATAAAAGAGAGAGAGGTGTTGGGCCTGTTTTTGTGGTGTTAAAAGCAAATCTGAAGGCCCATTAGCAGCTGGCCTTTGTGGACTTTTTGGGATCCAGTATGCATGCATTAACCTGGACTATGGTGGACTTTCAACGTGGACCACCAGATCTGGCTCTTGGCCATCTGGAATTTGGATGGGAGAGGGAGCATGGTGTACTGCAAGCCAGCGTATACATATGATTATCTGCAAACAAAAATCATTGAGAAAGTGGGGGACCTGGGATTCGAACCCAGGTCCTGAAGGGGATACATTGCTCGCTTTACCACTACACCACATTGCCTTGTTTGTCATATTAATGCAAAAGAATAATAATATAATAAAATGAAATCAATTGGTCAGAAAATAAAAAAAGGGCGCCAAGGTTTGAAATGGCCAATGGACGGGGGACACCTCATTGTCCCTATCCTCAAACCTGTAACAAAAATACCTGCGGATTTGAATCTGCAGCTAAAAGCGTAGGCCTATGCTAAAATCATCTCCAGGCCATATAAATCCATTCCAAGAACATGGTTCAATTCATCATGGCCTCCTGATCAAAACTATGTTCTTCTTGAGTCTCAATTTTACCTGAAACAAAAGTCCCTAAAAACAACAGCAAAACCCTAGCCATGGCGTTTTGCAAAACAGGTCATATGAATGAAATTAAATGATGCAGAAAGATTGGAAATGTTCTTGTGATCATGAATATGCCATTAGTTTTCTCAAATGATGCAAGAACAAATCAAATCGAATTCAAGAACAGGGTTGTGTTACGTGAGACTTACAACGCGTTTGGAAGCCTGAAAATGCTTGGTTTTGGTTGGGATGGCTTGTGTGAATGCCCAGGAATCAATTGGGACGTGTCTTGATCCTTGAAAACGCCTCTAACCTGTATTTTGATCTCTCACTTTTTTGTGAATTTTGCAAAATCAGTTATGCCTCTTCCAACAATTTCCAACCCTTATTTCGTATCCTCTAGCTTCCTTATGTATTGTGCTTTGTATTAGGGTAAGAATCATGGTCCAAATCTCTCAATATCAATGCACATGAATTGGATTTGATTCCACCATTAAACCTTTCCAAATTTGATTCATTTCAATCATTTTGCACATGATGTGATTTGATACGAATTTGATAGTGATGCTAGCTGTAAACAAAGCCTAAAACAATCAGAAAATCATGAGTTATTAATTCTTTGGATTTTATATGATTTTACTTGATTAAAAATGAATAAATTCAAATAAAAATCAAATTAAATAATAAAAATGAGATATGGACACATGGATGAATCTAGGGAACGTGGGTTATATTTAAAACTCAAATCAAGTGAAAATGAATGGGCCCATTTGACAAAATTTGAAGTTTTGGGGATAGTTGACTTTTGGCAATTTTTCAAAAAAGTCCAACTTCAACAATGCATAACTTCTTCAATTTTGAACTTTTGGAGATTTTCTTGGACTATATAGAAAGATTGGGATGTCCTATAATCAACCTTTTTGGTATCATCTCATTTTGATATTCCATGCTCAAGTTATAAGCTTTGGCAAAAAAAGTGCTTTTGTTGACTTTCAAAAATGACCTATAATGTCCAAATTCATAACTTCTTATGAGTTCATTTTATGATCTTGGGGTATGAAGATGGATTGTAGGAAATTTCATCCTCTTCGAAATGAGCTTTGTATGGGTCATTTATCATAAAGTATGAGAAAGTTATGCTTGGTCAAAGTTGAGTTGACTTTTCCTACAAAACCCTAATTTAGCAACTTTTGAGTCTTGATGAATTTTGAGCAATCCTTGATGAATCATGATCAACCCTTGATCAAATGATGAAATATACTTCAAAATGAGAATGTTGACAAAAAATCTTGAAATTTGACTGTTTGTAGGTCACAGTTGACTTTTGCCCTAGCATAGTCGATTTTTGGACCTTTGGGCATTTGACTGAGCAAACTTCCTCTGCAAGGCTTGAAATTTGACATGGACGCTCTTGAGAACATATTAGGGCATTGGGGAGAACTTGAGGTCATTTGGACTCAAGGACCTTGATGCAACACCAAACCCTAATTTGGGGTTGACTGCCTTTGGAGATAGCTTGTCTGACCAACTCTTGAGCTATCTTGAGCCATTTGGAGATTTTTCTTGCAATGTCTTGAGAAATATGGGAGGGAAAATTTTAGGGTACAACAGCTGCCCCTGTTCAATCTTCTTAAACCTGAGGATGTAGATTGGCTTTCATTCCTTTCGTGATCCAAAGGTAGAAGATGATTGAACACTAGAGTGCCCAGAAATTTGCACTCACATAAAGTGGTATCGGCCTTGTGATGTCGGGAATAGGCTTACAGATAGCATTTGGAGATTGCTAACAGGAGGATGGGCTTAAATATTCCATCTGTAGGAGTGTCGATCGCATAAGAGATTCCTTAGCGAGAACTTGCATACCTGTTGTTGTAGAAGATTCCGCCGGGGAAGTCTAATTTTGTTGAGATTTAGGAACTTGCCTGTACTTCAACTGAGAGAACATCTCTGCTGAGTTTTAAGAACTTGTCCATAATTCAATTAGGGGGAAACATCTTCATCGAGATTTAAGAACTCGCCCGTGATTCAACTGAGAAAACTCTGCTGAGATTTAGGAACTGTCTGTAATTCGACGGAGGAACTTTGTCGAGATTTAGAACCTTATCTGTAATTCAACTGAGGATAATTCAATTGAGATTTAAGAACTGGTCAGTAATTCGACCGGGGAACTTTGTCGAGATTTAGAACCTTATCTGTAATTCACCTGAGGATAATTCGGTTGAGATTTAAGAACTGGTCAGTAGTTCGACTGAGGGAAACATCTTCATCGAGATTTAGAACTTGTCTATAATTCAACCGAGGATAATTCTGTTGAGATTTAAGAACTGTCAGTAATTCGACGGAGGAACTTTGTCTAGATTTAGAACCTTATCTGTAATTCAACTGAGGATAATTCTATTGAGATTTAAGAACCGGTCAGTACTTCGACTGAGGGAAACATCTTCATCGAGATTTAGGACTTGTCTGTAATTCAACTGAGAAAACTCTGCTGAGATTTAAGAACTGTCAGTAATTCGACAGAGGAACTTTGTCGAGATTTAGAACCTTATATGTAATTCAACTGAGGATAATTCTGTTGAGATTTAAGAACCGGTCAGTACTTCGACTGAGGGAAACATCTTCATCGAGATTTAGGACTTGTCTATAATTCAACTGAGAAAACTCTGCTGAGATTTAAGAACTGTCAGTAATTCGACAGAGGAACTTTGTCGAGATTTAGAACCTTATATGTAATTCAACTGAGGATAATTCGGTTGAGATTTAAGAACCGGTCAGTAGTTGGACTGAGGGAAACATCTTCATCAAGATTTAGGACTCGTCTGTAATTCAACTGAGAAAACTCTGCTGAGATTTAAGAACTGTCAGTAATTTGACGGAGGAACTTTGTCGAGATTTAGAACCTTATCTGTAATTCAATCGAGGATAATTCGGTTGATATTTAAGAACCGGTCAGTACTTCGACTGAGGGAAACATCTTCATCGAGATTTAGGACTTGTCTGTAATCCAACGGAGGATAATTCTGTTGAGATTTAAGAACTGTCAGTAATTCGACTGAGATAAAAGCTTCATAGCTTTGAATTTAACTGCATCCTTCCTGAAAGGTAAAGGTTAGCTGTATGAAATGTGTGATATGTATCAAACAATGATGTTCTCAAAATAAATGAGATTGTGTTGTATGATGCGTATATGCATGTGTCATGATGTATGGAAATGTAATGCTTTTAGACGGGGAAAATAAATCCCGGATAGCTGCTAGAGAAAAGAGTAGAATTCTTCGTTTCCGCTGGGGATGGAGAACGAAGATGACTGTGGGAATAAACCTGCAGGAGAGGATAACTCCGTTGGGGAATAAACTGAGGAGGAGATTACTCTGTGGGGAAGAGATGCTCTGCTGAGGATTCCACCGATAAATTCCACTGGGGATGAATTACCGTTGCTGGTGATACTGAATCCTATTGGGGATTGAATTCCTGTCTGTGAAAGGAAAGAACTTCGCTGGGGATGATCTTTCAGCTGCGACTTCACTGGGGATAACCTTTTAGACTCTTATGGGGATAATCCTTTGAACTCTAATGGGGATAATCCTTTGAGCTCTGCTGGGGACAATCTTCCAAAGTCTACTGGGGATGATTCTCCAAATTCCACTAGGGAAGCTTTTTCAGACTGCGCTGGGAAAAATTTCAAACTCCACTAGGGATATTTTGCATTCTGCCGGGGAATATTCTTATACTCCACTGGGGAATATTAATACCTTTCAGTGTTGATGGTAGATAAACTCTACTTGGGGAGAATATTACCGATTCATTCATATTTGCAAGTCTCAGCTGGGGAGAGCTATCATTACTGTCCTTTCTTACTCTGTGGGGAGTGAATGCACCTTGGCCATATTCTTCAGCTGAATTTACCTTGTACCTGGTGGACAGAACAACTGTACGGTTTGGACAGTTCTTATTTTCCCCTGTTTCTGATATTACGAGTAATCGTCTTTTGTTTTGCATGTAAATATTCAGGACCAGCAATTAATGTCAAATGCATATATCAAAAATGAACATTGGACGTTCTTTGCAAAACAAAACAGAAAAAGGGAAAACAGGTTTGAAATATCTCTGAAAGTGAATTTGTATTGATTTTGAAGTTTGGCCTGTAAATAGGCGTTTTTTTGTACAAGAGGCTGACGTCCTAGTAAGAGAACGCCGCCAAATAATAGAATTTACACAATTTGTGAAAAACTAAACAAAACAGCTATGTGAATAATCCCACTGGGTTCCAACTCTGCTATTGCCTTTATGTCCTCGAGCATCTCATCACTTTGCTACTTGGTTGAAGGTAGATCAGATTGATTAGTGCCGTCCAAGCTTGATAGTTGATACCGAAGTCTGGTTGCAAGGTGATCCAATGAGACATAGTGTTACACTTTGATCCCTAATTTTTTCCTGGACCGCCCTTTCGGGTTTTCAGTCCACCGGGATACCCTTTTTTTCCCAAGCCGCCTTTTCAGGTTTTCGACTTGCCGGGTGTACAAATTTTTATTTTCATCCCTTACTTTTGCCCGAACCCTTTTGGTTCGTCGGGAAGCCCTTATTTTTGCCTAGGCCAATCAGCCTAGCGAGTCTTTGATTATGCGTAGTATTTTTTCACTATGTCTGCATTGACGGGGTGAGGAAGGTCGTCACCATCCATAGTGGTTAGAATCATAGCTCCTCCTGAGAAAATGTTCTTAACCACAAATGGCCCTTCATAAGTAGGGGTCCATTTTCCCCTGGGATCACCTTGTGGTAGTATGATGCGCTTGATAACCAGGTCCCCAACTTGATACTCTTGTCGTCTAACTTTCTTGTTAAATGCCTTGATCATCCATTTTTGATACGTTTGACCATGACAAATAGCAGTAAGTCTTTTCTCGTCGATTAAATTCAGTTGATCAAGCCGAGTCTGAATCCAGTCATCTTCGCTCAAACCTACATCCTTCATAATCCTAAGAGAGGGTATCTGAACTTCAATGGGTAAGACGGCCCCCATGCCATATACCAAGGAATAGGGTGTTGCCCTTGTTGACGTCCGTGATGAGGTACGATACCCATGAAGAGCAAATGATAACATCTCGTGCCAGTCTTTGTATGTCACCGTCATTTTCTGCACAATCTTCTTGATATTCTTATTAGCCGCTTCTACAGCCCCATTCATCTTCGGCCGGTAGGGAGAAGAGTTATGATGCTGTATCTTGAATTGCTTGCAGAGCTCGGTGATCATCTTATTGTTGAGATTGGTACCATTGTCCGTAATGATCCTCTCTGGTACACCGTATCGATAGATCAGGTTATGCCGAATGAACCGTGCCACGACGTTCTTGGCCACTGTAGCAAATGAAGCTGCTTCAACCCACTTCGTAAAGTAATCAATAGCTACCAGGATGAAACGATGCCCGTTGGACGCTGTAGGTCTGATCTCGCCGATCATATCAATGCCCCACATTACAAAGGGCCACGGAGCCATCAAGATGTTCAGAGGCACTGGAGGTATATGCACCTTATCAGCATAGACTTGGCACTTGTGACAAGTCCGAGAATGCTGATAACAGTTGGCTTCCATTGTGGACCAATAGTATCCTGCCCGTAGGATTTTCTTTGCCATGGTGTGTCCATTGGAATGAGTTCCGAATGTACCTTCATGTAACTCTGCCATGATCCTTTCTGCTTCGTTCTTATCCACACAACACAGTAAGGTCGAATCATGGTTACGCTTGTAAAGGATGTCATTGCTGATGAAGAATTTCGCTGCGAACCTCCTCAGAAACTTCTTATCATTAACAGACGCACCCTATGGGTATTCTTGAGCCTCAAGATACCTTTTCACCTCATGAAACCAGGGTTTATCTGCTACCTCTTCAGTCTCAATGTCACAGTAATGTGCAGGTTCGTCCAACCTCTCTATGGTAATCCAGGGAGCTTCGTTGTCCTAATTGACTTTGAACATAGAAGACATCGTAGCCAGCGCGTCCGGCAACTGATTCTCCTCTCTAAGGAAGTGTTCAAAGGTTATCTCTTCAAAATGCGGAAGCAACGTCAACACATACTCTTTGTAAGGAATAAGATTAGGATGTTCCGTATCCCACTCGCCTTTGATCTGACTGATCACGAGAGCGGAATCTCCGAAAACACTTAAGAACTTAATCCTTAGGTCAATAGCTGCTCGAAGACCCATAATGCACGCTTCATACTCCGCTATATTGTTGGTGTAGTTGAAACATAGTCGGGCGGTAAACGGAGTATGAGAGCCTTTAGGAGATATGATTACGGTGCCAATGCCATTTCCCAAAGCGTTTGAAGCTCCATCAAAGTACATAGACCATCGGGATCCTTCCTCAGGTCCTTCATCCGGTCCAGGCTCCTCACAGTCAGTCACTATCATGATATTATCATCCGGGAATTCAAAGTTCATAGATTGGTAATCATCCACTGCCTGATGTGCCAAATGATCTGCCAACACACTTCCCTTGATTGCCTTTGAGTCGTATACTGGATGTCATACCCAGTCAAGATCATCTACCATCTTGCTATTCTTCTGGACAAGGCAGGCTTTTCGAAGATATACTTGATTGGATCCATCTTTGATATCAGTAGGGTAGTGTGAGTCAGCATATACTGTCTCAGCCGGCGAGCAGCCCATGCCAAAGCGCAGCAAGTTTTCTCAAGCAACGAGTATCGGGTCTCGCAGTCGGTAAACTTTTTGCTAAGGTAATAAATAGCATGCTCTTTTCGGCCAGACTCGTCATGCTGACCCAGCACACACCCCATTGAATTGTCAAGTACTGTCAAGTATAAAATCAAAGGTCTCCCTTCAACTGGAGGCATCAGAATGGGTGGATCTTGGAGATATTCCTTGATCCTTTCGAAAGCGGCCTGACATTCATCGTTCCATCTTACCACTTGATCTTTCTTCAGTAACTTGAAGATTGGCTCACAAGTAGTAGTCAGGTGTGAGATGAATCGGGTGATGTAATTCAAATGTCCCAGAAAGCCTCTGACTTCTTTTTCTGTTCGGGGAGCCGGCATTTCCTGTATAGCCTTCACCTTTGCAGGATCCACTTGAATACCTTTATCACTTACGACGAAACCCAGCAGCTTACTAGATCTCACCCCAAAGGTGCACTTGTTCGGGTTTAACCTCAGCTTGTACAACTTCAACCTATCAAATAACTTCTGAAGATGGTCAAGGTGTTCTTCCTCAGTCTGGGATCTTGCAATCATGTCATTGACGTATACCTCAATCTCATGATGGATCATGTCGTGGAACAAAGCGACCATGGCTCGCTGATATGTTGCCCCAGCATTCTTCAACCCAAAAGGAATGACTTTGTAGCAAAAGGTACCCCATTGAGTAACAAAGGTTGCCTTCTCCATGTCTTCGGGAGCCATTTTAATCTGATTATAACCGGAGAAACCACCCATAAAGGAGAAGACTCTATGCTGTGTGGTGTTGTCAACCAGAATGTCGATATGAGGCAGAGGGAAATCATCCTTGGGACTTGCCCTGTTCAGATCCCTATAGTCAACACAAATTAGAACCTTACCATCCGTTTTCGGCACAGGAACCACATTGGCAACCCACTACGGGTAAGAAGTAACTGCTAGAAAACTGGCGTCAAACTGCTTCATCACTTCAGCCTTGATTTTCTCAGACATCTCCGGGCGCATTCGACGGACTTTCTGTTTTACTGGAGGACAGTCTTCCTTGGTAGGCAATCGGTGCACCACAATATCGATATCCAACCCAGGCATATCTTCATAAGACCAGGCAAAGATCTCAACGTAGTCACGCAGCATCTGAATTAACCGTTGCTTAACACTAGCTTCCAGATTTGCACCGAACTTGACCTCTTTCTTGTCTACCTCTGTACCCGGATTTATTATTTCCAATGGATCTTCATACGGGTGTATAGCCCTCTCTTCCTGAAGTAAGAGTCTAGCAAGTTCACCAGACACTTCGCAATCATCTTCACCTTCGTCTTCGACTAAGTTGATCGGACTTTCGAAGTCATAACCGGCAGTAGCAGAGTCGTTATCAGTGGGATCCAAAGTGGATGTAGACCTGTATATGTGAGTGTGTGTAAAATAGCTGTTTTGCAAGATATAACAAGGAGCATAAAATTTGAAATGCAAGAAACGTCCAATGCTTTTATTAATGATATATGTAGATGACACACATAAAGCCCTCACAAATGAAGCAACGGTGTCCCGGGTAAGACACCAGGCCGTAAAGTTTAAAACATTGTCTGTTACAGATTCAAAACAAAAAAGTCTCATTACTGGGTAATAAAAGAAATTGGGACGAAGTCTTTTTCCGTCCAATTGCTTAGTCCACCATCAGTAGTAGGATAGATCCAACTGTCAAACTCAGATTATTCAACATCGTCTTCAATGGCATTCACTCCTGAACTACTGATAAACAGGGGAGGTCTTCCGATCCGTGCATTACGAACAGCCCTTTGAGCTTCTACAGTGAAACCCAAACCAAACTTGTTACTCTTATGTGCAAAGTCGGGGAGTTGACCCCAATTCGCACACCCACCTTTCTCAACAACAGCCCGGGCATCCTTCAGGGAAGCCATCTTCATTGGAGGATCTTCAAGAACAATTTCATTTGATGCCAGTGTCTGGGGAACCTCTTCAAAATGTTGAAACGTGGTTTCAATGAACTCCCCATCCATCTCTACATATCGGAAAGAGTTGAGGTGGCTCACCATGTACTCCTCTTCTCCCCGTACCGTAACAATTTTCCCCTTGACTGGGTACTTCAGCATCTGGTGGAGCGTAGAAGTGACAGCCCCGGCCTTGTGGATCCACGGGAGACCCAGCAAACAAGAATAAGATGGCCGAATGTCCATCACATAAAAAGTAGACGCAAAAATCTGAGAACCAACCTTCACTGGAATATCCACTTCTCCATGTACCATTCTCTTAGACCTGTCAAAGGCCCTAACAACAATGTTACTTGGCTTCAACTCTAAACTTTCACAGTCCAACCGGTCTAGAGCTTTCTTAGGTAAAACGTTCAATGAGGAACCAATATCCACCAATACATGAGCTAGAGTAGTGCCCCTGCATTCAATGGAGACATGCAGGGCATCATTGTGATTCCTCCCCTTAGCAGGCAAGTCTGCGTCGGACAAACCCAACCCATTATCCGCTGTCAGACTAGCCACACAATCTTTAAACTGATCAGCTGATGTTTCCTGGGGTACGTGCACAGTTTTTAGGAAGGCAATCAGAGCCTTGGTATGGGCTTCTGAGCATAGCAACAGAGACAACATAGAGATTTTGGACGGGGTTTGCCCCAGCTGCTCGACTACATTGTAGTCGCTCTTTTTGATGATCTTCAAAATTTCCTCCATCTCTTGTCTAGAGGCTTCAATGGTAATCTTCTTCGATGCCTCCGTCTGGGCAGGCTCACCGGTCGTCCCTTTGCCCCGAGTGTCAGATGACTCGGCAACAGGGGTAAGAATTGGAACTTGAACAGGGACAATAGCAGGTGCACTGGTAGGTGTGATAACAACAGGCTTCCGAACAGTTGGTGGAGAGATCTCAGGTGAGAAAAGCCTTCCGCTGCGGGTGACTTTGGCAGGTCCAACAATATTGCTGACGTCAGCATCAGCCTCTTCAGCACTCAAGTCTTGCTTAACTCCGTGATAATATACGTCAGCCCCATAATGCCATGGGACAACTTTATTGGATGTATATGGGATAGGCCCAGGAACAGTGATGATCAATGGTGCGATTCTTGGAACAGATGTAATTCTAACAGGCTTTCTCAAGGAAGCCTTGGAAGAATTGTCGAAAATGGTGATTATAGCAACTTCTTCAGTAGGAACCAAAGGAACAAAAGTCTTCTCAAACGAAATTTCTTTATTATCCATCAGGCGTTGAACACCTGACTTCAAAAGATGGTAACCAATAGGTAGGATGGCACACATACGACAACCTTTATCACAGCCCAGAAATAAACCGGCTAATAGAAGGTTCTTCTTTACAGTCATTAAGGGAGTAACAATGTCTTTCACAGAAACCACAAACGAGTCTTCATCTATAGAATTCACTCCATGCTTGGGCATAGGAGCAGTCACAACATTAGGTCTTTCAGGTGCTTCGAACTCAATCTCCTTAGCATCAATCAAGTCCTGGACCTTATTCTTCAAAACCCAACAATCATTCGTATCGTGCCCCGGGCTATCAGAGTGAAAAGCACAACGGGCGTTTGGATTGTACATCGGTGATGTTGTGTTGGGATTCTTCGGGGCCTCCCTCGGAATCACCAAGTTGGTCTTCAATAACTGCGGCAAAATTTGGGATAAAGTCATGTTGAGCTGAGTGAATTGTCTTCGTGGTCTTTCGGCCCTTGGCTGATTGTTGCGCCGAGGAGCGACAACAGGTCTTGATATATCAACCGCATTAACAACTTGGCGGCGTTCAGGTCTATTATGGCTCTTTACGCTGTAAACTGCGCTGGACTCCTTCTTAAAAGGTTTCTTCTCGGTGCTTGATGAAGCACCCTTCTGTATTTTACCAGATTTGATACCGGCCTCAATTCTTTCCCCGGTCATAATCAGCTCTGTAAACCCGGACGAAGAACTTCCAATCAGATGGTTGAAATACGGACCCGACAAGGTCCCTAGAGACATATCCACTAGCTCCCTATCAGCCAAGGGAGGTTGCACTCTTCTAGCAAGGTCCCTCCACTTCTGAGCGTAGTCTTTGAAACCTTCGCCCGCTCCCATAGACATACCCTGGAGTTGGGTACGCGTGGGGGCAAGGTCGGCATTATATTGGTACTGCTTGTAAAAAGCAGCAGCGAAATCTTCCCAATTACGGATACTAGCTCCTTCCAGCTGGTAAAACCATTCAAGCTGAGTCCCTGAGAGACTGTCTTGAAAGAAGTGGATCCAGAGGTTCTTGTCAGCGGTGTATGGCTGAATCTTCCTAACATACGAACAGAGGTGCAGCTTTGGATAAGAAACCCCGTCGTACTTAGTAAAGGATGGTGCTTTGAACTTGTGGGGAATCACCACCCCAGATGATAAACCTAGATCACCAAAGTACAACCCAGGGACCTTCTGAATCTCCATCGCACTTAACCGGTCTTCAAGCTGTTTATATCTATCCTCGACAGGAGGATACTGATTTTCGTCAAAGTCAGTCTCGTGGTCAAATACCACAGGGCTAGGAACCCTCCTTTCTTCTTGGTCTTCTCCCCCTCCAGATGAGTGGGATAGATTGACTTCATCTCGCAGCCTGTTCCCAAACCTGTGACCCATGTGCAGGAGGACCATCTTGTTCTTCTTCTTCTTCTTCTTATCTTTCAGGATAAGGGTCTTCAGATCTTGCTGACCATTAGCCAAATTCATGAACATTTCCTGGAATTGAGCTTTTTGAGCTTGTAGAGCCTTGATAGCTTGATCAGGTGATGTTTCAGCAGACATGATGCTGAAATAAACAGCGAAGAAGATGAGAAAACCCGTAAGGGTACCTGTTATGAGGTGCATGGAATGAAATGCGTATGACATGATTTCAAAGACTTTAGAGATTCAAATTCGTAAACCAAAACGAAACACACTTTTATAAAATAAACTTTGAATTCAAATGTTCAACAGATGCCTTTAAGGCGTTACAAGAAAGAAAAACTGAAAAGTAAATCAAAACTAGAAATAATCAAAAGACAATCAGTGCTCCCATGGTCATTTCCTGTTGGTGCGGACATAGTCATTGAGGATCTTCTCATTCTCCAATTGCCTTGTCAACTTCTGGATCTTCTGCTCTTGCTCGTGATACTTTTCTCTATAAGTATCCCGCTCTTCTCTCAGCTGCATCCACGATCTCTTTAATGCCCCAATGTCAGTGGGCATGTATGGATGGAGGATGGTAGGAGGAACCCCTTCTTCATAAGCAACCTCAAGAGTTATAGGAAAGACGGCTTCGTACGACATTCCCAGCTTTTGGGCACGGATTCGAACCCATCAGAGATATGGCTCCATTGGAAGAGAAGTCTTCGCACCTAGCTCGTGCGGATCAGACCTGTGCACTCTATCCCAAGCTCGTATGAACCTGCGGCGTTGCTCGTCACTATCCCCTTGGAAGTCAAAGACAATGCTCGGCATCAATAACTCATGAGGTTCTTCCCTCCTAGCTCACCCAAATTGACGTAAGGAAAAACATGGATTATAGGTGATTCCTCCATGGGTTCCTAGCAGTGGAACATTGGGGTATTCCCCACAGCAATCAATAATAGCCATGTCTTCCATGCCTTTAATAGTCCAAATGATGTCATTATGAGAGGGAGACATAATCCTGTAGGCCCAACCCATGCCTTCCTTGTTCTTCAAAACTGATTTGGGGAGATGAGAAATAAACCACCTCGCCAGCAATGGTGCACAACACATAAGGTTTCCCCGTTTGCGAGCAGTACGGGCATAAAGAGAGTGCAGAATGTCATCCAAGAGAGTGGGCACAGGATTACCGGACATGTAAATCTTCACTACATTCACGTCGATGAAATAATATGAGTTTGGAAACAGAACCAGACCATAAATAAGAAGAGCCAAGATGTCCTCGAACGCCTGAAAGTCTAAGCTGTCCCAGAACTGATTAGCCTTACCAACCAAGAACTTAGTCAAAAAGCCTTTTGTACCACTTCTAGTCTCCTAGTTTTACATTACCTCAACCTTTGTCAGATGAAGGGATGAAGAAATCTCTTCTGGCCTAAGGATCTTCTCCCAACCTGTAAATGGGGTCTGCTCTAGAATGGGGATACCAAGTAGATCAGAGAACTCTTCCAGGGTAGGGACCAACTGGTAGTCCGGAAAAGTAAAGCAATGGTACAGTTGATCAAAGAACTGGACTAAGACACTCATCATCTGTTCATCCATCTTGGAGGTGACCAAACCAAGGAGGTGCCCATGTCTTCTGATAAAGGAAGAAGTATCTGGAATCTTTGCAACCAATTCCTTAAGCTGAGTGGGAATCTAGACAAAGTTGATCCGAATAGTGTTTCTACGCATGGGTGCCATGACCTACAAAACTGAACAAAGATGAATCCCCTTTGTCTTTGAAATAGGTTAATCCAATGCAAGATGCATGCAATTTCATGATGTCATGATGTCATGATAGAAAACACACCACAAGTATCCACAAATAGCAAACATGGTAAGGGCAAACAAGTCACACAGATAGCCCTTAGATTTCAGGCTGGCAAGGAGTTTTAGGTATTACCCTCTTTCAGTTCAGTTGGTTTAAACCTGTCCTAAAATAGTAACTGGGTTCTAGAGGATCTCAATATCACTGACCACCCTCGATCGGTCATAATTCTAGTTTAGCAACCTTTTCTTGCAGCCGGAATCATCACGAGAGTTTGGTCTCAATAAGTGTAGCATACTGCTACTGTTCTATGGCCAAGTTGGTCAATTAAAGGTTCTAAGGTCAGTTGGTGCTTAATAACCCCTTAGCAGACCCATATTCTCCTCGTTGCGCCACAAGGGATATCGGTACATACTAAAGTGCCACACCAACATAGCTACTGCTTCAACCGTATTAGTCTACGCCGTACAGTTCCCTCACAATTTATTGCTACTTACCTAAAGGGTATCCCCCAGATCCGGGTTAGGATCTATAGTAACTCCGATTCAACCCATAAAGATAAAGCATACAAGTCAAGCAATTGAAAACATTATGAACTATTCCTAAGGTACACCCCACTTAAAGCGTCCCTAGCAGAGTCGCCAGTTCTGTGATACGGTGGGAAGAACTGACTGTTTTTTTGGAATGCTGGTTTGCATTTTGCGTTTGTTTTCGCAAAATGTCGCGGTAAGCAAGAGTCGCCACCGACTTTTATTTTATCCAACAAGGAAAGGAAAAAAGCACAGAAAAATTCCTTTTTTCGAGATTTTTCTCGGGTTTGGGAGGTAGATTATAGAAAGGGAAGGTATTAGCACCCTTTTTATCCGTGGTTATCCACGGGCTCTTACGTACTTGCTCAAATGTTTTCAAAAATTGCTTTCTTTGTGCTTGTAGGTTTGAAAAAGTTTTTGTTTTAAAACTTCGATTTAACTCTTGCTTCTGTCCTCAAGAGTGTAATGAAGTGTTTTGAAAACTTTGTTCGAAAAGGAGTGTAAGTGTGAAAAGTTTTGTTTTTTGAAAGAGCAAGTATCTAAGAACCATCTACCTACTCGAAAAAGGAATTGTTCTATGCTAATTTCCTTTAGACAATGCTATCCCACTATTGATGAGTAGGTAGCACCGTCGTTGGAGTTTGAGGGTCAATTCGAATGAGGGACATACGGTCACTAAAGCAATGTTAGGACGCCTTAGCGGTAACCCTAATATCTTAGATCATTTGTTTGAGGCAACAATATCTGAGGCAACCATTTCGAGGCGACTATGATCTTTTTAGACAAGAAGACGACCTCTAAAACGACCTATACTCAATGACCGCGTACGAAGGCAACCAAGTGAGGTGTACCCTAAGAGTGCGCATGTGCGAGTGTGTCGTTTTCAGTTTATTTTTATCTTTGTACATGTTAAGGGTGATCTAATTTGATTTTAAGATTAACATTCAGTCTTGTCATGCAAACCCTATTATCAAACATCTAACAGTTATAATTTGCAGAAATAAAATGCGGAATTTAAATTACAAGGCGTCGGGTATTTACATCGCCAAAGACAAACCCTTTGAAAAAATAAAATAAAGCGATAAAAATTATTAAACGTCCTATTTAACTATTACAATCCGGGAGCAAGTACATTATTGGATAAAAATAAGTAACGCACGCGGGAAATTAAATCGAGTGCGAATTTTAGGGTTTTGACCCTTTTGGTTAAAAAACATGTCTTTTTGGTTTTTTGTTGTTTTTAAATTAAGAAAGAAATTAAACCTAAGTTAATTACTAAATTAAATTAAATTAATTAATTAAATGAATTTTTTTTTGGAGTTTTTGATTATTTAGGAAAGAAATTAAAAATGATTAAATTAGTGGTTAATACCTAATTAAGTCTAATTAATTTTAAATATTTGCAAAAATGTTTTAAAGTTATTCTAGAGTTAAAACCTAAATTAATTAATTAGGGTTTATTAATAAAAAATAAAAGTTAAAATTTGATTAGAAGAAAAAAGGTATTTTATGATTTTACTTGATAAAAAATAATTTTGTGATTGGTTAGAAAATTAAATAAATAAAAAAAAACAATTAATAAAACAAAATAAAATAAATAAAAGAGAGAGAGGTGTTGGGCCTGTTTTTGTGGTGTTAAAAGCAAATCTGAAGGCCCATTAGCAGCTGGCCTTTGTGGACTTTATGGGATCCAGTATGCATGCATTGACCCGGACTATGGTGGACTTTCAACGTGGACCACCAGATCTGGCTCTTGGCCATCTGGCATTTGGATGGGAGAGGGAGCATGGTGTACTGCAAGCCAGCGTATACATATGATTATCTGCAAACAAAAATCATTGAGAAAGTGGGGGACCTAGGATTCGAACCCAGGTCCTGAAGGGGATACATTGCTCGCTTTACCACTACACCACATTGCCTTGTTTGTCATATTAATTCAAAAGAATAATAATATAATAAAATGAAATCAATTGGTCAGAAAATAAAATAAAAAGGCGCCAAGGTTTGAAATGGCCAATGGACGGGGGATACCTCATCGTCCCTGTCCTCAAACCTTCAACAAAAATACCTGCGGATTTGAATCCGCAGCTAAAAGCACAGGCCTATGCTAAAATCATCTCCAGGCCATATAAATCCATTCCAAGAACATGGTTCAATTTGTCATGGCCTCCTGATCAAAACCATGTTCTTCTTGAGTCTCAATTTTACCTGAAACAAAAGTCCCTAAAAACAACAGCAAAACCCTAGCCATGGCGTTTTGCAAAACAGGTCATATGAATGAAATTAAATGATGCAGAAAGATTGGAAATGTTCTTTTAATCATGAATATGCCATTAGTTTTCTCAAATGATGCAAGAACAAATCAAATCGAATTCAAGAACAGGGTTGTGTTACGTGAGACTTACAGCGCGTTTAGAAGCCTGAAAATTCTTGGTTTTGGTTGGGATGGCTTGTGTGAATGCCCAGGAATCGATTGGGACATGTCTTGATCCTTTAAAACTCCTCTAACATGTATTTTGATCTCTCACTTTTTTGTGAATTTTGCAAAATCAGTTCTGCCTCTTCCAACAATTTCCAACCCTTATTTCGTATCCTCTAGCTTCCTTATGTATTGTGCTTTGTATTAGGGTAAGAATCATGGTCCAAATCTCTCCATATCAATGCGCATGAATTGGACTTGATTCTACCATTAAACCTTTCCAAATTTGATTCATTTCAATCTTTTTGCACATGATTTGATTTGATACGAATTTGATGGTGATGCTAGCTGTAAACAAAGCCTAAAACAATCAGAAAATCATGAGTTATTAATTCTTTGGATTTTATATGATTTTACTTGATTAAAAATGAATAAATTCAAATAAAAATAAAAATAAAAAATAAAAATTAGATATGGACACATGGATGAAGCTAGGGCACGTGGGTTATAGTGCAAACTCAAATCAAGTGAAAAAGAATGGGCCCATTTGACAAAATTTGAAGTTTTGGGGATAGTTGACTTTTGGCAATTTTGCAAAAAAGTCCAACTTCAACAATGCATAAATTCTTCAATTTTGAACTTTTGGAGATGTTCTGGGACTCTCTAGAAAGCTTGGGGTGTACTCTAATCAACCTTTTTGGTCTCATATCATTTTGATATTCCATGCTCAAGTTATAAGCTTTGGCAAAAAAGGTGCTTTTGTTGACTTTCAAAAATGACCTATAATGTACAAATTCATAACTTATTGTGAGTGCATTTTTTGATCTTGGGGTATGAATATGGATTGTAGGAAATTGCAGCCTCTTCAAAATGAGCTTTGGATGGGTCATTTCTCATAGAGTATGAGAAAGTTATGCTTGGTCAAAGTTGAGTCGACTTTTCCTACAAAACCCTAATTTAGCAACTTTTGAGTCTTGATGAATTTTGAGCAATCCTTGATGAATCATGATCAACCCTTGATAAAATGATGAAATATACTTCAAAATGATAATGTTGACAAAAAATCTTGAAATTTGACTGTTTGTAGGTCACAATTGACTTTTGCCCTAACATAGTCGATTTTTGGACCTTTGGGCATTTGATTGAGCAAACTTTCTCTACATGTCTTGAAATTTGACATGGACGCTCTTAAGAACATATTAGGGCATTGGGGAGCACTTGAGGTCATTTGGACTCAAGGACCTTGATGCAACACCAAACCCTAATTTGGGGTCGACTGCCTTAGCATAGCTTGTCTGACCAACTCTTGAGCTATCTTGAGCCATTTGGAGATTTTTCTTGCAATGTCTTGAGAAATATGGGAAGGCAAATTTTGGGGTACAACACCTTGCATCACAAGTTTGCTCAGTCAATGGCTCAAATGTTTGAAAATCAACTATATTGGTCAAAAAGTCAACTATGGTCAATATATAGTCAAACTTCAAGATTTTTGGTCAACATCAACATTTTGAAGTGATATCCAACATTTGATCAAGGGTTGATCATGACTCCTCAAGGAATGCTCTCATATCCTCAAGAATCAAAATTGCTAAATTAGGGTTTCCTTAGAGAAAGTCAACTGAACTTTGACCAGGCATAACTTTCACACGCGTCATCCATTTTCCCCCAAACAAAGATTGTTGTGAATAAAATTCAATTCCCTACAACCTTTCTTTTGATCTCAAGTTCAAAAAATGCATCATTGGAAAGATATGAGCCAATACATTACAAGTCTTTTTGAAAGTCCACAAATAGGCATTTTTTGTCAAGACAAGTTACATCAAGATAATTTCTCCAAATGTAAAAATGGTCAACATAGAGATTGTGGGGGACATCTTGGGCTTTTAAAAAGTCCAAGATAATTCTCAAAAGATAAAAATTTAGCAAATTATGACCAGTGCAAGTTTGTCAATTTTCAAGAAATGCAAAAAGTCAACTTTGAGCAAAAATACAGTTTTAAGTTCATAGACCTATTTTGTGGGATTCAAATATGCTTATCACTTACTCAAGGACCCCTAAATTCACTCTCACCTTGATTTGAATTTTCTCTATTTTATTCATATTTATTTTGTTTTTATTAAAAAAACACAAAATAAATTGCATAAAATAATAAATAAAAAGTATGGACACGTGAGCTGATGATTTGGGTTGATATTGGGTCTTAGAATTTGTGCAAGATATGAGGAAAAAGACCAGGTTCATTGCATCTCAAGAAGGGCAAGTTTTTCACAATTTTGGAAAATTTTAATATGTTTGATATTGCTATGAAAGGGGGCCTTAATGCTATGATTCTCGCCATGTTTAATCACCATTCCACTCCTCTATAAATGCAATGCATTGCAAGTCCAAAATGAGCACGAAATCCCTCATTAAAAATCTCTCTAATTGCCTAACAAAATCTCTACAATATTTTTTTTAAAAATCTCAAACTAGTGCAAATTCGTATCTGCATTTCAAAGCCCCAACAATCCAAACAAGTGATTGAATCACCTCTCTGGGGCATCCAGGAATCGAATCCAACTCATAACTGAGTCCCTTCACGTTCAGAATGATCACTACGATCATCACCAGTTTGGTATAGTTTCCTTGGATTCGATCTGTTAATATATGTTGTTAAATCTAGTGCATGCTTATATGTTTATAGCAATGATTATAACAGATTTAATGTATCACATGTGAGTTTAAATGATTAAATCACAGGATGCCATTGTTAGGGCTCAAGAACTTTTGAGCTTCGTAATTCAAAATGCAGGGACTTTCAGGCCAAACTAAAGCCAGACCTAAAGACTCAAAGGCGCGTTCCTACCATACATCCTTCAAGGGCCATACGTACATGATCTTGTGCAAATACCTGAGCTCCGACTTATTGGGCTTGGGACATTTTCATATGCTCACCCCCTATTTGTTTGTTGCAACACGGCCCATATTATCCTTGGTCTTATTTATTTTCTTTTGTTTTAATAAATTCCCTTTTCTTTTTATAACAAAAAAATCATAAAAAAATTGTAAAATTAGAAAATCAACAAAAATATAGATTTAGTTTTTTTATTAAATTTAATTTTCATGAATCAATTAGTAAGTTACTTTGACTTATTTCCATAATTATAAAATCAATTTGAATTTAGGATTTAATTTATTTCAATTCTTTTTTAAAAAATACAAAAAAATATAGAATTAGTTTTATTTTTGTTAATTTTAATTCTCATTAATAATTAATATTTTTATTTAAGATTAGATCTAGTTTAGTTATTTTTTTATTATTTAAACATTTTTCTTAAAATAAAACAAAAACAATAAAAAAAATTTCTTAAATTACTTAGACCTTTCTTATGGTTTAGAACATTCTTTTAACCCTCGCACGTTCATTTTACTTCCCGCATTATTATTTCCTTATTATTGTATCTGCTTATGGTTTGTAACAATTAAAAATTAGGATTTTATTTACCGCTTTTATCCCCAATTTTTGGACTTGTAATTTTCCCCCTCCCCAAACCATGTAATAGTTAGATTTAATTTCTGCACTTTAATTTCCCGCACTGATATTCAACTGTTAGATGTATGCTTAATAGGATTGCCCGAGAAGAATATAAAAAAAAAACGTTAGCAAACCTAACACCAAAAAATAACTGAATGCAACACACCCGCACATGTGCACCTCTAGGGTATTTCCACTTCGGTTTCCTTCGGAATAAAACAGTCACAATTCTCGAACGTAAGAGATTTTAGTGGCTACCCTTTGGTTTAAAAAGATCATAAGTCCCTCGACGACCCTTTCGACGTTGCCTCAATGAAATGATCTTAAAACCTTAGGGTAATTACTAAGATATCTTACTAGTTGCCCTTATGACCATACGACGACCCTAGATTGTCCCTCAAACATCCAACGATAGGGCTACCTACTCACTAATAGTAGGATAGCATTGTCTAAAGGAAAAGAGAAAAAGAACAAACCTTTTCGAGTAGGTAGATATTCCTTAGATGCTTGCTCAAATAAAATAATTTTCCACACATACACTCTTTTCCAAAAATATTTTAAAAAACACTTTGTATACGTTCTCAACAATACGAGAAACATTACAAAGTTCGCCGCACTAAGGCGTCTTTTCAAAATACTTTTTTTCAAACACGCAAACACAAGGTATTTTCAAACGAGCTAGCGTCTAAGAGCTCGTAGATAACTACGGATGGAAAGGGTGCTAACACCTTCCCTTTCTATAATCTACCCCCTTACTCAGAAATAATCTCGAAAGGTCTTTTTCTGTTCTTTTCATCCTTTCCTTTGTTGAGTAAAAGAAAAGTCGGTGGCAACTCTTGCTTACTGCAACATTTGCGAAACCAAATGCAAAACCAGTATAATAGTCAGTTCTGCCACCGTATTACAGAACGGGCGACTCTGTTGGGGATATGACACTAAAAGTGGAGTTACCTTAGAGCTAGCTCATATTGAAAATGCTTAACTTGTTGGACTTGCTTGCTTTACATTTTGGGTTTATGTTTGGGTATTCTTGTATAGATCCTATACCCGAATCTGGGGCACATTAGGTAAGTAGCAATAGATCGTGGGAACTGTGCAGTGTAACACCGACATGGTTGAAGCGATGGCTACATTAGTGTGACACATTTTTGGTACCGATATCCTTTGTGTTGAATCAAGGAGAATATGGGGCCGCTGTGTGGTGTCATGAAGCAATAACTGACCTTAGAATCTTAGTTGAACAAACTTGGCCATTAGAAAGTAGTGAGATAGCATGCTTCGGCGCAAAACTGAAGATTGGTTGATACTCGATACTACACTCATTGAGATCAGACTTTCGGGATATTTCGGCCGCAAGAAAAGATCGCTTGAGCTGAAATAATGCCCGATGAAGAAAGATCGATGCTTGAGGGACCTGCCTTGCCCTATAACTCAAGTTGAAAAACTTTGCTTACATAAGAAGAAACTTGGCATTTTGAACATCATCTCTCATTCCTGCAAGAACCAACTCAAGCAAACCTTGTAAACACCTTCCACTTGATCCAACTGACCTGAAACACAAGCCTATCACCTCCAATACCTCCTTAAACACAGAAACACCATCTTGCTGCACAAAAACAGGGCATTCTGCACTTTGACTTGGCCAGCTCATTTCCATCGTGCACTTTCATCCAAACCACTTCATACACACTCCATAGCATCCATATAAATTATTCCAAGCCCTAGCTACAGACTGTAACACCTCTAACCAACTTCACCATTTTCACTTTTTCTGTTTTGCAGGTTGACCTCTATAGCTAGATTCATTTAGTTTCAAAGCAAGCTAAAGGTTGGAGAAGCATCCCTGAACTTCAAGCAAGCTGTACAAGTCCTCACCTTGCCTTAAAAGTACCTCCATTGTCATACACGATCCAAGCTGAACAGGTAAGTTCATGGACTTCTATCTCTCAATCTAGGAAGAGTTAGGTTTAGGTTTATGAATGAAAAATGCTCTACTCATGGCCCTGAAACTACACATATAATTACTTTCCATTTATATTGCATGTGCTGAGAGAATTTGGAACCTGAACTTTAGAAAAACTTAGGCCAAGAATTAGGGATGAAGAAATTCTCTTTCATTTCTTAGAGTTAAGTTAAGTTCTTTATATGTCTGGATTCGTCTCTTGATGCTCTACATTTTTGGTGTTATGAGTTTTGCTTGAAAGTCCAGGAATCAGGAGTTAGGAAACGCATGTTGTTGTTGTTCAAACCAGTCTGGAGGTTGAAGACAACTCCTCTTGGGCTGGGCCTGAGATATTTTCCTTTTTGCACCACATTTACACACATACACCCCCTTGGCCCATTGTGTTTATTTTTATCATTTTTTGACTTTTTCTTTTTTATTCTGACTTTTTATTTTTTGACAAAACATAAAAAATAATAAAAACATTTTTTCAACCATTTTTGCATTTTATTTGAATTTTGTTTGTTTTATTTGAGTTTATACATATAAATAAATAAATACCTCTTTTGTTTAAAAATACAAAAACAATACAAATTACATTTTATTTTCTGATTTTATTTTATTTTATCTTTTGAAAACATTTTCTAAAAAATATACTTTTTTTTGTAAATAATAAATATTTTATTTTTGTACATATTTAATATATTTAGCAAATATTATAAATACTTATATTTATTAGAATATTTAGGATAAAACACAAAAATAATACTTTTTTATTTTTATTAATATTTAACTTAAAAAATTACTTTTTTACAATATACTTCCTTTTTATTTATTTTTTGTATATAATTAATAAATATTGTATATAATAAATAATTAATACCTTTTATTTGCAAAATTAGGGTTTTGCCCTAAAAACACAAAAATACCAAAAATTAAACCTTTTTATTTTTGTTTATTTGTCACATAAAAATACCTTTTTCATACATATAAAAAATCATTTTTTGCATCTTGCATATTTATTATATTTTATTTAATTATTGTACAATTCCAATAATTTGTATAATTCCATTTGGATGTAATAGTCTAGATTTAATTTTTCTTGCTAAATATCCCCATTTGAACATTTGTACCCCCATCCCATAATTTGTGTTGTAATAATTTAGGACCTTTAAATTCCGCACTTTAAAAGCTTTCTAAACATGCCATGATAGAATTAGGGTTTTGTATGCAAAAATCAACCAAACAAATAGCTTGACCTAATTCCAAGATAAAAGCATGAAAATGAACAACACCAATCACACTTACACCCCTAGGGTACTCCACTTGATGCCTTCAATAATGGGCCATGTTGCATGTTAGGTGTCTTTGGCAAAAACAAAACAATATCAAATGATCATAGTCCCTCGATGACGCTTTCAAAAGTTGCCTAAAAATGATCAAGTCCCTTAAAGGAAAAGTTGCCAAAGACACTTGGCACCATTGCAATCATGGTCTAAACGATGACCCGCGCCCGTCCCGTTCACATCCTAACACAAGATTGTCCACCAAATACAATGGTGGAACAAAATTGTTAAAAGGGTTAAAACATGGCAAAGATCTTTGAGTAAATTTAGGAGTAGACAACTCTTGGTTACTTGCCAACTTGCAAAACAAAAACACTTGCCTATTTTTCAAAACCACACATCACAACACACTTTCAAAACAACTTTCAAAAACATTGAAAACTTTTCAAAAGATAGTACACCTTTGTATACATCCCAACATGGATCATTGCAAAGGTTGCCACCACATTGGCCTCTTTTCAAAACATTTTCAAACCCACACACAAAGCACCATTTCAAACAATTGAAAATCAAGGCAAGTTGATCTAAGCAAGTAACTAAGAGCCCATGGATAACCATGGATAGAAAGGGTGCTAATACCTTCCCTTTCTATAATCTACTCCCCGAACCCAAGAAAACATCTCAAAGGTTTTTGCTGTGCTTTTTAAACCTTTCCTTAGGATAAAATAAAAAGTCGGTGGCGACTCTTGCTCAACCGAAACATTTGCGAAAACAAACGCAAACCTCAAGTCAGTTCTCCCACCGTATCACAGAACTGGCGACTCTGCTGGGGAGAATTTTAAAGTGGAGTAACCTTAGGGCTTAGATCACCCTCTTGCATGACTAATTGTTTGCTTTGATTGCTTTACATCTTGGTTCTCTTTGATTGGGCTTGAAATCCTACACCCGGATTTGGGGAAACATTCATAGATAGCAATACATTGTGGAAACTGTGCGGGGTATACTGACACGGTTGAAGCAATAGCTATATTAGTGCGACATATTTGTGAGTACCGGTAACCCTTGAGTTCAATCAAGGAGAGTACGGGGCCGCTGAGTGATGTCACTAACCACTAATGACCTAGAACCTTAATTGACCATCTTGGCCTTTCATTAAGGGTAGTGAGATGACCGGCTTTGGTGCAGTCTGAAGTTGGTAGATACTCGATACTACACTCATTGAGGATTGTTTTCTTGGAATATTTTGGTCGCTAGTTAAGTGGCTAAACCAAAACAATGAACATGGAAAACAATCCAATGATATTGAGCTCCTTAGAACCCGATTACTATTTATAGGACAGGTTTTAAGCCAACTACACTCAAGAGGGTACTTACCTATGAAACCCCATGCAAACCTGAAACTAGGGTTTTGTGTGATTTGCTTGTACATATGTTTGTGCATACATCATGAGCATCATAAAGCATCATATGCATTCATTAACCATTTCAAGGGTTTAGATCTTCATCTTTGTTCTTGTTTTGTAGGTCATGGAAATTCCTCGCAGGAAAACCATCCAAGTCAACCTTGTGAGAATCCCTCCTCAACTCAAGGAGCTCACATCCAGAATTCCGAAAAGCTCTCCCTTCAGTGAAAGACATGGTAGACTGCTCAGCCTAGTCAGCACCAACATTGAAGAGGACATGGTAAAGGTGTTGTTCCAGTTCTTTGCCCCCCTTCACCACTGTTTCACTTTCCCCGACTACCAATTGGTGCCCACTTTGGAGGAATTTTCTCAACTCCTGAGAATTCCTATTCTTAATCAGCTACCCTACAACGGTACGGAAAAAGAACCAAAGCCTGAAGATGTTGCTCAAGCCTTACACTTGCAACCATCTGACATCATGGGGAATTGGGAAACTAGAAGCGGTGTCAAAGGCTTCTTGGCAAAATTCTTGTTTGAGAAGGCACAAGAGTGTTGGAATTCATTGGACCTACAAGCCTTTGAAGAAATTGTGGCACTCCTCATTTATGGGTTGGTCTTGTTCCCAAATCCTGACCAACTTGTAGATGTTAACACTGTCAAGATCTTCTTATCCAGAAATCCAATACCAACATTGCTTGGGGACATTCTTCACTCATTTTACACACGAACAATGAGAAAGAAGGGTGTTCTCATGTGTTGTACTCCTCTCCTTGCAATGTGGTTTATTTCGCACCTTCCACAATCTGTCTTAAAGAATGACCAAGTCTTAAGGTGGTCACAACGGTTGATGACCCTTACTCACTCTGATGTACATTGGTGCTCTCGGTCTAGAGAAAATGTCATCATCGTCGATCATTGTGGAGAGTTCCCTAATGTTCCATTACTTGGCATTAGAGGAGGCATCACTTACAACCCCTGTCTAGCTTTGAGACAATTTGGATATGCACGAAGGGATGGCCCTCACGATATGTTGATTCATGACTTAGTTTTTGACTTCTACAACGATGCGCAAGGACTTCGCCAAAGATTCATCAGAGCTTGGAGGATGCTTAATAAGGTAGACAGCAAGACACTGGGACACAAGAACTCCATCCCTCTTGAGCCTTATCTCAAGTGGGTACGAACCCGAGCCCAGAGTCTAATGATGCCTTACCCTCATATTCTCCCTGTGATTAAAGAGCCCGTTAAGGAAAGAGAGGTTCCCTACACCATCCTATATCTTGACATGCCTACATCGTGGGAGGAGATGCAGAAGAGTTGGATCCAACTCAAGGAGGAACGTAATACTTTTAAAGCCAGCTTCTACGCCAGTGAGAAAAAGGTTTTGGAGCTTACCCGCCGACTCCATGAGCAAGAGACCCTTAACACCTACATCGCACCAAAGAGGATGCGCAACGTCTTTTTACCTTGAGAAGTTTTTGTAATATTTGGCCCATGGGGCATTTATGTACTGACAAATTTCTTCTTATTAATATGACGCGTGTTCCTTTTGTTTGCAACAATTTTGAATTTTCTAAATCCTTGAATGCATTGCATATATAAGCATATCATTCATCATGCACATAAGCAGGTCTCCACACCAGGTTTCCTTATCTTTCTGCTGTTTATTTCAGTAAGATGGATCTCGAACAGACGGTCAAGGACTTGCAGTCTCAAAACTCACAGTTTCAACATCTCCTGATGACCTTGGCAAAGGGTCAGGAGCATCTGAAGGCCCTGCTTGGGAACAAAGAGCAAGTGAAAAAGAAGAAAAAGAGAGTCGGGGTGGCTACCCTAGGAAGAAGGTTTGAGGGCGAAGCCAAAAGAGTGCTTGAATTTCCCCCTACATCTGAAGAAGGAACCAGTAAAGGGAATGCGGCTGCGGTACCTTCCAAATCCGAAGCTGAAGAAGGAGAGGCTGAAGAAGACGAAGACTACTCTGAACAACAATACCTGCCCGCCGATGATAAGTACAAGAGCTTGGAAGACAGGTTGGAAGCTATGGAGCTGCAGAGAGTTCCCGACTTAGATTTCGAAGACTTGGGATTAGTTGCTGGAATTGTGATCCCCCCGAAGTTCAAAGTGCTAGTTTTTGCAAGATATGACGGGCTGTCTTACCCAAAGATGCATCTCAGATCATACGTAAGGAAGATCCAACCTTACACTGCAGACAAGAACCTGTGGATTCATTTCTTTGAGGATAGCCTTTCAGGGGCTCAATTCGAATGGTTCTATCAGCTGGATGGAGCCAGTATCCGAAACTGGGAAGACTTGGATACTGCCTTTTATAAACAGTATCAGTACAATTCTGACCTCGCTCTCACGCGTACCCAACTCCTGGGTATGTCACTAGGGACGGGCAAAGGATTCAAGGAGTATGCGCAAAAGTGGAGAGACCTGGCTGGAAGGGTGCAGCCACCGCTGACTGACCGTGAACTTGTTGACATGTTCCTAGGGACCCTGTCTGGTCCGTTCTTCAATCATCTGATTGGTAATTCCTCTGCTGGGTTTACATATTTGATCTTGACTGGTGAGAGAATAGAAGCTGGTATCAAGTCGGGGAAGATACAGAAAGGTGCCTCCGCAAGTACTGAGAAGAAGCCCTTCAAGAAAGAAGCCAATGCTGTTTATGGTCCCAGAAGACAAGTTAAACCGGAACGCCGCCAAACTGTCAACGCGTTGGTAATTTCAAAGCCTGCTGCTGCTCCTCAGCAATTTAACCAACCAAGGGGTGAGAGACCCAAAAGGCAGTACACTCGGCTCAGTATGACCCTGTCTCATATTTTGCTGCAACTACTGTCAACCAATCTGGTAACTGTCAAAGAAGCTCCAAAGGTAGTGAACACAACTTCTCCGAAGTACAACCCCAACGCCCGTTGCGCTTATCACTCCGATAGCCCGGGGCATACTACGGATGATTGCTGGGCTCTGAGGAATAAGGTTCAAGACCTTATTGATGCTAAAGAAATACAGTTCGAGGCGCCCGAAAGACCCAATGTTATGACTGCTCCCATGCCCCAGCATGGAGTAAATGCTGTGGAAGAAGATCGATATGTAGCCTCCGTGGAAGAGATTGTTACTCCGTTATTGACTGTCAAAAGGAACCTGTTGCTAGCCGGTTTATTTCCGGGATGTGGTAAAGGTTGCCTTTTATGTGCTGTTTCACCTGTTGGTTGTCCTTTGCTGAAATCAGGTATCCAAAGCCTGATGGATAGCAAAGAAATCTTGTTCGAGAAGATTGCTGTTCCTGCTGAAGAAGTATCCATTGTCACTATTTTCAACAAACCTCCTAAGGCTCCTTCAAAGAAGCCTGTCAAAATCATGTCTACTCAGAAGATTGCTCCTATCATCATCACTGTTCTGGGGCCTCTCCCTTATACATCCGACAAAGCTGTCCCATGGCACTATGGGGCAGATGTTTATGTGCTTGGAATAAAACAAGAGTTTGATACTAATACCGGCGTCAGTAACATCACCGGGCCTGCCAAGATTACTCGCAGCGGTAGGTTGTTCTCACCAGATATTGCGCCACCAGCTATTCAGAGACCTCTTATCATCACACCTGCAAGTGTGCCTGTTCCCCTTCCTGATCAAGTTCCTGTTTCTACCCCTGCTGCCGAGTCATCTGATGCTCGGGGCAAAGGGATTGCTGCTGATTTGCCTGCCCTGACGGAGGCACCAAAGACAACCACTGTTGAAGCTTCCCAACAAGAGATGGAAGAGATTCTCAAGATTATCAAGAAAAGTGATTTCAACGTAGTTGAGCAGTTGGGGCACACCCCATCAAAGATTTCTATGCTATCACTGTTGTTGTGTTCAGAGGCCCATGCCAAGGCCCTGATTTCCTTCCTGAAGACGGCCCATGTGCCACAAGAAACGTATGCTGATCAATTTATCGATTGTGTGGCCAACTTGACTGCCGATAATGGTTTGGGCTTCTCTGACACCGATCTGACTGCAAAAGGAAAGAACCATAACGACGCCCTGCATGTCTCCATTGAATGCAGGGGCTCTACTCTTGCCCATGTGTTGGTAGACACCAGTTCTTCATTGAACGTCTTGCCCAAGAAGGCTCTAGATAGGCTGGATTGTGAGGGTTTATAGCTCAAGCCAAGTAACATTGTTGTCCGAGCCTTTGACGGTTCGAAAAGGATGGTACATGGGGAAGTTGACATTCCAATCAGGGTTGGTTCTCAAGTTTTTTATTCTACTTTCTATGTGATGGACATCCGACCATCCTACTCTTGTTTGCTGGGTCGTCCATGGATCCACAAGGCTGGAGCTGTGACCTCCACATTACATCAGAAGCTGAAGTACCCGGTCAGGGGGAAGATTGTTACAGTGCAAGGGGAAGAAGAGTATATGGTCAGCCACCTTAACTCGTTCCGGTACATAGAAATGGATGGGGAATTCATTGAGACCCCCTTTCAACACTTTGAAGAGGTGCCTCGGACATTGGCATCAGCTGAAACTGTGATTGAAGACCCTCCTTTGAAGATGGCTTCCTTGAAGGATGCCCGGGCTATTATTGAGAAGGGTGAGTGCGCAAACTGGGGCCGACTTCCTGACTTTACTCCGAAGACTGACAAGTTTGGTCTGGGCTTCACTGCAGAGGCTCAGAGGGCTGTTCGTAAAGCAAGGATTGGAAGACCTCCTGTGTTCATCACCAACCCGGGAGTGAATGCTATTGAAGACGACGTGGAGGAATTTGAATTCGACAGCTGGATCTACCCAACAACCGACAGTGGACCAAGCAACTGGACTGCCAAAGACTTCACACCTATTACTTTTTTCACTCAGTAATGAACTCTTTTGTTTTCAATTTGTAACAAATAATATGTTGAAACTTTTATGGCTCGGTGTCTTACCCGAGGCACCGTGGCTTCATTTGTGAGGGCTTTTTGTGTGTCATTTTCATATATCATCAATAAAAACATTGGACGTTTGTTGCATTTCAAAATCTTGCGCTCCTTTTCTTTCTTTGTTTTATATTGCAAAACAGCTATATTTACACACACTCACTTATACAGGTTCCAATCCACTCTGGATCTCACTGGTAACGACTCTGCTACCGCCATTTATGACTTTGAAAATCCGATCAACTTAGCCGAAGACGAAGGTGAAGATGATTGCGAAGTGCCTGGCGAACTTGTAAGACTGCTACTCCAGGAAGAGAGGGCCATTCAGCCACATGAAGAGCCAGTGGAAACGGTAAATCTGGGTACTGAGATAGACAGAAAGGAAGTCAAGATTGGTGCCAATTTAGAGCTCAGTGTGAAACAACGGTTGATTCAGATGCTACATGACTATGTGGAAATCTTTACCTGGTCTTACAAAGACATGCCTGGGTTGGATACCGACATTGTGGTTCATCACCTGCCTACCAAGGAAGATTGCCCTCCGGTAAAACAGAAGGTCCGCCGTATGCGTCCAGAAATGTCCGAGAAAATCAAAGCTGAGGTTATGAAACAATTTGATGCCGGATTTCTAGCAGTGACTTCTTATCCTCAGTGGGTTGCCAACGTGGTCCCAGTGCCGAAGAAGGATGGTAAGGTCCGAATGTGTGTTGATTACAAGGATTTGAACAGGGCCATCCCTAAGGATGATTTCCCTCTGCCTCATATCGACGTTCTGGTTGACAACACTGCTCAGCATAAAGTTTTCTCCTTCATGGACGACTTCTCCGGTTATAATCAGATCAAGATGGCTCCTGAAGACATGGAGAAGACCACCTTTGTTACTCAGTAGGGCACCTTTTGCTACAAGGTCATGCCTTTTGGGTTGAAAAATGCTGGGGCAACTTACCAACGTGCCATGGTTGCTTTATTTCATGACATGATCCATCATGAGATAGAAGTATATGTCGACGATATGATTGCAAGGTCCCAAACTGAGGAGGAACACCTTGACCATCTACGGAAGTTGTTTGACCGTCTGAAGTTGTACAAGCTGAGGTTGAACCCAAACAAGTGCACCTTTGGGATGAGATCTGGAAAATTGCTAGGCTTCATCGTAAGCGACAAAGGAATTCAAGTGGACCCTGCCAAAGTGAAAGCCATACAAGAGATGCCAATTCCCAAGACAGAGAAAAAAGTCAGAGGCTTTCTAGGACGTCTGAACTACATTGCCCGATTCATCTCACATCTAACTGCTACCTGTGAACCAATCTTCAAATTGCTGAAGAAAGATCAAGTGGTACGTTGGAATGATGAATGTCAGGCCGCTTTCGAAAAGATCAAAGAGTATCTCCAAGAACCACCCATTCTTATGCCACCGGTTGAAGGGAGACCTCTAATCTTATACTTGACAGTACTTGACAACTCAATGGGGTGTGTGCTGGGGCAGCATGACGAGTCTGGCCGAAAAGAACACGCCATTTATTACCTTAGCAAAAAGTTTACCGACTGTGAGACCCGGTACTCACTGCTCGAGAAAACTTGATGCGCTTTGGTATGGGCTGCTCGCCGGCTGAGATAGTATATGTTGACTCACACTACTTTATTGATTTCAAAAATGGATCCAATCAAGTACATATTCGAAAAGCCCGCTCTGTCTGGAAGAATAGCAAGATGGCAAATGATCTTGACGGAATATGACATCCAGTACACGACTCAAAAAGCAATCAAGGGGAGTGTATTGGCAGACCATTTGGCACACCAGGCAGTGGACGATTACCAGTCGATGAACTTTGAATTTCCAGACGAGGATATCATGGTAGTGACTGATTGTGAAGTACCTGGACCGGATGAAGGACCTGAGGAAGGATCCCGATGGTCTATGCACTTTGACGGAGCCTCGAACGCTTTGGGAAATGGTATCGGCGCTATGATCGTATCCCCTAAAGGCACTCATACTCCACTCACCGCCCGGTTATGTTTCAACTGCACCAACAACATGGAGGAGTATGAAGCATGTATCATGGGTCTTCAAGATGCGATTGACTTAAGGATCAAGTTTCTAAGTGTCTTCGGAGATTCCGCTCTCGTGATCAATCAAGTCAAAGGCGAGTGGGATACGAAACACCCAAATCTTATTCCTTACAAGGAGTATGTGCTAACGTTGATTCCCCACTTCGAGGAGATAACTTTTGAACACTTACCAAGAGAGGAGAATCAGTTGGCTGACGCGTTGGCTACGATGTCTTCTATGTTCAAAGTCAAATGGGACAACGAGGCGCCCCAAATCATTATCGGGAAATTGGACGAACCTGCACATTGCTGCGATCTTGAGACCGAAGAGGTAACAGAAAAACCCTGGTATCATGAAGTGAAGAGGTACTTGCAAGCTCAAGAATACCCCGAAGGCGCATCTGTTAATGACAAGAAGTTCCTGAGAAGGTTTGCGGCAAAGTTCTTCCTCAGCAACGAAATTCTCTACAAGCGAAACCATGATTCAACCCTAGGGCGTTGTGTGGATAAGACTGAAGCAGAAAAGATCATGGCGGAGCTACATGAAGGTACCTTCGGAACACATTCCAGTGGACATACCATGGCGAAGAAAATCCTTCGGGCATGATATTTCTGGTCCATAATGGAAGCTGACTGTTATCAGCATTCTCGAACTTGTCATAAATGCCAGATTTATGCTGATAAGGTGCACATTCCTCCGGTTCCTCTGAACGTCTTGATGGCACCTTGGCCTTTTGCAATGTGGGGGGTTGATATGATCGGCGAGATCCGACCTACGACATCTAACGGGCATCACTTCATCTTGGTAGCGATTGATTACTTCACAAAATGGGTTGAAGCAGCTTCCTATGCTACCGTAACCAAGAACGTCGTGGCACGGTTCATTCGGCACAACCTGATCTGTCGATACGGTGTACCTGAGAGGATCATTACGGATAATGGTACCAATCTTAACAACAAGATGATCACTGAGCTCTGCGAGCAATTCAAGATACAGCACCACAATTCTTCTCCGTACCGGCCGAAGATGAACGGGGCTGTAGAAGCGACGAATAAGAACATCAAGAAGATTGTGCAAAAGATGACAGTGACCTATAAAGATTGGCAAGAAATGTTACCGTTTGCTCTTCACGGGTACCGTACCTCAGCACGGACGTCAACAGAGGCAACTCCCTTTTCCTTGGTCTATGGCATGGAGGCAGTCTTGCCTATTGAAGTCCAGATACCCTCTCTCCGGATAATGAAGGATGCAGACTTGAGCGAAGATGACTGGATCCAGACTCGGCTTGATCAGTTAAACCTAATTGACGAAAAAAGACTCACTGCTATTTGTCATGGTCAGACGTACCAAAAACGGATGATCAGGGTATTTAACAAGAAGGTCAGACGACAAGAGTATCAATTCGGAGACCTGGTAATCAAGCGCATCATTCTTCCTCAAAGTGATCCCAGGGGAAAATGGACCCCTACGTACGAAGGGCCATTTGTGGTTAAACATATCTTCTCAGGAGGAGCCATGATTCTAACCACCATGGATGGTGACGACCTTCCTCACCCTGCCAATGTAGACATAGTAAAAAGATACTACGCATGATCAAAGACCCGCTAGGTTGACACACCTAGGCAAAAATAAGGGCTTCCCGGCAAACCAAAAGGGTTCGAGCAAAAGTAAGGGATGAAATGAAAAAATCTGTACACCCGGCAAGTCGAAAACCTGAAAAGGCGGCTTGGGCAAAAATGGGTATCCCGGTGGACTGAAAACCCGAAAGGGAGGTCCAGGAAAAAGTTAGGGATAAAGCGTAATACTATGTCTCATTGGATCACCTTGCATCCAGAATTCGGCATCAACTATCGGACTCAGATGACGCCAATCAATCAGTTTCATCTTCAACTAAGCAGCAAAGCGATGAGACATTTGAAGACATAAAGGCAATAACAGAGTTGGAACCCAGTGGGATTATTTTTCACATAGCTGTTTTGTTTCCTTTTCAAATTGTATAAACCCTATGCTGTTCGGCGTTGTTCTCTTACTAGGACGTCAGCCTCTTGTACATAAAACGCCTATTTACAGGCAAATTTCAAAATCAATACAAATGCAATTTTTCAGACAAATTACCCATCGTTTTTCTTTTTTCTGTTTTGTTTTGCAAAGAACGTCCAATGTTCAGTTTTGATATATGCATTTGACATTAATTGCTAATCATGAATATTTACATGCGAAACAAAGGACTAATTACAGGTGACATCAAAAACAGGGGGAATTTAGAATTGTCTAAGCGATCTAGTTGCTCTGTCCACCAAGGTACCAAGGTAGGTTCAGCTGAAGAAGATTGACCAAGTTACCTCAACTCCCCACAGAGTAAGACGAGATTCAGCAATACTCTCCCCAGGAAGAGCTGGTCTCCCGTCAGCCCCGAAAAGGCACGGTATCCCCAGCATGTCTTGAAGCTTATCCCCAGTAGATTCTGGAAGCTTATCCCCTGCAGAGTACGAACGCATTTCCCCAGCTTTATTCAAAGGCCATTTCCCATCAGGGCTTATAACTGGGTTATCCTCAGCTAATAACCACGGAAAGTTCGTCCTCGGTGAAGTTATTCCTATCCCCAGTGGAGTTCATCAAATTCCCCAACATAATATATCAGTGGAATCCCCAGCGGAGCTCTCATCAAAATCTCAGCAACGTATCTCTTCCCACAGAGTAATTCCCCTCAGAGTAATCTCTCCAACAAGCTTATTCCCCAACAGAGTCATCTTCTCCTACCGGTTTATTCTTGCAAACATCATCCCCAGCGGAAGCGAAGAACTCCACTCTTCAACATCAACCCAGGATTCCACAAACTCCCGGCACTCGTCAAGGATTTATTTTCCTAGACGAAAATACATTCATAGACATTTCACATTTCATACATCCTGCTTACATACATGATAAAGTGCATACAACACTATCTCATTTTGAACATCATGACATTATGCATTTCATACATCATGACATTGCATACGACTGATGTTTTGCCTTTTCAGGAAAAAGGTCAATCCAAAGACGATTACTGTCAACTGTCAAATTCCAGATTCGATACCTGTATCCAGCCAGGGCATATCTGTAGACGACCAATTCCAGATCCGATACCTGTATCCGGCCAGGGCATATCTATAGACGACCATTTCCAGATTCGATTCCTGTATCCAGCCAGGGCATATCTGTAGACGACTAATTCCAGATTCGATTCCTGTATCCAGCCAGGGCATATCTGAAGAGTTTAGAGATTTGACACCTGTATCCAGCCAGGGCACGTCTATAAACAACATTTTGAAGTTCCGGATTCGATTCCTGTATCTAGCCAGGGCACATCTGTGAGCAACAAATTCCAGATTCGATTCCTGTATCCAGCCAGGGCACATCTGTGAGTATTCGATTATGGATTCGATACCTGTATCTAGCCAGGGCACATCTGCATGAAGAGTTTAGAGATTCGATACCTGTATCCAGCCAGGGCACGTCTGTAAGCAACCTTTTGAAGTTCCGGATTCGATTCCTGTATCCAGCCAGGGCATATCCGTAGACAACAAGTTCCGGATTTGATTCCTGTATCCAGCCAGGGCATATCCGTAGACAACAATTTCCAGATTCGATACCTGTATCCAGCCAGGGCATATATGTAGACAACAATTCCAGATTCGATTCCTGTATCTAGCCAAGGCATATCTGTGAGCGTTTGATTGTAGATTCGATACCTGTATCTAGCCAGGGCATATCTGCATGAAGAGTTTGAAGATCAACACCTGTAACAGGCCAGGAAACCATCTTCCTTTCTCAAGTACGCAAGTTCTCGCTAAGGAATCTCTTACGCGATCAACACTTCCAAATGGCATCTATAAGCCCATTCCCGACAAGGTTCTGTCACACCCCAGATGGCATCTATAAGCCCATCCTCCTATCCACCATCTCTCCAAATGTCATCTATAAGCCCATTCCCGCCATCACATTGCTCATACTCCACCATGCGAGTGCAAATTTCCGGGCACTCTAGTGTCCAATCTCCTTTTACCCTCGAGCCGCGAAAGGCAAACTTGCCAATCTAACTCTTCAGGTCCAAGAAGATTGAACAGGGGCAACTGTTGTACCCCAAAATTTTCCCTCCCATTTCTTCAACATTTTCTCACCCCAAGACCCTTGGAGCTCAAGATCCAGTTAGGGTTTGCTCTGCTCAAGACTCCTCCTTGCACTGTTGACCCAAATTAGGGTTTGTGTTTGCACAATGATGTTTTGACCTAAAATTCCCAAGATAACTTTCATGCTTCATGTTGGACTCACAAGTTTATCCATACCAAGTTTCAAGCCTTGATTCCAATCTTTGCCCAGTCAATTGGACAGTTGATCTAGAAATCAGCTGTATTGGGGAAAAGGTCAACTGTGGTCAATTGACAGTCAAACCTCATGATTTTTTACCCACATCAACATTATGAACTCATATGAACCATTTGATCAATATTGGATCACAATTCCACAAGAAATTTGATCAGATCATCAAAAGGGCAAAATGGTCATTTTTAGGGTTTTGACTGCACAAAGGCAATTTTTGACTGTTTGACCTAACCAATGGCAAACCAAGATCACATATGGACTCAAGGACTCAATGGCATTATCTTGACACATTTAACAAGTTCAAAAGATCCCAAATGCACAAGATTGACAGATGAATTTTCCAGTCAACTGAGCCAAAATTGACTGTATACTGAAAAGTCAAACTTTGACTTTTTGGTCAAAATCAAGTGTCAAGATTCATTTTTCATCAAGACATGTCAATTTATGAAGCTTGTTCATCAAGAAATCAAAAATCACAAATTAGGGTTTGAAATGAAGAATTTTCATAACTTAGAATTTTTCTAAGTTATGAAAATTCCTAATTTTTTCCTAACTTTGTCCCATCTTTTCATCAAGATACATTTGGATTCAAGCAAAACTCAAAACATGAAAGTTATATTCCATTTCAAAATCTACAATTTTGATTCACAAAGTTTCTTCAAAAGAAGCTTGTAGCTCAAGTTATCATTTTTGGAATAGGGGTGCAAAACATTCTTAACTTAGAAAAATTTTGACCTATTCTAGGCAGGATTTTTGCCCAACTTCATGGCCACTTTTAACATGCTTCCACTTGGAATTTCAACTTGCATTACAAAGATGGATTGTAGTACATATTCCAATCTTTCCAAAATGTCCAAGAACTCATTAAACAACCTTGTGGTTAGGGAGAATCGAATTTGTCAATATGGGCAAAACTCACTTTGTTCATAAGCCATGTACATGTCCATAACTTGTGCATTTTTGAAATCAGCATGTGCAAGCTACATTACAGGCCTCTAATCTCATTTACACTCAAAAATTAAATGCTAAACCATTGTGCCAAGATGTTATTTAATTCATTTGGTCATTACATGGAAGTTTAATCCTTATTTGGAAAAAGCATTTTAGCCATTTTGATAAAGCATGACTTTATGTCAAAACACAAATCAAGAAGTACAATGCATATCTTCTAGGCACAAGATTATGGACTAATCCCACTGATCAAGGGAAGATTATGCAGCATGCTTGAGGGACCTGCCTTGCCCTATAACTCAAGTTGACAAACTTTGCTTACATAAGAAGAAACTTGACATTTTGAACATCATCTCTCATTCCTGCAAGAACCAACTCAAGCAAACCTTGTAAACACCTTCCACTTGATCCAACTGACCTGAAACACAAGCCTATCACCTCCAATACCTCCTTACACACAGAAACACCATCTTGCTGCACAAAAACAGGGCATTCTGCACTTTGACTTGGCCAGCTCATTTCCATCGTGCACTTTCATCCAAACCACTTCATACACACTCCATAGCATCCATATAAACTATTCCAAGCCCTAGCTACAGACTGTAACACCTCTAACCAACTTCACCATTTTCACTTTTTCTGTTTTGCAGGTTGACCTCTATAGCTCGATTCATTTAGTTTCAAAGCAAGCTAAAGGTTGGAGAAGCATCCTTGAACTTCAAGCAAGCTGTACAAGTCCTCACCTTGCCTTGAAAGTACCTCCATTGTCATACACGATCCAAGCTGAACAAGTAAGTTCATGGACTTCTATCTCTCAATCTAGGAAGAGTTAGGTTTAGGTTTATGAATGAAAAATGCTCTACTCATGGCCCTGAAACTACACATATAATTACTTTCCATTTATATTGCATGTGCTGAGAGAATTTGGAACCTGAACATTAGAAAAAACTTAGGTCAGGAATTAGGGATGAAGAAATTCTCTTTCATTTCTTAGAGTTAAGTCAAGTTCTTTTATATGTCTGGATTCGTCTCTTGATGCTCTACATTTTTAGTGTTATGAGTTTTGGTTGAAAGTCCAGGAATCAGGAGTTAGGAAACGCGTGTTGTTTTTGTTCAAACCAGTCTGGAGGTTGAAGACAACTCCTCTTGGGCTGGGTCTGAGATATTTTCCTTTTTGCACCACATTTTCACACATACACCCCCTTGGCCCATTGTGTTTATTTTTATCATTTTTTGACTTTTTCTTTTTTATTCTGACTTGTTATTTTTTGACAAAATATAAAAAATATTAAAAACATTTTTTCAACCATTTTTGCATTTTATTTGAATTTTGTTTGTTTTATTTGAGTTTATACATATAAATAAATAAATACCTCTTTTGTTTAAAAATACAAAAACAATACAAATTACATTTTATTTTCTGATTTTATTTTATTTTATCTTTTGAAAACATTTTCTAAAAAATATACTTTTTTTTGTAAATAATAAATATTTTATTTTTGTACATATTTAATATATTTAGCAAATATTATAAATACTTATATTTATTAGAATATTTAGGATAAAACACAAAAATAATACTTTTTTTATTTTTATTAATATTTAACTTAAAAAATTACTTTTTTACAATATACTTCCTTTTTATTTAGTTTTTGTATATAATTAATAAATATTGTATATAATAAATAATTAATACCTTTTATTTGCAAAATTAGGGTTTTGCCCTAAAAACACAAAAATACCAAAAATTAAACCTTTTTATTTTTGTTTATTTGTCACATAAAAATACCTTTTTCATACATATAAAAAATCATTTTTTGCATCTTGCATATTTATTGTATTTTATTTAATTATTGTACAATTCCAATAATTTGTATAATTCAATTTGGATGTAATAGTCTAGATTTAATTTTTCTTGCTAAATATCCCCATTTGAACATTTGTACCCCCCATCCCATAATTTGTGTTGTAATAATTTAGGACCTTTAAATTCCGCACTTTAAAAGCTTTCTAAATATGCCATGATAGAATTAGGGTTTTGTATGCAAAAATCAACCAAACAAATAGCTTGACCTAATTCCAAGATAAAAGCATGAAAATGAACAACACCAATCACACTTACACCCCTAGGGTACTCCACTTGATGCCTTCAATAATGGGCCATGTTGCATGTTAGGTGTCTTTGGCAAAAACAAAACAATATCAAATGATCATAGTCCCTCGATGACGCTTTCAAAAGTTGCCTAAAAATGATCAAGTCCCTTAAAGGAAAAGTTGCCAAAGACACTTGGCACCATTGCAATCATGGTCTAAACGATGACCCGCGCCCGTCCCGTTCACATCCTAACACAAGATTGTCCACCAAATACAATGGTGGAACAAAATTGTTAAAAGGGTTAAAACATAGCAAAGATCTTTGAGTAAATTTAGGAGTAGACAACTCTTGGTTACTTGCCAACTTGCAAAACAAAAACACTTGCCTATTTTTCAAAACCACACATCACAACACACTTTCACAACAACTTTCAAAAACATTGAAAACTTTTCAAAAGATAGTACACCTTTGTATACATCCCAACATGGATCATTGCAAAGGTTGCCACCACATTGGCCTCTTTTCAAAACATTTTCAAACCCACACACAAACCACCATTTCAAACAATTGAAAATCAAGGCAAGTTGATCTAAGCAAGTAACTAAGAGCCCATGGATAACCATGGATAGAAAGGGTGCTAATACCTTCCCTTTCTATAATCTACTCCCCGAACCCAAGAAAACATCTCAAAGATTTTTGCTGTGCTTTTTAAACCTTTCCTTAGGATAAAATAAAAAGTCGGTGGTGACTCTTGCTCAACCGAAACATTTGCGAAAACAAATGCAAACCTCAAGTCAGTTCTCCCACCGTATCACAACAGCCTTCGAGAGATATGATCACAACACCGATGTCATTCCCAAGTGTGTTGGAAGCTCCATCAAAAACCATAGTCCATCGGGATCCTTTTTCAGGTCCTTCATCCAGTCCAGGTTCTTCACAATCAGTCACTAACATGATGTTCTCGTTCGAGAACTCAAAATTCATGGATTGGTAGTCGCCCACAGCCCGATGAGCCAAATGATCAGCTAGTACATTTCCTTTTATTGCCTTTTGAGTAGTGTACTAGATGTCATATTCGGCAGGACCATTTGCCATCTTGCTATTCTTCTGGAGAGAGCGTGCTTATCAAATATGTACTTGATAGGGTCCATTTTAGATATCAATAAAGTAGTGTGAGTCAACATATATTGTCTCAGTCGGCGAGCAGCCCATGCCAAAGTGCAGCATGTTTTCTCGAGCAGTGAGTATCTTGTTTCACAGTCGGTAAACTTTTTTCTATGGTAGTATATTACGTGCTCTTTTCGACCAGACTCGTCATGTTACCCCAGCACACACACCCATTGAATTGTCCAATACTGTTAAATACATGATCAGAGGTCTTCCTTCAACCGACGACATCAAAATTGGAGGTTCTTGAAGATATTCCTTGATTCAGTCAAAGGCAGTCTGGAAGTCGTCATTCCACTTCACTACTTGATCTTTCTTCAGTAATTTGAAGATTGGCTCACAAGTAGCGGTTAGATGGGAAATGAATCTGGCAATGTAGTTTAGACGTCCCAAGAATCCCCTAACCTCCTTCTCAGTGCGGGGAGTTGGCATTTCTTGTATAGATTTAACCATTATAGGGCCTACCTCTATACCGTTGCCACTGACAACAAAACCTAGGAGCTTACCAGATCTTACTCCAAAGGTGCACTTGTTCGGGTTCAGTCTCAACTTGTATTTCTTCAGTCTCTCAAACAGCTTTTGCAGGTGATCAAGGTGCTCTTCTTCAGTATGATACTTGGCTATCATGTCGTCGACATAGACCTCTATCTCGTGATGGGTCATATCATGAAACAAAGCTACCATAGCACGATGATAGGTTGCCCCAACATTCATTAACCCAAATGGCATAACTTTGTAGCAGAAAGTGCCCCACTGTGTGACGAAGGTTGTTTTCTCCATATCTTCAGGTGCCATTTTGATCTGATTGTACCCGAAGAAACCATCCATGAAGGAGAATACCTTATGTTGCACGGTGTTGTCAACCAGAACATCAATATGGGGAAGCGGAAAGTCATCCTTGGGGCTTGCCCTATTTAAGTCTCTGTAATCCACACACATACGTACTTTATTGTCCTTCTTAGGTACCAGAACAACATTAGCAACCCATTATGGATAAGAAGTAACAACTAAGAACCCGACATTAAAATGTTTCATAACTTCAGCCTTGATCTTTTCTGACATCTCAGGACGCATACGACGAACCTTTTGCTTCACTGGAGGGTAATCTTCTTTTGTTGGCAGACGATGAACCACAATATCAGTGTCCAGCCCCGACATGTCTTTGTATGACAAGGGAAAGATCTCAACATAGTCATGCAAAATCTGTATTAACCGTTCTTTAACAATGTTTTCCAAGTTGGCACCTATCTTGACTTCTTTTTTATCTTCTTCAGTACCCAAGCTTTCTGTCTCGACCGACTCTTCATGAGGATGTATTGCTCTTTCCTCCTGTTGTAACAGTCTAGCAAGTTCTTCTGGTACTTCATAATCTTCCTCACCTTCGTCATCGGCTTAGTAGATCAGATTTTCAAAGTCCTAATTGGCAATAGCAGAACTGTTATCAATGGGATCCAGAGTGGATGTGGATCTACAGTTCGATATATGGGTGTGTGTAAGAGAGCATAGCTATTTTGATAAAGTAAAAGCAGAAAAGAAAGACAAAGAGCGTAAAATTTATATGCAAAACGTCCAATGATTTATTTATGACATATGAAAGTGAAATGATAACCCTCACAAATAGACCGTTGTGCCTTGGGTAAGACACAAGGATTTAGAGTTTACATTGTTCAAATATTACATATAAAAAAAACAAAAAGACAATTAGTCCTGGATAAAAGTAATGGGAACAAAGTCTTTAGCCCTCCAATTGTTGAGTCCACCGTTGATAGTTGGGAAGATCCAATTGTCCATGTCGCAGTCACTGTCACTGTCCTCCATAGTATTGATTCCATGGTTGCTGATGCATATTGGTGGTCCTCCGGAGCGAGCGCGATGAACAACTTTTTGAGCTCCTGAAGTAAAACCCAAACCAAACTTGTCAGATTTGTAAGGGATGCCAGGGAGCTGGCCTCAGATAGTAACCCCACCTTCTTCAACTACAACTTTGGCATCCTTCAGATAAGCCATCTTCAATGGAGGTCTGGTAGTCTTTGGAACACTAGTAACAGTCTTGGTAGCAACATTTATCCGAGGAACCTCTTCAAAGTTCTGGCAGGGGGTTTCAATGAACTCGTCATCCATCTCAACATACCTGAAAGAGTTCAAATGGCTCACCATATACTCTTCTTCACCATGGACTATAACAATCTTCCCATTAACCGGATAATTTAACATTTGATGCAGAGTAGAAGTAACAGCACCGACCCCATGGATCCAAGGGCGTCCCAACAAACAAGAGTAAGACGGGCGAATATCCATCACATAGAAAGTGGAGCCAAAAGTTTGGGAACCAACTTTAATAGGAATGTCCACCTCCCCGTGTACCATTCTGTTGGAACCATCAAAAGCCCTCACCACAATATTACTGGCTTCAAAGTCAGTCCTTCACAATCTAATCTGTCCAAAGCACCCTTGGGTAGAACATTTAGTGACGAACCCCGTATCAACCAGTACATGAGCCATGGTGGTGCCCCTGCACTCAATAGAGATATGCAGGGCATCATTATGCTTTCTTCCTTTGGACGTCAAATCAGCATCGGAGAAACCGAGTCCATTGTCAGCAGTCAGACTAGCAACACAGTTCTAAAATTGGTCGGCAGAAGTCTCTTGCAACACATGTGCAGACTTCAGGAACTTTACCAAAGCCTTAGCATGGGCTTCGGAGCATAATAACAAGGCCAAGATTTAAATTTTTGAAGGGGTCTGCCCCAATTGTTCCACAACATTGTAATCACTCTTCCGAATGATTTTCAGTATTTCCTCCATTTATTTTTTGGAGGCTTAAGGAATGTTTTCTTTAGATGCCCCCATCTGGGCAGGCTCAACCAGTACTTCTTTTCCCCGAGTCTCAGCTGACTCAGTAGAAGGAATAACAACAAGAGTGACAGTAGGAGTAGCAACAAGAGTAACAATAGGAACATTATCAAGAATAACCAAGGGAGTGGCAACAGTCTTCAGAGAGATTCCAGTAGAGAACATCCTTCTGCTTCTGGTGATTTTACTGGTCCCCACAATGTTGTCGATGTTGGGATTAGTATCTTCAATTTTAATAGCTAATAGGTCTTGCTTGACGCCATGGTAGTAGACGTCAGCTCCATAGTTCCAAGGAATAACTTTGTTAGAGGAATATGGTATCGGCCCAGGAAAAGTGATAATTAAAGGAGCAACCTTAGGAGTGGATGTAATCCTGATAGGGCCTTTAGAGAAGACCCTGGGAGGATTGTCGGAAATGGTAATAACTGAAATGTCTTCACACAAACTTCTTGTAGAGGGAATCTTCTCAAAGAGGATCTCCCGGTCATTAATCAGACACTGAACGCTTATCTTCAACAATAAACAACCATTGGGCAGAGACACACACATGTGGCAATATTCACTACAACCCGAAAATAAGCTGGCTTGTAAGAGATTCTTCTTAAAAACTGGCAGATGAGTAGTCAAATCATCCACAGAAGAAATAAAAAGAACATCATCGACAACATTAATACCCTGGTCATGCTTGGGCATGGGTGCAGTTATCACATTGGGGATCTCCGGAGGGTCAAATTCAATCTCCTTTGCCTTAATAAGATCCTGAACTTTGTTCTTTAGAGCCCATCAATCATTCGTATTATGCCCCAGACTGTTGGAGTGGAAGGCACATCGAGCATTTGAATTATAATGGGGAGATGTAGTATTTTGATTTTTAGGAGCCTCCCTCAGAGTGACCAGATTAGACTTCAACAAGTGTGGAAAAACCTGAGATAAGGACATGTTAAACCGGGTGAACTGTCTTCTGGGTGCATCCTGCTTGCGCTGATTGTTTTGTTGTTGATTTGGCGCAGGTTTGGAGAATATCACAGCCCCTACCGTTGGATGGCGTTCAACTTTACTTTGATTCCTCTGACCGTAGGCAACACTTACTTGTTTCTTCCCAGAGAATGGTTTCTTCATAATAATTGAAGATGCATCTCTCTAAATCTTATCGCTCTTGATACCAGCTTCTACTTGTTCACCAATCAATATAAGCTCAGTAAACCCGACTAAAGAACTTCCGATCAAATGGACTCTCCCTGCAAGATCTCTCCACTTCTGGGCATAATCTTTGAAGCCCTCGCTAGGACCCATAGACATGCTTTGAGGTTGTGTACGGATCAAAGCAAGGTAATCATTGTATTGGTACTTCCTGTAGAAAGCAACATCCAGATCCTCCCAGTTGCGGATGTTGGTTCCCTCCAGCTGATAGAACCATTCCAATTGAGTCCCCGATAAACTTTCCTGGAAAAAATGCACCCACAAATTCGTATCAGCGGTGTGAGGTTGGATCTTCCTGACATAAGACCTTATATGTAACTTAGGACATGAAACCCCATCATATTTAGAAAATGCGGGAACCTTTAACTTCTGTGGAATGACCACTCTAGAAACCAACTCTAATTCTTCAAAATCCAGACCAGGTACCCTCTGAATTTCCATAGCGTTGAGACGATCCTCCAGCTGTTTGTATTTGTCATCAGCAGGAAGATACTTCTCTTCAGCATAATCAGCCTCTTCTTCATTGGTCTCTGGGCTGTGGTCTTCTTCTTTTGGTTTCTCTTCCTGATTGTCTCCCTCATTTGACGGAGTTGCAAATTCTAGAGCTTGCTTTGCTGGTCCTCTGAATCTCCTTCCCATATTCAGGACACCCACTGGTTTCTTTGTCTTCTTCTTCTTCTTCTTGTCTTTGAGAATTAGAGCCTTCAGGTCTCCTTGTCCCTTAGCCAGAGCCAAGAACATCTGCTGGAACTGAGCATTTTGGGTTTGAAGGTCCTTAATATTCTGTTCGAGAGCCATTTCTTTTGGCTGAAATAAACAGCGAAAAGATAAGAAACATGTCCTGAAATGCCTGTTTATGTGATGATATGCATGATATGCTTATGTAATGTTTTCAAGGACCTTATAGGATTTAAGCTCTTTTAAACCAAAACAGAAAACAAAACTTTTTATTAGTAAGTTTCAAGGGAACAAAAGTTACAAGGAATAAAAAGTTTACACAGAAATAAACATTAGAAGATAAATCTAAAATTCCTAAGTCTCCCGTGGACGCTTCCTTTTGGTATTAATGTAAGCATTAAGAACCCGCTCTTCATGAAGTTGCTTTGTCAATTCCAACACTTTCTTCTCACTGCCATAAAATTGGTTCTCAAAGGTGTCCCGTTCTTCCTTGAGTTGGATCCAAGACCTTTGCAATTCTTCGAAGTTTGTTGGCATATCAGGATGAAGAATGATGCTAGACTCATTCCCTTGAACAATAGGATCTGTGATCACTTGTAAGATAGCAACATATGGCAGCATAAGATTTTGAGCACGAGCTCATCCCAATTTGAGGTAAGGTTCCAAATGGATAGAGTTCTTGCACCCTAAAGTCTTTCTATTAGTCTTCTTAACCATTCCCCAGGCACGGATGAACCTCTGACGATAACCTTGTAAATTATTTGAATAGTCGAACACAATACCCTGGATGAGCATATCATGAGGACGATCCCTTCGGGCATAACCAAACTAAGGTAGGGCTAAAGAAGGGTTATAGGTGATGCCTCCTCTAATGCCAAGGAGTGGCACATTAGGAAATTCTCCACAGTTTTGATACGGTGGGAGGACTGACTTGAGGTTTTTTGCGTTTGTGTTCACAAATGTTGCAGTTTAGCAAGAGTCACCACCAACTTTTCTTTTATCCAATAAGGAAAGGTGAAAAAGCACAGGAAAGACCTTTAGATATGTTTTTCTTGAGTTTGGGGGGTAGATTATGAAAAGGGAAGGTATTAGCACCCTTTTCATCCATGGTTTTCCACGGGCTCTTAGTTACTTGCTAGATCACTTGCTTTTGTTTGAAAAAAATTTGCTTTGTGTGGTTTTTTGAAAGTATTTTGAAAATGTGCCGTCGTTTTAGGCAAACTTTGTAATAGTCCTCGTTCGTAAGAACGTATACAAAGTGTTGAGCTTTTGAAAATATTCCATGTTTAGAAAGTGTTTTGAAAGTGTATATGATTGTTTTGGAAAATAGCAAGGATGTTTATTTTGAAATTGAGCAAGAAACTAAAAGTAATCTACATACTCAAAAGGTCTTAAGTGTTCTTTTTCCTCCTCCTTTAGACGTTTCTATCTTACCATTGTTTTGATAAGAAGCCCCATCGTTGGATGTGAAGGGACGGACGTTGGGTCATCGTATGACCATGATAGCAATGTTGTGAGATGACTTAGCACTTTTATTTTAGAGACTAAGATCATTTTGAAAGGCAACTTTGATAGCGTCATCGAGGGACTATGATCTTGTATTTTTGATTTGTGCTAAGACATCCCACATGCATAACATGGCCATTTTCGTAAGGCAACAAGTGGAATCACCCTAGGGGTGCTAGTGTGCAAGTTTGTTTGATTTGCATGCATTTAATCTTTGATTAGGGTGATCTATTTGTCAATTTCATGTCTTGCCATACACACCCTAATTACTAGCATTTGCATTCAAAAGCGATAAATTGTAGAAATGTAAAGTCCTACGCTATTACAATATTTTGGGGATGGGGGGTACATATTTACGAATGGGGATTGCAAGGAATTTAAGTCCTAATTATCTATTACAACCATATTGAAATGCATAATATAAGAAATAAATGGACTTGTTTAGAAAATGTTTTTGTCTTAAGGAAATAAATTAAAAGGAAAATATTTTTATGTTTTTTATGTTAATATTAAAAATGATGAAAAGGAAAATAAATGCAAGATAGAAACAACGTGCTGCTGCAAGAAGAACAACTAGGATCAGAAGTTCTGAAGCCAAGAGCACTGTGACTCAGCAGGAGACGTCAGTGGAATCAGAAGTTCTGGATTGGTAAACTCCGAGGTCCTACAAGAAATGTTAGAGGACAAACATAAAAGTTCTGGGTGGTATTCAGATAGTGGGCCACAAGTCAGAAGTTCTGCATTACACTAAAATAATGAGGAGATATCAGCAGTTCAGTGCGTTATCAGCATGTAAAAATCAGAAACTCTGAGTGTTCAGTGTATTTAACATGTAAGGAGAACTCAGAAGTTGCGTTGTGTTAAAACAGTGAGTGAATCATCAGAAGTTCTGAATTGTGCTTAGCCAGTGAGTGAACATCAGCAGTTCAGTGCGTTATCAGCATGTAAGAATCATAAGTTCAGTGTGTGTTAACAGTGAGGAAAATCATAGAAGTTTTGTGTGTTAAAACAATGAAGAGAACTCAAAAGTTATGTGTGTGTTTAACAGTAAGAAAAATCATAGAAATTTTGTATGTTAAAACTATGAATGAACATCAGAAGTTTTATGCCATATTTCAACTCTTAGTCAGCACATCAGCAATTTATTCAGTTTTCAACAATCAGCAAGTCAGAAGGATAACAACACAATAGTTTATAGAAGTTCTAATCCTAAATCTGAGTCTAGCCATAATCAAGAAGTTCTGATCCATAGTTTTTCTATTCATGCAATGGTATGTACAACATTAATACTAGGATATTTACATGTTAATGATGTTCAGAATGAAAAACAAGCAAAGTCAGAAAGACTTACCTTGAACCTGGAACGTGCTTGGAGCTTTGAGTTACTGCCTTTTAATGTTCTGGTGTCAGCGAGAGTGATGGAATAGTGGTTGTGTTCTTTGATTCAAAGGTGGAGAGCAAAAGGTTTTGTTTTGGATTTGCGAAGGTTGTCCCTGTTTCCTCTTCTCTCTTTTGGACCCTTGGAATTTTAGCAGGGGTTCAACGCTTTTCTTTCTCAAATCCCCCCCCCCCCTTCTTAATGGCCAATGGTGTTCTATTTATATGAAAAGGTTTTGCAGTTTGGAGATGTCAAGTGGCGCCAACGTCATATGCTAGAAGCTGACTTACTCTTGAAGTAAGCTTAAACAAGCATGGTTCAATGCATCAAGTAGGATGGTTAGCAGCGCCTAAGCTGGATTTGTCAGCATAAATTAAGGAAAATTAGAAGTAGTGCATGGGCTTAGCATACTTTTGCACAAAAGTTTGTCTTCCCAAGGCAGTAGGGGTACATGTGGTGAAAATCATTTGGATAAAGACTCAGAAAGTAGTTGTGAGCATTAAATGATGATGAGCCTTATCACAACCAGAAATCCTGTAACGTGAGATTCTACACCATGGCTTAGTTCTGGATCAGAAGTTCTGCTTCAGCATGCATCCATCCTCTGATCTTTGTATCTTCTGGCTCCAACATGTTTTGAAGGAGAACATTGCTTCCACATGTTCTGATTAAAGCGTCATGTTTTGAACCATGTTTGCAACCTCTGATTGAAGTTTTTTTTTTGTGAAAACTAGCCCAGAAGTTCTGACCAAACTCTGCCTTGAGAGTGTCCAGAATTTGTTGAGTGTTATGGTGATAATCTAGTCAGAAGTTCTGAAATTGTCATATTTTCTTAAACACTTAGAAAAAATTCTAAGTATTTAGAATTTTGACTTTTTGGATTTTGATGAAACAAAACTTCATATTTCAACGTGTCTTGATGAAATATGATTCTTGAAGCTTGATTTTGATCCAAAAGTCAAAGTTTGACTTTTCAGCGTGCAAATGACCATTTTTCCCTTGTGAGTTATTTTCTTGGAAAATTTGTAGGTCAAGGCTTGGAAACTTGATAGAAGCAAACCTAGGATCCAGGGTGATCCCTTGAGAAATGAGAGGGAAAATTTTGGGGTACAACAACAACGATCAATAAAAGAAATGTCTTCCTGAGAGCAAGGACACCAATATATATTAGAGTGAGAGAGAGAGACATTAACCTTTGATTCCACCTTAAGCCTAACTCATTTTTCATTAATGATCAAGGAAGGTGAGACATAATCCACCTATATAGAAAAGGTATACAACACATAAGAGTTCCTCGCTTCTTCATAGTACAGGTATGGAGTGAATGCATAATATCCCCGAGCAATGTAGGCACTGGATTATGAGCAAGGAAGATGTTGATGGCACTGACATCTATAAACTGGTCTGAATTGGGGAACAATACCAACCCATAGATCAAGAGAGCTAAGACATCTTCAAAGTCATGGTAAATCATAGCGTCTAGGAATACCTGAGCTTTCTTCATTAGGAAATTTGCAAGAAGGCCCTTAACTCTACTTCTTCTTTCCCAATTGGACTCAATGTCAGATGGCTTCAAATGTAAGGCTACGACAACATCTTCAGCAGTTGGATCTTGTTCTAAACTGGTTAAAGGTAACTGCTCCAATATAGAAGTATCTTGGAGAATTCTTCCAGCGTAGGAACCAACTGATAATATGGAAATGTGAAGAAATGGTGCTTAGGATCGAAGAACTGGAATATGACACTCATCAAACCTTCGTCAAAACTGGTAGTAACTAAACTGAGCAAGTGACCATTTCTTTTGTTAAATGATGAGCTCTCAGGAACTTTTAAGACCATTTCCTTGAGTTTGGGAGGAATTTCTGCAAAGTTAATTCGGATGGTTTTTCTACGAACTGAATCCATAACCTACAAAACAGGGAAGAGATAAATCCGCAGGTCCTAAAAATGGTTAGTGTACAGGACATGCTATGATGTTTATGATGTTATGATTATGCTTAAAATCACAGATATAACAAACACAAACAAGTCACACAAAGACCTTAGGTTTAAAGGCTTGCATGAGTTTTAAAGGTAAGTACCCTCTTGAAGTTTCAGTTAGCTGAACCTGTCCTATTAATAGTAACCTGGTTCTAAGGAGTCTCATATCACTGACTTTTCTTTTAGGCGTTGTTTTAGCTCAAGCACCGAATTATTGCGGACAAAATATCCCAAAAGTCTGATCTCAATGAGTGTAGCATCGAGTATCAACCAATCTTTGGTCGGAACCAAAGCCGACTATCTCACTACTTTCTAATGGCTAGGATAAGTCAATTAAAGGTTCTAAAGGTCAGTTAGCGCTTAATGACACAATGAGGAAGCCTAATGTTATCCTTGACTGACTCAAGGAACATTAGTACAAGCCAGAGTATCACACTAACATAGCTATCACTTCGTCCATATCGGTCTACGCCATACAACCTCCATGTTTTATTGCTACTTACCTAAAAAGGTGCCGCATATCCGGGTGTAGGATCTTTTAGTAACAACCCAAATAATACCTCAAAGGTAAAGCATACAGAACACACAATATCAATCAAATATGGTGGGAGATAACGTATAAGTATTCCCCAACAGAGTCGCCAATTCTGTAATACGGTGGGATAACTGACTATTATACTGGTTTTGCGTATGTATTCGCAAATGTTGTGGTAAGCAAGATTCGCCGCCGAATTTTCTTTTATCCAACAAAGGAAAGGGTGAAAAGAACAGAAAAGACCTTTTGAGAGTTTTCTGAGTAAGGGGCGTAGATTATGGAAAGGGAAGGTGTTAGCACCCATTCCATCCGTAGTTATCTAAGGGCTCTTAGATGCTTAGCTCATTTTGAAATACCTTGTGCTTTGTGTGTTTTTTAAAAGTATTTTGAAAGCACCTTAGTGTGATGAACTTTGTAATGTTTCTCAAAATGGTAGAGAACGTATACAAAGTGTTTGAAAATGTTTTTTAAAGAAGTTTTTTATAAGTGTAAAGGTTGTTTGAGCAAGCATCTAACAACTCTCTACTTTACTCGAAAGGTTGTTCTTTTCCTCTTTTCCTTTAGACAATGCTATCCTACTATTAGTGAGCAGGTAGCCCTAGTCGTCGGATGTTTGAGGGACATTCGAAGGGACATTTATACAGTCACAAAGGAAACTGGGTAGGAAAATTTAGTAACTACCCTAGGGTTTTAATATCATACTGAAGCAACGCCGAGAGGGTCATCGAGGGACTTATGATCTTTAAACCAGAGGGAAGTCACTAAAATATCTCACGTTTCGAGAGATGTGAATGTTTTTCCGAAGGCAACCGAAGTGGGATACCCTAGAGGTGTATATGTGAGAGTATGTTGTATTCAGTTATTTTTATATTATGTTAGGTTTTCTAGCATTTTGTTTTATTCTTTCCATATAATCCTAGTTAGCATGCATCTAAACAGTTAATAATTTGCAGTAATTAAAAGTACGGGAATTATAAATCCTAGCTATTACAAGGCTTCGGGGAGGGTATTATTTACACGTCTAAAACTTGGGGGAATAAAGCAGTAAAGTAAAGCCCTAAATTAAACTATTACAAACCAGGAAGTAGGTACAATAATATGAAAAATGATAATGCTAAAATAAAATCGCGCGCGAATTAGATGGAACGTCTAAACCCTAAAATATTTAAGTTAAAAGAAGACTCCTTTTTTTGTTTTTATTTATTTAAAAAATAATAAATTAAATTAAGTCTTAATTAATCAAAATAAGAAAGAAAAGAAAATTATTAAGTAAAATTAATTTCTAAACTAACCAACTATTTTTTTTGGAATTTTTATTATGAAAAGAAAGTGAATTAACCTAAATCTATTTAATTTTAAATTAAAAAAGTTAAAATAATTAATTAATTAATTTTCAAAATAATTTAATTAAAATAAAAAAAACTAACCAAATTTTTTTTAAAGATTAATCTGATTTTATATTTAAATAAAAATGAATTTTTTTTTAATTAATAAACTAAAAAAAACAAGTAAATGGGCCTGGTGCTGATTAGTAAACAGGGGGTGGAATTTTGAATTCGATGGACCCAAGTTGTTGCTTGCCCAAAGGTGCTGCGTCTAATCCTGTGCAGCTGACCCTTGAGGGTCCATCATGAAGAGGCACTCTAGGGGGCATTGGATTTGATCTCCTTATGATCTACTGGTTGAAGCTTGAAGCATATGGTAGGTGTCTGAGGCATAGTACACTAGATTTGCAAATATTACGTTAGAAAAAATGAAAATGCAAGACCTGGGTATCGAACCCAGGTCCTTTCCATTGCACGCGTTCCCCTTTACCATCTGAGCTGCTTGTACATTCGTTTATTACAACACAACAATAACATTATATTTGAAAAATGGATCAGAAATATATTTAAAAAAATAACGTGCGCGTTGATGGCCCCGTGTATTTGAATGGACCAATCAAGATGCGCTGCCTTGTCACGCGAGCCCTCGCCTGAGTCAAATGACCAGAGAGACGCTGGAGTCAAACTCCGGTCATCTTCTCTGATCCACCAAAATCTGGAATATGCAAAATCATTAGGTTTAAGACAAAAGAAAGACCATATCTCACTTGAAATCACGCCCTGGTCACGAATCTGTCCTTAGATTGGCCAGAAAACCCATGTATCCTAAGTTACAAACTAAAAACCCTAACACGGTTTGAAAATGGCATCTCACAATCTAGACGTCATGCACTCTATGTAATGCTCTTAACCTGTTCTAATGAGGCCTAGAAACCTGTACACACATATCAAAACATTCAACAACTTATAAAAATAAAGATTTGATTTTGGAATTTTACCAAAACGGTGATGACTAAAGGTGATGGTTCCTGCGTGTGTTGGGCTTTAAGGAGGGTCAAGGTAAGCTCCTGGGACTCTCAGGGAATGGTTTGTGCCCGTAGTTTGGACAATTGATGGCTAGAAACGTAAATGTCACTTTTGATAATTTTGGATTTTTTTGTAATCTTTGTAGAGTTCTTCATAGGCTGCATATGCGTGTCTTTGGCTTGCAGGAGGGTTGTATATATAGAGGAGATAGAGTGAAAGAGAAAAATGGAAAGAATCCAAGGCATTAAGGTCATGTTTAAAGCCAATATCCTTATTTTGAAAACATGCCAAAAGTTGAGATTTCATGCCATGTTGATACTTGGATGTACCTGAACATTCTTTGCACGAATTATGGGCCTTAAGTCAGATCAAAACACTAGCCTAAAGGCCAAGACCCATCTCTAAATATTTTGTACAATTTATTTTATATTTATTTAAAATAAATCAAAACAAATATGAAAAAAATAGATAAAAATTGTAAGGCGGTATAAAAATGATATTAGAGGTCTCCTATAAGGTTAGGAAGATGTTTGAAGTCCAAGAAGTTATACCATTGACCTAAAAGTTCAAGTTTGCCCAATGCACAATTCTTGAAATTTCCCAAATTTCCCCAACTTGGGAAAACCATAACTTGCTCAATTTTTATCCAATGATGATTATATTTTACTTTTTGGAATGCCCAATATGTCTACTTCAATCCCTCTGTTTATAAATTTTGGATTTGAAGATTTTATCTTGATGTAGAAGGTCTTGGAAAAAGTGTCTTTTGTTGACTTTCTGAAAATGACCTGTAATGTATGAGCTTGTATCTTTCAAATGGTGCATTTATTGAACTTGAGGATAAAAGAGAAGTTGTATGGAATTGGATTCTATTAAAAATGAGATTTGGTTGGGGAAAATGGATGAAGTATGTGGAATTTATGCCTGGTCAAAGTTCAGTTGACTTCTCCTATAGAAACCCTAATTTAAAAATTCTTGACTTTTGATAAATTAAGAGCATTCCTTGAGGAATCATGATCAAACCTTGATCAAATGATGGATATCACTTCAAAATTTTGATGTTTACCAAAAATCTTGAAGTTTTATTGTATATTGGCTACAATTGACTTTTGACCTAGTATAGTTAACTTTCAAACATTTGAGCAATTGACTGAGAAATCTTGTAGTGTAAGGAATGAAATTTGGCATGGACAATCTTGAAGACATATCATGACCATGGAAAACATTTGAGACCTTTGGAGCTCACAAATATTGGTGAAAAGTGAAACCCTAGTTGAAAGGTCATTGCTTAGGAGGAGAATTTGTCTGATCAATTCTTGGTCAACCTTGAGCAATTAAAGACCTTAATGAACATGTCTTGAGTAAAATGGGAGGGAAAATTTTGGGGTAAAACACGTTACAACAAAGATTGTAGACATAGATGAAACAAAATTTGGGGAGAGAGGCAAAGAAGAAAAGTTGAAAATGAGAAAAAAGAGGAAAACACCAAAGCTGATCCTGGAAGCGTTACATTACCAGTCATCATTAAAAACATCAAGTTTGACAAAGCTTTGGATGATCTTGGATCAAACACAAACCTTTTTCTGTTGTCTATTCTAAAATGGATTGGTAAGCTTGATTTGAAACCAAAAACAATGAAATTGCAACTTGCTGATAAATCTATCACGGAGCCAGTTGGCATAGTATCAAACGTAAGGTGAAACTTGAAAGTTTTCTATTCACAATTGATTTTGTGGCAATGAATATGGATAAATAAGACAAAAATACCTCTGATCTTAGGTTGTCCATACATAAAAGCAACTCGAATAATGATCGATATCGATGAAGGAATGATGAAAGTGAGGTGCAAAAATAAGGAGGTAAACTTCAAATTGTTTCAAGCCTTGCATCACAAAGAGGAAGAATATTCCAAAGTTAAATAACATTATGAAATAGGTATGGTATTGAAAAGAATGGATGATAAAGAAATTCCAAAGGATGGTGGCAAGGAAACTTTAAAGAATTCTTACAAACCACCTTGATTTTTCGCAAAAACAGGCGTTAAGCTAATACGTTAAACAAGCACTTGTTGGGAGATAACCCAACCCTTTACATATTTATTTACTTGCATAATTAGTTTTTAATAGGAATAAAAATAGCATGAATGATCCAAAAATAAAATTCTGCATAAAACTGAATTCTGCAGAATTCGCTAAGCGAGCCATGTTTCGCTAAGCAAAAAATAGCATAATTAGCAAAAATGACATTCATTCTACTTTCTTCACTTTAGTATTTGTGTATATTTTAATAGTTTTTAAGCTTTAGGTGTCTCATGATAAATCCATGATATCTTGTTTTAAACATTTGTCCTTTTCAATTGAAATGGAAAAAACAAGGAGTGGAAGACCAATTTCACATGAATCAACAAAGGTGAAATGGTATGGATCTAACTTTGAAAGAATTGCACAACCAAGGTATGTGTTTATTTCTTTCTTATGATTTAGCATGAATATGATAGGAGTAATCTGCATAAAGTCAGTTCATTCAATCCTTTGTAATGACATGTTTTCATGATGAATCGCTTAGTTCAAAAACCAAAAAAAGTGAGGTAGCCTTCCATTGTTCACCATATGCTTAAGAGACTGGTACATTCTTGTTATAACTATTTAATCCAGGCTTAATCTTGCACTTATGTTGATAATTGTGAAAACATAGAAGAGATTAAGACATTTCTTTAAAATTGAGCATAACTACTAAACCAAAACGTAGCCTCATTATTCCTTGTGAGTGAGTGATCATTTGCAACCACTTTTGAGCCATATGACTTGAATCCATCAGTTATGAACTGAATAATGAATTAAGTAAGACACTTAGTGAATATTATACTATATCTTTTAAAAATCATAAAAGTTCATAATTGATAGATTCTATTTTTCTTGCATTGAACCTTGAAACTATTGATATCTTGTGCAAAATTTTGAAGAGCATTCTAAAAAGGTAAGGTTTTATTCAAGTTGGGGAGGAAAAGAAAGAGGTTTAGTTCAAAATAAAAATGGAAAGTGGTAATAATCAAAAGAAAATGAAAGAAAAAGAAAGGCGAGAAAATAAAAGAACAAAAAAATATCAAAATGTGTTCAAAAAGAAAGAAACAAGAAAAGGTTTGGATAAGTGATTTGATACAAAAGAATCAAAGTTTATGAATGCACTTCAAAGAAAAACCAAACAAACACTTTTTTTCCATTAGACATAGGAAATAACACTTTTTTGGTACCTTGGCCATATTACAACCATGAAAAGACCTTAGTGATCTTTGTCTTTACATGTCAACATACTTTGCTTAGATAAAAGCATGGGTTAATCAAGATGTTAGCAAATTTATCATGAGTGATCAAAATACCTTATCATTTTTCAATTATGCACAAAATTATGATATGTGTGATTCATCAAAAGACATGTCTATTGTTTTGGATTTCTTGACTTGCTTAATGAGGAAGACTCTTGTCATAAACTTGTCTAAATGCTAGGAAGGTACTAAGCATAACATTCTTGGTTATGAAATTCAACATGAAAACCTTGCACTTGCATTCTTTGGTTGATTATGTGAATGGTGGTGTTGTAACCCAAAATTATCCCTCCCATTTTTCTTCAAGACTTTCTCATGAGGTCCTCATTTGCTCAAGGATGATCAAGATTTGATCAGACAAACTCTCCTCCTAGGCAATGGGTCCATAACTAGGGTTTCATATTGCACAAGGAATAATGGGTTTCAAGGTCTCAAGTGGTTTCCATGGTTCTCCGTAGGTCTTCAAAAATTCTCATGTCAAGTTTCAATCCTTGCATCACAAGTTTGCTCAGTAAATTGCTCAGATGATTGAAAATCAACTGTATTGGGTAAAAAGTCAATTGTGGTCAACATACAATCAAACTTCAATATTTTTGGTAAACATCAATAATTTGAAGTGATATTCATCATTTGATCAAGGGTTGATCATGATTCCTCAAGAAAAGCCCTCAAATCATCAAAAGTCAAAAGTTTCCAAATTAGGGTTTCCTTAGGATAAGTCAAGTGAACTTTAACCAAGCATAACTTTCACATGATTTATCAAATTTTCCCCAACCAAATCCTATTTTGAAGGAAATTCAATTATCTACAACTTTGTATGTCTATGCTCAAGTCCAAAAAGTGCTTCATTTGAGAGATATGAGCCATTACATTATAGGTCATTTCAAAAGTCAACAAAAAGACACTTTTTGTCAAGGCAACTTACATCAAGAGAAATATCCAAATGAAAAAAATTAAAAATAGAAATTGTAGAGGACGTCTTGAGCTTTCCAAAAAGTCTGAGATCACATGCAAAGTGAGCAAACTTGAAATTTTAAACTAGTGGGCCTAACTTTTGATATTCAAACATGTTTAAAATGTGTTAGAGGACCTCTAAATCCATTCGTATATTTTATGATTTTTATTTCTTTTATTTGAATTTTTATTCATTTAAATGCAAGTAAATCAAATAAAATATAAAATCATTAGGCCAAGGTGCAAGGGCTTTTGATTTCAACCACATGGAGGCCCAAAAATACATGAAAAACATGCTAAAACCGTGAAGACATGTTTTGAACAAGAATCTTCAAGTTTTGAATGTTTTTGAACAATTTTGGAAATATTTCATTGTGTTTTTTTACAATGAATCATGACTTGATGGTACAAGATTCTTGTCTTGTTCTTGTTCCATTTAATTCTTCTATAAATACATGCAATACTCAAGTGCAAAGGGCTCAAAATTTTCCTCTAAAAAACACACTCCAAATTTCTCAAATTTTGTCAAAACTAGGGCAAACACAAACCCCTATTTCCAGCCACTATCAAGCGGTTCCAAGCATTCCATCACACTCCTGAAGGTCCCAGAAGCTTGTTCCAATCCTTACTCACACTCAAGCAATCCCAGGACGTGCCAACCAAGTGGCTCCGGCTTGGTAATGTTCTTCAATCTCAAACTTTTTATCCATGCTATATAAATTAATTCTAAGCATATATATGTGTTTCTAATGATGTCCGGAACCGTTTGGAACCATTGTTTTTTTGAGATTTGATGCAAGAACAACAATCCATCATTGTTAGGGAAACATTTCGATGAAGCTTCGAATCTATAGTTGTTGTCACTTTTATACCAAACTAACCTCACCACCAGATTTGTAAGGTCCAAATTAGTGGATCTGAGTAGTTTGATTTTGTTGTTTGAATCTTTTTATCAATAATCAATTTTAACATCTTTTTTAATTAAATTTAATTAATATTTTTCTTTATTAAAATTAATTAAAAATAAGTAGGTTTTAATTATTTAATTAACATCAAACTATTTTCCTTGAAAATACAAAAAAAAACATTTCTTTTCTAACATTTTCTCTTATTTATTTTTTTGCTATTTAAAATTCCTAGAGAAATTGTATAGGTCGTGCAATTTAAATGTAATAGCTTAGATTTACATTCTCGCACTTTTTCTTAATTATGTAACTGTACCAAAGCCCTGTAATAGTTGCAGGCCTTTACTTTCTCGTGCTTTACTTTCTGCACTTTGATTTTTTTGCACTTATAATTATATGCCTGTATATATAACTGTTATTAAATAGGCTTGTATGGTGTAGGGTTTATTTCCCCAACAGATTACAGTCTCCCCAGTTTGAGTCTATTTCTATAACTACCACAAATTACCAACAAAGGACAGTTAGGGTTGCTATCCTCGGAGAGTTGCTACTGAATCGAAAATCGGACTAGGTATCATTCAACCTTATTCTCTCCAGACAAGTCGGCATCCATATTGGAAACCCGGCCGAACAACACCTCGAAAGTTTATCCATATCTTTTATCCCTAGTCAGGGTATATAAGAATTAAATTCCCTAGTAATGCGAGGAACGACCAATGTTCCTGGACTCTTCTATTCCCAAGCAAAAGTCAAACATTCCCAATGGAGTATCCTCCAAAACATTAACCAGGAATACCCCAGCGAAGTATCCTCCAAAACAGAAAACGAGAATCTCCAGCGAATACATTCTAAACAAGATTGAAGATTCATACTCTTCATCCCCAACGATAGTCAGGGATTTATTCTCCCTGGACAAAGATGTTACACGAAGCTACCGTCTCCGTCAGCGACATCTTACATCTCATATATCATTTACGAAATATTATAGCATATGCATACGAAACACATATAACACACTCTCATTTATTTTGAGAACATCATTACACAATGAATTGCATACGTCGTGACATTGCATAAAGACTAACTTTGTCTTTTCAGGTAAAGTATACAAACAAGACGAATATCATCAGTAATTTTCAAACAGTTCAAAGATTAATTCCCGAAATAAGTTGGGGAAACTATCAAAGACCAGGTGGTATAAATTCCAGAAACAGGAAGGGTTTACCAATGAAAGAGAATTGTAGATCAATTCCCGAAATAAGACGGGGAGACCATCAGCATGACCAAATGACTTCCTTTAAAGATTTACTCTAAAAAACATCTCCTAAAAAACATTTCCTCGGAGACTGAATTCCGATAAGCATTTCCTCGGAGACTGAATTCCCACAAGCATTTCTTCCGATACTGAATTCCGACAAACATTTCCTTGGAGACTGAATTTCGACAAGAATTTCCTCGGAGACTGAATTCCGATAAGCATTTACTCGGAGACTGAATTATGACAAGCATTTCCCCGGATACTGAATTCCGACAAGAATTTCCTCGGAGACTGAATTTTGACAAGCATTTCCTCGGAGACTGAATTTCGACAAGCATTTTCTCAGAGACTGAATTCTGACAAGCATTTCCTCGGAGACTGAATTCCGACAAGCATCTCCTCGGAGACTGAATTCCGACAAGCATTTCCTCGAAGACGGAATTCCGACAAGCATTTCTTCAAAGACTGAATTCCGACAAGCATTTCCTCGGAGACTGAATTCCGACAAGCATTTCCTCAGAGACTGAATTCCGACAAGCATTTCCTCAGAGACTGGATTCCGATAAGCATTTCCTTGGAGACTAAATTCTGACAAGCATTTCTTCAGAGACTGAATTTGACAAGAATTTCCTCGGAGACTGAATTTCGAAAAGCATTTCCTCGGAGACTGAAATCTGACAAGCATTTCCTCAGAGACTGAATTCCGACAAGCATTTCCTCGGAGACTGAATTTCGACAAGCATTTCCTCGGAGACTGAATTTCGACAAGCATTTCCTCAGAGACTGAATTTCGACCAGCATTTCCTTGGAGACTGAATTCCAACAAGAATTTCCTCGGAGACTAAATTTCGACAAGCATCTTCCTCAAATACTAAATTCTGAAAAGCATTTATCTCAGAAATTTATTCTGAAAAGCATTTCCCTCAGAGATTTAATCTGACAAGCATTTCCTTCAGAGACTGAATTATAAAAAACAGTTCCTTCAAAGACTCATTCCAATACCTTTTCTAGTTGAAGTCAGGCGTAGACATCTTCTGGTTCAGATAAAATCGAGCGTGAATTTATTCTGATATACTTTTGGATAAAGTCGGGCGTAGACTCGTTCCAAATACATCTTCTAAGACAAAGTCAGGCGTAGACTTAGTCTGATTTTCTTATCAACAGTTATCCTGTGTGGTATCTTTAAACCCATATGCGATGACTCTCTGTCGCCTCTCCAAATGGCATCTTTAAGCCCAGTCCCGACATAATCAACCAACAGTATTACTTCGTGCACATGTGAGTGCAAATTTCTTGGCACTTAAGTGTTCAATCATCTTCTACCTTCAAGTAACGAATGACGGACATGCTAATCTAACTCTTCAGGTTTAAGAAGATTGAACAGGGGCAGCTGTTGTAGCCCAAAATTTTCCCTCCCATTTTTCTTCAAGACTTTCTCATGAGGTCCTCATTTGCTCAAGGATGCTCAAGAGTTGATCACACAAATTCTCCTCCTAGGCAATGGGTCTATAACTAGGGTTTCATATTGCACAAGGAAAAATGGGTTTCAAGGGTCTCAAGTTATTTTAATGGTTCTCCATAGGTCTTCAACAATTCTCATGTCAAGTTTCAAGCCTTGCATCATAAGTTTGCTCAGTTAACTGCTCAGATGATTGAAAATCAACTATATTGGGTAAAAAGTCAACAGTGGTCAACATCAACATCAAACTTCAAGATTTTTGGTCAACATCAACATTTTAAAGTGATATTCATCATTTGATCAAGCGTTGGTCATGATTCCTCAAGAAAAGCCCTCAAATCATCAAAAGTCAAAAGTTGCCAAATTAGGGTTTTCTTAGGAGAAGTCAACTGAACTTTGACCAATCATAACTTTCACATGCTTCATAAAATTTTCCCCAACCAAAGACCATTTTGAAGGAAATTAAATTCTCTACAACTTTGTATATGTATGCTCAAGTCCAAAAAGTGCTTCATTTGAGAGATATGAGCCAATATGTTACAAGTCATTTCAAAACTCAACAAAAAGACACTTTTTATCAAGGCAACTTACATCAAGAGAAACTCTCCAAATGCAAAAATGATAAAAACAGAAATTGTAGAGGACATCTTGAGATTTCTAAAAAGTCAAAGATCACCTTGAAAAGATAAAGATTGAGAGAGTTGGGACCAGTGCAAGTTGGGGAATTTTGAGAAAATGCATGAAATGCAAAGTGAACAAACTTGAAATTTTAAACCATTGGGCCTAACTTTTAAATATTCAAACATGTTCACAATGTGTTACAGGACCTCTAAATCCACTCATATATTTTTTATGATTTTTATTTCTTTTATTTGAATTTGTATCATTTAAATGCAAGTAAATCAAATAAAATATAAAATCATTGGGCCAAGGCGCATGGGCTTTTGATTTGAATGACATGGAGGCCCAAGAACACATGACAAACATGCCAAAACCATGAAAACATGTTGGGAATAAGAATCTTCAAGTTTGGAATGTTTTTTAGCAATTTTGGAAAGATTTCAATGTGTTTTTTTGTAATGAATTGTGACATGATAGTACAAGATTCTTGTTCCATTTCATTCCTCTATAAATACATGCAATACTCAAGTGCAAAGGGCACAAAATTTGCCTCTCAAGAACACACTCCAAATTTCTCAAATTTTGTCAAAACTAGGGAAAACACAAACCCCTATTTCCGGCCACTCTCAAGCGGTTCGAAGAATTCCATCACACTCCTAAAGGTCCCAGGAACCTGTTCCAATCCTTACTCACGCTCCAGTGATCACAGGACGTGCCAACCAAGTGGCTCCGGCTTGGTAATGTTCTTAAATCTCAAACTTTTCATCCATGCTATATAAATTAATTCTAAGCATATATATATATATATATATATATATATATATATATATATATATATATATATATATATATATATATATATATATATATATATATATATATATATATATATATATATATATATATATATATATATATATATATATATATATATATATATATATATATGTGTGTGTGTGTGTGTGTGTGTGTGTGTGTGTGTGTGTGTGTGTGTGTGTGTGTGTGTGTGTGTGTGTGTGTGTGTGTGTGTGTGTGTGTGTGTGTGGAAAAAGTGTCTTTTAAACCATCTTTTTTTTAGATTTGATGCAGGAACAACAATCCACCATTGTTAGGGCAACATTTTGATGAAGCTTCAGATCCATAGTTGCAGTCACTTTTAGACCAAACTAACCTCACCACCAGATTCACAAGGTCTAAATTAGTGGATCCGAGTGGTTTAATTTTGTTGTTTGAATCTTTTTATCAATAATAAATTTTGACATCTTTTTTAATTAAATTTAATTAACATTTTTCTTTATTGAAATTAATTAGAAACAAGTAGGTTTTAATTATTTAATTAACATCAAACCATTTTCCATAAAAATACAAAAAAAAAACATTTCTTTTCTAACATTCTCTTATTTATTTTTTTGCTATTTAAAATTCCTAGAGAAGTTGTATAGGTCGTGCAGTTTAAATGTAATAACTTAGATTTACATTCTCGCACTTTTTCCTAATTATATAACTGTACCAAAGCACTGTTATAGTTGTAGGCCTTTACTTTCCGCACCTTTATTTTTTTGCACTTGTAATTATATGCCTGTATATATAACTGTTAGAAAACAGGATTGTATGACAAGATTTAGAATCAATCAGGAGATAACTCCTAACTAATCAAGATAATATAACTGAACTAAACACACTATGCACACGTACACCTCTAGGGTAACCTACCTTGTTGCCTTCGGATAAAAAACAGTCATGTCCCTCGAACATAGGGATACTATTAGCAAAGACCATCGGTTAAAAATCATCATAAAGATCATAGTCCCTCGATGACCCTTCGATGCTGCCTTCGATAAATGATCTTGTCCCTCGATGTTGCCTACAAATACATGATAATAGTTCCTTAGAATTGTTAAAGGTATCCATATATTTTTCCTTTATGACTGTACGATGACCCACGCCTGTCCCTTAAACTTCCAACGATATGGCTTCCTACTAACTAATGGTGGGATAACACTATCTAAAGGAAGAGGAAAATAACACGAAAGACTTTTGAGTAGGTAGATAGCTTTTAATTGCTTGTTCAAAAAAACATCCATTTTCATATAAACACTTTTCTGAAATATTTTCAAAACAAACACTTTGTATGCGTTTTCAACTGATACCAGAATCATTACAAAGTTTCCGAACTTAGGCATTTTCAAAATACTTTCAAACCTACATATTCACAAAGCATTTTCAAAAGTGAGCTAGTGATTAAGATCTTGTAGATAACTACAGATGAAAAGGGTGCTAACACCTTCCCTTTTCATAACCTACCCCGCTTACTCAGGAAATTCTCAAAGGTCTTTCCTGTTCTTTTCACCCTTTCCTTTATTGGATAAAAGAAAAGTCAGTGGTGACTCTTGCCATCTGCAACATTTATGATAAAACGCAAAACGAAAAGCCAGTTCTCCCACCATATTACAGGTGGTATAGAAACTCTTTCTCTTGCATTGCTTTGATTGAGGACAAAAAAAGATTCAAGTTGGGGAGACTCTGATGAATGCTTGATTCATGGAAAATATCACATTATTTCATGGAATTTATCTTACTTAATTGGAAAGATTATAACATTAAAACCTCAACTATTGAATAAAAGTGTTATTGTGCAAGTTTACTTGGTTTGGTTTGCTTTTGTGCATGTTTGCGCCCTTAAAGAAAAACCAGAAAACAGGCACTTCGCTAAGAGAAAGTTGCATCGAATGGTTCGCTTAGCGAGCTTCCAGTGAAGAGAAGGCAGAAGCAAATCAACCAAATTCTCCAGAAGCGAGGAGAAGCAATGCATTTCGCTTAGCGATTCGGGCCTTCTCTTAGCGAAATAGAGCGGTCAAAGAAAAATATTTTGAAAAGACTTAAGGCTGAAGAAAGCAACTTCACTAAGTGAGCATCACTTCGCTTTGTAGTTGAATAATTGTCACTAGGAAGGGGGGTTTGACTAATGACCCTTTTAAAATTTCAAGTTTAAATGATTTAGCAAGAATATGATTTGAGTAAAAAAGGAATGAGAAAACACACAACAAGTTTATCTTGGTTCCCCAAAGTTGGGTAGTCCAGTCCTTACACACAATGAAATTCTTCTTATTCCTCACAATCGATTCTTGTCAAGAATAATTGTGGTAACCTTTTTCAAGCCTCAAAAGGCTTTACAACTGCTAAAGAGTCTTTCTTTAGACTTAGATTACACTTCCTTTTCACACGTATTTTAATATCACTAGAGGATATACAAATGAAGAATTTAACAAACTTAAAACACTATGTGGCAGTGATAAGCTTTGTATAGGAGATTTGGATTTGAATCACTCAGTATCAAGTTTTGTAAAGAGATTAGAAATTGAATTGCAACTTTCTTCTTGTTCAAATTGATTTTACATGAGATAGGATTTCCCTTTTTATAAACTCAATTTGAAATAGTCGTTGAGAGGTAATGATGATTTCTTTATACTTTTGTTGATGAGTTGTCCATAACATTTATCAAAAGTGAAGCCTCAAGGCAAGATATACAAAATAGATATTGAACCTTCAATCATATTTCTTTTGTTAAATGAGGAGACGTATTTGAAACAAGGAGTCCTTTTGTTTACGAAAATGAGGATGTCATTGAAAACAAAAATGAATTAATCAATAGTTTAATATTATCACCTCAATTCTTTTGATGACCTGTCTACACACTTAATGATAATTGTTAGATATTATAAGAGTATTTTTTTAACCTAAAAATCATGGGATGTGTGATACGATGGGAGAACTGACTTGGTTGTTTTGCGTTTGATCGCAAATGTTACGGTTAGCAAGAGTCGCCACCGACTTTTCTTTTATCCAAAAAGAAAGGTGAAAAAGCACAGGAAATACCTTTGAGATGTTTTCTTGAGTTCGAGGGGTAGATTATGAAAAAGGAAGGTAATAACACCCTTTTCATCCATGGCTTTCCATGGGATCTTAGTTACTTGCTAGATCACTTGCTTTTGTTTGAAAATATGCTTTGTGTGGTTTTTGAAAGTATTTTTGAAAAGAGGTCATTGTTTAGGCAAACTTTGTAATGATTCTCATTCGTAAGAATGTATACAAAGGTGTTGATCTTTTGAAAATGTTTTCAAATTTGAAAGGTGTTTTGAAAGTGTAGGTGTTTGTTTTGAAAATAACAAGGATGTTTTGGTTTTGAAATTGAGCAAGTGACTAGGAACATTCTACCTACTCAAAAGTCTTTCATGTTTATTTCCTCTTTCCTTTGACATTGTTATCTTACCCTTGATTTGGTAAGTAACCTTATCTTTGGATGTAAAAGGGACGGGCGTGGGTCATCATATAACCATGATTAGCAATGTTGTAAGATATCTTAGCATTCTCTTTAAGGGACTAAGATCATTTTTGAAAGGCAACTATAATAGCGTCATCGAGGGACTATGATCTTGTATTTTGCTTGTTTTTGCTAAGATACCTCACATGCATAAAATGGCCATTTTGTAAGGCAACCAAGTGGATTTACCCTAGGGGTGTTTGTGTGCAAGTGTATTGATTTACATGCTTTATTTGTCTCGATTAGGGTTTGCTATTTATTGGTTTTAGTCTTTCCATACAAAACCCTAATTACTTGCATTTGTATATAAAGCGATAAATTACGGAAATTAAAATTACTATGCTATTACATCATTTAGGGGAGGGGGTGTACAAATTACAAATGGGGGAATATTGCAAGAAATTAAATCTAAATAATTATTACAACCATATTGAATTTTTGACCAAATGTACAAAATAAGGATAAAATGAAATAATATGAAATGTAAGAAGAAATGTGATTTTTTTATTTGGTTTTTTCATAAAAAGTTTTTTTTGACCTAATTAATTAAAATAAAATAATTAACTAAAAAAGAAAATTAGTGTTAAGTTAGTAGAATAAATTAATTTGAAGAAAATAAGTTTTTTAGGGTTTTGGTGAATTTAATTAAATTAGTAAATAGAAATAATTAAATAAAAGATCCTAAGTTCTAGATTGATTTTAATTTACAAGAAAATAATATAGTAATATTTAAAATTTATTATCTAAGTATTAAAAAATTTTAATTTATTAAAGAAAATGTTTTTGTTCCTTAGTTTTATAAAGAAAAATAAAATGTATAAGTATTTTTTAAATATGCAAATAAAAAAAAATATTTTTTGGATTTTTTATTAATAAAAATAATAATAATGATAATAATAGTAATAATAAAAATAATAAAGAAAATGGGAAATAAAAATAAAATAAATAAAATGGAAAATAAAATAATGGGCCAGGGGTGTGAATAACAAGGCTGGGGGGTCAGAAGTAGAAAAAAAAACAAAGCTCAAAGGGGGGGAGGCCCAGCGCTGCAAAAAACATAAAAGTGTCAAAAAAATGAAGAAAAAAAATGCAAAAGGTCACGCTGGGGCTTAAACCCAGGACCGAAGCGTGACAGGCGCGCGCTTTAACCACTAGGGTGGTGATACATCCGTTAACTTATGTCAAACCATAAATATATATTAGAAAATGTTTCCTGAAGGAAAACTTCATCTTCAACCTCGCGTCTGACCAGACCACCTGTATCTTGCTCATTTCTCATCCATTTGCAAAAGTGTAAACATGAATCTTGTGGTAAATTTCCTTACGATTTCAGAAATGTAAAACATTAAAACTATAGATCAAAGACAAACATGAATTTTAATGGCCCTAATATGAACCCTAACTTTTCCAGAAATTTCAATCTTAAAATTCTCTAAGCTCAAGCAACATAAATGAAAACTATGGACATGGTTAGCTTCAGGGCAATAATATCTACATTTTTCATTCACAAATTAAACATTAAAGATGCTTGTATGAAGAGTTTCAAGTTAAGGAAACTTACCTCGAAACTGGAAATCGTATTCTAAGTTTGAGCACTCCTCAAGGTGTTGTGATGATCAGAATAGCTCCACTGAGGTCCCAGGAAGCTAATGCAATGCTTAGTTTGTACTAGAGGTGGCTGAATCGTGCTGGAGAAGCCCAAGTGCAAAACTTTGTTTTTAAAAATGGAGGATGGTGTTAATGGTGTTACAGTCTTGTAACAGGGTGTGGGATGAGTTCTAAATTATGTTTAGAAGCTTTAGGAACAAAAAGGCTTGAAAACGCACGAGGGAGATGTGAGTTTCAAACTTTTGGTCAGGTTATGCAAGAATGGAGGTATGTGATGCAATTTAGAGTTCTTGGGAGTTTTGGGGCTTAAGCATGCGTGTCTTTTTGTTGCCAAGGACTTGTACATAAGTAATGAGAAGGTTTTTGTGCTTGAGAGGGTCAGAAGTACAAGATATAGGCTGAATGCTCTGTTACTTGATTTTGAAGAAAAGTGGGAGCATGGTTCCAAGATAAAGTACAAGCATGGGATGAGTGATTATAAGGCTTGAGACAAACTTATCTTAAGTTATAGGACGTGTATGATCATAAGAAAACAATTGCAAGGCTCAATAACAAGTTTTTTTTGCATAAAGCTACTTTTTCAAAATGGCATAGTGCACTTTCTTCCTAAAATGGATATAAAGCAAGGCATTGCATTGAATGCTTGAGTTGAGGCCTCTAATAGCTGTGCAAGCATTTAATTATGGAGTGCCTAACAAGTTTGAGGCCTGCAAAGCAAATATTATGCAGCATAGGTTTGAGATTTGAATTTTGTTCATCACAAAATTTGCCTTGTAAAACAACTTGAAACCCCAACTTCCGACCTTCTATTCTCCTTGCTCACAAATGATCTCAAGGAGTTCTTGGACATTTTAGAAAGCTTTTAATGTTCTCTACAACCCCTCTTTTAATCACTTTTGCAATATCCAAATGGAACTAGGTGAAACTTAGGTCATAAGTTAGGTCAAAATCCTGACCAAAAATGTTCAAAATTTCATAAAGTGTTTAGTTTCAAGACCATGACTTCATGTATTAATAACTTGAGATCCAAGAATTTATAGGATAAGTTGTGTAAAGCAATGTTGTAGATATCATTGAGATCTACAATTTTCATGTTGAAAGTTTGTTTTGAATCATCTTGCATCATGGTGAAAAATTGGCTCAAAGTTGTGAAAAAAACATGAAGTTTTCAACACTTAGAAAAATTTCTAAGTTTGAAAACTTTGACTTTTCAAAATGAAATCTTGAATTTTTGATTTCTTGATGAACAAGTTTCAAATTTTGACATGATTTTATGAATTGTGATCTTTGGCACTTTATTTTGACCAAAAAGTCAAAGTTTGACTTTTTAGTATACAATTGACTTTTGATCAGTTGACTGAAAATCAACTATCAATCCAATTGATCTTGAGCAATGCTTTGAGTCATGCCTTTAGGTCAAAATGATTCAATTGAACTATTAAGATTATGCCTCAAACCAATTAACCATTTGCTAGATCAAAAATAAAAAATTGTCCTTTCTCAATCAAAACCCTAATTTTGACCATTTTGCCCTTTTGATGATTTGATCAAATTTCTTGAGGAATTATGGTCCAAACTTGATCAAATGATACATATGAGTTTTTAATGTTGATGTGGATAAAAAATTATGAAGTTTGACTGTAAATTGACCACATTTGATTTTTTCCCCAATACAGCTGATTTTTAGGTTAACTGCTCAATTGACTGAGCAAAAATGTGTTTCAAGGCTTGAAACTTTTCATGAGTAATCTTGGGAGTCCAAAATGATCCATGAAATTCACATGAGGTATTGAAAGTTAAATTATCCTTGTGCAATTTCAAACCCTAATTTTAGTCATCAGTGCTTAAGGAGGTGTCTTGAGCTGATCAAACCTTGTGTAGTCTTGAACCAAAGGAAATCTTGTGGGAAAATACTTGATAAATGAGAGGGCAAATTTTGGGGTACAACAGGATGTTACAACATTCTCCCCTTTTTGTGGATGACAAATATAAGGGATTTTTGTTTTAAATGTAAAAGAGCCCCCCCTGCAAATAACATTTTTGATCTTGTTTGTAGATCAATGCATGTGTATTATGCTCCCCCTGATTATATGCATGATTTTTATCATAGAAATGTTGGAGAATAATAATTGGTTTATAAAACAAACATATAGTCCTCTTTACATATATTATATATAGGTGTATACAAGGTTATAATTTTTGTTCTAGAATAAGCATTGATAAAAGAAGCATTGACAAAAGATGCATTAAGGCCTAGTGGCTACATTGAGCAAGGAAAACAAAAGGTACAAAATACCCTACTGTGTGCTTATAAGGATCATCATCAGTTGATGTTTAGTAGATAAGCAGTAAACAGCAAGCCTAAGACTTTAGATAATAGCTTATATAATACTCCCCCTTTTGTCATCAGGCAAAAAGAAGGGGGTAAAAATGCCAACGACTCAATCTTCTGCAGAGTTGTTGGATGGATGAAGAACCGAAAATTCAAAATCAAAAATAGTCGGAGGAGGGATGTTGGGAAAAACCATTGGAAGAAAAAAAATTGAGTTCCAATTAAAAAAAGGCTTGATTCTGCCTTCCAATGCTGAAAATTGATTTTTATAGAGCAGTGAAATTGTCATGAGTTGAGGAGATACCAGCAGTTTGAGGATTTGGTCGAAAAGATTGGGAAGATGGAGGAGTTATTTGTTCAGTGGTGTTGAGGAACAAGGATGGGTTGAGAGAATCAAAATCTTCTAAGGGAGTGGTTCCAACAATGTTGAATCTTTGAGGAGAGGCGTTATATGAGTCATAGATTGGAGGCGAGGAAAGAAACTCATTCAGAGAGTTAGCAGAGCTGGTTTCACCTCTTTGAGGAGAGGAGTATAGTGAAAAATTATTTTGAAAGTCCAAGTGTTGTTGAGACGTTGTTATAGTTGATGAGGGTTCCTGGATATGAGTTGGAAACAAGTTAAACAAAGTTTCTATGTTGGGGTCAAGATTTGGTAAGGAAGGTGAATAATGAGACTGCATAGTGGAGGAGTGAAAAATAGGAGAATGGGGATAGGTTCGATCTAATAGAGAGGTTTCATTTTGGAAGGCATCAAAGCTAACCACTTCTGTGGAGACAGGAACCACAATTTGAGGGATAGGGATATAACCTGCACCTTGAGTGGAAGGTTAAGAAGTTGAATAAGTAATAATAGTAGTTGGCATATGAGTTGTTTCTTGTAACACAAGCATGAGAGAAGTAAAAAAGATGGCAGTGGCAAGAGAAGGGATGTCACGCTGAGGAGTTTCAGTAGAAAGTGGTGTTTCTAAAGTAGAATGTTCATTTAAGGGTCCTACAAGTGATGTTTCAAAAATGGGAGAAGTAGTTGGGTTATCAGAGGATAAGTTATTCATTTGAGAACTTGTTTGAGGAGTTTCAGATGTTTTGGTTTTCTTTGTGATAGCAGTAGAAGTTTGTATACGTTTGAGATTTTGAGGAGAAGGAAGGATTGGGACATGCATTATTGTAAGGCCAATTCCATGAATGGAACCCTTTCCTTCAAAAGGGGCTTCATTTTCAAGAGATATGTCAAAATGGTTAAAAACCAATGTAAGTAATTTTCCATAGGGAGCACTGCGTACCTTTTTGTGTGCATGTTTGATAATGTTCAGGATTAAGTAACCAAAGTTTAAAGAGATTCGGTTTAGGATGTGGTGAATGATAAGAACGTCAAGCCATGTAACTTTTTCATGGCTTCCAGCTCGAGGGATGATGTTGGGAATAGTTGGCTTGTGGATAACGCGAGGTAATCGTTTAAGATTGGAAGACACACGATCTTTTTCAAGGTCGATAAACAGTTCAATTAAAACCTGGTCGTATTTAGTGTCATAGATAGAGACCCAATATTTGTCACACAAGTGAACACCAGAGTCTTGGATTCCCAATATTTCAAAATGAGAGATGGGTTGAGAGTGATTGTTTTACCTTTTACTGAAGATGTGATAACTTCATCAGAACTTTGTGGAATCAGAGCGAAGTAGAAGCTTCACACCAGTCTTGGGTAGGTGTTGACTTTTAGGGTTAACATATTTTTCCAACCTTGAATAAAGATGAACTATTCAAGGTTGTAACCTATAGTGGTTAAGATCTCAAAATGCATGTGTTTTACAGGAATCACACAAACTCCACACCATTTTGTGTTAAAGAGATGAAGGCTCTCCTTGGTGGAGAAGATGGTGTCTTAAGAGGGATGAATAAGTTGATCTTTTGGGCAAGGTTCACAGTCAGATTCTTCCGAATCATTTGTGATGAGATGTGGTACCTTGGATTTCACAAGTCTCTTGTATTTTCTTGTACCAATAGGTTTTGGGGGTAGGGTTGGGTTAGGGTTTAGAGAAGAAAGTGGTGGAGGAATGGAGTTAAGAGGTTGTTCATCTAGGACAATTTATGTAGGTAGTTTTGAAGAAGACATGTTATTTTCTTGTTCCTCTTTTTTTTAAAGAAAGAGGGAAGAGTTGAAAATAAGATGTAGGGATGAAGAAGAAACAATAACATTGTGTTGTTCTTATAGAAAACTTATGTGTTAAGGGAAGAAAAATGAAAGGACGAAGTGATGATGATGAAGATCAGAAAAAAATATTGAGAAGTGTGAGAAGTTCTATAGGGTGGCGCATGATGTTCCTTGGACAAGGAGAGAAGAAAAAGATGCTTCTTTCATTAAATGTGTCGTGTACTTTTAGGGAAAACATTGAGACATAAATGTGCTTTGAATAGTGAAGCATTTAATGAGATGTGAAGATGTTGTCAGTGAAGGAATGACATGTGTGCAGGAATTGTGTGGCCAAGTATTTTCTCCGTTTAATGTGCTCTTTTTAAAGAATGAGACTTCATATTGATGATGAAGACTTTTTCAACATGAGGAGTTGTTAGGAATGCATATCATAGCTAATTTTTCTTTTAATAATTTAAACTTTTCCTCAATAAATGGTTTTGTAAAAATGCCAGCTAGTTGATTTGTTGTGTCTACAAAAATTAATTCTATGTGACCTTTTTGAACATGACCTCAGATAAAGTGATGTTTAATTTCAATGTGTTTTGATCGAGAATGTTGAATGGGATTTTTTGATGAATTTATTGCACTAGTGTTGTCACAAAAGATTGGTACCTTTGAGTAACTGAGAGAATAATCTTTTACTTGATTTTGAATCCAGATTATTTGTAAGCAACAACTTTAAACAGATACATATTTAGATTCAGTTGTAGATAATGCAATGGTGTTTTTTTTTGCACGACCATGTGGTTAGGGCATTCCCTAGTATTTGACATGCACCACTAGTGCTTTTTATTTCAATTTTGTCACGAGCATATTCATCATCATAATAAGCTATTAAATTAAAACATGTACCCTTTTTATACCATAATCCAATCTTAGTGGTGCCAACCAGATATCTGAAAAATCGTTTTACTGTTGTGAGATGTGATTCCTTGGGATCTGTTTGAAATTTAGCACAGAGACCTACTGAAAAAACAATGTCAGGTCTGCTAGCAGTTAAATATAATAATGATCCTGTTGTACCAAAAAATTTTCCCTCTCACTTTCCTCAAGGCATTCTTTCAAGGCTCTTCAAATAGTCAAGGCACTCAAGGTTTGATTAGTCAAGGTGCTCCTCCTAGACCAAAGGTCCATAACTAGGGTTTGGAATTTCTCAAGGAAATTTGGTTTGAAAAGGTCTCAAATGGCTCCCATGTTTCTTCATAAGTCCTCAACAAGGCTCATGTCAAGTTTCAAGCCCTACATCATAAATTTGCTCAGTCAATGGTTCAAATGCTTGAAAATTAACTATATTGGTCCAAAAGTCAACTATGGTCAATATACAGTCAAACTTCAAGATTTTTGGTCAACATCAATAGTTTGAAGTGAAATTCATCATTTGATCAAGGTTTGATCATGATTCCTCAAGGAAAGTCCTCAAATTGTCAAAAGTCAAGAATTGCCAAATTAGGGTTTCCTTAGGAGAAATCAACTTAACTTTGACCAGGCTTAACTTTCACATGCTTCATCAAATTTTTCCCAACCAAATTCCATTTTTAAGAAAATTCAATTCTCTACAACTTTGATTTTATTCTCAAGTCCAAAAAATGCTTCATTTGGAAGATATGATCTCATACATTATAGGTCATTTTCAAAAAGTCAACAAAAGACACTTTTTGTCAAGACAACTTACATCAAGATAAAATATCTAAATGAAAAAGTTATTAAAATAGAAAGTGTAGAGGACATCTTGTGCTTTCCAAAAAGTCATAGATCATCTCCAAAATATGAAATTTGAGCAAGTTATGTGGTGCACAAGTTGGGCAAAGTTTCAAGAAATGCATGAAATCTTAATTGAGCAATTTGTAATTTTTGCTTATTGGGTTTAATCTTTTGGACTTCAAACATGTCCATGACCACGCCAAGGACTCCTAAAGTCACTCTTACCTTGCTTTTCATTTTTTCTTTATTTTATTCATATTTATTTTTTATTATTCAGATAAATACAAAATAAATTACATAAAATAATAGATGATGGGTTATGACATATGGGATGATGGGTTGGGTCAATTTTGGGCCTAAGATTTCTTGCAAAGGCCAGCAAAGAAGTTCAGGTTTAATGCATGTCAAGAATGGCAAGGATTTCACAAATTTGGAAACATTTTAATATGTTTGATTTTGTTTTAAAAAGGGCCTTAATGCCTTGTTTCTTACCATGTTTGGTTACTCTCCTCACTCCTCTATATATACAACACCATGCAAGCCAAGAAGGACATGAAATTATTACCTTCAAAGAGTTCTCAAAATTCTCAAAATTTGTCCAAAGTTGTGAAATTCCAAAACAAGTTTCCAGCTTCTCTCACTCAAAACCAGTGACTCTGTTATCCTTCTGAGACCTTATAGAAGTGATCCATACCATTAATCAACCTCCCACGCGTCTCAGAACCTCCCCATATCATCCCTCCGATTTGGTAAAAATATGATTTCAAATCTCTTTTTTTATACAATTTAAATCATTTCTATGCATGCATTCCTATTATTGTTAATATTTTGAGCAAGTCTAACGTGTTACAAGGAAGTTTGGATGCATAAATGGAGATTTGGCATGTTTAGGGCACAATCCGGATTTTGGTTTGAACCGGATGATACAACCACGATCTGTTGAATCTAAGTCCAGATTCGAACTCAGGGGATAGTTTTGTATGGAATAGACCTTTTATTTGGATTTAAAACTCACAAAATGCAGGTTTCGTTCTCAGTGCACTCGTTTTTTGTTGGAACGAATTCCTGAGCGATTTTCAAATATATTGTTATTTTATTATTTAAAACAATGAATGAGCAGGTGACCTGGTGGTGAAGAGCGTGCGTGCAAGTCTATAAGACCTGGGTTCGATCCCAGGTTTTTACATTTTGTGTTTTTCCCAACTCTTTTTTGCAGGTTTTGGACGTTATGGTTTGGGCCTGGATCCAACCACTTCCTTGCACCCCCCTCCCCCCATTACTTTTTTACAACGCCTGGATTCTTGGTTTGGGCTTAAGTGATGAACTTTTTCTCAACCCCCCTCCATTTCCTTATGCAGCGACCCATTAATATCTTTTTTTATTTTATTCTTTTCTTTTTTTCTTTAAATAACTATTTTCTTTTTAATAAAAAAAACATAAAATCAACAAAAAATCATAAAATTGAAATCACAAAAAAATTGATTTAAGTTTTTTTTAGATTAAAATTAATTTTTGACAAATTAATTTTAATCCCATTTTAATGTTTATTTCATAATTAATTTGTAATTAATTTAGACTTTTTTTTAAATATTAAGATCAAATCACAAATACCAAAAATATTTAGGCTTTTCTTTTTAGGATATTTAATTTTCTTTCTAAATAATCTTTCCTATTATTTTCTATTTACTTATTTTAGAAATAAATGTATAGGTCGCACATATGATTTTGTAATAGTTAGTTTATCTTTTTCGCATTTTCTTTCTAAATATTGTAACTGCTCATGGGATGTAATAGTTTAAGATTTACTTTCCCACACTTTTACTTTCCGCACCTCTGTATATACATGTATATTACTGTTAGTTATTAGGTCGTGTATGGAAAGATAAAAGCAAACGTTAACAAACCTAACACTCAAGATAAATAACTGAAATACAACACACTCGCACATGCGCACCTCTAAGATACCTCCACTTGTTGCCTTCAGATAAATAAATAGTCACAACCCTCGAACGTAAGATATTTTAGTGGCAACCCTTTGGTTTAAATATCATAAGTCCCTCGATGACCCTTTCGACGTTGCCTCGATATATGATTTTAAAACCTTATGGTAACTACTAAAGTATCTTACTAGTTGCTTTTGTGACTGCACGATGACCCTCGCCCGTCCCTCAAAAATATAACAATAGGGCTACCTACTCACTAATAGTAGGATAGAACTGTCTAAAGGAAAAGAATAAACCTTTCGAGTAGGTAGATAGCTCCTAGTTGCTTGCTCATGAAAACAATCAAAAAACAATTTTTCACACATACACAAACTCTTTTCTAAATATTTTCAAAGACAAAAAGCACTTTGTGTACGTTCTCGCTGAAATGAGAAACATTACAAAGTTCGCCGCACTAAGGCGTCTTTTCCAAATATCTTCAAAACACACTTACACAAAAAAGCATTTTCAAAGCGAGCTAGCAACTAAGAGCCCGTAGATAATTACAGATGGAAAGGGTGCTAACACCTTCCCTTTCCATAACCTACCCCTCTTACTCAGAAAATAATCTTGAAAGGTATTTCCTGTTCTTTTCACCCTTTCCTTTGTTTGATAAAAGAAAAGTTGGTGGCGACTCTTGCTAACCGCAACATTTGCAATAAAATGCAAACCAGTAAAGTAAGTTCTCCCACCGTATGACAGATCCAATTATACCTCGATGTTATTTTTCAGAGAAAGGTAATCCAGTTTCATCTTTGTCATATTTATTTAAGAGATCTTTTATATATTTTTCTTGAAAAATAAAAATGCCTTTTGATTCTTTTTTTATTTGAAGTCCCAAGAAATATCTTAATTCTCCAATCATGCTCATCTCAAATTCACTTTGCATAAGATTGCAAAGTCATCACACATTTTTTCATTTTTTGATCCAAAGATAATGTCGTTAACATATATTTGAACAATTAAAATATTATTTTCATATATTTTTGTGAGGAGGGTGGTATCAATTTGTCATCTTAAAAATTTAATTTTTTAAAGAAATATGTTGAGTCTTTCATACCACGCTCGAGGAGCTTGTATTTTCCCATAAAGAGATTTAGTTAGTTTGAAGACATGGTTTGGAAATTTTGAGTCTTCAAAACCAGCAGGTTGTTTAACAAGCACCTCTTCATTTAAGAGTCCGCTTAAAAATGCACTTTTAACATCCATTTGAAATAGTTTGATACCTTTATGAGCACCATAGGCTACTGGGGCATATGTTTCATCATAATCAATTCCTTATTGTTTATTGTAACCTTGACCAACTAGTCTTGCTTTGTTTCTTATGATTTTTCCATCTTCATCAACTTTGTTTCTAAAGATCCATCTAGTTCCAATAATAGTTTTATTTTGAGGATTAGGGACGAGATTCCATACCTGTTTTTTTTCAAATTGAGAGAGTTCATCAGTCATAGCCTCAATCCGTGAGTTGTCTTTTATTGCCTCATTTATACTTTTTGGTTCTATTTGAGAGATGATGGCCAAATTGATTGTTTTTTCTTTAAAGATTTGTCTTGTACGAACTTTATCTGAGGTTTCACCAATGATGAATTCTTGTGGATGATCTGGAATATATTTCCATCTTTTTCGAGGAGTTAGAGATGACTCCTCATTGTTGTTTGGTGTGATTTTTTGTGTGTTGAGGATTGTACTTTATTCTTCTATTTCTTTATCAATCTTATTTTCTAACAAGCAATCATCAAGTTCATCTAAAATAATGTGCATACTTTCTTCAATAGTATTATTTTTTAAGTTGAATACTCTATATCCTTTTGAGGTGATTGAGTACCCAAAAATATTCATTTGTCTAATTTGGAATCAAATTTTCCCAAAAGATCTTAGTTGTTTAGAATGTAGCAAAAACATCCAAAAATTTGAAAATATGAAATGTTGGGAGATCTACCTTTCTGTAGCGGAAAAAATGTTGAGACTAAGACATTAGATTGACTTAACTCGTAAAGATCAAATAAAAATTCCCACCGCGCTTTATTGTTTCCAAAGGAAATGAAAAAGAGCGAATAAACCCAAAAGGTAAGATGGATAGAATCTAGGTACATGGGTTGGTTATGCAAAGGGAAGGTATTAACACCCTAAACATCTACGGTACTCCACAGGAACCTCTTTGAAAATCTGAGTATTTTGGCTATAAAAAGTGTATAAAAAAATAGATGTGGAAATTAGAAAAGAAGTATTTTTTACAATTTTTGAACCCTCCACGGCTGCGAACCTTTTGTGCCTACATACCCTCTTCGTGCAATAGAGGATCAGGGTACTTGTAGTTCACCTCAAAAGTTTTAAAACACATGTGTGTTGGTTAATTTTAATAGAAGAGGCATCATCATTATATCCGAGTTTAAAACGTACTTACTAACCATAATTATGCGAAAGGAGCATTTGAGTCATCTCAAAGTGGAGGATATATCTTAGATTTAAAATCCATCACTTAACACCCAAGTGGGAAATGGCTCACTTCACTATATATTGTAGAAGTATAGTAATTTACGTCACTAAAAAATTAACAAGAGTCTAATCATTTGAGAAAAGTTTTAAAATAAAAAGATATAGTGGAAAAAATGGTTTGAATGAGGTTAATGACTTTTAGTCATATAAAAAGATGTTCAAGTATGATTAAGTTGATTAACAGTTTATTTTAAGAAAAAGAATTTTGAAAATGTATGGACCTAAGTCCAAGTTTATTATGGAAGTGGTTCAATTTTGAAAAAACAAGAAGAGTTTTGAAAAGGAGGGAGAATAATTTTGAAATTAAAGAAGATAGGAGGAGAAGAAGGGACTATCCCATGTACACAAAATAAAAGCTAAAGAAAAGAATTGTCTAACCAACAAAGAAGCCAACACTTGACATAAGAAGTCAATGTAGAATTCTCATCCTTTGGATTAACAAGGCAAGCTAAAATACTAAACCTCTTATGAATACCAAGCTTCATATGAATTAAGAATCAAGCAAAGTCTTCACTGAAAATTTTTTTTTCCAAAGTAACAACTGTATACAGAGGAATTCCCAATCACGGACAAAGCATGAAAATTAGAATAACCTACACATAGACAAAATTCAAACCAATGCCGTGGAGTAAACCCGAGGACTTTAGAAGATCTTCAAAAAAATGTCAACCTAAAGATCATAGAGTTTTTAGGTCTCAGGGCTTCTAATCCTAAATCTCAAGAATCCACAACTCCAAAGTGCTAGGGATAGTAACTAAATAGTCCAAATATCTTTTAAAGATTTCAAGTTCAAGTTGAATATTAAGTGTATTTACAATGAAAATAAAGCTCAAGTGAGCAAAGATAAAAATGACCGAAAGTAAATGCTCAAGTGAGCAAAAGGCAAATAGTATGAGATGTAAATGCTAAAAGTAAATTAAATAAAGTAAATACATAAAGATAAATGTATAAAGTAAAAGCATAATGTAAAGTCAATGATTAATAGTGAATGGTCAGAAGTTAGTGATTAATAGTTGAGGGTTGAATGTTTTAGAAGAGTGATCCATGATGATTTGAAAATTGGGCCAAGGTCAAAGTTGATGAAGACTCATTAGAGGATTGATAGAATCAAAGCCTCCTAACAATGACCTTTAAAGGTTATTGGCCATAGCTCAATATTTAATCACCTTTGGGCTTACAAACACAAGGTTTGAACCACTAAGAATCAGTCAAATAAAAGATGGAAAGGGGAGGATTCCAAATGATATGATTTGTGGTGGTTTGAGCCTTTAACATAGGTCAAAGTTAATGAAGACTCATTAGAGGATTGAGAGAATAAAATCCTCCTAACAATGATTTTTCAAGGTTATTGGTTGCAACTCAACACTTAACCATACCTGGGCTTACAAACACAAGGTATGGGCCACTAAGAACCAATCAATAGGAAAAGTAGAATGAGATAAGATGAAAAGGAAAAGGGAGGTCTCAATGTAACCAATGCCTCAGGTGAAATTAGGGTTTCAAATATCATCAACATCATTCATCTAAGTTGGTGGATTGGGTTTTTCAACCTATCAACACCCAAGATCCAATGAGGTTGAGGAAATTGTCTCAAAGTAACACTTAAGTGTCTCCAAATCAGAACCAATAACAAAAATAGTAAAATATATTTAATATAAATACAAACTTTTAATAATTAATAAAGATAAATAATTGGTAGAATACACAAAATGCATTAACACACCAAATAAAAATCCCCCAAAAAAATATCAGAGGTCAATCATGAGTCAACAAGTGTTGAAAAATTCTTTTTGAGATTTTAAAAGTCATAAACTATTTTTTTAAAATACAAAAACTTAACCAAAATAAACCAAAAATTACCAAAAATAGTAAAATAAAAAATAAAATTTAAATAAGGTCACCGATATTTGTCAAAACATCATTGAATCCTTCGGTAAAATTTTCAGAATTTTAAAACAATTAAAACTAGACAAATAAAGAGAAAAATCATAAAAAATATCAAACCATAAAATAAAATTATGAAAATATAAGAATCAGAAAGATAATATTTGAAAATATTTTTGTGAATTTTTTCATAATTTTCCAATCAGAAATGAATTTGTAATGAATTTTTGTAGTTTAAAAACAATTAAACAAAAATCAGAAACTAAAAATAAAACTTAAAAAGATGCGGACCACTTGACCATTGTCAAAACGTGTTAGTAAGCAGATCCAAAGGACCTGACGCACTATGCATGATATGGACACTACTGAGAAACACACACGATCAATTAAAATCGGGCCAATCAAAATAAAACAATTGTTGCACTCTCATTGGTTGAAGGACGCCACATTGGTCGTCTTCAACCTCCAGACGCCTGCAACTTGAGGTTCTATGAGTTTCTTTAAACGTTAAAATTGGAAACTCATAATGGTATCAATGGATTCGTCTCTTCCAGACAATCCTAACCTTACCCTCGCAAAATATTTATATAAAACACATTGTACTCGATTTAGAAAAAACCAGAGCAAAATGTGAAAATGAGTTTTGAAGTTAAATTCTCAATTCTTGATGAAAATGGAAACCAAAATAAGTATGAGAATCAGAAGAAGAAGAAAGACTACACATTAGTAACTTGTTTGAATCAATTTGGTTAAGAATTCTACCTAAATGAATCTCAAGAAAATGGTTATGGAAATGAACTTATGTAACTCTAAATATGGCTCGATTTGCTTGGTTTAAATGATGGAAAGTTTGTATAATTGTGGAGAATGATGAATTAGAATAGAATTTGAGGTGAGAAGGCTTGAAACTATGAAATGGGTTTTCAAATTTTCAAGCTTCAAATGAACTTTGGCAGGGTGGTTTTGCCTGTTCAAGCTTCCGGAAATGAATGGAAAATGGTATTCTATTTATAGGAGAGTGAATGGTGATGAGAATTGGATGAAATCATGAGAAAATCGTGCAAACCAAGCCTACCCGATAATTGCAAAAAGTGTGACTCCATGTGCATCAAAACTCAACTAAAACTTGCATTTCAATCCTTAGTCACACCATAGCAACTTTGTTAAACATATTTAAGTGGAAAACGAGCCTCAATTTAGTGATTAAAATGCACATTATGGAAATTACAATATGACTTCCATGAGAAACTTCAGTTCCAAGGTACCATCTTTGAATTCATCGTGCACACAACTCAAGAGGGTTTATGAGATAATCTTGGATTCTTTAGAAAGATGAATGATCAATCTTGACAATGTGATTTGAAAGTTTTCATTTGGATGCTTGAGCAAAAAGTTATGATCCATTGAAATCAAGAAATACACACGGATCATTGACACTTAGAAAAATTCTAAGTATTGATCTTAAAAATGACCTATAATGTTCTTCAAAGTTACATGACCTTCCACTCAAAATTTGATCTTGATCCTTGAAGATGAAGTAAAGTAGACTCTTAAAATTGAATTATGGAATTGAGATCATTCAAAAATCATAATAATTGAAAGAGTTATGGTCTCTGGAAAATGATGAACAAATTTGGGGAAATTCACAAATGACATGTAATCTTTTCAATTCTTTAAAGATTTTCCATATCTTTTCAAGCCTTGCACCTTGAAACAAAGTTGTAGTATACATCCTCAAGTTTATTGTGAAAAAAGAATAAGCTCAAGGAGATAAAATATGACCAAGTTATGATCCTTTGAAGTCACACGAGAGAGTTTGATAGCCTTTTCAAAGGACTTGTAATCTTCTTCAACCATTAGTGATTTTCCACTCAAAATTAGCCTTAGACCCTTGAAGAGAAGTTATTAATGACTATTTAAAGAGAATCATGGCTTTCAAATCAACCTAATATCTCAAAAAATGAGCAAGATACGGTCCTTGGAAGTCAACCAACCCTTACTTAGAGAGTGCCAAAATGACTTGTAACCCCTTTCAACTTTTGATGATTTCCTTGAACAATTGGATCTTGTCATGTGAAGAGAAGTTGTTGTAGATGATGATAAGAATCCCTAGCAAAAAGAACCAACTTAAAATATTGAAAATTGAGATAGTTATGCACTTGTGATCATTGAATCAAGTACTTGTTCAATTAGGTAAAACTTGTTGAATCAACCTTGAATCTTTTGAATTTTCTTGGCAAAATAAAGCATGTGGGTCACATTAGTCCTTGAAATGATGTTATCTTGAAGCACATTCAAAGATGGAGCTTAAGTATCAATAAAACTTGTTGAAGAAGGCAGGAAAAAAAACACATGAACCTATGAAACTTATTAATGAATGCCATTTTTTAAAGCAAGCTTGACCTAAATGAAATTGAGAGAGTTCTTTAAACAAAAGAATTGTGATGTCATCAACATAGCTTTTAAGCTCAAACTCTTGGACTTCATTGAACAACCATTTGACTGAGGAACATCCCTAAAAACCCTAGGTTACATGGTGAGATGGATGCAATTGTGTCATCACCTACAATATAAACATCCAAAGAACATATATACATGTTTTGATGTTAGCTAAGAGTTAATCAACATAAGATAAAAATGTACAAGATACACAATTCAAGGTGCTTGGTGATCCCTCAATAGAAAACTTAAATATATGAGATAGTAGGAGAGAGAACCAACCCTAAAGTGTGATCTTGATGTATTGTGATGATATGAGATGATGAGAGATCTTAGGGGGGGGGGGGGGAATTGGGGTATAACAACTGCCCTTATTTAAGTGTCTTATATCTGGATATGAAATGGTTAAAATCTTTCTTTCAACGTGAATGAAGATGCTTAAATAAAAAACAAACCCTATTTTTGGCCCTAAGATGACATTCAATGCTCATGATTATGAATGCAAAATATAAACTTCATGCAGGTGAACAAGACACACTGGGGAAACAAAAAAAATAAGCCAACCAGACTAAAAACAGAGTTCGGCCAAGAAAATAAATTTTTGGGGAACAACGTGACTTTGAGGATAGAAATTGAATCTATTGGAGACAAATCAACTCTGTTGGGGAACAGAGGTCTCAAATCTATTGGGGTAAATCCGAAAGAGGAGACAAAGTAACATCAAGTCAGTAAATGAGGAAAAACAATGGGACACACTGATTAACAAAATACAACAAACTACCAACTCTCCGAGAAGGTAGCAAAAAGAGAGCAATTATGATTCACAGGGGAATAGTAAACTACCAACTAAGGGTTGAAGGTAGAAACAATTAAGATAATAACGACTCAGTGATGACGGTAAACATCAGTACTGAGACTAGTAAATGAATGATTGACATCAGTACTTATGATTGGGAATAAATGATGGACATCGATGCTTATGACTGGGAACAAACGATTGACATCAGTACTTATGACTGGGAACAAAGGGTTGACATTAGTGCTTATAAATAGAAACAAATGATTGACATTATTACTTATGACTGGGAACAAATGATTAACATCAGTGCTTATGACTGGGAACAAATGATTGACATTAGTGCTTATGACTGGGAACAAATGATTGACATCAGTGCTTATGACTGGGAATAATTGATTGACATCAATGGTTATGTCTGGGAACAAATGATTGACATCAGTTCTTATGAATGAGACCAAATGATTGACCTCAATGCTTGGTCCAATAAGGAGAAAGAGATAAATGTCGACTAACAAATGATAGTGAACTACTAACTTAGGATTGAAGGTAGAAAAAATATAGAACAGTAACAAGTTTCCCAAAATTTTGGAATTCCACCTAGAACGGGTCTCAACTTCTTCTTAAACTGAGGCACTCCGCCTGGAAAAGGTAACAAATTTTACCAACTCTTGGATTTCTCTGAGAACGGTAACAATTTCTTCTTTGATCGAAATATCACTTGAAAGGGTAATAAACTGTTGTAAGAATCTTTCAACGCAATGTATTTGTCATATTGAGAAGACCAGCCATCCATTGGAGTACATCAAATAATCTTCTCTGACACTAACATGCTTACTGGGGAAGTATAGGTTGCTCAAATAAAGTGACCACCACTTGCTGTTATGAGAAGGATTACCATAACAATGTTGGGAAATAAATTTTGACTTCCTTGGGAAATACAAACACATTCCGACCGAGGGGATAAAGTCTTCACATGCAAAATAAATACACATTCTCAATCTAGGTTTCATAGTCTAGAGAGATCAAAATAACATTGTTGTCGGGGACCAAAGTTTGAACCAGGAAAAATCAGAGTGAAGCACTCAACTAAGACACCACCCAATGAGGAATAAGCTCAAATTGGGATTAAATTCCATCCAGGTAATGAGCTGGGTAGGAGAGCTAAAGCAAAATTCTTCCACGAGGAATACCTCAGTGGGGAAATTGAAAGGATGTATACTTTTTGCTTAAGGTTGACACTCTATTGGAGAGAAGATAACACCACTATGTAATGAGGATAAAATATCAACATAAACATCAATGAATGCAAATGGTCAATTTATTCATCTATGCATGATGTATGTAGGAGTAATGTATGAATGTTGTCGTGTATATGTATGCTGACAAGACAAACGTATTACACTGGGGATAACTTGGGCAAACCAACTTGGGTATAGACAACACTTGGTCAATTTGCATCCAAGATGGGGAATTCCATAAGAGAGTAAGCAACCACCTGAGGAAATAAAGTCCTACTTCAAGGCTCAACTTCATTGGGAAAGGAAATGTTTCTTAAAAACAATCAAAGCACAACCTGATAGTAATAAACTGTAAAGCTGCATGGATATAGAAAATTCCTCCTAGCTTCACCGGGAATAACATACATACTTCACTAGGGAAGATAATACCATATCATCTAGACTTTCACTGGGGATGCCAAATTGACTTCACTAGGGAAGACAATGCAACGCACGCCGAGGGGAGCCTAAATACATTCCTTAATACCAAGAATGGCGGTTGTATACACTTCTCAGGGGAGATCAAAGGGACTCCATAGGGAGAAACACTTTAGAGGGAAGTATGATTCTCGGTTCATCTGGGGGAAACTAAGAAGCTAATTTTACAATAAGGAGTCAAATTTATGGGGATTTTAAATCAAATTCAACATGACAGAAAACCCAAAAATGGATAACTCGTCTCAACACTTCTTAGAAGATATACTGCTCTTGTCTGGCCGCTTGGGGAGCACACAACATCAACAATTCCACAACTGGAGGGAGTAACATTCTAGTTAGGGGAAAAGGAATCACACTCAGTCGGAGAAATATGAATTAAGACTTAACTGGGGAATATGGGATTACAAACCCAACACCTCATGAATAAATTGGAGAGGACTCGGCCATTCAGAGGGAAACTATATGCCTTCTAAATAGAGAATACTTCATGGAGAAAACTTTCAAAACTTCGGGACTCGTCCATCCTTAGAGCCATTACCTTTGTTCCTTTGGTTCATAATATCGAAGTAAAAAAAGTTTTTGCAAATTCTTTTAAAAAAAAAGGTTTTATTATTAATTTCTTTAAGTCTTTTTGTTTTGAAAATTACTATCAATAATAAATGAAATTTTTGTAAATAGAATAAAATAAGAATTGGAAATAATTGGATAAAGGCTCAAACTTTATTAATAGAATGGTAGTCTACAAATGGCGTGACTCCATAGATGATTAAAAAATTTGAAAAATGGTAAATACATGGAAACGATACATTGAAACATAATAACCACTATTTTCTCTAACAACTTTGAATTCATGTGCACAGGCTTCAACTGAAGTGCGATGAAAATCTAAGAAGATTGTTGCTTCAATGATCAACTCTTGTCTTATGCAGTTACTTGCCAAGAAATCTCTAACTTTTGCCTAGGTTACCCTTTTGGGTTTTCAACCTACCAGGAAGATTTATTCTGTTTATGTCTCTAATTTTTTCCTAGACCGCCCTTTTGGGTTTTCAGCCTACCGAGATGCTCATTTTTGCCTAAGCCGCCCTTTCGGGTTTTCAACATAGCGAGCTATTGTTTTATTTCTTTAGGAGAAGTATTTCTTGATTGCATCAGCATTCATAGAATATTGGAACTCCTCTTTATCCATAGTTTCAAGAATCAATCTGACGCCAGAGAAGGATTTATTGACAACATATGAGCCTTCATAATTTGGAGTCCACTTGCCCCTAAAATCAGCATTAAAAGACATGATCTTTCTGAGCACGAGGTCACCTTCCCTGAATTCACGAGGCTTGACCTTCTTATCAAAAGCTTTCTTCATTATTCTCTGATATAACTGACCATGACACAAGGCCTTCATTCTCTTTTCTTCAATTAAATACAATTGGTCAAACGTGTTCTAGACCCACTCATCCTCAGATAACTTGGTTTCTATTATTACACGCAAAGAGGGAATTTCAACCTCGATGGGGAGCACTGCTTCAATGCCATACACAAGAGAGAACATGGTTTCCCCTGTTGAAGTGTGGGCGGATGCAAGATACCAATGTAAAGCAAAAGGAAGCATCTCATGACAATCCTTATAGGTAACAACCATGTTCTGGATAATCCTCTTAATATTCAAATTAGCAGCTTTGACAACCCCATTCATCTTAGGCCTGTAAGGAGATGAATTGTGATGGACAATCTTGAATTCTTCACAGAGCTCTGCCATCATCTTTTTATTCAAATTTGAGCCATTATTAGTGATAATCCTGCTTGGCACACCATACCAACAAATAAGATTGTTCTTTATAAAGCGTGCTACCGCTTGCTTGGTGAAATTAGCATAAGAAGCTTCTTCCACCCATTTGTTGAAGTAGTCAATTTCCACCCATATGAAACAATGTCCATTCGATGCCTTGGGTTCAATCATCCCGATCATATTAATACTCCACATAGAGAAAGGCCATGGGGAAGAAATAACATTGAGAAGTATCTGAGGAACATGAATCTTATCAACATAAATCTGACACTTATGGCACTTCTTCGCTAATTTTTAACAGTCAGACTCCATTGTCAACCAATAGTAACATGCCCTAAGCATCTTCTTTGCCATCGAATGTCCATTGGCATGGGTACCAAAGGAACCCTAATGAATCTCATGCATTAACATGTCTGCTTCATGTCTATCCATGCATTTGAGCAAGACCATGTCATAATTTCTCTTGTATAACACATCTTCATTGAGGAAAAAGCTACATGCCAACCTTCTCAATGTCTTCTTATCTTTGTTTGAAGCACCAAACATGTATTCTTGAGTCTGAAGGAAGTGCTTGATATCATAATACCAAGGTTTATCATCTGACATCACCTCAGTAGAAAACACATGAGCTGGTATATCAAGATGCCAAATTGAAATTTGAGGTACATCGTTCCAAGTATTTACTTGGTACATGAAAGCCAAAGTGGCTAGAGCATCTTCCATCTGATTCTCATCTCGAGGAATATAATGGAATTCAACTTTATTTAAGAATGGTAACAATCTTTTTGCATAATCTTTATAGGGAATCAGGCCAATGTGACGAGTCTCCCATTCTCCTTTAATCTGATTTATTACCAAAGTCGAATCACCATATACATCAATAATTTTGATTATGAGATCCATAGCCTTTTCAAGACCCATGATACAAGCTTCATACTCCGCCATGTTATTGGTACAACTAAATGCCAACCTTGCAGTGAAAGAGATGTGAGACCTATGGGGTGTGATAATCACAACACTAATTTCTTTTCCATAAGCATTTATAACTCCACCAAACACCATACCCCACCAGGATTCAGGATCTGGACCTTCTCCAGCCAAAGGCTAATGACAATCTTTAGCTTTCAAATACATCACATCCTCATCAGGGAAATTATATTTAATAGAATGATAATCATCAATCGGTTGGTAAAAAAGGTACTCTGACAACATATTGCCTTTAATAGCTTTCTGAGTATGGTATTCAATATCATATTCAGACAACAGCATCTGCCAACAGGAAATTCTTCTGGTATGAGCAGGCTTTTCAAAAATATATTTAATTGGATCCATTTTGGATATCAACAAAGTAGTATGATTCAACATATACTGTCGCAAACACTTTGAAGCCCAAGCCAAACGCATCATGTCTTTTCTAGCATAGAATACTGTGACTCGCAACCAGTAAACTTCTTGCTCAGATAATAGATGGCATATTCTTTTCTTCTTGTTTCATCTTGCTTCCCCAAAATACAACCTGTAGAGTTATCCAACATATTCAGATACATAATCAATGGTTTTCCTTTCAAATTCCCTTTGGCAATCATCTGTCTATACACAACCCTGATCTTTCTTCAGAGGCTTGAAGATTGGCTCACACGTTGTGGTCGTGTGGGAAATAAACCGGGATATATAATTCAAACGCCCGAAAAAGCCTCTAACTTGATTTTCAATTCTTGTTGCAGGCATTTCTTGAATTTCCCTAACTTTATCAAGAACAACTTCAACTCCTTTCTGGCTGAAAATGAAACCCAATAATTTTCCTGATCGGACACCAAAGGTACATTTATTTGAATTCAAGCGGAGACGATACTTCCTTAAACGCTGAAACAACTTTAATAGGTCTTCCATATGCCCTTCCTCAGTCTAACATTTGGCGATCATATCATCAACATATACTTCAATTTCCTTATGCATCAAATCATGGAATAGGGTTGTCATAACCCTCTAGTATGTTGCACCAACGTTCTTCAACCCGAAGGGCACCACTCTGTAACAGAATGTTCCCTAGGGTGCAATGAACATTGTTTTTTCCATGTCCTCAAGGGCTATAATACGGTGGGAGAACTGACTTTTGGTTTTGCATTTTATCGCAAATGTTTTGGATAGAAAGAGTCGCCACCAACTTTTCTTTTATCCAATAAGGAAAGGGTGAAAAGAACAGGAAAGACCTTCGAGAATTTTCTGAGTTCGAGGGGGTAGGTTATGAAAATGGAAGGTGTTAGCACCCTTTTCATCCATAGTTATCTACGGGCTCTTAATCGCTAGCTCATTTTGTTTTTGAAAATCTGCTTTTGTGTATGTGTGTTTGAAATATTTTTAAATGCCAATAGTAAGGCAAGACTTTGTAATGATTCTCGTATCCGTCCTCGAGAATGAATACAAAGTGTTTTGAAAATATTTTGAAAGTGTTTGTGTAAAATCTTTTTGTTTTGAAGAGATTTATGAGCAAGCGATTACGAGCATTCTACCTACTCAAGGTCTTTATTGTACTTTTCCTCCTCATTTAGATAGTGCTACCCTACCATTAGTTAGTAGGAAGCCCTATCGTTGGATGTGAAGGGACGAGTGAGGGTCATCATACAATCATCAAAGGAAACTCGTAAAGACGCTTTAGCAATTATCGTTTAAAGGACTAGATCATTTACCAAAGGAAACATCAAAAGTGTCATCAAAGGACTATGATCTTTTGTATCAGAGGGACTATGCTAAAGCGTCCCCACGTTTGCGGGACATGACTGTTTATTCAAAGGCAACAAGTGGGATTATCCTAGAGGTGAGTGTGTGAATAGTGTATTGAATTCAGTTATTTAATCTTGCATTTAGGGTTATCTAACGGTTGATTTTAGATCTTTCCATACAATCCTATTAAATTAGACAGTTATAAGGAAAGCAGTAAAAGCAGAAAATAAATTTCCTACGCTATTACAATGCTTCCAGAAAGGGGGTACAAAACCAAAAAATTGGGGGGAAAATTGCAAGCGAATAAAATCCTAATTTAAACTATTACATTTCTTTAGCAATTGCAATAATCGGAGAAAATAATAAAATATGCGACAATAATAACATATGCGAAATTATAAAGGGAAAAGAAAAGAGAAAATTTTGTTTTGATTGTTTGATAAAAAAAGTTTGATGATTAACCTAAAACCTAGTTAACTTTAATTAACAAAAATAATTGATTAATTAAATTAATAAAAAGAGGTTAATGATAAAAAATCTAAACATTAATTAATTTTAATTAACAAAAAAAACAATTATTTTAGGTTTGTAAAAAGGTTTGTGGTTTTATGGTTAGGTGAATTTAGGGTTAAGTTTGCCAAAAGAATTAGGGTTTATGGGAAGAGAATTAAGTAAAAAACCACAAGTTGAAAGCAAAACCAAACAAATGTGACTTTCTAGCAACATGTTCACCATCAGGCCAAGCGTGCCTTGGTGTTAGGATCTGGCCTCAACATGTTTTGTAATAAACTTGCATGAGACCATTACGATGGTCCAAACCTGTAGTGTTGAATCTCATGAACACATTAAACATATTAGTATACCATGAAATACAAAGAAAACAAATATAGGAAATTTTGTAATGTTAAAACCGATATGGCATGTATGAATTCTTCTACACCATTTTGATCTTGGAGATCAAACCAGCCTTACCCTACTGAGTTCCTGGAAGTGAATGAGATGGCCTGTTTGTAGTGACACGGGTTTGTAACAAAGATTTCAAGATTTCTAGGGTTCTTGAAAGAATTTGATATTTTGACAAGGTTGTGGCAAGGATTTTATTTTGTGTCAATGTTTTTATGAAAAGAATGAGATTATATAATGGAAATTAGGGCAAAGATATTGGTTTTGGATGTGCAATTGGGCCTCCAATAACCACAAGCAATAGTGCAGATTTTTATTCACTTGAGTTTGACACGTTCCAGGAAAATTCTCAGGGACCTCAGTGCAATTTTTGAATTTAAAATGTTAAAACAAAATGTAGTCGATATCGAGAAAAAACTCATGTTTGAAAATGGGCTCAATCGGATAAACAGTGAATTAGTTATGAATTTTGAAGTTTGGCATCAGACAACTTAATTTCCAGCTTCAAAATTTTCAGTGAGTTGCACGCGATTCGGGTAAAAAACGGAAGCCTTCGGGGTACTGTTTGCTTTTGAAAATAAAAACAAAAATTTAACTAACTCAATTTGTGAGACAATTCAACCAAAACTAGATTGATATGATAAAAATCGACCGAATTATGATTTTTTGAATACGGAGCAGATAAACATATGTCATAATTTTCCTCCGCGAAAACACTTGATAAATCCATATTTTCAGAGAGTTTCTAAATGAAATTGGCATCCGGCCATGAGAGATGAAAATATCGATGATGTCAAGACAAAATTTTGGCCACCGGCACGGGTTCAAAACGAGCCACGAGCTTCAAGTTATGAATATTTTAGTGCGTAAAAACTGAAATTTCAGCATACTTTTTCACCACATTTCTTCGAGAAACCTCGCACATTCGGAGACCTTCTTTAAAGATTGGCTCTCGAGCTGAACATGAATTTGAGAATACGTCACCAAGGATATCTTGGCAAAAGAACATCTGAATATGACGCGTCGGATTGGACTTGTGAATCTTTGAACCCCGAATCATTGCGAAACAACGAATCGATCTCCAGCATAGAAAATACTCTGAGAACATCCATTGACAAAATATGTAAGATTAAGATTGCGCCTAAGAGGGGGGGTGAATTAGGTGATGGTCGATTTTTGACTTATTTTATACTTTCTGGTTTTGATTTAGTGCTTTGAAAACTGTAAAGTGCAGAAAGTAAAGAGACACGGAGAATTATCCTGGTTCCTTCCACAACCCGGAAGTACGTCCAGTCCCCTTGCAAACACGCAAGAGATTTTACTATATTGTTAGAACTTTTACAAGACTCTTCCTAGTCTTATCCACTAAAGAACCTAACAAATAACCAAGAACACCCTCTTGGATTTCCAATAAGTCTAATGAGAACAATCCTCTCAAAAGATACCTCTTGTTTCCAACAATGGACAACAAGGAACAAAAAATAATCTAATACTTAATTCCAACAATCCTGGAAATAAGTTACACTTTGTATGTTTTTATGAAGTATGATTTCTTGAAAGATGTTGATCACTTAGAGTGACTTCTTTGAAGTTTCTTCTTTCTTCTCTTGTAAGCAATTCAAACTGTAACACAATGGTTAGATAATGCTCAAAGATTTCTGTTCTTTATATGTGTGAAAGTGCAGAAAATCTTTGTTCTTAAAAGTTAAGAAATATGAAGTTTGAATATTTTACAAAGTTCAGATTTTATTGCAAGAGAAGAGATGTTTATGATTTGAAATATTTTGCAATATATAGTAATCAAGATACCTTTCCAAAAGGACACTTTTCTGTTTGTAAAACTTGACAAGATGCAATGTTTGATCATGCAACTATTGGAGAAAAGGTGTGAAGGATATCTTGAAACCATTTCAGATTTTTCAAAATTTTCAATGTGCAAATCGATTAACATAACATGCAAATCGATTGCACGTGTTTGCAACGTTCAGAATTTCAAAAAGTTTGAAGTGTAAATCGATTAGCATGTAGTGTCAATCGATTTACAAGTGTTAAAAAATCAGTTTGTTCTGTGATCAATCGATTTACACAACCTGTAAATCGATTGCTGGCAGGAGCAAACAGTTTTTTGAAAAAGCATGTGTAAATCGATTTACACAAGATGTTAATCGATTTACAGCAGATAAAAACTTAAAAATTGTTTTGAAATATAATTGAAGTGATGTGGCAAGTGTGTATATCATTTTTGAGCATTTCTAATCAATGTAGTTTAATTGAGAATTGATATACTTGATTGCTTGCCAAGTTCCTTGAAGCTTTGAGTGAATGATGCTTTAAGATGATTTCCACTTCTTTTCCTTCTTTCCACAATGCTTGTTTGTCTTTCATCACACTAGCTTGTTTGTCTTTCATCAAAACTAAAGTTGAGTTGAGGCTTGAGATTACATTCTCCCCCTTTTTGATGATGACAAACCATTTTCCTTTATGTGTTGATCAGAATTTGAGCAAAAGGTGTTTTCTCCCCCTGAGAAGATTTCTCCCCCTATGGAGAAAAAGATTTGAAAGTTTGCTCTGTAAAGACAATGAAAACAAACAACCATAAAGTGCTATTACATCCTTCTCCCCCTTTGACATTATCAAAAAGAAGGGAAAGATGTAACAAGAAAGTATACCAGAAAGAAATGTATAGGAACATGAATGAAAAACACAAAACTTTCAAGATTATCGAACAAAGTTTTAAGAACACAATACATAAAATGAACAAAATAAAACAAGACAAAATCCATAATGATACTTATACTAAGAATTTAATAACATTGATCAAGAACATTTTAGAAAGGTCCTTGATAAGGAAATTGTTGTTGAAGAGGTGGTTCGGTGTATTGAGGAGGCGGAGGTGCAGGGTTGGTTGGGTCGTATGGAGGGATATGAAGATGTGAATAAAGATATGAAAATTGTTGGTTCACATCGTTCTGAAAAGCATCTATCCGAGATGAGGTAGAGTCATTTATCTCCGTCCATCGAGCATTGATGTTAGAATTCAGAGAAGCAAACTGTTGCGTCATGAAATCCATAACATCTTGATTTGTGGGACCAGAAGCAGCAGCAGGAGGAACTTCATGGTCTTCTTCATCTGCATTTTGACCTTCATCGCCGACCACATCTTCTCCAATGTAAGTTATGGTTTTTGCTTCAGCATTGAAATGAACACCCATCCTTGAATCAACATTTTTGATGGAGATCCTAGTGGAGATTGGATCCATTTCAATTCGCTCAAATCCAGTGAAATCTATATCATAAGCTTCCATAATCCTTGTTATGAAATATGCATATGGTAGAAAGGTGGCCCTTGCGGCAACTTTAAGCATATGCATCACAATCAATTTTGCCCAATTGACCGGGATTCCATTTTTCCTTGCATAGATGATTTGAAGCTCTAGGTCGGTCACCGTACAATGATTCCCTGCTCTAGGAAACAAAATATACACCAGAAAGTAGTGAAACAACCTATCATCAATATGGAAATTTCCAGCACTCCATGTGTCCCTAGCTGGAGTAACCCCGCCAAGACTGCGAATCCGCTTGGCACGGTATTCAGATTCTGATAACCTTCCAATGCTATAGAAAAATTCTCGCTTCTGATAGTTTTCCCAAGCAGCATCTTCTGGATCATAGAGGGTACTACCAGAATATGGAATGTTCAAGATTCTGCCAAGAGTTTTGGAATACAGAGGGATTCTTTTTCCAAGGACATATGTATAACATTTGTTGTTGTCATAGCACATGTTGCTGTAGAAAATTTTAACCAGATCCGGGTAATAGAAACCATGTGAAGATATTAATGGTTCTAACCCATAAGCAATGAAATCTCTTTGAAATGAGAAGCATTCATCTGGAAAAGTAGATAACATACCAAACTTTGGAGTAGAGACGATTTTCTTTTGAAAATGCTTGAGAAATCTGTCCCGCTGTGGATCCGTGAGGTACTCGAGCACAGAGTTTTCAGATGATGACGAAGCTGGCTTCTTTCCTTTCTCTGAGGCAGAGGCTTTTCTCTTGGGAGCCATGGATTTTGTTAGGGTTTTGAAAAGAGAGATATAGAGTTCTTTGTTATGTGAGAGAGTGTGTTGGTGTTATGAGATAGTGAGGGAGTTTTGGTGAGATTAAATAGTATAGTAGGGTAAGTGAGGTCTTTATGAGACTTTAATTTTGTAATTTGGTCAAGGTTTCATTGATTGGGCAATAGAAAGGTGGGAGGTTGAGAGACAATGAATGTTTGACCAATATATTAAAAGCTCATTATAAGTATCACATGTTAAAACAAAATACATTGCATAGAGAAAATACATAAAAAATGCTTCAGATTCTGTGGTAAATCGATTTACCCCTTGGTTAAATCGATTTACACAGAACATTTTTCATAAAAAGTAATTTTCGTTCAGTGGTAAATCGATTTACATATTGTGTAAATCGATTTACACACAAGATTTTATTAAAAAAAATGATTTGCTTCAGTAGTAAATCGATTGACATATTGTGTAAATCGATTTACACAGTAGATTTTAATAAAAGAAATGATTTGCTTCAGTAGTAAATCGATTGACATATGGTGTAAATCGATTTACTTAAAGAGAAAATTTAAAAAATCATTATTTTTAACATTTGAAACAATGTCAAACCACATATATATGTACACTAAGGTATAGTCAAGGATTGAGTGCACCTTAAATATCTTGTTCATCGAGGATTCCAAGTTCACGACGAATTTTGAAAAATGCATCCTTTGCAAGTGGTTTTGTGAAGATGTCCGCGAGTTGATTTTGAGTGTCCACAAATGTGATCTCGACATCTCCTTTGAGTACATGGTCTCGGATGAAATGATGTCTGATGTCAATGTGTTTCGTCCGGGAATGCATAACTGGATTTTTCGTAATATTGATCGCGCTTGTGTTATCACATCGAAGAGGAATGCATCCAAGGTTTACTCCATAGTCAAGTAATTGTTGTTTTAGCCAAAGAATTTGAGCGCATCCACTTCCAGCCGCAATGTATTCTGCTTCGGCAGTGCTGAGAGCTACGCTTGCTTGCTTTTTGCATGACCATGAAACCAAGGCATTTCCAAGAATGTGACATGTTCCACTTGTACTTTTGCGATCAGTTTTGCAACCTGCATAGTCAGCATCAGAATAACCAACTAGATTGCACATACTACCTTTTGGATACCATAATCCGACGTTGGTTGTTCCTTTGAGATATTTTATTATGCGCTTGACTGCTGCAAGGTGAGACTCTTTAGGATTGGCTTGATATCTTGCACATAGGCAAACGCTGAACATAATGTCAGGTCTACTTGCTGTTAAATAAAGGAGTGAGCCAATCATTCCACGATACTTAGTTATGTCAATAGAATTTCCTGATTCATCTGGGTCAAGATAGGTGCCGGATCCCATAGGAATTGCACTCTCTTTGCTACTTTCCATCTCAAACTTCTTTATAAGGTCTTTGCAATATTTTGATTGGTTTACGAAGATACCATGTTTGAGTTGCTTAATTTGAAGACCAAGAAAGAAATTCAATCTTCCCATCATAGACATCTCAAACTCTCCTTGCATCATAGACGAAAATTCCTTGCACATATTTTGGTTAGTTGAACCGAAAACAATATCATCTACATAGATTTGTACAAGTAAGGTATGATGATTAACATTTTTTATGAAGAGAGTGGTATCAACTTTACCCTTTACAAACCCTTTTTCACATAGGAATGCGCTTAGTCTATCATACCAAGCCCTTGGTGCTTGCTTCAGCCCATAGAGAGCTTTCTTCAGTTTGAAGACATGATTAGGATGTTTGAAGTCTTCAAATCCGGGAGGTTGCTTTACATAGACTTTTTCATTTATGAATCTGTTGAGAAATGCGCTTTTTACATCCATTTGAAAAAGTTCAAAGTCCAATGAGCATGCATATGCAAGTAATAGTCTTATTGCTTCCAAACGTGCTACCGGAGCAAAAGTTTCTTCAAAATCAATTCCTTCCTCTTGGTTGTATCCTTGAGCAACTAGTCTTGCCTTGTTTCGAGTGATTATTCCATTTTCATCCATCTTGTTTTTGAAAACCCATTTGGTTCCAATGATACGTTTATTTCCTGGATTAGGAACAAGTTCCCAAACTTCATTCCGCTCGAATTGGTTTAACTCTTCTTGCATGGCAAGGATCCATTGATCATCTTCTAGTGCTTGAGCCACTTTAGTAGGTTCAACTTGAGATACAAACGCCATATTTAAGCATGCATCCTTAAGATTTAGCCGAGTAGATACTCCTTTGCTAATATCTCCAATTATATTGTCGATTGGATGATCACGATGAGTTCTCCATTCTTGAGGAAGATCATCATCATTTTCATTTTGATGTGAAAGTTCATGTGTTTGTTCCGGATTGACAATTTTGCCATCTCCGCAGGAAATCTCATGAGATAAATCTATAGAATCATCATCATCACAAATAGCAACTTCCTCCTTGGAGGTGTTAGATTCATCAAAAGAAACATGCATTGATTCTTCTATAGTTAAAGTTCTTTTATTGTAAATTCTAAAAGCTTTGCTAGAAAGGGAGTAACCAAGAAAGATACCTTCATCCGATTTTTCATCGAACTTACCGAGATTGTCTTTGTCGTTGTTAAGGACAAAACATTTGCACCCGAAAATATGAAAGTGAGAGATATTTGGTTTTCTTCCTTTGTAGATCTCATATGGAGTTTTCTTTAGAATAGGTCTTATGATCACGCGATTGCTTACATAACATGCCGTGCTTACCGCATCCGCCCAAAAATATTTAGGCAAACTTGAGTCACTTAGCATGGTTCTAGCAAGTTCCACCAAAGACCTATTTTTCCTTTCAACTACTCCATTTTGTTGTGGAGTTCTTGGTGCTGAAAAATTGTGGAAGATCCCATTTTCTTCACAAAATTCTTCAAATAGACTGTTTTGGAACTCTCCACCGTGATCACTTCGGATTGATGTTATCTTTGATGACTTCTCATTTTGAACTTGTTTTGCATATCTCTTGAATGCCTTGAATGCTTCATTCTTGTGTACTAAAAACAAAGTCCAAGTGAAACGGGAAAAATCATCTACAATAACTAATGCATAAATGTTACCTCCGAAGCTTCTTGTTCTAGATGGACCAAAAAGATCCATGTGCAACAATTGAAGTGGTCTTGTTGTTGTAACCACATTCTTTGGTTTGAAAGTTGATTTGGTCTGTTTGCCCTTTTGGCATGCACTACATAATTTGTCTTTGATGAACTTCATCTTTGGTAGACCAATAACTAAGTCATGCTTAACCAATTTGTTCAAGTGCTCCATGTGAATGTGAGCAATCCTCTTATGCCATAACCAAGCGTCATTGTTGTTTACCATAAGACATTGTACCTTCATAGACAAATCATCTAGAGTAATCACAAAAATATTGTTAGATCTTATACCTTTGAGTTTTACCTCATTGGTTGCCTCATCCATAATAAGGCATTCTTCTTTGTTGAATTTGATCTTGAACCCTCTATCGCAAAGTTGACTTATGCTAAGAAGGTTGTGCTTTAATCCTTCAACATAGAGAACATCCTCAATTTGAATGGATGGAGGTGTGCCAACTATTCCAACGCCAAGAATATTTCCTTTGGTGTTGTCTCCATAGGTGACATACCCTTTGGCTTTATGTACTAGATATGAAAATTGGTGTACATCTCCTGTCATATGCTTTGAACATCCACTGTCAAGATACCAAACATTTGAAGTGGATTTCAAGCATACCTACAAAAACAAATTATTTCTTGTTAGGTACCCAAGTTGCCTTGGGTCCTTCATAGTTAGTTCCCTTTTTCACCCATGCATAATGTCCACTAGCCATACTGAAATTTCTAATATAGCATGCATTTGGTGTGTGTCCAATAATACCACAGTAAAAACAGTTTGGAACAAATTTGCTCTTGTATCTAGGAATTTGTTTTCTTTTAGATACATTAGCCTTTTTCTTTTGATGATTATGAACAACTTGCTTCTTTTCTACTTTCTTGGGATTGGAACTATTACTAGCCTTTACAAAAACAGTGGGATTGTTACTTGGTTTCTTAGTATTCACATAACCAAGACCTCTTTTATCATTTGGATAACGTTGTTGGCTTAGTAATCCTTCCAATCCTATTTGTCCTTTTTCATATCGTTCAATGACTCTTTTCAATTGAACAATTTGAAAGACATTTGATTCACACTTGGAGCATGCAAAGTTTTCCTTTTCTTTTATAAAATTTTGTTTTTGAAGATCAAAATCTTTAGTCATGGTGTCAATTTTTTCTAGACAACTTAGAAGTTCTTTTTCTTGTTTTGACACCTTTTTGTATAAACTTTTGCATTCTTTCAAGAGTTCATCAATTGCACCTTGAACATCATCATCAAAAAGATTAAATTCATTACTAACCTCTTCTTCATTGTCGGAGTGATGCGATGCCATTAAGGCTAAGTTTGCACATTCGTCGCTTTCCGATTCCGATGAACTGCTCATATCATTATCTTCCCATGCTATGTAGGCTTTCTTTTGTTTTGAGTCCTTTCCTTTGAATCCATTTTTCTTTGGGAGATTTGGACAGTTTGGCTTGATGTGTCCTTGCTTTCCACATTCATAACATGAGACATCTTGAGTTGATGTGGAGGCTTCTCTTTTCTTGAAGTGCTTTCTCTTATATGCATGAGATCCGCCTTTGTCATTTCTGCCAAAAAACTTTCCAAGTCTTTTTACTAGAAGCATGAAATTTTCATCTTCTTCCGGATTGTCTTCTTTTACCACTTCTTTTGAATCAATTTTTAAGGCAATGTTTTTGGACTTCTTTTCTAGATTCTCATGTTTTTCAAGTCTACCGAGTTCCGTTTCGTATTCTTGAAGTTTGCCGAATAATGTAGCGGAAGTCATTGCGGAGAGACTCTTCTTTTCCGAGATTGCCGTTACCTTTGGTTGCCATTCCCTAGTCAATGATCTAAGGATTTTCAAGTTGAGTTCATCATTTGACAGGGTTTTACCAAGAGCAATTAAGTGATTTGTCAAATGCACAAATCTCTTTTGTAAGTCAAGAATGGATTCTCCGGGCTGCATTCGAAATAGTTCATATTCTTGACTCAAGGTATTTAGCCTTGATCTTTTTACTTCAGCCGTTCCTTCATGAGTTTGAACCAAGGTATCCCAAATTTCCTTTGCTGTTTTGCAGTTTGAGATACGAAAAAATTCGTCCATACTGAGAGCACCTTGAAGAAGGTTTATTGCCTTTTTGTCATAGAGAACTTTCTTTTTATCATCGTCGTCCCATACAGTTTTGGGCTTTGCAGACCCAACGCCATTGATTACCGTTATTGGGATAAATGGGCCATTTTCAACAGCATCCCATACTTCCTCTCCTTGTGCTTCTAAATGCGCCTTCATGCGTATTTTCCAAAAGTCAAAATATTCACCACAAAATAGAGGAGGCTTGTTGTTACTACCACCATCTCTGAAAACTGGTTGATGATTTGCGGAAGCCATTCTGGATCTCTAGGAGCAGGTTACCTATAACCTGCTCTGATACCAATTGTAAGATTAAGATTGCGCCTAAGAGGGGGGGTGAATTAGGTGATGGTCGATTTTTGACTTATTTTATACTTTCTGGTTTTGATTTAGTGCTTTGAAAACTGTAAAGTGCAGAAAGTAAAGAGACACGGAGAATTATCCTGGTTCCTTCCACAACCCGGAAGTACGTCCAGTCCCCTTGCAAACACGCAAGAGATTTTACTATATTGTTAGAACTTTTACAAGACTCTTCCTAGTCTTATCCACTAAAGAACCTAACAAATAACCAAGAACACCCTCTTGGATTTCCAATAAGTCTAATGAGAACAATCCTCTCAAAAGATACCTCTTGTTTCCAACAATGGACAACAAGGAACAAAAAATAATCTAATACTTAATTCCAACAATCCTGGAAATAAGTTACACTTTGTATGTTTTTATGAAGTATGATTTCTTGAAAGATGTTGATCACTTAGAGTGACTTCTTTGAAGTTTCTTCTTTCTTCTCTTGTAAGCAATTCAAACTGTAACACAATGGTTAGATAATGCTCAAAGATTTCTGTTCTTTATATGTGTGAAAGTGCAGAAAATCTTTGTTCTTAAAAGTTAAGAAATATGAAGTTTGAATATTTTACAAAGTTCAGATTTTATTGCAAGAGAAGAGATGTTTATGATTTGAAATATTTTGCAATATATAGTAATCAAGATACCTTTCCAAAAGGACACTTTTCTGTTTGTAAAACTTGACAAGATGCAATGTTTGATCATGCAACTATTGGAGAAAAGGTGTGAAGGATATCTTGAAACCATTTCAGATTTTTCAAAATTTTCAATGTGCAAATCGATTAACATAACATGCAAATCGATTGCACGTGTTTGCAACGTTCAGAATTTCAAAAAGTTTGAAGTGTAAATCGATTAGCATGTAGTGTCAATCGATTTACAAGTGTTAAAAAATCAGTTTGTTCTGTGATCAATCGATTTACACAACCTGTAAATCGATTGCTGGCAGGAGCAAACAGTTTTTTGAAAAAGCATGTGTAAATCGATTTACACAAGATGTTAATCGATTTACAGCAGAGAAAAACTTAAAAATTGTTTTGAAATATAATTGAAGTGATGTGGCAAGTGTGTATATCATTTTTGAGCATTTCTAATCAATGTAGTTTAATTGAGAATTGATATACTTGATTGCTTGCCAAGTTCCTTGAAGCTTTGAGTGAATGATGCTTTAAGATGATTTCCACTTCTTTTCCTTCTTTCCACAATGCTTGTTTGTCTTTCATCACACTAGCTTGTTTGTCTTTCATCAAAACTAAAGTTGAGTTGAGGCTTGAGATTACAAAATAAACGTCGCCTGTAACCTAACGAGGCTTGCTAGAGATACCTTGATGCCATAACCATAGAACCAATGATATGCATGTATGTAATGATGAAATATAAGCCAAAAAGGTCGAAATGAAGAGGGTAAGTTTTGGAGTACAACAACTGCCCCCTGTTTAATCTTCTTAAACCTAAAGAGTTAGATAGGCATGTATGCCATTCGTGACTTGAAGGTAGAAGATGATTAAACACTTAAGTGCCCAGAAATTTGCACTCGCATGTGCAGGAGATAATGTTGTTGGTTGATTGTACCGGGAATGGGCTTAAAGATGCCATTTGAAGAGTGACTGGATACCGTCATAAATGGGATTATAAATGCTATCCAAAGTAACCGTTGATAGAAGTATCAAAATGATTCTACACTTGACTATATCTGAGGAAGATGTATTTGGAATGAGTCTACGTCCGACTTTGTCCAAAAGAGTTTCAGAAGAAATCTACGCTTGATTTCATCCGTACTAGAAGATGTCTACGCCCGACTTCAACTATAAGAGGTACTGGAAGGAGTCTATGCCTGACTTCCCCAAAAAAGTATCAGAAGGAAATATACACTTGATTTCATCTAAACTAGAAGATGTCTACGCCCGACTTTAACTAGAAGTGATATTGGAAGGAGTCTACGCCTGACTTTTTTCCAAAATATTTTCAAAAGGAATCTATGCTTGATTTCATTTGAATGATGCACTAGAAGATGTCTACGCCCGACTTCAACTAGAAGAGGTGTTGGAAGGAGCTTATGCCCGAATTTTTTTCAAAAGTTTCAGAAGGAATCTACGCTTGATTTCATCTGAATGATGTACTAGAAGATGTCTACACCCGACTTCAACTAGAAGAGGTATTGGAAGGAGTCTACGCCTGAATTTTTTCCAAAAGAGTATCAGAAGAAAATCTACGCCTGACTTCATCTGAATGATATGCTGGAATGAGCCCGTGTCAAGCCGCGTCTGGAAATGTATTAGAAGGCAACCGTGTAAGGCTGCTTCAGGATGAGCCTGTGTTATACTACACCTGGAGATGTCTTAGTAGGAACTTGTGTAAGATTGCTTCAGGATGAGCCCGTGTTAAAATGCATCTGGAAATATATTTAGAAGGAGCCTGGGTAGGGCTGCTTCAGGATGAGCCCGTGTGAAGTTGAATTAGGATGAGCCTGTGTGAAGCTTCATCTAGAAATATATTAGAAGGAACCCGTGTAAGATTGCTTCAGGATGAGCCCGTGTTAAACTATATCTAGAAATATATTTATAAGGAGCCTCGGTAGGGCTAATTCAGGATGAGCCCGTGTGAAGCTGCATTAGGATGAGCCCGTATGAAGCTTCATCTAGAAATATATTAGAAGGAACCCGTGTAAGATTGCTTTAGGATGAGCCCGTGTAAAGATGCATCTGGAAGTATATTAGAAGGAACCCATGTAAGATTGCTCCAGGATGAGCCCGTGTAAAGCTGCATCTGGAAATATATTAGAAGGAACCCATGTAAAATTGCTTCAGGATGAGCCCGTGTGAAGCTTCATCTAGAAATATATTAGAAGGAACCCGTGTAAGATTGCTTCAGGATAAGCCCGTGTGAAACTGCATCTAGAAGTATATTAGAAGGAACCCGTGTAAGATTACTTCAGGATGAGCCCGTGTGAAGCTGAATTTGGAAATATATTAGAAGGAACCCGTGTAAGATTGCTTCAGGATGAGCCCGTGTGAATCTGCGTTTGGAAATATATTAGAAGGAACCCTTGTAAGATTGCTTCGTCTATTCGTGTAGATAATCGCCCCTTCCTGTTTCGGGAATTCACGCCGTCTGGTCATATAGATAGTTTCCCCGTCCTATTTCAGGAATTAATCTGTGACATGTTTGAAAGTTGCTGATGATATTCGTCTGTTTGTGAACTTTACCTGAAAAGACAAAATTAGCTTTATGTAATGTCATGATGTATGTAATGTATTGCATGATGATGCTTTCAAAATAAATGAGAATGTTATATGCATTTATAGGCATGTGTTATGATATTTTGTAAATGGTGTTATGGATACAATATGTTGTTAGAGCGTATTGGTAGCTTCTTGCAGCAATGTCTAGCTGGGGAAAATAAATCTCGGACTGTTGCTGAAGATGAAGAAAGTGATTCTTCAATTTATGTTGGGAATAATTTTGCTGGGGATTCCCGCTTTCTGTTTGAGGATACTCCGCTGGGGATCTTCGACTTCTGCTTGAGGATAGAAGCATTCAAGGAGAGTCGGTCGTTTGTCATTCTTTTTGTTGAAGGAATTAATTTTTGTATACCCTGACTGGGTATGAAGAGATGGAAAATTCTTGCGATGTGCTATCTGACCAGGTTTCAGATATGGGTAGCCTTTTTTTGGGGATGATAACTTTTAATAAACCCTGCTGGAGATAGAGAATTTCGTCGGGGAATTTGCAGTATTGGAGAAATAAACTTCGTTGGGGAATTTGATTTTGTAGACTGTGTTGAGGAAATAAACTCTGGTTAGAAATTCATAGGCCGTGCTAAGGAAGTTTTCGCTGTTTGCTGGGGAAATAATCAGACTTCCTTATTTGTCGGGGGACCTCTTAGGGAAGATGGTCCTGTTAAGTTATCCATCAAAGATATGGAGATGAATTGCTGGAAGTTGCCCCAGTTTCTGTCTGACTTGCATATTAGACTTGCTGGGGAATATATCTCTGTTAAGGGTGAGCTTGTGAAGATAGCTTTGTAGAGATAGTTCCATGGAGATTTCTCTATGGATTTATGGATAATTTGAACATTATCTCCACTCCTAGAGTATTTAGTAAATGCTGATCAAAATGATAACTCTTCTACTGACATACACGTGATGAGATAACGGGACATAATCGTACACTTTAATCCCTAACTTTTTCCCGGACTGTCTTTTCATATTTTTGGTCCACCAGGATATCCTTTTTTGCCCAAGCCACCTTTTCAGATTTTCGACTTGCCGGTGTACAATTTTATTCATATATCCTTAATTTTGCCCGAACTCTTTTAGTTCATCGGGATACCCTTATTTTTGCCTAGGCCTGTCAACCTGGCGGGTCTCTTTTTCATGCGTATTATTTTCCGACTATGTCCGCATTCACAGGGTGCAAAGAATTATCATTGTCTATAGTAGTAAGTGTTGTAGCACTGCCAAAAAAAGTTTGCTTGATCGTACGTGACCCTTTGCTGGAATTCATGTTTAATGCCCCAAGTGATTCAGATGGAGATCTTCCTCTGGCTATTCGACACTTTTGAGAGATTATTTGAATCTTGACTTGACTGCCCCAGATCAGTTAGAAACCATGTTATTCCCCTTGATTATGGAAGGTTTGTTATTGGAAGTGTCTTTCCATTTGAAGTGATTTTGTTCATTGAGAGGATTTCCGTTCATTGAATATTTGTCTTGCAAACTTCTCTGTTGTCGAACAATTAGTTATATGCAAACAATGGTATTAAAAATGCAAAGCTTATGTCTGTCTCGAAGTTTTGAAAATGCATTTTTAGTAAAAACATAATTTTGTAAGAATATGAATTCAACTCAGGATCTATGGTAAGCCTTACAGAAGTCAAGATACCATTTTTGTAACAATATACTTTCGAACTAACCCATGCTTCAGTTAGGACTTTTAAGGGTTGTAATATGGTCTGGTTCACGGTTTAAGAAACAAAGGATAAAAGCTCAAACTTTATTTGTATCCAACCTATTTGTAGTTGTTTAGTTGTTGGCATGCATTTTTGGTAAAACCAAGTGTGTGAATGTCATGACTGATGTCATAACATTCTAGTTTATTAGGTACTGATGTATTAGGTACCTTTGCAGAAAAATATTGTCATACAGGTGCTGCTGTTTATGAGTGTGTATCTGAGCATTTTGCAAAAAGATCACATTTACCAAAATTAGTAGACAGGATTTCAGATGTCATAATATATGTTAAGACATCCTGTTCTGAACTAACAGTTATGCAGTTTGGGTAATTCTGAGTTTTTTCAGGATTATGACTCAGTCTTTCCAGAACAGAAAATCTCGTGGACTTGGGGTTAACCTAGTTCAACCCTAACCTGGTTGATAAAGTCTTGTGACCTAGTCTTAAGGTCAAACGGAATTAACCCTAGCTTTTTGTGGAAACCCTAACTGAAGATGCAGCTGCTATATATTCAACAGAGCTGCTGTTTTGGAATCAATCCCTTTTTGACAGAAGATCATTTAGAAGCTGTATAGTTTTAACTATTGTAATCCAAGCAAGTATCATTGTGATAAGTGACTTGGAATACGCTTTAATTGTAAGGGTTGTGTATCACTCAAAGCTTTGAAGCAAGAGTGTTTTTGTGTCTCTTGACTGAAGCTTTGAAGCAAAGTCAAGTTAGGTTTATGTATCACTCAAAGCTGTGAAGCAAGAGTGCTTGTGTTGCTTGATTAAAAAGCTGTGAAGCATAATCAAGTGTTTGTTTTGAAGAGTGTCTTCATCAATTCATTAGTCAATTGTTTTAAGTATCACTGCTGTGATTGAGGGGGAGTGAGTAGGAACTCAGGTTTAAGTTGTACTTAGATTGAAGTTGCATTGGGTAGGTCTTAAGTGAAGGAGATAAACTGGTTGGTTTATTCCTGAATTAATATCTCTTATAGTGGATTTCCTCCCTGGCTTGGTAGCCCCCAGAGTAGGTGTTGTTGCACACTGAACTGGGTAAACAATTGAATGTGTTCTTTACTGTTTTCTTGTATTTACTGTCTTATAGAAAGTCAGATACGGTGTCATAACATTAAACGTGACATTGAGTATCTGCAGCCAGAATTTCACTATTCTTCATGATGCTCTTCAGTCCTATACTCAGTTAATTGTGCGTTTAGGTTCCAAATGAGTCTGGAATGATATTTAGGCGATGGTTCGGATACTGAAAGTTTATTTGAGAATGCAGTCATTTTTGTAACATTTTTCTGTTATCGAGGATTTGTAGTGAGCTCTTTTTTATTTTATTATCCCTACCTTTTTCCTGAATTGTTTCTTCTGTGATTACAGTCAGTGGGATGCCCCAGTTTTTTCTTAAGTCTCCTTCATAGGTTTTGACTTAGTGGGCTTTTCTTTTGAGAGATAATGACTGCCTGTTTTACGGGGAACCATCACCGTCTTTTGATTTGGAAGGACGTCTTTGATACTATTTGCTGTGTACGAAGTGAAAGCCTGTGACTGAATGTGCATTTGAATTAACTAAGAAACTACCCTGCCCCAGTATATGATTAAAGGTTTCAATTTGTGTGAAAAAGAAAACTCCTACTTCTTAGGCTCAAATGGGTTGACTGGGGATTATCTTCCTTATAACTCCACTATTTAGGATTTGAAATAATGCTTGTGCATCGTCAGCAAGGTCTGTTCAAAAGCATAATGTAGAGATTATGGTATCTTTTTCGTCATCCTCCCTCTAAAGGATTATAGATTTTAATCGAGAGTTGAATATCATAAAACGAAGTAAGAAATCAGTTTAAATATAATGAAAATGAATTAATTAAAGACAAACATATGCAATGCATTAATGGGAAAACCAAAGTTTGACATGACAGTAATTGTTTGAACAAACAAATAAATTACAAATAAAAATTCGAATGCAGAAGCTTCCGTCGTTGGCAGTAGGGGAAATCCAATTATTCAGGTCGTTGCTGCTATCGACATCTTCCACAACATTAAATAGATCCTAATTATGATTCGGCATGGGAGCGATGATCATGTTGGGAGTCTTAGGTGGATCGAATTCAATCTCCTTGGCATCAATCATATTTTGAATATTGTATTTCAGCATCCAACAATCATTAGTATCATGCCATGAATTCCGGAATGATAGCCACACCTTGCATAGGGATTGTAGTTAGGAGAAGAAGTTTTGGGGTTTGGATGAGGTTCTATTAACGTAATCAGATTCATCCTAAACATGTGTTGCAATGCTTGAGACAGCGGCATGTTGATTTTGGTAAACACTATCTTGGGCTCGTCTTGCCTTCGCTGATTACCCCGTTGTTATGGTCGCACTGATGTAGGATTAGAAATCATAACTTCCCCCATATCTCGATGACGATCTCATTTACCACGACCCTTCTGGTCGTACACATCATTATCCTCTTTCTTCCCATTGAAAGGCTTCTTCACAACATTTGAAGACGCAATCACCTGAATTTTCCCACTTCTGATTCCACTTTCAACTTGTCTCCTATTAATATCAGCTCGGTGAATACGACTGAAGAGCTTCCGATCAGATGATTAAAGAAAGGCCCTGTCAGGGTTCCCATGAACATATCAACCAGCTCCCTATCAGACAAAGGAGGTTGCACTCTTCCAGCGAAATCTCTCCACTTCCGGGCATACTCATTAAAGCCTTCATTCGAGTCCATAGTCATACTCTGTAATTGCACGCGAGTTGGTGCAAGGTCAGCATTATATTGGTATTGTTTGTAGAAGGCAGTAGACAGGTCTTCCCAAGTACGTACATTGGTTCCTTCCAGTTGATATAACCATTCTAATTGTGTCCCCGATAAGCTTTCTTGGAATAAGTGCACCCATAACTTTATGTCAGCAATATGGGGTTGGATTTTCCGGACAAAAGACCGTAGATGAAGCTTAGGACAAGAGACACCATCATATTTAGCAAAGATGGGGACCTTGAATTTGTGAGGGATGACCAACCCCAGAATAAGACCTAGCTCTTCAAAATCCAACCCAGGCACTTTTTGGATTTCCATGGCCTTGAGGCGATCTTCCAACTGTTTGTACCTGTCATCCACAAGAGGGTATTGCTCATCGGAATAGTCTTCATCATCAGAAATTTTCCCACAACCTTGGTTGCTTCCACCTTCATTCCTGACACTTTTACCATCTTCCTCTTGGTTGTCGTCTTCATCAGAGGAGATATCAGTAGTTTGAACCGGTTTAGCGGGACCCTTGAACCTTCTCACCATATTGAGGATAACAACTGGCTTTCTAGTCTTCTTATTTTTGGAGATGAGCGCAAACATGTCTTTCTGTCCTTGAGCTGAGTTCAGGAGAGTCTCCTGGAATTGAGTCTGTTGAGCTTGGAGTTCCTTAACAGTCTGTTTGAGAGCCATCTTTTACTGAAATAAACAACAAGAAGATGAGAAAACCTATGTGGGAAAACATGTTATGTAATGATGCATGATATGTAAATGCAATGTTCTCAAGGATCTCGCGGGGTAAACAAAAAAATAGTGTTAAAAGTAGAGTCTGGTTGTCACTTTGACTGAAGAACTTCGCGTTGTTGAACTTCCTTTTATGAGAATCAAACTCACCATATCGAGTGGGTCCCAGCCTTTGACTCAAGATAACATGCTTCAGTCTTTGACGACACTGGTTAGAGGAAAATAAATCCCCTTTCCCATTGCTAGACGTCTGGTTCATCATAACCTGCATCACAGGCCCTTGAGATCCTTGAAATGGTCAGTGAAAATGATATGGTACGATGCCATGATGTTATGATGTCATGTTCGAATAGATAATCAAACACAAGCAAAGCACACAAATCCTTAGATTCAGGATTGCATGGAGTTTGTAGGTAAGTACCCTCTTTAAGTTCAGTTGGCTCAACCTGTCCTAAGAATAGTAACCAGGTTCTAGGAGTCTCAATGTCACTGATCTTTCTCCCAGGAATTATTTCAGCACATCATCTGATTTGCAACCGAAATATCTCGAGAGTCTAATCTCAATGAGTGTAGTATCGAGTATCAACCGACTTTAGTTTGCACCAAAGTCGTCCATCTCACTACCTTCTAATGGCTAAGTTGGGTCAATTAAGGTTCTAAGGTCAATTAGTTCTTATGACACCACGCGGCAGCCTAGTATGCTCCCCGTCTGACTCGAGGGATACCAGTACAAACCAATGTGTCGCACTAACGTAGCCATCACTTCAACCATATAGATATATGCGGTATAGTTTCCATGATCTATTGCTACTTACCTAAAATGTCCCCAGATTCGGGTATAGGATCTTTGCAAGAAATAAAGCTGGGAAAACCCCTGAATTATAAAGCAATCAAATCAAACAAGTAAAGCATTTAAAAATTTATCTAACTCTAGAGGTAACCCCACTTTTAGTTCTCCCTAGGAGAGTCTTCAGTTCTGTAATACGGTGGGAGAACTGACTTTTAGTTTTGCATTTTATCGCAAATGTTGCGGATAGAAAGAGTCGCCACTGACTTTTCTTTTATCCAATAAGGAAAGGGTGAAAAGAACAGGAAAGACCTTCTAGAATTTTTTGAGTTCGAGGGGTAGGTTATGAAAAGGGAAGGTGTTAGCACCCTTTTCATTCGTAGTTATCTACATGCTCTTAATTGGTAGCTCACTTTGTTTTTGAAAATCTGCTTTTTTATATGTGTGTTTGAAATATTTTGAAATGCCAATAGTAAGGCAAGACTTTGTAATGATTCTCGTATCCACCCTCGAGAATGCATACAAAGTGTTTTGAAAATATTTTGAAAAAGTGTTTGTGTGAAATGTTTTTGTTTTGAAGAGATTTGTGAGAAAGCGATTACGAGCGTTCTACCTACTCAAGGTTTTTACTGTACTTTTCCTCTTCATTTAGATAGTGCTAACCTACCATTAGTTAGTAGGAATCCCTATCGTTGGATGTGAAGGGACGAGCGAGGGTCATCATACAGTCATCAAAGGCAACTCATAAAGACGCTTTAACAATTGTCGTTTAAGGGACTAGATCATTTACTAAAGGCAAGGTCAAAAGAGTCATCGAGGGACTATGATCTTTTGTATCATAGGGACTATGCTAAAGCGTCCCCATGCTCGAGGGACATGATTGTTTATTCGAAGGCAACAAGTGGGATTACCCTAGAGTAGAGTGCGTGAATAGTATATTGAATTCAGTTATTTAATCTTGCATTTAGGGTTAACTAACGGTTGATTTTAGATCTTTCCATATAATCCTATTAAACTAGACAGTTATAAAGAAAGCAGTAAAAGCAGAAAATAAATGTCCTACGCTATTTTAATGCTTCAGAAAAGCGGGTATAAAACCACAAAATTTGGGGGGAAATAACAAACGAATAAAATCCTAATTAAAGCTATTACATTCCTTTAGCAATTACAATAATCGAAAAAAATAATAACCCTTGTATCGGTCCTCAAGGGTGTGACGAAGTTGTTTTGAAAACTATGTTTTTTGAAAAGTGTTTGTGTGAAAAGTTTTTGTTTTGAGCAAGTACATAAGAGTTTTCTACCTACTCAAAAAAAGTATGTTCATTTCGTTTCCTTTAGACAACATTATCCTACTATTAAGGAGTAGGTAGCTCCATCTTCGGATTTATAAAGGGACGTTCGAAGGGACGAAATGGTCTCTGAAAGAAACAAGTATGGATACCTTAGCGTTTCGAAGGAACTATCGTCATAAGATCAATTCGTAGGCAACTCAAGGGACAAGTAGGGACTATGATCTTTTATGACGATTTTGAATCGCGGGTCATTGCTAAGGTATCCCTACATTCGAGGGACACAACCATTATTTCATAGGCAACCAAGTGGGGAAAACCCTAGAAGTGAGCATGTGCATGTGTTTTACTTCAGTTATTTAATCTTTGCACAATTAGGGTTGTCTACCATTTTAATTTGATTTATCTTTCGCATGCAATCCTAATGTCCATACATCTAACAATTTAATAGTTGTAGAAATTAAAAGCGGAAAAGAAAATCTACGCTATTACAAGGCTTTTGGACAGATACACAAATATTTCACTAAAAATAAAGATGCGAAAATTTGAAATCCTAATTAATCTATTACAAACTCAAAGCAGATACAATAATTTGAATTAAAAGAAAGTAAAGGCGCGCGCGACGAAATAAATACGAGAATAAGGTCTAAGTCCTAAAAAATCTATTCAATTAAAGAGAAAATATTTTTTGTATTTTATTATTGAAAAAAAAATATTTGAAATCTTAACCTAAATCTAATTAATTAATTAAAAAAAACTTTTTTTTGGTATTTTATTGAAAAAATTAAATATTTATGAATTAAACCTAATTTGTTTAATTAATTTTAATTATGAAAACAATCAAATCAAAATTAATTAATTTCCCCAAAAAAAAACTAATTTTAATAAAAAACCTGATTCTACATTTTTTGTGATTTTTTGATTTTCTGATTTAATAAAAAAAAGTAAAACAATCAAACAATAAATAAATAGTAAACAATATTAAGGTAAACAAAAGTGAGAATGGGCCTGATATGATGAGCAACTTGGGGGTTTCCTGCTAATTCTGTGTTGGGCCCAAGGCTGGTGGCCCAGGGTCCTGTGCCTGATCCGTTGGGACCAGCTTCTAAGGGTTCATGGTGGGCCAGCATACATTGCACGTTCGATCTGTGATGGAGATTAATCCAAGGGATGAGATCAGAGAGCGCGTGGGGTCTTCAGAAGATGAAGTTCACTGAATCTGCAACCAGATAAATAGAAAAATGCAAAAGCAATGCGCTTGGGATCGAACCCAGGACGCTTGCTTTAAACCCTTCACCCTTAACCGTCTGCGCATCTTGTTAACTTGTGTATATAAATAACAAAAATCAATATAATATAAAAGCAAGGTCTAATGCTGAGTCAACCTAACACGTGCGTATTGTGGGCCCCTGTTATTTAAATGAATGAATCACAAGCTGTTATCCTGCCACATCTGCACAGGGAGGGTCAAACCACCCCTCACGGTGGTTGACCACCATCGTCTCCGGCGATCTCAAAAGTCCAACCTGCAAAATAGCGCGATTCTGGTCCAGAAATTTTGCCTACCCCCCCTTAAATCATAGGCTGCGAGTTCAACCATGGGGTTAGTTTAACCTAAAACGACCTGCATCCTTAAAAATGAAGCTTGTACTTCTCTAAACCCTAGCAATGGTGATTTATAGTTATGGCCTTGTTCCTTGCATATAACACGTTAGATAATTCACAAATAACAATAGCACTATGAATATGCAGCCAAAAAGGATTTATATTAAGAGTTAAGCGAGTTTTGAGATCAAGAATTTTACCAATGTGAGAAGATCGGGCTAGGGCGATTCAAGGTGCTTTGGCCTTCAAGGGTGGATGAGATGAGGTGCTGGGATCCTCAGAATGATAATAGGATGCATAGCTTAGACTGAAGGAGGATGGATCGTATGTTTTAGAGTTGCACCTTTCTTGGACAATTTTGAAACCTTTGCTCAAGTTCTATTTTTCTAGCTGCACCTCTGTGTCTATCCCTTTAGGGTTAGATCTCCTCCTTATGTATGAGGCAAGACCTAGGTTAACAAATATGGAGAGAATCCAAAATAATAATGGAGTTTTATTTTGTTTCAAATCTTTCCAATTTTGAATATTTCTTACCCATTCCAAGCTTTCACGAATCTTTTGACATTATACAACCTATTTTGATTGTGATTCACTTTAAAATCCAATCAAAACAAATCTTTACCATTTTCAAATCATTTATTTGATTAAATTTGGATTTTAAATGATTAAAAATCAAAATAAATCAAATAAATAAACAAAATATGCATAGAGTAGTTCATGGGTCGTGGACCATGTTAGGAACATGATACAAGCATAAAAAGTTGGGCCCATTTGAAGAACAATGCATTTTGGGCATTGTTGACTTTGGGAAAATTTCCAAAAATAGCCAATTTTGATAATCAATATATCCCTAAATTTTGACCCTAAGAGGGTGTTCTTGGACTTTTTAGAAATCTTAGGATGTAACCTAAATAACCTCTTTGGTTTCATCTCAATTGGATCTTCCATGTTCATGTAAGAAGCTTTGACCCAAAAGGTGTTTTTGTTGACTTTTGAAAAGGACCTATAATGTATGAATTTATATCTTTTTATGAGTGAATTTATTGAACTTGAGGGATGAAGATGAGTTGTAGGGAATTGGATTCTCTTCAAAATGAGCCTTGGATGAGAAATTTCTGATAAAGTATGAAAAAGTTATGCTTGGTCAAAGTTTAGTTGACTTTTCCTAAGAAACCATAATTTGGCAATTTTTGAGTTTTGATGAATTAGGAGAATTCCTTGGGGAATCATGGTCAACCCTTGATCAAATGATGGATATCACTTAAAAATGTTGATGTTGACCAAAAATATTGAAGTTTGACTGTATGTGGGCCACATTTGACTTTTGACCTAATACAGTTGATTATCAAGCATCTGAGCAGTTGACTGAGAAAACTTCTTGTGCAAGGATTGAAACTTGACATGGAGGGTCTTGAGAACATATTAGGACTATGGAGAGCATATGAGGCCTTTGGAGCTCACCCATCTTGATGAAAATGGAAACCTAGTTGGAGGTTCATTGCTTTAGGAGAGAGTTTGTCTGGTAAACTCTTGGGCATCCTTGAGCAAGTTGAGGATCTTAATGAAAATATGTTGAGTAAAATGGGAAGGAAAATTTTGGGGTACACCAGCTGCCCCTGTTCAATCTTCTAAAACCTAAGGATGTGGATTGACTATTCTACCTTTCATGATCTGAAGGTAGAAGAAGATTGAACACTAGAGTGCCCAGAAATTTGCACTCGCATGAAGTAATACTGATTGGTGATATCGGGAATGGGCTTACAGATGCCATTTGGAAGTCGACAGAGAATCGTCGAAGATGTGCTTAAAGATGCCATCTAGAAAAGATATCGGTTGCATGAGAGATTCCTTTGCGAGAATTCCTGTATCTGCCGTTGAGGAGGACTTCACCGAGGAATGTTAATTTGTGTCTTGGGAGATAGAGTATAGGAGCTTCGGTTGTCCATTACTCTACTGGGGAGCTAGCTCCTGATTGAGGAAGTGGAAGTGAACTGCATATCTGGTCAGGGTCCAGGCTGCATAGTGACTTATTGCGGAATTTGTGAAATTGACTATATCGGATTGAGTCCAGGTCTTACAGTGTTGTAAACTGTTGTCTAGCGATAAAAGAGAAGGAACCTGGATAGTAGGGTTACTTAGAAATGAAAGCCTGGATAGTAGGGCTTATGAGAAGGAACCTGGGTTGTAGGGTTTCTTTGGGATGAAAGCCTGGATAGTAGGGCTTATGAGAAGGAACTTAGATAGTAGGGTTACTCTGGGATGAAAGCCTGGATAGTAGGGCTTATGAGAAGGAACCTGGGTCGTAGGGTTACTTTGAGATGAAAACATGGATAGTAGGGCTTATAAGAAGGAACCTGGGCCGTAGGGTTACTTCGAGATGAAAGCCTGGATATTAGGGCTTATGAGAAGGAACCTGGGTTGTAGGGTTACTTCGAGATGAAAGGCTGGATAGTAGGGCTTATGAGAAGGAACCTGGGTCGTAGGATTACTTCGAGATGAAAGCCTGGATAGTAGGGCTTATAAGAAGGAACCTGGGTCGTAGGGTTACTTCGAGATGAAAACCTGGATAGTAGGGATTATGGGAAGGAACCCGGATGGTACAGTTTCTTCGGGATGAAAGCCTGGATAGTAGGGCTTATGAGAAGGAACCTGGGTCGTAGGGTTACTTTGTTTAGTTACATAGATTAGTTGACCTGTTTGATCTTCGGGAACTGATTTTCCATTGGCTGTCTGTAGATATGACATGTATAACTGCTGGATTTGTTGGTGATAATTGTCTTTCCTGAAAATATAACCGGGTTAATTATATGTGTGATGCATGAAATGCCTTGTGAAATAATGTTCTTAACATAAATGAGATTATGATGTATATGATGTGTATGCTCATGTCATGATGTATGTACATGAAATGCTATTGGGGACATGTCCGATTCTGGGAAAATAAATCCCTGACTGCTGTTGGAGAGTATAAGATTCCTGACTGTTGTAGAGAATTGTGGTTCTTCTACTTCCGTTGGGGATGGTGAATGGAAATGACTGTACTGGAGATTTATTCCTTGTTATCTATGAATATTCTGTCAGGGAGAGACTCTGCTTGAGGATAAATCTGCGGGGGATAGTTTGGAAGATGAATTTTTGTATCTGAAGTAATAGGCTCTGTCGGGGATTGAGCTTCTGTATCCAGAGAAATAAACTCTACTTGGGGAGATAAAAATCATGATGATTCGCTCGCGATTATGAAATTCGGCTGGGGTACAACTGTCAGGTTTCTGAAAGACCTTGGCTGGGGAGGTTACTTCCTGTTTTGGGAAAGCTGATATCAAATGCCTTGATTGCTTTTACTCTGTGGGGAGTGTAGATGTCACGAGGTCGTATCTACCGATGATTGTACTTGAAAGTTGTCTGTGCCCCGATACCTGCTAGACAGAGTAACTGTCGGGTTTGACATTTCTTATTTTTGCCCCTATTTCTTAAGTTACGAGCAATTGTATTTTCGGTTCTTATGTAAATGTTTATGAGCAACAATCATATTCAAATGCATATGTCAAGAATAAACCATTGGACGTTCTTGCAAAACAAAACAAAAAGAGAGAAACAAATAGCTTTGTGAAAATGATTTGTATTATTTTCGAACTTAACCTGTAATAGGCGTTTTTGTACAAGGAAGCTAACGCTCTAGTAAGAGAACACCGTCATAAAAATGGAAGCCATACAATATTGTTTAAAGAAGAAAACAGCTATGTGCAACAATCCCATTAGGTTCCAATTCTGCTATTGCCCATATGTCTTCGAGCGTCTCATCACTTTGCTGCTTGTCTGAAGCTGATTAGATTGGTCGGTGTCGTTCGAGCTTGATAATTGATAATGAGGTCTGATCACAAGGTGATCCAATGGGACATAATGATACGCTTTACATCCCTAACTTTTTCCTGGACTGCCCTTTCGGGTTTTAAGTCCAACGGGATACCCTTTTTTGCCCAAGCCGCCTTTTCAGGTTTTCGGCTTGCTGGGTGTACAAAATTTTCATTTTCATCCCTTAATTTTTTTGCCCGAACCCTTTTGGTTTGCCGGGAAGCCCTTATTTTTGCCTAGGCCAGTCAACCTAGTGGGTCTTTTATCAGGCGTAGTATCTTTTCACTATGTCTGCATTGACAGGGTGAGGAAGGTCGTCACCGTCCATGGTGGTTAGAATCATAGCCCCGCCTGAGAAAAATATTTTTAACCACAAATGGCCCTTCGTATGTGGGGGTCCATTTGCCCCTGGGATCACCTTGCGGAAGTATGATGCGCTTGATCACTAGATCCCTGACCTGATATTCTTGGTGTATAACTTTCTTGTTAAAAGCCTTGATCATTCGCTTTTGATATGTCTGACCATGACAGATAGTGGTAAGTCTCTTCTTGTCGATTAGATTTAGCTGATCAAATCAAGTCTGGATCCAGTCGTCTTCGTTCAAACCCGCATCCTTCATAATCCTGAGAGAAGGTATCTGGACCTCGATGGGTAGGACTTCCTCCATGCCGTATACCAGAGAGTAGGGTGTTGCCCCTGTCGACGTCCGTGCTGAGGTACGGTACCCATGAAGAGCAAATGGTAACATCTCATGCCAGTCTTTGTATGTCACCGTCATCATCTGTATAATCTTCTTGATGTTCTTGTTAGCTGCTTCAACAGCTCCATTCATCTTCGGCCGATAGGGAGAAGAGTTATGATGCTGTATCTTGAATTGCTTACAAAGCTCGGTGATCATCATGTTGTTGAGATTTGTACCATTGTCAGTAATAATTCTCTCTGGCACACCATACCGACAGATCAGATTATGTCGGATAAATCGCGCCACAACGTTCTTGGTCACAGTAGCAAAGGAGGCCGCCTCAACCCATTTTGTGAAGTAATCAATGGCCACTAAGATGAAGCGATGTCCATTCAAAGCAGTAGGCCTGATTTCTCCGATCATGTCAATGCCCCACATTGCAAAGGGCCATGGAGTCGTCAAGACGTTCAAGGGAACCGGAAGCACGTGCGCCTTATCAGCATAGATTTGGCACTTATGACAAGTTCAGGAGTGCTGATAATAATCCGCTTCAATAGTGGACTAGTAGTATCCTTCCTGTAGGATCTTCTTAGCCATGGTATGTCCACTGGAATGGGTTCCGAAGGTACCTTCATGTACTTTTGTCATAATCCTCTCTGCTTCGCTCTTGTCTACACACTGCAGTAAGGTAGAGTCTTGATTGCGCTTGTAGAGGATTCCATTACTAAGGAAGAATTTCGCAGTGAACCTTCTCAGAAACTTCTTATTGTTGACAGATTCCCCTTCGGGATACTCTTGAGTCTCCAAGTACCTTTTTACTTCATGGAACCAGGGTTTATCTGCTACCTCTTCAGTATCAATTTCACAGCAGTGCGCTGGTTCATCCAACCTCTCAATGGTGATTCGGGGAGCTTCATTGTCCCACTTGACTTTGAACATGGAAGACATGGTAGCTAGCGCGTTCGCTAACTGATTCTCCTCTCGTGGGAAATGTTCAAAGGTTACCTCCTCAAAGTGTGGGAGAAATGTCAGCACGTGCTCTTTGTATGGGATGCGATTCGGATGCTTCATATCCCATTCGCCCTTAATCTGACTTATCACCAAGGCTGAATCCCCGAAGACATTTAAGAACTTGATCTTGAGGTCAATAGCGGCTTTGAGACCCATGATGTAGGCTTCGTACTCCGCCATGTTGTTAGTGTAGTTGAAACATAGTCGGGCAGTGAACGGAGTATGATAGCCCTCAGGAGATATGATTACAACTTCGATGCCATTACCAAGTGCGTTCGAAGCTCCGTCAAAAACCATAGTCCATCGGGATCCCTCCTTGGGTCCTTCATCCGGTCTAGTTTCTTCATAGTCAGTTACTAGCATAATATTCTCGTCCGGGAACTAAAAATTCATGGACTGGTAGTCATCCATGACCTGATGGGCCAAATGATTAGCTAATACACTCCCCTTGATTGCTTTCTGGGTTGTATATTGTATATCGTATTCAGTTAAGATCATCTGCCATCTTGCTATTCTTCTGGAGAGAGCGAGCTTCTCGAAGATGTATTTGATTGGACCCATCTTAGATATCAACAAAGTAGTGTGGGTCAACATGTACTGTCTTAGTCAGTGAGTAGCCCATGCCAAAGCGCAACAAGTTTTCTCAAGTAGTGAGTATCGTGTCTCACAGTCGGTAAACTTTTTGCTAAGGTAGTATATTGCATGCTCTTTTCGACTAGACTCGTCATGCTGCCCCAGCACACACCCCATTGAATTGTCTAGCACTGTTAAGTATAGTATCAAAGGTCTTCCTTCAACCAGAGGCATCAGAATTGGCAATTCTTGGAGATATTCTTTGATCCTTTCGAAAGCTATCTGGCACTCGTCATTCCATTTTACCACTTGATCTTTCTTCAAAGGCTTGAAGATGGGTTCACAAGTAGCAGTCAGATGTGAAATGAACCTGGCAATATAATTTAAATGTCCCAAGAAACCTCTAACTTCCTTCTCTGTATGGGAAGCCGACATCTCTTGTATGGCCTTTACTTTTGCAGGATCTACTTGAATACCTTTGTCACTGACGATGAAACCCAGAAGCTTACCAGACCTTACCCCGAAGGTACACTTATTCGGATTCAACCTCAGCTTGTATGTCTTCAACCTGTAGAGCAACTTTTGTAAATGATCAAGGTGTTCTTCCTCGGTTTGAGACCTGGCTATCATGTCATCAACATAAACCTCGATCTCGTGGTGAATCATATCGTGAAACAAAGCGACCATGGCACGCTGATAAGTTGCCTCAGCATTCTTCAACCCAAAAGGCATCACCTTATAACAGAATGTGCCCCACTGTGTGACAAAGGTTGTCTTCTCCGTGTCTTCAGGAGCCATCTTGATCTGGTAGTAGCCAGAGAAACCATCCATGAAGGAGAATATTTTATGCTGAGCGGTGTTGTCAACCAGAACATCAATGTGGGGAAGCGGTAAGTCATCCTTGGGGCTTGCCCTATTCAGATCTTTGTAGTCCACACACATTTGTACCTTGCCGTCTTTATTTGGCACTAGAACAACATTAGCAACCAACTATGGATAGAAGGTGACAACTAAGAACCCTGCGTCAAACTATTTCATGACCTCTGCCTTGATCTTCTCTGACATCTCAGGGTTCATACGGTGGACCTTCTATTTAAATAGAGGGTATTCTTCTTTAGTCAGCAGACGATGTACCACAATATCAGTGTCTAAACCAGGCATGTCTTCATATGACCAGGCGAAGATCTCAACATAGTCGTGCAACATCTGTATCAACCGCTGTTTGGTCTTAGCCTCCAGATTTACGCCGATCTTGACTTCTTTTCTATCCACCTCCGTGCCCAAGTTTATCGTCTCAACTGGCTCTTCATGGGGCTGTATAGACATCTCCTCCTACTATAACAGTCTAGCAAGTTCTCCCGACACCTCACAATCGTCCTCACCTTCGTCCTCGGCTTGGTTGATCGGATTTTCGAAGTCATAACTGGCAGTAGCAGAACTGTTGTCAATGGGATCCAGAGTGGATATGGATCTGCAATATGAGACGTAAGTTTGTGTAAGAGTATAGCTGTTTTGATAAAGTGAAAGCAGAAAAGAAAATATAAAGAGCGCAAAACTTGTATGCAAGGAACTTCCAATGTTTTATTGATGATATATGAAATCACACATAATATCCCTCACAAACAAAACCAATGTGCCTCGGGCAAGACACAAGGCTGTAGAGTTTAAATTGTTTATTACAATCTTGGGAAACAAGTAAGACAATTACTACGGAATAAAAGAAACTGGTATAAAATCCCTAGCCATCAGGTTACTCGGTCCACCGTTGGTAGTTGGGTAGATCCAGCTGTCAATGTCAGAGTCTTCCTCACTGTCTTCAATGACATGAATTCCCCGATTGCTGATGCGTATGGGAGGTCCTCCAACTTGAGCGCGTCGAACAACCATTTGAGCTCCTGAAGTAAAGCCCAAACCAAACTTGTCAGTTTTGTGAGTAAAATCAGGGAGTTGTCCCCAGTTGGTATACCCACCTTCTTCAACCACTGCTCTGGTGTCTTTGAGAGAAGCCATCTTCAGAGGAGGTTTGTTGCTGGTGGTAGTCTCAGTCGATGCCAAGATCTGGGGAAACTCTTCAAAGTTTTGGCAAGGAGTCTCTATGAATTCCCCGTCCATCTCTACGTACCTGAAGGAGTTGAGATGGCTCACCATATACTCCTATTTGCCATGTACAGTGACAATCTTTCCCTTCACTAGATACTTCAGCATTTGGTGCAATGTAGAAGTAACAGCCCCAACTTCATGGATCTAAGGGCGACCCAACAAATAAGAATAAGACGGCCTAATGTCCATCACATAGAAGGTGTACTCAAAGGTTTGAGAGCTTACCTTGACATGGATGTCCACTTCCCCATGCACCATTCTCTTCGACCTGTCGAAAGCCCTTACCACAATGTTACTAGGTGTTGTACCCCAAAATTTTCTCTCCAATTTCTCAAAGGATCATCCTGGACTCTCAGGTTTGTTTCTATCAAGTTCCAAGTCTTGAATTACAACTTTTCAAGAAAATCACTCATAAGGGCAAAATGGTCATTTGCACACCAAAGGAGTCAAACTATGACTTTTGAATCAAAAGAAATCAAGTTCCAAGAATCATATTTCATTAAGGCATGAAATTGGTTCATCAAAATTCAAAAGTCAGAAGTTACTTTGAAAATCAAAATTTCTAAACGTTTAGGAAATTTTCTAAGTGTCTAGAGAATATGATACTTTAGAACTTCTGACCCAAGCTATATGCAAGTGTAGTAAGAAGTTGCAAACACGGTTCAGAACATGATGCTTCAGTCAGAACATGATTCTTCAGCATATGGAGGCTATGTTCAACGCTCCGGTCAGAATATGCCCCTTCAGCATTTGGAGGTTACTGATCTTCTGACCAGATTATCACTATAACACTCAGCAAATTCTGGATACTCTCAAGGCAGAGTTTGGTCAGAACTTCTGGGCAGGTTTTCACAAAGGATCAGTCAGAGTTTGCCAGGGTAATTCAAATAAGGTTACAAGGCGTGCTGCAAGCTTCCCAGAAAGTCTGAGGGCTCCCTCAGAACAGGCTGGAGCCAGAAGATACAAAGATCGGAAGTTGGATGTTCACTTTAAATGATGCTGAAGCTGAAATTCTGATCCAAAATCAAACAATGAGGCAGAGTTTCACATGGCAGGGTTTCTGATTTAATAAATCTCATCATTATTTAATGCTCATTTAATGCTCACAACCACTTTTGAGTCTTTATCCAAAGGATTTCCCTACGTGTGGCATAAAAGTACCTTTGCTATCCTTGAAAAGCAGATTTTGTACAAAGTATATGTTGGGCCCATGCTTCGCTTTTGCTTCTGAGGGTACTTTTCCTTGATTCATACTTACAAATCCAGCTTAGGCACGGCTAAAAGCTGCTAACCACCTTACTTTGTGCCTTGAACCATACTTGTTTGAACTTGCTTCAAGAACAAGTCAGCGCCTAGCATATGATGGCTGTCCCTTTGATTTCTCCAAGCTACTAAATCCTTGCCTATAAATTGAACTACATTTGCAACTGTGAGAGGGTCGAAAATTTGAGAAAAGAAAGTCTTGAACCCTTTCCAAAATTCCAAGAGTTCCAAAAACTGTAAACACAACATACAAAAACTGTTAACTTCTGATTCCTTGCATTCAAACTTCATTTGTACTCAAGTGCTTCTTAACTGAAACCATCCACACAGTTGCTGATTCACATATTAGAAGTTATCCTAACTTCTGTGTTCATACTGCTATACACTCTCCATCCACCTCCACCTCAAAGAAATCAGAATATCACCCCTTTGTTGTTCCAGAAGTTGAAAACTTCCAGCCTGCTGAGTACGTGAAGAAGCTGCTCAGAACATTATCAGAGTTGAAGTTAACTCCGGTTCACCGAATCTCTTCCAGTTGCGAGGTAAGCTTTTGCTAACTCTCACCATATTACTTAAGCACTACCCGATTTGCATGTTCAAAAGTACAATGTAGATATCATGTTTTTGATGTTGTACATATTCTAAGATCTCATGCATCTGCCTGCCTAAGTAGGGAATAAACAGTTCAGAACTTCTTGAAGAAACTAGAACTCAGAATTAGGATTGTAAAATTCACACTTGCCTCTGATTTATAATTCTGATATTTCTTGTTTCTGAAACACTATGACACCTGCTATAACTGTCATAAGCACAACTTCTGTTTTGTTGAGAAATGACCAAGTTGCAGATATTCTGACTAGCATGGATAGGGAGACCAAGTTCTTCCAGTGGAATCAGAACTTCTGAAATCTAATTTGTTGCCGGTGGTATCAGAACTTCTGAAAATTACCTTGTTCCCAGTGGACCCAGAACTTCTGACTTCACCCATTTTTTTCACTAACAGGATATCTGTTTTGCAGCAGGCCAGAGTCAGAACTTCTGACCTCCTTTAGTCAGCAATACAGTGATTCTATTTTTCTTTTCCTCATTATTTTTGCTATTACTTTCTTTTTCATTAATAAAAAAAAACCAAATTTTTTTTTACATGCTTTATTTTATTTCTTAAAACAAAAGATCAAAAATATTTTCTTAAAATAAAATAAGTCCATTTTACATCTTTTGTACATTCTTATCCATTCGATATGGTTGTAATAATAATTTAGGATTTAATTTTATTTTCAATCCCAATTCATAAATATGTACGCCCATCCCCTAAAAAATTGTAATAGCATAGGACTTTACATTTTTGCAACTTATCGCTTTCAAATGTAAATACTAGTAATTAGGGTGTGTATGACAAGAGATAAAATCAACAAGTAGATAATCCTAATCAAAGATTAAATGCATGCAAATCAAACACACTATTCACACATGCACCCTTAAGGTTAACTCCACTTGTTGCCTAAAAATGGCCATGTTATGCATGTGGGATGTCTTAGCACAAACAAAAATATAAGATCATAGTCCCTCAATGACACTATCAAAGTTGCCTTTCGAAATGATCTTAGTCCCTAAAGAAAAGTGATAAGTCATCTCACAACATTGCTATCATGGTCATACGATGACCCAACGCCCGTCCCTTCACATCCAACGATGGGGCTTCTTACCAAATCAATGGTGAGATAGAAACATCTAAGGGAGGAGGAAAAGCACATCTAAGACCTTTATGAGTAGGTAGATTCGCTCTTAGTTACTCGCTTTCTCACAACAAAAACATTTATACACCAAAACTCTCACTTTGAAACATTTTCAAAAGCTAACACTTTGTACGTGTTCTTATAGAAACGAGAGCCATTACAAAGAAAACCCTTTTCAAAATCACTTTCAAAATCACTCTACACATCTTTGAACTATTTTCAAAACAAAACTTTGTACGCATTCTTATAGAAATGAGAATTATTACAAAGTCACATTTTCAAAATACTTTCAAAACCCACACCACAAGAACATTCAAACAAAAGCAAGTGATCTAGCCAGTAACTAAGAGCCCATGGAAAACCATGGATGAAAAGGGTGTTAATACCTTCCCTTTTCATAATCTACCCCCCGAACTCAAAAACATCTCTAAAGGTCTTTCGTGTGCTTTTTCACCTTTCCTTTTGGATAAAAGAAAAGTCGGTGGCGACTCTTGCTATCCGCAACATTTGCAAACACAAAACGCAAAACACCTCAAGTCAGTTCTCCCACCGTATCACAGAACTGGCGACTCTGCTGGGGAAATTACATAAAAAGGGGGGTTACCTTAGGGTTATATCATGTTTACTTGCTTTCATTGTTTTCCTTTATGCTTTACATTTTGGTTCTCTGTTTGGGCTTGCTTAGATCCTCTAACCGGATCTGGGGCACCTTTTTTAGGTAAGTAGCAATAGATTGTGGAAACTATACGGCGTATACCGATATGGTTGAAACAATGGCTACGTTAGTGTGACGCATTTGTTGGTACCGATATCCCTTATGTTGAAACAAGGAGAATACGGGGCCGTTGAGCGGCGTCATGAAGCACTAACTGACCTTAGAACCTTACTTTACCAACTTGGCCATTACGACATAGTGAGATAACCGGTTTTGGTGTAGAGCTGAAAATTGGTTGATACTCGATACTACACTCATTGAGGCTGGACTTTTGGGATATCTCGGCCATAAGAAAAGATTGATTATGCTGAGACAATGCCTAAGAGAAAGGTTGGTGATATTGAGATCCTTTAGAACCCGATCACTATTACCAGGACAGGTTGAGACAACTAAACTTCAAGAGGGTACTTGCCTATAAAACCCCAATGCAAGCCTAAAACATAAGGGACTTGTCTGCTTTGTGTGTATATATATCTACTTATACATAACATCATAAACATCATGAGCATCATACGCATGCTAACTAACCATTTCAAGGATTTAGAAATTTATCTTTGTTTTTGTTTTGTAGGTCATAGATTCCGTCCGAAGAAACACCATCCGAATCAGCTTTGTAAAAGCACACCCTCAGCTTCAAGATTTAGCCTCAAGAGTGCCGGGGGTTTCTCCTTTTACCAAGAAATATGGTCGACTCCTCAGTTTGGCTACATCCAGTTTCCAAGAAGAAATGGTGTGTGTACTGTTCCAATTCTTTGATCCCGTACATCATTGTTTCACTTTCCCGGACTATCAGTTGGTACCTACACTGGAAGAGTTATCTTTACTCTTAGGGGTGCCCATGCTTAATCAGATACCGTTCGTCGGTCTAGAGGGGATTCCAAAATCTGAAGTCATCGCCGAAGCTTTGCATCTGAAGAGAGCCGACATTATAGCCAATTGGGAGACAAGAAGCGGGGTCAAAGGTTTCCTAGCCAAGTTTCTATTGGAGAAGGCTCGTTCATTCTGGGACGACATGGACTTCCAAGCTTTTGAAGACATCCTGGCTCTTCTCATTTATGGGTTGGTTCATTTCCCTAATTCAGATCAATTCATAGATGTTAATGCCATCACTATTTTTCTCTCTCGCAATCTAGTACCTACCTTATTGGGAGATATCTTGCATTGCCTTCATACCCGCACCATGAAGAAAAGAGGTACTCTCTTGTGTTGTATTCCCTTACTCACCAAATGGTTCACTTCACACCTACCTCAATTAGCATTGAAGAACGAGCAAAGACTGACTTGGTCTCAAAGGATGATGTCCCTCACCCATTCTGACATCCGTTGGTATTCAAGATCCGTGGAAGACGTCTCTATCATTGACTGCTGTGGGGAATTCCCTAACGTCTCTTTGCTTGGTATTAGGGGAGGTATCACCTACAATCCCTGTTTATCTCTTTGACAGTTTGGATATGCCCGAAGATATGGTCCTCACGAGATGCTCATCCGAGGTTTGGTGTTCGACTACGACAAATAAGACCAAGGTTACTGCTAGAGGTTTATGCGAGCTTGGAGAATGGTGAACAAGGTGGACAGTAGAACTTTGGGACACAAAAACTCTATCCCTCTCGAGCCTTACCTTAGGTGGGTGCGAGCTCGTGCTCAAAGTTTTGTGATGCCTTACCCTTCCATCCACCCTGTTATCATAGAGCCTGTTGTTGAAGGAGACGTCCCATACACCGTCCTTCATCTTGACATGCCTACCTCTCTCGAAGACTTGCAGAAAGCTTGGGTTTAGTTAAAGGAAGAGCAAGACACCTTTGAAGCCCATTTTTACGCCAGTGAGAAGAAGGTTCTGGAGCTCACCAAGCTGCTTCATGAAGAGAAAAACATGAATGCCTACATTTCTCCAAAGAGGATGCGTTCAACCTTTTTGTCTTAGGATCTTTGTTGTATGTTTGTTTCTTTCATTGTAAGCCCAAAGAGGCATAATGTACTCAAAATTGGATTTATTAATATGACGTGTGTTCTTCTTTTGGTCTGAACAAATTTAAATCTCTAAATTCCTTGAAATCATTGCATGCGCATACCATCCATGACATTGCATAAACAAGTTCTGTTACAGGTTTCTCATCTCCTCCACTGTTTATTTCAAGCAGATATGTCTTCTTAACAAAGCATCAAATATCTTCAAGCACAAAACGCCCAATTTCAACAGATGTTCGTAACTCTGGCAAAAGGGCAAGAGGATCTGAAGGTCCTTATCCTGAAAGAGAAAGAGAAAAAGAGGAAGAAGAAGCACGTTGGTGCCCTCAATATGGGAAGAAGATTAGGGGGGCCACTAAAGCAATCAGTTGATGTGACTTCCTCATCCAAAGAGGGGAAAAATCAAGAGGGACAGACAAGGGAAGAGGACCCCAGTCCTGAGGTGTCTGACAATGATACCGACTACAATGATGAGTAGTATCTTCCCATTAAGGATAAGTACAAGCAGTTAGAGGATAGTTTAAGTGCCATGGAGATCCATAGAATACCAGGGTTGGATTTCGTAGAACTGGGATTGGTGTCAGGAGTGGTCATCCCTCAGAAATTTAAGGCTCCGGTTTTCGCAAAGTATGATGGGGTGTCTTGCCCAAAGCTTCATCTTCGTTCCTATGTAAGGAAGATACAGCCCCACACCGCTGATAGAAACTTGTGGGTTCACTTCTTTCAAGATAGCCTGTCAGGGACTCAACTCGAATGGTTCTACCATTTGGAGGGAACTAATGTTAGAAACTGGGAGGATTTGGCTGCCACTTTTTACAAGCAGTACCAATACAATGTCGACATGGCCCCTACTCGTACTCAACTCCAGAGTATGTCCATGGGTGTAGGGGAAGGCTTCAAGGACTACGCACAGAAGTGGAGAGATTTGGCCGGAAGAGTCCAACCCCCTTTGGCTGATAGGGAGTTGGTCGACATGTTTCTTGGGACGTTGTCTGGTCCGTTCTTCAACCATTTAATCGGTAGCTCATTGGCTGGTTTTACTGAGTTGATATTTACTGGAGAGAGGGTAGAAGCTGGGATTCGAAGCGGTAAAATACAGAAAGATGTCTCTTCAAGCTCAGTAAAAAAACCATTTGCTGGTAAGAAGGAAGCCAGTGCCATCTATAGCCCGAGGGGCCAAAACAGGGCTAAACATCGTCAGACAGTAAATGTCGTAATGATACCTAGACCTGTAGTTACTCCACCATGCAAAAATCAACAAAGGGTGGAAAGACCACAAAGGCAGTTTACCCGCATCAACATGACATTGGCTGAAGTTATACCTCACCTGCTGAGATCCAACTTGGCAACCTTGAGAGAGGCCCCCAAGAATCCTAATACCTCATCTCCTCGGTACAATCCTAACGCTCGGTGTGCCTACCATTCTGAGAGTCCCGGTCATGATACAAATGAATGTTGGGCTCTGAGAAGTAAAGTACAAGATCTGATTGAAGCCAAGGAGATTGAATTCGACGCTCCGGAGAAGCCCAATGTCATAACTGCTCCCATGCCTAGACTTAACCGTGGGGTTAACGCCGTTGATACCGATATGTTCGTGACCTCAGTTGTTGAAGTTTCTACTCCTCTTATGACTATTAAGAAGAATTTGTTGTTAGCCGGTTTATTTCCAGATTGTAATGAAGATTGCCACATATGTTCATCTCTGCCTTCTGGTTGCTATCTGCTAAAGACAAGTGTCCAACGCCTGATGGACAGCCGAGAAATTTTGTTCAAAAAGACTTTGATTCCAACTGTTCCGTGTGAAGATATTGCTATTATAACTATTTCCGCCAGTCCTTCGAAGGTTTCCTCGAGAAAACATGTTAGGATTACACCCACTACGAGAGTCGCTTCGTTGATAATCACATGTCCTGGTCCTGTCCCGTACACCTCGGACAAAGCTGTCCCTTGGCATTATGGCGCCGATGTTTACTATCATGGTGTTAAACAAAACTTGAAGATCGAAGAAGCTGATCCTGGTGTCAGTAACATTGTTGGGACCAGAAAGATTACTAGAAGTGAAAGGGTTTTCTCTCCTGAGATCTCCCCGAAGACTATCACTAAGCCTGTCATTATTTCATCTTTTGCTCCCGCTAGTACTTCAGTTACTGTTCCTACTCCAGTTGTTACCCCTGCCGATAAGTCATCTGGGATTCGAGGCAAAGAAGTTGTAGGTGAGCCTTCCCGGACGGAGGCACCTAGAAAGATTGTTGTGGAAGCCTCTAAGCAAGAGATAGAGGAAATTTTGAAAATAATCAAAAAAAGTGACTACAATGTGGTCGAACAGTTGGGGCAGACCCCCTCAAAGATATTCATGTTATCCATGTTGTTATGCTCCGAAGCCCATGCGAAGGCTTTGATTGCATTCCTCAAAACTGCACATGTGCGGCAAGAGACTTCAGCTGATCAATTCAAAGATTACGTGGCTAGCCTGACTGCCGACAATGGGCTGGGTTTCTCAGATGCCGACTTGACACCGAAGGGAACAAAGCATAATGATGCTCTGCATGTCTCGATTGAATGCAGAGGCACCACTATGGCTCATGTACTGATAGATACAGGGTCTTCACTGAATGTTCTGCCAAAGAAAGCGTTGGACCAGTTGGATTGCGAGGGTTTGACTTTAAAGCCTAGTAACATTGTGGTAAGGGCTTTTGACGGATCGAAGAGAATGGTGCATGGGGAGGTGAACATCCCTGTCAAAGTAGGCTCTCAGACGTTCTAGTACACCTTCTATGTGATGGACATCAGGCCATCATACTCCTGTTTGTTGGGTCGTTCTTGGATCCACGAAGCTGGGGCTGTTACTTCCACACTTCACAAAATGCTGAAGTATCCGGTGAAAGGAAAGATTGTCACAGTACGGGGTAAAGAAGAATACATGGTGAGTCACCTCAATTCCTTCCGCTATGTAGAGATGGACCGAGAATTTATAGAGACTCCTTGTCAAAACTTTGAAGAGGTTCCCCAAATTTTGGCGTCAACTGAGACCACTACCAGTACCAAATCTCCTCTAAAGATGGCTTCTCTCAGGGACGCAAGAGCAATAGTTGAAGAAGGCAGGAATACCAATTGGGGACAGCTTCCTGAGTTTATTCACAAAACTGACAAGTTTGGTTTGGGCTTTACTTTAGAAATTCAGAGGGATGTTCGACGCGCTCGAGTTGGAGGACCTCCCCTACCATCAGCAATCAAGAGGTAAATGCTATTGAAGACAGTGAAGAAGACTCTGATTTCGACAGCTGGATTTACCCGACTACCCAAGGTGGACCGAGTAATTGGACGACCAGAGATTTCATGCCAACTTCTTTTATTACGCAGTAATTGTCTTGTTTGTTTTTAAATTTTTAATGAACAATTTAAACTTTATATCCTTGTGTCTTACCCGGGGCATGATGGCTCTATCTGTGAGGGTTATTATATGTCATCTCATATATCATCAATGAAACATTGGACTTTCTTTGCATACAAATTTCGCACTCTATGTTTTTCTTTTTTTGCCTTTGCTTTATCAATACAGCTATGCTCTTACATACACTCACATATCAAACTGTAGATCCATATCCACTCTGGATCCCATTGATAACAGCTCTGCTATTTCCAATTATGACTTCGAAAATCTAATCAAACAAGCCGAGGACGAAGGTGAGGATGATTGTGAGGTGCCTGGAGAACTTGCTAGACTGCTACAGCAGGAAGAGAGGGCTATACAGCCTCATGAAGAGTCAGTTGAGACAATAAATTTGGGCATAAAAATAGACATAAAAGAGGTTAAAATAGGTGCAAATCTGGAGCTTAGCGTCAAACTGAGGTTGATACAAATGTTGCACAACTACATTAAGATATTCTCCTGGTCCTATGAAGACATGCCTGGTTTGGACACTGATATTGTGGTACATCGCCTGCCGACTAAGGAAGACTGCCCGCCAGTTAAACAGAAGGTCCTCCGTATGCGCCCTGAAATGTCAGAGAAAATTAAGGCAGAGGTTATGAAGCAATTCGACACGGGATTCTTAACTGTTACCTCCTATCCGCAGTGGGTTGATAACTTTGTTCTGGTGCCTAAGAAGGACTGCAAGGTACGGATGTGTGTGGATCAGAGATCTGAATAGGGCAAGCCCCAAGGATGACTTCCCGCTTCCTCACATTGATGTTCTGGTTGACAACACCACGCAACATAAAATCTTCTCCTTCATGGATGGTTTCTCTGGCTACAACCAGATCAAGATGGCTCCTGAAGATATGGAGAAGACAACCTTCGTCACACAATGGGGCACCTTCTGTTATAAGGTGATGCCTTTTGGGTTGAAGAATGCCGGGGCAACCTATCAACGAGCCATGGTCGCTTTGTTCCACGATATGATTCACCACGAGATCGAAGTCTATGTTGATGACATGATAGCCAGGTCTCAGACTGAGGAAGAGCACATTGATCATCTCCAAAATTTGTTCGACATGTTAAAGATATACAAGCTAAGGTTCAATCCGAACAAGTGCACCTTCAGGGTAAGGTCTGGTAAACTTTTGGGTTTCATTGTCAGCGACAAAGGCATTCAGGTAGAACCTGCGAAGGTAAAAGCTATACGAGAAATGCCAGCTCCCCGTACAAAGAAGGAAGTTAGAGGTTTCCTGGGACGCTTGAATTATATCGCCAGATTCATTTCACATCTAACTGCTACTTGTGAGCCAATCTTTAAGCTTCTAAAGAAAGATCAAGTGGTAAAGTGGAATGATGAATGCCAGGCTGCCTTCAAAAGAATCAAGGAAGACCTTCAAGAACCACCAATTCTGATGCCTCCAGTTGAAGGAAGACCTTTGATATTATACTTGACCGTACTAGACAAGTCAATTGGGTGTGTACTGGGGCAACATGACGAGTCTAGTCGAAAAGAGCACGCCATTTATTACCTTAGCAAAAAGTTTACTGACTGTGAGACATAATACTCACTGCTCGAGAAAACTTGCTACGCTTTGGCATGGGCTGCTCGCCGGCTAAGACAGTATATGCTGACTCACACTACCTTGTTGATGTCAAAGATGGATCCGATCAAGTACATTTTCGAGAAGCTCGCTCTCTCCAGAAGGATAGCAAGGTGGAAAATGATCTTAACTGAGTACGATATACAATATACAACCCAAAAAGCAATCAAGGGGAGTTTATTGGCTGATCATTTGGCTCATCAGGCCATGGATGACTATCAGTCCATGAATTTTGAGTTCCCGAATGAGAACATTATGCTGGTGACTGACTACGAAGGACATGGACCGGATGAAGGACCCGAGGAAGGATCTAGATGGTCTATGTATTTTGATGGAGCCTCAAACGCACTGGGCAATGACATTGGCGCTGTAATCATATCTCCTAAAGGGCTGTCATACTCCATTCGCCGCCCGTTTATGTTTCAACTGCGACAACAAGATGGTGGAGTATGAAGCATGTATCATGGGTCTTCGAGCTGCTATTGACTTGAGGATCAAGTTCTTGAATGTATTCAGGGATTCCTCTTTGGTGATAAGTCAGATCAAAGGCGAGTGGGATACAAAGCACCTGAATCTCATTCCTTACAAAGAACACGTACTGACATTGCTCCCGCACTTTGAGGAGATAACTTTTGAACATTTCCCACGAGAGGAGAATCAATTAGCGGACACACTAGCTACCATGTCTTCCATGTTCAAAGTTAGGTGGGACAACGAAGCTCCCCGAATCACCATTGAGCGGTTAGATGAACCAGCACATTGCTGCGAGATCGATACCGAAGAAGTGGTAGACAAACCCTGGTTTCACGAAGTCAAAAGGTATCTCGAGGCTCAAGAGTATCCCAAAGGGGAATTTGTCAACGATAAGAAGTTTCTGAGAAGGTTCATCGCAAAGTTCTTCCTTAGTAATGGAATCCTCTATAAGCGCAACTTTGACTCCACACCACTACGGTGTATGGACAAGAGCGAAGCAGAAAGGATCATGACAGATCTGCATGAAGGCAGTTTCGGAACCCATTCCAGTGGTCATACCATGGCTAAGAAGATCCTACGGGCAGGATATTACTGGTCCACCATTGAAGCGGATTGTTATCAACACACTCGAACTTGTCATAAATGCCAAATTTACACTGATAAGGTGCATGTGCCTCCAGTCCCCTTAAATGTTTTGACAGCTCCGTGGCCCTTTGCAATGTGGGGCATTGACATGATTGGCGAAATCAAGCCCACCGCTTCCAATGGACATCGCTTCATCTTAGTGGCCATTGATTATTTCACAAAGTGGGTTGAGGCAGCTTCTTTTGCTACAGTAACCAAGAATGTCGTGGCGCGGTTTATCCGACACAATATGATATGTCGATATGGTGTACCAGAGAGAATTATCACTGATAATGGTACAAATATCAACAACACAATAATCACCAAGCTTTGTAAACAGTTCAAGATACAACATCACAACTCTTCTCCCTACCGGCCGAAGATGAATGGCGCTGTTGAGGCAGCTAATAAGAACATCAAGAAGATTGTGCAGAAGATGACAGTGACATGCAAAGACTGACATGAGATGTTACTGTTTGCTCTGCATGGGTACCATACCTCAGCACGAACATCGACAGGGGCAACACCCTACTCTCTGGTATATGGCATGGAGGCAGTCCTACCCATCTAAGTCCAGATACCTTCTCTCAGGATTATATAGGATGCAGGTTTGAACAAAGATGATTGGGTCCAAACTCGACTTGATCAGCTGAATTTGATCGACGAAAAGAGACTTACTGCTATCTGTCATGGTCAGACGTATCAAAAGCGAATGATCAAGGCTTTCAACAAGAAGGTCAGACGCCAAGATTATCAAGTCGGGGATTTAGTAATCAAACGCATCATATTGCCGCAAGGTGATCCCATGGGCAAATGGACCCCCATATACGAAGGGCCATTTGTGGTTAAGTACATTTTTTCGGGAGGAGCTATGATTCTAACCAACATGGATGGTGATGACCTTCCTCACCCTGTCAATGTAGACATAGTGACAGTGAGTGGAGGAAGGTCATCACAACCTTTGGAGCCTCTCTGACAATCACCAAGCTGGTGGATAGCAACTGCGGCAAGATTTGTGATAAAGTCATACTCAGCCGGGTAAACTCTCTTCTGGGTCTTTCAGCCCTTTGTTGATTGGTTTACCGAGGAGCGGCAGCAGGTTTAGCAATCACCACCGCGTTGACAGATTGGCGGCGCTCTGGTTTGTCTTGCCTTCTAGGCTCATACACAGCACTGGCCTCCTTCTTAAAGGGTTTCTTCTCAGAACTTGAAGACGCACCTTTCTGAATTTTGTCGGACTTCATGCCAGCCTCTATCCTTTCCCCAGTCAGAATGAGGCCAGTGAACCCTGCCGATGAATTACCGATAAGATGATTGAAAAACGGCCCGGAGAGGGTCCCCAAGAACATATCTACCAGCTCACGGTCAGTTAACGGAGGCTGCACCCTGCCAGCCAGATCCCTCCACTTCTGTGCATACTCTTTAAAACCTTCGCTTGATCCTAGCGACATACCCTGGAGTTGGGTACGTGTAGGAGCAAGGTCGGCATTATATTGATACTGCTTGTAAAAAGCAGTAGCCAACTCCTCCCAGTTACGAACTTTGGTCCCATCCAGCTGATAGAACCATACGAGATGAGTCCCTGAAAGACTCTCCTGGAAGAAATGGATCCACAAGTTCTTATCCACTGTGTACGGCTGAATCTTCCGCACATAAGATCTGAGGTGTAGCTTGGGGCAAGACGCCCCGTCATACTTGGTGAAAGACGGTGCTTTAAACTTGTGAGGGATGATCACACCAGTAGATAAGCCCAAGTCTCCGAAATCCAGCCCAGGCACTTGTTGGATCTCCATGGCATTCAGTCTGTCTTCCAGCTGCTTGTATCTGTCTTCAGCCGGAGGATATTGTTCCTCATTAAAATTAGTCTCGTTGTCAGAGACTACTGGACTTGGAGCCTTTCCCCCCTGGGGACTGTCTTTGCCTACAGAAGAACCAACTTCCTCATTCTGCAGAGTATTACCAAACCTCCGGCCCGAGTTGAAAAGAACAGTTCTCTTCTTCTTCTTCTCCTTCTTCACGAGCAAAGCCTTCAGCTCTTCTTGACCTTGGGCCAGACCCATGATCAGCTCTTGAAATTGTGCGTTCTGCGCCTGAAGGGCCTTGATAGACATCTCGGTTGATGATTCAGGGTTCATGATGCTGAAATAAACAACAAAGAACAGTAAGCAACCTGAAAAGAAGAGTACCTGCTATGCACATGATGAATGATATGTGTTTATGCAATGCATTCAAAGGTTCGAACATTCAAATTTGTTGTAGACAAAAAAGGAACACCCGTTATCATTAAGAAAATAATTGTTTGATACATCAAAGCCTCATGGACAGACATTACAAAAGCAAATCAATCCCAAAAGACACTACACATCCTCTTCGGAGCAATGTAGATGTTGAGATTCCTTTCCTCGTGCAGTAGGTGGGTGAGCTCCAAGACCTTCTTTTCACTAGCATGTAGACTGGTCTCAAGAGAATTCCGTTCTTCCTTAAGCTGGATCCAGCTCTTCTGCATCTCTTCCCAGGACGTGGGCATGTCAGGCTGTTGAATGGTGTAGGACACTTCACCTTCCAAAATTGGCTCCTTGATCACAGGAAGAACGTGAGGGTATGGCATCACTAACTTCTGGGAGCGGGCTCGTACCCACTTGAGATAAGGCTCCAATGGGATGGAATTCCTGTGCCCCAGCGTCTTGCTGTCTACCCTACTTGGCATCCTCCAAGCTCTGATAAATCTCTGGCGAAGTCCTTGTGCATCGTTGTCGAAGTCAAAAACTATGTCAGGAATTAACATGTCATGAGGGTCGTCCCTCCGAGCATAACCAAACTGTCTCCAAGCCAGGCACGGGTTGTAAGTAATACCTCCTCTGATTCCAAGTAAAGGAACATTAGGGTACTCCCCGCAACGATCAATGATAATGACATCCTCTCTGGACTGAGGGCACCAATGTATATCTGCATGTGTAAGAGTCATCAACCGTTGTGACCATCTCAAACCCCGCTCGTTCTTCAACACTGATTGTGGAAGGTGCGAAATAAACCACCTTCCCAGGAGAGGAGTACAACACATAAGAACACCCCTTTTTCTCATGGTTCGAGTGTAACATGAGTGAAGGATGTCCCCGAGCAAAGTAGGTATAGGATTCTTGGACATGAAGATCTGGACAACACTGATATCTATAAGCTGATCTGGATTAGGGAACAACACCAAACCATAGACAAGGAGGGCTACAACTTCTTCAAAAGCTTGTAGGTCAAGGGAGTTCCAACATTCTTGGGCCTTCTCAAACAGAAACCTGGCTAAGAACCCTTTGATGCGACTTCTAACTTCCCAATGTCCCTTGAGGTCAGATGATTGTAGGTGTAAGGCCTTAGCAATCTCTTCAAGCTTGGGTTCCTTTTACGTACCGTTGTAGGGTAGTTGATCAAGGATAGGGATCTTCAGAAGCCGGGAGAACTCTTCCAATGTAGGTACCAGTTGATAATCCAGAAAAGTGAAACAGTGATGCAGAGGGTCAAAGAACTGGAACAGGACCTTTATCATGTCTTCCTCAATGTTGGTGTTGGCCAAGCTGATGAGTCTTCCATGTCTCTCACTGAATGAAGAGCTCTCGGGAATCCTGGATATAAGCTCCTTAAGCTGAGGAGGGATCCTTACAAGGCTGATCTGAATTGTCTTTCTGCGAACAATTTCCATGTCCTACAAAACAAAAACAAAGATGAAGATTCGAACCCCTGGAATGGTTAGCAAATGCATATGATGCTGTATGATGTCATGATGCTATGATTACGCACACCACAAATATTTACAAAGGCAAACATGATAAGGCACACAAGTCACACAAGACAAACCCTTAGAGTTTAGGCCTGCATGGGGTCTGGGTATTACCCTCTTGAAGTTGGTGGGCTCAACCTGTCCTATTAGAAATAACCGGGTTCTAAGGGTCCCAATATCACGGATCGCTTTCATTGTTCATCGTTTCGATTTAGCCACTGAACTGGCGACCGAAATATCCCAGGAAAGCAACCCTCAATTGAGTGTAGTATCGAGTATCAACCAACCTCGGACTGCACCAAAGTCAGGTATCTCACTACCCTAAAGAGGCCAAGATTGTTCAATTAAGGTTCCTAAGGTCAGTTGATGCTTCACGACACCACGCGGAGGCCCCGTACTCTCCTTGACTAAACTCAAGGGTTACCGGTACACACCAAAGTGCCACATCAATGTAGCAGATTGTTTCAACCATGTCGGTATACCCTGCACAGTTCCCTCACAACCTTGTTGCTACTTTCTAAGAAGGTATCCCCAGATCCGGGTTAGGATCTATAGAACTCCCAAGACAGTACCTGTGATACGGTGGGAGAACTGACTATGAGTTTTGCGTTTGTATTCGCACTTGTTCGGTTGAGCAAGAGTCGCCACCGACTTTTTATTTTATCCTAAAGGAAAGGTTGAAAAAGCACAGCAAAAACCTTTTGAGATATTTCGTGGGTCCGGGGGGTAGATTATGAAAAGGGAAGGTATTAGCACCCTTTTCATCCATGGTTATCCATGGGCTCTTAGTTACTTGGTTTTTTAGATCACTTGCCTTGATTTTCGATTGCTTGAAAATGGTGTGTGTGTGTGTGTGTGTTTTTGAAAATGTTTTGGAAGAAGATGCCTTGTCTTAGGCTAACCTTGTAACAATTCTTTACTCGAATATTTTACAAAGGTGTGTATCTTTTCGAAAAGATGTTTCAAAATGTTTTGAGAGTTTGTTTTGAAAGTGTTTTATGGAATGTGGTTTTTGAAAAGAAGGAAAGTGTTTTTGCAAGTTGATCTCAAGTAACTAAGAGTTTTGTCTACCCTATTGTACTCAAAGGTTTTCTCTATGTTTTCAACCCTTTTTAACAATTTTGTTCCACCATTGAATTTGATGGACAATCTTGCGTTTAGGAAGTTTGTTCGGGACGGGCGCGGGTCATCGTATGGACCATGAATGCAATGGTGCCAAGTGTCTTTGGCAATTCGCTTTGAAGGGACTATGATCATTCCGTTTTAGACAACATTCGAAAGCGTCATCGAGGGACTTATGATCATTTGAATTTATTTTGCCAAAGATACTCGACGTGCAAGCATGGCCCATTTTGGAAGGCAACATGTGGGATTACCCTAGAGGGTGCAAGTGTGATTGTGTATTGATTTCATGTATTTGTCTTGTATTAGGTTATCTAGCGTTCGATTTTATGTACATGCGAACCCTAGGTCTAACCATGGTATAATTGAAAGCGGTAAATTGCGAAAATGTAAAGTCTACGCTATTACAAAATAAGTATCCGGGAGTGGGGGTACAAATTTATGAATGGGGATGAGACTTAGGAATATAGTGTCCAATAAGTTACAACCAAATCGAATTTGCGATCAAATATAAATGTAACGAATATCAATGTATAAGATAAGCAAATGTGTATATTTTCAGATGTCAAGTGTATTGTGTAAGTGTAAGTGTAAATGTATATGATTTATTTACAGGTGGCGATGTGAAATTGAATATGTATTAAGTATTGTTTTGACTTAAAGAATTAAATGCTTGTTTAATTAATCCTTGTAATCTCGTATATTTTTAATATGTATGAAAAGAATGTTTTAATGAAAAGAAAAATATTCTAAGTTTGAAAGTTATTATTTTACATTTGATATATAAGAGAATGTATCTTTATAATTTTTGTGTTTGATATGTACAAAGAATATTTAAATAAAATGTTTTAAATTAATTAAACTATGCATATAAAAAAAATGTGTCTTTATAATTTGTATATACAAAGAAAATTTAAATTAGATATTTTAAATAAAAATGTGTTTTTATGTATTAATGTATTAGTGTGCCAATTAAATATTAATCTTAAGAAAAAATTATATTCTATGTATATATAAGAAATAAAAGAAAAGATAAGTTTAAATATAGAGAAAAAAAATATTTTTATAAGTTTCTATATAAACCAAATTATACTATATATAAAAATGTTTGTTAGTTTAAAAAATAAATACTATGTTTTGTTAATTTCTTAAAATGATATGTTTAAAAAAAAAAACTAAATGAAAGCATTTGGATGGGCTTTAGGCATTTCAGGGGTACGAGGCCCACGTTTGGGCTCAAGAACGTTTTAGGGTTTTGATTGTGTTTTCATTTGGGACATTTAGCTTTAGGGTTTTGAGACAGCGGCGTCGTTCGTTCGTTTTCGTTCATCTTCTCCGATCGTCTTGAATGCTGAAATGCAGACCTCCGCCCAGAGCCACCGTGCCATCTCCTCCTCCGTCTACCCTCCTCCATGGGTCATTCACGTTAGGGACAGAAGTTTATTTTCGTTCAGAATTTCATTTCGTCTTGCATGTCATGTTTTTTTTCATTTATTTGATTTTTGCTTACTGATTTACGCGAGGTTTTGAAGAAAGAATGAAAGAGATTTTACCTTTGTGAAGGAGGAGGAAGGAGGCACTTGGAGGCTTGACGAGGGGAGGGTTTGCGCGATGAGGTTGACTTTTTGGTGAACCTGGTATTTCTATACTCTTTATCTTTTTGCCATTTGAGGGTTTTATGATGAACTGAACTGAAAACCCCTTTATATCTTCTTTATCTCTTCTCCTCGTTGGCTTGCCTTCTGTTTTTGTTGCCTTGAGATTAGTATGCTTCTGTTGCCTTAGATTTTCTCTCTTCTTCTGACTTGTTGCCTCGTTGTTTACTTCTGTCGCCTCTGAGTTGCCTTTAACACTTGCTTTTGAATGTCTTTGAATGTCTTCTGTTTATGTTGCCTTGAGCTTGCCTTTGAAACTGTTGAGCTTGATAGTTGCCTTCTTTTCTCGTATGCTTATATTGCTTGCTTTTTGATTTCCCTGTGATGATATCTTTCTGAGGGCTTGAATGTTATAACTGTAACATGCTATTGTTGAAGCTTTTGCTTTGATTAGCCTCTATTCTTCTTCTTCTACTGTATGCTTGAATTAATGGCCCATGATGATGCTGTCTGAGGCTTGTGATATTGCTTTTTCTTAGGCTTGCCTTGATTTACCATTGAATATGCGTTTGGTTGCCTGGGATTTAATTTGAATGGTATTGGTGTTTAGGCAGGTATGATGCTTGAACAGGTTTGGTTGGTTAGGCTGGATATTTTAGCTTGATAGTGTTTTTTGCTTAGGCAGCTCTCAGGCAGGTTTGAGGTCTTTGGCATATTTTATGCTTCAGGTTTAGGCAGGTATGCTTTGAGGCTTCAGGCTTCATGTTAGGCTTCAGGCAGGATGAGGCTTCGAGGCTTCTTTTGACAGGTTAATTGTGTTTTTTGTGTTCTTCTTTTTGACAGGTTGGATCCTGAGGTTTTATGCAGGTTAAACTGGTTTATGGTTTTGGATATCAGGCCCCTTGCTTTAACAGGGGTTTGATCATTTTTTGAATGGCTTACTTTGGTTATGGCCCTTCTGAGGTTTCAGGCTTGTTGGTTTAAGGTTGGGAGGCTTACTTGGATTTTCTTCTTAACAGGTTATCTGGTTTTTTGGTTTTAAGGTTTTGGTTAAGCTTGAGGCTTAACAGTTAGTATGCAGGTTTTTGGTTAAGCTTGAGGCTTAACAGTTTGTATGCAGACTTCTGTTTCAGCTTGGCCTTTTTGATGGTTCTGTGTTTTGCTTTTGTATATGTTTTCTTCCTCCCTGCCTAAAGCCTAAAAACCTGCTCTCTTATATCTCTTCCCTTCTCTCTCTCAGTACAGTTAAATATATTAAACTATGTTTGTGCTGTACTTTTCTGAAAGGGCCATTTTTTTGGGAAATGATGACATGAATATGTTTGCTTGCATAATAGTTTTCCTCTGCATATTTTATCTTTTCTTGACAGCTTCTTGTACTTTGTATCTTTTGATATCCTTCCAAATCTTCCTTTTTGACAGTTTTGGCACCCTTGTACAGTTTGACACTTTTTGACAGAAAGTTGAATTTGGACTTTTTAGTTTGATTTGCACTTGGAGTTTTGAGACTTGAACTTATGCAGTTTTGGACAATTTTTGAATTGTGCAATTTTGACTTGTGCATTCAATTTTAGCAAATAAACTCGTCCCTCTTTGTGAACCGGGAGAAATCCCGTGATTTGCAGAGAGGGTTAACTGATCCCAATCAGTGACCCTTAATGATGAACTGTCTTTTATTATTTTATCTGCTTTTTGACTTTTCTTTTGCAGATGAACATTTGAATGGAGAGGGGTACTAAATGAAGAATGAAGAATTAGAAAAAATAAGATAGTTTTCTTTTTATTTAAATTTAAATTAATGTAAAATCATTGCTTGTATTTAAATTATAAACAATAATTGTACAAATAATTCAAGAATAAATAAAAGTCTTTATTATCCAATTAATTCTATTTATTTCTTTATTGTTTATTTATTATTTAAAATTCTTTGAATTAAAATAATTGAAAAATAAATTCCAATCACTTAACCTCAGAATAATAAATAATTTAAATAAACAATGCTTTAGCAATTTGAGCAGTTAAACCTGGTATCTCCAATATCCAAAGCAAAGCAACAGTTAATCAAAACATTGATCAGGCGCATTCCCTTTTCACTGATTTTTACCAACACTGTAAATCCAAACTGCATGGATCCTTTGACTGGTTCAATTAAACGAAAGTGAATTCAAACCAAATGCCTTCTTTTACTGATTAAATCAAAACAATGCGAATTCAACCCGAATCTCGGAATAACTTGCAAAGTGCTGTGGAATTTAAATCCTTCTGAGAATATGCCCACAAAAGCCTTAATTCCTGATTAAATGCCAAAGAACGTTCGCCTGATCAAAATTGAGCCAAAGTCAACTAAAACCCTAAGCCAACTGTGTGAAACAATCCAGAGCCCTGAAAGATCAATAAAAACCCTAATTTTGCTTGGCTGACGAAAAAAGTCTGTTTGACCGATTCTTGAGCTAGTTTGAAAGATCATGAAAAGCCTGAAGTTGTTATTTCTTGAGGAAAAGTGCGAGGGCAAATTTTGGGGTACAACAGTTGCCCCTGTTCAATCTTCTTGAACCTGAAGAGTTAGATTGGCAAGTTTGCCTTTCGCGACTTGAAAGTAAAAGAAGATTGGACACTAAAGTGCCCAGAAAATTTGCACTCGGTGATGTGATGGTAGAGGTGAATGGGCTTAAAGATGCCGTTTGGTGATGGGCTTAAAGATGCCATTTGGTACGATATAATCTTGTCAGGGGATGGGCTTAGAGATGCCATCTGGGAATGGGCTTAAAGATGCCATTTGGCGACTGCTGGTAGGAGGATGGGCTTATAGATGCCATCTGAAAATGGGCTTAAAGATGCCATTTGGTGATGTTGAACTGTATGTCAATGGTGACTGGACGAGTATCAGAAAGGCATCCATGCTTTGGAACATCTCTGAATTGGGGGTCCGAGTAAGCAATAGATTGACATCCATGTTTGGAGAATCTGTAAACTATTTTGAAGTTGAGATTGAATAAGCAATGGAGCCACATCCGTTGTTGGGAAGCGTCCGTAAACTGTTTTCAAAAGTTGGCATCTGAACAAGTTGGTAGATTAACATCCGTTGTTGGGAAGAATCTGTAAACTGTTTTCAGAAGTCTTGAGAAGAATCTGAACAAGTGATAGGTTAGCATCCGTTACTGGAGAATCCGTGAACTGTTTTCAGAAGTCTTGAAGTTGAAGAGGAACCGGTGTAGGGTTTCCTAATGATGTGTTCGTATAAAACTGCATCTGGATGCATCTGGAATAAGTATCAGAATGTCGCCGTGTCCGGGTCACATCTGAACTATTTCTGGATGAATCTTGGGAGATGATCTTTGTCTGTCGACTGATCTTACCTGAAAAGGCAAAGGGTTAGTTGTATGCAATGTTATGATGCATGATGCAATGTATGTGACATCAATGTTTATGACATGAATGTGATGAATGCGCATGTAAGCTGATGAGCTATCTTGTCGAGGATAAATGAATCCTGAGTTGGCTGCAGATAAAAGAATCTTGACTGCTGCCTGGGAGAATAAATCTCTGGCTGCTGCTGTGGAGGAGAATTCCTGATGACCCCTACTGGGGAGTTCCAATCTAATAGACTCATGCTGGGGAGGTAAGACTGAGAATCTTCAATTTGGCGGGAAGTAACTCTGGCGACTTCACTGGGGAACTCAAGATTTGCCCTCCCAAAACTCTGTGGGGAGAAGGATCATTAGTATGGCTCCGCTGGGGATACTGAAATTTAAACTCTGAGGGGAAATGAGTTCTGGAGGATTCTCTGGCTGGGGATAATGAAACTTGACTCTGAGTGGAGTTAGCTTCTGGAATGTTCTCTGGCTGGGGATTGCGAGAGTCCTCTGATTGCTGCAGGTGAAGGCCTGGAATTTGAACAAGCGATAGATTGACATCCGTTACTGGAGAATCCGTAAACTGTTTTCAGAACGTCTTGAGATTGAATAAGCAATAGAGCAGCATCCGTTGTTGGGAAGCGTCCGTAAACTGTTTTCAAAGGTTGCATCTAAACAAGTAATAGATTAACATCCGTTGTTGGGAAGAATCCATAAACTGTTTTCAGAAGTCTTGAGAAGAATCTGAACAAGTGATAGGTTAGCATCCGTTACTTGGAGAACCCGTGAACTGTTTTCAGAAATCTTGAGATTGAATAAGCAATAGAGCAGCATCCGTTGTTGGGAAGCGTCCGTAAACTGTTTTCAAAAGTTGCATCTGAACAAGTTGGTAGATTAACATCCGTTGTTGGGAAGAATCCATAAACTGTTTTCAGAAGTCTTGAGAAGAATCTGAACAAGTGATAGGTTAACATCCGTTACTTGGAGAACCCGTGAACTGTTTTCAGAAATCATGAGATTGAATAAGCAATAGAGCAGCATCCGTTGTTGGGAAGCGTCCGTAAACTGTTTTCAATGGTTGCATCTGAACAAGTAATAGATTAACATCTGTTGTTGGGAAGAATCTGTAAACTGTTTTCAGACGTCTTGAAGAGGAACCGGTGTAGGGTTTCCTGAGGATGAGCTCGTGCAAAACTGCATCGGGTTTTTGAACACTTTTGACATTCGAATGCCCCAAGTGGTGATGTAGATAATTTTCTAGCTTGCTACAGGTGTTGATCTACAATCGGTCGTCCACAGATGTTTCCTGGCTTGTTACAGGTGTTGATCTGGAACTCTTTAGACGTGCCCTGGCTGGATACAAGAATCGAATCTGGAAAGGTGATAGTTAACAGGTATGCCCTGGCTGGATACAGGAATCGAATCTTCAAACTCTTCAGACGTGCCCTGGCTAGATACAGGAATCGAGTCTGGAAATGTAATAGTTGATTTGTTGAACACTTTTGACATTCGAATGCCCCAAGTGGTGATGAAGGAGTCTTGAATTAGATTACTCTGCATATTGAGAGATTTTTTGAAATCTTGACTGGACTGCCCCAGGTTAACTGGATTTTGAAAGATCTGTTGGACCTTGATTGGACTGCCCCAGGTTAATGACATGTCATGCCCCCTGCTGATAGGAGATTTGCAATGGAAGTGTTATCCTCTTGAAGTGATTTTTACTTACTGAGAGAGTTTTCGTTCCTCCAAACATTCGCTGTATGAATTTCTTCGCTGTCAAACAAAAAGCCAAATGCAGACAGTGATATTCAAATAATGCAAAGTTTATGTTTGTCTCGAAGTTTTTTGAAAAATGCGTTTTTTAGCAGAAAACTTTTTATAAGACAGATCAACACTAGATTTAGAGCAAAGCCTTACAGTAGTCAGGATACCTTTTGTAACAGTATGCTTTCGAACTAACCCATGCTTCAATTAGGACTTTTAAAGGGTTGTAACGTGGCTTGGTTCACGGTTTTAAGAAACAAAGGATATAGGCTCAAAGTATATTTGTACCCACCCGCTCTTCGTGATGTTCTTCAACCCAATCTCAGTTAATTGTGTGTCACTCTGTTTTGAGTTTGGAACGACTTTTGGGCGATGGTTCACCAGTTGAATTTGGGGAGACAGTCATCATCTCCCTTTTTCTTTTCTTTTTCAACATTTTTTCATGTTGTTGAGGATTTTGTAATGACCTCACTATTTTGATTTTGATTTGTTATCCCTAACTTTTGCCTGACTGTTACCGTTTTCCGGGATTACCGTCAGCGGGATGCCCCAACTTTCTTAAGCCTCCTTTATAGGTTTTGGCTTGGTGGGCTTTTTCTCTCTTGAGAGATTGACTGTCTATGTGATAGGGAACCACCCCTGTCTTTTGATTCCGAAGGAATGCTTTCTTTTCGACATCGTTCGTTGTATTACGAACTGAGAGTTTGCGACTTCAATGCGCGTTTCTCTTGAATTAACTGAGATACTACCCTGCCCCAGGTTTAATATCAAAGGTTTTGATTGTTTAGAACAGAAAAACTCCTACTTCTTTGGCTCGAAGGGGTTGACTAGGGATTAACTTCCTTATAACTCCAGTGTTTGGGAATTGAAAGAAATGCCTGTACATCATCAGCAAGGTCTGTTCAAAAGCATACTGTATAAGATCATGGTATTGTTTCATCATCCTCCCTCTAAAGGCTTGCAGCTTTTTATCAAGAGTCAGATGTCATAAAGAAAAGCATAAGAGTAGTGAAACGAATGGATGAATTCAATACAAACATATGCAATGCATTAATGAAAACAGAGTTTAACATCAACAGATAATTGTTTGACAGCAAAAGAAATTACAACTTTGAAAATTCAAAAAGAAGCAAAAGTCTTTCAGCTTGAGCTTCATCACTTTAAGTGGAGAACCCTTTAACGGAAGATTTTCATCTCGCCGTCTGGCATGAATTCCAGCACTCCAATGTCGATCAGATCTTGAATCTTGTTCTTCAAAGCCCAACAGTCGTTGGTGTCGTGTCCCGGGCTGTAGGAATGGTAAACACAAAATGCGTCGGGACGGTAGTTAGGAGAGGAGGTATTGAGCTTCTGAGGAGGGCCCTTTACGGTAAGCAAGTTGACCTCCAACAGGCGCTTCAGTATGAAAAATGATGGTATTTCAGTCTCCGTGAACTGCCTTCCCAACGTTTCTTGCTTACGCCGATTACCCCGTTGACGCTGGCGAGGTTGTTGATGGGCTTGTGACCCTGAAGCAAGCAAAGGAGCTTTCCCCTTGTCTTCTTGAGTGGATGGAGGCTGAGCGGTGACTTGCTCTTCAACCTCAGATGCTTGCCCCAGTTGGTTGTTTGGAAGCAGTTGGCGGACAAGAACTCTGAGTTCCTCTTGTCTTTGAGATAGGTCTTGGATGAGAGCCATCTGGCCCACCAATTGTCCCATCATTTGGGTCCTCAAGGTTGTCAGATCAAACTGCAGCTCCGCAAATTGATCACTCCTGGCATTGTTGGAATTCTCCAAGCCCTTGGTGAGGAGAGCTTTCATCTCTTCTTGCCCCAGAGATAAGTTCAGGAACATCTCCTGCAGCTGAGCAGTCTGGTCTTGGATGTCTTTGACAGACCTTTCTAGAGCCATCTCTTGCTGAAATAAACAGCAGGAGAGTAAGGAAACCTGAAAAAGGAAAGACTGTCAAAATGCGATGCATGATATGTGGATGCATGCTTTCAAGGATCTCTTGGGATAAACACAAGAAAATGTTAGAGGTTGAACTTTGCTCTTGGATGGGAGAACTTTGCACCGGTGGATGTCTTTCCACGAGAATCAAGCTCACCATGTCAAGTGGGTCATAGCTACTGATTCAAGTTGTTGTACTTGATCTTTGTCTGGAGAACTTTGTATCGGTGGATGTCTTTCCACGAGAATCAAGCTCACCATGTCGAGTGGGTCATAGCCACTGATCCAAGTTGTTGCACTTGATCTTTGACTGGATTGGTTAGAGGAGAAACCCCTTGCCCCTTGATAGACGTCTGGTTCAACATAACCCTGCATCAAAAGAACCCTCGAGATCCTTGAAATGGTTATTGAAAAATGTTGTGGTATGATGTTATGATGTTATGTACATGTATGCACAAAAGCAAGTGAGTGTATATACAGACAAACATATCCACACAAAGAAAACAAGTCCTTAGGTTTAGGCTTGCATGGGGTTTAGGTAAGTACCCTCTTGAAGTTAGTTGGCTCATCCTGTCCTAAAATAGAAACCGGGTTCTAAGGAGCTCAATATCATTGGATTGTTTTCTGTGTTCATTGTTTCGGTTTAGCCACTTACTGGCGACCAAAATATTCCAAGAAAACAACCCTCAAATGAGTGTAGTATCGAATATCTACCAACTTCGGATTGCACCAAAGTCGGTCATCTCACTACCCCTAAAAGGCTAAGATGGTCAATTAAGGTTCTAAGAGTTCGTTAGTGCTTCATGACATCACTCAGCGGCCCCGTACTCTCCTTGACTACTCAAGGGTTACCGGTACTCACAAATATGTCACACTAACATAGCTTACTGCTTCAACCATGTCGGTATACCCCGCACAGTTCCCTCGCAGTTTTTTGCTATTTACCTAAAAAGGTGCCCCAAATCCGGGTGAAGGATTTAAAACAAACCCAAACAAAGAACCCAAAAGATAAAGCAATCAAGTAAATCAGAGCAAGAAAGTAAAGGTGATCTAAACCCTAAGGTAACCCCACTTTTAAAATCCCCAGCAGAGTCGCCAGTTCTGTGATACGGTGGGAGAACTGACTATGAGTTTTGCGTTTGTATTCGCACTTGTTCGGTTGAGCAAGAGTCGCCACCGACTTTTTATTTTATCCTAAAGGAAAGGTTGAAAAAGCACAGCAAAAACCTTTTGAGATATTCCGTGGGTCCGGGGGGTAGATTATGAAAAGGGAAGGTATTAGCACCCTTTTCATCCATGGTTATCCATGGGCTCTTAGTTACTTGGTTTTTTAGATCACTTGCCTTGATTTTCGATTGCTTGAAAATGGTGTGTGTGTGTGTGTGTTTTTGAAAATGTTTTAGAAGAAGATGCCTTGTCTTAGGCTAACCTTGTAACAATTCTTTACTCGAATATTTTACAAAGGTGTGTATCTTTTCGAAAAGATGTTTCAAAATGTTTTGAGAGTTTGTTTTGAAAGTGTTTTGTGGAATGTGGTTTTTGAAAAGAAGGCAAGTGTTTTTGCAAGTTGATCTCAAGTAACTAAGAGTTTTGTCTACCCTATTGTACTCAAAGGTTTTCTCTATGTTTTCAACCCTTTTTAACAATTTTGTTCCACCATTGAATTTGATGGCCAATCTTGCGTTTAGGAAGTTTGTTCGGGACGGGTGCGGGTCATCGTATGGACCATGAATGCAATGGTGCCAAGTGTCTTTGGCAATTCGCTTTGAAGGGACTATGATCATTCCGTTTTAGACAACATTCGAAAGCGTCATCGAGGGACTTATGATCATTTGAATTTATTTTGCCAAAGATACTCGACGTGCAAGCATGGCCCATTTTGGAAGGCAACATGTGGGATTACCCTAGAGGGTGCAAGTGTGATTGTGTATTGATTTCATGTATTTGTCTTGTATTAGGTTATCTAGCGTTCGATTTTATGTACATGCGAACCCTAGGTCTAACCATGGTATAATTGAAAGCGGTAAATTGCGAAAATGTAAAGTCTACGCTATTACAAAATAAGTATCCGGGAGTGGGGGTACAAATTTATGAATGGGGATGAGACTTAGGAATATAGTGTCCAATAAGTTACAACCAAATCGAATTTGCGATCAAATATAAATGTAACGAATATCAATGTATAAGATAAGCAAATGTGTATATTGTCAGATGTCAAGTGTATTGTGTAAGTGTAAGTGTAAATGTATATGATTTATTTACAGGTGGCGATGTGAAATTGAATATGTATTAAGTATTGTTTTGACTTAAAGAATTAAATGCTTGTTTAATTAATCCTTGTAATCTCGTATATTTTTAATATGTATGAAAAGAATGTTTTAATGAAAAGAAAAATATTCTAAGTTTGAAAGTTATTATTTTACATTTGATATATAAGAGAATGTATCTTTATAATTTTTGTGTTTGATATGTACAAAGAATATTTAAATAAAATGTTTTAAATTAATTAAACTATGCATATAAAAAAATGTGTCTTTATAATTTGTATATACAAAGAAAATTTAAATTAGATATTTTAAATAAAAATGTGTTTTTATGTATTAATGTATTAGTGTGCCAACTAAATATTAATCTTAAGAAAAAATTATATTCTATGTATATATAAGAAATAAAAGAAAAGATAAGTTTAAATATAGAGAAAAAAAAATATTTTTATAAGTTTCTATATAAACCAAATTATACTATATATAAAAATGTTTGTTAGTTTAAAAAATAAATACTATGTTTTGTTAATTTCTTAAAATGATATGTTTAAAAAAAAAAACTAAATGAAAGCATTTGGATGGGCTTTAGGCATTTCAGGGGTACGAGGCCCACATTTGGGCTCAAGAACGTTTTAGGGTTTGGATTGTGTTTTCATTTGGGACATTTAGCTTTAGGGTTTTGAGACAGCGGCGACGTTCGTTCGTTTTTGTTCATCTTCTCCGATCGTCTTGAATGCTGAAATGCAGACCTCCGCCCAGAGCCACCGTGCCATCTCCTCCTCCGTCTACCCTCCTCCATGGGTCATTCACGTTAGGTACAGAAGTTTGTTTTCGTTCAGAATTTCATTTCGTCTTGCATGTCATGTTTTTTTTCATTTATTTGATTTTTGCTTACTGATTTACGCGAGGTTTTGAAGAAAGAATGAAAGAGATTTTACCTTTGTGAAGGAGGAGGAAGGACGCACTTGGAGGCTTGACGAGCGGAGGGTTTACGCGATGAGGTTGACTTTTTGGTGAACCTGGTATTTCTATACTCTTTATCTTTTTGCCATTTGAGGGTTTTATGATGAACTGAACTGAAAACCCCTTTATATCTTCTTTATCTCTTCTCCTCGTTGGCTTGCCTTCTGTTTTTGTTGCCTTGAGATTAGTATGCTTCTGTTGCCTTATATTTTCTCTCTTCTTCTGACTTGTTGCCTCGTTGTTTACTTATGTCGCCTCTGAGTTGCCTTTAACACTTGCTTTTGAATGTCTTTGAATGTCTTCTGTTTATGTTGCCTTGAGCTTGCCTTTGAAACTGTTGAGCTTGATAGTTGCCTTCTTTGCTCGTATGCTTATATTGCTTGCTTTTTGATTGCCCTGTGATGATATCTTTCTGAGGGCTTGAATGTTATAACTGTAACATGCTATTGTTGAAGCTTTTGCTTTGATTAGCCTCTCTTCTTCTTCTTCTACTGTATGCTTGAATTAATGGCCCATGATGATGCTGTCTGAGGCTTGTGATATTGCTTTTTCTGAGGCTTGCCTTGATTTACCATTGAATATGCGTTTGGTTGCATGGGATTTGATTTGAATGGTATTGGTGTTTAGGCAGGTATGATGCTTGAACAAGTTTGGTTGGTTAGGCTGGATATTTTAGCTTGATAGTGTTTTTTGCTTAGGCAGCTCTCAGGCAGATTTGAGGTCTTTGGCATATTTTATGCTTCAGGTTTAGGCAGGTATGCTTTGAGGCTTCAGGCTTCATGTTAGGCTTCAGGCAGGATGAGGCTTCGAGGCTTCTTTTGACAGGTTAACTGTGTTTTTTGTGTTCTTCTTTTTGACAGGTTGGATCCTGAGGTTTTATGCAGGTTAAACTGGTTTATGGTTTTGGATATCAGGCCCCTTGCTTTGACAGGGGTTTGATCATTTTTTGAATGGCTTACTTTGGTTATGGCCCTTCTGAGGTTTCAGGCTTGTTGGTTTAAGGTTGGGAGGCTTACTTGGATTTTCTTCTTAACAGGTTATCTGGTTTTTTGGTTTTAAGGTTTTGGTTAAGCTTGAGGCTTAACAGTTAGTATGCAGGTTTTTGGTTAAGCTTGAGGCTTAATAGTTTGTATGCAGACTTCTGTTTCAGCTTGGCCTTTTTGATGGTTCTGTGTTTTGCTTTTGTATATGTTTTCTTCCTCCCTGCCTAAAGCCTAAAAACCTGCTCTCTTATATCTCTTCCCTTCTCTCTCTCAGTACAGTTAAATGTATTAAACTATGTCTGTGCTGTTCTTTTCTGAAAGGGCCATTTTTTTGGGAAATGATGACATGAATATGTTTGCTTGCATAATAGTTTTCCTCTGCATATTTTATCTTTTCTTGACAGCTTCTTGTACTTTGTATCTTTTGATATCCTTCCAAATCTTCCTTTTTGACAGTTTTGGCAGCCTTGTACAGTTTGACACTTTTTGACAGAAAGTTGAATTTGGACTTTTTAGTTTGATTTGCACTTGGAGTTTTGAGACTTGAACTTATGCAGTTTTGGACAATTTTTGAATTGTGAAATTTTGACTTGTGCATTCAATTTTAGCAAATAAACTCGTCCCTCTTTGTGAACCGGGAGAAATCCCGTGATTTGCAGAGAGGGTTAACTGATCCCAATCAGTGGCCCTTAATGATGAACTGTCTTTTATTATTTTATCTGCTTTTTGACTTTTCTTTTGCAGATGAACATTTGAATGGAGAGGGGTACTAAATGAAGAATGAAGAATTAGAAAAAATAAGATAGTTTTCTTTTTATTTAAATTTAAATTAATGTAAAATCATTGCTTGTAATTAAATTATAAACAATAATTGTACAAATAATTCAAGAATAAATAAAAGTCTTTATTATCCAATTAATTCTATTTCTTTCTTTATTGTTTATTTATTATTTAAAATTCTTTGAATTAAAATAATTGAAAAATAAATTCCAATCACTTAACCTCAGAATAATAAATAATTTAAATAAACAATGCTTTAGCAATTTGAGCAGTTAAACCTGGTATCTCCAATATCCAAAGCAAAGCAACAGTTAATCAAAACACTGATCAGGCGCATTAACTTTTCCTTGATTTTTACCAACACTGTAAATCCAAACTGCATGGATCCTTTGACTGGTTCAATTAAACGAACGTGAATTCAAACCAAATGCCTTCTTTTACTGATTAAATCAAAACAATGCGAATTCAACCCGAATCTCGGAATAACTTGCAAAGTGCTGTGGAATTTAAATCCTTCTGAGAATATGCCCACAAAAGCCTTAATTCCTGATTAAATGCCAAAGAACGTTCGCCTGATCAAAATTGAGCCAAAGTCAACTAAAACCCTAAGCCAACTGTGTGAAACAATCCAAAGCCCTGAAAGATCAATAAAAACCCTAATTTTTCTTGGCTGACGAAAAAAGTCTGTTTGACCGATTCTTGAGCCAGTTTGAAAGATCATGAAAAGCCTGAAGTTATTATTTCTTGAGGAAAAGTGCGAGGGCAAATTTTGGGGTACAACAGTACCCACAATTTAAAGCAAACAAGTCAAAGCAATTGAAAACACAGTTATGAACTATCCTAAGGTACACCTCACTTTATAAGATTATGTCCCCGACAGAGTCGCCAGTTCTGTGATCGGTGGATTTAGAACTGACTGTTTAACGCTGGTTTCGCAAAATGTCGCGGAAGCAAGAGTCGCCACCGTCTTTTATTTTCTCCAACATGGAAAGGACAAAAGCACAGAAAAATTCCTTATTGAGATTAGTTCTCGGTTCGGGAGGTAGATTTATAGAAAGGGAAAGTGTTAGCACCCTTTCTATCCATGGTTATCCATGGGCTCTTAGATACTTGCTCATTGTGTTTTCAAAATGTTTGTTTGCTTTTCAAGGTGAGTGGGTTTGAAAAAGTTTCATTTAATATTTCAAGTCGACTCTTGTATCAGTCCTCAAGAGTGTTTGAAAAGTTGTTTTTGAAAGCTTTTTGCAAAGTGTCGGTGTGAAAAGAAGTTTTTGATTTGTTTTGAATTATAGCAAGTATCTACGAGTCATCTACCTACCCTAAGGAATTAGTCTGTGTAAATGTCCTTTAAGTAGTGCCATCCCACCATTGAGAGGTAGGTAGCACCACCGTTGGAGGTGTTCGGGTCAATTCGAGTTTAGGGACAGTGTGGTTACCGAGCAACGGTAAGACACCTTAGAAGCTACCCTTATGCCATTGATCTTTTATTCCGAGGCAACTATTCCGAGGCAAACGTTTCGAGGCAACTAGATCAATGGAACATAAGGACTCACTAAGACGTCCTATAGTCGACGACCACGTTTCGAGGGGCAAGGCAACAGTGTGGTCACCAGAGCAATAGTAGGACACCTTAGAAGCTACCCCCATGCCATGTTCATGGACATGAGGACTTACTAAAACGTCCTATACTCGACGACCACTTTTCGAGGGGCAAGGCAACAGTGAGGCGTACCCTAGGAGTGGTGTGTGAATTGTGTGTCATTTTCAGTTATATTTGTCTTTGTCATGCATTGGTGATCTACGCTTTGATTTTTATTTGGGCATACATTCTTTCATGTTATTATTAGCAGTTAAGGGTGCGGGAATTTAAAATGCGGAAAAATAAAGGTCCTACGCTATTACAAGGCGCGAGTCTACATCGCCAAATTAAACCAAGACCCGATTTGAATAAAAAAATACGGAAAGTAAATGTCTTAATTATCTATTACAAGGCTTTGGGGCAAATACATTACAAAAAGAAATAAAAATAAATGCGCGAAAAAGAATTAAAATCGAAGGTGCGAGGGCGTTACGGAAAGTAAATGTCTTAATTATCTATTACAAGGCTTTGGGGCAAATACATTACAAAAAGAAATAAAAATAAATGCGCGAAAAAGAATTAAAATCGAAGGTGCGAGGGCGTTGGACCCTTTAAAGGAATTAATGAATTAATTAATTTAAATAAAGGAAAGAACTTATTTTTTTTGTTTTTTTGTATTTATGAAAATAAAGAGAATTAAATGGAATTAAAACCCTGATTCTAAGCATTTTTAATTATTAAAGAAATAAATTCAAGTTTGACCTAATTTACTGATTATTTAATTATAAGTTATTTACAAAAATAATTAATAATTAATAGTGATAAGAAAAAAAAGATTATTTATTAAGAAAAAGAATAAAAAATGCTAAAAGACTTGTTTTTATATTTTTTAGTTATTAAGAAAAAGCATTAAAGTTGAAAACCTAAAATTAAAACTAAATTGATTATTAAATTTATTTACAAAATAAAATATTAGTGAATTAAATAAATAAATATATTTTATTTTTAACTTTTCTGATTTTTTTGTATTTTTATGTTATAAAAAATTAATTTAAGGAATTAAAAGAAAATAATTGAAACAAAATAAAAAGGAAAAGAATAAAGGAAAGAAATACAAACAAGGGGGTTTGTTGACCCTTTTGGAGGTTTATGGGAAGCAATTAGGCCCAACAGATTCAAGGCCTGTTTGAATTTTCCACGTTTGAGTGTGCATGGTTGACCAGCGCGTACCCTGGACTTCATACCATGGCCTTCAGATGGATCATTAGAGACACATGGCAAGCTAGGAGGCGAAGGCGCATGGTGAGTCTTTGAGGACATACTGCATAGAAGCGTGTTAGGAAAAAATACATGAATGAGTGGGGGGACCTGGGACTCGAACCCAGGTCCCAATACCTATATGCCAACGCCTTTACCAACCGTGCCACTGAGTCTTTTTGATATCATAGTGGACAATGCATAAGATAAGTGAGAAAGTGCTGGTGGCTTGAGAAAACGCGCCAAATTCAAACCATCCAATCTGGCTGAGACACGTCCATCGTCTTCTTCATGTTTTCTGCAAATAAAACATAGATAGCGGGGGTTTTAAACCCCCACTAAATGACACATACAAAAATAGCGAATAGAGCACCGTTAATCATAAATTGAGCGCGATGGTATGGTTAGATCCGTCTGGAGTTTCTGAGTTCAATGGCACTGGTTAGGACGGCCAATTTTTCCTTATGTATGAAACCCCAATTCAAGGTTCCTGAAACCCTAAAAAGTGTCCATGGCGACTTTCCATACGTGCAAGCATTCTTCAATTAAATGACACCAAAAGCTTCAGCATGATCATGTTAGTGTAAAACAACAATGGAAATGCATTGATATGGCATGTAAATTCAAATGCGTTTAAGAAAAATTTCAAGAAAAGGGCGACTGCGTTCTACCAGTTCTTGAGGTTAGGGGATGTGATTTTGATTGAGTTACGTTCAGGAAGGCCTCAGCAAGCTTTTGAGATACTTTTTATGCCTTGAAACGCCTTCTAGATACCAAAACAGTTTTGAGATTTTTAAGAAAAAATGCAAGTTTTGTTTTCAGGTTTGGGCGCAGCTTGCTGGTTCTTGTGATTAGGTTTAGGTTTGTACATATATGTGGAATGAATTAGGGTAGAAATCCAAGTCCATAAACCTTTGCATTGATGACTTTGAATTCTTGATTTTGCATAATCTTTTCCAATCCTTTTTGCCATGAAAACTTGCTTATTTTGGAAGATTTGGTCCCCTTGAGCATATGCATGAAATCTTGAATGAATAAAGAGCCTATTAGCTGCATAAAAAGATTTAAAACACATGCTTTTCTATTTTTGTCATGTTTTATTTTAATTAAATGAATTAATAATAATAAAAATTCAAATAATTAATAAAAAATGATGAAATAACTCCCCTTTGGGTCAATGGGTCGTGCATAACTTTTGGATGATTATTCTTGGAAGAAATTGTGTCCCATTAGCAATTTTGAGGCATTTGAAGCAAAGTTGACTTTTCAAAGATCCCAAAAATTTCCCAACTTCCACAAGGCATATCTTGCTCAGTTTTTAAGCTTTGATCATGTTCTTGGGCATTTTGGAAAGGTCTTGAAGTCCTCTAACCAATGCCTTTGGTCCCATGTCATTTTGACTTACCAATCTCAAGTTATGGTCTTTGATTTAAAGTGCCTTTTTGTTGACTTTTGAAAATGACCTATAATGTTGAGATTGATAACTTTTTGTGAGAGCATTTCTTGGACTTGAAGTGTGAAGATGTAGGAAATGTCATTCCCTTCAAAATGAGCTTTGGATGGAATTTTTCTGATAAACCATGTGGAAGTTATGCCTTGGTCAATTTGCAGTTGACTTTTTCAACTGTCCAAAAATAGAAACTTTTGCATCTTGAGACTTTTTGAGCCATACCTTGAGAATCATGATCAAGAATTGATCAAATGATGTTTGTGGCTTCAAAATAAGATGTTGACCAAAATTTTTGACTTTTGACTGTCAAATGACCATTTTGCCCCTACAGTTGACTATAGGGCAATTAGGGTTTCTGACTGTGCAATTTTGTGTTGTGAGTCTTGAAACTTGGCATGAGGATGCTTGACAATGTTTGTAGGAATGTGGGACTTGACTGGACCCTTGGAAACTTCAATTTCTTTGCCAGAACCAAAACCCTAATTTTTGACTGTTAGGAGGCAATTGGACTGTGCAACCCTTGGGAGATTTTGAAGCATGCTCTCAGCAAATCTTGAAGAAAATGGGAGGGCAAATTTTGGGGTACAACAGTTGCCCCTGTTCAATCTTCTTAGACCTGAGGATGTAGATTGTCTGACGTGCCTTTCGTAATCTGAAGGTGGAAGATGATTGAACACTAGAGTGCCCAGAAATTTGCGCTCATATAGTAGTGTGATGGTGGGAATGGGCTTATAGATGCCATTTGGAGACTATTGGATAGGAGGATGGGCTTATAGATGCCATGTTGAGAGGTGATGGATAGGTGGATGGGCTTATAGATGCCATCTGGGTGTCGATCGCGTAAGAGATTCCTTAGCGAGAACTTGCGTCCCTGAAAAAGAAAGATGATTACCTGACCTGTTACAGGAATTGGTTTTCAAACTCTTTGTTCCGATGTGCCCTGACTGGTTACAGGAATTGAATCCTAAAACCTCTTCAGACGTGCCCTGGCGAGATACAGGAATCGAGTCTGGAGCTTCAACAGGTGATGAATGAATCAGGGATGGTTACTACCTCAACGGGACGATGAGAGAACCTTGGACGATTACTACCTCAACAGCAACGATGAGAGAATCTGGGGCGATTACTACCTCAACAGTAACGATGAGAGAACCTGGGGCAATTACTACCTCAACAGTAACGATGAGAGAACCTGGGGCGATTACTACCTCAACAGTAACGATGAGAGAACCTGGGGCGATTACTACCTCAACAGTAACGATGAGAGAACCTGGGGCGATTACTACCTCAACAGTAACGATGAGAGAACCTGGGGCGATTACTACCTCAACAGTAACAATGAGAGAACCTGGGGCGATTACTACCTCAACAGTAACGATGAGAGAATCTGGGGCGATTACTACCTCAACAGTAACGATGAGAGAACCTGGGGCGATTACTACCTCAACAGTAACGATGAGAGAACCTGGGGCGATTACTACCTCAAAAGTAACGATGAGAGAACCTGGGGCGATTACTACCTCAACAGTAACGGTGAGAGAACCTGGGGCGATTACTACCTCAACAGTAACGATGAGAGAACCTGGGGCAATTACTACCTCAACAGTAACGATGAGAGAATCTGGATGTCTTCTACTGAGTCTTCATCAGGAAAATCTTTTTAATTGGACCAGAGAAGGCCTTTGACTGGATCGGAATCAGAAAAATCTTAGGGTCGACTTAACTGAACCAGGCAAGGTCTTGGAATCTTCAACTGGATAAGAATCAGGGAGATCTTAGGGTCGATCTGACTGAACCAGAGAAGGCCTTTGACTGGATAAGAATCAGGAAAAATCTTTAGGAGTCGATTTAACTGAACCAGGTAAGGTCTTGGAATCTTCAACTGGATAAGAATCAGGGAGATCTTAGGGTCGATCTGACTGAACCAGAGAAGGCCTTTGACTGGATAAGAATCAGAAAAATCTTAGGGTCGACTTAACTGAACCGGGCAAGGTCGTGGAATCTTCAACTGGATAAGAATCGGGGAGATCTTAGGGTCAATCTGACTGAACCAGAGAAGGCCTTTGAGTGGATAAGAATCAGAAAAATTTTAGGGTCGATTTAACCGAACCAGGCAAGGTCTTGGAATCTTCAACTGGATAAGAATCAAGGAGATCTTAGGGTCGATCTAACTAAAGCAGAGAAGGCCTTGGACTGGATAAGAATCAGGAAAATCTTTAGGAGTAGATTTAACTGAACCGGACAAGGTCTTGGACATAGCTGAGAATTGACTGGATATTTCCTGAAAGGTAAAAATCAGTCATATGCAATGCATGATATGGATCAAGCAATGATGTTCTCAACATAAATGAGATTGTAAGATATGATGCGTATATGCATGCTATAATGTATGGAAATGCGATGTTTACGAATGTATGTTTTTGTCTAGGAAAGTAAATCCTTGACGGGTGCCAGGACGTCACATCCTGGGCTGATGTTGGAGAATAGTGCTTTGTTGTTTCCGTTGGGGATGATAGTTGCAAGAATACCGGTAGGAGAAGATAACTCTGTTGGGGAATAAACTTGGCGAATGGATTACTCTGCGGGGAAGAATTACTCTAGCTACCTTGCTGGGGAACAATACTCTGTAGGGATAGAGGTATGCTGTTGAGATGTTGATGGTAACTTCGCTGGGGATACCGTTGTTATGTTAGAAGCTTTGATAGACTTCGCTGGGGATAAGAAGACTTCGCCGAGGACGATCTTCTCGTGGCTTTTGGCTGAGGATAACCCAGTTATATCCTGGTGGGGAAATAACCTTTGAATAAAGCCGGGGAACGCGTTCGTGATCTGTAGGGGGGAAGCTTCCAGAATCTACTGGGGATAAGCTTCCTGCTGGGAAGATGGATTCAAACTTTCCTGGGGAAATCTTGATTGGACTCTCCTGGGGAAATTTTTGAGATGTATTGGGGAAGAGATTCCTCTGAATGTCTGGTTGACCACCGGGGAACAATCTTAGATCAAGACTGCCGGGGATGCTTGTTAAGGAATGTTGAGATCTGCTAGAGGATACCCAACTTCCTTAAGGCTGATAATATAGCTTTGCTTGGGGAGAGTGCATTGACCTGCTGACTCACTCTCTGGGGAATTAAGATATACTGGTTATGTTCTTCAGCTGAACCTACCTTGATACCTTGGTGGACAGAACAATTAGATCGCTTAGACCACTCATTAGTGCCCCTGTTTCTAATGTTACCTGTAATTAATCCTTTGTTTCGTATGCAAATATTTATGAGTTAGCAATTATTGTCAACGCATATATCACAAATTGAACCTTGGACGTTCTTCACAAAACAAAACAGAAAAAGGAAAAAAACAATTGGCAATTGAACTGAAAAGTGTATTTGTATTGATTTTTGAATTTGCCTGTAAATAGGCGTTTATGTACAAGAGGCTGACGTCCTAGTAAGAGAATGCCGCCGAACAAAAGAGTTTATACAATTTGTACAAAGGGAAAACAAAACAGCTATGTGAAAAGAATGATCCCACTGGTTTCCAACTCTGCTATCGCCTTTATATCTTCGAGCGTCTCATCACTTGACGACCTAGCTGAAGATGAAGCTGATTGATCGATGTCGTCTGAACTTGATGTTGATACCGGATTCTGGATGCAAAGTGATCCAATGAGACATAGTATTACGCTTTATCCCTAACTTTTGCCTGGACCGCCCTTTCGGGTTTTCAGTCCACCGGGATACCCATTTTTGCCCAAGCCACCTTTTCAGGTTTTCGACTTGCCGGGTGTACAGATTTTTTTCATTTCATCCCTTCATTTTGCCCGAACCCTTTTGGTTCGCCGGGAAGCCCTAATTTTTGCCTAGGTATGTCAACCTAGCGGGTCTTTTTTATGCGTAGTATCTTTTTACTATGTCTGCATTGGCGGGGTGAGGAAGGTCGTCACCATCCATGGTGGTTAGAATCATGGCTCCTCCTGAGAACACATGTTTAACCACAAATGGCCCTTCGTATGTAGGGGTCCATTTGCCCCTTGGATCACTCTGAGGAAGGATGATACGTTTGATTACCAGATCCCCAACTTGACATTCTTGTGGTCTGACTTTCTTGTTAAATGCCCTGATCATCCGTTTTTGATACGTCTGACCATGACAAATAGCAGCAAGTCTCTTTTCGTCAATTAGATTTAGCTGATCAAGTCGTGTCTGGATCCAATCATCTTCACTCAGGTCTGCATCCTTCATTATCCAGAGAGAGGGTATTTGCACTTCAATCGGTAAGACTGCCTCCATGCTGTAGACCAAGGAGAAAGGAGTTGCCCCGGTTGACGTCCTTGCTGAGGTACGGTACCCATGTAGAGCAAACGGTAACATCTCGTGCCAATCTTTATAGGTCACTGTCATCTTCTGCACAATTTTCTTGATATTCTTATTCGCTGCTTCTACAGCCCCATTCATCTTCGGCCGGTAGGGAGAAGAGTTGTGGTGCTGTATCTTAAATTGCTCGCAGAGCTCAGTGATCATCTTGTTATTGAGATTGGTACCGTTGTCTGTAATGATTCTTTCTGGGACGCCGTATCGACAGATCAAGTTATGCCGAATGAACCGTGCCACAACATTCTTGGTTACCGTGGCGTAAGAAGCTGCTTCAACTCACTTTGTAAAGTAATCGATCGCTACCAGGATGAAGCGATGCCCATTGGACGCTGTAGGTTTAATCTCGCCGATCATATCTATGCCCCACATTGCAAACGGCCAAGGTGCAGTCAAGACATTCAGAGGGACTGGAGGAACATGCACCTTATCTGCAAAAATCTGGCATTTATGACATGTCCGGGAATGTTGGTAACAGTCGGCTTCCATAGTGGACCATAAATACCCTGCCCGAATGATCTTCTTTAACATAGTGTGTCCACTGGAATGTGTTCCAAAGGTACCTTCATGTAGCTCTTCCATGATCCTTTCTGCTTCAGTCTTATCCACACAACGCAGTAAGGTCGAATCATGGTTTCGCTTGTACAAGATGCCGTTGCTAAGAAAGAACTTCGCTGCGAACCTTCTCAGAAACTTCTTATCATTGACAGATGCACCTTCAGGGTATTCCTGAGCTTCCAAGTATCTTTTTACCTCATGGTACCAAGGCTTCTCAGTCACCAATTCAGTCTCAAGATCATAACAGTATACCGGTTCGTCCAGTTTCCAGATGATAACCCGGGGAGCCTCATTGTCCCATTTGACTTTGAACATAGAGGACATCGTAGCTAACGCGTCCGCCAACTGATTCTCCTCTCTTGGGAAATGTTCAAAAGTTATCTCTGTGAAGTGGGGGATCAATGTCAACACACATTCTCTGTAAGGAATAAGATTCGGATGTTTCGTATCCCACTCCCCTTTGATCTGATTGATCACGAGAGCGGAATCTCCGAAGACACTCAGAAACTTGATCCTTAAGTCAATCGCAGCTTGGAGACCCATGATGCATGCCTCATACTCCGCCATGTTGTTGGTGCAGTTGAAACATAGCCGGGCAGTGAGTGGAGTATGAGTGCCTTTAGTAGATATGGTCACAGCACCGATACCGTTACCCAAAGCGTTGGAGGCTCTGTCAAAGTGCATAGACCATCGGGATCCTTCCTCAGGTCCTTCATCCGGTCCAGGTACTTCATAATCAGTCACAATCATGATGCTCTCGTCTGGAAACTCGAAGTTCATTGTCTGATAGTCGTCCACTACCTGATGTGCCAGGTGGTCTGCCAATACACTTCCCTTAATGGCTTTCTGGGTCGTGTACTGGATGTCGTATTCTGTCAAGATCATTTTCCATCTTGCTATTCTCCCAGACAGAGCAGGCTTTTCGAATATGTATTTTATAGGATCCATCTTTGAGATCAACAAGGTAGTGTGACTCAGCATATACTGTCTCAGCCAGCGAGCAGCCCATACCAAAGCGCAGCAAGTTTTCTCAAGCAGTGAGTATCGGGTCTCACAGTCGGTAAACTTTTTGCTAAGGTAATAAATGGCGTGCTCTTTTCGGCCAGACTCGTCATGCTGCCCCAGCACACACCCCATTGAGTTGTCAAGTACTGTCAGGTATAGTATCAGAGGTCTCCCTTCAACCGGTGGCATAAGAATGGGTGGTTCTTGGAGATACTCTTTGATTCTGTCAAAAGCGGCCTGACATTCATCGTTCCAACGTACTACCTGATCTTTCTTCAGCAGCTTGAAGATTGGATCACAGGTAGCATTTAGATGCGAGATGAATCGAGCAATGTAATTCAGACGTCCTAGAAAACCTCTGACCTCTTTCTCTGTCTTAGGAACTGGCATCTCTTGAATGGCTTTAACCTTGGTAGGGTCCACTTGAATACCCTTATCGCTTACGACGAAGCCTAGCAACTTTCCAGATCTTACCCCGAAGGTGCACTTGTTCGGGTTCAACCTCAACTTGTACAGTTTCAGACGGTCAAACAGTTTCTGCAGATGGTCAAGGTGCTCTTCCTCAGTTTGGGACCTTGCAATCATGTCGTCGACATACACTTCAATCTCATGATGGATCATATCATGAAATAAAGCAACCATGGCACGTTGGTAGGTTGCCCCAGCATTTTTCAACCCGAATGGCATGACCTTATAGCAGAAGGTGCCCCACTGAGTAACAAAGGTAGTCTTTTCCATGTCTTCAGGAGCCATCTTGATCTGATTATACCCTGAAAAACCATCCATGAAGGAGAACACCTTGTGCTGAGCAGTATTGTCAACAAGGACATCAATGTGAGGTAGGGGGAAGTCATCCTTGGGGCTGGCCCTGTTCAGATCCCTGTAATCGACACACATTCTGACCTTACCATCTTTCTTTGGTACCGGCACCACGTTGGTAACCCACTGAGGGTAAGAAGTCACTGCAAGAAACCCAGCATCGAATTGCGTCATAACCTCAGCTTTGATCTTCTCGGACATCTCTGGACGCATACGGCGGACCTTTTGCTTAACCGGAGGGCAATCTTCCTTGGTAGGCAAATGATGGACCACAATGTCGGTATCCAACCCAGGCATGTCTTCGTAGGACCAGGCAAAGATCTCCACATAATCATGTAGCATCTGAGTCAACCGTTGCTTCACGCTGAGCTCTAGGTTGGCACTAATTTTAACTTCCTTTTTGTCTGCCTCAGTACCCAGATTTATCGTTTCCACTGGCTCTTCATGTGGTTGAATTGCCCTCTCTTCCTGGAGTAACAGTCTTGCAAGCTCGCCAGGCACTTCGCAATCATCTTCACCTTCGTCTTCGGCTAAGTTGATCGGATTTTCGAAGTCATAACTGGCAGTAGCAGAGTCGTTACCAGTGAGATCTAGAGTGGATTGAAACCTGTATGGGTGAGTGTGTGTAAATACAGCTGTTTTGCAATATATAAAGAAAGGAAAGAAAGAAAAGGAGCATAAGATTTGAAGTGCGAGAAAACGTCCAAGGTCTTTATTCATGATATATGAAATGACAATTAATATGCCCTCACAAATGAAGCCACGGTGCCCCGGGTAAGACACCGGGCCATAGAGTTTTAATTCATTGTTTATTACAAATAACAAAAACAAAGGAATTCACTACTGCGTAACAAAAGTAACAGGTAGGTTGTCCTTTGCAGTCCAATTGCTAGGTCCACTGTCGGTTGTCGGATAAATCCAGCTGTCAAACTCTGATTCTTCCACTTCATCCTCCTCCCTGATAGCATTCACTCCATGGTTAGGCATGGGAGCAGTTACTACATTGGGCTTCTCAGGTGCCTCAAACTGTACCTCCTTTGCATTAATAAGGTCCTGCACCTTGTTTCTTAAGGCCCAGCAATCATCAGTAGAATGCCCCGGGCTATCGGAGTGATAAGCACAACGAGCATTTGGATTGTACTTGGGAGAGGCAGTGTTCACAACCTTTGGAGCCTCTCTGACAGTCACCAAGCTGGTGGATAGCAACTGCGGCAAGGTTTGTGATAAAGTCATACTCAGCCGGGTAAACTCTCTTCTGGGTCTTTCAGCCCTTTGTTGATTGGTTTGCCGAGGAGCGGCAGCAGGTTTAGCAATCACCACCGTGTTGACAGATTGCCGGCGCTCTGGTTTGTCTTGCCTTCTAGGCCCATACACAACACTGGCCTCCTTCTTAAAGTGTTTCTTCTCAGAACTTGAAGACGCACCTTTTTGAATTTTGCCGGACTTCATGCCAGCCTCTATCCTTTCCCCAGTCAGAATGAGGTCAGTGAACCCTGCCAATGAATTACCGATAAGATGATTGAAAAACGGCCCGGAGAGGGTCCCCAAGAACATATCTACCAGCTCACGGTCAGTTAACGGAGGCTGCACCCTGCCAGCCAGATCCCTCCACTTCTGTGCATACTCTTTAAAACCTTCGCTTGATCCTAGCGACATACCCTGGAGTTGGGTACGTGTAGGAGCAAGGTCGGCATTATATTGATACTGCTTGTAAAAAGCAGTAGCCAACTCCTCCCAGTTACGAACTTTGGTCCCATCCAGCTGATAGAACCATTCGAGATGAGTCCCTGAAAGACTCTCCTGGAAGAAATGGATCCACAAGTTCTTATCCACTGTGTACGGCTGAATCTTCCGCACATAAGATCTGAGGTGTAGCTTGGGGCAAGACGCCCCGTCATACTTGGTGAAAGATGGTGCTTTAAACTTGTGAGGGATGATCACACCAGTAGATAAGCCCAAGTCTCCGAAATCCAGCCCAGGCACTTGTTGGATCTCCATGGCATTCAGTCTGTCTTCCAGCTGCTTGTATCTGTCTTCAGCCGGAGGATACTGTTCCTCATTAAAATCAGTCTCGTTGTCAGAGACTACTGGACTTGGAGCCTTTCCCCCCTGGGGACTGTCTTTGCCTACAGAAGAACCAGCTTCCTCATTCTACAGAGTATTACCAAACCTCCGGCCCGAGTTGAAAAGAACAGTTCTCTTCTTCTTCTTCTCCTTCTTCAGGAGCAAAGCCTTCAGCTCTTCTTGACCTTGGGCCAGACCCATGATCAACTCTTGAAATTGTGCGTTCTGTGCCTGAAGGGCCTTGATAGACATCTCGGTTGATGATTCAGGGTTCATGATGCTGAAATAAACAGCGAAGAATAGTAAGCAACCGGAAAAGAAGAGTACCTGCTATGCACATGATGAATGATATGTGTTTATGCAATGCATTCAAAGGTTCGAACATTCAAATTTGTTGTAGACAAAAAAGGAACACCCGTTATCATTAAGGAAATAATTGTTTGATACATCAAAGCCTCATGGACAGACATTACAAAAGCAAATCAATCCCAAAAGACACTACGCATCCTCTTCGGAGCAATGTAGGTGTTGAGATTCCTTTCCTCGTGCAGTAGGCGGGTGAGTTCCAAGACCTTCTTTTCACTAGCATGTAGACTGGTCTCAAGATAATTCCGTTCTTCCTTAAGCTGGATCCAACTCTTCTGCATCTCTTCCCAGGACGTGGGCATGTCAGGCTGTTGAATGGTGTAGGACACTTCACCTTCCAAAATTGGCTCCTTGATCACAGGGAGAACGTGAGGGTATGGCATCACTAACTTCTGGGAGCGGGCTCGTACCCACTTGAGATAAGGCTCCAATGGGATGGAATTCCTGTGCCCCAGCGTCTTGTTGTCTACCCTACTTGGCATCCTCCAAGCTCTGATAAATCTCTGGCGAAGTCCTTGTGCATCGTTGTCGAAGTCAAAAACTATGTCAGGAATTAACATGTCATGAGGGCCGTCCCTCCGAGCATAACCAAACTGTCTCCAAGCCAGGAACGGGTTGTAAGTAATACCTCCTCTGATTCCAAGTAAAGGAACATTAGGGTACTCCCTGCAACGATCAATGATAGTGGCATCCTCTCTGGACCGAGGGCACCAATGTATATCTGCATGTGTAAGAGTCATCAACCGTTGTGACCATCTCAAACCCCGCTCGTTCTTCAACACTGATTGTGGAAGGTGCGAAATAAACCACCTTCCCAGGAGAGGAGTACAACACATAAGAACACCCCTTTTTCTCATGGTTCGAGTGTAACATGAGTGAAGGATGACCCCGAGCAAAGTATGTATAGGATTCCTGGACATAAAGATCTGGACAGCACTGATATCTATAAGCTGATCTGGATTAGGGAACAACACCAAACCATAGACAAGGAGGGCTACAACTTCTTCAAAAGCTTGTAGGTCAAGGGAGTTCCAACATTCTTGGGCCTTCTCAAACAAAAACCTGGCTAAGAACCCTTTGATGCCACTTCTAACTTCCCAATGTCCCTTGAGGTCAGATGATTGTAGGTGTAAGGCCTTAGCAATCTCTTCAAGCTTGGGTTCCTTTTCCGTACCGCTGTAGGGTAGTTGATCAAGGATAGGGATCTTCAGAAGCCGGGAGAACTCTTCCAATGTAGGTACCAGTTGATAATCCAAAAAAGTGAAACAGTGATGCAGAGGGTCAAAGAACTGGAACAGGACCTTTATCATGTCTTCCTCAATGTTGGTGTTGGCCAAGCTGATGAGTCTTCCATGTCTCTCACTGAATGAAGAGCTCTCGGGAATCCTGGATATAAGCTCCTTAAGCTGAGGAGGGATCCTTACAAGGCTGATCTGAATTGTCTTTCTGCGAACAGTTTCCATGTCCTACAAAACAAAAACAAAGATGAAGATTCGAACCCCTGAAATGGTTAGCCAATGCATATGATGTTGTATGATGTCATGATGCTATGATTACGCACACCACAAATATTTACAAAGGCAAACATGATAAGGCACACAAGTCACACAAGACAAACCCTTAGAGTTTAGGCCTGCATGGGGTCTGGGTATTACCCTCTTGAAGTTGGTGGGCTCAACATGTCCTATTAGAAATAACCGAGTTCTAAGTGTCCCAATATCACTGGATCGCGTTCATTGTTCATCGTTTCGATTTAGCCACTGAACTGGCGACCGAAATATCCCAGGAAAGCAACCCTCAATTGAGTGTAGTATCGAGTATCAACCAACCTCGGACTGCACCAAAGTCAGTTATCTCACTACCCTAAAGAGGCCAAGATTGTTCAATTAAGGTTCCTAAGGTCAGTTGATGCTTCACGACACCACGCGGAGGCCCCGTACTCTCCTTGACTAAACTCAAGGGTTACCGGTACACAACAAAGTGCCACATCAACGTAGCAGACTGTTTCAACCATGTCGGTATACCCCGCACAGTTCCCTCACAGCCTTGTTGCTACTTTCTAAGAAGGTATCCCCAGATCCGGGTTAGGATCTATAGAACTCCCAAGACAGTACCCACAATTTAAAGCAAACAAGTCAAAGCAATTGAAAACACAGTTATGAACTATCCTAAGGTACACCTCACTTATAAGATTATGTCCCCAGCAGAGTCTCCAGTTCTGTGATCGGTGGATTTAGAACTGACTGTTTAACGCTGGTTTCGCAAAATGTCGCGGAAGCAAGAGTCGCCACTGTCTTTTATTTTCTCCAACATGGAAAGGACAAAAGCACAGAAAAATTCCTTATTGAGATTAGTTCTCGGTTCGGGAGGTAGATTTATAGAAAGGGAAGGTGTTAGCACCCTTTCTATCCATGGTTATCCATGGGGTCTTAGATACTTGCTCATTGTGTTTTCAAAATGTTTGTTTGCTTTTCAAGGTGAGTGGGTTTGAAAAAGTTCCGTTTAAAATTTCAGTTCGACTCTTGTATCAGTCCTCAAGAGTGTTTGAAAAGTTGTTTTTGAAAGCTTTTTGCAAAGTGTCGGTGTGAAAAGAAGTTTTTGATTTGTTTTGAATTAGAGCAAGTATCTACGAGTCATCTACCTACCCTAAGGAATTATTCTGTGTAAATGTCCTTTAAGTAGTGCCATCCCACCATTGAGAGGTAGGTAGCACCACCGTTGGAGGTGTTCGGGTCAATTCGAGTTTAGGGACAATGTGGTTACCGAGCAACGGTAAGACACCTTAGAAGCTACCCTTATGCCATTGATCTTTTATTCCGAGGCAACTATTCCGAGGCAACCGTTTCGAGGCAACTAGATCAATGGAACATAAGGACTCACTAAGACGTCCTATAGTCGACGACCACGTTTCGAGGGGCAAGGCAACAGTGTGGTCACCAGAGCAATAGTAGGACACCTTAGAAGCTACCCCCATGCCATGTTCATGGACATGAGGACTTACTAAAACGTCTTATACTCGACGACCACTTTTCGAGGGGCAAGGCAACAGTGAGGCGTACCCTAGGAGTGGTGTGTGAATTGTGTGTCATTTTCAGTTATATTTGTCTTTGTCATGCATTGGTGATCTACGCTTTGATTTTTATTTGGGCATACATTCTTTCATGTTATTATTAGCAGTTAAGGGTGCGGGAATTTAAAATGTGGAAAAATAAAGGTCCTACGCTATTACAAGGCGCGAGTCTACATCGCCAAATTAAACCAAGACCCGATTTGAATAAAAAAATACGGAAAGTAAATGTCTTAATTATCTATTACAAGGCTTTGGGGCAAATACATTACAAAAAGAAATAAAAATAAATGCGCAAAAAAGAATTAAAATCGAAGGTGTGAGGGCGTTACGGAAAGTAAATGTCTTAATTATCTATTACAAGGCTTTGGGGCAAATACATTACAAAAAGAAATAAAAATAAATGCGCGAAAAAGAATTAAAATCGAAGGTGCGAGGGCGTTGGACCCTTTAAAGGAATTAATGAATTAATTAATTTAAATAAAGGAAAGAACTTATTTTTTATGTTTTTTTGTATTTATGAAAATAAAGAGAATTAAATGGAATTAAAACCCTGATTCTAAGCATTTTTAATTATTAAAAAAATAAATTCAAGTTTGACCTAATTTACTGATTATTTAATTATAAGTTATTTACAAAAATAATTAATAATTAATAGTGATAAGAAAAAAAAGATTATTTATTAAGAAAAAGAATAAAAAATGCTAAAAGACTTGTTTTTATATTTTTTTAGTTATTAAGAAAAAGCATTAAAGTTGAAAACCTAAAATTAAAACTAAATTGATTATTAAATTTATTTACAAAATAAAATATTAGTGAACTAAATAAATAAATAAATTTTATTTTTAACTTGTCTGATTTTTTTGTATTTTTATGTTATAAAAAATTAATTTAAGGAATTAAAAGAAAATAATTGAAACAAAATAAAAAGGAAAAGAATAAAGGAAAGAAATACAAGCAAGGGGGTTTGTTGACCCTTTTGGAGGTTTATGGGAAGCAATTAGGCCCAACAGATTCAAGGCCTGTTTGAATTTTCCACGTTTGAGTGTGCATGGTTGACCAGCGCGTACCCTGGACTTCATACCATGGCCTTCAGATGGATCATTAGAGACACATGGCAAGCTAGGAGGCGAAGGCGCATGGTGAGTCTTTGAGGACATACTGCATAGAAGCGTGTTAGGAAAAAATACATGAATGAGTGGGGGGACCTGGGACTCGAACCCAGGTCCCAATACCTATATGCCAACGCCTTTACCAACCGTGCCACTGAGTCTTTTTGATATCATAGTGGACAATGCATAAGATAAGTGAGAAAGTGCTGGTGGCTTGAGAAAACGCGCCAAATTCAAACCATCCAATCTGGCTGAGACACGTCCATCGTCTTCTTCATGTTTTCTGCAAATAAAACATAGATAGCGGGGGTTTTAAACCCCCACTAAATGACACATACAAAAATAGCGAATAGAGCACCGTTAATCATAAATTGAGCGCGATGGTATGGTTAGATCCGTCTGGAGTTTCTGAGTTCAATGGCACTGGTTAGGACGGCCAATTTTTCCTTATGTATGAAACCCCAATTCAAGGTTCCTGAAACCCTAAAAAGTGTCCATGGCGACTTTCCATACGTGCAAGCATTCTTCAATTAAATGACACCAAAAGCTTCAGCATGATCATGTTAGTGTAAAACAACAATGGAAATGCATTGATATGGCATGTAAATTCAAATGCGTTTAAGAAAAATTTCAAGAAAAGGGCGACTGCGTTCTACCAGTTCTTGAGGTTAGGGGATGTGATTTTGATTGAGTTACATTCAGGAAGGCCTCAGCAAGCTTTTGAGATACTTTTTATGCCTTGAAACGCCTTCTAGATACCAAAACAGTTTTGAGATTTTTAAGAAAAAATGCAAGTTTTGTTTTCAGGTTTGGGCGCAGCTTGCTGGTTCTTGTGATTAGGTTTAGGTTTGTACATATATGTGGAATGAATTAGGGTAGAAATCCAAGTCCATAAACCTTTGCATTGATGACTTTGAATTCTTGATTTTGCATAATCTTTTCCAATCCTTTTTGCCATGAAAACTTGCTTATTTAGGAAGATTTGGTCCCCTTGAGCATATGCACGAAATCTTGAATGAATAAAGAGCCTATTAGCTGCATAAAAAGATTTAAAACACATGCTTTGCTATTTTTGTCATGTTTTATTTTAATTAAATGAATTAATAATAATAAAAATTCAAATAATTAATAAAAAATGATGAAATAACTCCCCTTTGGGTCAATGGGTCGTGCATAACTTTTGGATGATGATTCTTGGAAGAAATTGTGTCCCATTAGCAATTTTGAGGCATTTGAAGCAAAGTTGACTTTTCAAAGTTCCCAAAAATTTCCCAACTTCCACAAGGCATATCTTGCTCAATTTTTAAGCTTTGATAATGTTCTTGGATATTTTGGAAAGGTCTTGAAGTCCTATAACCAATGCCTTTGGTCCCATGTCATTTTGACTTACCAATCTCAAGTTATGGTCTTTGATTTAAAGTGCCTTTTTGTTGACTTTTGAAAATGACCTATAATTTTGAGATTGATAACTTTTTGTGAGAGCATTTCTTGGACTTGAAGTGTGAAGATGAGTTGTAGGAAATGTCATTCCCTTCAAAATGAGCTTTGGATGGAATTTTTCTGATAAACCATGTGGAAGTTATGCCTTGGTCAATTTGCAGTTGACTTTTTCAACTGTCCAAAAATAGAAACTTTTGCATCTTGAGACTTTTTGAGCCATACCTTGAGAATCATGATCAAGAATTGATCAAATGATGTTTGTGGCTTCAAAATAAGATGTTGACCAAAAATTTTGACTTTTGTCTGTCAAATGACCATTTTGCCCCTGCAGTTGACTATAGGGCAATTAGGGTTTCTGACTGTGCAATTTTGTGCTGTGAGTCTTGAAACTTGGCATGAGGATGCTTGACAATGTTTGTAGGCATGTGGGACTTGACTGGACCCTTGGAAACTTCAATTTCTTTGCCAGAACCAAAACCCTAATTTTTGACTGTTAGGAGGCAATTGGACTTTGCAACCCTTGGGAGATTTTGAAGCATGCTCTCAGCAAATCTTGAAGAAAATGGGAGGGCAAATTTTGGGGTACAACACCTACTATCCAGGCTTTCATTTTGAAGTAACCCTACTATCCAGGTCCCTTCTCCTTTATCTTCAAGCAGCAGTTTATAACACTACAAGGCCTGGACCCGACCAGATATGATCGATTTCACATTTCCCCAGCGAGTGGCTGTACGGCCTGGACCCTGACCAGGTATACGTTCTACTTTCACCTCCTCAGTCAGGAGATAATTCTTCAGTAGAGCAATAGACAATCGAAGCTCCTAGACTTTACTCCCCAGTGCATAAGTCAACATCCCCTGGCAAAGTTCCCCCTTGACAATAGGTACATGAACTCTCATCCAGGAATTTCTTATGCAACCAATCTTTTCTGGATGGCATCTTTAAGCCCGTCTCCTGTGATTTCCCGTCTCCTTCCAAATGGCATCTGTAAGCCCATTCCCTACATCACCAATCAATATTACTTCATGCGAGTGCAAATTTCTGGGCACTCTAGTGTTCAATCATCTTCCGCCTTCAGATCACGAAAGGAAGATCAACCAATCTACATCCTCAGGCTTAAGAAGATGGAACAGGGGCAACTTTTGTACCCCAAAATTTTCCCTCCCATTTCTCAAAGGATCATTCTGGACTCTCAGGTTTGTTTCTATCAAGTTCCAAGTCTTGAATTACAACTTTTCAAGAAAATCACTCATAAGGGCAAAATGGTCATTTGCACACCAAAGGAGTCAAACTATAACTTTTGAATCAAAAGAAATCAAGTTCCAAGAATCATATTTCATTAAGGCATGAAATTGGTTCATCAAAAATCAAAAATCAGAAGTTACTTTGAAAATCAAATTTTCTAAACGTTTAGGAAATTTTCTAAGTGTCTAGAGAATATGATACTTCAGAACTTCAGAGCCAGGCTCTATGTAAGTGCAGTCAGAAGTTGCAAACACGGTTCAGAACATGATTCTTCAGTTAGAACATAATTCTTCAGCATATGGAAGTGTGATACGATGGGAGAACTGACTTGAGGGTTTTGCGTTTTATCGCAAATGTTGCGGTTTGCAAGAGTCGCCACCAACTTTTCTTTTATCCAAAAGGAAAGGTGAAAATGCACAGGAAAGACCTTTAAGATTGTGTCTTGAGTTCGGGGGTATAGATTATGAAAAGGTAAGGTATTAGCACCCTTTTCATCCATGGTTTTCCATGGGCTCTTAGTTACTTGCTAGATCACTTGCTTTTGTTTTGAAATTGTGCTTTGTGTGGTTTTTGAAAGTATTTTGTAAAAGAGGCCATTTGTTTAGGCAATCTTTGTAATGATTCTCGTTCGTAAAAATGTATACAAAGATGTTTGTCTTTTTGAAAATGTTTTCAATGTTTGTAAAATGTTTGGAAATGTGTGTGTTTGTTTTGAAAATAACAAGGATAGTTGTTTGAAAATAGAGCAAGTAACTAGAAGTAATCTACCTACTTAAATGTCTTTCTTGTTCATTTTCTATTCCTTTGACATTATTGTCTTACCATTGATTTTGTAAGCAACCCTATCTTTGGATGTAAACGGGATGGGCGTGGGTCATCGTATAACCATGATTAGCAATGTTGCAAAGTATCTTAGCATTTTTTGAGGGACCAAGATCATTTTGTAAGGCAACTTTGAATAGCGTCATCGAGGGACTATGATCTTATATTTATTTGTTTTGCCAAGATACTTCGCGTGCGTAATATGGCTATTTTTGTATAAGGCAACCAAGTGGACAAACCCTAAGGGTGCTTGTGTGCAAGTGTGTTATTTTCATGCTTTGATTTTGTCTTAGATTTAGGGTTTTTCTATTTGTTGATTCTTATCTTGCCATACACGCCTAATTACTATAAAGTATAAGGAAAACAGTAAATTGCGTAAAATGAAATTCTACGCTATTACAATATTTAGGGGATGGGGGTACATATGTACGAATGGGGTTTGCAAGTAGAAATAAGTCTTAAGTTACTATTACAACCATATTGAAATAATGTACAAGAAATGTAAAATGGACTTGTTTAGAAAATGTTTTTGTCTTAAGGAAACAGAATAAAAGAAAATATTTTTATGTTTTTTATGTTAATAATAAAAAAAGATGAAAAGGAAAATAAAAATAAAAAAAAGGAATCAGCGTGTTGCTGATAAAAATGAAGTCAGAGGTTCTGACCCTGGCACGCTACAAAACAGAAACCTGTTAGTGAAAATGTATAAGGTCAGAAGTTCTGAACCCACTGGGAACACCGTAGTTTTCAGAAGTTCTGATACCACTGGCAATTAAACAGACTTCAGAAATGCTGGCACCAATGACAGAACTTGGTCTCTCCCTCTATGCTAGTCAGAACATCTGTAATTTGATTATTTCTCCATAAAACAGAAGACATGCATAGAACAGTTACAACAGATGTCATAGTGTTTCAGAAGTAAGAAATATCATAACCATGAATCAGAGGCAAGTATGTCTTTGCTAATCCTAACTCTGAGTTCTAATTTCTTCAAGAATTTCTGAACTGATTTATTCTCTATTTAAGCAGGAAGATGTATGAAGTCTCAGAATATGTTCAACATCAGAAACATGATATCTACATTTTATTTTTGAGCATGTAAATTTGGTGATGCTTAAGTAATATGGTGAGGGTCAGCAGAAATTTACCTTGCAGCTGGAAGAAGTTTTGTGAACCGGGGTTAACCTCAACTCTGATGATGTTCTGACCATCTTCTTCACGTACTCAGTAAGCTAGAAGTTTTCAGCTTATGGGAATGGCAAGGAGGTGATGTTCTGATTTCCTTGAGTGGATGGATAGAGAGTGTGCAGTAGTATGAATACAGAAGTTATGGCAGTTTCCAATGTGTGGATCAGAAACTGTATGGATGGCTTTAGTCGAGAATTATTTGAGAACAAGTGGAGTATGAATGCAAAGAACCAACAGTTAATAGGTTTTGTGTATTGTGTTTATAGTTCTTGGAACTCTTGGAATTTTGGCAGGGATTCAAGGCTTTTCTTTTCTCAAATTTTCGAACTCTTTTCAATGGCCAAAGGTGTTCCATTTATAGGCCAAGATTTTGTAGTTTTGGAGAGGTCAAGTAGCGCCAACATCATACGCTAGATGCTGACTTGTCCTTGAAGCAAGTTCAAAAAAGGGTGTGATGGTTGACAGTTTTTTTAGCCTAGACTGGAATAGCAAGTAGGGATTAAGGAAAAGTAAACCCACAAGCAAAAAGTAACGCATGGATCCCTCCAATACTTTTGTGTAAAAGTATTCTTTTAAGGATAACAAGGGTATTTCTATGCCACACATGGAGAGGTCCCTTGGACAAAGACTCAAAAGTGGTTGTGAGCATTAATGAGCATTAAATGATGATGAGATTTGTCAAAATCAGAAATCCTGTAATTTGAGATTTGGCATCATTGCTTAACTCTGGATCAGAAGTTCTACCAAGGACAAACATCCAACTCCTGATCCTTGTACCTTGTTGCCTCAGCATGTTCTGAAGGATTCCCCAGGCTTTCCAGTAACCTTCTTTGATTTTATCTCTGAAAAATCTGGATTAGACGTTCTGCTTCAGCGTAGCATCCAATCTTCTGATCCTCTTACCTTTTGGCTCTAGCATGTTCTGAAGGAGCTTTTAGGATTCATAGTACGCTTTATTACCTTCTTTGCATTATCCTAGCAAACTCTGACTGCACTTGCATAGATGTTGAAGAGCCATATTCTGACTGAAGACTATGTGCTGAACCATGTTTACAACTTCTGACTGCACCTGCCTGGAGGCTAGCTCAGAAGTTCAGAAGTCTCATTTTTCTTAAATACTTAGAAAAATCCCAAGTATTTAGAAATTTGGCTTTTCTATAGTAAATGTGACCCTGAACTCTTTGATGATACCAACTTCATATTCTGACATGTCTTGATGAAACATGATTCTTGAAATTTAGTTATGGTCCAAAAGTCAAAGTTAGACTTCTTAGTGTGCAAATGACCATTTTGCCCTTGTAAATGGATTGCTTGGCAAAAATTTGATTCAAGGCTTGAAACTAGACATGAGTAATCTTAGGGGTCCATGATGATACTTGAAAGTCACATGAAGCATTGATAGTTCAAAAAATCCTTGTGCAATCTCAAACCTTAATCCAGTCTGGAGTCAAAGAGATCTTGTGAGAATAATCTTGATAAATGAGAGGGAAAATTTTGGGGTACAACAAGAGGCTATGTTCAATGCTCCGGTTAGAATATGCCCCTTCAGCATTTGGAGGTTACTGATCTTCTGACCAGATTATCACCATAACACTCAGCAAATTCTGGATACTCTCTAGGCAGAGTTTGGTCAGAACTTCTAGGCAGGTTTTCACAAAGGATCAGACAAAATTTGCCAGGGTAATTCAAAGAAGGTTACAAGGCGTGCTGCAAGCTTCCCAGAAAGTATGAGGGCTCCCTCAGAATAGGCTGGAGCCAGAAGATACAAAGATCAGAAGTTTGATGTTCCCTCTAAATGATGCTGAAGCTGAACTTCTGACCCAAAATAAAACAATGAGGCAGAGTTTCACATGGAAGGGTTTCTGATTTGATAAATCTCATCATTATTTAATGCTCATTTAATGCTCACAACCACTTTTGAGTCTTTATCCAAAGGATTTCCCCACGTGTGGCATAAAAGTACATTTGCTGTCCTTGAAAAGCAGATTTTGTACAAAGTATATGCTGGGCCCATGCATCGCTTTTGCTTTTGAGGGTACTTTTTCTTGATTCATGCTTACAAATCCAGCTTAAGCACGGCTAAAAGCTGCTAACCACCTTACTTTGTGCCTTGAACCATACTTGTTTGGACTTGCTTCAAGAACAAGTCAGCGCCTAGCATATGATGGTTGTACCTTTGATTTCTCCAAGCTACTAAATCCTTGCCTATAAATTGAACTACATTTGCAACTGTGAGAGGGTTGAAAATTTGAGAAAAGAAAGCCTTGAACCCTTGCCAAAATTCCAAGAGTTCCAAAAACTGTAAAAACAACATACAAAAACTGTTAACTTCTGATTCCTTGCATTCAAACTTCATTTGTACTCAAGTGCTTCTTGACTGAAACTATCCACGCAGTTTCTGATTCACATATTAGAAGTTATCCTAACTTCTGCTTTCATACTGCTATACACTCTTCATCCACCTCCACCTCAAAGAAATCAGAATATCACCCCTTTGCTGTTCCAGAAGTTGAAAACTTCCAGCCTGCTGAGTACGTGAAGAAGCTGCTCAGAACATCATCAGAGTTGAAGTTAACTCTGGTTCACAGAATCTCTTCCAGTTGCAAGGTAAGCTTCTGCTGACTCTCACCACATTACTTAAGCATTACCAGATTTGCATGTTCAAAAATACAATGTAGATATCATGTTTCTGATGTTGTACATATTCTGAGATCTCATGCATCTTCCTTCCTAAGTAGGGAATAAATCAGTTCAGAACTTCTTGAAGAAATTAGAACTCAAAATTAGGATTAGCAAATTCACACTTGCCTCTGATTTATAGTTCTGATATTTCTTGTTTCTGAAACACTATGGCACCTACTATAACTGTCATAAGCACATCTTCTGTTTTGTTGAGAAATGACCAAGTTATGGATATTTTGACTAGCATGGAGAGGGAGACCAAGTTCTTCCAGTGGAATCAGAACTTTTGAAATCTACTTTGTTGTCGGTGGTATTAGAACTTCTGAAAATTAGCTTGTTCCCAGTGGACCCAGAACTTCTGACTTCACCCTTTTTTTCACTAACAGGATATCTGTTTTGCAGCAAGCCAGAGTCAGAATTTCTGACCTCCTTTAGTCAGCAATACGTTGATTCTATTTTTCTTTTCCTCACTATTTTTTCTATTACTTTCTTTCTCATTAATCAAAAAGACACCAAAAACATTTTTTTACATGCTTTATTTTATTTCTTAAAACAAAAGATCAAAAATATTTTCTTAAAATAAAATAAGTCCATTTTACATCTTTTGTACATTCTTATCCATTCGATATGGTTGTAATAATAATTTAGGATTTAATTTTATTTGCAATCCTCATTCATAAATATGTACCCCCATCCTCTAAAATATTGTAATAGGGTAGGACTTTACATTTTTGCAACTTATCGCTTTCAAATGTAAATACTAGTAATTAGGGTGTGTATGGCAAGAGATAAAATCAACAAGTAGATAACCCTAATCAAAGATTAAATGCATGCAAATCAAACACACTATTCACACATGCACTCTTAAGGTTAACTCCACTTGTTGCCTAAAAATGGACATGATATGCATGTGGGATGTCTTAGCACAAACAAAAATATAAGATCATAGTCCCTCAATGACGTTATCAAAGTTGACTTTCAAAATGATCTTAGACCCTAAAGAAAAGTGCTAAGTCATCTCACAACATTGCTATCATGGTCATACGATGACTCAACGCCTATCCCTTCACATCCAACGATGGGGCTTCTTACCAAATCAATGGTGAGATAGCAACATCTAAGGGAGGAGGAAAATCACATCTAAGACCTTTATGAGTAGGTAGATTTGCTCTTAGTTACTCGCTTGCTCACAACAAAAACATTTATACACCAACACTCTCACTTTGAAACATTTTCAAAAGATAACACTTTGTACGCGTTCTTATAGAAACGAGAGCCATTACAAAGAAAACCCTTTTCAAAATCACTTTCAAAAACACTCTACACCTCTTTGAACTATTTTCAAAATAAAACTTTGTAAGCATTCTTAAAGAAACGAGAATCATTACAAAGTCACATTTTAAAAACACTTTCAAAACCCACACCACAAGCACATTCAAACAAAAGCAAGTGATCTAGCCTGTAACTAAGAGCCCATGGAAAACCATGGATGAAAAGGGTGTTAATACCTTCCCTTTTTATAATCTACCCCCGAACTAAAAAACATCTCTAAAGGTCTTTCCTATGCTTTTTCACCTTTCCTTTAGGATAAAAGAAAAGTCAGTGGCGACTCTTGCTGTAACACCCCAATTCTACCCCAAGCAATTTATGCAAAATAAATCAGAGTTATAAAATTTCAATCATACAAATGAATCGGGACGTCAAAAATTCTTCTAACAAATTCATTGCATTTCATTATGGATATATAACACTTTTTCGAATCATCGGATGAACCATCAACGTAGCATCTTTAATAAAATAAGTCAACATCTACGCAGCGAAATTCTTCAATAACATCTTTAAATAAAACAGCAACTATGAAACATCTCATATTTAATGAAAACCAAATTAAATTCAACAACTAAAAATAATCAATCAAAACAGCAAGCGTTTATTCCCCCGAGTGTTACATATCAGAGTAATGACACCGACTCAAACTATTGAAGGTATACAGCCTTCACTCTCGATTACCTGCACGTTACCAACATAGGGGCAACATTCAAACAGAAAGGGTGAGATATCTAACAATATAATAAGGTGCATGATAATTAATATTCATTCATCCACATCAAAATACACTTCTTTATGAAATTATATAATGCGACTCAATACTATGCAAATGCATGTGGTACCATTGGAGCTGAACTCCCATGTCAAAAATTTGCCAATTAATAGAGGAACCAACAAGGCATAGCCTTCATCTCAAATTTTCCAATCCAGGCCATCTCAACGAGCATAAGCTCCATCTCAGAAATGCAATGTATGCGACACGACCATGAATGTAATGATAACACCCAAGTTAACAACATCTCAAATTAACATCTCAAATTATCATCTCAAAACGTCTCAAATTATCATCTCAAAACATCTCAAATTTTCATCTCAAAACATCTCAAATTAACATCTTTAAATAATCTTAATAATTCATCTAACATTTTCGTTTTTAAATCATCAAACATCATTTTAATATTAATAAATTCTGGTTAATAACATAGCAGCATTTAATATTATTTCACAGCAAATCAACACTGTTATCCTGAAAATCTAACGTCAAGACCATCGCTTCCTACTGTTATGGTGCAAACAGCAGCCCCTAACAGCTAACACTCATCGTTCTGCACAAAACAGCATAAGGACCGTCCATCTTATGACCATGCATCCTCTAACCAAAGCTATTTCTAAATACACAACTTCTAATGATGCAACTTCTGGAAACACAATCCTCTGACTGCTATAACTTCTGACTAACGCAACCTCTGATCAGATGCAACCTCTGATCATCTCATCTTCTGACTAATGACATCTTCTGATCAATGACATCTTTTGACCAGATACAACTTCTGATCATCACATCTTCTGACTAATGCCATCTTCTGACCAGATACAACTTCTGATCATCACACCTTCTGACTAATGCCATCTTCTGACCAGATACAACTTCTGACCAGATACAACTTCTTCCCAGATACAACTTCTGATCTTCACCGTCCTCTGACTGACCACACCTTCTGACCCATACAACTACTAACGTCAGAACTTCTATCCTGCACTAATCTAACGCAACTTTTGTCAGCATCCTCCTAACGTCAAAACTACTACTTTTCCTTAACGTTATTATTTTAATTCCTTTTTCCTGTTATCAACCTAATTAGGAACAGTACCTAACGCCATCCCTAATTGATTCATTATTCTGAAACATCAACTTCTGATTGTTCACGCCTAATTCTACATTTTTCCTCCTTGCATAATTCTGCGTTTTTCCATAACAACAATGGTTCTGCATTTTCTGTACTGCAACAATTCTACGTTTCTCCTTCCCTGTTCATCACTACAGATTCATACCTAAAGTCCTAAACTTAATCTAATCGCGACGATTCTTCACCATAATTACCTTATAATTCCACAGCAATTACACAACATCAAAACATCATTATTCATCCAAAATTTCATCGATTCTCATCACAAACAATCATATAATTTCAATTTAGGAACGAAACAACAACCACCTCTAACCCCACATATCAATCATCATAAACCAAATTATAGAGTTAGAACCCCACCCTTACCTTGGATTGAAGGTCGCTCTACAATTTCCAGTTGGATTCACGTTCTTCCCATTTCCCACTTTCTCCAAGAGTTTGCACGTTCTTCTCAATCCTTATTTCTTCCCACTGCTTCCTCTTTCTATTCCAACAACAAATAACAATATAACCCTATTATTCTATTATCTCCTTATTGGGCTTAAAACCAACACACCCCCTTATTACTTCTATTCTCTCAAAATAAGCCCACACTTAAATAATATTACACTTTTAATATTATTTCTCCACATAACATTATATCTCTAATATTATTTCTCCACTTAATAACATAAATCCAATTAATTAAAATACAACTTCACAAATATTCCAAAAATAATTTAATTAAATAATTAATTAAATTACGGGCGTTACAACTCTCCCCCACTTAGAATATTTTCGTCCTCGAAAATTTACCTCAATCAAACAATTCAGGATAGGAGTCTCGCATCTTGCCCTCCAATTCCCAAGTCATGCTTTCTCCTGCAGCTCCCAACCAAACCACTTTAACCAAGGAAATCTCTTTGCCCCTCAGAGTCTTCATTTCACGATCCACAATCCGTACAGGCATCATCTCCACCGTAAGATTATCCCGTACTTGCACATCATCCATATGAATCACATGAGATGAATCTGAAATATACTTCCGAAGTTGCGACACATGAAACACATCTTGCAAATTCGAAAGATTAGGCGGTAAAGCCACTCTATAGGCAACATTACCCACTCTCTCTGAAATATGATACGGTCCAATAAAACAAGAAGTGAGCTTCTTAGACTTCAATGCTCGTCCAACGCCAGTCACAGGTGTAACTCTCAAAAACACATGATCACCACCTTGAAATTATAAATCCTTTCTTCGCTTGTCATGATAACTCTTCTGTCTACTTTGTGAAGCTTTCATCTTTTCTCGAATCAACTTCACCTTCTCGGTAGTCTCACGAACAAGTTCAGGTCCAAGTACTACACTTTCTCCAGATTCATGCCAACATAACGAAGTTCTACATCTCCGACCATACAACGATTCAAAAGGTGCCATCCCAATACTAGAATTGTAACTGTTATTATACGTGAACTCTACCAACAGAAGATAAGTATCCCACGAACCTCCCTGCTTAAGAACACATGCCCTCAACAAGTCTTCCAACGATTGAATAGTTCGTTCAGTCTGACCATCTGTCTGAGGATGATATGCTGAACTCAATCTCAACTTAGAACCCAACGCTTCTTGCAAACTCTTCCAAAAATCAGAAGTAAATCTTGGATCTCTATCTGACACAATACACAAAGGAACACCATGCAACTTCACAATCACACTGATATAAATCTCAGCCAACTTCGGCACTGGAAAACTGATGTTAATAGGAATAAAGTGAGCTGACTTCATAAGCTTATCAACAATCACCCAAATCTAATCATGTCCTCTTAAAGTATTAGGCAACCCCGTCACAAAGTCCATTGAAATGCTATCCCATTTCCACTCTGGAACTTCCAACGGTTGCAACAATCCTGCAGGCTTCTGATGTTCAATTTTCGACTTCTGACAAGTCAAAAATGCATACACAGACCGAGCCATATCACTCTTCATCCCATGCCACCAAAACAAGCCTTTCAAATCTTGATACATCTATGTAGCTCCTGGATGAATACTCAACTTACTTCTACGGCTCTCTTCAAGTATCACCTTCTTCATCTCAGCATCATCAGGAATACAAATCCGATTATGAAACCTCAACACACCTTGCTCATCTAGCTTAAAAGCGTTACTCTCAGATTGATCAGTCCGAACCATCAAATCTACCAGCTTCACATCCAACTTCTGAGCTTCTCTGACACTGTCTAGAAATTCATTATTAATCTTCAACATACCCAACCTGACACTCTGCGACGTAACCTCGCAAACTAAGCTCATATCTCTGAACTGCTCAATCAATTCCAACTCTTTAATCATTATTGTTGACATATGTAAAGTCTTTCGGCTCAACGCATCAACTACCACATTCGCCTTTCCTGGATGATAATTCAAACTGAAATCATAATCCTTTAACAATTCCAACCATCTTCGTTGCCTCATATGCAGCTCTTTCGGATCAAACAAATACTTCAAACTCTTATGGTTACTAAACACTTCAAATCTAGAACCATAAAGATAATGCCTCCAAATCTTCAATGCAAAAACAACTGCAGCAAGTTCTAAATCATGCGTAGGATAGTTCTTCTCATGAGTCCTTAACTGCCTCGATGCATAAGCAACTACCTTACCATTCTACATAAGCACACCTCCCAAACCCATCTTAGAAGCATCACAATAAACCACAAAAGGCTCTCCTGGATTAGGCAACGTCAGAATCGGAGCCGACGTCAACCTCTTCTTCAATTCTGTGAAACTTTCTTCGCAATGAACATCCCATACAAATGCTCTACCTTTACAAGTCAACTTAGTCAACGGAAGTGACAACTTAGAAAACCCTTCGATAAACCTTCTATAATAACCAGCTAATCCCAAGAAGCTTCTAATCTCAGTAGCATACTTTGGAGTTTCCCATTGCAACACAGCATCAACCTTCGATGGATCTACAGCAATGCCACTACCTGAAATCACATGACCAAGAAAACTAACCTCTTTTAACCAAAATTCACACTTGGACAACTTTGCATACAACTTATTCTCTTTCAGAATCTGCAATACTACTCTTAAATTCTCAGCATGCTCTTCTCCTGACTTAGAGTAAATCAAAATATCATCAATGAACACCACTACAAACTGATCCAAATAAGTATGAAAGATACGATTCATATACTCCATAAATACTCCCGACACATTAGTAACACCGAAAGGCATCACCGAATACTCGTAATGTCCATAACGCATTCTGAAAGTCGTCTTATGAATATCTTCATCTTTCACTTTAATCTGATGATAACCCGACCTCAAATCAATCTTACTAAACACACGAGCATCCACTAATTGGTCCATCAAGTCATCTATTCTTGGAAGAGAATACTTATTCTTAATCGTTACTTTATTCAACTGTCTATAATAAACACAAATCCTCATACTTCCATCTTTCTTCTTCACCAACAACACTGGAGCTCCCCACGGGGATACACTTGGTCTTACAAACCTCTTCTCAAGTAATTCTTCCAATTGCTTCTTCAACTCTGACAACTCAGGCGCAAACATCCTGTATGGTGTCGTAGACACAGGTATGGTACCAGGTACAAGATCAATTGCAAATTCAACTTCCTCTCTGGCGGTACATCAGGAATATCATCAGGGAAAACTTCAGGAAACTCACATACCACCGGCAATTCCTCAATTACAGCTCGAGTCTCTACAGGTAGCAACGCCATCAATGAAAACATATGTGCTTCCTCTTGCATCAACTTCCTCAACTGCCTAGCAGACAACAGACCATCTTCCTCTTCCTCAGGAGTAGAAAAATTCACAGACTTGTCATAACAGTTGATATGAACGCAGTTATGCCCTAACCAGTTCATACCCAGAATTACATCAAAACCTCTTAACGGTAAACAAACCAAATCAAAAGCAAAGTCTCTGTCGAAGATCGACAAGGGACACTTAGCACACACAAAAGAAGTAGTCACCGACCCCTTGGCTGGAGTTTCGACGACCATTTCTCCATCCAAAGAAGACAACACAAGACCCAATCTTTCAACACAATCAACAATAATAAAACAATGCGTAGCACCAGTATCAATAATAGTGATTAAAGGAGTACTATTAATGAAACATGTACCTCTAATAAGTATGTCCTCAGCAGCTGTATGATCCTCAACCAAAGCAAACACTCTACCACTTGATTGAGCCCTCTTCGGTTTCGGACACTGGCTACCAATGCGCCCTTCTTCTTTACAGTTGAAACAGACCACACTCTTGTGCTCACACTCTGATACAACATGTCCGTTCTTGCCACAACGGAAACACCTCTTCACTTCAGCAACACACACATTACTCTTGTGTCCAGGTTTCCCACAATTAAAGCAAATCACACCAGTAGGAGCATCTTCCCCATTAGTCCTCTTTCCATGAATAACTCTTTGTTTACCCTTACCAGCTGGGGCATTATAAGGTTTACCACGATTCTGCGGGTGCCTACCCCTCTTCTCACTGATAATCTTGTAATGAGCATTATTATCTTCCTCATAAATCCTGCATCTATCAACCAAATCAGCAAAGACACAGATTTTCTGATATCCAACTGCTTTCTTAATCTCCGGGCGCAACCCATTCTCAAACTTAATACACTTTTAAAACTCTGCATTTTCCTCAGCGTAATGCGGATAAAACTTGGCCAACTCAGCAAACTTGACAGCATACTCAACAATAGACAAATTCCCTTGCTTCAACTCAAGGAACTCAACTTCCTTCTTACCACGGACATCTTCAGGGAAATAATTTCTCAAAAACTCCCTACGGAACACAGCCCAAGTGACATTCTCACCTGCAGCTTCTAACTTCTGGCAAGTCTCTAGCCACCAGTCATCAGCCTCGACTGCTAGCATATGAGTCCCATAACGAACCTTCTGTGCTGGAGTGCAGTCCATCACGCGAAAGATTCTCTCAATCTCTTTCAACCATTCCAAAGCTCCGTCAGGGTCATACTTTCCCTTGAACGTAGGTGGATTTTCTCTCTGGAAGGTCGCCAAGCTACGAGATCCAACATTCCCGTTAGCATTCGGCTGATTTTCCATCGCATGAGCCATTGCTTCTAAGGCAGCAGCAAGAGCATCATCATTCCTTCCAGCCATCTCAACTTCTCACTACAACATAAACAACGATTAGAACTCAAATAACAATACTCGATCGTTAGACAACTACGACTCGACGACAAGGTTGGACCAACCTTTTGCTCTGATACCAACTTTGTAACACCCCAATTCTACCCCAAGCAATTTATGCAAAATAAATCAGAGTTATAAAATTTCAATCATACAAATGAATAGGGACGTCACAAATTCTTCTAACAAATTCATTGCATTTCATCGTGGATATATAACACTTTTTCGAAACATCGGATGAACCATCAACATAACATCTTTAATAAAATAAGTCAACATCTACGCAGCGGAATTCTTCAATAACATCTTTAAATAAAACAGCAACTATGAAACATCTCATATTTAATGATAACCAGATTAAATTCAACAACTAAAAATCATCAATCAAAACAGTAAGCAATCATTCCCCCGAGTGTTACATATAAGAGCAATGACACCGACTCGAACTATTGAAGGTATACAGCCTTCACTCTCGATTACCTGCACGTTACCAACATAGGGGCAACATTCAAACATAAGGGGTGAGATATCTAACAATATAATAAGGTGCATGATAATTAATATTCATTCATCCACATCAAAATACACTTCTTTATGAAATTATATAATGCGACTCAATACTATGCAAATGCATGTGTTACCATTGGAGCAGAACTCCCATCTCAAATATTTTCCAATTAATAGAGGCATCAACAAGGCATAACCTTCATCTCAAATTTTGCCAATCCAGGCCATCTCAACGAGCATAAGCTCCATCTCAGAAATGCAATGTATGCGACACGACCATGAATGTAATGATAACACCCAAGTTAACAACATCTCAAATTAACATCTCAAATTATCATCTCAAATTATCATCTCAAATTATCATCTCAAAACATCTCAAATTTTCATCTCAAAACATCTCAAATTAACATCTTTAAATAATCTTAATAATTCATCTAACATTTTCGTTTATAAATCATCAAACATCATTTTAATATTAATAAATTCTGGTTAATAACATAGCAGCATTTAATATTATTTCACAGCAAATCAACACTGTTATCCTGAAACTCTAACGTCAAGGCCATCGCTTCCTACTGTTATGGTGAAAACAGCAACCCCTAACAGCTAACACTCATCGTTCTGCATAAAACATCGTAAGGACCGTCCATCTTCTGACCATGCATCCTCTAACCAAATCTATTTCTAAATACACAACTTCTAATGATGCAACTTCTGGCGACACAATCCTCTGACTGTTATAACTTCTGACTAACGCAACCTCTGATCAGATGCAACCTCTGATCATCTCATCTTCTAACTAATGACATCTTCTGACCAATGACATCTTCTGACCAGATACAACTTTTGATCATCACATCTTCTGACTAATGCCATCTTCTGACCAGATACAACTTCTAACCAGATACAACTTCTGATCATCACACCTTCTGACTAATGCCATCTTCTGACTAGATACAACTTCTGACCAGATACAACTTCTGACCAGATATAACTTCTGATCTTCACCGTCCTCTGACTGACCACACCTTCTGACCCATACAACTACTAACGTCAGAACTTCTATCCTGCACTAATCTAACACAACTTCTGTCAGCATCCTCCTAACGTCAGAACTGCTACTTTTCCTTAACATTATTATTTTAATTCCTTTTCCCTGTTATCAACCTAATTAGGAACAGTACCTAACGCCATCCCTAATTGATTCATTGTTCTGAAACAACAACTTCTGATTGTTCACGCCTAATTCTACGTTTTTCCTCCCTGCATAATTCTGCGTTTTTCCATAACAGCAATGGTTCTGCATTTTCTATACTGCAACAATTCTACGTTTCTCCTTCCCTATTCATCACTACAGATTCATACCTAAAGTCCTAAACTTAATCTAATCGCGACGATTCTTCACCATAATTACCTTATAATTCCACAGCAATTACACAACGTCAAAACATCATTATTCATCCAAAATTTCATCGATTCTCATCACAAACAATCATATAATTTCAATTTAGGAACGAAACAACAACCACCTCTAACCCCACATATCAATCATCATAAACCCAATTATAGAGTTATAACCCCACCCTTACCTTGGATTGAAGGTCACTCTACAATTTCCGGTTGGATTCACGTTCTTGTCGTTTCCCACTTTCTCCAAGAGTTTGCACGTTCTTCTCAATCCTTATTTCTTCCTACTGCTTCCTCTTTCTATTCCAACAACAAATAACAATATAACCCTATTATTCTATTATCTCCTTATTGGGCTTAAAACCAACACACACCCTTATTAATTCTATTCTCTCAAAATAAGCCCACACTTAAATAATATTACACTTTTAATATTATTTCTGCACATAACATTATATCTCTAATATTATTTCTCCACTTAATAAAATAAATCCAATTAATTAAAATACAACTTCACAAATATTCCAAAAATAATTTAATTAAATAATTAATTAAATTACGGGCGTTACACTTTCTATCCGCAATATTTGCGAATACAAAACGCAAAACACCTCAAGTCAGTTCTCCCACCATATCACACTAGGCTTTAAGGTCAAGCCCTCACAATCTAGTCGGTCGAGAGCCTTCTTCGGCAGGACATTCAGTGAAAACCCAATATCTACCAGCACATGAGCCATAGTGGTGCCCCTGCATTCGATCGAGACATGCAGAGCATCATTATACTTCCTCCCTTTCGGTGTCAAATCGGCATCTGAAAAACCCAACCCATTGTCAATAGTCAGGCTGGCCACACAGTCTTTGAATTGATTATCTGAGGTCTCTTGTGGAACATGCACAGTTTTTAGGAATACAATCAAAGCCTTCGCATAGGCCTCAGAACACAGCAATAGAGACAACATTGATATCTTTGAGGGGGTCTGCCCCAGCTGCTCGACCACATTGTAGTCGCTCTTTTTAATTATCTTCAATATTTCCTCTATCTCTTGCTTAGAGGCTTCTACGACAATTTTTCTAGGTGCCTTCCTCCGGGAAGGCTCACCTATAGCTTCTTTGCCTCGGGTACCAGATGAATCAACGACAGGGGTAACAATTGGAGTAAGAACATGAGTAGTAGTTGAAGCACCAATAGGAATAGCGAGCGAAATAACGACAGGTTTATTGACAGTCTTTGGGGAAATCTTGGGAGAGAAAACCCTTCCACTTCTGGTGATCTTACTGGTCCCAACAAAGTTACTGACATCGGGATCAACCTCTTCATCCTTCAGATCTTGTTTAATTCCATGATAGTAGACATCAACGCCATAATGCCAAGGGACAGCCTTATCTGAGGCGTATGGGACATGACCAGGAAGGGTGATTATTAATGGAGTGACTCTTGGATCAGATGTAATCTTAACAGGTCTTCTCGAGGAGACCTTGGAAGGATTGGAGGAAATGGTTATAATTGCAATATCTTCACATGGAATAGTTGGGATCAAAGTTTTCTCGAACAAAATTTCTCTGCTGTCCATCAGGCGTTGGACACCTGTTTTCAGCAAATGGCAACCAGAAGGCAGAGATGAACACACGTGGTAACCTTCATCACAACCCGGAAATAAACCGGCCAGCAACAAATTCTTCTTAACAGTCATGAGAGGAGTAGAAACTTCATCAACTGAGGTCACAAATAGATCGGTATCAACATCATTAACTCCACGATTATGCTTAGGCATGGGAGAAATTATGACATTGGGCGTTTCTGGAGCATAGAACTCAATCTCCTTGGCCTGAATCAGATCCTGTACCTTATTTCTCAGAGCCCAGCAGTCATTTGTATCGTGGCCAGGACTCTCAGAATGATAGGCACACCGAGCATTTAGATTGTACCGAGGAGACGTAGTATTCAGATTCTTGGGAGCCTCTTTCAAGGTTTCCAAGTTGGATTGTAGCAGATGAGGTAGAACTTCAGCCAACTTCATGTTAATCCGGGTAAACTGCCTTTGTGGTCTTTCCACCCTTTGTTGATTGTTGCGTTGTGGAGCAGCCGCAGGTCTAGGTATCATTACAGCACTTACTGTTTGACGGTGTTCAGCTCTACTTTGGCCTCTCGGGCTATAGATGGAACTGGCTTCCTTCTTACTAGTAAAAGGCTTCTTTATCGAACTCGAAGAGGCGTCTTTCTGTATCTTACCGCTCCGAATCACAGCTTCTACCCTTTCTCTTGTTAATATCAGCTCGGTGAATCCAGCTGATGAGCTACCAATCAATTCTTTAAAGAAAGGACCAGACAGTGTCCCAAGAAACATATCAACCAACTCCTTGTCAGATAAAGGTGGTTGGACTCTTCCAGCCAAGTCTCTCCACTTCTATGCATAGTCCTTAAATCCTTCACCTTCACCCATGGTCATACTCTGGAGTTGAGTACGAGTGGGGGAAAGGTTGGCGTTGTATTGATACTGCTTATAAAAAGCAGCGGCCAAATCCTCCCAGTTTCGGACATTGGTTCTCTCCAGTTGGTAGAACCATTCAAGCTGAGTCCTTGACAGGCTGTCTTGAAAGAAGTGAACCCACAAGTTTCTATCAGCGATGTGGGGTTGGATCTTCCTTACATAGGAACAGAGATGGAGCTTTGGGCAAGACACCCTATCGTACTTTGCAAAAATTGGAGCCTTAAATTTCTGCGGGATGACCACTCCCGACACCAATCCCAATTCTTCGAAATCCAACCCAGGTATCCTCTGGACTTCCATAGCACTCAAATGATCATCCAACTGCTTGTACCTATCCTTAGTGGGAGGATACTTCTCATCATTGTAGTCTGTATCATTGTCAGAAACTTCAGGACTGGGGTCATTTTCCCTTGTCTCTCTTTCTTGGTTCTCCCCTTCCTTGGATGAGGAGGTCAGATCGACTGGTTACTTTAACGCCCCCCTAAACCTTATGCCCATATTCAGAATACCAGAGACCTTCTTCTTTTTCTTCTTCTCCTTCAGGATGAGGGCTTTCAGATCCTCCTGCCCTTTCGCAAGAGTTGTGAACATTTGTTGGAATTGGGTATTTTGTGCCTGAAGATCTTTGATGCTTTGTTCAGAAGACATTTCTGCTGAAATAAACAGTGAAGAAGATGAGAAGCCTGTTATGGTACCTGTATATGCAGTGTTTATGGATGGGATATGTAATAATTTCAAAGACGTTGGGAAATTTAAATTTGCGAACCAAAATGAAACAAAGATTTTATTAGTAGAATTCAAAGTTCAATCTCCTTTTAGGCGTTACAATTAAAACAATTCTAAAAAACTAGAAAAAAAATCAAATTTCCCATGGATGCTTCCTCTTCGTGTTGAGATAGGCATTAAGGCTTCTTTCCTCATGAAGTTGCTTTGTGAGCTCTAAAACCTTCCTCTCCTGTGCATAGAACTGATCCCTATAAGTATCCCAGTCTTTCTTCAACTCAATCCAAGACCTCTGTAGTTCTTCAAGATCAGTGGGCATATCAGGATGGAAAACCGTGTAAGGCATACCCCCTTCAGTAGTGGGTTCCACAATCACTGGTAAAATGGCCATGTAGGGCATCATAAGTTTCTGGGCGCGAGCTCGTACCCATTGGAGATAAGGTTCCATAAGAATGGAAGCCTTAGGCCCTAAAGCCTTGGTGCCAGATCTGTTTACCATGCTCCAAGCTTGTATGAACCTCTGGCGATACCCTTGAACATCATCCTCATAGTTAAATACAATGCCCTCGATAAGTAACTCATGAGGACCATCCCTTTGAGCACAAACAAATTTTCGAAGAACCATAAAAGGATTGTAAGTTATGCCTCCCCTAATGCCAAGTAATGGGACATTAGGGTACTCCCCGCAACAGTCAATAAAAGCAATATCTCCCATAGTTCGGGAATACTAGAGAATATTCGTGTGAGCGAGTGACATTATCCTTTGCGACCAACCCAAACCTTATTCATTCTTCATTATGGACTTAGGGAGGTGAGAAATAAACCACCTCGACATCAATGGCATGCAGCACATAAGAACCCCTCTTCTCTTCATGGTACGAGTATGGAGAGCGTGCAAGATATCTCTGAGCAAGGTAGGCACAGGGTTGCGAGAGAGGAAGATCTTGATAGCATTCACATCTATGAATAAGTCTGGATTAAGGAATAGTACTAACCCATAGATTAGAAGGGCCAAGACCTCCTCAAAAGCTTGAAAGTCCATATCATCCCAAAACAATTGGGCCTTGTCTATTAGGAACTTGGCTAGAAAACCCTTGACTCCGCTTCTTGTTTCCCAATTTGATACCACATCGGCCCGTTTCAGATGCAAGGCTGAGGAAATGACTTCTGGCTTAGGAACCCCTTTTAAACCTGTGAAAGGCAACTGTTCAAGAATGGGTATATCCAATAACTGAGAGAACTCTTCTATGGTATGCACCAACTGATAGTCTGGGAAGGTGAAGCAGTGGTGCTTGGGATCAAAGAACTGAAAGAGTACACTCGTCATCTTTTCATCAAAGTTTGAAGTAACCAGGTTGAGAAGTCGACCATGTCTCTTAGTGAATGCATAAGTTTCAGGAACCCTTGATACTAGCTCCTTGAGTTGGGGAGGTATTCTCACAAAGCTGATTCGAATAGTGTTTCTACGAGCGGAAGCCATGATCTATAAAACAGAACAAAGATAAATTCCCTTGGTCCTTGAAATGATTAGTGTAATAAGAATGGATGCTATGTTATGATGCATGATGTTATGTTTAAACAGAATAAATCACACACAAGAAAAACACACAATAGACCTTAGGTTCAAAGGGTTGCATGAGGTTAAAGGTAAGTACCCTCTTAAAGTTTAGTTTGTTTCAAACCTGTCTTAGAAAAGTAACCGGGTTATAAAGATTCTCAATATCATTGACCATCCTTTATAGGGCATTGTTTCAGCTCAAGCAATCTTTTCTTGCGGCCGAAATATCCCAAAAGTCTGACCTCAATGAGTGTAGCATCGAGTATCAACCAATCCTTAGCTTTATACCGAGGCCGGCTATCTCACTACTTTCTAATGGCCAAGTTTGTTCAACTAAGGTTCTAAGGTCCGTTAGTGCTTCACGACACCACGTGGCGGCCCCGTATTCTCCTCGTTTCCACAGAAGGATACCGGTACCAACCAAAGTGTCACACCAACACAGCCATCGCTTAAACCATATCAGTCTACACCGTACAGTCTCCACGATCTATTATTGTTTACCTAAAAAAGTGCCCCAGATCCGGGTGTAGGATATTTAACAATACCCAAGAAAAAGCCCTTAAAGATAAAGCAAGCAAAGCAAATAGGAAAGCAATTTAAAAAATGACCTAAATCCTAAGGTAAACCCCACTTTATACAATTATTCCCCAGCAGAGTTGCCAGTTCTGTGATACGGTGGCAGAACCGACTGTTATACTGGTTTGTGTTTTTTGTTTGCAAATGTTGCGGTAAGCAAGAGTCGCCACCGACTTTTATTTCATCCTACAAAGGAAAAGGAAAAAGAACAGAAAAAACATTTTTCGAGATGTTTCTGAGTACGGGGGGTAGATTATAGAAAGGGAAGGTGTTAACACCCATTCTATCTGTGGTTTTCCACGGGCTCTTAGGTACTTGCTCATTTTTAAATTGCTTGTGCGTGTTTGTTTTGAAAAGTTTTGTTTACATCGTGATAACCCTTGTATCGGTTCTGAAGGGTGTGACGAAGTTGTTTTGAAATTTTTTCTTTTAAAAGTGTTTGTGTGAAAAGTTTTTGTATTGAGCAAGTACTTAAGAGTTTTATACCTACTCGAAAAATGTCTGTTCATTTCTGTTTCCTTTAGACAGCGATGTCCTACTATTAAGGAGTAGGTAGCTCCGTCGTCGGATTTATAAAGGGACTTTCGAAGGGACAAAATGGTCTCTGGAAGCAACAAGTAAGGATTCCTTAGCGTTTCGAAGGGACTATTGTCATAAGATCAATTCGTAGTCAACTCGAGGGACAAGTAGGGACTATGATCTTTTATTACGATATTGAATCACGGGTCATTACTAAGGTATCCCTACATTCGAGGGACACGACCATTATTTCCGAGGCAACCAAGTGGGGCAAACCCTAGGAGTGAGCATGTGCATGTGTTTGACTTCAGTTATTTAATCTTTACACAATTAGGGTTGTCTACCATTTTAATTTGATTTATCTTTCGCATGTAATCCTAATGTCCATACATCTAACAATTTATAGTTGCATAAATTAAAAGCGGAAAAGAAAATCTACGCTATTACAAGGCTTTTGGACAGATACACAAATATTTGACTGAAAATAAAGATGCGGAAATTTGAAATCCTAATTTATCTATTACAAACCCAAAGCAGATACAATAATTTGAATTAAAAGAAAGTAAAGATGCGCGCGACGAAATAAATACGAGAATGAGGTCTAAGTCCTAAAAAATCTAATCAATTAAAGAGAAAATATTTTTTGTATTTTATTATTGAAAAAAAAATTTTGAAATCTTAACCTAAATCTAATTAATTAAAAAAAACATTTTTTTGGTATTTTATTTAAAAAATTAAATATTTATCAATTAAACCTAATTTGTTTAATTAATTTTAATTATGAAAACAATCAAATCAAAATTAATTAATTTCCCCAAAAAAACTAATTTTAATAAAAAACCTAATTCCACATTTTTTGTGGTTTTCTGATTTTATGATTTAATAAAAAAAATATTTTTTGTAAAACAATCAAACTATAAATAAATAATAAACAATATTAAGCTAAAAAAAGTGAGAATGGGCCTGATATGATGAGCAACTTGGGGGTGTCCTGCTAATTCTGTGTTGGGCCCAAGGCTAGTGGCCCAGGGTCCTGTGCCTGATCCACTGGGACCAGCTTCTGAGGGTTTATGATGGGCCAGCATATATTGCACGTTGGATCTGTGATGGAGATTAATCCAAGGGATGAGATCAGAGAGCGCGTGGGGTCTTCAGAAGATGAAGTGCATTGGATCTGCAACCAGATAATTAGAAAAATGCAAAAGCAACGCGCCTGGGATCGAACCTGGGATGCTTTCTTTAAACCCTTCGCCCTTAACCGTCTGCGCTGCTTGTTAACTTGTGTATATAAATAACAAAAATCAATATAATATAAAAACAAGGTCTAATGCTGAGTCAACCTAACATGCGTGCATTTTGGGCCCCTGTTATTTAAATGAATGAATCACAGGCTGCTATCCTGCCACATCTGCATAGGGAGGGTCAAACCACCCCTCAGGGTGGTTGACCACCATCGTCTCCTGCGATCTCAAAAGTCCAACCTGCAAAATAGCGGGATTTTGGTCCAGAAATTTGGCCTACCCCCCCTAAATCATAGGCTGCGAGTTCAACCATGGGGTTAGTTTAACCTAAAACGACCTGCATCCTTAAAAATGAAGCTTGTACTTCTATAAACCCTAGCAATGGTGATTTGCAGTTATGGCCTTGTTCCTTGCATGTAACACGTTAGATAATTCACAAATAACAATAGCACTATGAATATGCAGCCAAAAAGCATTTATATCAAGAGTTAAGCGAGTTTTGAGATCAAGAATTTTTCCAATGTGAGAAGATCGGGCTAGGGCGATTCAAGGTGCTTTGGCCTTCAAGGGTGGATGAGATGAGGTGTTGGGATCCTTAGAATGATAATAGGATGCCTAGATTAGACTGAAGAAGGCTGGATCGTATGTTTTAGAGTTGCACCTTTCTTGGACAATTTTGAAACCTTTGCTCAGGTTCTGTTATGCTAGCTACGCCTGTGTCTATCCCTTGAGGGTTAGAATCTCCTCCTTATGTATGAGGCAAGACCTAGGTTAACAAATATGGAGAGAATCCAAAAGAATAATGGAGTTTTATTTTGTTTCAAATCTTTCCAATTTTTCATATTTCTTACCCATTCCAAGCTTGCACGAATCTTTTGACATTATACAACCTATTTTGATTGTGATTCACTTTAAAATCCAATCAAAACAAATCTTTACCATTTTCAAATCATTTATTTGATTAAATTTGGATTTTAAATGATTAAAAATCAAAATAAATCAAATAAATAAACAAAAGATGCATGGAGTAGTTCATGGGTCGTGGACCATGTTAGGAACATGATACAAGCATAAAAAGTTGGGCCCATTTGAAGAACAATGCATTTTGGGCATTGTTGACTTTGGGAAAATTTCCAAAAATAGCCAATTTTGATAATCAATATATCCCTCAATTTTGACCCTAAGAGGGTGTTCTTGGACTTTTTAGAAATCTTAGGATGTAACCTAAATAACCTCTTTGGTTTCATCTCAATTGGATCTTCCATGTTCATGTAAGAAGCTTTGACCCAAAAGGTGTTTTTGTTGACTTTTGAAAAGGACCTATAATGTCTGAATTTATATCTTTTCATGAGTGCATTTATTGAACTTGAGGGCTGAAGATGAGTTGTAGGGAATTGGATTATCTTCAAAATGAGCCTTAGATGAGAAATTTCTGATAAATTATGAAAACGTTATGCTTGGTCAAAGTTTGGTTGACTTTTCCTTAGAAACCCTAATTTGCCAATTTTTGTGTTTTAATGAATTAGGAGCATTCCTTGGGGAATCATGGTAAACCCTTGATCAAATGATGGATATCACTCCAAAATGTTGATGTTGACCAAAAATATTGAACTTTGACTGTATGTGAGCCACAATTGACTTTTGACCTAATATAGTTGATTTTCAAGCATCTAAGCAGTTGACTGAGCAAACTTCTTGTGCAAGGTTTGAAACTTGACATGGAGGGTCTTGAGAACATATTAGGACTATGGAGAGCATATGAGGCCTCTAGAGCTCACCCATCTTGATGAAAATGGAAACCCTAGTTGGAGGTTCATTGCTTTAGGAGAGAGTTTGTCGGGTCAACTCTTGGGCATCCTTGAGCAAGTTGAGGATCTTAATGAACATATCTTGAGTAAAATGGGAGGGAAAATTTTGGGGTACAACATTTGCGAAACGAAGAACTGATCTTCAGCACGGAAAATACTCTGAGAGCATCCATTAACGAAATAAATGTCACCTGTAACCAGACGAGGCTTTCTAGAGATACCTTGATCCCATAACCATAGAACCAATGATATGCATGTATGTAATGATGAAATATAAGCCAAAAAGGTCGAAATGAAGAGGGTAAATTTTGGGTACAACAGGGGCCATCTTAATTTGATTGTATCCGGAAAATCCGTCCATAAACGATAACATTTTAAATTTTGCAGTACTATCTACCAACATATCAATGTGTGGTAATGGGAAATCATCTTTTGGACTCACTTTATTCAGATCTCTATAATCAACGCATATGCGTACTTTTCCGTCCTTCTTAGGTTTTGGAACAATATTGGCAATCCACTGAGGGTACACAGACGTCACAAGAAAACCAACATCAAAATGTTTCAAGACCTCCTCTTTAATCTTCACTGCCATATTGGGATGAGTTCTTCGTAACTTATGCTTGATTGGCAGACATTCTGGCTTCAATGGCAAATTATGCTCCACAATATCGGTATCCAATATAGGCATATCTTGATAAGACCACACAAAGATGTCAACATATTCCTTCAATAGCTCAATCAACTTGCTTTTTACATCAGGATAAAGCAGTGCCCCAATCTTGAATTCTTTCAAATCTTTTTCTGAACCCAAATTAATAGTCTCTAATGGCTCTTTATACGGTTTAATGGTATTTTCCTCGCGCTCAAGTAACCGAGAAACCTCTTTAGGGATTTCATCAAATTCTTTTTCTTCAGTCACATACACAGGACATTCAAAGTTGGGAGAGGGTGCAGGGTTATTGTATTTGTAATACGGTGGCAGAACCGACTGTTTAATACTGGTTTTGCATTTGTGTTCGCAAATGTTGGCGTAAGCAAGAGTTTCCACCGACTTTTCTTTTATCCAAATTAAGGAAAGACTGAAAAGAACATAAAAAGACCTTTTTGAGAATTTTCTGAGTAAGGGGGGTAGATTAATGAAAGGGAATGTGTTAGCACCCTTTCCATCCGTAGTTTTCTACGGGCTCTTAGTTGCTTGCTAGATCACTTGCTTTTGTTTGAAAATGTGCTTGTGGTGTGAGTTTGAAAATCTTTTGGAAACGTCTTTGTAATGATTCTCGTCTCTATAAGAATGCGTACAAAGTGTTGGTTTTGAAAATAGTTCAAAGAGGTGTTTGTGGAAGATGTTTTTGAAAGTGATTTTGAAAAGTGCCTTTGTAATGGTTCTCGTCTCTATAAGAATGCGTACAAAGAGCTTTTACTTTTGAAAACGTTTCAATTGAAAGTGTATGTGTGAAAATGATTTTTTTATTGTGAGCAAGCAAGCAACTATGAGCGTCCTACCTACTCAAAAGGTCTAATGTTCTTTTCCTCCTCCTTTAGATGTTGCTATCTTACTATTTATTGATAAGAAGCCCCATCTTTGGATGTAAAGGGATGAGCGAAGTGACGTGCAGTCATAAAGGCAATAGATAGAGACGCTTTAGCAATTTTGTTCAACGGACTAGATCATTTACCGAAAGGCAACTGTAGGGTCATCGAAGGACTATGATCTTTTGATTTACGGGTCTTTGCTAAAGCGTCCCCGTTTTCGAGGGACATGAATGTTTTTCCGAAGGCAACCAAAGTGGGGTATCCTAGAGGTGTATATGTGCAAATGTGATGTATTCAGTTATTTTTGTCTTTTTTGTTAGGTTTGCTAACCTTTGATTATTAGTCTTTCCATACAAGTCTAGTTACTAACAATAGTATATACAGTAATTTAGAGTGCAGAAATGTAAAGTGTGGGAATGTAAATCCTACGCTATTACATGACTTCGGGGAGGTACATTATAGAAATGTGAAAAGTAAAGTCCTAGTTACTATTACAAACTCGGAAGCAATTACAATAAGATGAAAAAAATGCAAAAGTAAATAAATGCGCAAATGAATTTAAAAGGGACGCCTAAATCCTAAGGAAAAGAAATATTTTTGTTTGTTTTGTTTTATTTTAAGAAAATACAACCTAAGTCTATTTAATTTTAATTTCAAGAAAAGGTTAAAATGATTAATTAATTTGTTTATAAACTAATTTGATTAATAAAAACTAATCTAATGTTTTTTTGTGATTCTTTTTATTTAAAGTTAATATAAAAAGAAAAGTTAATAAAGAAATGAAAACAAAAATAAAAATACAAAGGGGCATCCTTCGATCCAGGGAGAGATGGGGGGCTTCGATCAAGAGGAGGGTGGCTATCCTTCGATCCAGTGAAAGCAGTTGTCATTTGATCCAGAGGAAGGTGGCTTTCGATCCAGAGGAAGGTGGCTTCCAATCCAGAGGAAGAAAAGTGGCCTTCGATCCAAAGGAAGGTGGCTTCCGATCCAGAGGAGGAAAGGTGGCCTTCGATCCAATGAAGGATGATTGTTTTTCCACCCATGGGCGTTGTTGAAATGGCATGATGGATCACTTATGAGGGAACTGAATCTGCAAAGATACGTTAGCAAAATAAAGATGCAGGACCTGGGTATCGAACCCAGGTCCTTCGATCCTACGCGCGTTGGTCTATTAAGGATGGATCTGTAACAAATGTTAGAAACAAAACAAATGCATACCTAGGTGTCAAACATAGGTCCTTAATCTTGAATACAAATCTAATGCAATACAAATGTTAATATATCATGCAAATGTAAAGTATGATCTCTTGCCCATTCTTACCAACAGTTAGAAGCTTCAATTTGGAACTTCTGGACGAGGAAATGCTTGCTTAAGGGCTGGTGATGATTGGAAAAACTTCAGGAGACCTCCAGGAATGTGTTTGCAATTTCGTGTGACTCTTTCAGGCTGTCTCTATGCGTCTTTTTTGTGTGTCTTCCCCCATTTGAAGTTTACTAGTGTGCTCCTTATATATAGGGGATGGAGGGGACAAGAGGGCAAAGGAATAAACAACCATTAAGTTGGTGTTTTAAGGCCATGAATATCACTTTGAAACTTTGCTAAAGACATGGTTTCTTATCCCTTTTTGAATTTGCTATGAATCTGGACACATTTGACTTTCGAATTCCCTCCTTCGAATGACTCTGATTGCCTCCTTCGAATGGACTTCTTGTGTACCCTTTGAATGGACCTTCCGAATGCTTCTTCGAATGAACCTTTTATGTAACCTTCGAATGGACCTTTTGAATGCTTCTTCAAATGGAACTTTTGTTACTTCCTTCTAATGGAACACCTGTACATCCTTCGAATGGGACTTTTGAACGTTTCTTCAAATGGACTTTTTGAGTGTCTTTCGAATAGTCCATATGTATGCCTTGTGCCCTCTTCGAATGGGCCTTTGGAGTACTCTTTCGAAAGGGGTCATATTATGTCATAGTGCAGAAACTGTGTTGAGGGGTCTTGGCCTTGTGAATTGAAAGCAAGAACAGAGGAAGTCTTTTTTTGTGCATTGAAGGAAATTATAGAAGAAGCCTTTGCCCTTGTGAATCCAAGACAAGTCTGAGGAAGCCTTTGCCTTGTGGATCGAAGGCCAGTTGGGGGAAGCTTTTGACTAACAAATCCAAGGCAAGCATGAAAAGGCCTTTGCCTACATAGAGGCCACTGCTGGTGAATCGAAAGGGGCTTGTAGGGGGGTTCTTACCTTGTGAATCAAAGGTAAGCCTGAAGTAGCTAAATGTGCAGTCGAAGCCTTGCGAACCAAGCTTGGTCGAAGGAGGCTCGACGCTCCATCCAAGACATTGTGAAATCAACCTGATCGAAGGGGGTCCAGCTCTCAATCTAATTTGGTGAGTCAAGCTTGCATCGAAGGATTTAGATGCCCAATCAAAGACTGGTGAGTCAAGCTTGTATCGAAGGATGCCAAACACCTAATCGAAGCTTACTAATCAAGGTATGATCGAAGAGTGCCAAATGCCTAATCTAAGTACTTTGTCCCAATGCCAATCAAAGACATCTTGTTTATCCTAAAAAAATTTACATTTTCTTTAAGCAATTGTTTGTAACCAGCCAGGTAGGAGACAATCTTGGAAAACTGGATAGGGCAAATTTTGGGGTACAACAGTATTCAACGGGTTTTTTAATTAATCTGCACATATGATTATGATTGATTTTAGAAACTGGAAAATGTAACAAGTGATTATGAATATTTATTTACAGTTATCATTTATTGCAAAAGGTTTTTTCTAATTACCATTTTTCGAGAAAAATAAAAAAATAAAATACAATTGGAAGTCAAAAACAACTTTTATTAATGATTTAAAAATTCAAAACAAAAGACGCGCCCGTACAACACCAGTTTCACCTTGGGCAGAGTGAAAGGATTTTTGAAAACATAAACAAAAGACAAATTACTTTGAAATGTGAATGCAAGAAGGAACATCAACAATGGTCCAATTCTGGACTCTCACTCCATGTGTCACAAAATTTAGCATCTCTTGCTCTGGCTCATCCTCAAGGATAGCATTGATCTTTGGAGTAGTTGGATGAAGGTATTCTGTACTGTGGAAAATGTCTTGATACTTGGTGAAAGCAGACTTCGGCTTCACAACCTCAATATTATTCTTCAAGGAGAAACCCAAACCAACCTGATTCTTGTTCACAGGTGGATCAATAACCTTTCCTCACACGTTGCTAAGGCCCTTCTGCACTACATGTTGAGCATCCTTAAGTGAAGTGATAGAGTCTTCATTCTTCCTTATATTATCAATTGACAAGGCTTGGAACTGGGTCCCAACAACGGCTTCATCAGCTTCCACAATGCTAAAGGAATCCAAATGAGATATCAACAACGCTTGCTCACCATCATTAATAACCACCTTTCCTTCACGGATAAACTTCAACTTCTGATGCAGAGTGGACGTGACAGCCCCTGCTTCATGGGTCCATGGTCGTCCCAATAAACAGTTGTAAGCTGAAACAATATCCATCACTTGAAAGGCAACTTATAACATGTGTGGACCTATATGAATGGGTAATTCTACCTCTCCAATAACATATTTCCTCGAACCATCGAAAGCTTTCACTATAATGCCACTAGGATGCATAGGAGTTCATTGGTACTTAAGCTTCATAAGATTGCTCCTTGGTATGATATTCAAAGCAGATCCATTTTCTATCAGCACATTGGACAAGGAGCCATTCTTACAATTCATAGATATATGTAGCGCCAAATTATATTTTCGTCCTTCATCGGGTAATTCCTCATCACAAAAGATCAGATTGTTACAAGAAGTTATATTCCCCACAACACGGTTGAATTGATTAAGAAACATATCCCTTTCAACATAAGCCTGACCCAATACCCTCATCAGAGATTCCTGATGAGTAGAGGAGTTCATCAATAAGGCTAAGATGGAAATATTAGATGGAGTTTGCAACAATTGATCCACAATCTTGTAATCACTCAGCTTGATGATCTTCAACAAGTCATCCATATATTTCTCTAAAGCAGCACCATTGGACTCCCCTACCACCATCTTAGGCTCGACAATAGTCTCAACAATCTTTTTACCAGGGTCAACATCTCCTCGAAATGTAGGAGCAAAGACACGACCACTACGAGTCACCTGACTAGCCTCAGCAATATTCTCAACATGGGACATAGGTTGGGTTGGAATTTCTACATCCTCCTCCAGAATAGTTGCATTATACTTATAACGTATAACTTTATCTAATTCATACGGGATACGACCAGGAAAATAGATAACCACATGATATACAGTAGGTATGTTGTGATACTCAATCTTTACAGGAGTAGGAATATCAAAATGTGGTATGATGACATTCATCCATCCCTCTTCATCATATTCGGGAGTCACGAAATCATTATCAGAAAACATACCTTCATCAGCAGAAAAGAACTCATCAGCAGAAGCATACTCATCATCAGACATGACCTTAACAGAGTAGTATTCAATCATGTTAAATTTGTTATAATCATCTATGTTTCTTGTGACTTTGATTGCACCTTTATCTAACAGAAAATGAATACCTCTTCTTACAATAGAACAACCATGAGAATCATTGCAACAGATCTGACAAGAACCATATTGATGTACCTCCTGACCTTCCAAGTAGCAAAAATTATCATGCAACTGCACCAGATCATCATCTATATAATTCACATCATGAATCTGAAACTCACCGGGACATCCATACACCATGTTCATTTCTTCTTCATATTAAGCCCTGAGCTTGATAATATGAATAAGGCCTTCATCCATCATCTCTTGGAGATCATCTCTCACTTTATCACACCCACGGATATCTTTACTACAGATATTGCAAGCCGCATGGTCATGTGTATAATAGCTAAACTTGCAAAGATTAACACGCATCTTTACCAAATCACTTTTTACCAAGTTTATATCATAAATCCTGAACTCTCCTGGACAACCAGAAACCATATTCACCATTCTTCCACTTCTATGCTTGAGCAGTGGATTAGCCTTCATGTTGGGACCTACATCTTTAAAAGACAAGAGACCAGATCTGGCCATTTTTTGTACTTCAGACTTCAATAGACAACAGTTCTCAATGTTGTGCCCCAGGGCACCATGATGAAAAGAATAAGTCTGATCAGCTTTATAATACCCTGGCAAAGTTGGAGGTATAGCAGGAGGAGGCCTAGTCTGTACTAGGTTCTTCTGAATCAATGTCGGAAACAATTATATATAACTCATAGGAATAGGATCAAAATCTTCCCTCTTATGACCTTGCCCTTGATTATTTTGTTGAAGTTCCCTTTGATATGCAACAACAGTCGGAGCTACATTAACAACCGGCATTACCGAAGAACCTTGTTGTTGATGTTGATAACTTCTTCTCGAAGGTCTAATCCTTCTTTCTTCAACAATAGTATTTGTCTTGCCTTCTTTATTTCTAGAAAACCCATATGATGGCTTCTTTGTTCCACTAGAACCTTCACCTTTTGTCAATCTTCCTTCCCTGACAACTTCTACTATACGAACACCTATACTTACCATCTATGTGAAATCACTCGGCATACTCGCCACCATTCTTTCGTAATAAAATGAACCAAGGGTTTTTAGGAAGACCTTAGTCATTTATTGCTCTCCCATAGAGGGTACCACTTGGGCTACCATTTCGCGCCAACGCTGTGCATAATCCTTAAATGACTCCTTGTCCTTCTGAGCCATTGCCCTCAGTTGGTCACGGTCTGGTGCCATGAACATGTTGTAATTATATTGCTTCACAAAGCTTCACAAAGCTTCACCCAAATCATTAAATGTATGGATGTTTCTGCTGTCCAATCCCATGTACCACTTCAAATTAGCGCCAATCAAATTGTCTTGGAAAAGTGAATAAGCAAGCGTTGGTCATCAGTATGAGTGGACATTCTTCTAATATAAATCACCAGGTGATCACGGGGGAAAGAGTTTCCCTTGTACTTCTCAAATTATGGTACCTTAAATTTTGCAGGCACCTTCACATTTGGAACCAAGAAAAGATCAATGGCGTTCTGTCCAAATAACTATTTTCCTCTGAGAGCCTTCATTTCTTTCTGCATTTCATTGAATTGATCTTGAAATTCATCCATTCTATCCTAGAATCCCAAGATTTCACTTGGTGGAGGAGCAGTATGATGAACATCATCATTGATAATAGGGACATCATTCACCAAAGGAGGTACAACACAGTGAATCTTGTTGTTAGCAACAGGAACAGTGTGCACTATAGGAGGAGTAGAAACTATAACTTGTTGAATAGGATGAGCAATTTGAGCAGCAGGGTTATAACCTTCTAGCATGAATCCTTCAGGCATTCCCCATGAATAATCGGGAGGCATACAATACTGAGTAGCAGTAACAACTTGAGTAGTAGAGATGGGAACTGTCAGAACCTCGAAAATAACAGTTATTTGTTGTTGCGTAGCATGAGGAAAAGGAGGTGGTGGTGGCTGATTCTGAGCCGCCACCGACAACTTTACCAAAGTAGTCAGATTAGCCATTCTAGACCTTAGAGCAATAACTTCCTCGCGTGGTTCGTGATTCTCTTGTTCAAGGTTTTCCATCTTATTTTTGAAATTGGCTCGAGTATTGTAGCGATGCGACAACTTGTTGACTGAACGAGGCGGGGAAACAAGTAAGACACCTACGAAAGATAGGAATGCAAAAATATGTGTGAAATGATGCATGATATGTAATGCACATGATTTATATTATTTTGTTATTTCAAGGAACTTAAAGAACAATTGCAAATATCAAAGAAGCAACACACATTTTTTTAGCAAACTAAATAAACTTGATATATTAATAACTTTGGAAAGAATTACAACTTTTAGTACAAGTTTCAACAATCCTAAGTATAAGATAATATAACATAAAAAATCCTAAGGAATCAAATAAACTTGTTCTCTTCTGCATAAATCTAGAGGAAAATAAATCTTCTTGATTCTCCATCATCTCCACAACAGGACTCTCAAGAATCTCAATCAAATCATCTTTCTCTTTCAATTTTGTTGAGTAGGACACCTCCAAATTCTGGTACTTGTTCTTCCATGCTTCCTTCTCTTGCAGCATCTGAACCAAGGCAAGCTAAAGTTCTTTAAAATCATCTAAGAGAGGAGGGGTAGTCAACATAAACATATCAACTATAGGTTCTTCGCGAGAATAGGGCATCTTTAATTGAATTGCCATTGCTTGTACCCATCGAAGATGAGGCTCTTAGGAAACAACTCCCCTTGGTCCCAAATCCTTTCTTCCTTTCCTATGAATATGACGCCAAGCCGTTTCAATCTCTTCCTTAACTGTCTTGTGATCTTCTTCTTCTTTGAGAAAAAAACCACTTAGATGAATGTTCTTTGGTTTATCTCTCATCGGATATCTAAGTTGGTAGCGATCCAGAACAAAGTTGTAGTTAATACCTACCTTTGTACAAAGAAGAGGCACATCCAGGAAACTACTGAAGCTATCAATAATCTTCACATCATAGCAAGCTTGATGATACCAATCAATGTCTGAATGAATGAGTACCATAATCTTCAGTGCCTGATGAGGTTCCTTCTTGATATCCCAAAAAGTAAAAGACTTGGGTAAGTGATAAATAAACCACTCATATAACAACGGTGTGCAACAAATGATCATCCTATCTTGGTAGAAATTCTGAAGATGAATCGAATAATAAGTATCTCCTAGCCGCGTAGGGACTGGATTCCCAATAAGAAAGATCCTAATGGCATTTACATCCACAAATTTGTCGATGTTAGGAAACAAGAACAAATCATAGGCAAGAAAATTAAAGATAGCCTCAAAAGCAATTGTACTCTTCGTCTTAGAAAAGTAGTGAGCTTTCTCCAACAAAAATTGAGCAAGTAAACCTCTGATTCCTCCTTTGGTAGTCATGTTATCCTCTATCTCAACTTCCTCAAGTGAGTAACCTCTGCAATTTCATGAGACTTGGGCTCTCCTTTTAAGCCGGTGAAAGGAAAATAATCAGTAATAGGTAAACCAAGTAAGTAAGAATACTCCTCCAATATGGGTATCAACTGATAGTCAAGAAAAGTAAAACACTGGTACAACAAATCATAGAACTGGACCAATATGGAAAGAATACCCTCCTTCATCTTGAGCTTCATAAGAGGTATAAAGGATTCATACTTTTTCCAGAAATATGTAAGTCCCTGAATCTCAACAATCAAACTGCTCAGTTCCTCTATCTTAGGATCCTTGAAATTGTACTTCTGAATCTTTCTCTTTCCAAAATCCATGGTCAAAAGAGTACCTGAGATATTTGCAAAGGTCAACCTTAAGTTCTTTCAAAAATTGTTTTTAAAGAATGTTCATGGGTGCATGAATGCATGAGGATGCAACAATCACACACAAGATCACAAATATGGGGGGTTTATAGGTTCGATGTCACGAGCATGAAGTCAAAGGTACTACCCACAAGGTAAGGACTATTGGTTTATCATCTGCAAAACAAGGTTCTAAGAAAATCCCATAGTCTACCTTCCTCCCTCAGATATTACCAATATCCTGATTAGCTCAGTAATTAGCAATATTCTCAAGAGAAACTTATATGAGTGCAGTATCGCATGACAACTACTTTCGAATTGCTCCGTGTGATCGGTGGATCTGGAACTGACTGTTTTAAAGCTGGTTCGCGAAATGTCGCGGAAGCAAGAGTCGCCACCGTCTTTTATTTTCTCCAATAGGAAAGGACAAAAGCACAGAAAAATTCCTTTAAAGAGATTGCTCTCGGTTCGGGAGGTAGGTTATAGAAAGGGAAGGTGTTAGCACCCTTTCTATCCATGGTTATCCATGGGCTCTTAGGTACTTGCTCAATGTGTTTTCAAAATTGTTTGTTTTCTTTTCAGTGTGGGTTTCAAAAATATTCTTTGAAAAGTTTCAGTTTAACTCGTACGTCAGAGTGTTTGAAAAGTTTGTTTTGAAAGTTTTTGAAAAGTGTTGGTGTGAAAAGATTTCAGTTTGTTTTGAAATTAGAGCAAGTACCCTTGAGAACCTACCTACCCTAAGGAATTCGTCTGTGTAAATGTCCTTTTAAGTAGTGCTATCCCACCATTGAGAGGTAGGTAGCACCACCGTTGGAGGTGTTCGGGTCAATTCGAGTTTTAGGGACGTGGTGGTCACCAGAGCAACAGTAGGACACCTTAGAAGCTACCCTTATGCCATTGATCCTTTATTTTCCGAGGCAACCGTTTCGAGGCAACTGGATCATGTTATGGACATAAGGACTTACTAAAACGTCCTATACTCGACGAACACCTTTCGAAAGGCAACAGTGAGGCGTACCCTAGGGGTGGTGTGTGCGAATTGTGTATCATTTTCAGTTTATCGTTTGTCTTGTCATGCATTGGTGATCTAACGATTCGATTTTATTTTTGGGCATTCATTCTTTCATGCATATTTATTAACAGTTATATATTTGCGAGAAAATAAATCTAAACTATTACAACTGGCGCGGGTCCACATCGCCAAAAAAAAACCGAACCCGATTTGACTGAAAATAAATAAAGCGAATAAATAAAAAGTGCAAGAATTTTAAATTACATGGCTTTGGGGGATATACAGAATTATTTAAACAATATAAAACAAATGCGCGAAATAAAGAGATTAAACAAAATTAGGGCGTTGGACCCTTTTACAAACTATTAAAATTAATCAAGGAATCTAAAATTAAAATTAAATGAAAAAAATGGTATTTTTGTGTTTTTTAGATTTAAAAGAAAAAAGAAAAATTAATTAAGATTAAAATGCTAAACCCTAGTTCTAATGTTTTTTAAGTTTATTAAGAAAAAAGATTTAATTTCTAACCTAATTTAATTCTAAATTAATTTATGTACATTTAATTATAAAATAGAATGAATTAATAATTATATTATGAAAAAAGAAAAAAAATGAACATTGTTAATTAACCTAGTTCTATGTTTTTGTTTTTTTTTTTTTTTTTTTATTAAAAAAAGAATTAAACTTGAAAACCTAATTAAACTAATTAATTACATGTAATTTATTTATAAAAGAAAACAATATTTAAAATAAAATAACTATTAAAATTTTTTGACTTTTCTGATTTTTTGAATGTTTTTTATGTTTTGTAGAAAAATAAATTAATTAAATAAATAGCAAAAAGAAATAAAGGAAAAATTGAAGAAAGAATAAAAAAATGACAATAACAAGGCAAACCAGGGGGGTGTAGATTTGAAAAGCCTGGCCCAATTGCTGGCCATTTGTTGACTTTTCCACTCAGGTGTGCGCCTGCTGACTTGCATCCATCCTATGCCTTTGTTCTGGACCCTCTGATAGACCTCTTGGGACACGTGGATGAGCTGATGTTGAAGTGTATGGTGAGTCTTCAATGTTATGCTGCATGGGAATTCAAATGAAAAAATAATATGAGAAATGTGTGAGACCTGGGGTTTGAACCCAGGTCATGAGAGTCCCTAGCGCGCGTCCCTGCCAGCTGAACCACTTGATTTCAATTAATATGATATGGTTAATAAATAATAAAAAGAATAAACAAAACGTTAGTGATTTCACGCGCGCGTTTTTAAACCAACGAATCAGCAAGCGCCACGGTATCTTCGTCTTCGCGTCCCTGTAAACAAAAGTATATGGCCACGGTTTTGCAAGTGTGGTTTAAAGCTAGCTACAGAAAAATAGCGATTAGCTTGTTTCCTAATATAAATTAGGCGCGAGTATGTAGATCTTTTCGTCCAGATGCATGGAGTGTGATGGTGTTGCTCTGAAGTTCTAATTTTACCTCTACTCAAAATCCCCAATTTAAGAAAACTGTAACCCTAGAATTCAAAAATGGTAGAATCTCACATGGTTAACAAAAATGAAATTAAACACCATGAATAGCTTGGAAACATCACATGGAACAAGAATATCCAATTGAAATGCAATGAAGATGCTTAAAATGGAGAATACGATTTCAAATATTTTGCTGTACAGTTTGAGTTAGGGGTACCAGTTCAGGGAGTTTTGGAAGATGTTTTGAATTGGAACGTGTTCAGTGATGGTCCAGGATGCTTATGGAACAAAAATTAAGGCTTGAAAAGATCCCTAGCACTGATTTCAGATTTGCATTATATGGCCAAAATTTCAAATTGTCCAATGGCTTTTGAGCGAGTTTTTTGCTATGTTCTAGTTAGGGTTGGACTCAGTGATCATCATGGAATGGAATAGGCTTGCTATTTGACCTTAATCCATGTTTGGGAAAGAATTGGTCTTAGGGTTTCTTCCATTAACCATTTTTCCTATTTTCTAGCCAAAACCTAGACCTAGTGTGCAAATGAACCCTAGCCTGATTTCTTGAGTTGGTTCATGATACATAGAAATTGTCCAAGTTCATTTGACACTATTCCATTGGTTTTTAAATTTTATTTGAATTTTCAAAGAATTAAAATGAATTAAATCATCAAAAATTAAATAAAATAAAAAAATCAATATTTGGTCTTGAAATTAACCATGGGACACGTGTGTGGCATGACAAGGATGAACAAAGTGAGAAAAATGGGGCCCTTTTGTCAAAATTGGATTTTCAAGGATAGTTGACTTTTGCCATTTCACAAATATTTCCCAACTTCTACAAGGCATAACTTGCTCCATTTTTAAGCTTTTCACATGTTCTTGGACATTTTGGAAAGGTCTTTGAGTCCTTTAACCAATGCCTTTGGTCCCATGTCATTTTGATTTACCAATCTCAAGTTATGGTCTTTGACTTAAAGTCCCTTTTTGTTGACTTTTGAAAATGACCTATAATGTTGAAATTGATAACTTTTTGTGAGAGCATTTCTTGGACTTGAAGTATGAAGATGAGTTGTAGGAAATGTCTTTCTCTTCAAAATGAGCTTTGGATGGAATTTTTCTGATAATCCATGTGAAAGTTATGCCCTGGTCAATTTCAGTTGACTTTTTCAGCTGTCCAAATATAGCAACTTTTGCATCTTTGATGATTTCTGAGCCAAATTTTGAGAATCATGATCAAGCATTGATCAAATGATGTTTGTGGCTTCAAAATGATATGTTGATCAAAAATTTGAACTTTTGACTGCCAAATGACCATTTTGCCCCTACAGTTGACTGTAGTGCAATCTAGGGTTTTGACTGTGCAATTTTGAGCTGAATGCCTTGAAACTTGACATGAGGATGCTTGACCATGTTTGTAAGCATATGAGACTTGATTGAGCCTTTGAACACTTCCTTTTCTTGATCAGACTCAAACCCTAGTTTTGACTGTATAGGAAACAATTGAGCTACACAACCCTTGAGGAATTTTGTGACCTGGCTTGGCAATTTCTTGAGGAATATGGGAGGGCAAATTTTGGGGTATAACAGTTGCCCCTGTTCAATCTTCTTAGACCTGAGGATGCAGATTGGCTGACGTGCCTTTCGTAATCCGAGGGTAAAAGATGATTGGACACTAGAGTGCCCGGAAATTTGCGCTCACATGTTAACAATGAGGGAATGGGCTTATAGATGCCATTTGGAGATTGCTGGATTGGATGATGGGCTTATAGATGCCATCTGGATGTTGATCGCGTAGGAGATTCCTTAGCGAGATCCTGCATACCTGCAAAACAGAAAAATGAATACCTGATACGTTGCAGGAACTGATTTTTTAGATGCCTGGTATAGATGTGTCCTGACTGGTTACAGGAGCTGAGTCTGGAGCTTTAAACAGCAATGAAAGAACCAGGGATGATTACTTCCTTAGCATGAATGGTAAGAGAGCCTTGGGCGACTTTAACTTCAACAACGCTCGTTGAGAAAAATCTGGGGTGTCTTCTACTGGGATAAGAATCAGGGAGATCTTAAGGTCGATCTGACTGAACCAGAGAGGCCTTTGACTGGGTAAGCAATCAGGAAAATCTTGGGACGATTTAACTGAACCGGTCTAGGTCTTGAAATGTCTTCTACTGGGATAAGAATCAGGGAGATCTTAAGGTTGATCTGACTGAACCAGAGAAGGCCTTTGACTGAACCAGTCTAGGTCTTGAAATGTCTTCAAAGGGATAAGCATCAGGAAAATCTTGGGACGATTTAACTGAACCAGAGAAGGCCTTTGACTGAACCAGTCTAGGTCTTGAAATGTCTTCAAAGGGATAAGCATCAGGAAAATCTTGGGATGATTTAACTGAACCAGAGAAGGCCTTTGACTGAACCAGTCTAGGTCTTGAAATGTCTTCAAAGGGATAAGCATCAGGAAAATCTTGGGATGATTTAACTGAACCAGAGAAGGCCTTTGACTGAACCAGTCTAGGTCTTGAAATGTCTTCAAAGGGATAAGCATCAGGAAAATCTTGAGACGATTTAACTGAACCAGAGAAGGCCTTTGATTGAACCAGTCTAGGTCTTGAAATGTAGCTTGAGAACTTAACTGGATCTTCCCTGAAAGGTAAAAGTCAGTCATATGCAATGCATGATATGGATCAAGCAATGATGTTCTCAACATAAATGAGATTTGTATGATGCAGTGCGTTATGCATGCTATAATGCTGTATGCGATGTTTTATGTATGTTTTCGTCTAGGAAAATGAATCCTTGACGGGTGCCGGGAAGTCGTATCCCGGGCTGATGTCGAAGAATAGATTTTGCTTCCGCTGGGGATGATAACCGCAAGGATACCGGTAGGAGAAGATGACTCCGTTGCGGAATAAACTTGGCGAATGGGAGATTCTGCGGGGAGAAAAGATACTTTAGCGATCATGCTGGGAAGCAATACTCTGTGGGGAGAGTGATGCCTTGCTGAATGTTGATAGTAACTCTATTGGGGATACCGTTGTTGTATTGGAAGTGTGAATAGACTTCACTGGGGATAGGAAAGAACTACGTTGACGACGACCTTTCCTTGGCTTTTGGCTGAGGATAACCCAGTTATATCCTGTTAAGGAAATAACTCTTTAAATCAAGCCGGACGACGCGTTCGTACTCTGCTAGGGGATGAGCTTCCAGAATATACTGGGGATAAGCTTACTGCTTGGGGAGATGAATTTCATCTTTCCTGGGGAACTTGGATGGGACTCTCCTAGGGAAATTTTGATATGCTGGAGAAGTGATCACTTTGAATGTTGATGTATGCCGCCGGGGAACAATCTTTAGACCAAGACTGCTGGGGAATATTGGGACCTACTGGAGGATACCCCATTCCCTTGAGACTTGTTAACTTTGTTTGGAGAAGAATGCACTGACTTGCCGTCCTCTGGGGAATTTAAGATGTCTGGTTAGGTTCTTTAGCTGAACCTACCTTGGTACCTTGGAGGATAGAACAATTAGACTGCTCAGACAATTCTTCATTGCCCCTGTTTCTAGTGTCACCTGCAATTAATTCTTTGTTTCGTATGCAAATATTTATGAGCTAGCAAATTATTGTCAATGCATATATCATAAATTGAACCTTGGACGTTCTTCGCAAAACAAAACAGAAAAAGAAAAACAGTTGGCATGTTTAACTGAAAAGTATATTTGTATTGATTTTGAATAGCCTGTGAATAGGCGTTTCGTGTACAAGAGGCTGACGTCCTAGTAAGAGAAACGTCGCCGAACAAGAGAGTTTATACAAGTTTTGTACAAAAGAAAATAAAACAGCTGTGTGAAAGATGAATGATCCACTGGGTTTCAACTCCGCTATTGCCTTTATAACTCGGAGCGTCTCATCACTTGATGACCTTGGTTGAAGGTGAAGCTGACTGATCGATGCCGTCTTGATGTAGATACTGGATTCTGGATGCAAAGTGATCCAATGAGACATAGTATTACGCTTTTATCCCTAATTTTTGCCTGGACTGCCCTTTCGGGCTTTCAGTCCACCGGGATACCCATTTTTACCCAAGCCGCCTTTTCAGGTTTTCGACTTGTCGGGTGTACAGATTTTTCATTTTCATCCCTTCATTTTGCCCGAACCCTTTTGGTTCGACGGGAAGCCCTAATTTTTGCCTAGACATGTCAGCCTAGCGGGTCTTTTTTCATGCGTAGTATTTTTTTACTATGTCTGCATTGGCGGGATGAGGAAGGTCGTCACCATCCATGTTGGTTAATATCATCGCTCCTCCTGAGAACACATGCTTAACCACAAATGGCCCTTCGTACGTAGGGGTCCATTTGCCCCTTGGATCACTCTGAGGAAGGATGATTCGCTTGATCACCAGATCCCCGACTTGATATTCCCGTGGTCTGACCTTTTTGTTAAATGCCCTGATCATTCGTTTCTGATACGTCTGACCATGACAGATAGCAGCAAGTCTCTTTTCGTCAATAAGGTTGAGCTGATCAAGTCGTGTCTGGATCCAATCATCTTCATTCAGATTTGCATCCTTCATTATCCGGAGAGAAGGAATTTGTACTTCGATTGGCAAGACTGCCTCCATGCCATAAACCAGAGAGAAAGGGGTTGCCCCGGTTGACGTCCTAGCTGAAGTACGATACCCATGCAGGGCGAACGGTAACATCTCGTGCCAATCTTTATACGTTACTGTCATCTTCTGCACGATCTTCTTGATGTTTTTATTAGCTGCTTCTACAGCCCCATTCATCTTCGGTCGGTAAGGAGAAGAGTTGTGGTGCTGTATCTTGAACTGTTCGCAGAGCTCAGTGATCATCTTATTGTTCAGATTGGTACCGTTATCTGTGATAATCCGCTCAGGGACACCGTACCGACAGATCAGGTTGTGCCGAATGAACCGTGCCACAACAGTCTTGGTTACCGTAGCATAGGATGCTGCCTCAACCCACTTCGTAAAATAATCAATCGCCACTAGGATGAAGCGATGTCCATTGGATGCCGTAGGTTTAATCTCACCAATCATGTCTATGCCCCACATTGCAAATGGCCAAGGCGCAGTCAGAACATTCAGGGGAACCGGAGGAACATGCACCTTGTCTGCATAAACCTGGCATTTGTGGCATGTCCTGGAATGTTGGTAGCAATCAGCTTCCATGGTGGACCAGTAATACCCTGCCCGTAGGATCTTCTTCGCCATGGTATGCCCACTGGAGTGTGTACCAAAGGTCCCTTCATGTAGCTCTTCCATGATTCTTTCTGCTTCAGTCTTATCTACACAACGCAGTAGGGTTGAATCCTGGTTTCGCTTGTACAAAATGCCGTTGCTAAGAAAGAACTTGGCTGCAAACCTCCTCAAGAACTTCTTATCATTGACAGATGCTCCTCCAGGGTATTCCTGAGCTTCTAGGTATCTCTTCACTTCGTGGTACCAAGGCTTCTCAGTCACCAATTCGGTTTCGAGATCACAACAGTATGCCGGTTCGTCCAATTTCCAGATGATGATCCGGGGAGCTTCATTATCCCATTTAACCTTGAACATTGAAGACATTGTAGCTAACGCGTCCGCCAGCTGATTCTCTTCTCTTGGAAAGTGCTCAAATGTTATCTCTGTGAAGTGGGGGATCAGGGCCAACACACATTCTCTGTAAGGAATCAAGTTTGGGTGTTTCGTATCCCACTCTCCTTTGATCTGATTGATCACAAGAGCGGAATCCCCGAAGACACTCAGAAATTTGATCCTCAGGTCGATCGCAGCTTGAAGACCCATAATACACGCTTCATACTCCGCCATGTTGTTGGTACAGTTGAAACACAGCCGGGCGGTGAGTGGAGTATGAGTACCTTGTGGAGATACGATTATGGCGCCGATACCATTTCCCAAAGCATTGGAGGCTCCGTCAAAGTGCATAGACCATCGGGATCCTGGTTCAGGTCCTTCATCCGGTCCAGGTATTTCACAGTCAGTTACTATCATAATGCTTTCATCTGGAAACTCGAAGTTCATTGACTGGTAGTCATCCACAGCTTGATGTGCTAAGTGGTCTGCCAATACACTTACCTTGATGGCTTTTTGGGTCGTGTACTGAATGTCGTATTCCGTCAAGATCATCTGCCATCTTGCAATTCTCCCAGACAGAGCAGGCTTTTCGAATATGTACTTTATAGGATCCATTTTTGAGATCAACAAGGTAGTGTGAGTCAGCATATACTGTCTCAGCCGGCGAGCAGCCCATACCAAAGCGCAGCAAGTTTTCTCAAGCAGTGAGTATCGGGTCTCACAGTCGGTAAACTTTTTGCTAAGGTAATAAATGGCATGCTCTTTTCGGCCAGACTCGTCATGCTGCCCCAGCACACACCCCATTGCATTATCAAGTACTGTCAGGTAAAGTATCAAAGGTCTCCCTTCCACTGGTGGCATAAGGACGGGTGGTTCTTGGAGATATTCTTTGATTCTGTCGAAGGCAGCCTGACATTCATCATTCCATCGTACTACCTGATCTTTCTTCAGCAGCTTGAAGATTGGCTCACAGGTAGCAGTCAGATGAGAGATGAATCGAGCAATATAATTCAGACGTCCTAGAAAGCCTCTGACTTCCTTCTCCGTCTTAGGAACTGGCATCTCTTGAATGGCTTTGACCTTAGCAGGGTCCACTTGAATTCCTTTATCACTGACCACAAAGCCTAGCAACTTTCCAGATCTTACCCCGAAGGTGCACTTGTTCGGGTTCAACCTCAACTTGTATAGTTTCAAACGGTCAAACAGTTTCTGCAGATGATCAAGGTGCTCTTCCTCAGTCTGGGACCTAGCAATCATGTCGTCCACATACACCTCTATCTCGTGATGGATCATATCATGAAATAAGGTAACCATGGCACGTTGGTAGGTTGCCCCAGCATTCTTTAACCCGAACGGCATGACCTTGTAACAGAAGGTGCCCCACTGAGTAACAAAGGTAGTCTTTTCCATGTCTTCAGGTGCCATCTTGATCTGATTGTAGCCTGAAAAGCCATCCATAAAAGAGAACACTTTATGCTGAGCGGTATTATCAACAAGGACATCAATGTGGGGTAGAGGGAAGTCATCCTTGGGGCTGGCCCTGTTCAGATCCCTGTAATCGACACACATCCTGACCTTGCCGTCCTTCTTTGGTACCGGCACCACATTAGCAACCCACTGAGGGTAAGAAGTCACAGCAAGAAATCCGGCATCAAACTGCTTCATAACCTCGGCTTTAATCTTCTCAGACATCTCTGGACGCATACGGCAGACCTTTTGCTTAACCGGAGGGAAATCTTCTTTAGTTGGTAAGTGATGGACCACAATGTCGGTATCTAATCCGGGCATATCTTCGTAGGACCAGGCAAAGATTTCTTTATAGTCATGCAGCATCTGAGTCAACCGTTGCTTCACGCTGAGTTCTAGGTTGGCACCAATCTTCACCTCTTTCTTGTCTTCCTCAGTACCCAAGTTTATTATTTCCACTGGCTCTTCATGGGGTTGAATTGCCCTCTCTTCCTGTTGTAACAATCTTGCAAGTTCACCAGGCACTTCGCAATCATCTTCACCTTCGTCTGCGGCTAAGTTGATCGGATTTTCGAAGTCATAACTGGCAGTAGCAGAGTCGTTACCAGTGAGATCCAGAGTGGATTGAAACCTGTATGAGTGAGTGTGTGTGTAAATACAGCTGTTTTGCAATATGTAAAGAAAGGAAAGAAAAGGAGCGCAAAATTTGAAATGTGAAAAACGTCCAATGCTTTTATTCATGATATATGATAGTGACAAACAAAAAGCCCTCATAAATAAAACCACGGTGCCCCGGGTAAGACACCGGGCCATATAGTCTCAAATTATTGTTTATTACAAATCAAAAACAAAGAAATTCATTACTGGGGAACAAAAGTTATGGGAGTAAAATCTTTAGCAGTCCAATTGGTCAATCCACCGTCGGCCGTTGGGTAGATCCAGCTATCGAACTCTGACTCTCCCACTTCATCTTCCTCTCCAATAGCATTCACTCCATGCTGAGTGATGAGCAACGGAGGTCTTCCAATTCTTGCCTTGCGCACCGCTTTCTGAGCTTCCGTGGTGAAACCCAGCCCAAACTTGTTAGTCTTAGGAGTAAGATCAGGGAGCTTGCCCCAATTTGCACATACACCTTTTTCGATCACAGCCCGGGCGTCCTTTAAGGAGGCCATCTTCATAGGAGAAACCTCTTCATCTTCTGCTGTTGCCAAGGTTGGTGGTACCTCCTCAAAATGTTGAAAGGGGGTTTCAATGAACTCCCCATCCATTTCTACGTATCTGAAAGAGTTGAGGTGGCTGACCATGTATTCCTCCTCCCCTTGCACTGTTACGATCCTCCCCCTGACCGGGTACTTGAGCTTCTGATGCAATGTGGAGGTCACTGCTCCAGCCTTGTGGATCCATGGGCGACCCAGCAAACAAGAATAGGACGGATGGATGTCCATCACATAAAATTTTGAATCAAATACTTGTGACCCAACCCTGATTGGGATGTCCACTTCACCATGCACCATTCTTTTGGACCCGTCAAAGGCCCGGACAACAATGCTACTTGGTTTGAGCTCTAGACCCTCACAATCCAGCCTATCCAGAGCCTTCTTGGGCAGCACATTTAATGAAGAACCTGTGTCAACCAGCACATGAGCAAGAGTAGTGCCCCTGCATTCAATGGAGACATGCAGGGCATCATTATGGTTCTTCCCCTTTGCTGTCAGATCGGCATCAGAGAAACCCAGGCCATTATCAGCAGTTAGGTTGGCCACACAATCGGTGAACTGGTCAGCAGTCGTATCTTGGGGTACATGGGCAGTCTTTAAGAAAGCAATCAGAGCCTTTGCATGGGCCTCTGAACACAGCAGCAGTGACAACATGGAGATTTTAGAGGGGGTGTGCCCCAGCTGTTCCACAACATTGAAATCACTTTTCTTTATTATCTTGAGAATTTCTTCCATTTCCTGCTTGGAAGCCTCAACAATGGTCTTTGGTGCCTCCGTCCTGGCAGGCACATCAGCAGCAATTCCCTTGCCCCGAGTATCAGATGACTCAGCAGCAGGGGTGGATACTTGGTCAGAAGGAGAAACAGGCACTCTGGCAGGTGTGAAGATCAAAGGCCTATGAATTGCTGGAGGAGCAATGTCTGGCGAGAACAGTCTTCCACTACGAGTGACCTTAGCAGGCCCGGTGATGTTGGAGACACCAGTATCAATGTTGCACTCTTGTTTCACACCCAGAACATAAACATCCGCCCCATAGTGCCATGGGACAGCCTTATCAGATTTGTAGGGTATAGGCCCCGGAACAGTAATGGTGATGGGAACATTCTTGTGAACTGACAAAATTTGTATAGGCTTCTTTGAAGGAGCCTCGGAATAGTTGTTGAAGATGGTAACGATCGACACTTCTTCAACAGGAGCAGCAGGAACAACAGTCTTTTCGAACAAAATCTCTCTACTATCTATCAGGTTTTGGATGCCTGACTTCAACAGAGAACAACCAACAGGGGAAGCAACACATAGAGGGCAACTTTCGCTACATCCCGGAAATAAACCGGCTAGCAACAGATTCCTCTTGACCATCAGCAACGGAGTAGCAACATCATCCACCGAAGCTACATACAAATTCTCCTCAACAGCGTTCACTCCATGCTGGGGCATGGGAGCATTTACAACATTCGGCCTCTCGGGCGCCTCAAACTGTATCTCCTTGGCATCAATGAGGTCTTGAACCTTATTCCTTAGGGCCCAACAGTCATCTGTGTTATGCCCCAGGCTATCAGAGTGATAAGCACAGCGAGCATTTGGATTGAACTTGGGGGATGCAGTATTGGGAAACTTTGGAGCCTCCTTGACAGTCACTAAATTGGTGGATAGCAACTGTGGCAGGATCTGTGATAAGGTCATGCTTAATCGAGTAAACTCTCTCCGGGGTCTCTCAAACTTTTGAGGATTAGTTGGCCGAGGAGCGGCAGCAGGTTTGGCAATCATTACCGCACTGACAGATTGGCGGTGCTCAGGTTGCTCTGTTCTCCGGGAGTTATATACAGCACTAGCCTCCTTTTTGAAGGGTTTCTTCTCAGTACTGGAGGAGGCAACTTTCTGTATCTTCCCTGATTTTATACCGGCCTCAATCCTTTCACCAGTCAGGATTAGATCGGTAAACCCGGCAGAGGAATTACCAATGAGATGATTGAAAAATGGACCAGACAGGGTCCCCAAGAACATATCTACCAGCTCCCGATCCGTCAACGGTGGCCGCACCCTGCCAGCCAGGTCTCTCCATTTCTGAGCATACTCCTTAAAACCTTCACCCGACCCTAGCGACATACCCTGGAGCTGGGTACGCGTAGGAGCGAGGTCGGCATTATACTGATACTGCTTGTAAAAAGCAGTGGCCAGATCCTCCCAGTTACGAATGCTGATTCCATCTAGCTGATAGAACCAATCGAGGTGAGTCCCTGAAAGACTCTCCTGGAAGAAGTGGATCCAAAGGTTCTTGTCTGCTGTGTAAGGCTGGATCTTCCTTACATAAGAACGGAGGTGCATCTTGGGACAGGAAGCCCCATCATACTTCACGAAGGCAGGTGTTTTGAACTTGTGCGGGATCACCACTCCAGTAGATAACCCCAAGTCTCCGAAATCCAATCCAGGTACCCGTTGAACTTCCACAGCCTTTAATCTGTCTTCCAGCTGTTTGTACCGGTCTTCAGCAGGAGGGTACTGGTCGTCGTTGAAGTCTGTTTCAGTATCAGAGCCCACAGGAGTAGTGACCTCCCTTTCATGGTGACTACCTTCTGTCACAGATGGAGGAGTCCTTTCAGCTTCAACAACCAAAGTGTTCCCGAGTCTACGCCCAGTGTTAAATAGCACAGTCCTCCTCTTCTTCTTAGTCTTCTTCAGAAGCATGGTCTTTAACTCTTGTTGACCCTGAGACAAGCCCTTGATCAGCTCCTGAAATTGGGCGTTTTGCGCCTGAAACTGGACGTTCTGCGCCTGAAGAGCCTTGATAGCCGCATCGGTTGATGATTCAGGATTCATGATGCTGAAATAAACAGCGAAGAACGGTAAACAACCTGAAAAGGAGAGTACCTACGATGCACATGATGAATGATATGTGTTTATGCAATGCATTCAAGAGTTCGAAAATTCAAGTTTGTTGTAGACCAAAAGGAACACACGTTATTATTAAGAAAATCATTGTTTGATACATCAAAGCCTCATGGGCAAAAGTACAAAAAGATCAAATCACATCCAAAATATATTGCGCATCTTCTTTGGAGCTATGTAAGTGTTGAGACTCCTTTCCTCATGCAACAGGCGGGTGAGCTCCAAGACCTTCCTTTCACTGGCATGCAAACTAGTCTCAAGAGAATTCCGCTCTTCCTTAAGCTGGATCCAGCTCTTCTGCATCTCTTCCCAGGATGTGGGCATATCAGGGTGCTGAATAACATGAGACACCTCTCCTTCCAAGGCAGGCTCTTTGATTACTGGAAGCATGTGAGGATAAGGCATTACTAACTTCTGAGAACGGGCTCGTACCCACTTGAGGTAAGGCTCCAAAGGGATGGAGTTCCTGTGCCCCAGTGTCTTGCTGTCTATCCTACTAGGCATCCTCCAAGCTCTGATAAATCTCTGGCGAAGTCCTTGAGTATCGTTGTCGAAATCAAAAACTATGTCAGGAATCAACATGTCATGAGGACCATCCCTCCGAGCATAACCAAACTGTCTCCAAGCCAGGCATGGACTATAAGTAATACCCCCTCTGATTCCAAGTAAAGGAACATTAGGATACTCCCCGCAACGATCAATGATAGTGACATCTTCCCTGGACCTAGGGCACCAATGTATATCTGCATGTGTAAGAGTCATCAACCGTTGTGACCATCTCAAACCCCGCTCGTTCTTCAGGACTGATTGTGGAAGGTGCGAAATAAACCACTTTCCCAGGAGAGGAGTGCAACACATAAGGACACCTCTTTTTCTCATGGTTCGAGTGTAACATGAGTGAAGGAGGTCCCCCAGCAACGTAGGTATAGGATTCCTGGACATAAAGATCTGGACAGCACTGATATCAATGAGCTGGTCTGGGTTAGGGAACAACACCAAACCATAAACAAGGAGGGCCACAACCTCTTCAAAAGCTTGTAAGTCAAGGGAGTTCCAACAATCATAGGCCTTTTCAAACAGAAACCTGGCTAAGAACCCTTTGATACCACTTCTAACTTCCCAATGCCCCTTGAGGTCAGATGACTGTAGGTGCAAGGCTTTAGCAATCTCTTCAAGCTTAGGTTCCTTTTCTGTACCGTTGAAGGGTAGCTGATCAAGAATAGGGATCTTCAGGAGTCGGGAGAACTCCTCCAATGTAGGTACCAACTGATAGTCCAAGAAGGTGAAACAGTGATGCAGAGGGTCAAAGAATTGGAACAGGACTTTTATCATATCTTCCTCAATGTTGGTATTGACCAAGCTGATGAGACTTCCATGCCTTTCATTGAATGAAGAGTTCTCGGGAATCCTGGATATAAGCTCCTTAAGCTGAGGAGGGATCCTTACAAGACTGATTGGAATTGTCTTTCTACGAACGGTTTCCATGTCCTACAAAATAAGAACAAAGATGAAAATTCGAACCCCTGAAATGGTTAGTCAATGCGTATGATGCTGGATGATGTCATGATGCTATGATTAAACACACCACAGATATTTACAAAGACAAACATGTAAGGCACACAAGGCACACAAGACAAGCCCTTAAGGTTTAAGGCCAGCATGGGGTCTGGGTAGTACCCTCTTGAAGTTGGTGGGTTCAACCTGTCCTAATCAAAGTAACCGGGTTCTAAGGTTCCCAATATCACGGGATTGCTTTCATTGTTCATCGTTTCGATTTAGCCACTGAACTGGCGACCGAAATATTCCAGGAAAGCAACCCTCAATTGAGTGTAGTATCGAGTATCAACCAACCTCGGACTGCACCAAAGTCAGTTATCTCACTACCCTAAAGAGGCCAAGATGGTTCAATTAAGGTTCCTAAGGTCTGTTGATGCTTCATGACACCACATGGAGGCCCCGTACTCTCCTTGACTGACTCAAGGGTTACCGGTACACACCAAAGTGCCACATCAACGTAGCAGACTGTTTCAACCATGTCGGTATACCCCGCACAGTTCCCTCACAGCCTTGTTGCTACTTTCTAAGAAGGTATCCCCCAGATCTGGGTTAGGATCTATAGAACTCCCAAGCAACCCACAATTTTAAAGCATACAAGGAAAACAATTGAAAACACAGTTGTAACTAGCCCTAAGGTACACCTCACTTTAAGTTTTTCCCCAGCAGAGTCGCCAGTTCTGTGATCGGTGGATCTGGAACTGACTGTTTTAAAGCTGGTTCGCGAAATGTCGCGGAAGCAAGAGTCGCCACCGTCTTTTATTTTCTCCAATAGGAAAGGACAAAAGCACAGAAAAATTCCTTTAAAGAGATTGCTCTCGGTTCGGGAGGTAGGTTATAGAAAGGGAAGGTGTTAGCACCCTTTCTATCCATGGTTATCCATGGGCTCTTAGGTACTTGCTCAATGTGTTTTCAAAATTGTTTGTTTTCTTTTCAGTGTGGGTTTCAAAAATATTCTTTGAAAAGTTTCAGTTTAACTCGTACGTCAGAGTGTTTGAAAAGTTTGTTTTGAAAGTTTTTGAAAAGTGTTGGTGTGAAAAGATTTCAGTTTGTTTTGAAATTAGAGCAAGTACCCTTGAGAACCTACCTACCCTAAGGAATTCGTCTGTGTAAATGTCCTTTTAAGTAGTGCTATCCCACCATTGAGAGGTAGGTAGCACCACCGTTGGAGGTGTTCGGGTCAATTCGAGTTTTAGGGACGTGGTGGTCACCAGAGCAACAGTAGGACACCTTAGAAGCTACCCTTATGCCATTGATCCTTTATTTTCCGAGGCAACCGTTTCGAGGCAACTGGATCATGTTATGGACATAAGGACTTACTAAAACGTCCTATACTCGACGACCACCTTTCGAAAGGCAACAGTGAGGCGTACCCTAGGGGTGGTGTGTGCGAATTGTGTATCATTTTCAGTTTATCGTTTGTCTTGTCATGCATTGGTGATCTAACGATTCGATTTTATTTTTGGGCATTCATTCTTTCATGCATATTTATTAACAGTTATATATTTGCGAGAAAATAAATCTAAACTATTACAACTGGCGCGGGTCCACATCGCCAAAAAAAAACCGAACCCGATTTGACTGAAAATAAATAAAGCGAATAAATAAAAAGTGCAAGAATTTTAAATTACATGGCTTTGGGGGATATACAGAATTATTTAAACAATATAAAACAAATGCGCGAAATAAAGAGATTAAACAAAATTAGGGCGTTGGACCCTTTTACAAACTATTAAAATTAATCAAGGAATCTAAAATTAAAATTAAATGAAAAAAATGGTATTTTTGTGTTTTTTAGATTTAAAAGAAAAAAGAAAAATTAATTAAGATTAAAATGCTAAACCCTAGTTCTAATGTTTTTTAAGTTTATTAAGAAAAAAGATTTAATTTCTAACCTAATTTAATTCTAAATTAATTTATGTACATTTAATTATAAAATAGAATGAATTAATAATTATATTATGAAAAAAGAAAAAAAATGAACATTGTTAATTAACCTAGTTCTATGTTTTTGTTTTTTTTTTATTTTTATTAAAAAAAGAATTAAACTTGAAAACCTAATTAAACTAATTAATTACATGTAATTTATTTATAAAAGAAAACAATATTTAAAATAAAATAACTATTAAAATTTTTTGACTTTTCTGATTTTTTGAATGTTTTTTATGTTTTGTAGAAAAATAAATTAATTAAATAAATAGCAAAAAGAAATAAAGGAAAAATTGAAGAAAGAATAAAAAAATGACAATAACAAGGCAAACCAGGGGGGTGTAGATTTGAAAAGCCTGGCCCAATTGCTGGCCATTTGTTGACTTTTCCACTCAGGTGTGCGCCTGCTGACTTGCATCCATCCTATGCCTTTGTTCTGGACCCTCTGATAGACCTCTTGGGACACGTGGATGAGCTGATGTTGAAGTGTATGGTGAGTCTTCAATGTTATGCTGCATGGGAATTCAAATGAAAAAATAATATGAGAAATGTGTGAGACCTGGGGTTTGAACCCAGGTCATGAGAGTCCCTAGCGCGCGTCCCTGCCAGCTGAACCACTTGATTTCAATTAATATGATATGGTTAATAAATAATAAAAAGAATAAACAAAACGTTAGTGATTTCACGCGCGCGTTTTTAAACCAACGAATCAGCAAGCGCCACGGTATCTTCGTCTTCGCGTCCCTGTAAACAAAAGTATATGGCCACGGTTTTGCAAGTGTGGTTTAAAGCTAGCTACAGAAAAATAGCGATTAGCTTGTTTCCTAATATAAATTAGGCGCGAGTATGTAGATCTTTTCGTCCAGATGCATGGAGTGTGATGGTGTTGCTCTGAAGTTCTAATTTTACCTCTACTCAAAATCCCCAATTTAAGAAAACTGTAACCCTAGAATTCGAAAATGGTAGAATCTCACATGGTTAACAAAAATGAAATTAAACACCATGAATAGCTTGGAAACATCACATGGAACAAGAATATCCAATTGAAATGCAATGAAGATGCTTAAAATGGAGAATACGATTTCAAATATTTTGCTGTACAGTTTGAGTTAGGGGTACCAGTTCAGGGAGTTTTGGAAGATGTTTTGAATTGGAACGTGTTCAGTGATGGTCCAGGATGCTTATGGAACAAAAATTAAGGCTTGAAAAGATCCCTAGCACTGATTTCAGATTTGCATTATATGGCCAAAATTTCAAATTGTCCAATGGCTTTTGAGCGAGTTTTTTGCTATGTTCTAGTTAGGGTTGGACTCAGTGATCATCATGGAATGGAATAGGCTTGCTATTTGACCTTAATCCATGTTTGGGAAAGAATTGGTCTTAGGGTTTCTTCCATTAACCATTTTTCCTATTTTCTAGCCAAAACCTAGACCTAGTGTGCAAATGAACCCTAGCCTGATTTCTTGAGTTGGTTCATGATACATAGAAATTGTCCAAGTTCATTTGACACTATTCCATTGGTTTTTAAATTTTATTTGAATTTTCAAAGAATTAAAATGAATTAAATCATCAAAAATTAAATAAAATAAAAAAATCAATATTTGGTCTTGAAATTAACCATGGGACACGTGTGTGGCATGACAAGGATGAACAAAGTGAGAAAAATGGGGCCCTTTTGTCAAAATTGGATTTTCAAGGATAGTTGACTTTTGCCATTTCACAAAAATTTCCCAACTTCTACAAGGCATAACTTGCTCAATTTTTAAGCTTTTCACATGTTCTTGGACATTTTGGAAAGGTCTTTGAGTCCTTTAACCAATGCCTTTGGTCCCATGTCATTTTGATTTACCAATCTCAAGTTATGGTCTTTGACTTAAAGTCCCTTTTTGTTGACTTTTGAAAATGACCTATAATGTTGAAATTGATAACTTTTTGTGAGAGCATTTCTTGGACTTGAAGTATGAAGATGAGTTGTAGGAAATGTCTTTCTCTTCAAAATGAGCTTTGGATGGAATTTTTCTGATAATCCATGTGAAAGTTATGCCCTGGTCAATTTCAGTTGACTTTTTCAGATGTCCAAATATAGCAACTTTTGCATCTTTGATGATTTCTGAGCCAAATTTTGAGAATCATGATCAAGCATTGATCAAATGATGTTTGTGGCTTCAAAATGATATGTTGATCAAAAATTTGAACTTTTGACTGCCAAATGACCATTTTGCCCCTACAGTTGACTGTAGTGCAATCTAGGGTTTTGACTGTGCAATTTTGAGCTGAATGCCTTGAAACTTGACATGAGGATGCTTGACCATGTTTGTAAGCATATGAGACTTGATTGAGCCTTTGAACACTTCCTTTTCTTGATCAGACTCAAACCCTAGTTTTGACTGTATAGGAAACAATTGAGCTACACAACCCTTGAGGAATTTTGTGACCTGGCTTGGCAATTTCTTGAGGAATATGGGAGGGCAAATTTTGGGGTATAACACTCCGTCATAGTCTCCGCACTACATCTAATGGCCAAGATGGGTTAAGGATTCTACGGTCTCCCGGCTTCTCAGGCTCCCAATTCAAAAGCAGATATGTCTTCCCGATTACTCGATATACAAATACTACAGTCAAAGGGGCCTCCACTGAGCGGGGGATCTCATGTCTCCTTTTTTAGGATTTCTCCCTCAAAGTTAACATGACTATACCATTCATCCTAATCTTAAGTTTTCCCAAGTCTGGGTATGGGACTTTATAAGAGATCACCAAGCACCCCGAAGAAAAAAAATCCAGACATACAATCATATATACAACAACAAATAATGGCACATACACAAATACACAAAGATAGGCTCAACCCATTTAGATATTATTCCCCAGCAGAGTTGCCAATTTTCTGTAGCGGCAGAAATATTGAGACTAAGCAACTGGATTGACTTAACTCGTACAGATTAAATAAAAATCGCCACCTCGCTTTATTGTTTCCAAAGGAAATGAGAAAAGATCGAATAAACCCAAAAAGTAAGAGGGATAAAATCTAGGTACGGGGTTTGGTTAAGCAAAGGAAAGGTATTAGAACCCTAAATATCTACATACTCCGCAGAAACCTCTTTGAAAATCTGTGTATTTTGGCTATAAAAAGTGTATACAAAAATTAGATGGTGGAGATGAGAAAATAAGTATTTTTTACAATTTTTGCACCCGTCGCGGTTGTGAACCTTTTGTGCCTACATACCCCCTTCGTGCAATAAAGAATCTGGGTACTTGTAGTTTACCTCAAAAGTTTCAAAACACATGTGTGTTGGTTAATTTTAATAGAAGAGGCATCATCATTATATCCGAGTGGAAAACGTACTTACTACCCACAATTATGAAAAAGGAGCATTTTCATCATCTCAAAGTGGAGGATATGTCTTGGATTTAAAATCCATGACTTAACATCCAAGTAGAAAATGGCTCACTTCACTACATATTATAGAAGTATAGTAGCTTAAGTCACTACAAGAATCAACAAGAGTCTAATCTTTTGAGAAAAGTTTTTAAAATAAAAAGCTAAAGTGGCAAAAATGGTTTGAATGAGGTTAATGACTTTTGGTCTTCTAAAAAGATGTCCAAGTATGATTAAGTTGATTAAGGGTTTATTTTAAGAAAAATAATTTTTGAAAATGCATGGACCTAAGTCCAAGTTTATTATGAAAGCGGTTCAAGTTTGTAAAAACAAGAAGAGTTTTGAAAAGGAGGGAGAAGAATTTTGAAATTAAAGAAGATAGGAGGAGAAGAAGGGACTATCCTATGTACACAAAGTAAAAGCTAAAGAAAAGAACCATCTAACCAACAAAGAAGCCAACACTTGACATAAGAAGTCAATGTAGAATTCCCATCCTTTGGATTAACCAAACAAGCTAAAATATTAAACCTCTGATGAATACCAAGCTTCAGATGAATTAAGAATCAAGCAAATTCTTCACTGACAAAAAATTGGTCAGAGTAACAATTGTATACAGAGGAATTCCCAATCATGTACAAAGCATGAAAGTTAGAATAACTTGCACACAGGAAAAATTCAAACCAATGCCCCAAGGACTTCAGAAGATCTTCACAAAAATATCAACTCAAAGATCAGAGTTTCAAGGTATCAGGGCTTCTAATCCTAAATCTCAAGAATCCACAACTCCAAAGTTCCAGAAATAGTAACCAAATAATCTAAATAGCTTTTAAAGCTTTCAAGTTCAAGTTGATTATTAAGTGTATTTACAAAGAAAATAAAGCTCGAGTGAGCAAAAATATCATCAATATTATTCATCCATTTTGGTGGATTTGGTTTTTTAACCTATCAACATCCAAGATCCAATGAGGTTGAGGAACTTGTCTCAAAGTAACACTTAAGTGTCTCCAATCAGAACCAATCACAAAAATAATAAAATATTTTTAAAATAAAAAAAATTTTAAATAATTAATAAAGAGAAATAATTAGTAAAATTCACAAAATGCATTAACACACCAAATAAAAATCTAAAAAAAAAGTATATCAGAGGTCAATCATGAGTCAACAAGTATTGACAATTTTTTTAGAGTTTTTAAAAGACATAAACTATTTTTTTAAAATACAAAATTTAACAAAATAAACCAAAAATTACAAAAAAAAGTAAAATCATAAATAAAAATTAAACAAGGTCACCAATATTTGTTAAAGCATAATTGGATCCTTCCATCAAATTTTCAGAATTTTAAAAGGTCAAAAAGTTTTTTAAAACAATTAAAACACGACAAATAAAGAGAAAAATCAAAAAAATATCAAACCATAAAATAAAATTATGATAATATAAGAATCAGAAAGATAATATTTGAAAATATTTTTTTGAATTTTTTCATAATTTTCCAATCATAAATGAATATTTTATGAACTTTTGAAGTTTAAAACAATTAAACAAAAATTAGAAAATAAAAATAAAAATCAAAAAGATGTGGACCACTGGATCATTGTCAAAACGCGTTAGTAAGTGGATCCAAAGGACCTGACGCACTGTGCATGATATGGACACTTTTGAATATCACACCGGATCATTAATAAAATCAGATTATATAAAATAAAAACAAAAAATATGGACCATTGGATCAATGTCAAAACGCGTTAGTAAGCAGATCAAAAGGACCTGATGCATTGTGCATGATATAGACACTATTGAGAAACACACAAGATCAATTAAAATTGGGCCAATCAAAATAAAACAATTATTGCACTCTCATTGGTTGAAGGACGCCACGTTGGTCATCTTTAACCTCCACACGCCTACAACTTGAGGTTCTATGAGTTTCTTCAAACAATAAAATTAGAAACTAATAATGGTATCACTAGATTCGTCTCTTCCATACAATCCTAACCCTACCCACACAAAATATTTATATAAAACACAAGGTACTCGATTTGGAAAAAACCAGAGCAAAATGTGAAAACGAGTTTTGAAATTAAATGCTCAATTCTTGATGAAAATGGAAACCAAAAGAAGTATGAGAATCTGAAAAAGAAGCACTACATATTAGTAACTTGTTTGAATCAATTTGGGTAAGAATTCTACCTGAACGAAGCTCAAGAAAATGGTTATGGAAAAGAACTTCTGTAACTCTAAATATGGCTCGATTTGGTTGGTTTAAGTGATGTAAAGTTTGTATAATTGTGGAGAATGATGAATCAGAATAGAATTTGAGGTGAGAAGGCTTGAAACAATGAAATGGGTTTTCAAACTTTCAAGCTTCGAATGAAATTTGGCAGGGTGGTTTTGGTTGTTCAAGCTTGGGAAAATGAATGGAATATGGTCTTCTATTTATAGGAGAGTGAATGGTGATAAGAATTGGAAGAAATCATGAGCAAATCGTGCAATCCAAGTGCATCAAAAAGTGTGACTCCATGTGCATCAAAACTCAGATAAAACTTGTGTTTCAATCCTTAATCACACCTTAGAAACTTTGTTAAACATGTTTAAGTGGAAAACGAGCCTCAATTTAGTAATTAAAATGCACATTATGGAAATTACAATCTGACTTCCACGAGAAAGTTCAGTTCCAAGGTACCATAATTGAATTCATGGTGCATACAACTCAAGAGGCTTTATGAGATAATCTTGGATTCTTTGGATAGTTGGATGATCAATCTTGACAATATGCTTTGATATTTTTCATTTGGATGCTTGAGCAGAAAGTTATGATCAACTGAAATAAGGAAAAACACACGGATCTTTGACACTTAGAAAAATTCTAAGTATGGATCTTCAAAATGACCTATAATGTTCTTCAAAGTTACATGACCTTCCACTTAAAGTTTGATCTTGATCCTTGAAGATGAAATGATGTAGATTCTTCAAATTAAATTGTGGAATTGAGATAATTCAAAAATCATAAAAATTGAAAGAGTTATGGTCACTGGAAAATTTTGAAAAATTTGGGGAAATTCACAAATGACTTGTAATCTTTTCAATTCTTTAAAGACTTTCCATATCTTTTCAAGCCTTGCACCTTGAAACAAAGTTGTAGTAGACATACTCAATTTTATTGTGAATATAGAATGAGCTCAAGGAGATAAGATATGACCAAGTTATGATCCTTTGGAGTCACACGAGAGAGTTTAATATCCTTTTCAAAGGACTTGTAATCTTCTTCATCCATTAGTGATTTTCCACTCAAAATTAGCCTTAGACCTTTGAAGAGAAGTTATTAAGGACTCTTTAAAGAGAAACATGGATTTGGAATCAATCTAATATCTCAAAAAATGATCAAGATATAGTCCTTAGAAGTCAACCAACCCTTACTCAGAAAGTACCAAAATGACTTGTAACTCCTTTCAACTTTTGATGATTTCCTTACACAATTGGATATTGTCATGTGAAGAGAATTTGTTTTATATGATGATATGAATACATAGAAAAAATAACCAACTCAAAATATTGAAAATTGAGAGAGTTATGCACTTGTTATCATTGAATCAAGTACTTGTTCAATTAGGTCAAACTTGTTGAATCAACCTTGAATCTTTTGAACTTTCTTGGCAAAATAAAGCATGATGGATCACATTATGCCTTGAAATGATGTTATATTGAATCACCTTAAAATATGGAGCTTAAGTTTCAATGAAACTTGTTGAAGAAGACATGGAAATAAACACACGAACCTATGAATCTTCTTAATGAATGCAATTATTTTAAAAGCAAGCTTGACATAAATGAAATTGTGAGAGTTCTTTAAACCAAAGAACTCTGATGTCATCAACATAGCTTTGAAGCTCAAACTCTTGGACTTCATTGAGAAACCATTTGACTGAGGAACATCCCTCAGAACCCTAGGTTAGATGGTGAAATGGATGCAATTGTGTCATCACCTACAATATAAACATCCAAAGAACATATATACATGTTTTGATGTTAGCTAAGAGTTAATAAATGTAAGATACACATGTACCAAATACACAATTCAAGGTGCTTGGTGATCCCTCAAGAGCAAACTTAAATATATGAGAGAGTAAGAGAGAGAACCAACCCTAAAGTGTGATCTTGATGTATTGTGATGATATGAGATGATGAGAGATCTTAGGGGAAAAATTGGGGTATAACACTTTCCAAAGTTCATAGGGAGTTTTGTTTAGAATTTTCTAATAGTGACTCTATTTAAAATGTAACATGAAGTGTTGATGGCTTCTGCCTAAAAGTATTTTTCTATGTTTGATTCATTTATCATAGTTCTTGCCATTTCTTGAAGAGTTTTATTTCTTCTTTCTACAACATCATTTGTTGAGTGGTTCTTGGATAAGAGAAATTATGTGATACTCCATTTTCATCAAAAAATTGTTTAAATGAGAAATTTTCAAATTCACCATCGAGATCGCTTATAACAAATATATTGTTTGAACTTTTCTCATTTTAGACCTTTTTACAAAAGGTTTTAAAAGTATCAAAGGAGTCATATTTGTTTTTTAACAATAACACCCAAGTAAATCATGATAAATCATCATTAATAACAAATCCATATTTTTCCCATCAATACTCATAGTTTTGACAGGACCAAATAAGTCAATATGAAGAAGTTCAAGAGGTTTAACTGAAGATAAAATATTTTTAGGATGAAAACTACTCTTGACTTGTTTACCTTTGATGCAAGCTTCACAATTAGCATCTTTGTTGAAACTAATGTTAGGAAAACCTCTTACTAGATTTAGTTTATTTAGGTTTGACATTGTTCTCATGCTTATGTGACCTACTCTTTTATGCCATATCCACTTATCGTTTTCAAGAGAGAGGAAACAAGTTTCAAATGACATATCATCAAGGTAAAGGGTATATAAGTTTTTTTTCTAGTACCATAAAAAAGAATTTTGTTATTAAGAGGTTGTTTGACAATACACATGTTCTGTTTAAATTTTACGTCAAAACCATTGTCACATAGTTGACTGATACTTAAAAGGTTATCTTTTAATCCATCTAAAAATTGGACATCTTTGATAAGAGCGAAACCATTCTTACCAATGGTTCCTATACCTTTAATTTCAGCCTTTTCATTATTTCCAAATGTTATTGTCCCTTCATTTTGTTTTCAAAAGATATGAACCATTCTAACATTCATGTATTTGATGTTAGAATATTTTTAGGTACCCATAATTTTTTGGGTCCATGAGTGTTAGATATGGATTTCTATTTAGCAGGAACAAAATTTACGGGTTTAGAGAGAGAGTTTATTTTCCATGAGGAATTATTTTTGTATTTAGTGGTTTGTGTGTAATGGTTCATTTTGGTTGAGGATCTGTAGTTGGTTTTCTTAAAAAAAACATCTAAACTCCTCACGATTGGTTTTCTTATAGTAGCAACATTTCTTAAATGTGTTTTTAGTTTTTGAGGACTCGATTTTTATATGTGGAGTAAAAAAGGTTTCGTTGAATTTTTTTTTATGGTTTATACCTTACGCATGCTTTATCAAAAATTCCAAATTGAGAACTCATTATATTTTGAATGGTTTCAGTGGATTTAACAAATTTTGTAATGTCTTTAGTTAAATCCTCAACTTGATTTTCTAGTTTTTCTATTACTAATGCATCTGGTGATACTATCTTTTCATTAAGAATTCTCTATTTATTAGAGAGACATGAATGTGCATTGTGCAAGTGTTTAATAGTGTCTAGTTGTTTGTTAGTTAAATTTTCAAGTTCTTCTTTTTCTTTAGTGAAGTTTAAAATTTGTTCTCTTTGAAAAAAATATTTTTGAGTTAATAATTTTGAATCTTATAGAAGACTGTCAAACATAATGCTCATTTCTTGACAAGTAAAACATGATTCGATAGAGGTTACCTCAGAGTTAGCCATGAGGCATAGATTTGCTTGCTCTTCTTCTGTTTCAGAATTAGAGTTTTCTGAGTCATCTCATGATGCCATCATGGATTTTTTCTTGAATGAAGTTCTTTTGATAAATCTTTTTAGTTGAGGACATTATGTTTTGAAGTGTCCAATTTTGTTGCATCTATTGCACGTGATCTTGCTTTTGTCTACTTCTGCTTTTTGAGTATGTCTTTCATTTTGAAATGTATTTTTGTTCATACTTCGTCGAAATACCATTTGTTGTATTCTTATAGATATGAGAGCTAAGTCATCCTCATCTTCAAACACAATTTCAGTTAATTCCTCATTTTTTCTATCAATTGAGGAGTTACCTTCATTTTGAGATCCTGAATTTTGAGAGGATTTGAGAGAAATTGTATTTACTTTCTTTTGAGGGTTGTCTTCTAGGATGAGGCTCTCATGAGCACGAAGAGATCAAATAATTTCTTCTACATGAAGGACCTTTAAGTCTTTATATTGAGTAATGGCTGTTACAATTGATCTCCAGACTTTTGGTAGACTTCTCAATATTTTTCTTATCCTTTCATGGGTAGTGTAGGTTTTTCTTAGTGATCTTAGTTCATTTATGATGATGGTGAATCTGGAAAACATTTCATCAATGGTTTCATCTTCCTTTATTTCAAAGGTTTCGAATTTTCTTACCCCCATATCAATTTTTTCTTCTTTTACGTGGCTTGTTCCTTCATGGTGAATTTTGAGCTTATCCCATATTTCTTTGGTCATGGTGCATTCTTCTATTCTATCATACTCTTCCGTTCTTAATGCACGTGACATAATAAATTGAGCTTTTGAGTTTAGGATTACCTAGTTGGTTTCTTCAGAGGTCAAACTTGCTTGAGGTTTTTCTATAGTTGGAGCAGCTTTTGTTGGAATGGTTCTTGGAGAGTAATTTCATGTTTCAACTATAGACCACATATTTATATCTTGATACATAAGAAATAATTTCATATTATCCTTCCATTAATAGTAGTCAGATCCATTGAAAAATGGAGGTTTATGAGTTGATCCTCCTTTAGTTATGAACTTGTTTAGACCAGACATTCTTTTGGTTTAGGATCATTCTTACTTTGCATGGTTAAGTGTTAGTTCAGAGCCCTAGTGTAGCGGTAGAAATATTGAGACTAAGCCATTAGATTGTCTTGATTCGCACAGGTCAAATAAGAATCGTCACCGCGCTTCATTGTTTCCAAAGGAATGGGAAAAGGGAGAATAACCCAAAAAGAGGGGGGGGGGGGGGAGAATCTAAGTTCAGGGGTTGGTTATGCAAAGGGAAGGTATTAGCACCATAAACATCCACGGTACTCCACAGGAACATCTTTGAAAATCTGTGTATTTTTGGCTATAAACGTTGTATAAAAATAGATGGTGGAGGTGAGAAAAGAAATATATTTTTTACAATTTTTGAACCCGTTGCAGTTGCGAACTTTTAGTTCCTACGTACCATTTTCAGTGCAATAGGGAATCAGGTTACTCGTAGTTCACCTTTAAAAATTTTAAAACACAAGTATATTGGTTAATTTTAAGAGATGAGACATCATCGTCATCTCCGAGTGGAAGAACATACTTACTACCCACGATTATGAGAAAGGAGAATTTGTGTCATCTCAAAGTGGAGGATATGGCTTGGTTTTTAAAATCAACAAAGCCTCGCTCGACACCCAAGTGAAAAATATCTCACTTCACTACATACCGTAGAAGTATAGTAGCTCGCATCACTACAAAGATTCACAAGAGTTTAATCTTTTGGAAAATTTTTATAGTAAGAAGCCATAGTGGCAAAATGGTTTGAATGAGATTGATTGACTTTTAGTGTTGTCACAAAAAATGTCAGTATTGTTAAGTTGTTTAAAATTTGATTAAAGAAAATATTTTTGAAAATGCATGGACCTAAGTCCAAGTTTAATGTGAAAGTGGTTCAAGTTTAAAAACAAGAAGAGTTTTAAAAAGGAGGGAGAAGATTTTTTAAATTAAAGAAAATGGGAGGAGATGAAGAGACTATCCTAAAGCATAAGGTAAAATTTAGGGAAAAGAACCATCTAACTAAAAAGAAGCCAACATTTTACATAATGATTCAATATAGAACTCTCATCCTTTGGATTGAAACCAAACAAGCAAAGATGATAAACCTCTTAATAAAACCAAGCTTCAAATGCATTAAGTCTCACACAAAAATTGGCCAGAGTAACAGCTGTATATATATGAATTCCCGATTACAGACAAAGCATGTAATCAAAGTAACCTGCAAGAAAAGAAAACAAACAATCCAATGTATTGAGGTAAACCCCAAGAGCTCCATACAAAATAATAATATAAGTAACAAGGTCTCAAGGTAGGTCAATGTCTCTAATCCTAAGTCCAAGAAGTCCATAACTCCATCATGCCAAGGATAGTAACCAAATAGTTCAAGTAACCTTAAAGTATTTGTTATTCAAGTTGGTTATTAGGTGTATTCAAAAAGAAAATGAAAAGCTCAAGTGAGCAAAACAAACTGACATAAAGATAAATACTCGAGTGAGCAAAGATGAAAATAGCATGAAATGTAAATTCTAAGATAAATGGTGCTTAAAATAAAAGCATAAAGTAAAAGCATAGAAATAAAAGTCAATTGTTAATGAGTTAGAAATTAGAAGTTAGTTGAATGACCATATTGAAACTTGCATTGGAAAACTCATTAGAAGATTGATAAAATCAAAGCCTCTCAACAACAAGTTTCTTTTGCTTTTTGTCAAATATATCATTCATTTCAAAATCTCAAGGCAACAATAAATGATTAACGATGTTTAAATGATTCACTTAGTTCCAAAATTTATGAAGATTCATTAGAGGATTGATAAGGCCAAAGCCTCATAACAATGGACCTCAAGGTTATTGGATCAAAGGTTTCAAATTAAACATACTTGGACTTGCAAACATAAGTTTGGACCACAAATGATCATTTCTCAAATCGGGACAAAACTTAGCACTATGTTAAGCAATCATAAGTGGACTTATATAGAAGTCGCACCTATTTTGAGGTTGGTCAATAGCAATCTATGTGCCATATGTTTGGAGTGATGATATGCAGATCATCCTCTAACAACATGTAGCACAAAAGAGAAGAGGATGAGATGAAGAGGGAGGGGATACAGTTGAATCAAAAATTTAATCAAACTATCATTAAAATCATCCATCCATTTTAGTGGAGTTAAACTCAACACTTTAAGATCCAATGATGTTAATGAAGTTTATGATCAACAATCACATAGCCAGAATATATTCAAAAATAAATTGCATTTAACGAATAAAATAAAAAAGGAAAAATGAATTTTAAATTGTTTTTAAAATGAAAATAAAAGGTAAAATAGTAAACTATGTTCAAAGCATCACAGAAAAATTTAAAAAGACCATAGAAAAATCAGAGCTGACCTCAAATATTTTTATAATTTTTTTGGTAATTTTTTTAAAATAGGAAAGTATTTTTAAACTAATTAAAATCACTCAAATAAGTAAAAAAAGATCAAAAATAGTAGAAGTCAAAATAAAATTCTAGAAAAATTTCAGAAAGTCAGAAATGAGAAATGATTTCTATAAATTTTTTTCAGAATTTAAAAACATCAAAAATTATTTTTAAATAATTAGAAACAAGTCAAAATAAAGGGAAAATTATAAAAAAAATTCAAATATGAAAATAAAATTATGAAAAAAAATAAAAAATCAGAAAGAGAATATTTTAAAATATTTTTGTGAATTTTTTCATAATTTTTAGGTCAGAAATGAATTTTCTATGATTTTTTGAAGTTAAAAACCATTAAATACAAAAAAAAATCAGAAAATAAAAATAACGTCAGAAAAGTATGGACCATTGGATGAGAGTCAAAACGTGTTAGTTAAAAAATCAAATGGATCTGGCGCGTTGTGCATATCATGGTCTTTTTTGGAAATTACACCAAATCAGTTTTTAATAATTACAAGTGACTTAAAATATGGTGTGTTGGATGAAGTATGACTAATGAAAGTAATCAGATCCAAGGGTTCCTATGATGCACGCATGGTAAAGCAAATGCATTCGATAGAATCCAAAAAATCACATGTCACACTATCATTAGCTAAAGCACGACACGTGGGTCGTCTTCAACCTCCAGACACCCTAAATTGAGGTTCCACAAACTGTAAAATTAGAGAACCAGACCGGTACCATTAGCCTTGTCTCTTCAAGACGATTCTAATGGTACCCTCGCGCCAAATTTATATAAATTATGCAAGGATGAATTTGAAGAAAACCAGAAAAAATAGTGAGCACGAAAATCCCAAGTATCTCTCTCAATTCTCAATGAAAATGCAAACCGTAAGAAGTGTGAGAATCAGAAGGATGAATAGAGTAGAATAGGGCTTTATTTGGTTCAATTTGATTGAGAATTCTACCTGAACGAAGTAGCTGAAAGTTGTTCTGAAACTGAACTTGGTTAGCACGACTTAGTCACCTCAAGGCTTGATTATTCTTCTGTTAGCTTCATGGATGTTCAAGGATGAAGGATCAATGAAGAAATTGGATTGAAAAGTGGAGAAAATAGGAATTCAAAAACTCAAAAAAGTGAGTTATGCAGGGAGTTTGGCAGGGTGATTTTGGTTGTTCAAGCTTGAGAAAATGAATGATATATAACCCTTTATTTATAGGGAAGCAACTTGGATGCTCAAGCGTGTGGAATGATGAAGTTTGGAGGGAATTTGTGTGAAGTTGCAAGCATGAAAAGTGTGACTCATATTTTGCTCAAAACTCATCCAAAACGTGTGTTTCAAGGTACTAATCACTTCTGGAAGATTATAAAACATGATTAGAAGTAAAAACGCGCAAAAATTTAGTGATTAGAAGTTGAATTGTGCATTTCAAATTATGACTTGGTGGAAAAAATCAGTTTCAAGTGATTGTCTTTGAACTCATGTTATGCATAATTTAGGGAACCTTATGGCATGATTCTTGAAGCATTTTAAAGATAAGGTCACAAAATTTAGAATGTGAAAATAATGGGATCAATTGGATGCTTGAGCTAAAAGTTGTGATGAGTCAAAGTTGAGAAAAATATGCTGACTTTTTGTACTTAGAAAAATTCTATGTTTTTCTTCAAAAGTGATCTATAATGTTTTGAGATCAACCAAGGATTTCCTCCAAAATTTAGCTTTGATCAATGATGCTAGCTTGAAGTAGATATCCCAAAGAGAATTTTTAAACTTGAATCACTCAAAAATACCAAGTATTGAAAATGTTATGGCCTTGTGAAGTTAGTGAAAATTCATGAGGTGACCTATAATATTTTTGTTTCTTAAGGCATCTTCCACTTATTTTCAATCATTGCATATAAAAGAAGAGTTGAAGTTCACATCCTTAAGATCATTTTGGAAAGATAATGGGCTCAAAGAGTTAAGAAATGACCAAGTTATGATATTTTGAAGTCACATAAGGGAATTTGATGGCCTATCTGGAGGGCTTGTAATCTTTCTTCATCATTAGACATCTTCCACATAAAATTTTCTTGAAAATTTTAAAGATATTTGTTGGTAACTCTTTAAATAGAAGCATGTCTTTGGAATCACTCAAAAATACCAAAAGATGAGGAAGATATAACCCTTAGAAATTCAAAACCCTAGCTCCTAGAGCACCAAAATGACTTGGAAACCCCTTTCAATTTTGACAAACTTTCTTGCACAATTACTCTTTCAATATGAATATAAGTTTTTTTGGCTGATAATAAGAACCAATATCAACAATAACCAACTCAAAATGTTAAGAATTGAGAGAGTTATGCACTTGTGATCAAGAAATCAAGAACTTGTCCAATTAGGTCTTGCATCGTTTACTTTTCTTTGACAAATTGAGGCATGATGAATAATAGTAGACCTTGTCATGATATCATTTTAAAGCATCTTCAATATTGAAGCTTGAATTTCAATGAAGCTTTGTTAAAGAAGAAATTGAAATAAACTCATGAACCTATGAATCAACTTCATGAAATATGTTATGCTCTCGCCTATAATATCATCAATTAGAGCAAACATTCATTGTATTTGTTAGTTAAAAGTTAATCAACACTAAAAATATATAACCACAATATATAAATCAAGGTGTTTGGTGATTACCCATACGCAAACCTAGGGATATGGAGAAGAACGAAACCCTAGTGTGATCTTGTTGTGATTGAGTTGATATGAGATGATAGAAGAATCTCAGGGGCAAAAATTGGGGTACAACAACTATCTCTGATACCAATTATAGTTGAATAATTGTCACTAGGAAGGGGGGTTTGAATAAGACCCTTTTAAATTTTCAAGTTTAAATGGTTTAGCAAGAATATGACTTGAGTAAAAAAGGAATGAGAAAACACACAATAAGTTTGTCCTGGTTACCCAAAGTTGGTTAGTCCAGCCCTCACACACAGTGAGATTTTTCTTATTCCTCACAATTAATTCTTGTCAAGAATAACTGTGGTAACCTTTTTCAAGCCTAAAAAGGCTTTACAATTGTTAAAAAGTCTTTCTTTAGACTAAGATTACACTTTCTTTTCACGCGTATTTTAATATCACTAGAGGATATACAAATGAAGATTTTAACAAACTTAAAACATTATATGGCAGTGATAAGCTTTGTATAGTAGAATGTGATTTGAATCACTCAGTATCAAGCTTTGTAAAGAGATTAAAAATTTAATAGCAGCTTTCTTCTTATTCAAATTGATTTTATATGAGAAAGGATATCCCTTTTTATAGACTCAATTTGAAATAGTCGTTGAGAGGTAATGATGATTTCTTTGTACTTTTAATGATGAGTGGTACATAACATTTATCAAAAGTGAAGCCTCAAGGCAAGATGTACGAAATAGACATTGAACCTTTAATCATCTTTCTTTTGTCTAATGAGAAGACATATTTGAAACAAGGAGTTCTTTTGTTTACGAAAATGAGGATGTCATTGAAAAAAAAATGAATTGATCAATAGGTTAATATTATCACCTCAATTCTTTTGATGACCTGTCTACACACTTAATGACAATTTTTAGATAACATAAGAGTATTTTGTTAACCTTAAAATCATGGGATTTTTCAACACACTTAGCGAGCTTTGGCGGTTTTCTGAAGGCAAGTTAGTTTGAAAACTTAATGAAGAAGTAAGACTTCGCTTAGAGAAATATAGTTCTCTTAGCCAACTCAGGCGGCCATAACTTCTATACTCTATAATATCAGTAGAATAGGTGTAGAGGATGTTGTAAGGAGAAGGAGCTGGATTCACATCAAGAGTCGGGAAATCTTTGTTGATGTCGTCTCAACTCAAATCTTACATAGTTCATCAAGCTACCATGAGTAGCTAAACCCCTCTCTTGTTGGGATTGGTTGTAAGTTCACTGAAATAGTATGTATTTTCTTTAATCATGGCGTTATATGCAATTTATGTTTGAATCATGCTCATTGTTATCTTTTTTTACTGTTTATTTCATGGATTGAATTGATATTGGCAAATACGATTCTAATCTGGGTCCAAGATAACAACTATTAAACTCTAAATGCTAGACATAGATTTAGGTTTAATATTCACTAAAATTATTGAATCTTAATGCTACCGTATTGTTCACTAGGTTGAGAAATCATCGATTAAACCATAAGGTAAGAAATCTCATCAAAGTTTAGACATGAATGTTATTTGTGTGAGACACGTGATGATCTTGAAACATTCCTACATTGTGTATAACTGATCTGAGATTTGCATATTAAATCAGAGGATGGTGTGATACGGTGGGAGAACTAACTTGGAATTTTGCGTTTGTGTTCGCAAATGTTTCGGTTTAGCAAGAGTCGCCACCGACTTTTTATTTTATCCTAAGGAAAGGTTAAAAAGCACAGGAAAGACCTTTGAGATGTTTTCTTGGGTTCGGGGAGTAGGTTATAGAAAGGGAAGGTATTAGCACCCTTTCTATCCATGGTTATCCATGGGCTCTTAGTTACTTTCTTAGATCACTTGCTTTGCTTTTCAATTGTTTGAAATGGTGCTCTTCAATTGTTTGAAATGGTGCTTTGTGTGTGGTTTTGAAAGATGTTTTGAAAAGAGGCCATCGTTGTGGCAACCTTTGTAATGATTCTTGTTTGAATGTCTACAAAGGTGTTTTTGTCTTTTGAAAAGTTTTCATTGTTTGAAAGTAGGGTTTTGAAATTGTGTTGTGGAGTGTGTTTTTGAAGATAGCAAGGATGTTTTTGCAAGCTTTGATCAAGTAACTAAGAGCTGTCTACCCTATTTTACTCAAAGATCTTTCTTATGTTTTTAACCCTTTTAACAATGTTGCTTCACCATTGTATTTGGTGAACAACCTTGTGTTAGGATGTTAAACGGGACAGGCGCGGGTCATCGTATAGACCATGATAGCAATGGTGTCAAGCATTTTTGGCAACTTTCTTGAGGGACTTGATCATTTTGTTTAGGCAACACAGATAGCGTCATCGAGGGACTATGATCTTTTGTTTGTTTTTTTTTTGCCAAAGTACTTGACATGCATATCATGGCCCATTTTTGAAGGCAACAAGTGGATTGAAACCCTAGGGGTGCAAGTGTGCATTGTGTTTGTTTTTCATGCATTGTTATCTTTGGATTAGGTCAAGCTATTTGTTGATTTTATTTTGCATACAAACCCTAGGTCTAATCATGGCATAATTGAAAGCATCTAAAGGTGCGAGAATTTAAATTCTACACTATTACAACATGATATAGGGAGGGGGTACAAATTTGAATTGGGGATTATTTTGCAAGAAATTAATTTCTAAATTTTACAACCATATTGAATGGGTAAGGCATAATATTAAATACACAATATTTAAATAAATACAATAAATAAATATTCAATAAAGTGTATTATGCAAAAAAAATGTTTTTTTATGTATGTAAAAAGTATTTTTGAATATGAAGTGCAAATAATAAAAAAAGTCAATTTTAATTATTTTGTTCTTTAGGGCAAAAACCTTAATTTTTTTTTAATAAATAGTATTATTTATTATTTATATACAATAATGTATTCATTTGTACAAAAATATAAATATATTAAAAAAATGGTATTTTTAGTATACAATATTAATAAAAATGAAAATGTATTATTTTTGTATTTTTTGTCTTAATTATTTAATTAAAATATGTATGTATATGTATTAAATATATTAAATATACTAAGTGTGTATAAAAATAAAATAAATTATTTACAACATGGTATATATTTCAAGAAAATGTTTTAAAGTATGTACAAAATAATAAATAAAGATAAACATATTTTTTTTATATTATTTTTGAGTTTTAATAAAAGGGATATAAAGTATTTAAATCATTTTTATACTAGTAAAATAAAAATAAATATCAAATAAATATGAAAAAATATAAAAATAATTTTTTGGCATTTTTTATATTTGGACATAAAACAATAAAGTCAGAATAAAAAATAAAAAATATCAAAATGACAAATATACAAATAAATGGGCCAGGGGGGTGTAAACTGAAAATGTATGTGTGAGAAGCGAAAGCAAACAGGCCCAGCCCAAGTAACTTCATCTTCTTCCTCAGTTCACAAAAAATGTGCGTTCTGTACATCAACTGCTATCTTTTGATTCCTTGACTTTTTGACAAAACTCATAACATGAAACTTGTAGAGCATCAAGCAACGAATTCAACCATATAAAAAACTTAAGCTAACTCTCAAAGACCAGAGAGAATTTCTCTGGCCCTAAATCTTAACCTAGTTTTTTCAGAAAGTTCATGAACAAAATTCTCCTAGCACGATTAATATAAATGAAAACTAAGCACATGTATGGTTTCAGGGCTATGAGTACAACATCTTTCATTCACAAACTTAAGTCTAATTATTCCTAAATAGAGAGATAGAAGTTCATGGAGTACCTATTTCAGCTGACTTCGAGATGGACAATGCAGCAACTTCCAAGGGTGCTTGAGGTTCTTTTGAGCTTGCCTGATGTCCAATGAAGCTTTCCCAATGCTTAGTTTATTTTGAAACAACTTGAATCGTGCTACAAAACTCAACCTGCAAAGCTTTGAAACAAAAATGGAAATGTGTGTTAATGGTGTTACAGCTAGCAATGGAGGTCTGGGATAGTTCAGGTGAGTTGAGTGGAAGGTATTGGAACAATTTTGAGGCAAAACGCACGAGGGAAAGTGGAGATGGGGGTGGTTCTGCAGGGCTTGCCCTATTTTGCCGAAAAATGGTGATTTTGGGTATGAGGGTGCTTTAGGGGTGAAAGGCTCGTGCTTCTGACTCAAAGGGTTGTGTGAAATCTGTTTGTGATCTTTGTTTTAGCTAACAATGACTGGTTTTCAAGATGGGAGGATTTTGGACAATTTCTTCTTTGTGAAGCAAGAATCTCTAACTTGTCAATGCAGGCCTGTAATGCCTATCTTGTATGTTGCATCTTTTGCCCTTGATACTTGCAATTTGTGGATTTGATCTTGCCTCAGAGATATGTCCCCATGCCTCAAATATCTTGGTTTGACATAAAGTGTAACTTTACAAAAATGGCATTATACCTTTTTCCAAATAGGGATTAGTTTTGCATGCAATGTCCAAATGACCAAGATAATGCCTTAGCTAAGTGGATTTGCATTCAATTAAGGAGTTTAAAATGGTTTAGAGGCCTACAAGCTAGTACAAAGCATGCTGATTTGAAAATGCAAGTTGTATGAACATGTATTGGCCATGGATCAAAGTGAGTTTTTGCCAACTTCAAGCATTCGATTCTCCCTAACCACAAAGGTGTTTGAGGAGTTCTTGGACAATTTGGAAAGCTTGAAACATGTACTATAATCCATCTTTGAAATGAAACTTGAAACTCCAAGTGGAACTATGTGAAAAGTGGCCAAGAAGATGGGTCAAAATCCTGCCTAAACTAGGGCAAAATTTTTCTAAGTTAAAAGTTTTAGGTACCCTTGTTCCAAAAATCATACCTTGAGATACATGCCTCTTTTGAGAAAACTTTGTGAATCAAATTTGTATACTTTGTGATGTACTACAACTTTCATGTTGCAAGTTTTGTTTGAATCCATTTTCATCTTGGTGAAATAATGGGACAAAGTTAGGAAAAAATAAGAAAATTTTATAACTTAGAAAATTTCTAAGTTATGAAATTTTTCCATTTGAAACCCTAATTTGCATTTTTGGGTTTCTTGATGAACAAGTTTCAGAATTTGACATGTCTTGATGAAAAATGATTCTTGGCACTTGATTTTGACCAAAAAGTCAAAGTTTGACTTTTCAGTATACAGTCAAATTTGATTAGTTGACTGAAAAATTCATCTGTCAATCCTATGCATTTGAGATCTTTTGAATTTGTTGAATGGGTCAAGACAATTTCATTGAGTCCTTGAGTCCATGGTTGAGCTTGATTTGCCATTGGTTAGGTCAAACAGTCAAAAATTGCCTTTGTACAGTCAAAACCCTAAAAATGACCATTTTGCCCTTTTGATGATCTGATCAAATTTCTTGTGGAATTGTGATCCAAACTTGATCAAATGGTTCATATGAGTTCATAATGTTGATGTGGGTCAAATTTCATGAGGTTTGACTATCAATTGGCCATAGTTGACTTTTTCCCCAATACAACTGATTTCTAGGTCAACTGTCCAATTGACTGGGCAAAAATTTGAATCAAGGCTTGAAACATGGTATGGACAAACTTGTGAGTCCAACATGAAGTATGAAAGTCAATTTGGGCATTGTTGGTCAAAATATCACTGTGCAAACTCAAACCCTAATTTAGGTTAACAATGCAACGAGGTGTCTTGAGTAGAGCAAACCCTAACTTGATCTTGAGTTCCAAGAGTCTTGTGATGAAAAATGTTGATGAAATGAGAGGGAAAATTTTGGGGTACAACAGATGGTAACCAAATCCGAACAAGTCTATTCCTCTGAATTTTATCTTTCTTTATTTTACGCATTTACTTTTCGTCACTTATAAACCAAATCAATCTTGAAACTTATGCTTAGAACTATAGAAATTGTTGAACGGTTTTGATATCGCTCTAATCCCTACGGATACAATAAAACAATACTTTCATTTGATTTTACTCAACATCAGAGCTAAGTAATCGATGAGATGGTCGTTCTTGGCTTGGTATTCCCCTCACACCTGAGAGGCAACGAGAAGAGAATCAGTGAAAATTTGTATTTCCTACGCGCCTAAGTCTTTGGCCAGGCGTAGACCTGCAAGGAAGGCTTCATATTCGGCTTGGTTATTTGAATTTGGGAAGGATAAAGCAAGGGAGGCCTTGATCAGAATGTCATCCTTGTTTTAAAGGATGATTCCTGCTCTATATCATGTCGAGTTGGAGGCTCCATCCATGAAAATTATGCACTTATGAGCACCTCCCGTCCAGAAGTGATCATGGTCATTTCTGCCACGAAGTCGGTCAGGACCTGAGCTTTAAGGGACCTTCTTCTCTCGTACTGGATGTCGAATTCTGATAGTTCCAGTGACCATTTCAGCATTCTATCGGCCTTGTCTGGATGACCGAGTAACAACTTTATAGGCTGATCAGTTCGTACGACGACTGTGTGGGCTAGAAAATAGTGTCTTAGTCTCCTCTCCGCATTTTCGTGGTTGGCATGGATTCCTCGCTCGGTTAGGTAGAGACCGAGGAATTTTCTAGCCCGTATGTCGAAAGTTCACTTCTCCATATTGAACCTCATCTTGCATTTCCTCGCCTGGTTAAAGAACTTTTTGAGGTAGGCAGTATGGTCGACCGCTTCTTGAGACTGCATGATCATATCGTCCATGTAGACGTCGGGCATGTCTCTTATTTCTCATTGAAAAACTTTTTTCATCATTCGTTGATGAGTAGCTACGGTGTTCTTCAGTATGAAGGGAATTACGTTGTAGTAATAGTTGCCCAACTGGGTCATGAATGCAGTGTATTTCATGTCGCTCATTTCCATGGGGATTTGGTTGTACCCTGAGTATGTGATGTGTTCACAAGTGCATAGAAATATCGAAGTAATATATAAGATTGTCGAACCCACAAAGACCAATATCAACCTACTGTAATCAATTGTCGCTTTGTAAAGCTAAGACTAATGAATAAATGATTTAGGGGAAACTAAGAACTAAAACTGAAATAAAATAAGATTAAGGAAATATATAAGAAAAGAGAGACCAGAATGTGTATTCCGCGTATCTCAGGGACTCTATAACTTTTTGGCTTATACTGATATTAAAAATGTGTTTAGTAGAAAATATCAATTTAAAGTCTGAACCTCACACTCTCATGGTTTTGAATAAAGCCACATTCCTTAACCATGAAATTTGTCTCTCGCTCGCCCATTTTAATTAAGGAATGTGTTTTGAAAATTGAACAAGTTGTAATCGATACTTAAAGCGCTCTCTCCCTCTTTAAGATCGATGTCCCATTTTTACTATCCGGTTCGACCCCCACGCTCTCGCAGTGTTGGCTCGAACCTTAGTTAATTTCTCACTCTCGTGACAAACTCATGTTAAGTAACTTCTCACTCTCGTGACAAGACTATTTAAATTAAGTTTAAAAACAAGAACCAAAAACAAGATTTTCATATAAATATTAAGCCAACATTATTACTGAGTCACGTCGGAAACGAAGGTCCTCACATACCAGACTCGAAACAATTTATCCAGACATACTTAAAGAAATAAACATGCAATTATAATTATTAACCATGAACATAGTGTTGTACGCCAAAATTTTCCCTCTACTTTTTCAATACATTCCTCACAAATGATCTCTACTACTCAAGGAATCTCAAGGAATTGATCAGACAAAATCATCTCTGAAGTGCTGGGAATCCAAATTAGGGTTCTGACTGAGAGTGACAATTCTTTGATTTTTGACCTAGTACATGACTTGTTGGTTCGAAATATGATCTCAAGGGTTCAAATACATCATTTTTGACCTAATTGCATATTTTAATTCATCTCCCAAAATCAGTGGATTGATAGACGAAATTCGGTCAACTGGTGGAAAAAAGTCAATTGTACACTAAAAAGTCAAACTTTAACTTTTTGACCAAAAATTGAGTTTTGAAAATCACATGTCATCAAGGCATCCAAAATATGAAATTTGATCATCAAAAATTAAGAAGGTAAAAAAAAATCAAACTTGGCAAGACTTGAAAATTTTCTCTAAGTATTTTCTATACATGATTAATTACCTCATGACATCTTTCTTCACTACAATTCAAAATAATTCAAGATGTTCAAGATATTACAAGACTACTTTTCTTTTTAAAGTTAGAATTGTTAAGTTACAAATCCTAAAGCCTTGTCTTGTTTGAACTTTTCTCTTTGACTCAAATCCACAAAAATAGCCCTGTTATGCTGTCAAAGTTTGCTCTGAAACTTGCAATGCTGCCCTGAAAATCTGCATCATATCAGTCCCATGGCTGCACCAAGTTAGCATGTAAAGAGTTTCCTTTTATCTTTTACTCAAATCCACAAAAACAGCCTTGTTATACTGTCAAAGTCTGCTTTAAAACCTGCAATGCTGCCCTAAAAATCTGCATCATATTAGTCCCATGGCTGCACCAAGTTAGCATGTAAAGAGTTGCACCCAAAAAGGCAATGTTACAGCATACCCAAATTGTTCAAAAGCTTATTTGTTTCCCCCTCAAATCTCAGCCAAACTTCATCTATAAAACAAACTATTCTCACAACATACAAAGGGGGCTTTTGATTGAGAGAGAAAAAGAGAGAAGAGAAAAGAAACAGAATTCTTTGTAACCTTTTCCCATTCAAAAACTCTACACTATCTTTTTATTCATTTCACAAAACAGAAAAACCTAAACCCACTGTACAACCTTGCAACCTTTCCTCTAAACCAACTATCCAAACACCTCATATACATCACATAGAGATTGTTCAAACACAAGAATAATTTATGTAACACCCTTAACATCACCTTCCACACCAAACAAAAAAACAGTATTTTGTAACTTTGACTGGGTTGGAGCGATTCTGGAACTTTGTGGCACATAGCAAGGATTGTAGCAACTTCAAGGAGGAGCTTGGTCAATCATCACTTTGCATCCAGAGACATCCGTACGTGTTTCAAAGTTTCTCTTCAAGAGGTATACTTTTTTCCAAACTATAATATATTTACCCATACATCATTTTTTGTTTGTGTTCAAAAGATATATAAAAAATATAGATTAAAAGAAGGAAACTCAGTGAAAAAAGCCAAGACAGGGGGCTGACACGGGTGCCCATGTCACACGTGTTGTACCCCAAATTTTGACCTAAGATACCGTCTTCCATCTGCATCATTCGCATTGCAAGAGTTTTGACCTATTTTATCAAATTTTCAAAGCAGTTTAAAAATTCATAACTTTTTCGAGTCGGGAGCTGTTTATTTGTTGAACGCTAAATTTATTAACTGATCAAGATTTAAATGACGTTTATTAATTATTTATTATCTTAAATTTAAATAATTGGAATCTATTTTTCAATTGTTATATAATTTAAAGACTTATGAATAATGAAATAAGCATTTGAGAATGAGTTTATTAATTGGTCAACAATGATTATTTAATTCTTTATCATTTTAGATTAAATAATTAAAATTCTATTTTTAATTATTATAATTTGGAATTTTACGAATAATGAATTAAATAGTTGAATTTGTTGATTAGTCAATGATGTTTATTTATTTGTTTGTCATTCTGAATTTAAATGATTGGATTTGATTTTCAATCATTATATGATTTAAGGAATTATAAACAATAAATAAATAATTGGAAAGAAAAGGAATTAATTGAGAAATAATAGAATTTTTATTCACTTTATTCTATTTATTACAATTGTTGTTTAAATACTATTGTACAAAGTATTTATAATAACCATTACATAAATGCTTAAAGTAAAATAAAACTATTTTCCTAAAGTCTAATTCTAATCTTCTATCCAATACTCTTTGTCTGCTCATTTAAATTTTACCTGCAAAAAAAAACGATTAAAAGAAAGAAATTAGAATTCGGATAAATAATTAAAATGCAGAAAATAAATTCAATGTTCATCATTAAAAGCAATGGCCGGAATCAGTTACTCTTTTTGCAAATCACGGGATTTCTCCCGGTTCACAAAAAAGAGAGGAATTTTTAAATGAATGCACAATTAAAAAATAGCACATTTCAAAATCAATTGCATTTTTATCAAAAAAACCCACTGCATATTTCAAATATGCATAAATTTCAAAACTGCATAAACCATACAAAACAGCATGTGTAGTTCACAAACAACAAGCCAACGTTAACCTGCAAAGGAGAGATATGCAATTTCAAACATGTGCAATTTTAAAACCATGTATGCAAGCAACCTATATTTCCTTTTTCATCATATTCCAGCCTATTACTTTTTCAGACAGCAGTACAAAATATCATTTTCATATATCAATTTTGTACTTGAGGTAGAGAGAAGAAGAGGTTTAGTTTTTGCAGGTTTTGATTTAAGCATGAATTGGGAATAAAGTCAAACATATGAAGCAGCATATATGCAGGACATCAGGAAAATATATTAAATATATTCAGACCTGAGCCATGAGCAAAGAACCAACGGTCATATGAGAAGGGAACTCCTTCAAAAAAGGATAAGTCTGAGCCTGCATAAATATATACAAGGCTACCAAGCAAAAACCTTAGCATTTTTCAACATAACCTGCTACTGCTACCAAGCAAAAACCTTAGCATTTTTCAACATAACCTGCTACTGCTACCAAGCAAAAACCTTAGCATTTTTCAACATAACCTGCTACTGCTACCAAGCAAAAACCTTAGCATTTTTCAACATAACCTGCTACTGCTACCAAGCAAAAACCTTAGCATTTTTCAACATAACCTGCTACTGCTACCATCAAAACCATAGCATGTTTTGCAAAACAGAATCACTACAAAACTATCAAAAAACATAGCCCACTGCTACCATCAAAACCATGGCATATCACTACATAGAACCTACATCAAAACCCATACAAACCATTTCCAAACACAACCTGCATACTGCTGAACCTGTTATCTGCTAAATAATAGACTAGAAACCAAAACCACAAAATTGTGCCACACCAGAAATTTTCAGGAAAAAAGAACACGACATTGACGTCAATATAACGAAGTTGCAGCTGGACAATAAGAAAGCCTACTATTTTCAGAAGGAACATACCTGGTTTGTAGTTTCTTTTCATGTCAGTTAAATTATACCATTTATCTCCATTTATCATTGTTTTGCATTCAGTAAATATAATCCCTAAAAAAAAATCAAATTAGTAGCCACGTTAATAACAACCATGGAATATCCAGAGTAGGAAGTGAAGTGAAAAAATAAAAATTGAAAACGTTTACCTCTTCATTCTCAACCTTCTACCTCACCACGCCATCTCTTCCTAAGTTCTACTCACTGCACTTGAGTTCTTTTTTTAAAACATTTCCCAATCTCCTCTATCTTCTACTTCATTCATTCATCGCTCTCTCTCTCTATCGAATGCGTTTTCTGAGTCATTCGTTTCTTGAATATCAATAATGGCTAGGAGCTGGCTTATTGACATAGAAGGATTTGCAAAGAAAGTGAAAAGAACTACACTCTCTTCAGCTGATCAGATTAAGGATTTGTGGCGCATATCGCGAATGTCCCAACTGTCATTGGCGTATAGACAATAGTGATGTTTCTAATGAGTGGCCTGGATTTCCGCTTGGTATAAAGTTTGATCCTTCTGATGTAGAACTATTAGACCATTTAGCGGCTAAATGTGGTGTTGGTAATACAAATCCTCACATGTTTATCGACGAGTTCATACCAACATTGGAAGGAGACCAAGGCATTTGCTATACTCATCCGGAAAATCTCCCAGGTGCTAAGAAAGATGGGAGTAGTGTTCACTTCTTTCACAGAACAATGAATGCATATAGTACTGGTCAACGAAAGCGTCGAAAGATTCAACATCATGGTTCGGCTGAAGATCATGTACGTTGGCACAAGACCGGTAAGACCAAAGCTGTAATAGAAGATGGAGTACATAAGGGCTATAAGAAGATAATGGTTCTGTATATAAGATCTGAGAAAGAGTCAAAATCCTACAAATCTGACTGGAAAATGCATCAGTACCATCTAGGGACTGGAGAAGATGAGAAGAATGGAGAATATGTGGCTTCAAAAATATTTTATAAACATAATGAAAAAAATGAGGAGAAACCAATGGCTGAAGAATCTGACAATATAACATCACGAACAAGTCCAAAGACTCCAAAACCAAACCCCTACTAAACCCACTCAACAGACCATGTTCAAACAATGGCAATACCAGAAATACACATCAATTCAATATAGAATACACCGAAAATGAAAAGTAGAAGAAGAAGAGAGAAGAGAAGGAATCGAGGCTTACCGTTAACTACTTCTCGACCGCAACTCGCCGCGACTTCCAAAATCTCCTCCGCGCAAGCCTTTCTTCGTTTCCTTCATAAACAGCGAAATCACCATCATCTCTGTCATCGAACCGCTCCCTTTCACCGATTCTTCTTTTCTTTCCTGCGTTTCCTTTTTTTTCTTGCGTTCTGGTTTCGATTTGTGGTGTTGTTGTCGTTCTGGAGGTGAGATGCAAAGGCGATGGAGGGTTTTTTTTTTGGATCCAGCGGCGGCGGCCATGGCATCAGCGTTCCAAGGGTTTCATTTCGTTACAGCACTGGTGTTTCTTTCTTGGGTCTGGGTCTTCCAACGACCCGGCCCATTTCCCTCACCCGCTCCACTCTCTTCAACTAAGCCCATTTTCTTTTTCAGCTTAAGCCCGCTCTCATTGCCATTCACTCCATCTTGTATATGCTCTTTAGTTAGATTTGATTCATTTTCTTAGGTAACTTATTTAATTTAGACTCAGTAGTTTCCTAGAAATAAGCATATAATTAAACATTTTAATAATTTGACCCTTTTTTTATGTTATTAGTTTAATTTTAGGATTAATCTATTAATTTTAGTTTTTTAACTAGATTTAATTTAAGGGCTTAAAAATTTAATCTAATTGTTTAATAACTCTTAAATAATACTCTGTGTTATTAATAAAAAACATAAAAAAAATAGAAACATATAAAATCTAAAAAAAACATTTCTATTAATTCTCATTACCTTTTATCATTAAAAATGCGTAAAAAAGTGAAAACCAATTAAACTTTTCTTTTCGCCTACTAAACAAAAATCTAAAAAATGCATGTTCACATTTAATTGTTGTGTATCATTTTCTGTCAATTATTTCATTGTACTTGTTTATTCTGTTTGCACCAATCCAAAGGGAATTGTCTAATTCTTGTTGACTTCATGTCCTCAAAAACGATCGAGCGAATACTCTCATTCATTAAAACTTAGGATAATTCTTCCTCAAATATTCACCTTTCTTCAAAATTTCAACCTTTTCAAGACTTATACCTTTTAAGCCAAAACTTCGACATTAGGTCGTCGCATTTTCAAAAACCCGTCCGTATCCCTTTTTCGGCCAAAACGATTTATTTTCAATCAAGCAATCAATTTTAAACAAAACAGATATTTCAAAAGGTTCCTATAGAGTACTATAGATGCATTGGGTGCTAATACCTTCCCATTGTATAACCAACCCCCGAACCATAAGATCTCTTTTCAAAAACGCTTTGTATTTGTATTTTTAGTTACATTGCATATTTAGGGTTTTATTTCGCTCTCTTCCCTTTTCCTTTGGAAACAATAAAGCGCGGTGGCGACTCTTGCTTTTGTGAGGCGAATTAATCAATAATTCGATCTCCGATTTACCCCGCTACATTTTTTATCGCTACAGAATTGGTGACTCTGCTGGGGAAAGATTGACCTCTTGCTGGTCCATCCCTAAGTGGGTTAAGCCTAATTTATTTTATCTGTTTTATTGTTATTTGATTTGCTTGATTATATGTTTAAATTGGGGTGTTTGGGTTTTTTTGAAGGACGAATCCTATACCCGGATTAAGTAACACGTAAGGAATAGGACGGGCGGTATAGTCATGTTAACTTTGAGGGAGTAATCCCGAAGAAGGAGGCATGAGATCCCCCACTCAATGGAAGGCCCTCTTGAACTTAATATCTGTTTACCGAGTAATCGGGAAGACATTATTATTTTCGACCTAGGAGCCCGAGAAGTTGAGGACCGTAGAACCCTAACCCATCTTGGCCTTTTTAGGTGTAGCGCGGAGACTATAACGGAGTAATTCGGAAGTAGTTGTTACGCGATGCTACGCTCGGACGAGTTTCTCTTGAGAATATTGCTAATTATTGAGTAATCAAGACGTTGGTAATATCCGAAGGAGGAATGTAGACTCTGGGAACTCTTAGAACCATGTCTTAAAGGTGCGTTTGAACCGTTAGTACATACCTTTGGGTGGGCTTTACCCCCGACTCCATGCTGAAACGTTGAACCTTTGAACCCCATGTTTGCAAATTTGTGTGTGACTGTTGCACTATCATTCATTCATACATTCATCGACATCTTTTGAAAAAAACTCGTTTTTCAAGGAACTTTGGATTGATTTTTGCAAACGTCTTAGGGTATTATGGAATTTGGAAGAAGAAATACTCGAAGCTTTAGCTTCAAGGAGCCCGAAATTGAAGAACTGAAGAGTTTGATTCCGAAGATAGAGAGTCCGACAGATTTTCAGAAGAAATATGGGTCCATCGTACCGCTCATGAAGCGCAAGATGAAGAAAGGCATCCTCAACACTTTGGTTCAGTTCTATGATCCCTTGTACCGATGTTTCACCTTCCCGGATTATCAGTTGATGCCTACTTTAGAGGAGTACTCCTATATTCTTGGTTTGCCGATCGTCGACCGTGTTCCTTTTTCTGGGTTAGAAGAGGAGCCTAAGTCCCATGAGATAGCAACCATCACCCATCTGAAGAAGTCAGAGATAGAGGAGAATATGACTACGAAAGGAGGAATCCGGGGTTTGCCGGCACAGTTTCTGTTGAAGAAAGCTCGTTACTTTGCTGATACAGAGGATACCGTTGCCTTCGAGGACGTGTTTGCTCTACTCGCGTATGGTCTTTTCTTATTCCCTAACGTTGATAAATTTGTGGATGTCAACGCTATCAGAGTTTTCCTGATTGGAAATCCGGTCCCTACGCTGCTAGGGGACACGTATTACTCTATCCATCTTCGAAACTCTTATCAAGGAGGGATGATCATCTGTTGTGTGCCGTTGTTGTATCAGTGGTACGTCTCGCATTTACCTGGGTCCGATGCTTTCTGGGATCTTGAGAAGGAACCGCGGTGGGCGCCAAAGATTATGGCTCTCACTCATTTCGATATTGACTGGTACAATCGAGTTTACCATGACGTGGAGATCATCGACAGCTGTGGTGCTTTTCCCAACGTACCTCTCCTTGGTACGAGGGGTGGAATCAACTACAACCCTGTTCTAGCGCGTCGTCAGTTCGGGTACCCGATGAGAGATAAGCCGAACAGTATCCATGTGAGTGGTTTCTTTCTTCAGGAAGGACAAGATCATCAGGCTGCTAAGAGGGAGATTGAGGGAGCTTGGCGCCATATTCACAAGAAAGGGAGAGATATGCTGGGACATAGAGGTGCCGTCTCTTTGGAACCTTACCTGCAGTGGGTCCGTGCTAGGGCTTATGCTCTCAGAATGCCGTATAAACTTGAGAAACCTTTATTCCCTGCCATCGCACCATCATCAGTTGTTATCCCTATCGCAGATGTAGGAGAATATCAGGGGAACCTGGCTAGGATGAAATCCGAAAGGGATGCTTGGAAGGAAAAGTACCATATGTCCGAATACGAGAATCGAGTCCTGACTCGACAGCTGAAAGAAAAGAAGGAGTTGTTGCTTATTCAAGACGGCCGGTTCGTTGACCACGATGAGAAGCTTCGCCAGAAGGATGCCTTGTTGAAGAAATACGCGAGTGAAAGGAAGAGAAAAAGGGAATGTTCAGTAAACGTGGCTCTCGTTCCTAGTCCACAAGAGGAAATTGTCAATCGACTGATCGCGGAAAAGAAAGATATGGAAGACTTTTACGAAGAAAAGATCAAGAAGCTCCGGTTACAGCTGGTATTTGGTCCGTCATCTGAGGATTCCGAGTAAGCTTTAGCTTTAGTTTATTCTATTGATGTCATTTTGAAAAAACCATGTAAAAGGGCTTCATGTTCCGAAATTGTAATTTATCAAGGGCTTCATGCTCCGAGTTGTAATTTATTGTTTTCTTAAGGGCTTCATGTTCCGAAATTGTAATTTATCGTTTTATTAAGGGCTTCATGCTCCGAGTTGTAATTTATTGTTTTCTTAAGGGCTTCATGCTCCGAAGTTGTAATTTATTGTCTTATTTTGGGCTTCATGCTCCAAGTTGTAATTTACTGCTTTCGTGTTTCAAAAATGTAATTTATCACTTTATTATGGGTTTCACGTTGCAAGTTGTAATTTATTGCTCTCATTAGTGGATTTGTTATCTCAAAATTGTAATTTACTTTTCCAAATTGTAAGTTGTAATTTATCGCTTTCGGTTAACGGATTGAGTTTTTGTTGTTCTAAATTCCTTTATCATTGATGTATGCCAAGTTACTAAAGTTCCTTGAAAAACTTTCAAAATGAGTCATCATTTGTATTGCCATCATGCATCATTTCACATTCCACATCACATGTTTTCTAGAGTCTCATTTTTGTTCTTTTTCCACCGAAGGTTGTCAAGCTGTCTCACCGATACGACACTCGGGCCAATCGTCAAAAGAAAATGGAAGATTTGGAACAGGAAAATCACGAGCTTCGTGGGGAAGTTGCTACACTTCGTGCCGAGATGGAAAAGTTAACAGCGTTGGTGGAAAGTTTGGTGGCTGTTCAGAATCAGCCATCGACTACGGCTGCCGAGATTCAGACTTCAACTCCAGTGGTTTCCGAAAATGTTACAGTTCCTGCATCCACAACTCAAATCAACTCTCCGCTTCAATATCAGATGCCGAAAGGTTTTCCGTGGGGAATGCCTTACAACTTTGTGCCAGAGGGGTATCAGCCTACCGCCCAACCTATATTTCAGTCTGCATTGTCTCTTCCTCAGCCGGAGACAACTGCCCTGCCGCCAGTAATTCCATCTGTAATACCTTTTCCGCAACCAGTTATGACGACCGTTGCTCCTGTGGTCCACTCAGTACCATACTTGAATGAACCAGTTTATCCTGCCGAGCCCGCTGAAAGTTTGGGTCTTTTTGACAGAATGGAGGAATTTCAGGATCAGTTCCAGGAAATGCAGAAGGAGCTTAGAGCATTGAAAGGGAAGGATTTGTTTGGGAAGAGTACGCACGACCTTTGTTTAGTTCTGAATGTCAAGATCCCAGCGAAGTTCAAAGTGCCGGACTTTGAGAGATATAAGGGTGATTCGTGCCCTAGAAGTCATTTGACAATGTACGTGAGGAAGATGTCCACGTACTCCGATGATCATGATTTGTTGATTCATTATTTTCAAGACAGCTTGACGGGTGCTGCTCTAAAATGGTACATGGGTTTACACAGCATTCGGATCCGCAACTTTAACGACCTTAGTGAAGCCTTTGTCCATCAGTACAAGTACAACGTTGACATGGCGCCGGACAGGGATCAACTCCGGGCAATGTCGCAGAGAGACCGAGAATCTTTTAAGGAGTACGCCCAGAGGTGGCGTGAAATTGCTGCTCAAATCTATCCACCTCTTGAGGAGAAAGAGATGACTAAGATATTTTTGAAGACTTTGGGATCCTTTTACTATGAGAGGATGATAGCCAGCGCGCCCAGTGACTTTACCGAAATGGTGAGCATGGGTATGCGATTAGAGGAAGGAATTCGCGAGGGGCGTTTGGTTAAAGAAGGGAGTCCGTCCAGCAGTGTGAAGAAGTTCGGAGGTGTTTTCCCGAAGAGGAAAGAGCAAGATGTCAGTGCTTTGTTTCCAGGTAGGCCTAGGAGAGGCTACTCTCACGTCGCGGCAGTCACTCCGGCTGTCCGCCCAGCTTTGGTAGCCCCATCTCATCAGATTCCGCCAACTCAACCCCGACCGTTTCAGCAGCAGCCTCGACAACAGGCTTATCCGTTCAATAATCAGAACCGTTCGCCCAGGAAGCCGCAGTTTGATGCCATTCCCATGACGTATACCGAACTTTTCCCTGCTCTCATCAGAAAGAATCTCATCACAACAAAGCCACCTCCTATCGCACCGAACAGTGCTTCTCCGTGGTACAAGGCGGATCAATTCTGTGAATATCATCAAGGGTCGCCGGGGCACAACCTTGAGAGTTGCTTTGCTTTGAAGGCGGATGTGCAGAGATTAATTAAGCACGGCATCTTGTCTTTTAAGGATGTGAATCCAAACGTCAGAGATAACCCTTTGCCCCGACATGGGGCAGCTTCTGTGAATATGGTGGAAGGTTGTCCGGGGAAGTTCCGAGTTTTCCAAGTCGAGCACATTAGAGAATCATTGATCAGGTTACATCAGAGTTTGAGAAGACTTGCCTTTGTTAGGCACCAACATGATTATGACGTTTGTGACTTTTGTTCAAGAGAAGAGGATTGTCCTATTGTGAAGGAGGACATTCAGAAGTTGCTAGATCAGAGAATTATTACTATTACCTATGACCGAAATCCTGAAGATGAAGTGAATGTGATCACCCCACAATTTAACTTGCCAGAATCAGTAGAGATTGCTTACAACAGCCAGACTGCGTCTGCTGATCCTTTGATTATTTACCCACCGGGCCCTGTGCCTTATAGCTCAGACCAAGCCGTGCCGTACAAGTATAACGCCACCATGATCGAGAATGGGGTAGAGGTCCCCATACCAACTAGACCGTCTTTCGTCAATATTGCCGATGTAAGTAGAGTGACAAGAAGTGGGCGTGTTTTCGCCGCAGTACCGTCGAGAAGACCAGAAGTTCAAGTAAGGAGGCCCATGCCGGCGGAGATCCCTGTAGGAAATGAACCAAGGGTTGAGATAGGTCGATCCAGTGAATCTATCCCTCACCCTGAAGAAGATGAAATCTTAAAGCTTATCAAAAGAAGCGAGTATAAGATTGTGGACCAGCTTCTGCAAACACCTTCCAAGATTTCCTTGCTTGCCTTATTGAGAGATTCTGGGGAACATAGGGAAGCCTTGATGAAAGTGTTGGACCAGGCGTTCGTAGACCATGATGTGACAGTTGATCAGTTTGACGGGATTGTGGGGAATATAACCTCGTGTAACAACTTGGGTTTCAGTGATGAAGAACTCCCGGAGGAGGGGAGAAACCATAATATGGCTCTGCACATTTCAGTAAGTTGTGGAAACGATACCTTATCAAGCGTGTTGGTGGATACGGGCTCGTCGTTGAATGTGATGCCCAAGACCATGTTGTCTCGACTTACATATCCAGGTGCCCCTATGAGGCCTAGCGGAGTAATTGTTAAAGCATTTGATGGTTCCAGGAAGACAGTTATTGGTGAAGTGGATCTTCCCATAGTGATTGGTCCCCATACTTTTCAAATCACTTTCCAAGTGATGGACATCCGTGCTGCTTATAGTTGTTTATTGGGCCGTCCCTGGATCCATGATGCCGGGGCAGTCACCTCCACGCTCCATCAGAGATTAAAGTTTGTGAGACATGGGAAACTAGTGATGATTGGGGGAGAGCAGGCCATGGTGGTAAGTCATCTATCATCATTTTCTTTTATTGATGCTGACGAGGACGTCGGGACCCAGTTTCAGGGCCTATCTGTTGCTGAGAATACAGTGAAGAAGCAAGGGGCATCCATCTCTTCTTTTGAGGATGCACGGCGAGTAGTGGAAAGTGGTTCGGCCGAAGGATGGGGCCAGGTGTTAACGTTACCCGAGAACAAGTCTGGGGAAGGTTTGGGTTTTCATCCAATAGCGGCAAGGGTCAAGAAAGAAGTGGTTGTTCGTCCAATTCAAGAGGTCTTTCGGAGTGCAGGGTTTGTGCATCCTGAGGTTGATGCTGTCATAGATGATGATTCCGAGGAGGATTTGCCCGTGTTTGTGACGCCTGGATTGGCTTGCCAAAACTGGATAGCTGTTGATATTCCTGTGGTTATGCATATTTCCGAGTAATGTTTTATTTATTTTCCTTTTGAAAAATCGCTCTGCCCAAGGCGAAACGTATTTTGTGTCGGGCTATGAAAAATAACTCCTTTTGCTCTGCCCAAGGCAAAAGAGAAATGTATGGGCTTGCTGTTTCAAGTATTTCCTCTTTAATGAATAAAAATGTTATTTTGTCCACTGCTGTTTTATTTTTCATTTTTTCGGGAAATAATAATGAAAATTGATTAAGAACATTTAGTTTTATTTGCACAAATCGATTTCTAAAATAAAGCATAATCATGTGTGCAGATTACTTCATGACTTAACCATCGAAAACAATGATCCTATGCCCTCTCCCAACTTTGAATTCCCTGTGTTCAGAGCCGAAGAAGGGGGTGATGAAGAAGTTCCTGTTGAGATTTCCCGTTTGATTGAGCAGGATGAGAAGGTCATTCAACCATTTGAAGAACCTGTAGAGTTGGTCAATTTGGGTGATGAAGAGGTTAGAAAGGAAGTCAAGGTCGGAGCATTGCTTGTCCCGGAAGTTAAGGAGAAGATGTTGGAGCTTCTCAGAGAGTATGTTGATGTGTTTGCGTGGTCTTACCAAGATATGCCAGGGTTGGACAACGACATCGTAGAGCATCGTTTACCGTTGAGACCTGAGTGTCCACCGATCAAACAGAAGTTGAGAAGGACTCGTCCCGACATGGCCGACAAGATTAAAGAAGAAGTTCAGAAGCAGATCAACGCAGGTTTTCTTGTGACGTCGGTCTATCCTCAGTGGTTAGCCAACATCGTGCCCGTTGCTAAGAAGGATGGTAAGGTTCGGATGTGTGTAGACTACAGAGATCTGAATAGAGCTAGTCCAAAGGATGACTTCCCATTACCTCATATTGACGTATTGGTCGACAGTACTGCCAAGTTCAAAGTCTTTTCTTTCATGGATGGCTTCTCCGGTTACAATCAAATCAAGATGGCGCCGGAAGATATGGAAAAGACCGCCTTCATTACACCGTGGGGAACTTTCTGTTATCGAGTTATGCCGTTTGGTTTGAGGAATGCTGGTGCAACGTACCAAAGGGCCATGACTGCTTTGTTCCATGACATGATGCATAAGGAGATTGAAGTGTATGTGGATGACATGATTGCCAAATCACAAACAGAGGAAGATCACTTGGAGCATTTGTTAAAGTTATTCCAGCGTTTGAGAAAGTACAAACTCCGTCTGAATCCCAACAAGTGCACTTTTGGTGTTCGTTCTGGAAGGCTTCTGGGCTTCATTGTCAGTCAAAAAGGCATTGAAGTAGATCCCGATAAAGTCAAAGCTATTCGGGAAATGCCCGCACCCAAGACGGAAAAACAAGTAAGAGGATTCCTTGGGAGACTGAACTACATTTCTAGGTTCATATCTCACATGACTGCTACTTGTGGGCCGATTTTCAAGCTTCTCCGCAAGAACCAAGGATGTGTGTGGACAGAGGATTGTCAGAAAGCTTTCGATAGTATCAAAGAATATTTGCTCGAACCTCCCATTTTGATTCCTCCGGTGGAAGGAAGACCATTGATTATGTACCTGACTATATTGGAAAACTCCATGGGATGTGTGCTTGGTCAGCAAGACGAGACTGGAAGGAAGGAACATGCGGTATACTATCTGAGTAAGAAATTCACAGACTGTGAGTCTCGATACTCAATGCTCGAGAAAACTTGTTGTGCTTTAGCTTGGGCTGCTCGCCGTCTGCGCCAGTATATGATTAATCACACTACTTGGTTGATCTCCAAAATGGACCCAATCAAGTATATCTTTGAGAAGCCCGCCTTATCTGGAAGGATAGCCCGTTGGCAGATGTTGTTATCTGAATATGACATTGAGTATCACACTCAGAAAGCAATCAAAGGGAGTATTTTGGCCGATCATTTGGCTCACCAACCAATTGAAGACTATCAATCCATCAAGTTTGACTTCCCCGATGAAGATGTTATGTACTTGAAAGCTAAAGACTGTGAAGAGCCGTTACCTGAAGAAGGACCTGATCCTGAATCCCGATGGGGTTTGATATTTGACGGAGCTGTGAATTCTTATGGAAATGGAATTGGGGCAATCATCGTTACTCCCCGAGGTACTCATATCCCGTTCACGGCAAGACTGAAGTTTGACTGTACGAATAACATGGCGGAATATGAAGCATGTATTATGGGTCTCGAAGAAGCGGTGGATCTAAGGATTAAGATTCTGGATATTTACGGAGATTCGGCACTGGTGATTAATCAAATCAAAGGAGAATGGGAAACTCGACATCCTGGTTTGATCCCTTACAGAGACTATGCTAGAAGGTTGTTAACCTTCTTCAACAAGGTGGAATTACATCACATCCCTAGAGATGAGAATCAAATGGCTGATGCTTTGGCTACCTTGTCTTCAATGTTTCAAGTGAATGATTGGAATGATGTGCCTACGATCCGGGTTATGCGGCTCGACAGACCTGCTCATGTGTTCTCAGTGGAAGAGGTCACCGACGACAAACCTTGGTTCTATGACATCAAACGTGTTCTTCAAACTCAAGAGTACCCGCCTGGGGCATCCAATAAGGATAAGAAGACGTTGAGAAGATTAGCAAGCAGTTTCTTTCTGAATGAAGAAGTGTTGTATAAAAGGAATTACGACATGGTCTTGCTCAGATGTGTAGACAGACGTGAAGCAGACACGCTGATGCAGGAGGTACATGAAGGATCCTTTGGCACTCATGCCAACGGACATGCAATGGCTAGAAAGATGTTGAGAGCTGGTTACTACTGGATGACCATGGAATCTGATTGCTGCAAGTATGTGAAGAAGTGTCATAAATGCCAGATTTATGCGGATAAGATGCACGTGCCGCCGACTCTCCTCAATGTTATATCTTCACCTTGGCCTTTCTCTATGTGGGGCATTGATATGATTGGGATGATTGAACCCAAAGCTTCGAATGGTCATCGCTTCATCTTGGTAGCGATCGATTATTTTACTAAATGGGTGGAGGCAGCATCATATGCTAATGTAACCAGACAGGTGGTAGTCAGATTTATCAAGAATCAGATCATTTGTCGGTATGGTATCCCGAGTAAGATCATCACTGATAATGGGTCGAATTTGAATAACAAGATGATGAAGGAGCTTTGTGAAGAGTTCAAGATCGAACATCATAATTCCTCTCCTTACAGACCGAAGATGAATGGGGCTGTTGAAGCTGCTAACAAGAACATCAAGAAGATTGTCCAGAAGATGGTGGTAACTTATAAGGACTGGCATGAAATGCTTCCGTTTGCTTTACACGGGTATCGTACTTCGGTTCGAACTTCAACAGGCGTGACCCCTTTCTCCCTAGTTTATGGTATGGAAGCAGTACTCCCCGTGGAGGTTGAGATTCCGTCTCTGAGAGTGTTGATGGAAGCCAAGCTTTCTGAGGCCGAATGGTGTCAAAGTAGATACGATCAGTTGAATTTAATCGAAGAAAAGAGATTGACAGCTTTGTGTCACGGTCAGTTGTATCAGCAGAGAATGAAGAAGGCTTTTGATAAGAAGGTTCGACCGCGCGAGTTCAGAGAAGGTGACCTTGTGCTCAAGAAGATATTATCTTTCCAACCTGATTCTAGGGGCAAATGGGCTCCTAACTATGAAGGACCGTATGTTGTTAAGAAAGTTTTCTCTGGAGGTGCCATGATTCTCGCCAATATGGATGGCGAAGACCTCCCGCGTCCCTTGAACGCCGATGCAGTCAAGAAGTATTTCGCTTAAGAAAATTTCTGGTCAAATCAGTTTCAGCATCTGAACACATTCTGGAATTCAAAGTTGTTAGGGAGAATAGCGATCACTGCTTTTGTGTGACCTTTTATTTCATGTACTATTTCCCCAAGGCTTTGTAAACCGTTGGAGTCGCATTGTTAGCGAACAACCTCTCATTAATGAAATTTGAGCATTTACCTTTTGTGGGCAAAATTTCAATTTTATGGAAAATACTTGAAACAAATTTACTTAAATGTCCTTATTCTAGAAATGTGTTGTGAATAGCGAAAGGAATATTGACGGTTTGTTTCCAAAGATGGTCAAGCCATGAAATGCAAAGCAGTGTAGCGGTTTCTTCGTGCATGATGAGCCTGTTTTATTTCAATTTATCGTCATGAGGGGGTTGGTTGTGTTGACTTGTGTTTCTTTTCGGGGTACTAAGTTTGGTGACTCTCCAGCTGTTCCCATTGAGCTTTGTTCTGGCTGTCTCAATCGGGGCGACTTTTGAAATTTAGTACGTTTCGTCTCATACCGTGATCTATTAATGGTAGAAGTTTGGATTTGGATGTCCTTCTTCTCGGAGGATTCGGACCTTGTAGCATGGTACCCTCTGACGTTGCTGTGTGTTTCCAGTTCCGTTTATCGTCCGTCTTTTCAAGATTGGCCGAGTATCTATTTCGCTGTGACATCTCATTATCTCCAAGATATTTCATTTGTCTGTTTTGTCAGCATAACATTCACTTATTCATCTACACTCATATCAGCATGCATATCCACATTTGCCGTTGATTTTTGAGTCTTGCTTTGTTTGTTCGAACAATGTACATATGTTCTTTCCAGGTAGAAAGTTAGCTTAGGCAGAAAACGTGCTTCCTCTCTAAATTCCCCAATTGAGTTACTTTCTCATCGGGTGGAGTCTTGTTTGACTGTTTTCTTCCTAGGCTGTCCCTGGATGAAGTTGCTGCCTCTTGCATAGGCTATCTCTTTGATTTTCCCCAGTGAAATCGCGACCTAGGCAGTTGGTGCATTTATTTTGCACGTTAAAGTGTTTGATCTCCTCGAGAAGGATTGGTTCAGGGTTCTCTTTGATGAAGATCTTATTCTCTACCAATATCATCGCAGTTTCCTTCCGAATTATTTTGGAAAACGACAAGCGGTAGCTCTTCATGAGCAACTTGTACGTTTACTTGTTGAAAGCGCCGAGCAGTAGTTCTTCATGAGCTACTAGTGCGTCATTACTTTTCCGAAAGCGCTGAGCAGCAGTTCTTCATGAGCTACTAGTGCGTCATTACTTTTCCGAAAGCGCCGAGCAGCAGTTCTTCATGAGCTACTAGTGCGTCATTACTTTTCCGAAAGCGCCGAGCAGCAGTTCTTCATGAGCTACTAGTGCGTTATTTATTTTCTGAAGCGCCGAGCAGCAGTTCTTCATGAGCTACTAGTGCGTTATTTATTTTCTGAAGCGCCGAGCAGTAGTTCTTCATGAGTTACTAGTGCGTCTTTTTTTTATCTTTTCCGAAAGCGCCGAGCAGCAGTTCTTCATGAGCTACTAGTGCGTTATTTATTTTCTGAAGCGCCGAGCAGCAGTTCTTCATGAGCTACTAGTGCGTTATTTATTTTCTGAAGCGCCGAGCAGTAGTTCTTCATGAGTTACTAGTGCGTCTTTTTTTTATTTTTTCTGAAAGCGACAAGCAGCAAACTCTTCATGAGTTACCAGTACGTTATTACTTTTCTGGACGACAGCAAGCGGCAGCTTCTTTATTTGGGCAGCTTGTATGTTATTGGTATTTTCTTTGGACGACAGCAAGTGGTAGCCTCTTTATTTGAGCAGCTTGTTTGTTATCGGTATTTTCGTCGGACGACAACAAGCGGCAGCTTCTTTATTTGAGCAGCTTGTATGTTATTGGTATTTTCTGTGGACGACAACAACTGGCAATTTTCTTTATTTGAACAACCTTCGTATCTACAGTCTCATTACCTCAGCATTAATGAGTATACCTCTGAAATCTCGCAGAGAAGTTTGGTACGAATCTATACCTCCAGAAGTCGGCAATCAGTTATCCGCAATTTGATACTCTCTGTCTATCGTCGACCTCGAGTTGCGAATTCACTGTGTTGGATCGATGATTTGTTACGGCTTATGCAAGATGCTCTCTTTGTTAGGGTTAGACGTCGTATTCCCTCAATTTTATTCGCTGTCAGGAGTCTGTCGTTGGAAGTCGATAGCTTGTTTCCCCAGTAGCGTATAATTCATGTCTTTGTGTTTTGTTGGTGTTCGATTCCCCCATCATTGTCTTGTTTCACACAATATCTTTCTCTGTGAATTCAACACTACATTCATATCACCGCATGATGACGGCATCATAGGACAAAATTTGCGTAATTATGTATTTAAGTACCTTCAATCTCGTCGAGACGAAGACTTTAATCTTCATATCTCCGGATAGAAGGAACTTAAATAGGGGCAGCTGTTGTACCCCAAATTTTGACCTAAGATACCGTCTTCCATCTGCATCATTCGCATTGCAAGAGTTTTGACCTATTTTATCAAATTTTCAAAGCAGTTTAAAAATTCATAACTTTTTCGAGTCGGGAGCTGTTTATTTGTTGAACGCTAAATTTATTAACTGATCAAGATTTAAATGACGTTTATTAATTATTTATTATCTTAAATTTAAATAATTGGAATCTATTTTTCAATTGTTATATAATTTAAAGACTTATGAATAATGAAATAAGCATTTGAGAATGAGTTTATTAATTGGTCAACAATGATTATTTAATTCTTTATCATTTTAGATTAAATAATTAAAATTCTATTTTTAATTATTATAATTTGGAATTTTACGAATAATGAATTAAATAGTTGAATTTGTTGATTAGTCAATGATGTTTATTTATTTGTTTGTCATTCTGAATTTAAATGATTGGATTTGATTTTCAATCATTATATGATTTAAGGAATTATAAACAATAAATAAATAATTGGAAAGAAAAGGAATTAATTGAGAAATAATAGAATTTTTATTCACTTTATTCTATTTATTACAATTGTTGTTTAAATACTATTGTACAAAGTATTTATAATAACCATTACATAAATGCTTAAAGTAAAATAAAACTATTTTCCTAAAGTCTAATTCTAATCTTCTATCCAATACTCTTTGTCTGCTCATTTAAATTTTACCTGCAAAAAAAAAACGATTAAAAGAAAGAAATTAGAATTCGGATAAATAATTAAAATGCAGAAAATAAATTCAATGTTCATCATTAAAAGCAATGGCCGGAATCAGTTACTCTTTTTGCAAATCACGGGATTTCTCCCGGTTCACAAAAAAGAGAGGAATTTTTAAATGAATGCACAATTAAAAAATAACACATTTCAAAATCAATTGCATTTTTATCAAAAAAACCCACTGCATATTTCAAATATGCATAAATTTCAAAACTGCATAAACCATACAAAACAGCATGTGTAGTTCACAAACAACAAGCCAACGTTAACCTGCAAAGGAGAGATATGCAATTTCAAACATGTGCAATTTTAAAACCATGTATGCAAGCAACCTATATTTCCTTTTTCATCATATTCCAGCCTATTACTTTTTCAGACAGCAGTACAAAATATCATTTTCATATATCAGTTTTGTACTTGAGGTAGAGAGAAGAAGAGGTTTAGTTTTTGCAGGTTTTGATTTAAGCATGAATTGGGAATAAAGTCAAACATATGAAGCAGCATATATGCAGGACATCAGGAAAATATATTAACTATATTCAGACCTGAGCCATGAGCAAAGAACCAACGGTCATATGAGAAGGGAACTCCTTCAAAAAAGGATAAGTCTGAGCCTGCATAAATATATACAAGGCTACCAAGCAAAAACCTTAGCATTTTTCAACATAACCTGCTACTGCTACCAAGCAAAAGCCTTAGCATTTTTCAACATAACCTGCTACTGCTACCAAGCAAAAACCTTAGCATTTTTCAACATAACCTGCTACTGCTACCAAGCAAAAACCTTAGCATTTTTCAACATAACCTGCTACTGCTACCAAGCAAAAACCTTAGCATTTTTCAACATAACCTGCTACTGCTACCATCAAAACCATAGCATGTTTTGCAAAACAGAATCACTACAAAACTATCAAAAAACATAGCCCACTGCTACCATCAAAACCATGGCATATCACTACATAGAACCTACATCAAAACCCATACAAACCATTTCCAAACACAACCTGCATACTGCTGAACCTGTTATCTGCTAAATAATAGACTAGAAACCAAAACCACAAAATTGTGCCACACCAGAAATTTTCAGGAAAAAAGAACACGACATTGACGTCAATATAACGAAGTTGCAGCTGGACAATAAGAAAGCCTACTATTTTCAGAAGGAACATACCTGGTTTGTAGTTTCTTTTCATGTCAGTTAAATTATACCATTTATCTCCATTTATCATTGTTTTGCATTCAGTAAATATAATCCCTAAAAAAAAATCAAATTAGTAGCCACGTTAATAACAACCATGGAATATCCAGAGTAGGAAGTGAAGTGAAAAAATAAAAATTGAAAACGTTTACCTCTTCATTCTCAACCTTCTACCTCACCACGCCATCTCTTCCTAAGTTCTACTCACTGCACTTGAGTTCTTTTTTTAAAACATTTCCCAATCTCCTCTATCTTCTACTTCATTCATTCATCGCTCTCTCTCTCTATCGAATGCGTTTTCTGAGTCATTCGTTTCTTGAATATCAATAATGGCTAGGAGCTGGCTTATTGACATAGAAGGATTTGCAAAGAAAGTGAAAAGAACTACACTCTCTTCAGCTGATCAGATTAAGGATTTGTGGCGCATATCGCGAATGTCCCAACTGTCATTGGCGTATAGACAATAGTGATGTTTCTAATGAGTGGCCTGGATTTCCGCTTGGTATAAAGTTTGATCCTTCTGATGTAGAACTATTAGACCATTTAGCGGCTAAATGTGGTGTTGGTAATACAAATCCTCACATGTTTATCGACGAGTTCATACCAACATTGGAAGGAGACCAAGGCATTTGCTATACTCATCCGGAAAATCTCCCAGGTGCTAAGAAAGATGGGAGTAGTGTTCACTTCTTTCACAGAACAATGAATGCATATAGTACTGGTCAACGAAAGCGTCGAAAGATTCAACATCATGGTTCGGCTGAAGATCATGTACGTTGGCACAAGACCGGTAAGACCAAAGCTGTAATAGAAGATGGAGTACATAAGGGCTATAAGAAGATAATGGTTCTGTATATAAGATCTGAGAAAGAGTCAAAATCCTACAAATTTGACTGGAAAATGCATCAGTACCATCTAGGGACTGGAGAAGATGAGAAGAATGGAGAATATGTGGCTTCAAAAATATTTTATAAACATAATGAAAAAAATGAGGAGAAACCAATGGCTGAAGAATCTGACAATATAACATCACGAACAAGTCCAAAGACTCCAAAACCAAACCCCTACTAAACCCACTCAACAGACCATGTTCAAACAATGGCAATACCAGAAATACACATCAATTCAATATAGAATACACCGAAAATGAAAAGTAGAAGAAGAAGAGAGAAGAGAAGGAATCGAGGCTTACCGTTAACTACTTCTCGACCGCAACTCGCCGCGACTTCCAAAATCTCCTCCGCGCAAGCCTTTCTTCGTTTCCTTCATAAACAGCGAAATCACCATCATCTCTGTCATCGAACCGCTCCCTTTCACCGATTCTTCTTTTCTTTCCTGCGTTTCCTTTTTTTTTCTTGCGTTCTGGTTTCGATTTGTGGTGTTGTTGTCGTTCTGGAGGTGAGATGCAAAGGCGATGGAGGGTTTTTTTTTTGGATCCAGCGGCGGCGGCCATGGCATCAGCGTTCCAAGGGTTTCATTTCGTTACAGCACTGGTGTTTCTTTCTTGGGTCTGGGTCTTCCAACGACCCGGCCCATTTCCCTCACCCGCTCCACTCTCTTCAACTAAGCCCATTTTCTTTTTCAGCTTAAGCCCGCTCTCATTGCCATTCACTCCATCTTGTATATGCTCTTTAGTTAGATTTGATTCATTTTCTTAGGTAACTTATTTAATTTAGACTCAGTAGTTTCCTAGAAATAAGCATATAATTAAACATTTTAATAATTTGACCCTTTTTTTATGTTATTAGTTTAATTTTAGGATTAATCTATTAATTTTAGTTTTTTAACTAGATTTAATTTAAGGGCTTAAAAATTTAATCTAATTGTTTAATAACTCTTAAATAATACTCTGTGTTATTAATAAAAAACATAAAAAAAATAGAAACATATAAAATCTAAAAAAAACATTTCTATTAATTCTCATTACCTTTTATCATTAAAAATGCGTAAAAAAGTGAAAACCAATTAAACTTTTCTTTTCGCCTACTAAACAAAAATCTAAAAAATGCATGTTCACATTTAATTGTTGTGTATCATTTTCTGTCAATTATTTCATTGTACTTGTTTATTCTGTTTGCACCAATCCAAAGGGAATTGTCTAATTCTTGTTGACTTCATGTCCTCAAAAACGATCGAGCGAATACTCTCATTCATTAAAACTTAGGATAATTCTTCCTCAAATATTCACCTTTCTTCAAAATTTCAACCTTTTCAAGACTTATACCTTTTAAGCCAAAACTTCGACATTAGGTCGTCGCATTTTCAAAAACCCGTCCGTATCCCTTTTTCGGCCAAAACGATTTATTTTCAATCAAGCAATCAATTTTAAACAAAACAGATATTTCAAAAGGTTCCTATAGAGTACTATAGATGCATTGGGTGCTAATACCTTCCCATTGTATAACCAACCCCCGAACCATAAGATCTCTTTTCAAAAACGCTTTGTATTTGTATTTTTAGTTACATTGCATATTTAGGGTTTTATTTCGCTCTCTTCCCTTTTCCTTTGGAAACAATAAAGCGCGGTGGCGACTCTTGCTTTTGTGAGGCGAATTAATCAATAATTCGATCTCCGATTTACCCCGCTACATTTTTTATCGCTACAACACGACACGGCCCGTGTCAGCTCAACTGTTTAAAAAATATAACAAAAGTGCAGGACAGGGTGCTGATACGGGTGCCCGTGTCATAGGACACGACCCGTGTCAGACCTACGGGAACTATAATCTAACAAATATGTAGGTTAGGGTGCTGACACGGGCGCCCGTGCATAGGACACGGACCCTGTCAAGTCTTTTGGGGGCCAGAAACATGCAAAGTGGAAATTCAGGGTGCTGACACGGGTGCCCGTGTCAGCTTAGCTGGTGCAGAAAGAAAAAACGCACATGGATCATTACAGGATGTTGACACAGGTGCCCGTGTCATAGGATATGGCCCGGGTCAGCCCAGACAGCATAAATCTTGATTTTTTTTACTTTTTTGCTTTTATTTTCATTTGATTTGGTTGTAATAGTAAAATTAGGTTTTTATTTGCTTTTATCTCCCCATTTGTAAACTTATACCCCCATCCCTTAAATTGATGTAATAGCGTAGGATGTAAATTTCCGCAAATTTATCGCTTTTCAAATAATTGTTAGTAATTAGGGTTTGTATGTCAAGATAAAATCAACCGTTAGAAAACCCTAATCTCAAAGACAATGCATGCAATCAAACACACTTCACACACGCGCACCTTTAAGGTAATCTCGCTTGTTGCCTCGGAAAATAGTCATGTCCTTCGAATATGGGCGATTTAGCAAAGACCCTTGATAAAAAAGATTGTAGTCCCTCGATGTCCCTCAATGTTGCCTTCGGTAAACGATCTAGTCCCTTATTAAAATTGCTAAAACGTCTTATAAGTTTCCTTCTATGACTATATGATTGACCCATGCCCGTCCCTTCACATCCAACGATAGGGCTTCTTATCAATCAATGGTAAGATAGCAACATCTAAAGGAGGAGGAAAAGAACAAAGACCTTTTGAGTAGGTAGGACGCTCGTAGTTGCTTGCTCACAAACTAAAACCATTTCCACGCTTACACTTTCGAAAATATTCAAAAACAAACATCTCCTTGAACTATTTTCAAAACCAACACTTTGTATACATTCTTATAGAGACGAGAATCATTACAAAGTTTGCCGAAACAAAGGCATTTTCAAAATATTTTCAAACTTTCACCAAACACAAATACATTTCAAACAAAGCATTTTTTCAAAGTGATCAAGCAACTAAGAGCCCGTAGATAATTACGGATGAAAAGGATGCTAACGCCTTCCCTTTTCATAACCTACCCCCCGAACTCAAGAAAATATCTCAAAAGGTCTTTCCTGTTCTTTTCGCCATTTCCTTATTGGATAAAAGAAAAGTCGGTGGCGACTCTTGCTATCTGCAACATTTGCGATAAAACGCAATACACCTAAGTCAGTTCTCCCACCGTATTACAGAACTTGCGACTCTGCTGGGGAGATATCTTAAAAGTGGGTTTACCTTAGAGCTAGATCACATTTAATTGTTTTCATTATTTGAATTGTTTACTTTACATTTTTGGTCCTTGTTTGGGCTTGTATTGATCCTCTACTCGGATCTGGGGACACCTTTACGTAAATAGAAAAATTATGGAGACTGTATGACGTAGACTGGTATGGTTGAGACAATAGCTATGTTAGTGTGACATATTTGTGGGTACCAATATCCCTTATGGAGAATTAAGGAGAATGCGGGGCCGCTATGTGGTGTCGCGAAGCACTAACGAACCTTAGAACCTTTAATTGAACAACTTGGACATTAAGAAGTAGTGAGGTAGCCGGCTTTGGTGTAGTTCGAAGTTGGTTGATACTCGATACTACGCTCATTGAGATCTGACTCTTGGGATATTTCGGTCACCAATAAAGAGGCTTGCGCTAAAACAATGCCCAATGGAGAAGGATCAATGATATTGAGATCCTTAGAACCCGATTACTTTCTAGACAGGTTGAGCCAGCTAACCTTCAAGAGGGTATTTACCTATGACTCCATGCAATCCTAAACCTAAGGACTTTATTTCCTTGGCTTGTGTATGTTTACTTGTACATAACATCATGTCATCATACCATTTCCACTGGCCATTTCAAGGATCTCAAAGGGCATGTGATGCAGGGTCATGATGAACCAGACGTCTATCAAGGGGCAAGAGGATTTATTCTCCTCTAACCAGATGTTGTCAAAGACTAAAGCACGATAACTTGAGTCAAGGGCTATGACCCACTCGACATGGTGAGCTCGATTTTCATAGAAGGACATTTCAACAATATGAAGTTCTTCAATTAAAGCTGTAATCAAAGTTCAACTTATGACATTTTCTTGTGTATACCCCACGAGATCCTTGAAAATATCGCATCCACATATCATGCATGTCATCATAACAGGTTTTCCCCATACAGGTTTCTCATCTACTTACTGTTTATTTCAGTAGAGATGGGTCTAGAACAGACTGTCGTAGATCTTCAAACCCAAAATGCTCAACTTCAAGAGTTGTTCCTGAACCTATCCAAGAGGCAAGAAGAAGTGAAAGCACTGCTCATTGAGAGCATGGCCAATAGGAATCCTGAAGACAACAGGAACGACCAGTTAGAACGATTACAAACTGAAATGGAAATAATGAAAGTGAAGACGATGGGACAAATGGTGTGTCAGATGGCTCTTATCGAAAACATAGCTCGGGGACAAGAAGAGCTGAGAGCCCTCGTCAACAAGCTTCATCAAGACGGATGCAACCATATGGAACAAACAACTAGAATTGTGGATCGAGTCATTAATCAGCCTCTGATGAGACAAGAAGTTAGTTTGGTCGAGAGAACACCCTTCAAAATGGCTAATATACCAAGAGTCCAACAAGAACCTCGCCAACCACGACAAGGTGGTCAACATAAGCAAGGAAGACAATTTTCCGATATCAACATGCCCTTGGTTCAAGCATTGCATGATATATTGGAAGCCAAGCTAGTTACGTTGAGGGAGCCTCCTCAAAAACCCATTACTTCTTCTCCCTGTTATAATCATAAAGAAAGGTGTGCATACCACTCCAACAGTCCTGGACACGACACTAACCACTGTTGGGTGTTGAAAAACAAGATTCAAGACCTGATTGACGAATGGGCGTTGGAATTCACACAAGATGGTCAACTTGAGTTTTTCTGTCATCCCTCAAAGGCACACCATCTGAAGTGACCAGTTTAGGCGGACAAATTTTTGTTTATTCGAATTTTCAGTTGTAATTTCTTTGTTTGCTTAAACACTTATCTTTATGTCAGACTTTGTTTGCTATCGTTAATGTATTGCATATGTTTGTCCTGAGTTAATCCATTCTTTTTCACTATACTGAAATCATGCTTTTACCTCATTTTGTATGATATTCAGCTCTCGGTTACAAGTTGTAAGCCTTTAAAGGGAGGATGACAAAAATAATACCATAATCTCATACAGTATGCTTTTGAACATACTTTGATGACGATGTACTGGCGTTCTTTCAAACCCAAAACAGTGGAGTTATAAGGAAGATAATCCCTAGTTAACCCCTTTGAGCCAAAGAAGCAGGAGTTTTCTTTTCGGTACAAACCGAAACCTTTAATCATAACTTAGGGTAGGGTAGTTTTCTCTGTTGATTCAAAGGCGCATTCAGTCACAAGTTGTCATTTCACAACGAAAATATCCTTCTGAATCAAAAGATGGTGTTGGTCCCCCATGAAATAGGCAGTCTTTACATCTCAAAAAGAAAAGCCCATTAGGTCAAAACCTCGGAAGGAGACTTTAAAAAAACTGGGGCATCCCGCTGACTGTAGTCTCAAAACAAAAAAACTGTCAGGAAAAAAGTAGGGACAATAAATCAAAAAAAGGAGGTCGTTACAAATCCTTAACAACAGAAAAATGTTGCAAAAACGACTGCCCTCTCAAATAAACTTCCAATTTCCCAACAATCACCTAAAAACCACTCCAAGACTCAGTTAGAATCCAAGCGCGCAATTAACTGAGTATAGGGCTGAAGAAAATCATGGAGAACAAGTTGGGTACAAATAAACTTTGATCCTTATCCTTTGTTTCTTAAACCATGAAACAGGCCACGTTACAACCCTTTAAAAGTCCTAATTGAAGCATAGGTTGGTTCGAAAGCATGGTGTTACAAAAGGTATCCTGACTCCCGTAAGGTTTAGTGTAGATCCCGAGTTCAATTCATATTCTTACAAATTTTTGTTGTTCTTTAAAAGTGCATTTTTCAAAAAAAAATCTCAAGACAGACACAAACTTTGCATTGTTTGAATACCATTTTTTGCATATGGCTAATTGTTTGACAACAGAGAAATTCGCACGACATATATCCAGTGAACGAAAACTCTATCAATAAACAGAGTCACTTCAAACAGAAAGACGCTTACAATGACAAATCTCTCATAATCAAGGGGCACAGGATGACCATTGTCCAAGACAACTAGGGCAATCAAGTCGAGATTCAAAGAATCTCTCAAAGAAATGTTGAATAACTAGGGGCAAATCTCCATCCGAATCACTCAAGGGGCAATGTTACCTTGATCATGGGCTTGAAAAAATCCACTATGAAGACTTCCGGTACCACCAAATTGCTTGTTTGTTCCAGTAGTATCAGATGGTGTCAGTATCATGTCTTCAGATTCTTTCATGACAGTTCTTATACAATTCTGATACTTGACCAAAGATCTTGGGTACCACCAAATTGTTTGTCTGTGCCAGTAGTATCAGATGGTGTCAGTATCACGTCTTTGGATCCTCCCATGACAGTTCTTAGAAAATTCTGAGACTTGACCAAAGATCTTGGGTACCACTAATTTGTTTGTCTATACCAGTAATATCAGATGGTGTTAGTATCATGTCTTCGGTTTCTTCTACGACAGTTCTTAGAAAAGATACCTAGGAAGTTCAAGACTATCCGAAATGTGATTAGAATCTAAAATGTCGAAGTGCACCAGATTAACTCTAGAGGCAAACAGGCTCCCGCGTGTGCAAAGTCGTGCAAATAATTTCTGGCATTTCTACAACACTTACTACCACAAGACAGTGACAATTCTCCACACCCTATGAATGTGGACATAGTCAGAAAATACTACGCATGAAAAGAGGCCTGCTAGGTTGATATACCTAGGAAAAATAAGGGCATCTCGGAGAACCAAAAGGTTCGGGCAAAAATTAGGGATATATCTAAAAGATTGTACACCCGGAAAGTCGAAAACCTGAAAAGGTGGCTTGGGAAAGAAAGGGTATCTCGTTGGACTGGAAATTAGAAAAGACGGTCCAAGCAAAAGTTAGGGATTAAAAACGTACGACTATGCCCCATTATCTCATCAGTTTATCTATCAGTACAAGATTTGTCACTCTGACAGAGTTCAACCTGTCTATAAATCCTCACAAGGATAATTTCATGGATGTCCCCAAAGAGTTACTTCAATCAAATTATCCCCACAGTGTTGGATCCATGCAATCCCCAACCAGAGTTTCAATCTCCAGAGAATTCTCTCCCCGGTTGATTTGGTCTTAAAAGAAGAAGTCTTATGGAGTTCCTTCCTAAAAGAATACATCTCCCCCCGCATGTCGTCAAAAGATTCTCTTCAACAGGGTTTGTTTCCTCTAACAGACTGCAAATTCCCTAGCTCGAGTTTTCCTCTCATACCATTACAAATCAATGGACAAAACCCCTTAACCCCGGTAAATCCATTTCAATCCCAAAATGAGTCGTTATTATCCCTGAAGTTGTTGTGAAACTTGGAACCCGACCAAATAACATTCAACTTCAGCAAGTGGTTATGAAGCCAGGATTCTAACCAGATAGCAATTGACTTCATCCATTTCATCAGTTACTGTGAAGCCTAGAATCCGACCAGATAACAGTTAATGTCAATAAGTTGTTATGAAGCATGGAATCCGACCATATAATAGTTCAACTTCATCCTTTCAAACAAATTACTTTGAAACCTTGACCCGACCAGATAACTGTTGATTCAATTTACTGTAAACCCTGGACCCGACCAGAAAACAGTCTGAGTTGGTGAAACCTAGACCCGACCAGATAACAGTAAATCTCAATTTTAAATTACTAAAGCCTGGACCTGACCAGATAATAGTTTAATTTCTTCAATTGCTGAAACCTGGACCTGACCAGATAACAGTTTGAGTTGCTGAAACCTGGACCCGACCAGATAACAGTTAACCTCAAGTTTAAGTTGTTGAAGTCTGGACCTGACTAGATAACAGTTTAACTTCTTCAATCATTCCGAAGCCTAGAATCCGACTAGATAACAATTGATTCAATTTACTGCAAAGCCTAAAATCCGACTATATAACAGTCTAAGTTGCTATGGAACCTGGAATCCGATAAGATAACATTTCAACTTCATCCTTTCAAGAAAGTTACTATGAAGCCTGGACCTGGCCAGATACTAGTTCAACTTCATCCCATCCAAACTAATTACTGTGAAAACTGGACCCGACCAGATAACAGTTGATTCAATTTACTGTAAAGCCTGTATCTCGACCAGATAAAAGTCATCTTTAGCAAGTGGTTGCGAAGCCTAGAATCTGACCAGATAGCAATTGACTTCATCCATTTCATAAGTTATTGTGAAGCCTGGAATCCGTCCAGATAACAATTAATGTCAAGAAGTTATTATGAAACCTGGAATCTAACCAGATAACAATTCAACTTTATCCTTTCAAACAAAATACTATGAAACCTGGACCCGACCAGATAACAGTTGATTCAATTTACTATAAAGCCTAGACATGACCAGAAAACAGTCCGAGTTGCTGAAACCTGGACCCGACCAGATAATAATAAATCTCAATTTTAAATTACTAAAGCTTGGACCCGACCAGATAATAGTTTAATTTCTTCAATTGTTGAAACCTGGACCCGACCAGATAATAGTTCGAGTTGCTAAAACCTGGACCCGACCAGATACCAGTTAACCTCAAGATCAAATTGCTAAAGCCTGGACCCGACCAGATAACAGTTTGAATTGCTGAAAGCTGGACCCGACCAGATACCAGTTAACCTTAAGATTAAATTGTTGAAACCTGTACCCGACCAGATAACAGTTAATCTCAGTTCTAAGTTACTAAAGCCCGGACCCAACCAGATAATAAATTAAATTCTTTAAAGGCTAAAGTTTAGACTCGACCAGATAATAGTTTAATTTCTTCAATTACTGAAGCCTGGACCCAACCAGATAATAGTTTAATCCTTCAAATCACTAACAAAACTCCTCTGCCCCAGAAGAGTTTGCCATTATCCCCAGTGAGTTGCTGCAAAGCCTGGAATCCGACCAGATAACATTTAACTTCTTATCCCCAGCCAATTGTTGTGAAGCCTGGAATCCGACCAGATAACAACTAAACTTTCTTCCTCTCCAATCAAGATATAGTTCCCTAGTATAGAAATGGACAACTAAAACTCCTAAACTCTCTCCCTCAAGAAAAGTCAATATTCCCTGGCAGAGTTCTCCTCGAACAACAAAATAGGAATCCCCAGTGGAAACATTCCAAACAAGGTCTGAAAATATGCATACTTTTCATCCCCAACAGCAGTCTGGGATTTAATTTCCCGAAACTCCCCAGCATTTGTCGAGGATTTATTTTCCAAGACAAAGATACACTTCAACAATATCTCATATTCACACATCATATTACAAACATGACAAATGCATGCGGAACAATCTCATTTATTTTGAGAACATCATTGCAACATGCATGCATCTGCATACAACTAACTCTTTTCCTTGAAGGAAAAGGCAATCAGCATACCCCTTCTGGTTAAGATTATTTCCCTAGTTGAAATCGCTAAACAATAAACCTTTTATGTCACTCTGAATTGCATCGGTGAGCCCATCTCCGACAAACTCTCCTTGATATCTCCATATGGAATCTTTAAACCCATTCCCGATACAATCAACTAACCATCATCGAGTGCAAATTTCTGGTCACTCTAGTGTTCAATCATCTTCCACCTTCAAGTCACGAATGGCAGACCCGCCAATCTAACATTTCAGGTTTAAGAAGATTGAACAGGGGCAGCTGTTGTACCCCAAAATTTTCCCTCTCCTTTTTCAAGACATTCCTCATAAATGATCTCTACTACTCAAGGATTCTCAAGGAATTGACCAGACAAAATCATCTTTGAAGCGCTGGGACTCCAAATTAGGGTTCTGACTCAGAGTGACAAATCTTTGATTTTTGACTTAGTACATGACTTGTTGGTTCAAAATATGATCTCAAGGGTTCAAATACATCATTTTTGACCTAATTGCATATTTCAATTCATCTCCCGAAGCCAGTGGATTGATAGACGAAATTCGGTCAACTGGTGGAAAAAAGTCAATTGTACACTAAAAATTCAAACTTTGATTTTTTGACCAAAAATTGAGTTTCAAAAATCACGGGTCATCAAGGCATCCAAAATATGAAATTTGATCATCAAAAATCAAGAAGGTAAAAAAAAAATCAAACTTGGCAAGACTTGGAAAATTTCTAAGTATTTTCTATACATGATTAATTACCTCATGACATCTTTCTTCACTACAATTCAAAATAATTCAAGATGTTCAACTTATTATAAGACTGTATTTTTTTAAAGTTAGAATTTTTAAGTTACAAATCCTAAAGCCTTGTCTTGTTTGAAATTTTCTCTTTGATTCAAATCCACAAAAAATAACCTTGTTATGCTGTCAAAGTTTGCTCCAAAACTTGCAATGCTGCCCTGAAAATTTGCATCATATCAGTCCCATGGTTGCACTGAGTTAGCATGTAAAGAGTTGAGTTTTCTCTTTGACTCAAATCCATAAAAAAAGCCATGTTATGCTGTCTAAGTCTGCTCCAAAACCGGCAATACTGCCCTGAAAATCTGCATCATATTTGTCCCATGGTTGCACCAAGTTAGCATGTAAAGAGTTACACCCAAAAAGGCAATGTTAAAGCATACCCAAATTGTTCAAAAGCTTATTTATTCCCCCCCCCCCCCCCCCCCAAATCTCAGCCAAACTTCATCTGTAAAACAAACTATTCTCACAACATACAAAGGGGGCTTTTGATCGAGAGAGAAAAAGAGAGAAGAGAAAAGAAACAGAATTATTTGTAACCTTTGTCCATTAAAAAACTCTGCACTATCTTTTTTTTCATTTCAAAAAACAGAAAAACCTAAACCCACTGTACAACCTTGCAAGATTTCCTCTAAACCAACTATCCAAACACCTCATATACATCACATGGCGATTGTTCAAACACAAGAATAATTTTTGTAACACCCTTAACATCACCTTCCACACCAAACAAAAAAAACAGTATTTTGTAACTTTGACTGGGTTGGAGCAATTCTGGAACTTTGCGGCACATAGCAAGGATTAGAGCAGATTCAAGGAGGAACTCGGTCAATCATCACTTCACATCTGGAGACATTCGTACGTGTTCCAAAGTTTCGCTTCAAGAGGTATACTTTTTCTAAACTGTAATATCTTTACCCATACATCATTTACTGTTTGTGTTCAAAAGATAAATAAAAAAGATAGATCAAAAGAAGGAAACTCAGTGAAAAAAGCCAAGACAGGGGGCTGACACGGGTGCCCGTGTCACATGACACAGCCCGTGTCAGCTCAACTATTTAAAAAATATAACAAAAGTGCAGGACAGAGTGCTGAAACGGGTGCCCGTGTCACAGGACACGACCCATGTTAGACCTACTAGAACTATAATCTAACAAAGATCCAGGTCAGGGTGCTGACACGGGCGCCTATGTCACAGGACACGGCCCGTGTCAGGTCTACTGGGGACCAAAAACATGCAAAGTGGCAAGTCAGGGTACTGACACGGGTGCTCGTGTCACAAGACACGACTCTTGTCAGCTTAGCTGGTGCAGAAAGAAAAAACACACATGGATCATTACAGGATGCTGACATGGGTGCCCATGTCACAGGACACGGCCCGTGTTAGACCAGACAACATAAATCTTGATTTTTTTTACTTTTTTGCTTTTACTTTCTTTCGATTTGGTTATAATAGTAAAATTAGGTTTTTATATTATTTTATCTCCCCATTTGTAAACTTATACCACCATCCCCTAAAGTGATGTAATAGCGTAGGATGTTAATATCCGTAAATTTATCGCTTTTCATATAATTGTTAGTAATTAGGGTGTGTATGATAAGATAAAATCAACTGTTAGAAAACCCTAATCTCAAAGACAATTCATGCAATCAAACACACTTCACACACGCACACCTTTAAGGTAATCTCGCTTGTTGCCTCAGAAAATAGTCATGTCCCTCGAATATGGGCGTTTTAACAAAGACCCTCGATAAAAAAGATTGTAGTCCCTCGATGTTTCTTTCGGTAAACGATCTAGTCCCTTACAAAAATTGCTAAAACGTCTTATAAGTTGCCTTATATGACTATACGATTGACCCATGCCCATCCCTTAACATCCAACGATAGGGCTTATTATAAATCAATGGTAAGATAGAAACATCTAAAGGAGGAGGAAAAGAACAAATACCTTTTGAGTAGGTAGGACGCTCGTAGTTGCTTGCTCACAAACTAAAACCATTTCCACACTTACACTTTCAAAACATCTTCAAAAACAAATATCTCCTTGAACTATTTTCAAAAGCTACAATTTTTATACATTTTTATAGAGACGAGAATCATTACAAAGTTTGTTGAAACATAGGCGTTTTCAAAATATATTCAAACTTGCACCAAACACAAATACATTTTAAACAAAACATTTTTTCAAATTGATCTAGCAATTAAGAGCCCATAGATAACTACAGATGAAAAGGGTGCTTACACTTTCCCCTTTAATAACCTACCCCCCGAGTCAGTTCTCCCACCGTATTACAATAGGCATATTTAGATTTGTAATGATAAAACAATATTATAAGAATAAGAAACTAAAATATTTGCAAATAAATAAACCTGGAAGTAAAGCAGACGAAATAAACTTGAATAAAACTACGAACGAAATAAATCTTGAAACTTGAATAAAGTTTGAAATAATTTCGGAAAGATTCTGATCCAAGAGTACATCGATTGTAGGCCTAAAACTAATGGTGTAGTAGTTCCCCGATGTGAGAAACTACCACTTTTACAAAGTGATTTCTGTCTAAAACTATGAACAGCACTTCTGCGCACAAACTTGGATGCCCCAAACAATGAATTCTAGGTCCTTTATATAGTGAGAAATGGTGGGAGTTACTTCCAAATTCGTGTGAGGAGTAGTGGAGATAATGGAGATCATGGTGAGAGAAATTGAAAAAATCATGGGTTGAGTGGGTCAATAACATGGAGAAAAACCAGGAAAAAAAATATGTGGCATGCAAAAATAAGGTGTGGAGAGGGCCACACAAAGCGTGGTGAGGTCCACAGATCTTCATGCATGGCGAGGGCCACAGGAAGTGTGGCGAGGGCCACAGGCCCAGAAAGTTGTTTTTCTTGTTCTTTTTGTCATTTCTTCTCTCTTTCTTCCCAGTTTCTTTATTTCTTCTCATGGAGGATCTTTGTTATCATATACCTGAAACGCAATAGAAATACCGGCATAATATGACATAAATAAATGAAAACGATAAAATAATTCATGTGAGTCGAGTCGAATATAAAGTGTAAGTTCGCGTTATCAAACTCCCACACAGTTAAACCATTGCTTGTCCTCAAGCAATCAACCAACACAATAAAGTAAATTATTAAGTGTGATTTGAAACAAGGGAACGACATGGCTGCTAGGCTAATGTTAGATTGATAGGTACTAAATGTTCAATACCAAGGACACCATAATGACACGATGTTCAAAGACTCCCTCTTTATGAAGACCAATTCGAATCATGTCATTATATCTCAACCTATACCTCTCGTTTTTTTCTTCCACTCTATTCATTCAAGCATAATCACATTAAGCATGTTATTCGTACATGCATATAGTAGGGAATCGGTTAGCGACTATGATCCTTTTATTTTCTTTAGCATGGCGTTCTGGTATTTAAGTAGTGCAGCCCCATTTTTCCAAACTGCGGTTGCATGGGATCAGACTGTAGTCTGCCCTACCAAGACCAATACCAGTTACTTCTGGACCAACCTACAATGGGTTCTTACTATTAAATCCTTACAGGCTTAACAACCGTTGGGCTAAATGATCGGGTGAGGGTCACTTAACTTAGAAGACTATTTTTTTTCAATTAAATCATTTATTTATTAAAAATGGGATCATTCACTTATATTCATCGACTCCCTACGTATTTTATGCTTAAGATGGTGTTGACTGCTAATATAAACTACTTAAGAGCCACTTTGAAAACTTGAGCCTAAGGTCTTGACGTAATGGGTACCCAAATTGATATCACATAATGAGGGGGTTTGGGGTGTCATAAAGGTATCAATTTTATTTCCCAAGTCTCTCTTACACATCCTAAAGTGGGACAACCTATATACTTTCAGAGTGTGTGTTCCATGCATCCAAGAAATTTTTTGTTGTAGGTTAAAATTTTAAAATTTTGGGGAAATTCAATAATTGAAAAACAGGCATACAGACTCGACATCACATGCAATGACTCGACCAAATACTGAAAACAAATAAAATCCTAAAAACATAAAATAAACTAGAAAATAATAAATCAAAATAAGAAGCGATAAATGGAAAATGGTAAAGTTTCTCCCCCACACTTATATCAAACATTATCCTCAATGTTATAGTAAAAAGTGGGAAAAGGAATAAGAACATGATCAATGCTTGCCTCGATAGTTGCCTACATGCAACTGATAGGTGCCAAGTGATCGATATCTTTATTTTTTTCAAACTCAAACAAAAGCAAGAATATTAAATAAAAAACTTGTGGGGTTGCCTCCCATACAACGCTTCTTTTAACGTCGGTAGCTTGGCGACTCAAGAGTGTCAGCACTCATGGTGATTCTCTCGAGAATGACTCCTTGATCAAATTTTTAATCGCCTTTGGTTTCCATGGCCACTTATCAATCTATCTCACATATCCCTCACCTTTTCTTTTCTTTCTTCTGTGGGGTGGTTCATTCTTTTGAACTTATGGTGGTGGTTCTAGATCTATCTTGAGTATCATCCTTTCAAGTTTGGGCTTAGTTATTTCATCCACCACCTCAAAGGCTAACCTTCCCCTCTTAAAATTGTTGATTTCCCTAGTTGTGTGGTCCTCTAACTTTCTCTTTTTATGGAAGAATTCAAACAAGGGTGCATTAGTATGGATATTTTTTTACACCTCTACATACGTTTTGGATTTGGAGTCTACCTTAGTGCCCACAAACCTTTGCGGGAAATTAATTGGTGGGGTATAGGTAGGAGGAACAACAATATATGTTTCCTTCTCTACCTCTTCGACAACCTCCCTTTCAGATGGTGTCAGTCTATTTTTCTCAATCTACACTCTTTTTTCATCATAACTCTTCTCAAACCTCATTATTACTTTCTTTAACCTCATCACCATTCTCCTTAGGATTTTCGATTTATTTTTCACTACTGGTTGTTACAACATCCACACGCTCCTCAAGGAAAGGTCCTAAAGGATTTTGTGCAAGCAGGGAGATTTGAGTCTCCAATGCCATGTTGTGAGTCGCGAGGGACTCAACCGCATTGTACAACTGCCTAAGGGTTTCATTATTATGGAAAATTTGTTTTCTAAACTCTTCATTTAGGACAATTTGTGTCTCTATATAATGCTCTATCATAGATTCTAGCCTAGAGTGAGTTAGCGTCGCATCAAAATCCTCCATTGATGTTTTGACGTTAAAATTATGGGATTCTTGTGGTTCTTCAAAGTGAGTTAGCATCGCATTTTGTGTCTCCAAAAAGAACTTTGTCATCATAGATTCTAGCCTAGAGCGAGTTAGTGTCGCAGTGAGATCCTTCATTAATATGTTGAGAGTGGAATTTTGGGTTCTTGTGACTCCTCAAAATATTAGGTGTGGTGATTGTAGAGGAAATTTGGTTGAGGATAAGTTAGCGTCGCATTGTAATCCTCCAATAATGTTTCAATATCGGATTTATGAGATTCTTGCGACTCCTAAAAATGTTGGCATTGGTAGTTGTAGAGGTAATTTGAGTGACAGTGAGTTAGGGACGCATTAAAATCCTCCATCAATATTTTGTGGTCGGATTTATGGGATTCTTGTGATTCCTCGAAATACTGAGAATGGGAGTTGTAGAAAAAAATTGGCTGATACATAGTAATTAAGTTTAGAGTGCCTTAGTCTATATGGTGTGTTGTACCGAAAAATTTTCCCTCTCATTTTATTCAAGACATACCCATAGAGGTCCCCAAATGCTCAAGGTTGACTAAGAATTGACCAGACAAATTCTCCTCCTAAGCAATGGATTTCCAACTAGGGTTTCATTTTTCACAAAGAATTTTAGGTTACAAAGGCCTCAAATGATTTCCATGGTTCCTAATATGTCATCAAGAATGCTCATGCCAAGTTCCATGCGTTGCATCACAAGTTTGCTTAATTAATGGCTCAAACGTTTGAAAATCAACTGTATTGGTCAAAAAGTCAACTATGGTCAACATACAGTCAAAATTCAAGATTTTTGGTCAACATCAACATTTCGAAGTGTTATTCATCATTTGATCAAGTTTTGATCATGATTCCCCAAGGAAAGCCCTCAGATCATCAAAAGTCAAGAATTGTCAAATTAGGGTTTCCTTAGGAGAAGTCAACTGAACTATCACCAGGCATAAATTTCACATGCTTCATAAAATTTTCCCCAACCAAAGCCCATTTTGAATAAAATTAAATTCTATACAACTTGTCTTTTGTTCTCAAGTCCAAAAAATACTTCATTTGGAAGATATGATCTCATACATTATAGGTCATTTTCAAAAAGTCAACAAAAGACACTTTTTGTCAAGGCAACTTACATCAATCTAATGTCTCCAAATGTGAAAATGATTATAATAGAAAGTATATAGGACATCTTGGGATTTCCAAAAAGTCATAGATCATCTCTAAAAGATGAAAATTGAGCATGTTATGGTTTGCACAAGTTGGGAAAATTGGTGAAAAATGCATGAAGTGAACTTTGAGCAAAATTGCATTTTTAGGTTAATGGACCTAACTTTTAGGGTTCAAACATGTTTATGACATACCCGAGGACCTCTAAACCTAACCATGGACTATTGTGATTTTTATTACTATTTATTTGAATTTTTATTCATTTAAATATGAATTAAATCAAATAAATTAAATAAAAATACAAGAATAATGGGCTAGTGCATTTGGGCTTGGCTTGACCCATCATGGAGCCCAATATTTCGTGAAAAGGCCAACAAAAAACTGTCCAGGTTCATACAATATCAAGAATGGCAAGAATCATCCAAATATGGAAAACTTTCAATATGTTGGATTTTTGTCTCATGGCCTTGAAAGCTTTGTTTCTTGCCATACTTTCTCTTCTCCTAACTCTATAAATACATAACATTACAAGCCTAAAGGAGCACTAAATCCCTCTTCAAAAATCTCTCCAATTAACTAATAAAAGTTCTACAAAATTTTCAAAAAAAATCTCAAACTAGTGCAAAGTCGTATATGCATTTCAAAGCCCCAACAATCCAAACAAGTGATCGAATCACCTCTCTGAGGCATCCAGGAATCAAATCCAACTCATAACTAAGTCCCTTCACGTTCAGAATGATCACTACGATCATCATCGGTTTGGTATAGTTTTCTTGGATTCAATCTGTTAATATATATATATATATATATATATATATATATATATATATATATATATATATATATATATATATATATATATATATATATATATATATATATATATATATATATATATATATATATATATATATATATATATATATATATATATATATATATATATATATATATATATATATATATATATATATATATATATATATATTGTTAACCAATCTAACGCATGCATATATGTTTATGGCAATGATTAGAGCAGGTTTAACATATCGCATGTGAGTTTAAATGATTAAATCACAGGATGCCATTGTTAGGACTCAAGAACTTTTGAGCTTCATAATTCAAAATGCATGGACTTTCAGGCCAAACTAAAGTCAGATCTAAAGACTCAAAGGCGCATTCCCACCATACATCCTTCAAGGGCCATACGTACAGGATCCTGTGCAAATACCTGGGCTTTGATTTATTTGGCTTGGGACGTTTTCAAATTTTCACCCCCTATTTGCTCGTTGCAACATGGCCCATATTATCCTTTGTCTTATTTATTTTCTTTTGTTTTAATTAATTCCTTTTTCTTTTTAAAACAAAAAAATCATTAAAAAATCATAAAATCCAAAATCACAAAAATAATTTAACTCAAATTTTGTAAATTAAGTAATTTTTTTTTTAATTTAAAACCAATTAGAATTAGGTTAATTGATTTCAAGTCTTTTTTCCAAATCAAAAAATCAAAAAAAAATTTAGAATTATTTTTCTTTTCTTTTTTTAATTTTAATTCTCATTAATAATTAATATTTTTCTTTAAGATTAGATCTAGATTAGATTTTTTTTATTTAAACATTTTTCTTAAAATAAAATAAACAATAAAACAAATTTAAATTACTTAGACCTTTCTTATGGTTTCGAACATTCTTTTAACCCTCGCGCATTCATTTTATTTCCCTCGTTATTATTTCCTTATTATTGTATCTGCTTATGGTTTGTAACAGTTGAAAACTAGGATTTTATTTACCGCTTTTATCCCTAATTTTTGGACTTGTAATTTTTCCCCCTCCCCGAAGCCATGTAATAGTGTAGCTTTTAAAGTCCGCACTTTAATTTCCCGCACTGATATATTAATTGTTTGATGTATGCCTAATATGATTGGATGACAAGAATAAAAAAACATAATGTTAGCAAACCTAACATCAACGAAAAATAACTGAATACAACACACTCGCACATGTGCACCTCTAGGGTATTCCCACTTCAGTTGCCTTCGGAATAAAACGGTCACGACTCTCGAATGTAAGAGATTTTAGTGGCTACCCTTTGGTTTAAAAAGATCATAAGTCCCTCAATGACCCTTTCAATGTTACCTCAGTAAAATGATCTTAAAACCTTAGGGTAGTTACTAAAGTATCTTACTAAGTTGTCTTTGTGACTGTACGATGACCCTCGATTGTCCCTTAAACATCTAACGATGTGGCTACCTACTCACTAATAGTAGGATAGAACTGTCTAAAGGCAAAGAGGAAAATAACTAACCTTTTCGAGTAGGTAGATAGTTCTTAGATGCTTGCTCAAAACAAAATATTTTCAACACCTACACTCCTTTCCAAAAATATTATCAAAAACACTTTGTATACGTTATCAACAATACGAGAAACATTACAAAATTCGCCACACTAAGGCGTATTTTCAAAATACTTTTTTTTCAAACACACAAACATAAGGTATTTTCAAATGATCTAGCATCTAAGAGCCCGTAGATAACTACAGATGGAAAGGGTGTTAACACCTTCCCTTTCCATAATCTACCCCCTTACTCATAAATAATCTCGAAAGGTCTTTTTATGTTCTTTTCACCCTTTCCTTTGTTGAAAAAATGAAAATTCGGTGGCGACTCTTTCTTACTGTAACATTTGCGAATACAAACGCAAAAACAGTATAACAGTCAGATCTCCCACCGTATTACAGAAATGGCGACTCTGCTGGGTAAAATTATAAAAAGTGGGGTTACCTTAGAGTTTAGATCATGTTAACTGCTTTCATTGTGTGTTTTGTATGCTTTATTTTTTAAAGGGGTTGCTTGGGTTACTGTCAAAGATCCTATACCCAGATCTGGGACACCATTTTAGGTAAGTAGCAATAAATTATGGAGGTTGTACTGCGTATACCGATACGCACGAAGTGATGGATACGTTAGCGTGAAACTTTGGCTTGTACTAATGTTCCTTGAGTCAGTCAAGGATAACATTAGGCTTCCTCATAGTGTCATTAAGCGCTAACTGACCTTTAGAACCTTTAATTGACTCATCCTATCCACTAGAAAGTAGTGAGATAGCCGGCTTTAGTTCCAACCAAATATTGGTTGATACTCGATACTACACTCATTAAGATTAGACTTTCGTGATATTTCGGCCGCAATACTTTGGTGCTTGAGCTGAAACAATGCCTGACGGAAAGGTCAATGATATGAGACTCCTTAGAACCCGATTACTTTCTAGGACAGGTTAAACCAACTAAAACTTCAAGAGGGTACTTCCCTACAAACTCCATGCAAGCCTGAACCTAAGGCTACTTATGTGACTTGTTTGCTTTCATTATCTAACAACTTGAACTCCTTGCAGGGCTTGTTTGTTTTCATTACCTAACGACGTGAGTTCCTTGTAGGAACTATTTGTATCCATTATCCTATAACCTGGACTTCTTGCAAGACTCATTTGTCTTAATTACCTTACACTTTTTCTTGGTACATAGCATATACATCATGACATCATGACATAGCATTTCGTTAACCATTTCAAGGATCTCTAGGGCCTGTGATGCAAGTTATGATGAACCAAACGTCTAGCAAGGGGTAAGGGGATTTATTTTCCTCTAGCTTATGTCGTCAAAGCACGATGTTGTACACAAAAATTTTCCCTCCCATTTTCACACAAGACATACTCCTAGAGGTCCTCAATTGCTCAAGGTTGACCAAGAATTGATCAGACAAATTCTCCTCCTAAGCATGGGTCTTCCAACTAGGGTTTCAATTTTAAGCAATATGTGTAAATCCCAAGGATCCCAAATGTTCACCATTGTCCTAATATGTCCTCAATACCATCCATGCCAAATTTCATGCCTTGCACAACATGATTGCTCAGTCAACTGCTCAAATGCCTGGAAATCAACTGTATTAGGTCAAAAGTCAACTGTGGCCCAAATACAGTCAAACTTCAAGATTTTTGGTCAACATCAACATTTTGAATTAATATCCATCATTTTAACAAGGGTAGATCATAATTCCTCAAGAAATGATCCTAACTCATCAAAAGGCAAAAATGGCAAATTAGGGTTTCTATAGGAAAAGTCAACCAAACTTTGACCAGACATAACTTTCTCATACTTTATCAGAAACTTTCCCACCAAGGCTCATTTTGAAGATAATCCAATTCCCTACAACTTCTCTTCAGCCACCAAGTTCAAGAAATGCCCCAATCAAAAGATACAAACTCATACATTATAGGTCCTTTCAAAAAATCAACAAAAACACCTTTTGGGTCAAAGCTCCTTACATGAACATGGAAGATCTAATTGATATGAAACCAAAAAGGTTATTTATAGGACATACTAAGCTCTCTAAAAAGTCCAATAACATCCTCTTAGGATTAAAATTGATAGAGATAAGGATTGCACAAGTTGGACAATTTTCAAGAAATGCATGAAACCTCAATTGGGAAAATTTGTATTTTTGAGCTATTGGGCCCAATTTTTAGAGTCCAAACGTGTTCATGATGCATCTAAGGATATCTAAACATGTCCATGCATCATTTTGTTTTTTATTTTATTTATCTTGATTTTATTCAAATAAACTCAAAATAAATACAATAAATGCAAGAGTATGCAAGATATAGAATATGAAAGATATAGAATATGAAAATATTTTTTAAACCAAAGAGATCATATCCAGCTATCAAAACCGTGTGGACTGAAAAAGGACGTGGATCTCTTTTTTTGGGAAAGATTTGAATCAAAATGTTTATATTTTAAAAGAGCATTGATCAATTGGATTCTTGCTACAATTGTAAACCTAATGATATACACTACATAAGTATAACAAGTCCAAGCCTAGAGGATATGCGCAGCCAGCCTAACAAGAACCCTAGAGAATTTTCAAAATTGCAAAGGATACTGAAAATCTCTATTTTGTGATCCAGTCGTTTGCAGACAAAACCAGGTGTAATTTCCATCTCCTAAAGGTTCCAGGTAGCCATATAAACCTTCATCCACGACTGAAGCAGCCTGAAGTTGGTCAACCAAGTCACATCCTTTTAGTAAATTTTTTGTATTTGAATCTCTTAACACACACGATTTAAATGAATCCAAAGCATACATTTGTGTTCATATGATTGTTTTGAATCGTTCTAACGCGCTACATGAAAAGCTAGAGGCTTAGAATGCAGGTTGCCATGGTTGGGGCTTGGAAATGGCCAAGGCACGAACAGGATGATACAGGCCTCCTCAGGCAAAATGGCCATCACCATTAAATTCGTAGCATGCAAAATAGGGGGGTATCCTGAATTTGGGGCTTTGATTCCGCGTATTTTTGCAGATCCAATTTTTACAGGGTCGGAGAAGACGACCGAAGATCTGCTCTGGCGTCTTTGACTTGTATTGACTATGTTGGGAGTCTGCATGGCAAGATCACGCGCTTTAATTAGTTCACTTAAATCTTACAGTGCACGTGTTTTGCTGACTGGATTTTGTTGCCTGATTTTCCCTTATGTTATTTTTGTTTCATTATAGTAACAATTGATTCAAATGGCCCAGCGGTGATGAGTAAGCGTGAAAAGGTATTCCCTCCTAAGGGGACTGGGTTCGATCCCAGGAGTTGATATTTTTCATTTTTCTAACAATCATGTTCCAGATCTAGTGCACTGGAGAAACAACAAGCGTATGATGGGCCTCACACTTGGGCCATCCAATCTTGAGATGGTAGATCCAATGTTCCAGGTGAATGGAGACCATGGTGGACCTCCCTACCACAATAGCACTGGACCTAGCGCAGCTATAGGCCAATAGATCTGGGCCCTTAGCAAAAATTCCAGCCTGCACCCCCCCAGTTTGCTTTCTCACCCCCAGACCCATTTTAAATTTCTTTATGCTTTTTATTTAATTTATATTTTCTATTTATTCTTTTTTTTTCAAAAATCATAAAATCAGAAAATCATCAAAAAATAGGATTTAGAGTTTTTTTAAGAAAATTAATTTTTGCAAATTAATTTAATTAAAGTTTAACCTTTTTCTTTAGTTTAAAATTACTTAGAAATTAGGCTAAATTTATAATTTTTTTCATAAAATACCAAAAAAAAAAATTTAATAAGCAAATTAGATTTTTTAGGGTTTAGAATTTATTCTAGTCTTAATTTTTGCGTGTTATTATTTTTCATACGAGTATTCTTGTTATGTAACTGTGCCCGGTTTGTAATAGTTTAATTAGGGTTTTCAATTCCCGCATTTTACTTTTTGTTCATTATTTATGTAACTACACCAAAGCCTTGTAATAGTTGTAGGAACTTTATTTCTCGCTTTATATTTCTTATATGCTTGTATATAAATTATTAGTAACTTAGGCGTGCATGACAAGAATTAATCAAATTAATCATTAGGTCATTAACATCAAGATAAATATCTGAAAAAGCACAGTTGCACACTTGCACCCCTAGGGTATAACCTCAATTGTTGCCTTCGGAAATGGTCATGTCCCTCGAACGTAGGGATATCTTAGCAAAGACCCTCATTTTAAAAATCATCATAAAGACCATGGTCCCTTAACGTCTCTCGAGTTGCCTACGAGAAATGATCTTGTCCCTCAATGTTGCCTATACGATGACAGTCCCTTCGAAATGCTAAGGTATCCTTACATGTTGCCTTCAATGACCATAAGCATCCCTTTCGATAGTCCCTCAACATCCAACGATAGGGATACCTACTCACTAATAGTAGGATAGCACTATCTAAAAGAAATGAGGAAAAGACCATCCTTTTTTGAGTAGGTAGACAGTTCTTAAGTACTTACTCAAATCTGATTTTTTACACTTACCCACTTTCAAACCCCTTTTCAAAAATGCTTTATCACACTCTTGAGGACTGATACAAGAGGTATCATAAAGCAAACAAAAATCTTTCAAAACACACAAACAAGAAAACAGTTTTCAAAAATGAGCAAGTACCTAAGATCCCGTGGAAAACCACGGATGGAAAGGGTGCTAACACCTTCCCTTTCCATAATCTACCCCCCCCCCCCCCCCCCCCTTACTCAAAAAATATCAAAAAAGGTCTTTTTCTGTTCTTTTCACCCTTTCCTTTGTTAGATAAAATAAAAGTCGGTGGCAACTCTTGCTTACCGCGACATTTGCGAACAAAAAACGCAAACCAGTATTAATAGTCGGTTTTGCCGTCGTATCACAAAATTGGCGACTCTGCTGGGGAATACTTATAAAAGTGGGGTTTACCTTAGGGTCTAGATCATTTCTAAATTGTTTTCTTTTTCTGTCTTGATTGCTTTATTTTTAAGGGTATTGTTTGGGTTACTATAGATCCTACATCCGGATCTGGGGAAAACCTTTTAGGTAAGTAGTAATAGATTGTGGAAACTATGCGGGATATACCGACACGGTTAAAGCGATGGCTTCATTGATGCGACACTTTGGTTGGTACTAGTAGCCCTTAAGTTAATCAATGAGAATACGGGGACGCTGTGTGGTGTCATGAATCGTCAATTGACCTTAGAACCTTAATTGGACAACTTGACTATTAGGACGTAGTGAGATAACCGTCTTTGGTATATTCCCAAAGTCGGTTGATACTCGATGCTACACTCATTGACATTTGACTCCCGAGTTTTGTTTGGTTACAAGTCAGTTTCCTATCGGAACAAAACTTGTGGGAAAGATCAGTGCTATTGAGATCCCTTAGAACCTGGTTACTATTCATAGGACAAATTGAACCAATCAAAACTTCAAGAGTGTATTAACTTAAAACCCATTCAAGCCTTAAACCTAAGGTATTTGTGTGATTTGATTATGCTTGCTATATTTGTGATTTCTTAGCATAATCATGACATTATAACACGACATATCATACTAACCATTTCAAGGATTTTCTAGGGCTTATCTTTGTCTTGTTTTGTAGGACATGACATCCTCTCGCAAGAACACTATCCAAGTCAACCTTGTGAAAGTACATCCTCAACTCAAGGAACTAGCATCAAGGATTCTGAAATCTCTCCCTTCACTAAAAAACATGGTCGACTTCTCAACTTGGTCACTTCAAACCCTGATGAAGAAATGTTAAAGGTGATTTTTAAGTTCTTTGACCCATTGCCCCACTGCTTCACTTTTCTTTATTACCAGTCAGTGCCTACTGTAGCGGTAGAAATGTGCAAGACTAAGCCATTGGATTGACTAGACTTTATACAAATCAAAATAAAAATCGCCACTGCGCTTTATTGTTTCCAAAGGAATGGGAAAAGTGCGAATAACCCAAAAAGAGGGGGAAAGATTCAAGGTAAGGGGGTTGGTTATGCAAAGGGAAGGTATTAGCACCCTAAACATCTACGGTACTCCGCAGGAACCTCTTTGTAAAATCTGTATATTTTGGCTATAAAATGTGTTATATAAAAAATGGATGGTGGAGGCGAGAAGAGAAATATTTTTTTTATGATTTTTGCACCCGCCGCGGTTTCGAACCTTTAGTGCCTACTTACCACCTTTCATGCAATAGGGGATCAGGGTACACGTAGTTCCTCTAGAAAATACTTTTTTGTTAATTGTTTTTAAACAAGGAGCCAAGTCGTCATTGTTAGGAGAGAAATCTCGACTAACACCCACAAGGTGTAAGAAAGATGGACCCTGCGTCAACAAGAGTGAGGGTTTGAGAACGCCTCTAGTACTCAAGTGGGAAAGTCGACACCTTTATAACCATAGGGATAGGAGAATGTTACTCGACTATCAATGAATCATGTCTCACCTTGAAAAAAAGTTTTGAACGGAAAAGGTGCTTGGGCGCACAAAAGAGTTTGAATGAGTTGAAGTGTTTTGTTAATTTTGAAAGAAATGTCAAAGTATGATTTAATGAATTGAAGTTTGTTTAATGAAAATAAGTTTTAAAAGAAAAGGAACTCGACAAAGTCGAGGTTTATTATGAAAGCGGTTCGAGTTTAAAAACAAAGAAGATTTTGAAAGTAGATGAGAAGGTTTTTAAAATTAAAGAAGACGGGAGGAGATGAAGGGACTATCCTAAAGCATAAGGTAAAAGTTAAGGAAGAGAACCGTCTAACCAACATGAAGCCGATACTTGACATTATAAGCCAATGTAGAATTCCCATTCTTTGGATAGAAACCAAGCAAGCAAAGATACTAGACCTCTTGAGAGAACCAAACTTCAAGTGTTTTAAGTCTTCGCAAAAATTGGGCAGAGGAACGGCTGTATACGGGTGAATTCCAGATTACAAACAAAGATCGTAATCTCAATAACCTGCACACAAAACAAACAAACAACCCAATGTCTTGAGGTAAACCTCAAGAACTCCAGACAAAATATCAAATAAAGTCACAAAGTCTCCAAGATAGGCCAAGGTCTCTAATCCTAAGTCCAAGAAGTCCATCACTCCATAATGCAAAGGATAGTAATTGTTGTACCCCAAAATTTTCCCTCCCATATTCTTCAAGGTTTGTCAAGAATCATCTTCAAATGGTTCAAGATTTCTCAAGAGTTGCACAGTTCAAACCACCTCCTAAGCCAGTTCAAAATTAGGGTTTTGGTTCTCTCAATGAATTTGGGGTTTTCAATGGCTCAATCAAGTCCCATAGGCCTATACGTACCCTCAAGCATCTACATGACAAGTTTCAAGACTCACAGAGTCAACTTGCCCAGTCAAAAGCTCCATTTGCTTCACAGTCAACTGCAGGGGTAAAATGGTCATTTTGCAGTCAAAAGTCAGAATTTTGGGTCAACATCTTATTTTGAGTCCACAATCATCATTTGATCAAGTCTTGATCATGATTCCACAAGCATGGCTCAAAAATCATCAAGGTGCAAGAAGTTACTATTTTTGGACAGTAGAAAAGTCAACTGTATCTTGACCAAGGCATAACCTTTTCATGGTTCATCAGAAAAATCCCATCCAATGCTCATTTTGAAGGGGATGACATTTCCTACAACTCATCTTCATATTCCAAGTCCAAGAAATGCTCTCACAAAAAGTTATCAATTTCTACATTATAGGTCAATTTCAAAAGTCAACAAAAATGCACTTTAAGTCAAAGACCATAACTTGAGATTGGTAAATCCAAATGACATGGGACCAAATGCATTGGTTAGAGGACTTCAAGACCTTTCCAAAATGTCCAAGAACATGTTCATATATCAAAATTGAGCAAGATATGCATTGGAGAAGTTGGGAAATTTTTGTGAATTTGCAAAAGTCAACTTTGCTCAAAACACTTTGTTTTTGCTAATGGGCCTCAAATTTCTTCTTGAAACCTTATCCAAGGCCTATGCACGACCCATTGAGATTATTTGAATTTATTTTCTTATTTTTTATTAATTAATTGGGTTTTTAATTGATTTTAATTCATTTAATTAATTTAAAATGTAGGAAATACAAAGATTTGATTTTTTCAATCTTTTTATGAAGCAAACAAGCTCAAGATATGCTGGCAATTTGTGTGCAAATCAAAGGGACAAGAATCTCCAAGTTTGGCAAGTTTTTCCAATCAAAAAGATTCAAAAATATATGACTGCAAATCAAATATACAAACATCAATTCCATGGATTTCTTGGCAAAGATTTGACCTAATTCTATTCTACTATAAGTACACAAGCCAACCCTAACGCCACAGACGTGAAACCACTGCAGACAAAGCCATAGCAACTTTGAAAAAAAACTCAAGAAACTTGAAAACGGTTTTCCAGGTTCCAGGCCAATTCAAGGACTTTGGGTGATTCAAACACATTACTGGAAGTGTGAGGAACGTGTAGCAATCAAATTCGCGTGCTAAAGCTCAAGAAATCCTCAAGAACAGTCTCACGGTTTGCTTGATTTTTTCAGAATCGTAACTCATATTTCATGCATAATTAACATGTTCTAATCATTGTTTGGTGTTGCTAGGAACTGTATAAAGCTAATGGTATAGCTTAATTGAATTATAGCGCCCTAAATCAAAAGATACCATTGACAAATTCTAGGGTTCCTAAGCTTTGATTTTGGGGCTTTATTATCCAGGAAAAATTGAATCTTATAAGACCCATGGTTGAATTCAGGAGACTCAGACGAATGTAACTGGACCATCGCGAAATATTTATATTGCTTGTAGCTCTAATCGCTATTATTGGTCATTACAGATTGTGGGGGTTAAAAACCCCCGCTATCTATTTGTTATTTACAGGCATCAGCGAAGGAGATGAAGACGTGTAAGCGTGTGGTTGGAACATTCAAAAAAGGCGCGCATTTATTTGTTTGTCCAGCATATTAATTTTCTCTTAATATTATCATTGTTTGTTAGTATATTAACAATTGCAGCGTAATGGCCTAGTGGATAGTGCGTTGTCCAATAATCATTGGGACCTGGGTTCGAGTCCCAGGTCCACCAAAACTCCTATATTATTTTGTTTAACATGATCACATGCAGGGAAACAAAAGCATTCTACCATGTATCTCCAGGCATCCAAGCTCCAAGTGGCCTTAAGCATCAATCCAATGGTCATGATTGGAAGACCATGGTATTCCCAGTCAAAGCATGCGTGGACAATTTCCAGAAAGTCAACCAAGCTTGTAGCTTAATGGGCCAGAATTGCAATCAACACCTCCATCTGGGCCCAACACCCCCTGGATTTTGTTCTTATTTTTTCTATTTTTATATTTTATCTTTAATTATTTTACTTTTAATTATTATTATTATTAGTATTTAATTAGAAAATTAATTATTTTTCATAATAAAATCAGAAATATTATTTATTTTTATTATTTATTAATTTCACTACTAATTATTATTTTGTAAATAAATACTAACAAAATTGATTTAGTCTTTTAAATTAGGTTAACTTTAATCTTTTTCACAATAAATAAAATCAACATAGAATTAGGGTTTTTCTTTTGACAATTTTAATCTCTTTTTATTTTTATTTTATTAAAAACATAAAAAACATCAAAAACTTAAAAAACATTTCTTCTATTTAATTAATTAGAATTAGGTTTAATTAAATGCAAAAAGGACCAAAAACTCATTCTTTCTCAAAAAAGGGTCAAAACCCTAAGACTTTTCCCGATTCAATTTTCTTTTGCGCATTATTAATTTTTGACCATATTTATGTAATTGCTCCGAGAATGTAATAGATAATTAGGACTTTTATCGCTTTCTTTATTTTTTCGCAATTTAATTTTCAAGGGTTATGTTTTTGGCGATGTAAATACCCGACGCCTTGTAATAGTGTAGATTTACTTTCCGCAATTTACTTTCCGCATAATTATTAACTGTTAACTATGCATGACAAGACTTGCCTGAAAATTAAAATCAACTCGTAGCTCACAATAACATGTGCAAAGATAATTTAACTGAATCCTGACACACTCGCACATGCCACTCCTAGGGTACGCCTCACTTGGTTGCCTCGACGTGGTCATTGAGTATAGGGTGTTTTAGAGGTCGCCCTCTTGTCTAAAGATCCAAGTTGCCTCAAAACGGTTGCCTCAGATAAAAAGGATCTAGGACATTAGGGTTACCGCTAAGGCGTCCTACTATTGCTTTGGCGACCACACATGTCCCTATAATCGAATTGACCGGAATAACTCCAACGACGGTGCTACCTACTTCTCAATAGTGGGATAGTACTGTCTAAAGGACATTTACACATCTTAATTTCTTTTGAGTAGGTAGATTTCTCCTGGGTACTTGCTCTTTCAAAAAAAAACAAAAAAATACTTTTCGCACTTACACTTTTCTGATAAAAGTTTTCAAACAAAACACTTCATAACACTCTTGAGGACTGATACAAGAGTTAAAATAAAGTTTTCAAACAAACTTTTTCAAAACCCACAAACACAAGAAAAGCAAACTCTTTTGAAAACATATTGAGCAAGTACCTAAGAGCCCGTGGATAACCACGGATAGAAAGGGTGCTAACACCTTCCCTTTCTATAATCTATCTCCCGAACCGAGAAACATCTCGAAAAGGAATTTTGCTGTGCTTTTGTCCTTTCCTTGTTGGAGAACATAAAAGACGGTGGCGACTCTTGCTTACCGCGACATTTCGCGAACCAGCATTCCAAAACAGTCAGTTCTATTTCCACCGATCACAGAACTGGCGACTCTGCTGGGGACTATTCATAAGTGAGGTGTACCTTAGGATTAGATCACCATGTTTTCAATTGAATGTCTTGATTGATTTTATATTGTGGGCTTGTTTTGGAGTTTCATAGATCCTAACCCGGATCTGGGGATACCCTTTAGAAGTAGCAACAAACTGTGAGGGAACTGTGCAGGGTATACCGACATGGTTAAAGCAGTTCCTACGTTGATGTGGCACTTTGGTGAGTAACGGTAACCCTTGAGTCAAGTCAAGGAGAGTACGGGGCCTCCGCATGGTGTCATGAAGCATCAACTGACCTAGAACCTTACTTGACCATCCTGGCCTCTTTAGGGGTAGTGAGGTGACCGACTTTGGTGCAGTCCGAAGTTGGTAGATACTCGATACTACACTCATTGAGGGTTGTTTTCTTGGAATATTTCGGTCGCCAGTTAAGTGGCTAAATCAAAACAATGAACACAGAAAACAATCCAATGATATTGAGCTCCTTAGAACCCGGTTACTTTTGATAGGACAGGTTTTGAGCCCACCAACTTCAAGAGGGTAGTACCTAAACTTCATGTTGACCTAAACTCTAAGGGCTGTCTGGTGTGACTTGTGTGCCTTATCATGTTTGCTTTTTGTGAATACTTGTGGTGTGACTTTATCATAACATCATAACATCATACCATCATAACATTGCATACATCCTGCATAAGGACTAATCCATTTCAAGGATCTCAAGGGTTTGTGATGCAGGTCATGATGAACCAACTGTCTAGCAAGGGGCAAAGGGGATTTATTTTCCTCTAGCCAAGGTTGATGACTTGAGTCAGGGGCTATGACCCACTCGATATGGTGAGCTTTGACTCTTGAAGAAGGACTCTCAACAACACGAAGTTCCTTCAATCAAGCTACTGGATTCAAATTCTAACAAGTTTCTCTGTTTACCCCGCGAGATCCTTGAAAACATTGCATGCATATCATACATATCATTGCATTACAGGTACTATTACAGGTCTCTCATATTCTCGCTGTTTATTTCAGCAATCATCATGTCTTCTGAACCTACTGCTGAACAAGCTATCAAGGCCCTCCAGGCCCAGAATGCCCAGTTCCAGGAGTTGGTTATGAGCCTAGCCCAGGGTCAACAGGATTTAAAGACTCTGATTCTGAAAGAAAGGAAGAAGAAGAAGAAGAAGAAGAAGAAGAAGAAGAGGACCGTTTTGTTCAACATTGGACGCAGATTCGGGAATGGACTACAAAATGAAGCTGAGTTGACTACTTCCTCTGTAGGGAAGGACAGTCCCCAAGAGAGAAGGGTTCCTAGTCCCGTGGTCTCTGACAACGAGACAAATTATAATGATGAACAGTACCCTCCTGCTGAGGACACGTACAAACAACTGGAGGACCGCTTAAGTGCTATGGAGATTTAAAATGTGCCCGGGTTGGATTTTGGAGACCTAGGCTTATCCTTTGGGGTGGTGATCCCACATAAGTTCAAGGCACCTGCTTTTGCAAAGTACGACGGAGCTTCCTGTCCTAAGTTGCATCTCAGATCATATGTAAGGAAGATCCAACCTTACACTGCAGACAAGAATTTGTGGATCCATTTCTTCCAGGATAGTCTTTCAGGGACTCAACTCGAATGGTTCTATCAGCTGGATGGAGCCAGTATTCGTAACTGGGAGGACTTGGCTACTGCATTTTATAAGCAGTATCAGTACAATTCCGATCTCGCTCCTACGCGTACCCAACTCCAGGGTATGTCAATAGGGACGGGTGAAGGATTTAAAGAGTACGCCCAAAAATGGAGAGACCTTGTCGGAAGGGTGCAGCCACCCTTAACTGATCGTGAACTTGTGGATATGTTCTTGGGGACCCTGTCTGGTCCGTTCTTCAACCATTTGATCGGGAATTCTTCAGCCGGGTTCACAGACCTTATCTTGACTGGTGAAAGAATTGAAGTTGGCATCAAAAGTGGGAAGATTCAAGAAGCTACACCTTCTGATACTCAGAAAAAGCCCCATAATAGAAAAAAAGAGTCCCATGTTGTGTCTGGTAAAAAGAGTCATCATGATCAACATGTAGGGGCCACCCAGATCTCTGATCCCACGCCTGTTCAAAAAAGACAGAGCAATAGGCGTAGGGTAAAGTATCAAGATAGGAAGTATACTGACATCAACATGCCTTTGTCTCAAGCGTTACAACAATTGTTGAAGGTGAAACTGATCACACTAAAGGATCCTCCTCAAAATCCTGATACTTCCTCTTCCAAGTATAACCCGAGTGTGAGATGTGCTTACCATTCTGACAGTCCTGGACATGACACCGACGATTGTTGGAGTTTGAAGAACAAGATCCAAGACTTAATTGATGCCAATGAGATCAAGTTTGACCACTGATCCTACACCAAAATCATTGAAGGCTTTTGTTTTATTTGAATGTTCAAGTTGTATTTTTCTTTGCTTATTCAAACAATTATTGTCATGGGAAACTCTCTTATGTCATTAATGCATTACACGTGTCTATTTTGAAGTAATTGTATCCACTATGCTTAAAATTGCTTTCATTTTTTGATGTTCAACTCTCGATTAGAAAATTCTAAGCCTTTTGAGGGAGGATGACGAAAACGATACCACGATATTTATAGTATGCTTTGAACAGACCCCGCTGATGAGGTACAAGCATTGTTTCAAATCCTAAACAGTGGAGTTATAAGGAAGATAATCCCTAGTCAACCCCTTTGAGCCAAAGAAGTTGGAGTTTTTCTTTTCACAAATATTAAAACCTTTAATCATAACCTAGGGCAGGGTAGTTTTCTCAGTTGATCCATGTGCACCATGAATGGCATCAAAGGAGTCCTTCCAAAAACAAAAGACAGTGATGGTTCCCTATAATCGTAAGGGCAGGTAGTCATTATCTTTCAAAAACAAAAGCCCAATAAGTCAAAACCTATGAAGGAGACTTACAAAAACTGGGGCATCCCGCTGACTGTAATAACAAAAGAAACAGTCAGGCAAAAGACAGGGATAACAAAATCAAAAGAAAGAGGTCCTACAAACCCTCAACCAAAAAATGACTGCCTATTCAAAACAAACTATCCGAACCATCACCGGAATATCAGAGCAAAGACTCAAACAAGATCTAATGCACGATCAGCTGAGTTTAGGATCGAAGAACATCACGAAGAACGGGTGGGTACAAATAAAATTTGAGCCTTTATCCTTTTGTTTCTTAAACCGTGAACCAGGCCATGTTATAACCCTTAAAAGTCCTAGCTGAAGCATGGGTTATTTCGAAAGCATACTGTTACCAAAGGTATCCTGACTCCTGTAGGGCTTGCTGTAAAATTTTGAGTTGACATCACATTTTACAAAAAAAATCACTTGTTTTATTGAAAACTGCATTTTCAAAAACTTCAAGACAGACATAAGGTTTGAATTCTTGAAATAATATTGTTTGCATATGACTATTTGTTCAAACAACAGAGAAATTCGCACGACGAATATCTAGTGAACAAAAATCTTCTCAACAAAAAGGATCACCTCAAGTGGAAAAACACTTCCAATCAAGGGGCAGAGATGATCAGTTTCCATCATCTGGGGCAGTCAAGTCAAGATTCAGAGAATCTCTCAAAATGCCAAATAGCTAGGGGAAAATCTCCGCCTGAGTCACTTGGGGCATAGCATGTGAATTCCAACACTGAATCTTGCATGATCAGACATCTTCTGGTAGTATGGCAACACAACACTACTGACAGTGACAACTCCCTGCGCTCTGAGAACGTGGACATAGTCGGAAAAAATACTGCGCATAATCAAAGACCCGCTAGGTCGACTGGCCTGGGCAAAAATAAGGGATGAAAATGAAAAAATTTGTACACCCGGCAAGTCGAAAACCTGAAAAGGCGGCTTGGGCAAAAAAGGGTATCCCGGTGGGCTGAAAACCCGAAAGGGCGGTCCAGGCAAAAGTTAGGGATCAAAAGCGTACGACTATGTCCCGTCATCTTGTCACTTGCCTACCAGAAAAAGATTTGTCAATTGGCAGTTATCAAGCTCCTCGCAGGTACTTTCTCCCACAGAAACTGGGGCAAGAAGAATTGTCTGAACTGTACAAACAGTCTAGTTGCTCTGTTCTCCAGATACAAGGTAGGTTCAACTGAAGAATATGACCAAGATACCCTCACTCCCTGCATGGTAAGGAAAGATTCAACAATACTCTCCCCAAGCAGAGTTGGTCTCCCATCAGCCATAAAAAGGCACAGTATCTCCAGCAAGTCAACAATACTCTCCCCCGAGCAGAGTTGGTCTACCATCAGTCCTGGAAAAGTTGGGTATCCCCAGAAGATCTCGATATTCTCCAGCAGAGTATACAGATATTCCTCAGCAAGCATCCCCGGCAGTCTTAATATTCCTCGACAGAAATATAAGATTGTTCCCCTGCGGAATGCAGACACCCCAGTGGAGCCATTTCCTCAAAAGTTTCCCCAGGAGAGTTGAATCATCTCCCCAGTAGATTCTGGAAGCTTGTCCCCTGCAGAATACAAATATCTCTCCCCAGCCATATTCAAGAGGTTATTCCTAACCAGAGTCTAACTGGGTTATCCTCAGCAAATTGCAACGGAAAGATCATCCTCAGCGAAGTTCTTCCTATCCCCAGCGGAGTTCGTCATCGAAATCTCCAACAGAGCTTATCAACGGAATCCCCAACGGAGTTATCGTTAAAATCTCAGCAAGGCATCTCTTCTCCACAGAGTAATTCCCCGCAGAGTAATATCTTCACCAGTTTATTCCCCAACGGAGTCAGCTTCTCCTACCAGTTTATTCTTACAATCATCTTCATTCATCATCCCCAACGGAGACGAAGAACTCTACTCTTCAACATCAGCCCAGGATTCAACAAACTCCCCGGCGTTCGTCAAGGATTTATTTTCCTAGACGAAAATACATTCATAAACATTTCACATTTCATATCTCCTATTTACATACATGATAAAGTGCATACGACACAATCTCATTTATTCTTGAGAACATCATGACATCATGCATCTCATACATCATGACATTGCATACAACTAACTCTTTACCTTTTCAGGAAAGATCGATCAACAGATAAAATTCATCATCCTTTTGAAGTAGCAGTCGTCAAAGATTCCTTCATCACCCTTTTGAAGTAGAAGTCGTCAAGATTCCTTCATCATCCCGTTGAGGTAGTAATCGTCCTAGATTCCTTCATCATCCTGCTGAGGTAGTAATCGTCCTAGATTTCTTCACCATTCCTGTTGAGGTAGTAATCGTCCCAGATTTCTTCATCATCCTGTTGAGGTAGTAATCGTCCCAGATTCCTTCATCATCCTGTTGAGGTAGTAATCGTCCAAGATTCCTTCATCATCCTGCTGAGGTAGTAATCGTCCTAGATTCCTTCATCATCCTGCTGAGGTAGTAATCGTCCCAGATTCCTTCATCATCCTGCTGAGGTAGTAATCGTCCCAGATTCCTTCATCATCCTGCTGAGGTAGTAATCGTCCTAGATTCCTTCACCATTCCTGTTGAGGTAGTAATCGTCCCAGATTCCTTCACCATTCCTGTTGAGGTAGTAATCGTCCAAGATTCCTTCATCATCCTGCTGAGGTAGTAATCGTCCTAGATTCCTTCACCATTCCTGTTGAGGTAGTAATCGTCCTAGATTCCTTCACCATTCCTGTTGAGGTAGTAATCGTCCCAGATTCCTTCATCATCCTGTTGAGGTAGTAATCGTCCAAGATTCCTTCATCATCCTGCTGAGGTAGTAATCATCCTAGATTCCTTCATCATCCTGTTGAGGTAGTAATCGTCCCAGATTCCTTCATCATCCTGCTGAGGTAGTAATCGTCCCATATTCCTTCATCATCCTACTGAGGTAGTAATCGTCCCAGATTCCTTCATCATACAGCTGAGGTAGTAATCGTCCCAGATTCCTTCATCATCCTGCTGAGATAGTAATCGTCCCAGATTCCTTCATCATCCTGCTGAGGTAGTAATCGTCCTAGATTCCTTCATCATCCTGTTGAGGTAGTAATCGTCCCAGATTCCTTCATCATCCCGCTAAGGTAGTAATCATCCCAGTTTCCTTCATCATCCAGCTGAGGTAGTAATCGTCCCAGATTCCTTCATCATCCTGCTGAGGTAGTAATCGTCCCAGATTCCTTCATCATCTATTTGGAGTAGCAATCGTCTCAGATTCCTCCATCACATCATTATCAAAAAGCCTCCTCTGGTCCAGTTAAGTCGATTCCTAAAGATTTTTCTGACGCCAAACTCGTCAACAAAGAAAAAACTACCTATCAACAATCTCCAGGTGGCATCTATAAGCCCATCCTCCTATCCATCATATCTCCAAATGGCATCTGTAAGCCCATTCCCGACGTCACATTGCTGATACTACACCATGCGAGTGCAAATTTCTGGGCACTCTAGTGTTCAATCATCTTCCACCTTCGGATCACGAAAGGCACGCAAGCCAATCTACATCCTCAGGTTTAAGAAGATTGAATAGGGGCAACTGTTGTACCTCAAAATTTGCCCTCCCATATTCTTCAAGGTTTGTCAAGAATCATCTTCAAATGGTTCAAGATTTCTCAAGAGTTGCACAGTTCAAACCACCTCTTAAGCCAGTTCAAAATTAGGGTTTTGGTTCTCTCAATGAATTTGGGGTTTTCAATGGCTAAATCAAGTCCCATAGGCCTATATGTACCCTCAAGCATATACATGACAAGTTTCAAGACTCACAGGGTCAACTTGCCCAGTCAAAAGCTCCATTTGCTTCACAGTCAACTGCAGGGGTAAAATGGTCATTTTGCAGTCAAAAGTCAGAATTTTGGGTCAACATCTTATTTTGAGTCCACAATCATCATTTGATCAAGTCTTGATCATGATTCCACAAGCATGGCTCAAAAATCATCAAGGTGCAAGAAGTTACTATTTTTGGACAGTAGAAAAGTCAACTGTATCTTGACCAAGGCATAACCTTTTCATGGTTCATCAGAAAAATCCCATCCAATGCTCATTTTGAAGGGGATGACATTTCCTACAACTCATCTTCATATTCCAAGTCCAAGAAATGCTCTCACAAAAAGTTATCAATTTCTACATTATAGGTCAATTTCAAAAGTCAACAAAAATGCACTTTAAGTCAAAGACCATAACTTGAGATTGGTAAATCCAAATGACATGGGACCAAATGCATTGGTTAGAGGACTTCAAGACCTTTCCAAAATGTCCAAGAACATGTTCATATATCAAAATTGAGCAAGATATGCATTGGAGAAGTTGGGAAATTTTTGTGAATTTGCAAAAGTCAACTTTGCTCAAAACACTTTGTTTTTGCTAATGGGCCTCAAATTTCTTCTTGAAACCTTATCCAAGGCCTATGCACGAACCATTGAGATTATTTGAATTTATTTTCTTATTTTTTATTAATTAATTGGGTTTTTAATTGATTTTAATTCATTTAATTAATTTAAAATGTAGGAAATACAAAGATTTGATTTTTTCAATCTTTTTATGAAGCAAACAAGCTCAAGATATGCTGGCAATTTGTGTGCAAATCAAAGGGACAAGAATCTCCAAGTTTGGCAAGTTTTTCCAATCAAAAAGATTCAAAAATATATGACTGCAAATCAAATATACAAACATCAATTCCATGGATTTCTTGGCAAAGATTTGACCTAATTCTATTCTACTATAAGTACACAAGCCAACCCTAACGCCACAGACGTGAAACCACTGCAGACAAAGCCATAGCAACTTTGAAAAAAACTCAAGAAACTTGAAAACTGTTTTCTAGGTTCCAGGCCAATTCAAGGACTTTGGTTGATTCAAACACATTATTGGAAGTGTGAGGAACGTGTAGCAATCAAATTCGCATGCTAAAGCTCAAGAAATCCTCAAGAACAGTCTCACGGTTTGCTTGATTTTTTCAGAATCGTAACTCATATTTCATGCATAATTAACATGTTCTAATCATTGTTTGGTTTTGCTAGGAACTGTATAAAGCTAATGGTATAGCTTAATTGAATTATAGCGCCCTAAATCAAAAGATACCATTGACAAATTCTAGGGTTCCTAAGCTTTGATTTTGGGGCTTTATTATCTAGGAAAAATTGAACCTTATAAGACCCGTGGTTGAATTCAGGAGACTCAGACGAATGTAACTGGACCATCGCGAAATATTTATATTGCTTGTAGCTCTAATCGCTATTATTGGTCATTACAGTTTGTGGGGGTTAAAAACCCCCGCTATCTATTTGTTATTTACAGGCATCAGCGAAGGAGATGAAGACGTGTAAGCGTGTGGTTGGAACATTCAAAAAAGGCGCGCATTTATTTGTTTGTCCAGTATATTAATTATCTCTTAATATTATCATTGTTTGTTAGTATATTAACAATTGCAGCGTAATGGCCTAGTGGATAGTGCGTTGTCCAAGAATCATTGGGACCTGGGTTCGAGTCCCAGGTCCACCAAAACTCCTATATTATTTTGTTTAACATGATCACATGCAGGGAAACAAAAGCATTCTACCATGTATCTCCAGGCATCCAAGCGCCAAGTGGCCTTAAGCATCAATCCAATGGTCATGATTGGAAGACCATGGTATTCCCAGTCAAAGCATGCGTGGACAATTTCCAGAAAGTCAACCAAGCTTGTAGCTTAATGGGCCAGAATTGCAATCAACACCTCCATCTGGGCCCAACACCCCCTGGATTTTGTTCTTATTTTTTTCTCTTTTTATATTTTATCTTTAATTATTTTACTTTTAATTATTATTATTATTAGTATTTAATTAACAAATTAATTATTTTTCATAATAAAATCAGAAATATTATTTATTTTTATTATTTATTAATTTCACTACTAATTATTATTTTGTAAATAAATACTAACAAAATTGATTTAGTCTTTTAAATTAGGTTAACTTTAATCTTTTTCACAATAAATAAAATCAACATAGAATTAGGGTTTTTCTTTTGACAATTTTAATCTCTTTTTATTTTTATTTTATTAAAAACATCAAAAACTTAAAAAACATTTCTTCTATTTAATTAATTAGAATTAGGTTTAATTAAATGCAAAAAGGACCAAAAACTCATTCTTTCTCAAAAAAGGGTCAAAACCCTAAGACTTTTCCCGATTCAATTTTCTTTCGCGCATTATTAATTTTTGACCATATTTATGTAATTGCTCCGAGAATGTAATAGATAATTAGGACTTTTATCGCTTTCTTTATTTTCTCGCAATTTACTTTTCAAGGATTATGTTTTTGGCGATGTAAATACCCGATGCCTTGTAATAGCGTAGATTTACTTTCCGCAATTTACTTTCCGCACAATTATTAACTGTTAACTATGCATGACAAGACTTGCCTGAAAATTAAAATCAACTCGTAGCTCACAATAACATGTGCAAAGATAATTTAACTGAATCCTGACACACTCGCACATGCCACTCCTAGGGTACGCCTCACTTGGTTGCCTCGACGTGGTCATTGAGTATAGGGTGTTTTAGAGGTCGCCCTCTTGTCTAAAGATCCAACTTGCCTCGAAACGGTTGCCTCGGATAAAAAGGATCTAGGACATTAGGGTTACCGCTAAGGCGTCCTACTATTGCTTTGGCGACCACACATGTCCCTATAATCGAATTGACCCGAATAACTCCAACGACGGTGCTACCTACTTCTCAATAGTGGGATAGTACTGTCTAAAGGACATTTACACAGCTTAATTTCTTTTGAGTAGGTAGATTTCTCCTGGGTACTTGCTCTTTAAAAAATAAAACAAAAAAATACTTTTCGCACTTACACTTTTCTGATAAAAGTTTTCAAACAAAACACTTCATAACACTCTTGAGGACTGATACAAGAGTTAAAATGAAGTTTTCAAACAAACTTTTTCAAAACCCACAAACACAAGAAAAGCAAACTCTTTTGAAAACACAGTGAGCAAGTACCTAAGATCCCGTGGATAACCATAGATAGAAAGGGTGCTAACACCTTCCCTTTCTATAATCTACCTCCCGAACCGAGAAACATCTCGAAAAGGAATTTTGCTGTGCTTTTGTCCTTTCCCTGTTGGAGAATATAAAAGACGGTGGCGACTCTTGCTTACCGCGACTGTTGTACCCCAAAATTTGCCCTCCCATATTCTTCAAAGACTTGCCAAGTCAAGCTGCAAAATTCCCCAAGGGTTGCACAATGCAAAGGTCTCCCATACAGTCAAAACTAGGGTTTGTGTTCTGATCAAGAAAATGAAGTTTTCGAAGGTCCAATCAAGTCTCATATGCTTACAAATATGGTCAAGTATCCTTATGCCAAGTTTCAAGACATTCAGCTCAAAAA